>CP106717.1:20010000-21260000 GCA_025503065.1 Gossypium bickii
TAACCGACGGTAGTCCTGGCAATTCCTCAGGAAAACCATCCCGATACTCACATACTATCGATACAGACTCAATCTTTAAACCTATTTCTTTGTCATTCATTACAAATGCCAAAAATGCCTCATACCCCTTTCTCAAATATCTTTGTGCTATCATGGAAGAAAACATTACCGACAATCTATCTTGTTTATCTGATGACACATGAAGAGTATCCCCATTTTCACATTTCATCTCTAGGCACTTCTTCCCACAATTGACTATTACATTATGAGCAGTCAATCAATCCATTCCAAGAATGAGGTCGAATTCATCAAATGGTAACAACATAAGATTTGCTTTAAAGCAATGACCTCTAATTATTAATGGACAGTCTTTACATACTTCATCAACTAACACACTCTTGCCTAAAGGATTAGACACTTTAATCGTAAATTCTGTAGAATCTATAGGCATACTCAAATTGGATACTAATTTCATACAAATGTATGAGTGTGTGGATCCGGGATCTATTAAAGCAATAACTTTGGTATTGTAAAGAGAAAGGTACCCGTAATAACACCAGGGGAAGATGCCTCTTCGCGAGCACGAATGGCATAGGTTCTTGCAGGCGCTCTACCCTCAAGTCTTGTGGCCTGCTCTCGAGGGTTACCTCTTCCACTTGCCCCACTTCCCGGGTTCCTTTGCGGTCTCCCTCTGACTATACTCCCAGATCTTCGGTTTGGAGTTCTCTCTTCTTTAGTCATCTCTGGACAATCTTTTATGAAATGGTCTTGAGAACCATATCTAAAACATGCATTTTCATGTGCTCGGCATTCTCCAAAATGACGTCTGCCACACTGTGGGCATTCAGGTTTGTCATATCGAATATTTCCCACACTAGCAATTGAAGTCGTCTATGCTTTATTTCCCATATTTTGCCTACTCTGGGCTTTTCTTGAAAATCCAGTGGAAGTAGCCGATCGGGCAGGGAAATCTCTCGACTTCTTGGACGAAGATTGGAATGACTTATTCCACTGTCTCTTTCTAGAGTCACGAGACTCCATTTCAAACTTTTTCTTCTCTTTTACTAGTTCTTCGGCTTTACAAGCCCTTTCTACTAGTACAACAAATTCCTTTAACTCTAGGATAGCAACTAACAACTTTATATCTTCATTTAATCCATCTTCAAACCTTTTACTCATGATGGCCTCAGTGGATACACATTCGCAAGCATACTTGCTGAGTCGTACAAACTCTCGCTCATAATCAGTTTCTGACATCTTGCCTTGCTTCAGCTCTAGAAATTCCTTCCTCTTCTGGTCTACAAACCCTTGGCTCATATACTTTTTCTTGAACTCTTCCTAGAAGAATTCCCATGTAACCCTTTCCCTCGGTACTACCGACACAAGGGTGTTCCACCACTGGTAAGCAGAGTCTCTTAAGAGAGAGATCACACACTTCATGCATTCTTGGGGTGCATGATGACACTCATTAAATACCACGATGGTATTTTCTAACTGAAATTCATCTCGTTTCTAGGTCATCATCTTTTCTAGCCCGAAATTCTTCTGCCCCATGTTTCCTGATCCTGTCAATTGGAGGTTTATCTCCTCTTACCACCTCTATTACTGGAGGGGCTGCAGGGATAGCTTGTGAAACAGGTGGGGGTGGAGGGGGTTGTGCATTCAGGTTTGCTCAAACGAACTCCGTATACCAGGCGTTCATCATGTGGAGGAAGGCTTCTCTAGCATTCTCTCCTCCTTGACTCACCGTAGTGGGCTATTTTCATTCTCCTTCGGTACAGTACCTTCTGCGGGAGCTGGTGCATTACTTTCTACATCATCCGCCATAGCTCTGTCAGGATCCATTTTCTATATGTATGAACATAATTTAAGTAGTCAGGAGTCGTCACACTATCATTATAAAAACATTCTTACGTATGGCATGTATAGCTAGACTCATGCTCCTGCTACATTAGTCCTAGAACCGACTAAACCGTAGCTCTGATACCACTAAATGTAACACCTTATGCCCGAGACCGATGTTAGAACTGGATACGAGGCATTACCATGCTTAAACTCTCTTAAACATGTACCTACGGGCTGTAAAATTTTGAACCAACTTAAAACTTTTCTTTCTTGATCATAACATGCATATTATGGACCTATGAGGCCTTTAACAAATATTCGAACTCTTTTGGATATTTCATCTAACGCTCAACTTGGAAGCAGGGTTCACACGCCCATGTTACCTAGAGGCACGCTCGTGTACCAATAGACACGCCCATGTCTATAACCGTGGAAGGTTACTGACTTTATTCACACGGCCTTGACACGCCTGTGTCTACCAACCGTGTGAAGCTACTGACTTCAACCACACGGCCTGGGCACACGCCCATGCTTTGACCGTGTGTCTTACACGGTTCTTACACACAGCTGTGTAAAATGCCCGTGGTCTAACTTTATTTAGAACATTAAGGTGCAGGGTTAACATGGTCTAGACACACGCCCATGTGTCTCACCGTGTAGGCAACCAGAGGCTATTTACCAAGCCATTTGCCTCCTTGAAATTAAGATCAACCCAACTTAAAACAATGCAATTCATTTAAATAATACTACGTATTTCATTGATATCTATATACAAACAACTTAAACAAGTTTGGCCAACCACTTAGCCATATACAAAAGAATAATAAACTTGATAGCCTATACAGTGGCATTACAGAAAACATGTTCTTAAAATGAATGATTCCTAAACATGCCATACTTAGTAATATAATTTGGCTATACCAAAATAAGGGTCGATAGTGTGCTACGAGCTTCGACTCTGATGATCCACAAATTAGCTTGGCAGGACTACATAGAAAGGAACAATAAAAAACGTAAGCATTTAGCTTAGTAAGTTTGCATGTATAATACAGAAGAAATAAACTTGCTTCAGATAAACCATTTGACATGAGAATGGTAACATTATCTCATCTATAAAGCTTACTTACTCATACATGATTCTTACTTGTCTCATGGTACTTACTAATCTCATACTTGTAAGGTAACCAGGTACTTGTATCACTTGATCACATTGATCAACATACTTAAACATAATAATTATGTCTTCTAACTCATCATTCATAACATGAATAATATTCAATTTCAACTTGGTAATAGCTATGCTTTCTTAACATTCTTGTTTTCCCATTTTAGCTTACTCATTTGCTCGATGAATTTCTATGAATTACCGACAATACTAAATCTCTTGTCATGTACTTCATGCCAATTCCATACTCTACATATGGACTTATATGGAAGATCTCTTCTTAAATCAATGCCAAGCTTGCCTTGGTCTTACATGATAACTTATTCAATGCCAAGTTTGAGTCCTTGGACTTACATGATAACTTGCTTGATAACTTGATCGATGCTAAGCTTGAGTCCTTGGACTTACATGATAACTTGCTTGATAACTTGATCAATGCCAAGCTTGAGTCCTTGGACTTACATGATAACTTGCTTGATAACTTGATCAATGCCAAGCTTGAGTCCTCGGACTTACATGATAACTTGCTTGATAACTTGTTCATGATAACAATATATATGATACTAAGCAATTAAATGATAAAATCATAAAGCTTAGAACTCATACAAACTTACCTCAATATACAAAATGTATGTAGTTATGCGATTTAGTCCTCGACTTTGTTCTTGCCTCAGTTTCGACCCGAGCTTCGTTTTTCTTGATCTATAATCATAAATAGATCATTTAGTAATCATATTGACTAAATTGACTCATAACTCATACTTTGGAAAAATTACTAATTTGCCCCTATACTTTCTCCTATTTACACTTTTGCCCCTAGGCTCGTAAAATGGTTTTCATGCAACTTTCTTAAATATCATGCTTAGCTAAATCCTTTTCTCTACTATAGCAATCATCAATTCTCTCTATTTCTAATAGGTATGACCAATTTTATAACTTTTTACAAAATGGTCCATACTATCATTTTTCATGAAATTCATTAAGAAATAGATGTTTATCTAACATCAATCTCTCATAAACTCTCATAAAACATCACTTATCATACATATCACTCATGGGTAAATTTTTAAACATGCATCTTAGCTCATGAAATAGCTAAAAATAGCTTACTCGTACTACCGGGACTTCAAAAATACGAATAATATTAAAAATTGGGCTTAGGAGCACTTACTAGCAAGCTTGAACAATTGAAGAACCCTAGCTATGGCTTCCTTCAATTTTTTGAAATGGGGGAGGAAGATGATAGATTTTTATCATCGTTTTCCATTTTAAATCACTTATTACACAAATGACCAAAATGCCCTTATTACTAAAAATTTCTATAATACCATCTCAGGGCCAATTTTGTCCAAAAATAAAATTTTGGGCAAATTGTTACTTAAGGGCTCATAATTCATATTCTAAAGCTATTTCATACATAAAGCTTCTAGAAACTCAAATTTTGCAACTTTTTCAATTTATTCCTTTTTGGACCAATCAACCTCAATTTAATAAAATTGCTTGATGCAACTTTATACTAGCATGCAATCATAACATAAACTTTAAAAACTCATAATTTAACCTCGAATTCGTGGTCTCGCACCACTATTCTGACTAGGCCCTAAATCGGGCTGTTACACTTAGGGGCGAAGAAACACATTCATAAACCTATATAAACACCCTAAGTATGACCTAAAAGGGGGGAACCCAAGGCTTTAGTCAAGGGGTGTCCAGCTAGGCCAAAGAAGGTAGACTTGTGGGGATTTACTCAAAGATAGCCATTTGATTTATCTCAAGATGCCAGAATCATACTTAAGACGGAGGATCTCTCCTTCAATTCCTTCAGGGGGTTTTAGGGATTTCTTATGTTTTGTTTTATCTTTTCCTCTAAGATGTTTTCTTTTATTATTATGAACTAAATCTTCAGATACCTGAGGGGGATAAAACCTAAGATGAATCTTGTTATCATTTGCTAAACTATATGATAAATATTTGACTTGTTCTTAATTATGTGTTCTTAATTCTTGTGTTGATATTTTTGAGATATTAATTCAAGTATGATGTGCTTAGGTGGAGGAGCAAAAGTCCCTGCCTAAGAGTAGATCTAGCATAATTAAACGGAGTTGATCGCATGCCTAAAGATAGGGTGACGAGATTTTGCCGGATTAGGGTGAAACCTAATATGGGAGTCCATAGATCGAGTTAATGCAATTCTAGGGGTTTTAATTAGAAAGAAATTTTAATTAATCAACCTAGGGTTAGACGTTAGTCGCCTCGAGAGAGGGATAAATATAACTTAGGGAATCTTACAGATCAAGTCAAATGAATAAATCGTCTGGTTTAGAGTTAGATAACAAGTGAAGTCTAGGTGGATTCTTCCTTGGGTATTGTCTTAATCAATTGGTTTTCCTCAAAGTTATTTTCCCAATTTCATTCTTCTTTGTCTTAGAGTCTTTAGTTTAGTTGTTAGTTAATTTTAGATTAGATAAAAATTCATTTAATTCTTAGGCTAAATAATAAAAAGAAAGTTATTATTAGTACTTTTGTTTCCTTTGGGTTCGACATTCCAGTCTTGCCTTAACTATACTATTGTTCGATAGGTGCGCTTACCTCAAATCCTTGTCATAATTAGTTTCCAGCTTCGATCATTCTTTATATAAATTTTAAGACTTTGACATCACATAAAACAACGATCAAGTTTTTGGCGCCGTTGCCGGGGAACTAAAATATTAAGAAAGCTCAATTTTTATTACTTTAGCCATTTTTATTTTTTTTGCAATTTATTTTTATTTTTAACTTTGCTAAATTTTCTTTCTTTTTTTCCTTTCAGGTACCTATAGTTTACGACTAGAAGGAACCCGACAGGATCCCTTCTTTACAACAGTGATATTGAAGGTACAGTTCACAGAAATCGCAGAGAAATAAGTCGAATATTAAACTGCATAGAAGAAGAGCAAGAAGCTGGAATAAATACTACAGAAGAGATGGCTGAAAATCATCCGCCATCTTCAGAGATGGCCGAAAATCATGCTTCTCGAACTATGTATGATTATGCTAAACCTAGTTTAACAGGAACTGAGTCAAGTATTGTTAGGCCTACTATTGCTGTAAATAATTTTGAACTGAAACCTAACACTATACAGATGATACAACAGTTTGTTCAGTTTGATGGTTCGCAGGATGAGGATCCTAATATACACTTAGCGAACTTTCTAGAATTCTGTGATACCTTCAAAATAAATGGCGTTTCTGATGATGCCATCCGTCTTCATTTATTTCCCTTTTCTTTGAGAAATAAAGCCAAACAGTGGTTGCATTCTCTTCCACGAGGGTCAATCACTACATGGGATCAAATGACCGAAAAATTTTTATTAAAATACTTTTCGCCGGCCAAAACAGCCAAGTGGAGGAATGACATCTCTTCTTTTGTGCAGATGGATTTAGAGACACTTTATGATGCATGAGAGAGATACAAAGACTTGTTGAGGAGGCACGCACACCACGGATTACCTTTGTGGCTATAGGTCCAAACTTTTTACAATGGTGTGAACCCTTCAACAAGGCAACTAATCGATTCAGCTGCAGGCGGAACCCTGAACAACAAAACTCCTGAAGTGGCCTAGAAGTTTATAGAGGAGTTGTCATTGAATAACTATTAGTGGTAAGTTATAAAGACAAGGCCAGCCAAAGTAGTCAGAGTTTTCAACCTCGACACAGTAACCGTGATATCAAATTAGGTAGAGATGCTACATAAAAAATTTGATGGTTTGTATGGTTCTTTGCAGGCACATCCAGTTATGCAGTGCGACGTAAGTGGAGGAGTGGCAAATCCTGAGTACCCACCATACGGACAAGGCATGGAGAGCAAACAAATGAACTATATGGGTAACAATTTCTAGTCTAACAATAACCCTTATAGTAATACTTATAATCCAGGTTGGAAGAACCACCCCAATTTTTCATGGGGTGGTTAAGGAAATCAAAGACAACAACCATCCTACAACTTCCAGCAACAGCCCTACCCACAAGAAAAGAAGCCGAACCTTGAAGAGATGTTGACAAAATTCATAGCAGCCTTCAAAACACATTTCCAAAATATAGAAACACGTTTCCAAAATATAGAAACAAAACTTGAGGCATCGACACAAGAGCTCAAGGATCAAATCAGGCAACTTGCTAAGCAGATCTCTGAGAGACCACAGGGACTACCGAGCAACACCGAGAATAACCCAAATGAGTAAATTCAAGCCATAATAGCTCAAGATAGTGAAGGGTTAGACAAGCCCAATTTAAGGCAAAAGAATATGGTAGAAGAAGGTAAGGTTGAGGTAAAGTCGAAACCGGTAATCAAAGAATACCAACCTCGTATACCATACCAAGAAGCAATGAGGAGGGACAACACAGAGGAACAGTTCGGTAAGTTTCTTAAACTTTTAAAGAAATTACATATTAACTTACCGTTTCTTGAAGCTCTTTTGCAGATGCCAGATTCGAGGAAATTTTTAAAAAAACTATTGACAAATAAGCGGAAGATAGACGAGGAATTGCATGTAGAGCTGAACATAGTATGCTCAGCAATGTTGCAAAATAAACTACCACAGAAATTAAAAGATCTAGGGAGTTTTACAATTCCATGCTTAATTGGTAGTTTAACTATTGATAATGCGTTAGCTGATTTAGGGGCAAGCATAAATGTCATGCCTTATAAAATGTTTAAAGAACTAGGTCTAGGGAAGCCCAAACAAACTAGGATGAGCATTCAATTAGCTGATAAAACTGTTAGAATTCCTAGGGGTATAATTGAAGATGTACTCGTGAAGATTGACAAATTCGTATTCCCGGTAGACTTTGTCATTTTAGACATAGATGAGGAGAACACGATCCCTTTAATTTTAGGAAGACCATTTTTAGCAACTGCCAGGACTAAAATTGATGTCGACGCAAGTGAACTCATACTCTGTGTAGGTGACGAGACAGTCACTCTTCAAGCTCTCGATTCAGCTAGGACATCGAATAATCAAGGTGAGAAAGTAAATGCTATTGATAACCATTCGGTTAACCTTTCTTTTCAGGAAGCACCACAAAAGAACACAATTGATCCTAAACCCCGTGCCAACAAAGAAGCAATTCATGAGGAACAAAGGATTCAGATCGATGAACTAGAAGAGTGGAAGACGCATAACAAAGAAAACTGGGGATACACGAAGTAGAACCAAAGCCATTCTATGAGACAGACAAGTTTAAATTTGGAGATAAAATATTGATAGAAAAAGCAGATCCACGAATACCTCCTCCTGATCCTAACACAAACAAAGAAATCCCTTTTAAGTTAATCAACGTTTTCCCTTACGGAACAGCCGAGATAAGTAATCTTATGTTTGGCACTCTGAAAATAAACGCTACTCGTCTTACACTCTATCATGATAATGGAACTGCTAGCACGAGGAAGGACTTTTAACTCCTCAAACCACCATGAATATGCGAATGAGAGGTAAGTCTAGCTTAAACTATAAATGAGCACTTCTCGGGAGGCAACCCGAGGACTAACTCTATTAACTTTTACATTCTTTTAATTTTAATTTTATTTTTTTATTTCTACTCTAGCATCTAATTATAAACTAACCAAAAGTACAGATTTTCAACCACACGGCCTTGCACACGGTCGTGGCTGTGGCTGTGTGGAGTACCGAATATCTGTACTGACATGGTAGAAATGGTACGAGTCAGAATGAATCATATCTTCGAGTCACAGACTCCAACTACCACGTCACGGCCGTGCGATGCGGCCGTGGCCGGCACTGTTAAATCATACACGGGCGTGGAGACCTGAACACGGGCTTGGGAGAAGCGAACAAAGCAAAACACGACTGTGCGATACGACTGTGTGACACAACACGCCCATGGTACACAGGCGTGGGGACGTACCAGACCTGAAAATTCTATTTAAACCCCCCCATTTTCTTCTTACCCACTCCCCATCTCTTTGACCCCATCCCATCCTTAAGATATCTCCCTCCCCACACTTTTTTTCTTTAGCTATTACCCAAACCCTTGAGCTACACCACATTTATGTCAAAGAAGCGGAAGGATCCTGGTGCAGTCTCCCTTTGTGAGACCGATCTATATAAGTTCATGCCGGCCGCTTCATCCACTCGACAAGCCAAGGGTCTTTGAGGCCATCTAATTTTTCTTTTTCTTTACTCTTCTCCTTTATTTTCCTTCTCTTTGACTATCTTATGCATAAATTAGTTTATTTTATTTCGTTTTCTTTGATTTAGGTTCTAAAGGTTGCTAGGGAATCACACCGGAACCACGACCACCACCCCATTACAGCCTTAGAAGTGACACCCACCTCGCGAACCATCCAACAATAAGGACTCTTCGGTCCATTCATCTTTCATTTTAATTTTATTTACATTTCTATTTTCTTTCTCTTTATCTTTCTTGTCTTTAATTATATATTTAGTTTATTTTAAATGTGTTTTAATATTTCCTGGCTAACTCTCCACGAGCTTCCCAATTTCTTCATCTAGCGTAGAGCTCAGTAGCAACCACCACACCTTGGGACTCCCAACTCAAGGAAACCATCCAAATTCATGAAGTTTCACCTCTCCCTTACTCTTAAATTTTATATACATCTTTGTACATTGAGGGCAATGTACATCTTAAGTGTAGGGGGTGAATATTTATTTTGAGAAAGTGCCTAACTTTCTTCATTATTCTCAAATCCCTGAATTATGCCATGAATGATATCTTGTCTTTAAGTAATTTTTCTCATATTATGATTAGAATGAAATTTCCCCTGATTTATGATTTTTATTGATATGTTTTGAATTAAGTCATTGATAATTGTGCATTGATGATTACTTTCGAAGAATACTAGAGAATCAAGCATGATAAGTCTCTTTTTTAGAATTTAAAATTTTGTTAGGTTGTCTACCTGAATCTAATTATTACCTTGAAGTTTGAAATTTACGAGGTTGATATCAAATACCCATAATTTTTGTGAGATTTTGAACCTTTTAGAGCATATATTCTTTTTCTTGCTTACTTTATTAATTATGAGTGTGTCAACATTGATCTGTTATTCTAGAACTTGCATCGATTATATATGTTGATACCACATCTTTGATTTGATATACAGAGATGATAAAGGCACCTAGGTTTTAACCCACTCATTCCACTAAAAGCCTACCTTCATAATTAACCCCTAGTGGACCCCGTTTAATCCTAACCACCCTTTTTATTGACTCACCCACTAATATTAACCCAAAACCCTTTGTATTTGTTATCACCGTTCCTTGACTACCCTTTCTGTCAAAATTTGATTTGATCGGTTGCCTAATTATTTTATTTTAGTAGTTGAATTCATATTTTATTATGTATTTGATGTGTTCTTAAAAAAATGAAGAATATTCACTATTAGTTTTATGATTAGGCGAGCTTATACGTTAAATTCCAATTATAAAAGAAGAAGCTCATATCAGAGTATTACTTATGTAATTATTATCAGTTCAATATCTCTAGTTAGGTAATTTGTCAAGTCAATCTCGATTCTAACCCTCTAATTCAGCCTTTATCCACACCTTTAACCCAAGCCCCGTTACAACCCTGTTAAAGACCTTTTGATTTGTGTATCATCTCATATTATAGTGGTGGAGATTTGATTTTCATGCAAGCCTATGGGATTAACTCTTCATGTTCGACTTTTGAGTGCTTAATTTTGAACCTTAAACACTTTGAGTGATTTGAGTGAATCTTTAGTGAGGATGTCAACTCTTGTCGATTTTGAATCAAAGGTAACTAATTAGGTAAGGGGAAATACCTAACATTTTCGGGCTATAAATGTATGACTTTGATTGTTTGAATATTTAGTACCCTTTGAGTTAAATTATCAATGTATGAATTATCTTTGCATTATGATGAAACACTATTATGAATATTATAAATCGAGGAAGTTCGTTTTAATTGTCAGTTGAGAATTTTACTTGAGGACAAGCAAAAGCTTAAGTGTGGGGGTATTTGATAAGCCGTAAAAGTAACATACTTTAAGCCCACATTTAGCATGCTTTTGGATGATTTAAGCCTTGAATTGTGTAATTTGGTGCTCTTAATTCTTTGTTTTTATGTTTTATACTCAAGAGAGCACCGGATGATGAAAAGAACGAGAAACAGGCCCAAAATGGAGTAAAGGGGCCATATCACGAAATCAACACGGCCTGGGCCCAAGACCACATGGTCGTGCCTCATTCAATAGCCTCGAACATGGCCTGGCCACGACTTACATGGGTGTGTGCCGTGGGCGTGTCTCTGTCGTGAAAATGAGAAATTTCACTCAGATTAGGATACTTAGGGGGCGAATAAACACATTTAGAAGCCAATATAAACACCCGAAGTATGACCTAAAAGGGGGGAACCCAAGGCTTTAGTCAGGGGGCGTCCAACTAGGCCAAAAAGGGCAGACTTATGGGGATTTACTCGAAGATAGCCAGTTGATTCATCTCAAGAAGCCGGAATCATACTCAAGACGGAGGATCTCTCCTTCAATTCCTTCAAGGGGTTTTAGGATTTCTTATGCTTTGTTTTATCTTTTCTTCTGAGATGTTTTCTTTTATTGTTATGAACTAAACCCTCAGATACCTGAGGGGGATGAAACCTAAGATGAATCTTGTTATCATTTGCTGAACTATATGATAAATATTTGACTTGTTCTTAATTATGTGTTCTTAATTCTTGTGTTGATATTTTCGGGATATTAATTCAAGTATGATGTGCTTAGGTGGAGGAGCAAAAGTCCCTGCCTAAGAATAGATCTAGCATAATTAAGCAGAGTTGATCGCACGCCCAGAGATAGGGTGACGAGATTTTGTCGGATTAGGGTGAAACCTAATATGGGAGTCCATAGATCGAGTTAATGCAATTCTAGGGGTTTTAATTAGAAAGAAATTTCAATTAATCAACCTAGGGTTAGACGTTAGTCGCCTCGAGAGAGGGATTAATATAACTTAGGGAATTTTACGGATCAAGTCAAATGAATAAACCGTCTGGTTCAGAGTTAGATAACAAGTGAAGTCTAGGTGGATTCTTCCTTGGGTATTGTCTTAATCAATTGGTTTTCCTCAAAGTTATTTTCCCAATTTCATTCTTTTTTGTCTTAGAGTCTTTAATTTTGTTGTTAGTTAATTTTAGATTAGATAAAAATTCATTTAATTCTTAGGCTAAATAATAAAAAGAAAGTTAGTATTAGTACTTTTGGTTCCTTTGGCTTCAACAATCCGGTCTTGCCTTAACTATACAATTGTTCATTAGGTGCGCTTGCCTCAAATTGTTGTCATAGTTAGTTTCCAGGTTCGATCATTCTTTATATAAATTTTAAGACTTTGACATCACATAAAACAACGATCAGTTTATGGCTTGGGTGATGACAAAAATCAATAGGGTGGAGGTTTAACAAAGAAAATTGAATGAGAGGATTTGGAGAAGCTTTGGACGGCAAACACAAATAAAGAGGGAATGTTTTTAAGTGACTTTGCTGTAGGTGGGGAAAGAAATAGGTTGAATTTTAAATTTTGGTTTAATTACCTCTTAAAAACTCACAATTTTTACCCTTTTACAAATCAGTCCTTATTTCAAAATTAATGATCTTTTAAACACCTTTTTCAAAAATTGACTTGATTTTCTAAAAGCCATAGACAAAAACATTTTCGATAAACCATGTTGCAAAATTCTAAACACTCTAAAGCTAAAATTCTTAAAATAGCCTTAAAACTCCTAAACCCTATTTTGGGGTGTTACAAACATATCATAATCTCTATATCGTCAACTATCCAGTACACAAGTGCACATATACCCAATTGGCATGCCAGCTGTATCTTAGCATTTTACAAAAGTTCACAAGGGCATCAATCACCAGCTGTATCTTAGCATTTTACAAAAGTTCACAAGGGCATCAATCATACATATTAGCGTATTCATAACCCGTAACTATCACATATCATTTTTCCAATTCTGTCGATTGAATATGAACATGAATTACACATACAGTGAATGATATGTTTTAATACCTTGCCTTTTTCTAGTTATAGTCAATGGAATAACATCAATCACTTATCTCAATTCATTTCAATTAAATCACATTTTCTAGCCATATATGTTAATTTCCTCCAAAATCTTAACTTATGTTCAAGCATAGATATAATGAAAATAAACACAAGCATACCTATTAAACAAGAAAGGGTAGTAAGTTCCATATGAACTTACCTTTGAAAAAAAAAAAAAAAAAGAGTAGGTTTCTTAAGACTTATTATGCAATTTTTACTTTTCCTCTACAAGTTCCATTTTTATCTAATTCCAGTTCTATACAAATATATATTTATACCAATCAATATCATATACAAACACAAAATTTCCATTTAATGGCTCACAACAACAATGCCTTGAGATGCATGATTCAACTTAATCATCTTTTGATTATACACATATTTTGTATTTTATTCAATTTAGTCTGTGAACTCAGGATAAACATATTTTTCGATTCCTAGCTTCAGATCAAAATCCGATTTCACATTCTTTCATTAAGGACCCTATACTTTCTATTCCTAGCATAATTTCATAATTTTTTTTTGCATTTAATCAATTTGGTCCCAAATATTACAAAGCTAACAAATAAGGTAACTAATTTTATAATTTAGTTCTTTTCATAATCTAAGCTTAATGTTTATCAATTCAAAGCCTAATTGATCAATTTATCAATAATGGAGACTTGTTAAAAACCCAACAATTTAACAAATTGATACATGTGATAGATAAATCAAGCTTCCATGATCATAAATCTATAAAATTACAAGAAAACGATTTGGTTTTCTCACCTAATTTAATGGTCAAAAGTTAAAAGAGTTTGAAAACTTTTCTTCTTTGTTTTTCTTTCTTCTTTGGATGACATGAATGGAATGAAAAAGATAATACTTTTATCTCCACTATCTATAGTATATATACATGGATTAAGATTTAATTAATCTAACTTAATTAACATAATCATGACTTAATTAATATAATTTAATTATTAACCAAACTTAATGGAAAATGTCATCATCATCTACTAACTCTTAATTAAAAAATGGTTTAATAAGCACTTTAACCCTTTGGTTAATTGCATCTAGGTCCTCAAGTATTTTCTTAATTAAAACTCTATAGTGATTGGGCTTTTAAAATTTTGTCCCTAGTTTAATTGACTATCTTATAAGCTAAATTACTTGACCATTCTTTAGTATATTTTCATATTAACTCCGAAAATATTCCTATTTTATATTTCAGAACTCAATTTATGGAAATGGGGTTTCTAGACCGCATTTATCAGATACAACAAAAAATCAGATAGTTAACAATCCTCCCCTCCTTAAGAAATTTTGTCCTCGAAATTTACCTAAGAAAAGATGAGGATATTGAGATCTCATTGTCGTTTTTAGCTCCCAAGTAGCCTATTTTGTGCCATGACAGTGCCACAATACTTTCACCAACGCCACACGCTTGGTTCTTAGTTTTTTCACTTCTTAAGTTAAAATCTCAATTGGTTCTCGCCACAGGTTATATTAGGATGTAACTCAATTTCATAAAGAGCTACGACGTGGGAGGGATCAGATCGATATCTTCTGAACATTGATAAATAAAAACATTATTGATTTTTATCTAAATCTGATGGTAGAGCTAAACGATATGCCACGAGTCCAATCCTTTCAAGAATTTCATAAGGCCCAATAAATCTTAGATTTCACTTGTCTTAAACTCAATTTCTTTTCTTTTTAAATCGGAATACAACTTTTTTCTATCAGAAACAACTTTTAAGTAATCCTAAATGAGTTTGACTTTATCTTCAATGTCTCGAATCAAGTTCAGTTCTCGTCGACTTTCTTTCACTTAACTCCATCCAACATAAAGGAGTTCGACAATGGCCATAAAAAGCTTCATAGGGTGCCATTTTGATACTCGATTGGTAGTTGTTACTATATGCAAATTCAGTTAAAGGTAGAAATTTTTCCTAGCTTCTCTCGAATTTAATCACATAGAATTGCAACATATCTTCGAGTATTTAAATTTTCACTCTGATTTTCCATCAGTTTGAGGGTGAAACTATTGGAAAAAATCCAGTTTGAAAATAGTATTCATGCATAGTGGAATTTTTTTTTTAAATCGACTCAGTTTCTTATATTTATATCAATAAACCTTAGATCAAAATCGTACCCGTGTTTTCGAATAAGCAGATCCTTTTTTTTAGCTTTCAACTAAAAAATCTTCTATGCTATTCTCGTACCACAAAATACTTCAAGTGTGGGCCCGAACCAATTGAATTGAAACACAAAAGTAGAAAAAGTTTTCTCTCCTTTTGAGGTGAAAATGAGAATTCTCTCTTATTTAATAGAAACTAGTAGAATTTTTATTCTGAAAAAATATATATGTAACAGTTGAGAATAAATTCTATCTATTTTTTGGTAGAATAACAATATCTTAAAGTTGTGTGAATAGCTCAATCGGTGCCATCTATTTATAGGAAGAGAAGTTAGAACCCTTGTAGAGTTGTAGAAGTTTATTTCCACTAGAAAAACAATATCCTAGTTTATCTAAGATATAGGGGAAAAAACCTTAGTTAATGATACTAGGGTTTTGCCATCCCACCTCCTTACATGAGGTTTTGAGCCTTTCTCACATTAGGTCCAATTACAAGTACTTCTTGAGCCTTTTTGACCCAGTACTCTGTAATACGATCCAACTCAATTCAGCTTTTCTATTTTCCAAAATAAAATTTAATATCTACATATTAAATAATTTTCTCACCCCAATTTTATCCTAGTAAAATTTTGGCAATTTTACCCCCGGTAAATTTTTGACGATTTTATCCCTGATAAAATTTCAAGAAAGTCCATCTAATATGTCACAACTCAACATGTTCACTATGACCAAATAACTTATTTTCATTTTTGGGCTTCAAAACAGTCCAAAAACATAAACTCATTCTTCCATCATTTTTTAAGTAATCCTATATAGGATTGCAAGTTTCCGTTTTCATCTTCATTTCTATTTCCATTTTTGAAACTTACATTCATTTCCAAATGATTCCATTTCACCATTTCAGAGAAAACCATAATAATTCTTGAATGTTTCCTATTTCTCTTTTTCTATTCATTTTGTTCATTTATATTCAAACACACAATTCATTTCTAGTTTCAACGAGCTAGCGGAGGGACCAATTGGACATATGTGGTTGAGGCTCAAATGATTTATAATTAAGTTCCATCTTTTTTCCTCTTAATTATAAACTCATTTAGTCAATAAGTCATTTCACTATAGTATTGTTATAATAGTCCGCTTTAGACCCTAGTTAGAATAGTGGTTTCGGGACCACAAATCCGAGTCAAAAAAATATTTTAATATTATTTTCTGTGTCTATTGTATGTGATTAAGCATGTGTTAAAGTTTCGTGAATTAATTTGTCCGTTTGTGTGCTTAATTTGAGAAAAGGATTAAATCGCATAAAAGGTAAAAGTGACATGATATTTATTAATGAATTGAATTGACATGGCTTAATAAAAGTAAAATCCTTAAGTGGATATTAGACCACTAAACATTATAGTGGATGGTTATGGACATGTATTATGTAGTTTTCTTATTAATTTATTAAGGGTAAAAAGGGAAATTAATAATTATGTTTAATTTAATAAAACAAAAACATGAAATTAGCCATTGTCATCATCTTTGTGTCAAAAATAGAAAAGAAAAAGGAAGAAGAAAAGCTTTGACCAATCGGCTAGCTATAATCTTGATTCAAGGTTAGTTTTTATTCGGTTTTTGATAATTTCTACGTTTTGTAATTGTTGCTTAGTGTACTTCAAAACCCATGCTTCAATTTTGTGAATTGATGAGGAATTTGAAATGTGCCATGGATGAATTCATGAGCTTTGTGAATTTTGGTGATGAAATATGAAATATATGTGTTAGATTAACATGTTTTGTCTTTGGAGTTTTGATGATTTTGAGTATTTTGGACTTAATTGAGAAAATAATATTTTGAGGGACTAAATGGTTTCTAGGGACCTATAGAGGATTCGGCTAAGCATGGGTGTATTGAGATTTTGTTTATTTTGTGATTTTGTGAAATAGGGACTAAAATATCAAAATGTGAAAATATGAGGGCTAATTTGTAAATTTCCCTAAATATGTGTTTTTGGATTGAATTGAATGAATTAGTGAATAAATGAGTTAAATTTGAATATGTATAGATCAAGAACCAAAGAAAGCGGATATAGATCGCGGAAAGTCGAAAGTGATTGAATAGCTGAGTTTGTTTCCGTTTATCCGATTCTGAGGTAAGTCTATATACGAATAAATGTATTACATTGGTATATGTATGTTCATATGAAAATTCATAATGATGAATGTGTACGAGATGAGGAGTACGTGAAATTCGAGATATTATCGACATAGTGTCAACATCTAAAAAAGTCCCGTATGAACCTAGGAATAGATAGGATTACATATGTCATGACATGGGTTTCCGATACGTGATATCATGTAAGACCACGTCTGGGACATTGGCATTGATTCGAGATTTCGTGTTAGACCACATCTGAAACGTTGGCATCGATATGAGATTTACGTGTAAGACCCTGTCTGGGATAGCGGCATCGATATCTAAGTACATGTAAGACCACGTCTGGGACGTTGGCATTGTACGACCATTCTGAGCATTCTGAGTATCCTATTAGATTCTGAACGGTTCAACGGGTAAGTTTGAGAAATGAACGACTATGTGAGTTGTATATTCATTTCAAGTACGTTTGATGAGTATGCTTTGTATAAGCATGAAAGGTGAGTATATGTACCTAGATGCAATGAATAAAATGTGATATATGTATGGATGTGTAATAAGAAAAAGTGATATTTGAGATATGATATGTGGGTGAGAAATGGCTAAGCCAATAAGCTAAAGAAAATGATATGAATTTGCAAATGAGAAATATTAATGACATTGTATTAATGTGATTATATGCCTTTTATGTTAAGTTTATTTGTATATGGCTTACTAAGCTTTTGGAAAGCTTACTTTATGTGTGTTTGCTCTATTTTATAGATCTTCAAAGCTACTGAGGGCTCGGGGATTGTCGAGGTTCATGATCACACTACTCAAAACACATTTTGGTACCTTTTGGAAATGTATAGATATTAATGTATGGCATGTATAGGCTAGTTATCTTAGAATATGTTTATGATATGTAATAGCCATGTGATATGGCTAGACAAATGGTTGCTATAAGGAAATGGTATGTTTGTGATGCATTTTACTTGGAAATGATTGTGAATAGATTGAGCTAATTGTTGTATAAGATGTTGTGCTTGATATGCTTTTGAATGCTTAGAAAAGTTGGTTATTTTGTCATGAATTGAATTGGTATGATGCTTATAGGTATTGCCTAAAGTGTGGGTGGCATTTTGGCCTTGAAAATTGCCTATATTTGCCCACGCAGTTGAGCACACGGGCATGCGGCTCGACCGTGTTCCTCGTGGTTGTATTTCAAAACAAGTCAGACTCGACCACGGGTAAGACACACGGGTGTGAGACTGGCCGTGTGGATCAAGTCAATAGCGACCACAGGCTGGACACACGGGCGTGTGACTGAGACGGGTGAGGCACATGGGCGTGTCCACGGCCGTGTGGACAAGTCAGTATGTATGCCCTATTTTGACACGGCTTAGACACATGGGCGTGTCTGAGGCCATGGAAGGCACACGGCTTATCCACACGGGCGTGTGACCTCGTAACTTAAAATATTTTTTAAATTTTCGAGAATTTTCATATGTGTTCAGTTTAGTCCTGGCCCCTTTCTAAAGCATGATTAAGGTCTCGTAGACTTATTTAAGGGACATTTTGATGTGATTTTTCAGATTATGTTATGAAATGTCTGTAAAAGATTCTGATTGTCCGGTAATGCCTCTTTACCCTAAACTGGCGATGGTTACGGGTTTAGGGTGTTACATTTGATTGGTATCAGATCTACGGTTTAGTCGATTCTTGGACTAACGTAGTGTGTGGGAGTCTAGCTATACATGCCATATATATGAAATATGATAGTGTGATGAATCCTGACGTTTAAAATGAGTTTATCGTATAGTAATGGATCCCAAAAGAGCCGTAGCTGACGATGTAAAAAGTAACGTGCCTACTTCCGCTCAAGGGACAGTGCCATCTGATTTGAGACCGGTTACTAGCGGTTAAGAGGGAGAAGCTAAACAAGCTTTCTTCCAAATGATGAACGAGTGGTTCACTCAGTATGTGAGAAATAATCTGGCTGTTTCACAACCTCTGCCCTCGCCTAATCCCCCTCAGACCTTAGTTATGCCTTCGGTTATTAGTATGAATCTGTTGAATGAATCTCTGGTCGACAAAATCCATAAATATAGGGCTGAAGAGTTCAGAGCCAATAGTGATGATGATGCCGAGAAAGCCAAGTTTTGTTTAGAGAACACTATCCAAGTGTTTAATGAAATGTCGCTGATCTGAAGAGTGTATAAAATGTGTTATTTCCTTGCTACATGACGCAGCCTATCAGTGGTGGAAGACCTTGATTTCTGTTATTCTGAAAGAGCGGGTCACATGGGATTTCTTTTAGACTGAGTCTGGTAAGAATTACATCAGTCAGAGAGTTATTGATCAGAAACAAAAAGAATTTTTGGAATTGAAACAGGGTCATATGTCTGTCACTGAATATGAAAGAGAATTCATGAGATTAAGTTAGTATGCTCGGGAATTTGTATCAATTGAGGCAATAATGTGAAAAAGATTTGAAGATGATATGAACGAGAATATTAAACTGTTAGTAGGCATACTTGAGATAAAAGAGTTTGTAGTTCTGGTTGAACGAGCTTGCAAAGCTGACTTTGAAACTAGATATGCAAGAAAGAGATTTCCGAGTAAAACATTTCAGTTTGCTTCAAAGAAATTCAAAGTGAATAAAGTCGATCAAAGGCTAGTGTGGGACATTCGAGCAGAGATCGAGCTAGATCACAGTCAAATTTCAAAGCTCCTGCTACTTCAATGGCCAGTGTTGGAAATGTCCGATCTAAGCGACCTGAATGAAAGAATTGTGGTAAAAGGCATCCAGAAAGTTGTAGGTTGAATGATCGAGCCTGTTGCAGATGCGGATCATTAGATCATTTCATCCGTGATAGCCCAGAGTCTGCTGAGTGAGAGATTGTCCAGAATCAGAGTTCAGATAATGTTTCAGCGAGAGGTGGACCTTCCCCAAATGCAAGAATTATTAGTAGTAGTCAGGGAACTACGAAAGACTCAGTTGCGAGATATAAAACTAGAGCGCCTGCCAGAGCATATGCCTAATAAACCGTAAAAGTAACATATTTTAAGCCCATATTTAGCATGCTTTTGGATGATTTAAGCCTTGAATTATGTAATTTGGTGCTCCTAATCCTTTATTTTCATGTTTTATACTCAGAAGAGCACCGGATGACGAAAAGAATGGAAAATGGGCCCAAAATAGAGTAAATGGACCATATCATGAAATCCATACAGCCTGGGCTCAAGACCACACGGTCGTGCCTCATTCAACAGTCTCGAACATGGCTTGGCCACGACTTACACGGGCGTGTCCCTACCGTGACAAAGAGAAGTTTCACTCGGATTAGGATACTTAGGGGTGAAGAAACACATTCCGAAGCCTATATAAACACCCTATATATAACCTAAAAAGGGGGAACCCAAGGCTTTCACGTCGGCGCCCACTAGGCCAAAAGAGGCGATTTGTGGGGATTTACTCAAGATAGCCAGTTGATTCATTTCAAGAAGCCGGAATCATACTCAAGACGGAGGATCTCTCATTCAATTCCTTCAGGGGGTTTTAGGGATTTGTTATGTTTTGTTTTCTCTTTTCTTCTGAGATGTTTTCTTTTATTTTTATGAACTAAACCTCGATACTACGAGGGGATGAAACCTAAGATGAATCTTGTTATCGTTTGCTGAACTATATGATAAATATTTGAGTTGTTCTTAATTATGTGTTCTTAATTCTTATGTTGATATTTTCGGGATATTAATTCAAGTGTGATGTGCTTAGGTGGAGAGCAGAAGTCCCTGCCTAAGAGTAGATCTAGCATAATTAAGCGGAGTTGATCGCACATCCAGAGATAGGGTGACGAGATTTTTTCGGATTATGGTGAAACCTAATATGGGAGTCCATAGATCAAGTTAATGAAATTCTGGGGGTTTTAATTAGAAAGAGATTTCAATTAATCAACCTAGGGTTAGACATTAGTCACCTCGAGAGAGGGATTAATATACCTTAGGGAATCTTACGGATCAAGTCAAATGAATAAATTGTCTGGTTTAGAGTTAGATAACAAGTGAAGTCTTGGTGGATTCTTCCTTGGGTGTCGTCTTAATCAATTGGTTTTCCCTCAAAGTTATTTTCCCAATTTCATTCTTCTTTATCTTAGAGTCTTTAGTTTAGTTTAGTAGGTAGTTAGTTTTAGAATAGATAAAAATCTACTTAATTCTTAGGCGAAATAATAAAAAAGGGAGTTAGTATTAGTACTTTTGGTTCCTTTGGGTTCGACAATTCGGTCCTTCCTTAACTATTCTACTGTTCGATAGGTGCGCTTGCCTCAATTCGTTGTCATAGTTAGTTTCCAGGTTCGATCATTCTTTATATAAATTTTAAGACTTTGACATCGCATAAAACAACGATCAATGTCATCCGAGCTCGTGAGGAAGCTTCATCTCTGGATGTTATAACAGGTATATTTTGTAACATCCCAGTTTAGGGCCTAGTCGGAATAGTGGTGCGAGACCACAAATTCGAGCTCTATGTTTGAGTTTTTGAGATTTATGCTATGTATGCATGCTAGTGTGAAAGTTTCATGAAGCAATTTTGTGAAATTTTTGTTGAATTGTCCAAAAGGACTAAATTGCAAAAGTTACAAAATGTAAGATTCTAGAAGCTATTTGTGTGAAATGGCTTTAGAATATATATTAGAGGTCCTTAAATAGCAATTTACCCAAATTTTAATTTTTGGACAAAAATTGGGCATGGATGAGTTAAAATAGGAAGTTTATCAAGAAGGGCATTTTGGTCATTTGGCAATTAATGATTAAAATGGGAGAAAAGATGACAAAATTCATTCATCTTCTTGTCCAAGGTTGCCGAAAATTGAGAGAGCCATTGTTAGGGTTTTTCAAATTTTTCAAGCTTGCTAGTAAGTGCATCCAAGCCCCGTTTTTGATATTCTTCGTATTTTTGAAGTCCTAGTTGTATGAATAAGCTATTTTTAGCTATTTGATGAGCTATATTGAATGTTCAAAAATGTGGCCATGTATGACATGCATGTATGTTGATGTTTTATGGAGGATTATGAAAGCTTGATGTAGTAGAAACACCTTTTGTTAAGTGATTTTCCATGAAAATGCATGTAGGGACTAGTTTGTGAAAGTTTTAAGTTTGGTCATACATGTGTGATTTAGTGAGCATTGGTGAATGCTTTAGTTGAGTAAGTGATTTGGCTAAGCATGAAAGGCTAGAAAGTGGAATAAAAAAGTCACTTTACGAGCCTTGGGGAAAAAGTATAATTATGACAAAGATTAGGGGCAAAAGGGTAATTTTGCCAAAGTATGAGATAAGTGTCAATTTAGTCAATATGTGTATTGAATAAGCTAATTTATTCAGTATAGATCAAGAAAGACGAAGCCCGGATCTAAATCAAGGCAAGAGCAAGGTGGTGGACTAGATTGCATATTTCTATACTTTTGAGTATCGAGGTAAGTCTATGCTTAAACAATGCATTCATACTTACAATTTCTTAATGCTAGCTAGTGTGCAGCATGATTGAGAATGATTGAGAACCTATGTGGGATGAATGTGGTAGAATTTGTTAATGGATGTATGGTTAAGTAATTAGATATGTGAATGTGTAGTGAGAATGCTAAATGGTGGGCTAAGTGCGATACCATCCTAATGCATATTGACGATAAGCTGGCTATGTGCGATGCTATCGTTAGGTATATCATCTAGTGGGATATGTGCAAAACCACTATGAATACTTTTTTGGTAGGCTAAGTGCGATACTACCTTATTAATTGATTGTGGTGGGCTAAGTGCGAAACCACCAAGAAATTAGCTGTGTAGATTAGTTACGTGGATTAGCTGTGTGGTTATATAATTGAGTTAATTAGCTGTGTGGATGAATTGTCGAGAAATGATGTTGTGTTGTATATTGTGTAAATGTGATATTGAATGCAAGGGTGCACTTCAATGGTTATGAATATGTGATTCATGATGTGTTGGAAATGTGGTAAGGAATAGAAAGAGTACGCATTGTTGTACATTATATGTTAGTATGATGCTAATTGTTGTTTATCTTATACTATGATGCTTAATTGTTTATGTGTAAACTTACTAAGCTCAAAGCTTACAAACTTACTAAGCTCAAAGCTTACTCCCTTTCTTTTCCCTTGTATTATAGAGTAAAAGTGTTGAATCGAGATACGAGGATCAATTGGAAGATCGTCCACATTATCAGCACACCCTGGTACATGAGACTCAAGGTTTTGTATATGGCATGTATAGAGGCTAAACAAGTTAGTGAATTTTGTTGTAAATGGC
Source organism: Gossypium bickii (assembly GCA_025503065.1). Taxonomy (NCBI): domain Eukaryota; kingdom Viridiplantae; phylum Streptophyta; class Magnoliopsida; order Malvales; family Malvaceae; genus Gossypium; species Gossypium bickii. The sequence continues at coordinate 20,033,647 of CP106717.1, forward strand.
TAAGATGTGTTGGCCTTTACATGGATAGTCTATTTTGTATAATGCCATAGTAGTTGGCTACCTTATTTTATGAAAAGATTGTAGTTATCTATGTGAGATAGCATTTCAATTTGAGTTGATTATGGATGTGTTGAATGAATGCATATTGTGTATGCTAGAGGGGTGAATGGAATTTAGCACATAGCTTTTTTTTTGTCCATGTGGACAGACACACGTGCGTGTGTCTAGACCATGTGTGACACACGGTTAGCCCACGGGCATGTGACTTGGCCGTGTGTCCCCTGCATGTTAATATTTTAAGTCGGAATAGACCACGGATTAGCCACACAGGTGTGTGCATAGGCCGTGTGAGTTTAGTCAGTGTTGGCCACGGGCTAGCCATACGGGCGTGTGACTAGGCTTTGAGGTCGTGCGTATGTAGTCAGTATTCACCATGATTGTGGAGCATAGGCGTGTGGGTCTATGCACGGGCGTGTCTCTTCTTGCACGAGCCTGTTAACCCTATACAAAAGAGAAAATTTTTAAGAATGGAAAAAGTTCCGATATAGTCTCGGGAGCCCTCGTGTGTATGAGTGAGGCCTCGTAAGTCAAGATTGAGGTTGTTGAGGTGACTTAAGAGAGTAGTCACGGTGAGCCTAAGTGGCGATCAAGTGGTTTTATTACGGTAACTCCTCAGGCTTGGTTTTGGGGTAGAACTCAGGTATGGGGTGTTACACATTTACTCTTTATGATACTTATGTAATTGCATTGATAGACTCAGGTTCTACACATTCGTATGTATGCATGAACTTAGTATCCAGTAAGACTTTGCCTGTAGAGTCTACTGAATTTGTTATTAGAGTATCGAACCCCTTAGGTAAAAGTGTCTTGGTTGATAAAGTATGCAAGAATTGTTCGTTGATGTTTCGAGATGTTTGTTTTCTGGTTGATCTGATGCTATTACCATTTGATGAGTTTGATATAATTTTGGTTATGGACTGGTTGACATTACATGATGCTATTGTGAATTGCAAAAGAAAGACTATTGATTTGAGATGCTAGAATGATGATATAGTTCGAATTGAGTCTAATTATTTGAATGGATTATCGGTTATGATATCAGTGTTAAAAGCTCAGAGTTATGTGAAAAAAGGGTTGTTGATAAATCGTAATATGAACATATTTTAATCCCACATTAAGCATACTTTTGGATGATTTAAGCCTTGAATTGTGTAATTTGGTGCTCTGAATCCTTTGTTTTCATGTTTTATATTCAGGAGAGCACCGGAGGATAAAAAGAACGAGAAATGGGGCCAAAATAGAGTAAATGGGCCATATCACGAAATCAACACGGCCTGGGCCCAAGACTGTATGACCGTGCCTCCTTAACAGACTTGAACACGGCCTGGCCACGTTTCACACGGGCGTGTGCCATGGGCGTGTCCCTGACGTGAGAAAGAAGAGTTTCAGTCGGATTATGGTACTCAGAGGTAAAGAAAGTCATTCCAAAAGCCAGAGAGGCCAGAATTGTGGGATTCACTCGAAGAATAGCTAGTTGATTCATCTCAAGAAGCCGGAGTTATACTCAAGACAGAGGATCTCTCCTTCAATTCATTCAGGGGGTTTTAGGGTTTTCTTATGTTTTGTTTTATCTTATGTTTTGTTTTATCTTTTCTTTTGAGATGTATTCTTTTATCATTATGAACTAAACCCTCAGATACCTGAGGGGGATGAAACCTAAGATGAACCTTGTTATCATTTGCTGAACTATATGATAAATACTTGATTTGTTCTTAACTATGTGTTCTTAATTCTTGTTTTGGTATTTTCAAGATATTGATTTAAGTATCGATGTGCATAGGTGGTGGAGCAAAAGTCCCTACCTAAGAGTAGATCTAGCATAGTTAAGTGGAGTTGCTCGCGTGCCTAGAAATAGGGTGACGAAAATTTGCTGGATTAGGGTCAAACCTAATATGGGAGTCCATAAATCGAGTTAATGCAATTCTAGGGGTTTTAATTAGAAAGAGATTTCAATTAATCAACCTAGGGTTAGACGTTAGTAGCCTCGAAAGAGGTATTAATATAAATTAGGGAATCCTACGGATCAAGTCAAGTGAATAAATCGTCTGGTTAAGAGTTAGATAACAAGTGAAGTCTAGGTGGATTCTTCCTCGGGTATTGTCTTAATGAATTGGTTTTTCCCAAAGTTATTTTCCATAATTCATTCTCTTTGTCTTTGCATCTTTAGCTTAGTTGTTAGTTAATTTAGATAAAAATTCCTTTAAGTGTTAGGCTAGATAATAAAAAGAAAGTTAATATTAGTACTTTTGGTTCCTTTGGGTTCGACAATCCGGTCTTGCCACAGCTATACTACTGTTCAATAGGTGTACTTTCCTCAATCGTTGTCGCAGTTAGTTCTAGGCTCGATCATTCTTTATATAAATTTTTAAGACTCTGATTGACCAATGGTCAACTTTTTGGCGTCGTTGCCGGGGAACTGAAATATTAAAAACGCTTAATTTTTATTACTTTAGCCATATTATATTTATTTTATTTTTTCAATTTATATTTTACTTTTCTAAATTTTCTTCTTTTCTTCTGGCAGGTACCTCTAGTTTATGACTAGAAGGAACCCGACAGGACCCCTGATTTACGACAGTGATATTGAAGGTACTGTTCGCAGAAATCGTAGAGAAATAAGGCGAAGCTTAAATTACATAGAAGAAGAGCAAGAAGTCGAAGCTAATATCACCGAAGAGATGGCTGAGAATAATCCGCCACCTCTAAAGATGGCCGAACATCATGCTCCTCAAGCTATGTATGATTATGCTAAACCTAATTTAACAGGAACTGAGTCAAGTATTGTTAGGCCTACTATTGCTGCAAATAATTTTGAACTGAAACCTAACACTATACAGATGATACAACAGTTTGTTCAGTTTGATGGTTTGCAGGATTAGGATCCTAACACGCACTTAGCAAATTTTCTAGAATTTTGTGATACCTTCAAAATAAATGGTGTTTCTGATGATGCCATCCGTCTTCGGTTATTTCCCTTTTCTTTGAAGAATAAAGCCAAACAGTGGTTGCATTCTCTTCCACGAGGATCAATTACTACATGGGATCAGATGACTGAAAAAATTTTTATTGAAATATTTTCCACCGGCCAAAATGGCCAAATTGAGGAATGATATCTCTTCTTTTGTGCAGATAGATTTAGAGACACTTTACGACGCATGGGAGAGATACAAGGATCTATTGAGAAGGTTCCCTCACCACGGACTACCCTTGTAGCTACAGGACCAAACTTTTTACAACGATGTGAACCCTTCAACTAGACAATTGATTGATTCAGTCACCGGCGGAACCTTGAATAACAAAACTCCTGAGGCAGTTTACGAATTCATTGAAGAGATATCACTGAATAACTATCAGTGGCAAGTCACAAGGACAAAGCTAACAAAAGCAGCCAGTGTTTTCAACCTCGACGTAGTAACCATTCTATCAAATCAGGTAGAGATGTTAAATAGAAAGGTTGATGGTTTATGTGGTTCTTTGCAGGTATATCCAGTTATGCAGTGCGACACAAATGGAGGAGGGATGAACAACACAGACTATCCACCTTACAACCCGAGCGCTGAAAATGAGCAAGTTCACTATATGGGTAACTATTTCAAATCTCAAAATAACCTTTATAGTAATTCTTATAATCCAGGTTGGAGGAACCACCCCAAATTTTCATGGAGTGGTCAAGGAAATCAGAGACAACAACCCCCTCCCAACTTCCAACAACAGACCTACCCACAGGAAAAGAAGTCGAACCTTGAAGAGATGCTGACAAAATTTATAGCAGTGTTAGAAACACGTTTTTAAAACACCAAAACAACACTTAAAAATCAACAAGCATCGATTCAAGCTATCGAGAACCAATTAGGGCAACTCGCTAAGCTGATCTCAGAACGACCATAAGGCAACTTGCCAAGCAACACTGAGACTAACCCAAATGAGCAACTTCAAGCCATAACCACTCATGATAGTGAAGGGTTAGATGAGCCCAAGGTAAGCCAAGAAAATGTGGTAGAAGAAGGTAAGAACGAGGTAAGTCATGATAAGCCAAAATAGGTCATTAAAGAGTACCAACCTCGTATACCGTACCCCGATGCGATGAAGAAGGACAACATAGAAGAACAATTCGGTAAATTTCTTAAACTTTTAAAGTAATTACATATTAACTTACCGTTTCTTGAAGCTCTTTCACATATGCCAGGTTCAATGAAATTAGATGAAGAATCGCATGTGTAGCTAAACACACCACGAAAATTAAAAGATCCAGGGAGTTTTACAATCCCATGCTTAATTGGTAATTTATCTGTTGGTAATGCTTTAGCTGATTTAGGGGCAAGCATCGATGTTATGCCTTATAAATTATTTAAACAACTAGGTCTAGGGAAACCCAAACAAACTAGGATGAGCATTTAATTAGCTGATAAAACTATTAGAATTCCTAGGGGTATAATTGAAGATGTGCTAATGAAAATTGACAAATTCGTATTCCCAGTAGACTTCGTAGTTTTAGACATGGATGAGGACAATAGTATCCCCTTAATTTTAGGAAGACCCTTTTTAGCAACTGCCAGGACTAAAATTGATGTCAGTGCAGGAGAACTCATACTTGGTGTAGGTAATGAATCAATCAGTTTCCAGGCTCTTGACTCAGCTAGGACATCGAGTAATCAAGGTGAGAACATAAATTCTATTAATAACTATTCGGTTAAACTTTCTTCTCAGGAAGCACCATGGAACTACACTATTAAGCCAGATCCTAGACCCCATGCCAACAAGGAAATAACTCATGAGGAATGAAGGCTTCAAATCGATGAACGAGACGAGGGGAAGACACACTTCAAGGCGAAATTAGGAATACACAAAGTAGAACCAACACCATTTCGTGCGACAAACGAACTTAAGATCGGAGATCAGGTACTGTTAGATAAAGCAGAACCTCGAATACCTCATCCTAACCCTAATACAAATAAAGAAATCTCTTTTAGGGTACTGAATGTTTTCCCATACGGAACAGTCGAGGTAAGTAATCCTACATTCGGTACCTTTAAAGTAGACGCTACTCGAATTGAACTTCACCATGATAGTAGAACTGATAACATGATAGAGGATGTACATCTACACTTGGTTAGTTTATAGTTAGGTGCTAAAAAGGAAAAATAAAAGTAAAAGAATAAAATGTAAAAATTAATGGTGTTAGTGCTCAGATTGCCTCCCGAGAAGCGCTTGTTTATAGTCTTAAGCTAGACTTACCTCTCATTCGCATAATCAGGATAGTTACGCACTGACATGGCAGAGATAGTATGACATAGGATGAAAAATATCTTCAAGCCACGGCCCTCAACTGAACATTACGACCGTGCGATGCGGCTGTGGCTGACACTGTTTTACCAAACACTGGCGTGGTGACCTGTCTATGGGCGTGGGAAAAACGAACAAAGCATAATACAGCTGTGCGACACGGCCGTGTGACTCGACACGCCCACGATACATGGGCGTAGGGATGTACCAGACATGAATTTTCTATTTAAAACCACCCTTCCCCTCTCCCCGCCTACCCCAATTCACCTTCTTCCACAACTTTTTCACTCTCATCCCTTTTCATTCTCACCTTTCTTCAATCTTCTAAGTCTTGATTTACACCATAGCCATGTCGAAGAAGCGGAAGGATCCAAGCACAGTCCCCTTGTGGAGATCGATCTACATAAGTTCATGCCGGCCACTTCATCTACTCGACAAGCCAATGATATTTGAGGCCATTTAGTTTTTCTTTTCTTTTCTCGTTTTGTTTATTTTCCTTATCTTTACTTCTCTTCTGCTAAATTTAGTTTCTCTTATTTTAGTTTCTTAGTTTTAGGTTCTAAAGGCTGTTAGGGAATCACACCACGACCACGACCACCACCCTACTACAGCCTTAGAAATCACACCCACCTCACGAACCATCTAACAATAAGGACTCTTCGGTCTATTCATATTTTCTTTTAATTTTATTTTACTTTCTATTTTCTTTCTCTTTATCTTTCTTGTCTTTAAATACATAATTAGTTTATTTTAAATGTGTCTTAATATTTCCTGGCTATTTCTTCACGAGCTTCCTAATTTCTTCATCTAGCGCAAAGATTGTCGGCGGCCACCACACCACGACACTCCCAGCTCAAGGAAGCCATCCAAATTCAGGAAGTTTCACCTCTCCCTTTCTCTTAAATTTCATATATATCTTTGTACATTGAGGGCAATGTACATCTTAAGTGTGGGGGTGAATATTTATTTCGTGAAAGGGCCTAACTTTCTTCATTATTCTCAAATCCCTGAATTATGCCTTGAATTATACCTTGTTCTTAAGTAATTTTCCCATATTATGATTAGAACGAAATTTCTTTTGATTTATGATTTTTATTGATATGTTTCAAATTAAGTCATTGATAATTGTGCAGTGATGATTTAAACTTTAGGAGACTAGAGAATCAAGCATGATGAGTCTATTTTCAAAAATTAAAATTTTGTTAGGTTGTCTACCTGAATCTAATTATTACCTTGAAGTTTGAAATTCACACGGTTGACATCAAAGACCCATAATTCTTATGAGATTTTGAGCCTTTTAGAGCATACATTCTTTCGTGCTCACTTTTGATTATGAGTGTGTCAACATTGATTTATTTTTCTAGAACTTGTTTCAATTATACATGTTAAGGCCACATCATTGATTTGATATACAGAGATGATAAAGGCACCTAGGATTTAACCCACTCACTCCACTAGAAGCCTACCTTCATAATTAACCCTTAGTGAACCCCGTTGATCCTAACAACCCATTTATTGACTCACCCACTAATATTAACCCAAAACCCTTTGTATTTGTTATCACCATTCCTTAACTACCATTTCTGTCGAGATTTGACTTGATCGGTTGCCTAATTATTTTATTTTAGTAGTTGAATTCATCTTTTATTATGTATTATGATTTGTTCTTTAAAAAAATAAAGTATATTCAGTATTTGTTCTATGTAATTGAGCTTATACGTTTAAAATTCCATATCTTGAAGAAGAAGCTCGTAGTATTAGTAATGAAGTTTTCAATTGATATAAGTAATTAGGATTAGCTCATTTTTCTAAGTAGGTAAATTGTCAATTCAATCTCGATTCTAACCTTCTAATTCAGCCTTTATCCACACCTTTAACCTAAGCCCTGTTACAACCCTTTTTAAAGACCTTTTGATCTGTGTATCATCTCATTTTACAGTGGTGGAGATTTGATTTTCAGGAAGTCTATGTGATTAACTTTTCATGTTCGACCTTTGAGTGCTTAATTTTGAACCTTAAACACTTTAAGTGATTTGAGTGAATCTTTAGCGAGGATGTCAACTCTTGTCGATTTTAAATTAAGGGTAATTATTTAGGTAAGGGGAAACGCCTATGTTTTCGTGCTATAAATGCATGACTTTGATGGTTTGAATCTTTAGGACCCTTTGAGTTAAATTATCAATGTATGAATTATCATTAAATTATGATGAAACATTATTGATAAATATTATGAATCAGGGAAGTTCATTTTAATTGTGAGTTGAGAATTTTGCTTGAGGACAAGCAAATGCTTAAGTGTGGGGGTATTTGATAAACCGTAATATGAACATATTTTAGTCCCATATTTAGCATACTTTTGGATGATTTAAGCCTTGAATTGTGTAATTTGGTGCTCTTAATCCTTTGTTTTCATGTTTTATATTCAGGAGAGCACCGGAGGATGAAAAAATGAGAAACGAGCCCAAAATGGTGTAAATGGGATATATCACAAAATCAACACGGCTTGGGCCCAAGACCGCACAGTCGTGCCTCCTTAACAGACTCGAACACGGCCTGGCCACGATTCACATGGGCGTGTGCTATGGGCATGTCCCTGACGTGAGAAAGAAGAGTTTCAGTAGGATTAGGGTACTTAGAGGCAACGAAAGTCATTTCAAAAGCCTATATAAACACCCTAGAGGCCTACCTTCAGGGTAGGCGTCCAGCTAGGCCAAGGAGCCAAGCTAGAGAGGCCAGAATTGTGGGATTCACTAGAAGAATAGCTAGTTGATTCATCTCAAGAAGCCAGAGTTATACTCAAGACAAAGGATCTCTCCTTCAATTCCTTCAGAGGGTTTTAGGGTTTTCTTATGTTTTGTTTTATCTTTTCTTTTGAGGTGTATTCTTTTATCATTATGAACTAAACCCTCAGATACCTGAGGGGGATGAAACCTAAGATGAATCTTGTTATCGTTTACTAAAGTATATGATAAATACTTGATTTGTTCTAAACTATGTGTTCTTAATTATTGTTTTGGTATATTCGGGATATTGATTCAAGTATCGATGTGCTGAGGTGGTGGAGCAAAAGTTCCTGCCTAGGAGTAGGTCTAGCATAATTAAGCGAAGTTGCTCGCGCACCCAAAAATAGAGTGACGAAAATCTGCCGGATTAGGGTCAAACCTAATATGGGAGTCTATAGATCGAGTTAATGCAATTCTAGGGGTTTTAATTAGAAAGAGATTTCAATTAATCAACCTAGGGTTAGACGTCAGCAGCCTCGAAAGAGTTATTAATATAAATTAGGGAATCCTACGGATCAAGTCAAGTGAATAAATTGTCTGGTTCAGAGTTAGATAACAAGTGAAGTCTGGGTGGATTCTTCCTTGGGTATTGTCTTAATCAATTGGTTTTTCCCAAAGTTATTTTCCCCAATTCGTTCTCTTTGTCTTTGCATATTTAGCTTAGTTGTTAGTTAATTTAGATAAAAATTCCTTTAAGTCTTAGGCTAGATAATAAAAAGAAAGTTAGTATTGGTACTTTTGGTCCCTTTGGGTTCGACAATTCGGTCTTGCCACAGCTATACTACTGTCCGATAGGTGCACTTGCCTCAATCATTGTCGCAGTTAGTTGTAGGCTCGATCATTCTTTATATAAATTTTTAAGACTCTGATAGACCAACGATCAGTTATGAAGCTTATTTTGCTTATGTGATTGATTTGAAAGTAACTGAAAAGAAAGTTGAATCTGTGTCTGTGGCTTGTGAATTCCCTGATGTGTTTCCTGAACAACTACCGAGATTACCTTTGATACGTGAAGTTGAATTTGGTATTGATTTTTTACCGGGAATGACTCCTATTTTGATAGATCCATATAGAATGGAACCAACAAAGCTAAAAGAATTGAAGTCACAGTTGCAAGAATTAACAGATAAAGGGTTTGCAAGACCGAGTTTCTCACCTTTGGGTGCTCCTGTTCTGTTTGTGAAAAAGAAAGATGGCACGATGAGAATGTGCATTAATTATCGTCAGTTGATCAAGGTGACTATAAAGAACAAATATTGTCTGCCCAGAATTGATGATTTATTTGGTCAGCTTAAAGGAGCCATTGTGTTTTCAAAGATAAATCTGAGATCGGGATACTAACAGTTGCGGGTAAAAGATTCAAACATTTCGAAAACTGAACATGCCGAACATCTGAGAATTGTGTTGCAAACTCTACGAGATAAACAATTGTATGCAAAGTTTAGTAAATGTGAATTTTGATTGCGAGAAGTTAGTTTTCTGGGACATATTGTATCAGCCTCTGGAATACGAGTTGATCCGAGTAAGATTTCTACTATTCTAGAATGGAAACCTCTGAAGAATGTGTCTGAAGTTCGTAGCTTTCTGGGACTCGCTAGTTACTATCGCCGGTTTGTAAAAGGATTCTCGATGATAGCTACTCCGTTGACTAGATTGCTTCAGAAAGATGTGAGGTTTGAATGGTCTGATAAATGTCAGAAAAGCTTTGATCAGTTGAAAACTCTATTGACTGAAGCTTCAGTTTTGATACAACCAGAATCGGGTAAAGAATTCGTGATTTACAGTGATGCTTCATTGAATGGTCTGGGATGTGTTTTGATGCGAGAAGGCAAAGTTATAGCTTATGCCTCAAGACAATTGAAGCCGCATGAAAAGAACTATCTGACACGTGATCTTGAACTAGCTGCAATTGTTTTTGCATTAAAGATTTGGTGTCATTATCTTTTCGGTGAAAAATGCCACGTGTTTTCAGATCATAAAAGTTTGAAGTACCTGATGTCTCAGAAAGACTTAAATCTGCAACAGAGAAGATGGTTAGAGCTGTTGAAAGAGTATGAGCTTGTGATAGATTATCATCCGGGTAAGGCAAATGTTGTTGTTGATGCACTGAGCCGGAAATCACTGTTTGCGTTGTGTGCTATGAATGCTCATTTGGACCTGTTTGATGATGGTTCAATTTTGGCAGAATTGAAAGCTAAACTGTTGTTCTTACAACAAATATGTGATGCTCAGAAGATTGATAATGAAATGCTAGCGAAACGAGCTCAGTGTGATTTGAATTCCGATTTTGAATTTAGAGTTGATGAGGAAGATTGTTTGAGATTTCGAGATCAAATTTGTGTTTCGAGAAATCCAGAGTTATTGCAATTAATTATGAATGAAGCTCATAATAGTCGCTTATCTGTTCATCCGGGAAGTACAAAGATGTATCATGATTTGAAGCAATATTATTGGCGGTCTGGTATGAAAAAAGTTATTTCTGATTTTGTCTCGAAATGTTTAGTCTGTCAGCAAGTTAAAGCTAAACATCAGGTTCCATCTGTTTTGTTACAACTGTTAATGATTCCCGAATGGAAATGGGACAAAGTGACAATGGATTTTGTTTCTGGGTTACTTTTGACTCCGAGAAAGAAAGATGCAATTTGGGTCGTAATTGACCGATTAACGAAAACTGCCCATTTTATTCCAGTACGATCTGATTACTCACCTGATAAGTTAGCTGAGCTGTATATTTCTGAGATTGTGAGATTGCACGGGGTGCCACTGTCTATTGTGTCAGATAGAGATCCGAGATTTACATCACGATTCTGGAAGAAATTGCAAGAAGCTTTAGGCACAAAATTGCATTTCAGTACAGCTTTTCACCGGTAAACAGATGGCCAGTCTGAGCGGATCATTCAGATACTCGAGGATATGTTGAGATGTTGCATTCTTGAGTTTAATGGTATGTGGGAACAATATTTACCATTGATTGAATTTGCATACAATAATAATTTTCAGTCGAGCATCAAAATGACACCTTACGAGGCTTTTTACGGACGCAAATGTCGAACACCTCTATATTGGATTGAGCTCAGTGAAAATAAGATACACGGGGTCGATTTGATAAAAGACACTAAAAAGAAAGTGAAATTGATCCATGACAGTTTGAAAGCAGCGTCTGATCGTCAGAAATCCTATACAGATTTGAAACGGAAAGATATTGAGTTTGAGATTGGTGATAATGTGTTCTTGAGAGTATCTCCTTGGAAGAAAATACTCAGATTTGGACGTAAAGGAAAATTAAGTCTGAGGTTCATCGGGCCATATGAGATCATTGAAAGTGTTAGACCTATTGCATACAGATTGTTGTTGCCACCTGAGCTAGAAAGAATTCATAATGTATTTCACGTGTCAATGCTTAGACGATACCGATCCGATCCATCACATGTGATTACTCCGTCTGAGATTGAAATCTGATCTGATATGACTTACGAAGAATAACCAATCCATATCATAGCTTGTGAAGTGAAAGAATTAACAAATAATAAAATCTCGTTAGTGAAAATACTGTGGCATCGACACGGAGTTGAAGAGGCTACGTGGGAGCCTGAAGATTCTATGAGACAGCAGTATCCAAATCTATTTAACGGTAAGATTTTCGGGGACAAAAATCCATAAGGGGGAGAATTGTAATAGTTTGGTTTAGACCCTAGTCGGAATAGTGGTTTGGAGGCCACAAATTCGAGTCAGAAAAATATTTTAATATCATTTTCTGTGTCTATTGTATGTGATTAAGCATGTGTTAAAGTTTCGTAAATTAATTTGTCCGTTTGTATGTTTAATTTGGGAAAAGGATTAAATCGCATAAAAGGTAAAAGTGACATGATATTTATTAATGAATTGAATTGACATGGCTTAATAAATGTAAAGTCCTTAAGTGGATATTAGACCACTAAACATTATAGTGGACAGTTATGGACATATATTATGTAATTTTCTTATTAATTTATTAAGGGTAAAAAGGGAAATTAATAATTATGTTTAATTTAATAAAACAAAAGCATGAAATTAGCCATTGTCATCATCTTTGTGCCGAAAATAGAAAAGAAAAAGAAAGAAGAAAAGCTTTGAAAAATAGAAAAGAAAAAGGAAGAAGAAAAGCTTTGAACATTCGGCTAGCTATAATCTTGATTCAAGGTTAGTTTTTGTTCGATTTTTGATAATTTCTACGTTTTTGTAATCGTTTCTTAGTGTACTTCAAACCCATGCTTCAATTTTGTGAATTGATGATGAATTTGAAATGTGCTATGGATGAATTCATGAGCTTTGTGAAGTTTGGTGATGAAATATGAAATATATGTGTTAGATTAACATGTTTTATCTTTTGGAGTTTTGATGATTTTGAGTATTTTGGAATTAATTAAGAAAATAATATTTTGTGGGACTAAATTGTGAAATAAATGAAAAATATGGGTTGCTAGGGACCTATAGAGGATTCGGCTAAGCATGGGTGTATTGAGATTTTGTGTATTTTGTGATTTTGTGAAATAGGGACTAAAATGTCAAAATGTGAAAATGTGAGGGCTAATTTGTAAATTACCCTAAATATGTGTTTTTGGATTGAATTGAATGAAGTAATGAATACATGAGTTAAATTTGAATATATATATAGATCAAGAACCGAAGAAAGCAGATTTAGATCGCGGAAAGTCGAAAGTGATTGAATAGCCGAGTTCGTTTCCATTTATCCGAATCCGAAGTAAGTCTATATACGAATAAATGTATTACATTGATATATGTATGTTCATATGAAAATTCATAATGATGAATGTGTACGAGATGAGGAGTACGTGAAATCTAAGATAGTATCGACATATTGTCAACATTTGAAAAACTCCTGTACGAACCTAGGAATAGATAGGATTAAATATGTCATGAAATAGGTTTCTGATACGTGATATCATATAAGACCACGTCTGGGACGTTGGCATTGATTCGAGATTTCATGTAAGACCACGCCTGAGACGTTGGCATCGATATGAGATTTACGTGTAAGACCCTATCTGGGACAGTGGCATCAATATCTAAGTACATGTAAGACCACATCTGGGACGTTGGCATTGTACGACCATTCTGAGCATTCTAAGTATCCTATTAGATTCCGAATTATTCAACTAGAAAGCCCGAGAAATGAACAACTATGTGAGTTGTATATTCATTTTAGGTACGTTTGATGAGTATGCTTTGTATAAGCATGAAAGGTGAGTATATGTACCTAGATGCAATGAATAAAATGTGACATATGTATGGATGTGCAATAAGCAAAAGTGATATTTGAGATATGATATGTGGGTGAGAAATGGCTAAGCCAATAAGCTAAAGAAAATGATATGAATTTGCAAATGAGTAATATTAATGACATTGTATCAATGTGATTATATGCCTTTTATGTTAAGTTTATTTGTATATGGCTTACTAAGCTTTTGGAAAGCTTACTTTGTGTGTGTTTGCTCTATTTTATAGATCGTCAAAGCTACTGAGGGCTCAGGGATCGTCGAGGATCGTCATCACACTACTCAAAACACATTTTGGTACCTTTTGGAAATGTATAGATATTAATGTATGGAATGTATAGGCTAGTTATCTTAGAATTTGTTTATGATATGTAATAGCCATGTGATATGGCTAGACAAATGGTTGCTATAAGGAAATGGTATGTTTGTGATGCATTTTACTTGGAAATGATTGTGAATAGATTGAGCTAATTGTTGCATAAGATATTGTGCTTGAGATGCTTTTGAATGCTTGGGAAAGTTGGTTCTTTTGTCATGAATTGAATTGGTATGATGCTTGTAGGGATTGCCGAAAGTGTGGGTGGCATTTTGGCCTTGAAAATGGCCTATATTTGCCCACACGTTTGAGTACATGGGCGTGTGGCTCGACCGTGTTCCTCGTGGTTGTATTTCAAAACAAGTCAGACTCGACCACGGGTAAGACACACGGGCGTGTGATTGGCCGTGTGGATCAAGTCAGTAGCGACCATAGGCTGGACACACGGGCATGTGACTGGCCGTGTAGTGCAAGTCAGTGGCAACCACGGGTGAAGCAAATGGGCGTGTTCACGACCGTGTGGACAAGTCAGTATGTATGCCCTATTTTGACACGGCTTAGACACACGGGCGTGTCTTAGGCTGTGGGAGGCACACGGCTTGCCCACACGGGCCTGTGACCTCTGTAACTTAGAAAAAAATTAAAATTTCTGAGAATTTCTGTATGTGTTCGGTTTAGTCCCGACCCCTTTCTAAAGCATGATTAAGGTCTCGTAGACCTATTTAAGAGACACTTTGATGTGATTTTTCAAATTATGTTACGAAATGTCTGTAAAAGATTCTGATTGTTCGGTAATGCCTCTTGACCCTAAATCGGCGATGGTTATGGGTTTGAGGTGTTACAATCGTGACTAAGCTCTCATCAATGATATACCATTACGAAAGAAACTACTCAGTGCTCGTCCAATGACCTTGTCGTAAGTGTATTACCTTCATAGTATATCATTGATCTCTTTGGGATAATATCTATTCTCCCAGTTTGATCCTATTTTATCTTATGGTAGCCATTACATCTTCCTTCATGAAAAGTCAATCACTACCAAATAGTGATCAAGTCATCCATCACAAAGATGGAAGACCCGTGGCCACGTTTACATTTCATCAACCATGTAATGCCAACGAGAGGATATCATTTACCCATGTTTTGAGCTATGAATTCCAGTATTGTGAATGACACTACATACTACAGAATTCGTACACACAATGCACCAGCTTCCAGTTCCTTATCTATTTGAACTCAAGCTTTTACTTACATCAAAGTGTATGAGTCAGGCATACACAGTCCACCATTCACTCAAGATTTAGGTATGTCACTCTATGAACGTCACAAGTAAATAAATACATAAACAGATTCAAGATCTATTCTACTTAGGTCCTGTGTGATGTACTTTCAGTCCAGTCAATCACATCTATGTCTCTATCTTTTGGGAGTCATATGCTCCGATGCCCAAGACAAGGCATCTCCTCAATTGGACTTGATAGACGATATATTAGTATTTCAATTGATTTTCTTGTTTCTGATTAGACTAAGGACATATTCAGGTTTGTCTACTAATACAAGTTGTCTTTCTGCGCTACAATCCGACGACGTAATACTGTTTACTATTAGTTAAACATTTAGACAACTAATAAGCAACATTTGCTTCTATTTTTCTTTTCATGCAAAAACCATTTGAGGACAATAATACAAAGTATATTAATTTAATTCATGAATAATTTAATTAATTTAACCAAATCTGCATACCAAGGGGTTGCATCTACAATAACTAACTTCTCATCTGGGAATGTGTTGACAATTTGAAGTATGTTTCCATCTTTGCTCCCAACTTCCAATCGAGATAGATAGTCTGCAACTTGATTCTCTAAACCTTTGTGGTATTTTATCTCGATATTGAATTCTTGCAACAGTAAGATCCAGCGTATCAGTCTTGCTTTTTCATTCTTCTTCGCAAAAAGATATCTTAATGTCAAGTGATTAGTAAATACGATAACCTTTGTGTCGACAAGATAAGAACGAAACTTGTTGAAAGCAAAGATTACAGCCAACAATTCTTTCTCTGTAGTGGTATAATTTATTTGAGCCTCTGTAAGAGTTTTTCTAGCATAATAGATGGCGTGAAATATTTTTCCCTTAAGTTGTCTTAGAACAGCACTCACAGCAAAGTCACTTGCATCGTACATAACTTCAAAAGGTTGAGACCAATTTGATGCAAAGATAATGGGTGCATTTACTAAATGCTTCTTTAATTGAATAAATGCATCTAGACATGCATCGTCAAAGAAGAATTTTTTATTATACTCCAGCAATGACATAATGGTTTTGCAATTTTCGAGAAATCTATAATAAATCTTCGGTAAAACCCTGTATGCCCAAGAAAACTACAAATATCTTTAACATTTTTCGATGGAGGTAATTTCTCAATGATTTCCACTTTAGCTTTGTCTACTTCAATGCCTTGACTAGAGATGCGATGGCCTAATACAATGCCTTCAATTGCATGAAATGATATTTTTCCTAATTGAGAACAACATGTGTGTCTTCACATCGCTTCAATACTTTATCCAATAGTCAATGAAATGATCAAAATCATTCCCATAGGCTAAGAAATCATCCATAAAAACCTCGAGAGAATCTTCAGTCATATCCGAGAATATTGCCATCATGTACATTTGAAATATGGCTGGTGTGTTGCAAAGACCGAAAGGCATACGCCGAAAAGCAAAAGTACCAAAGGGATAGGTGAAAGTTGTTTTCTCCTAATCCTCTGGTGCAATAGAAATTTGATTGTAACCATAATAGCCGTCTAAGAAGTAGTAATAGGCTCTTCTAGAAAGCCTATCTAACATTTGGTTAGTGAAAGGAAGTGAGAAGTGGTCTTTCCTTGTGGCAGCATTAAGTTTGCAATAATCCATACTGACTCGCCATCCTGTAGGAATGTGTGTAGGAGTTAATTTGTCTTTTTCGTTGCTAACCACAGTGATGCCACTCTTTTTAGGAACGCATTGCACTAGACTTACCCAATTGCTATCAGAAATAGGGTAAATAATTCTAGAATCAAGTCATTTTATAATTTCTTTCTTAACAACTTCCTTCATCTTCCAACTTGATCTTATGCATGAAAAAAATGGACTAATGCCTCGAATACCGACAACACTCCAAGCAATAGCTCATTTATGTTGCTTAAGAATATGGACCAATTTCTCTTTTTGAGTTACATCCAGTGTTGCAGAGACAATAACTGGGAAAGTATTGTTAACCCCAAGAAAGACATTTAATATGAGTAGATAGTGGTTTCAATTCTAGAGTAGGAGCTTCATCAATAGATGGCTTGAAAATTGGAGTTGTTCTGTTGGTTAAGTCTAAGGATTCAATTTGCCATCCATGTAATAGCCCAATTTTGGGTCTAGAAAGAACAGTGGTTTTGAGACCACAAATCTGATGAATAAAAATTCATTTTTATTATATTTTTATGGTCTACAATTTTATGGAATGATTTCATGAAAATTTCGTTCGAAAATTTTGATGTTTGGGCACTCAATTTAGTTAAAAGAACTAAATTGCAAAAAGTGCAAAACTTGAATTCTATATGTTAAAGGTGTCCAATTGCTGTGAAATCTTAAATTAGGGGTTCTTAAATGGAAATTAGACCATTATACTTTAGTATGGACAAAAAATGGACATGGATAGGTGAAATTTTGAAGTTTTTCATTAAGGGCATTTTTGTCATTTGGTTAATAAAGACAAAATTTAACAAATAAAAGATGTTCATCTTTCTATTTTCATCCCCCATGGCAGAATTTCACAAGGAGAAACCATAGCTAGGGTTTGCCAAGCTTCCAAGCTCGATTGTAAGTCCGTTCTTGTCTCGTTTTTAATGATTTTTGTATTTTTAAGATCGTTGTAGCTTGATTTAGCTATTTCAACGGCTAATTTGAAAGAATGGTGAAGTTTAAAATTTTACCCATGTTGAATATGTGTGTATTTTGATGTTTGATGGTAGAAAATGCATGTTTGTTGTTTGTTAAACGACTTTTGCTAAGTGATTTTCGATAAAAAGGTCAAAAAGGACTTATTTGTAAAAGCCTATAAAATGAGTAGAAAAATGTGAATAAATGGAAAATGTGGGCTGTTATGAGTACGAAAATGGTTCGGCTAGGCTTGGGTTTTGAAGAAATTGAATGAAATTCATTTTACAAGCCTAGGGACTAAAGTGTAAAATGTCAAAAGCTTGGGGGCAAAAATGTAATTGTTGCCGTAGTGTGTTTTAGGGTGGAAATGAATAATGTGATATTAAATGAGATGAATTTTGTATTATAGATCAAGAAAAAAATGAAGTTCGGTCTAGACCGAGGAAGACCAAAGTGTTTGACGATTAGGTCCATTTGCGCTATTTTTGTATCAAGGTAAGTTTGTATGTAAAAAATGCAACGTTATAATCGTATTTACAATGTTTTGTTATTGCATGAATTGTATGATTAACTCTATGGATGAAATTGACGAAGTTTTGACAAGCGAGTAAATCCCGGTTGAACCTTAGGAATAGATTAGGATGCAAGTGACATGCCACTAGTAACCCATATAATTATGTGATTTATGTGTCTCGGGTGCTGGTCTTGTACGTCCTACCGGTGGCTGGGTATACCGGCATATGTTGCGGATACTTGACAGCTTGTGTGAGCAGCACCGTGTAGTTACATCTCGACTAACAGCCTGTATAAGTAGGCCCAAGGATAGCTCGAGAGCGAGCTTATATGTGTTATGAGATTTATGGTAGCATTGGCTACATATATGGCACTTATGTGCAAAGATTTCCGTGTATCCGATAGTATTCCAAGTGGTTCAACGGTATGTCGAAGATGAGAAAGTACGTGATTATGTTATGAGTTGGTACATGTATGTACGAAAAACTCAAAGAAAATGGATTTGGTATATGATGAACTATTGGTAAGGATGTGATTGAGTAAGTTGTGCTTATGAAGCTTAAATGCTATTTATGTTGATATATGTTATGTTATTCATATGATGAATTATTAGTAAGAATGTGATTGAGTAAGTTATACTCATGAAGTCTTAATGACATTTATGTTAATATTTGTTAAGTTATTTATATGTCAAATGTATGAAAATGTTTTGTATTAATTGCATATGAACTTACTAAGCTATATAGCTTACCCCCTTTCATTTCCCATGTTTTATAGTGTCATTGAGCTAGCTCAGATTGGAGATCACCGGAGATCCTATCACACTATCAAGCTATCACTTTGGGTATTGATGAATTCAAGTATTTTGAGTTTATGGCATGTATAGGGACTTAGTCATTTTGTTAAATGTGTAATTGTGATTGTAGCCAATGTGTTGGCTTATAATTGTCAAAGGCTTGTCTTGATATTTGGCCATGTAAATTGGTTTGTTTGGGCTATCATGATTGTAAGCCTAAGTATAGATATTTATGTGCTAAAGTCTTTGGTGATATGATCATGGTATACTTGGTGAATGATAGAAATGTGATTTATGACATGAATGTGAAATGTTAGGCAATGTGGTCTATTGATGAGATGATAAAGTGGTGTACAATTAGGTATCTTGAAACTAGTCAATTGAGGCTTAATAAATGTTGTGAGTATGATAGATGTTGATATTGTGTTGGCATGTGTTGGTCATAATTGTGGATGTTTGGTTGCCTTGCCTAAGTATGTTATGTTTTGTGCCTTTGAATTTGTGTAAGTGTATGTGTGAATAAAAGTGGCAAATGACTTGGTAAATAGCCTTTATTTTGTCCACACGGGCGTGTGTCTAGGCCGTGTGTGACACACGGTCTGCCCCACGGGCATGTGTTTTAGCTGTGTGTCCCCTGCACTTTAATTTTTTAAAAAAAGAATGTCTATAATTGAGCACTCCCAGCTATGTGTGCTACACGAGCGTGTGGCACGACCGTGTGGTACAAGTCAGAGAGCACCCTAATTTGAACACGGTTTGAAGCACGGGCGTGTCCCCGGGGTCACACGGGCGTGCCCATTGGACCACACAGGTGTGTGAGCCCTGTTTCTAGCAAAAATTTTCTAAGTTATGTAAAAGTTTCCTAAGTTCTCGGTTTAGTCCCGAACCACCTCCAAAGCATGTTTTGGGCCTCATAGGCTCGTATAAGGGACTTTATGATTGAATATGAATGGGTTTAATTTGGACACAAATTTATAACCCGAAATTGTGTGAATGCTTGTGTTATAAGTTAGGTAATGACTCGAGCCCTGTTCCAGCGTTGAATACGGGTAAGGGATGTTACAATCCATGCCTGAGTTTAATATTATTAACTTCAACCAAGTTGTCACAGTCATACAAGAATTCATCATTAGATGTCACTGCAAACTCCTGAAAAAGTATTGTGCTTTGGTCATTGGATACTTCCTCAATCAGATCATCTAGCACATCGAAATATGGCATTCTTCTTTATCCTTGCATTGAATAGATTTGAAAACACTGAAGGTAACGTGCTCATCATTAAGTCGCATGATCAATTCACCTTTGTAAATATCAATAAGAGTTCATCCAGTGGCTAAAAATGGTCTTCCTAAGATTATGGGAACCTCATTGTCTGCCTCGTAAACAAGTATGATAAAATAAGCCAAAAAAATGAATTTATCCACATAAACTAAGATGTCTTTGATTTGCCCTTTAGGTTGAGCCAAGGATCGATCTGCTATTTGCAATGTCACTGCAGTAAGTTTCAGGTGACTAATTCCTAACTTTTTGAAAGTAGATAGTGGCATTAGGTTGAAGCTAGCTCCCAAGTCGCATAAAGCCTTGCCCAAATAATGGTTGCCAATTGAACATGGGATAGTAAAGCTCTCAGGATCTTTCATTTTGGGGGCAACTTATTTGTCAAAATAGCACTACAGCCTTCTGTGAGTGCAATAGTTTTAATATCACTGAGCTTCTTCTTCTTGGGCAAGAGCTCTTTCATAAATTTCTCATAATTCAAAATTTACACAAGAGCGTCTACTAAAAGGAATATTGACCTGAAGTTGCTTTAGTGTATTCAGGAACTTTTGGTACTGCTTATCTTGCTCATTCTCCCTAAATCTTTGTGGAAAAGTTAAAGGTGAAGATACATCTAATTACGTCGACACCTTTGATTGCTTCGACAGTTTCGAGGGTCGAACATTAAGCATATGAGTGACAATTTGTGGAACTTCTTTGCCTGGTAAATCGACAAGTTCTTCAGATTCAACCTTCTCAATAGGGATCACTTCACCAGTATCTTGAGGTGCTACAATAGAGTCTGTAGTCAGCTCGCCAGTTTGTTTACCACTCTTAAGAGTTGATAGCCTTGCAGTGTTCTTTCCCCCTTAGACTGGGATTTTTCGTGTCACTAGGTAGTGTGCCCAGTGGTCGAGTATTCAGATTCGAAGTAAGTTGTCCTAATTGTGCCTCCAACGCTCGAATAGAAGATGAATTCCCTTGCATAATAGCTTCTATATGAGTAATATGCTCCTTCATTAAAGCCTCATGAATTGCTAACGGGACTGAAGGAGAAGCTTGCATATACTATTATTGTCGATATCCTTAAACATGTCCTTAAACATGTTTATTCGACATTGAAGAGTGTTGTGGTTGTATCTGATTATGGCGTGGATGCATTTGGATTTGTTGTGGATGCATCTGAGTATGCTAATTGTAGTTCTGTTGTTGTTTATTGTAATTCCCTTGTCTTGGATTATAATTGTCTTGAGTAGATATATTCTCATATCAGAATGTCGCAGCATTTTGTCTAGCAGTCTGAGTTTCTCAAGATTGTTGATTGCATGTAGAATTATTATAAGAGTTGCCATAAGAATTGTTGCAGATGTTACTGACATAAAAGGCATTCTTTGCATATTGTGGACAATATTTTTTATCATATTTGCAAGAGAAGAAACCTGAGCACTAAGTGCAGATATTGTGTCCAATTCAATAACTCTTGGAGTAGCATTTTCTTGTGCAGCTTTAGAGATAGGATATTGATAATTATTTTGAGAAATTCTCTTAAAAATTCCAATAACATCATTATAAGTACAACCAAGTAAAGCACCACTGGCTGATGCGTCAACAAGATTCCTCGTGTGTGAATTCAGCCCATTATAGAAAATTTCAATTTGTGTTTCCTGTCGAATCACGTGCATAGGGCAACGTCGAAGCAAATATTTATAACGTTCCCATGTAGTGTGAATATTCTCATCATCTAGCTGATGCTAAGCTGTAATATCATTTAGGAGATGAGCATTCATTATCAGCAGGTTAAAGTGCAAAACAAACTGTGTTGCTAGTACATTCGAAGAAGTAATTGATCCAGTAGGTAGCCCAAGGAACCAAGTACGAGCTCTTCCCTGCAAGGAATAAGGAAATAATTGCATCTTCAAAGCGTCATCAGGAACGCCTTGTTGACTAAAGGAAGTACAAATCAATAAAAATGATTTAAGATGTTCTCGTGCATCTTCATGTGGTAGTCCAACATATTTCCAATTAGAATTCAACATTCGAAAACATTACTAGCTTGAGTTCAAAATTCCCAGCTTGGATTGCTAGCCTAACAACTCTTGGTTGTAAGTCATCCAAGATAGGTACTACAAAGTCTCGTATAGTCCTGTTTTGTATTTGAGAGTCTTGTGGCAACGGTGGGTCATTAGTATTTTGGTGCTGCACTTGGGGTATGGCTTCATTGTTTCTTGGTAAAGCCATATTCCTTTGTTCTTGAAGTCTCCTCCGAATGGTTCTTTCAATTTCTGGATAAAAATCGGCAATAAACTCTGAATTGCTTCGGGTCATCGAACTCCTAAAATAAAATATGAAAATAGCGACAAAAAGAAAACAAGTTAGTGACAACTAAATATTATATAATAAAAAAGTGCAAAAAAAAAATTATCAAACAAACGCCATCCTTGGCAACTGTGCCAAAACTTTATCAGCTGTTTAACGTCACAACAATAATGTGCAAGCGTACACTGTCGATGCAAGTATAGTAGATAGATATGAGTCTGTTGGATATCAATCCCACGAGGGTGGTTGTCCTTTGTTTATCAATATTAGTGTAATAAATAGATAGAAATGAGATAAATTGTGAGAGTAGTTGTCGAAGCAATAACTTGAAAACAATAAGATAAAATATGATAATAATAAACTGGGATCTCCAACGTGAATATTCAACAGAATACTAAGTGCTCACAAGGTATAAAAGGATAAGTGATACCAAGCTTAACTTCTATATTTAATCTAAGAATTAAACATGAACATTAACCACACCTTCCGATAATGGCAATGGAACACTATTAAGAACAAGTGGATTAAATTCCTCTAATCCTCAAGCAACTTCTGTTGTCATGCTTGTTAGCTTGAACTGTAGCTGCACTTTCCAGTGTCAGTGACCGCAATAACACTTCCATACTAAAAACATTCAAACCCAAAGATTAAACAGTAGAAGCAAGATTGAATAAATCATGTGCACTTTCATACAAGCATGAAATAGAAAGTAATCACCATCGTTTAGAAAAGAAATATAAAAGAAACAAGTGAAGAATACTATTCCTAGACAATCTCGACTTGAATCTCTCCATTCCCTTTTGTGTCGCACTCAGGGCTCCTCCTCAGGAGTTGATCTGCGTCCTTTTCACGTTGGTTCACCCTGTAGGAAACTTAAGCCGCAATAGTCGAAAAGCTTCCAAAGATAGGTTGAAGAAGATAATACCCTAAAAAAACTCCCCCCCCCTTTTTTTTTCTTTTCACATGAATATTTATATTCTTCCAATTAGCACAAGTGTCCTTTCATCAGAATCATGCTACCTCTGTATGTACAAGTTGGTTATACCAAACTGGACAGCTCACACATTTTTGTTCTTATCTGGACAGCTGTCAGGTGCGGCAACAATTTTGGGTGCAATCTGGAAATACTCATGCAGCGGCACTGGTATCAAAACATGACAAAATTAAGGATAAATAGGCTAAGATCCACTGAGTTATAAAATGCAATTTACTAAACTGAAAATGCTAAAATATGTGCTAAAGATAAATAAATAGGGAAAAATTAACCAATAAGTAGGGAGAAAACATAAGTTCTTTCTAGTACTATCACAACATTATCATAACATATGACCATGCACATCAATTACCTAAACATGTCCATAAGCTACATTTCATGCTTACCAACCTAGTCCATGTAGGTACTAAAATATACCACATTTAACTACCAATTAACCATTCAAAACATACTATAAGATCATGATTTTCAATCACTAAAAGTGGTCAAGATGGCCTTACTTATCAAGCCATACAAGTCCATCATATAAACATAAACTTCAAGACATAAGCATAATAATTCAACCATTTAATCCATTTATGAGCCATCAATACAAAAGACCTATACATGTCATTATAATCCTAATCCATAATACTCAAAACTACCGAATTGATTGTTGGATAGTGTGATAGATCTCCGATAGGCTTCCAACCAAATCGAGCTTTCTAATGATATACAGGAAAAGAAAAAAACTAACGCAAGCAATAATACTTAGTAAGTTCGTATAAAGGCAACTTAACTACTGAACATATTAGAATAAACAACTAAGCATAATTTTTATTATATCTTAAGCTAACTTTCATTTTCTATTCACTACACCTCTCATGGATAAATGGTATAGCCTTGCATATACATATATATATATTCCTTATAAGCATTTCATATAACCATTTCACTTAAATGTTTCTTCTTACCATAGCACTTACACATTTAACATATAATCATTTTGTAATTCATCTTTCGTTTCAAAGTTTCATATAAACATATCATCCCAGAATCACTTACTTTCACTAAACAATATGAAAACTAAATAAATAGATTAATCATACCTATTATTCATTTACGAAGCACTTATAGGATTAGTACTGAAAATGGTTCATCGCATGTTTCCTGTACTATAATAATTCAATCCAAACTCATTCGTATATGTGTATAAATATCTATCTATATCCGTATAATCATTAATATAATTATACTCACATATGATCAAGTAGTTCACTGAACTTTTAACATTTACTAATATCTTGACTATACATTAGCCTTTAAGCACATAAATAATTTTTGTAAATTCCATTAACATTTAGCCTAATGAACTAGTAGCTTGTCTCGGATATTTGGGTAACTACACCTTACCAAAGGCATCATAGATGCATAATAGGAGCACTGAAGTGCTGACAGGGCACAATTGTGCAAACAGGGGCACCGTAGTGTGAATAGGGGCACCGAAGTGTATACAGAGGCACCGAAGTATAAACAGAGGCATTGAAGTATAAACGAAAGTGAAAATCCCGTACAAGTGCGCATACTATTCCTATTGGCATGCCAATCATATCCTAGTGATTACTACGTTCAACCGGGCATTTTATGTAATCCAAATACCTTTAAACACATTTATCAATCAAGGGCACTTCATTGTTTCCGTACACATAATATGATATCAATATATCTTCATACTGTCAATATGCCATCACAAGTATTGTCACCGTCCATTAATCACTTTCATATGAATTTAATTTCAATTTTACAATACTATAATAACATATAAAATTTCACATGTATTTATACAATTTACTAGCAATAATAACTTATTTTCAAGAAACTTAAAATTTACACATCAAACATTATGAACTTAGCTTAATCCAAGTATCATTTAAATAGATGATCTATAATTCATAATCACCGAATACATTAGTAATAGTTCACATATCCTTTCATGTGATTAATTCCTCTATTTGATCCATAATAATAATTTATCACGTCTTTATCAATTAATTTAACCATAACATAAATAACTATTTACATTCATCCAAAATGGAAAATAATAATTTCTATCCATAATCTAACTTACCTTGACAAAAATAGTCATAAAAACGAAACCGACGACTAATCCGACACCTTAGCTTTTCCACAGTTTAGATCCATTTGATTCGTTTCTTGATCTAATAAAAATTTTCATTCAATTAATAGTCCAATTAACTTAATATCATTAAGTTTAGCTTATAACCCACTTTATTATGAAATTATAAAATTAACCATAATATTTTAACTTTTGTGCAATTTAGTCCCTAAACTCAAATTTCCAAATTTATCAAAATCTCTGAAATACCCAATTCTAGCCGAACTTATTTCTATTTTGATACAATCCAGAATTATTCATAGTTCACAAAAATTCCGTGTAAATTTTAATATTTTATGAAATTAATCCTTTAACTAAAAATTAAATAAAATCCCTTTACAAAATATTCCTAAATAAAAATCAAGACTACAAAATCATCATTTAACATAAAAATAACTAAGATTCATCAATGATCAAATTCAAAATCTTTAATAGTTTTAAAAACGGAGATATAAGTTAACTAGATCTTGCAACAATCTCAAAAATATAAAAATTTTAAAAAACGAGATAACAAAACAGACCATGCAAGAGCAAAAAGGGATTGCTGAAGCTCCCAACTTGTTTATCCATGGTTTTCGATGAAGAACTTAAAAGGAGAAGAAGATGACATTGCTTTATGTTTCTTTTATTATTATTAACTTTATTAAATTAACATATTTTATTAAATAAATATAATTTAATACATAGTTTACTTAAAAATCACCCATGTGCCGTCCACCATAATTTAATTATAGTTTATTTACAACATAAATCCCTCAATCTTAACTAATTAGACTATTGAACTAAGAAAATTAATAGCAAGCAACTTTTACAACTCTTACAGTTTAATTCTTTTTCTTCAATTAACCATTTAATAACACTCTATAAATATTTAATAAAATTTTTAAGACCCGATTTATAGATATGAGGTCTCGATACCTCATTTTCTAAAACCACTTGAATCTAATTATTTAATCAAATAACATAAATTACCATATCAAAATCAAATATAATACAATATTTGACTCGTAAATATTAAATAATAATATTTATGAACTTACTCATCAGATTCGTGGCCCTGAAACCACTGTTTTTGATACTTCTAAAGAATGGGCTATTACAAGCAGACTCATTCTTGTCACAAGATGAGTGAAAAGTAAACTTAAGTCAGATGGCCAAAATTAGGGATTGAATAAAAAAATAACAAAATTCTAAGGAAAGGTATTTGAACACAGAACCTTAGGCATACCTCCAGAACACTTAACCATTGAATCAAATCAAATTACTTTACATAATTTTTCAGAATCTTAACTAAAAATCAGAACATGTCCACTCTTGGTTTCACTAACCCAATTTCTTATAACCCAGTTTTTGGAATGTGACAATTATACATTTTATTCCTACCAGGATACATCGTATAGGTACTATAGTGAGCTTCATGAAGAATATCTCACTTTAAACTTGTATCATTCGGCACACACAATCTATTACGAAAGTATAAAATCATATATTCACTTACACTGAATTCATTGGTTTGCCCACTTTCAACAAATCTCTACTTTGCTTCAAGCTTATAATCACATTTCTGCAATTCTCGAATTCTTTGAAGAAGCACGAGTTCAACCCTTAATTTTGCTAGAATAGAGCCATCGTGTTCCTAAGCCAAATGCGTGTTCATCACTTTCAAAGCGAATGAGGATTTCTGACTCAAAGCATCAGCCACAACATTGGCTTTTCATAGATGATAATTAATGATCAAATCATAACCCTTAAGTAGCTCGAGCCACCTACGCTACCTCAAATTCAATTCTTTTTAGCAAATACTTTAGACTTTTATGATCGGTGAAGACGTGACATCTCTCCCCGTAAAATTAATGTCTCCAAATCTTTAAAGCAAAAACCACAACTACAAGTTTCAAGTTGTGCGTGGGATTATTCTTCTCGTGAGACTTGAGTTGTTGAGAAGCATATGCAATTACTTTCTCTTCTTGCATCAATACACATCCTAAACCATTGTTGGACATTACAAAATCCTTTCCCAATTCAGACTGTGTTATAATTAATGCTTCAATTAACATAATCTTTAACTTCTCAAAACTTTGTTCACACTTCTCGGACCATTCAAAATTAACATTATTCTATAGCAACTTGGTTAACAGAAGAGTTATCATCGACAATCCTTTTACGAATCGCTGGTAGTATCCTGCTAAGCCAAGAAAGTTTCTCACTTTTGTAACATTCTTTGGGGGTTTCCAATCTAGAATGACTGAAATTTTTCTCAGATCAACCCGAATACCTTTAGTTGATATCACATGTCCCAAAAATCCCAATTCCCAGAGCTAAAATTCACATTTGCTAAATTTAGCATACAACTACTTCTCTCGTAAAACTTGCAATATTGTTCTCAAGTGTTGGGGGTTCTATACAAATATATATACCAATCAATATCATATATTAACACATAATAACCATTCAATGACTCACAATAACAATGCCATGAGATGCATGATTCAAATTAATCCTCTTTTGATTGTACACATAATTTGTATTTTCTTCAATTTAGTCTCTAAACTCGGGATAAACATATTTTTCGATTCCATGCTTCGAACAAAATCCGATTTCACATTCTTTCATTAGGGACCCTATACTTTCTATTCATAACATAATTTTATGACAATTTTTACATATATTCAGTTTGGTCCCTAATGTAAAGCTAGCAAATAAGCTCAAGTAATTTTACAATTTAGTCCTTTTCATAATCTAAGCTCAATGTCTGTTAATTCCAAGCCTAATTCATCAATTTATCAACAATGGAAACTTTCTAAAAACTCAAAAAATTAGTAAATTGATACATAGGCTAGCTAAATCAGGCTCCCATGATCATAAATTTATAAAAAAAAAATACAAAAAAAAGGGCTTGATTTTCTCATCTAATTTAATGACCGAATGCTAAAGGAGTTTAAAAGCTTTTCTCTTTTTTTTTTTTTCTTTCTTCTTTGGACAGCATGAATGGAATGAAAAAGGTGATTCTTTCATCTGTAGTATTCTTAATATATATACATTAATCAAGATTTAATTAATCTACCTTAATTAACTTAATCATGGCTTAATTAACATAATTTTATTAATAATCACCCTTAAAGGAAAATGTCGTCATCATCCACTAACTCTTAATTAAAAATGGTTTAATAACCATTTTGACTCTTTGATTAATTTTCATCTAGGTTCTCAAGCCTTTTCTTAATTAAAACTCTATAGCGATTAGACTTTTACAATTTAGCCCCTGAGTTTAATTGACTATCTTCTTGGCTAAATTACTTGATCATTCTTTATCATATTTTCATATTAACTCCATAAATATTCTTATTTTATATTTACGAATTAGATTTGTAGAAATAGAATTCTGAAATTGCATTTTTTGATACCACTAAAAATCGAGTCGTTACACACTTAATTTGTTCAAGTGAAGAACATTATTTGTAATAGTGCATTTTATTGAAAAACTTTTGTGTTGTGGTTTCACAAGCTAAGTCCACAGGGATGAAAGTGTCAGTCTTCTAGGATACAAAAGTGAAGAAAATGTCATTGGATTGTAATATGTGTCCCTTATTTTTGTGTGTCATTTCTAAGTGCTTGAAGAAAAACCAATTTCCCAATTACTTTTTTCAAGCACTTAGCTTGTATATTAATAACTACTTCGAGGATAACAATTTGAAATATTTAGTTTGGAAGTTTATTAGATAGTAAAACTTAGTTCTCACCCAAAATCTAAGCTGATTTGGAAACATCAAACTTTTCTATTTGAAACCCTTTCACTAGTAAAAATCAAATCAAACCGGTGAGAACATCCAAATTGGTGGAATTGTCACTCAAGACCTAAGCCGGTTTGTAAACTATATTACTGTTTTAAAGTATCGTCTAGCATGTGTGCAAGAATGTTGAGCATTAAAACATTTTGTCCTTAAAAATTGGCTCAGTAAATCATATTCCATAGAAATAAAACCTTACCTATGTATATATTTTCAGTTGTTGGATGATTTATTATTTGTTTTTCTATCATCATATTTCATATTTTGTTGATAATATATATATATAGTAAATTAAGAATATTTGACTATTATCTAATGTAAATAACTCTCAGCAGATAATTTTATATAAAAATATCTTTGATTAATATAATGAAAATATCAAATTAATTCAAAAGTTCACATGCATGAAAAATATATTATATTATTAAATCTTACAAATAATTTGTTAAAATATCAATAATATGAAATTATATAAAATTATCTTGACTTGTATAAATCAGCGATTAAAATTTAGTCAAACATCCGTTTGATACGAACTCAAACTGTGTTACCTCACCCCTCCCCAGCTCATCCCCAATATTGTATAAAAAAAATTAATTTAAACTTACACTAAAATAAGGGAAACATTCTCATGTATGTACGTATGTAAAAACTTGAACGTAGTGCAATTATCGATGTGTCTTTATTTGTAAGGTATTGTATGTGACAGTGAGTAGTCAGTATAGTTGACTTGGCTTGGCTTGGAATTAAAGTGATGTGAGAAACTTCACATGCCAAGCACATTTTATTTTTGTAATTTATGAGGCCCCTCAGCAAAATTTATTATTTCATACCGCATACAAAATTTAATAGCAACAAAACATGTTTAATAAATATATAATAAGATATATAGTTAAAAATAGTTGTACTGATATATATAGGATTTTAACATATTTTGTATAAAAATGGAAGTTAGTAGAAAAAAGAAAAGATGAGATAAAATACGCGTAAACAAATTGATTACTTAAGAAAAAAACAGGTTCCTTAGTCTTTACTTTTCTCAACCATAAAGTTACTAATTTGAGAATTAGGGTTCTTATTTTGGAATTTAATACCTATCATCATTATTGTCAAGAGCCTTGGCATTGTATCAACGGCCCATTGCTTAATGTTTATAGTTGTTTTGGAAAAAGAAAGAGCACAAGACATTTTATTGGAAAAATAAGTAATTATATAAACACTAATATTTTTGGGTTAATTTGAGGAAGTTAATAATTATTTATTACAGTTTTGTTAACGTTTCACCAACTAAAAACATTGACATTTCGAAGGATGATTTGGTGAGTTCATTTCCCATTACCATTTTTACAAACATTTTTTATCATTAAATAACAATTCGAATTACAATAAACCAATTTTTTTCTGAATAACTCTACTTTTTCACTGCTTAATGGGTGATTCTGAAAATTTTAAATTATTTACAGTAACCCCACAAAATAACAAAGGTGATTAATTTATAGGAGTAGGAAATTTGCACCTGATTTTGAGTTTACTGCTAAAGAAAAGATTGAATAATATTCTGAGACATTTGCAACTAAGCTGATTGAATGAAGGAAAATTTAAAAAATTTACCATGTTGTCTTCTTGCTTTGTGTTTATGCATATTTAGATACGACATGAAATATCCCTTCTTCTTTTTTTTTTTTTTTTTTTTTTAAATTTGAACAACTGATTAGCATGGTTGATCCGATGCAAGTTGTTTGAGTTAAAATGTTGAGGGGGGAAACTATGATGAAAATATGGTATAACCAATAAGTTTTGCATTGATGAGATGAAGCTTCCATATCAGAATCTAATGAAAATAGGGTCTACCAAATATTTTGCAACACCCGCACACCCTCCAATTTCAGGTCCCAATCTTAGGTAGATTAAGACCAACTTCCCTAGTCTTTGAAATCACTCCTCCCACGCAATGTTCTTTTTTTTTTTTTTAATTCATTCCTTAGTATTCAATAATTATCTGTTTAACAAAAGATAAAACTTAAAACTGTGTTCGGATTATCCTTCAATTGTATCTTTAATGATTAGAATTATTTTGTAATATTTGGGGATTGTATTTATAATTGTGCTTTTTTAACATTATATATATCAATATTATATAAAATGAGAAAGACAACTCTCCCTCCACCAGAAATCCTAACCAGTTTCTACAAGAAAAACCCTTCTCACCAAACTTCAATTATAACAAACATAATAAACCCATTTCTTACATTTTCTTTCCCTCCAAACAGATGATTTCTTCATTTCTTTCTTCTCTATATTTCCATCCATCCCTTCCTCTTTCTCTGCTCAAACCAACTATTGTTCTTTCTCATGCAGCCAACTCGTCGTAAGATCTTCACTGAAACAGGTTTAATCATGAAGCACCGCAAAAACAGTAACCTTCCCATATTCGTTGTAGTTTTCTCTGTGTTTTTGTTTGGGGTTTTCATGTACAATGAGGACGTGAAATCCATAGCCGAGTTCCCATTTTCAAAGGCCAAAGCTAGTGAAATCCATGATGAACCATCCAAAGGAGAAAACCCAGCTCAAGAATCAATCAACATGGAGAAAGCAAACGTGGTTTCATTCAATACAACTGACGAGGAAACAGTTACTAGAAAAGAATCCATTGTTGTGAAAGATAAAGAAGATGATGATGAAGAAGAAGAAGTGGAAAAGGTAGAGCTACGCCTACCAGTGATTGAAGAAGAAGATGATGAAGATGTTGAATTGCCTCCAGAAAGCTGTGATCTCTTCACTGGGAAATGGGTTTTCGACAATGAAACACATCCTTTATACAAAGAAGATGAATGTGAGTTTCTTACAGCACAAGTAACCTGCATGAGAAATGGAAGGAAAGATTCTTTGTATCAGAACTGGAGATGGCAGCCTAGAGATTGTAATTTGCCAAAGTAGGACCATCTTTTTTTTTTTTTTTCTTTGAGTTATTAAACTTGGATCTTTGTTGATTTCTCTATATGATTCTGACATTGTTTGCTTTTATTTGAATTGTCATAAGGTACAAACCAAGATTGTTGCTTGAGAAGCTGAGGAACAAAAGGCTTATGTTTGTTGGAGATTCGTTGAATAGGAACCAATGGGAATCCATGGTTTGTCTGGTTCAATCAGTTGTCCCTCCTGGTAGGAAGAGCTTGAACAAATCAGGGTCTCTCTCTGTGTTTAGAATTGAGGTAAATTATTCTCACTTTGCCAAATATTTGATGAAATGTCACAATAAAAGAAAAGAAAAACTAAAAAATAATGACCGAAACCTGGCATTGTGTTTGAAGGATTACAATGCCACAGTGGAATTTTATTGGGCACCATTTCTGGTGCAATCAAATTCAGACGACCCAGACATGCATAGCATCTTGAATCGTATAATAATGCCTAAATCCATCCAAAACCATGGCAAGAACTGGAAAGATGTCGACTATTTGGTATTCAACACATATATTTGGTGGATGAATACTTTCACCATGAAAGTCTTGTAAGTAATTGAAAACAAATCAGAAAAATGTTTTTTATTAAATCATAATCTTTTGGAAACTGATCTTGGAATGGATGTAACAGACGAGGATCATTCGATCAAGGCGATACGGAATACGATGACATCGACCGGCCAGTAGCGTATCAGAAAGTCTTAACTACATGGTCTAAATGGGTTGATAAGAATGTGAATCCAAATCGAACCACCGTCTTCTTCAGCAGCATGTCTCCTCTTCATATCAAGTAATGAATCACATGCTTATTTTCTAAGTTGAACACTTTATTAATAGATTACTACACACAGCTATCAGCAAACCCCACTTATGAGGGCATTTCACAGATTTCCCTTATATTCAAGAACTAAGCAGAGGTATTCACATAGGACCTCGTACATTTTTAAATATCAGAACAACTAATCTGACCTTTTAATAGTAAATCTAATGTTTTGATTATCATTTACTCCCATAGTTGTTGGAATATAAGAATCACCTTTATGACAGTCCGAGTGGTTGGCAAGTGGACCTATAACCTCTCAACCAACAATAATTAGACCATATTTTAAGGAAGGATAATATACTTATAATTATATTTGAATATATATTATCCAAGTTTTTTTCATTGAACCCGCGAATGTACTGCAGGAGCTTGGATTGGGAAAATCCAGATGGGATCAAATGTGCCTTAGAGACAACCCCAATTCTAAACCAGTCAATGTACTTAAATGTGGGCACTGATCGTAGGTTATATGTCATTGCCAGCAACATTACTCAAAACATGAAAGTTCCGGTACATTTTATTGACATTACAAGCCTTTCTGAGTATAGAAAAGATGCACATACTTCGGTGTATACCATCCGTCAAGGTAAAATGTTAACTCCAGAACAACAAGCTGACCCAGCCACGTTTGCCGATTGTATCCATTGGTGCCTTCCAGGGTTACCCGACACATGGAATGAGTTCCTTTATGCACGTATCATTGCTCACTCGTGACACATAACAGTATCACATTTTTCATTTATTTTTTTCCTTTTCTTTTTGGGGTGCGGCTCCATTAACTCGGTCATTTGTTTTTCTTGTAAACTTTTTCTTCAACATTTGATCTGATAGGGGATGGGAACAAAAAAAAAAAAAAAAAGGTTTGGGGGGTGGGGTTGCCATTGTTGATGATTTTAATGGGGGACTGAGGTGGGAGCCCAAGAATGCCAAAATTTTCGTTTACTTACTCAGCAAACACATGGCCTAATTGCCAATGAACAAAATTTGTATAATGCATATGTTGGAAACTTCCAAAAAAAAGAAAAAGAAAAAGGAAATAAAGGTTTATATCAAATATGAATTATTTCTTCTTTTTTTTTTTTTTCAATGTTTGTTAGACCTGATTATGAATATCGACATAGGTGATGTTGTAAAGTAAAAAATATATATTTAAAGAATATTTGAATATGCTAATATTATGATATTTTAATAAAAATATAACAAAATAATTTATTTGAACTCATTATTAATATTTTGATATATGAAATATAAAGTGTAAATTTTTTAAGTAATTAGTATAAATTTTTTTGTAAAAATTAGTTTGAATATATAAATTATATTTTAGATATTAAAAAATAACCATTATAAATTCAAAAATATAGTGTTATATATTTGAATTAAACTTCAATAGAAATAATTGCATGCACAATATAAATATGATGTAAAAGACATTGGATGATAAATAATGGTTAAAAATGTCATTTGACTCCAAAAATGTTTTTTTTTTCTCAAATGCGAAAGTTACAAATGTTAGTTTTTGCGTTTGGACTCCAAAATACTTTTCACTTCAAAAATTGTCTATTTAGCATTAATTATGGCTCCGAAAGTGCTTATGACACGCAATAGAGAGCAAGTCTTCATGTATTTAAAATTTGAATCTCCAAACTGAACTTGTTCATTGACTTGGCCATAGCTCGGTTTAAAAACTTTTCACAAGAATTGTTCCTAATGGAAAAACTATTTATGAAAATAGATTTTATGGCACAGTGAAACTTTAAAGTTTTTCATAAATCAAATCTTAGTTATGATATCTATAGCGATAAATCTCACAAAATTTAAGTACTTGTGTTTTCGCATTAGGGAGCCCTATCGAAATCAAGATCTAGCAGCTAACCTCTTCTATCTTTCAATCAAATGATTTTTTCTACTATACTCGAACTCTCAAATGTTAAAGAGTGGACTCTTGCCAATAATCGAACACAAAATGAAAATCGTAACTTTCCAATGAGCACTACAACAAAACAAGCCTACCCCGACACTTTTTTTGACCTAAGACGACGCAAAACAGGTTGGCATAGGTTTCGCGATGTTTCTCCCGACGCTTCCAAAAAGGTTGTCTATAATACAGTTGGCATAAGCTCCACGACACTTTTGATAAGTGTCGGCATAAGTCAACATAAGCCGACCCTTATTGAAGGGTTGGGAAAGACCTAGTCAAGTCCAACCTTTGAAAAAGGTTGTGATAGACCTTATTTAAGGCATCCTTAAAAAGGTTGAGATAGACCTTATCTAAGGCAACATTTAAAAAAAGTTGAGATATGTAACACCCCTTACCAGTGTTCGAAGCTGAAACTGGATTTGAGGCATTACCTACCTTAACTAGCTTAGACATATCACATCGGGCTATAAAATTTCTTTTTACCATAAAGAGTTTCCACATAAACCCATATTCTGCTCATTCTCGGCCTACAAGGCCCTAAACATACTTCCGAGAGGTTTCAGAATTAAACCAGGAACTTTTATGAACTTAGAAAATTCTTCATCAAAACAGGGGCCACACACTTGTGTTGTCCTAGGGACACGCCCGTGTGCCCCTAAGACATGTCCGTGTCTTTCACTCGTGGTCGACACTGACTTATTTCACACGGCCGGACACATGCCAATGTCCCTGGCCCGTGTCACCCACACGGTCTCGAAAGGCCAGTGTCTTAGCCCGTGTGCCAAAACCTTGGCATTCTGTTTATGACGTCATCATCTCACTATGGTCATACGACCAAGGCACACTCCCATGTCCTTAGACCGTGTGTCGAATTAAATTCCACATTTAAAATGCAGACTTCACACGACTTGGGCACATACCCATATCCAAGGCCGTGCCTCCCACACGGCTGAGACACACGACCGTGTCTCTGCTCATGTGTTTACTACTAAGCATACTGACTTGCAAGCCTAGTATGCAAGGGGACACACGGTCGATCAACACACTCATGGGGCTGACCGTGTGCCTCACATGGCCTCGACACACGCTCGTGTGTCTACCCATGTGTACATTAAAAAGGCTATATTCCAAGCCAAATGCCACACTACATTGCAAACGTGCTTACTCCAACTCATATCAACAAAACTCATGACCCAAAGGCACATCCAAGAACTCAATTCAAAACATTCATACAAGCATAAACTTCATAATTTCATCCTCATAGAATTTATATATATTTATCAAGTATTGGCCAAATTCCAATGACCATTTACAAAATGACTTTAATAACATACATAGCCAACACTTTGGCTAACAATTACGACCTAACAAAATACCTAAGTCCTATACATGTCATACTCAAAATAAGTCTAAATTATTATACCAAAGTGATGTTGATAGTGTGATTTTTGAACTCCGACGTTCCACGTTCCTCAATTTATCTTGGCAATACTACAAGGAAAAAGGGCAATAAAAAGAGGTAAGCATAAAGCTTAGTAAGTTTGCATGGAAATAGATAGCAACAGTAAGCTCATGATGAAATCCATCCATGACAATAGTTAACCATACACAAGGTTATAGGCTACTTGCCATACTTACTCATACTTGCCCTTATTTAGCACATACCATGCCACATGTCGTAATTATTTCTTCGTGAATCATTCACGAGTACCTGTAGTCACTCATTCACATGTGTTTAGTACTAATCTCATTTCTATTTTCAAACTCATCTATTTATCCCATTAATTACTAGAGATACTCAAAGAGGCAATTTCATTGTCATTAATATAAGTACAAAGCCAATGCCACACCCTAGATGTGGTCTTACATGGGGTCACCTCTGAGTGTCGATGCCATATCCCGGATATGGTCTTATACGGGAATCTCACCTCAAGTATCGATGTCATATCCCGAATATGGTCTTATACGATCCTCATATTCAATACCGAAGCCATATCCCGGATATGGTCTTATGCAAGATCTCAACTCGGTGCTGAGGCCATGTCTCGGACATGGTCTTATACGGGACCTTATCCATTTTATGTCTCGATGATAGCATTTTTACATTCCTTGTTGTCCACTAGGACTTCAACATCTCAACTTACTCATTCAACATCAAATACTCAATTTAGTAGAATATCATGTATCAATATAATACCAAATATTCTCAAACGTGCTAACATAACGTTGAATTTATCACATACAAACTTACCTCGATTTGAAAATAAGCTAGATCATCGATCTAGTCTAAGACTTTATTCTTTCCCTGATCGAGGTGGATTCTTGGTTCTTCTTAATCTATAATAGCAAATTAGCTCGTTTCAATCATTACATTAATAAAAGCATTTTAATAATCATGCTTTGGCAAAATTACTATTTTGCCCTTAAAGTTTGGCAAAATGACCATTTTACCCCTAGGCTCGAAAATTTATTCTAATCAAATTTCTATCTTCAACAAGCGTAGGTGAACATTTATTTCTCTTATGGCTATCATCAAAACCCAACATTTCACACATTTACAACCATTTTTATAACCTTTCCAACAAGGTCCTTTTAGGTGTTTTCATGACAACACCTTTCACAAAAGTTGTTCATCTAATAACTAAGACTCAATTTCTTCCATAAAAATGCAACAAATAACAATGAAAGCTCTCATGGAAAAACTCTAAACTCTTCACCACATTACAAATTAGTCCCCTCATTAGAAAGCTTAAGATTTAGGGGTCCTAGAAGTATAACTATCATCAAGAAAAGCCATTAAAATCACTTACTAGTAAGGAGAAGAGTTTGCTGAAATTTTGAGCTTTCAAAACCACTATTTGGCTGCCAATTTTTGGTGGAGAAGAAGAGAGAACAAAGATGATATTTTTCTCTTCTATATTTTATTAATACAAGTCAATTTGGTCATCAACTTTGACTAATTTGTCCATCTTTGTCTCCTATGATCCTCTATAGCTGGCCAACTACATACCATGGGGCTAATTTCCTTTTAAAGACCTCCAATTTGCAATATATATCTCTTTGGCACCTTTAGCTTATAAAATAGAACTTTTGCACTTTATGCGATTTAGTCCTTTTTCTCGATTAAGCAAGAAATTGATAAAATTAAAGCACAAAAATTTTCATAAACTTATACCATCACACTATAACTCATAAAATATCATGGAAATAATTTTCTCTAACCTCGGATTAGTGATCCCGATATCACTGTTCTGACTAGCCCATAAATCGGGCTGTTACAAGATAGACCTTGTCTAAGGCAACCTTTAAAAAAGATTGGGATAGAATCGTCTAAGGCAACCTTAAATAGGTTGGAATAGACCTTGTTCTAAGGCAACCTTTAAAAAAGGTTGAGATAGACTAGTCTAAGTGTAATGCCCCAAAACTTAGGCATTTATTTTTGCATGTTTTTAACACAAATACCTATTTGCTTTAATGGCTAAGTGATTTGGGTGTGTCTGGGAGTGTCTGAGAAGTCTTGGGTTCGGGCCTAGGCTTGTGTAAAATTTTGGTTTTTGGGGAATAAAACCCTTGCCTTTGGTTGGTATGCTTTTAAATAAATTAGGTAAAACAAGTCACAAAAAGCCTACTAGTCTAAGGGGTAAGTGGCGTGCTACCTAGGCCAGAGGACTGAGGTTCGAATATTGGTAGTGGCAAGGGAATATTTATTTTGTTACTGTGCTGTGGGAGGTGATGGACTTTGACTGAAATACTAAAGTGGTTGAGGAGAATTCAAATTGTGTGGTTGCGGGAAGGTGTGATACGGTGGAGAGATTTGAGAAGGGATTTTAAGAGGAAATCAAGGGATGAGGGGAGAGGTAGAGGTGTGCCAAATTTGGACTTTGAGGCACTCAAGAATTCGGCTAGAGAGGGGTTCATCATTTCGGTTCTGTGCTGTTTTTCTCTCTGCCAAATTCTCCCTCTGCCAAAAACCTCTTCTCCCATTTTTACTTTCTCTTTGTTTTCCCTCTGTCAAAACCCTCTCCTCCCCTAAACAGTTCTCTTTTTCTCCCTTTCTACCGCCACACTCTTCTAGTTCTCTGCCGTTTTGGACTGCTCCTCCTAACACCCTGCTTGTGTTGGTCGAACATCTCCTTCCTTTTCTTCTCATCTTCCCTTTTCTTCTTTTTCCTGCTTTTGCCCGAATACACTCTCTTCTTCTACCCTCACTATGTCGACTTTTTTTTTGAGCTCTACCGCTTTAGTGTTCATTGCTAGGCTACGGTTTGGTACTTTTGGTAAGTTGATACTCGTTTTGGGTTTAAATAGTTCTTGTAGATACTTGTTATTAAGGGGTTTTGATTGGATTGCAGGTAATAATCTCGAGTTCCAGTGATCATCGTTTTCCAGTGAGTAAGGTGTGTAGGGATTTGATTGTCAATCAAGGTAAGCGACTGGCAATTAAGTGGTTATGTATATTGATTTGGGTTCATTTTAAATTCAATTGATAGGTGAGTAACCAAATGTTATGGGTGAACTTAGGTTCTAGAGTGATCGAGGGCTGTCTGCACATCTTTTTGGATCCAGGTGTGTAACAGTACTCTCATAAATGGTATCGATAAAATGTCAAAAAGTGTAAACACTGCCCAAATCGTAAGTCGAAAAAAGCCAAAAAAGTATGACATTGACGCTACACGAGCGTACGCTCACTCGTGTGGTAAACTGAACGCAAAAAATGTTAGCATTAGACTACCAAGGCTACCGTGAGCGATTTCGTGGTCTTGGACCGTTTTAGGCCATGTTGGGATGAAATGGGTCGTGCGGGCCCAACGGGTACGTGGGCCCTACACGGGTAAACCGTACAAACATGTAGAGAATTGTGGGCCAAGTTGTGTAAGTTACATGGCCGAGCCCATTTTTTGGGCTAAGTGGGCCACACGAGCGTGTGGGCCCACATGGGCCACATTATGGGCCTTGGGCCCATTTGCACTGTTTGACTGCTAAGGTTGCACAGGTCCCCAAGATGACTGTGGACCTACTAATGGGTCGGTAAGTACACCCAGACCTCAACCTGATAAAATGACTGTTATGCCCCTTTGTTAGGTATGACCATATATGAGCATGCCATGATATATATATGTATGCTGCATTCATGTGTGATATGTTGCATGGGATGAGATTATTATGATTGGAGGAAGTGTACTATACTGGCAGCTCTACTACAAATACTGTTTAGTGTCACAACCGGTGCTAATTTTTAGAGTGTTGGGATGGGTGGGTGATTTTATCCCCACATGGAGTGTTGGGCTGGACGGAGTGGAGTGTAGAGGCTAGATGGGTAGGATTTCTGATTGCATGCTTAAACTGTCACTGATACTGTAATAGGCTAAGGCCCACACTGATATTGTTATGGGCTAAGGCCCACACTGATACTGTAATAGGCTAAGGCCCAATTGAGCTGAATTGTTATTGACTTGGGCTTGGGCCCAGACTGTACTTGCCTAAAGGCTTGATTGGTTGTTTATGTGCATGGGGTTACACAATGAGTTTTCGTAAACTCACCTTTCTTTTTATCTGTACAGGTAATCCCCAGTCTTAGGCGGATCGGTGCTGCGAGGGATTTGGAGGTGGCCACACAACCGCACCTATATATATTTGAGTTTATTTCCTATAAGTTTA
The DNA here is from genome assembly GCA_025503065.1 of Gossypium bickii. NCBI lineage: Eukaryota > Viridiplantae > Streptophyta > Magnoliopsida > Malvales > Malvaceae > Gossypium > Gossypium bickii. The sequence continues at coordinate 20,074,454 of CP106717.1, forward strand.
ATTTGGGGTTTTGTTATGAAATAAGGCCTCTTAATTTTTAACTTTTAATTTAGGGATTTTACATATTTTAATTTACATTTGATTAGTAGTAGAACGCGGTTTTCCAAAAGATAATTGATTTTTAAAACTCCACATTTTCGCAACTTATAATAATAGATTCCGCATCAAACTTGGTTTTAAAGTATATTAACAAATAGAAATGATCAACATTCTACTAAAATAACTTGAGTTTTTAAAGAACAAGATAACCTAAATTTCTGTTAAGATACATAAATGAGGTTTAATAATAAGCATGGATTTATTAAAGAAACGATGTGTTCGAAAAACACTTCTATATGATGTCGCCAAATTCGACCATAACGTCTGGGCCGGGTTTGGGGTCTTACATTTAGTGGTATCAGAGCCCAATTCAAAACTCGGCTGTGGTTTTTGGGTTTCATTTAAAACTTGGAATATTCAAAAAGAACTGTTCCAAACGATCTGAAAAGTTTTGAAATGTTTTGCCGAATGTGTGGTACACCGAGTCTTCGGCGCCGATCCTGTAAGTCTTCTGAAACTGTTGTCTATTTTAAACTGAAATGTTATGAATAGTAAATACTGAGACTACTGTAGATAGAAGATTATACCGAAACACTTTAGTTAGTGTAAACTGAAAACTATAGTAAGACTGCGATCTACGAAAATGAACTCTGAATTGCTGATAATGATTTGTATAAAACTTTGCTAATAAATAACTAAAACTGTAAACTGATCTACATAAAATTGTTAATTTAGATAAAGCATAATTCGATAATAAGCACAAGAGGTACTCGCAGATAGGGTATAAGAGGCCGTGGTAGAGGCCGTAGAGGTGCTTGAGCTGGGTCATCATCGTCTGACCATATACCTAATTTGGAGACTAATGAAACACCAGCTTCACCTGTGACTGAGACTGGGTCGCATGATCGGGCAGCTGGGGACGATGTATTGTCCCAAGCTATGCTGCAAATTTTGGAGAGGGTTTCTAGGCCTAATACTGGTACTATGGGACGTGGTTCGGTCACAGAACGACTCCGGTCTAATAGGGTTGATATCTTTAGGGGTATCGCAGGAGTTACCCCTAGCGTGGCTGAATACTGGATTGAGGCCATAGAGAGGATCATGGATGACCTCGACTGCACCCCTTAACAGAAATTAAAAGGTGCAATGTCCTTGCTGTAAGACGAAGCCTATCAGTGGTGGCTTACAGTTAAAGAGGGTACTCAGGCTGACCGATTGACATGGGAAATCTTCAAGACTACTTTCCAAGGGAAGTATGTGGGTTCTAGTTATGTGGATGCCCGGAGGAGGAAATTTCTAAATTTGACTCAGGGGGATAAGTCAGTGGCTGAATATGAGGCTGAATTTTTACGATTAAGCCGCTATGCATGTGGGATGGTGGCAATTGATTATGATCGGTGAGTTCGTTTCGAGGACGGTCTCGAGGATAGTTTGAGAGTATTGATAGCTCCACAGAAGGTGCTAGATTTTGCCACACTGGTTGATAAGGCGAAGATCGCTGAGGAGGTGAAGCGTACTGAGTGTCTGAATAGAGAAAAGGGTAGGAATAAGAGGGATTCGAAGCCCTCAAGTTCCATTCAGAGGCCGAATATAAAGGCCAGAGTGGATGGGCCGGTCAGAGGTAGCACCCCTATTGCTGCTACTGGACCGCAGCCATGTGGTTACTGTGGTAGACACCATCAGGGTGAATGCTAAAAAAGGATTGGGTCATGTTTGAGGTGCGGATCACTAGAGCACCATATCAAATATTGTCCACGAAGGCCCGATCGGATGCAAGCTACTTTTCGGGGTACTATTTAGCCATAGAGAGGTGTTCAGCAACCATTGAGAGGCCGTGGTCATGGAGCACTGAGCAGAGGTGCTGGTCATACTGAGGCGAGGCAGCCAACTCTAGTTTATGCTGCAGTCGCCGAGAGGATGGATACACCTCAGATGTTATTACTGGTATGTTCTTTATCCATAATGTACCTTATACTGCACTGATTGATGATGGGTCTATACATTCGTATTTAGCATGCTCGGTGTTTGAGACTTTGGTTATAATGGTTGAAACCACTACGAGTGAAACTACTGTGTTGAGTCCTTTAGGCCAGTCAGTTAAAGTAAATAAATTGTTTAGAGATGTACCTTTGGAGGTGCAAAGAGCCATATTTTTGGCGGACTTAATGGAACTACCTTTTGGTGAATTCGTCTTAATACTGGGAATGGATTGACTGGTTAAGCATTAAGTGAATCTAGATTGTGCTGCTAAGCGGGTGGTACTGAAAACTGCCCGGGGGATGAAGTGGTGGTAATAGGGGAACGTTGGAATTATTTGTCAAATATGATTCCTGCTTTGAGGGCCAAGAAGTTTGTTCATAAGGGTTGTGAAGCGTATTTAGCCTTCATTAGTGGTGTTGATTCTGAGATTCCGTCTGTTAATGATATCAGAACAGTCAGAGATTTTTTGGATGTTTTTCCCGATGAATTACCAGGATTGCCCCCAAACTGTAAAGTTAAACTTGGGATTGAGCTCCTACCGGGTACAGCTCCGGTGTCCATCGCCCCTTATAAAAGGTACTGAAAGAGCTAGTAGAGCTTAAGGTTCAGATTCAAGAGTTACTGGATCGAGGGTTCATTCGCCCTAGTGTGTCTCTATGGGGAGCACCAGTGTTATTTGTGAAAAAGAAGGATGGATCCATGCGTATGTGCATCGGCTACCGACAACTGAATAAACTGACTATTAAGAATAAGTACCCCCTGCCAAGGATTGATGATCTATTCGACCAGTTTCGAGGAGCTTCAGTGTTCTCTAAGATTGATCTCCGATCGGGGTACCATCAACTGAGAGTCAAAGAGGCTGATGTTCACAAGACAGTGTTTAGGACTCGTTATGGTCACTACAAGTTCCTTGTGGTGTCGTTTGGACTGAGGAATGCACCGGCATCATTTATGGATTTGATGAATCGATTCTTCTAACCTTATTTAGACCGATTCATAATGGTGTTTATAGATGACATCTTAGTGTATTCGAGAACTGAGGATGAATATGACGCACATCTCCGAGTTATTCTGCAGATTTGAGGGAGAAACAGTTATTTGCTAAGCTCAGCAAGTGTGAATTCTGGTTACGGGAGGTAACATTTCTGGGCCATGTGGTATCTACTAAATGGATTAGAGTGGATCCTCGAAAAATTGAAGCTGTTTTGGACTGGAAGCCGCAGAAGATGGTATCTAAGATTCGAAGCTTTCTGGGTTTGGTAGGGTACTACAGACGTTTTGTTAAGGGGTTTTCGTCGATTGTTACACCTCTGACTAAATTGTTGCGTAAAGGGGTACCATTTGTCTAGACTGATAAGCAGCAAGAAAGTTTTGAGAAACTTAAGAAGGTTCTGACGGAAGCCCCTATCTTAATACAACTAGAGTTTGGGAAGAAATTCACTATCTACAGTGATGCATCACATGTCAGTTTGGGATGTGTGTTGATGCAAGACGGTAAGGTAGTGGCATATGCATCTCGCCAGTTTATGTTCCATGAGGCAAATTATTCGACACATGACTTGAAGTTGGCCGCGGTGGTATTCGCACTAAAAATCTAGAGGCATTACCTATACGGTGAGAAGTGTATCATTTACATAGATCACAAGAGCCTCAAATATCTCCTCACTTAGAAGGTGCTAAATCATAGGCAGCGTAGATGGGTTGAGCTGCTTAAGGATTATGACTGTTCAATTGAGTACCATCCTGGTAAGGCCAATGTGGTGGCTGACGCACTGAGCCGTAGGGCTATGACGGATCTGAGAGCGATGTTTGCTCATCACAGCTTATTTGATGATGGTAGTTTGTTGGCCGAACTCCAAGTTAAACCGTCGTGGGTTGAGCAGATTAAGGGTAAACAGTTAGAATATGGGTCTTTGGGTCTTCGATTTTGACAGATTGGGAGTGGAGAAACTTCAGATTTAGGACTGAATAGCGAATGGGTACTGTGTTTCTGTGGGAGAGTCTGTGTACCAAGAGATACTAATTTGAGACAGTCTATACTGCGAGAGGCGCATAGTAGTCCTTATACTATGCATCCCGGCGGGAATAAAATGTACTGAGACCTTCAAGAGTTATATTGGTGGCCAGATCTTAAGCGTGAAGTTACCGACTTTGAGAGTAAGTGTCTGACTTACCAATAGGTTAAAGCCGAACATCAGTTACCTTCGGGGTTACTTCAGCAGGTTAAGATTCCACTTTGGAAGTGGGAGAGGGTAACTATGGACTTCATTAGTGGGCTGCCCCTAACGCCTACTAAGAAGGACGCAGTATGGGTCATAGTGGATCGGTTGACCAAGTCAGCCCGTTTCATACCAGTTCGGACTGACTATTTTTTTGCAGAAGCTGGCTAAACTGTATGTGGTTGAGATAGTGAGACTGCATGGGGTACCGATTTCGATCATATCGGATAGAGATCCTCATTTCACGTCTCAATTTTAGAAGAAGTTACACGAGGCTTTGGGTACAAGACTGGACTTCAGTACTGCGTTTCACCCCTAGATAGATGGTCAATCTAAAAGGGTGATTCAAATACTGGAAGATATGTTAAGGTGTTGTGTAATATATTTCCAAGACTGTTGGGAAGATTACTTGTCATTAGCAGAGTTTGCGTATAACAATAGCTACCAGTCTAGCATACAGATGGCACCTTACGAGGCATTATATGGCCGTACGTGACGTACTCCTTCGTGTTGGACTGAGTTAGACGAGCGGCATGTTTTGGGCCCTGAATTGGTTTCTGATACTGAGGATAAAGTCAGATTAATTTGGGATAGATTGAAAGCGGCATCAAACAGGCATAAGTCTTATGCGGATTTGAAGTGCAAGGAGATCGAGTATTCTGTGGGGGACTACATTTTTCTTAAGGTCTCACCATGGAAAAAGGTACTGGATTTGGACAGAAGGGCAAGTTGAGCTCTAGGTTTATTGGGCCTTATCGCATACTGAAATGTGTGGGACCAGTTGCTCATCAACTTGAGTTACCTCTAGAGTTGATCAAATTCATGATGTGTTCCACGTCTCTATGCTGAGGCATTATCACTCTAATCCCACGCACTTAATTTTGACTGAGGAGATTTAGGTAAGAGTGGACTTAACATTTGAGCAGGAACCGATTCAGATCTTAGATCGTGATGTGAAAGGCTTGAGGAAGAAGTCTATCTTATTGGTTAAGGTACTTTGGCGTAATCACAGTTCAGAGGGGGCCACTTGAAAGCCCGAGGAGGCAATACGTCAACAATACCCTCATCTGTTTTGACCAGGTAAATTTTGAGGCCGAAATTTTCTTTTAGGGGTAGAGTTGTAATGCCCCAAAACTGAGGCATTTATTTTTGCATGTTTTTAACACAAATACCTGTTTGCTTTAATGGCTAAGTGATTTGGGTGTGTCTGGGAGAGTCTGAGAAGTCTTGGGTTCGAGCTTGGGCTTGTGTAAAATTTTAGTTTTTGGGGAATAAAACCCTTGCCTTTGGTTGGTAGGCTTTTAAATAAATATAGGTAAAACAAGTCACAAAAAGCCTGCTGGTCTAAGGGGTAAGTGGCGTGCTACCTAGGCCAGAGGACTGAGGTTCGAATCTTGGTAGTGGCAAGGGAATATTTATTTTGTTGCTGTGCTGTGGGAGGTGATGGAGTTTGACTGAAATACTGAAGTGGTTGAGGAGAATTCGAATTGTGTGGTTGAGGGGAGGTGTGATCAGGTGGAGAGATTTGAGGAGGGATTTTAAGAGGAAATCAAAGGATGAGGGGAGAGGTAGAGGTAGAGGTGTGCCGAATTTGTACTCTGAGGCACTCAAGAATTCAGCTAGAGAGGGGTTCCTCATGTCGTTTTTGTGTTGTTTTTCCCTCTGCCAAATTCTCCCTCTGTTGAAAACCTCTTCTCCCCTTTTTGGTTTTTCTTTCTTTTCTCGCTGCCAAAACCCTCTCCCCTAAATGGTTTTCTTTTTCTCCCTTTTTGCTGCCACACTCTTCTAGTTCTTTACCGTTTTGGACTGCTCCTCCTAACACCCTGCTTGTGTTGGCTGAACATCCCCTTCCTTTTCTTCTCATATTCCTTTTTCTCCTTTTTCACACTTTCGGCCGAATACACTCTCTTCCTCTACCCTCACTGTGCTGACTTTTTCTTTGAGCTCTGTCGATTTAGTGTTCATTGCTAGGCTACGGTTTGGTACTTTCGGTAAGTTGATACTCGTATTGGGTTTAAATAGTGCCTGTAGATACTTGTTAATAAGGGGTTTCGATTAGATTACAGGTAATAATCCCGAGTTCTAGTGATCATCGTTTTCCAGTAAGTAAGGTGTGTAGCGATTCGATTGTCAATCAAGGTAAGGGACTGGCGATTAAGTGGCTATGGATATTGATTTGGGTTCGTTTTAAATTCAATTGATATGTGAGTAACCGAATGTTATGAGTGAACTTAGGTTCTAGAGTGATCGAGGACTGTCTGCGTATCTTTTCAGATCCAAGTGTGTAACAGTACTCTCATAAACGGTATCAGTGAAATGCCGAAAAGTGTAAACACTGCCCAAATCGTAAGTCGACAAAAGTCAAAAAAGTATGACATTGACGCTACATGAGCTTGTACTCGTCGTGCGGTAAACTGAACGCATAAAACGTGAGCGTTAGACTACCAAGGCCACCGTGAGCGATTTCGTGGTCCAACAGGCTCGTGGGCCCCACATGGGTAAACCGTACAAATATGTAGAGAATTTTGGGCCATGTTGTGTAAGTTACATGGCCGAGACCATTTTTTTGGGCTAAGTGGGCTACACAAGCGTGTAGGCCCACATGGGCCACATTATGGGCCTTGGGCCCATTTGCACCTGCTTTGATATTAAGGTTGCATGTCATTTCGAGGCATTGTGGACCTACTAATGGGTCGGTAAGTACACCTAGACCTCAACCTGATAAAATGACTGTTATGCCCCTATGGAATAATGACTGTTATGCCCCTATGTTAGGTATGACCATATGTGAGCATGCCATGATATATATATGTATGTTGCATTCATGTGCGATATGTTGCATGGGATGGGATTATTATGATTGGAGGAAGCGTACTGTACTGGCAGCTCTGTTACAAATACTGTTTAGTGCCGCAACCGGTGCTAATTTTTGGAGTGTAGGGATGGGTGGGGGATTTTATCCCCACATGGAGTGTTGGGTTGGAAGGAGTGGAGTGTAGAGGCTAGATGGGTAGGATTTTTGATTGCATGCTTAAACCGCCATCGATCATTGTAATGGGATAAGGTCAAGATCGACATCTTTATGGGCTAAAACCCATATTGATACTGATACTGTAATGGGCTAAAGCCCAACTGAGCTAAACTGTTATTGACTTGGGCTTGGGCCCAAACTGTACTTTCCCAAAGGCTTGATTGGCTATTTATGTGCATAGGGTTACACACTAAGTTTTCGTAAACTCACCTTTCTGTTTTTTTGTACACATAATCCCCAATCTTAGGCGGATCGGTGCTGTGAGGGATTTGGAGGTGGCCACACAACCGCACCTATATATATATATTTGAGTTTATTTCCTATAAGTTTAGTTTGTGTTTTTGTTATGTAATAATGCCTCTTAATTTTTAACTTTTAATTTGGGGATTTTACATATTTTAATTTACATTTGATTAGTAGTAGAACGCGATTTTGCAAGAGATAAATGGTTTTCAAAACACCATGAATAATAGCTTCCGCATCAAACTTGGTTTTAAAGTATATTAACAAACAGAAATGATCAATGTTCTACTAAAATAACTTGAGCTTTAAAAGAGCAAGATAACCTAAATTTCTGTTAAGATACATAAAGAGGTTTAATTATAAGCATGGATTTTCTAAAGAAACGATGTTTTCGAAAAACACTTCAATGTGATGTCGCCAGATTAGGCCATAACATCTGGGCCGTGTTTGGGGTATTGCACTAAGGTAACCTTTTTAAAAATTTGGGATAGACCTTTTCTAAGGAAATGTTTAAAAAAGGTTGGGATAGACTTGTCTTAGGCAACCTTTTAAAAGTGTTGGGATAGACTAGTCTAAGTAACCTTTTAAAAATATTGGGATAGCCCTTATCTTAGGCAACCTTTAAAAAAGGTCGGGATAGACTTGTCTAAGGCAACCTTCAAAAAGGTTGAGATAGACCTTGTCTAAGGCAACTTTTAAAAAAGGTTGAGATTGACCTGTTTAAAACAACCTTAAAAATGTTGGGATAGACCCGTTTAAAGCAACCTTAAAAAGGTTGGGATAGACCTTTTCTAATGCAACTTAAAAAAAGTTGGGATAAACTCGTCTAAGGAAACCTTAAAAAGGTTAGGGTAAACCCGTCTAACGCAAACTTAAAATGGTTAGGATAGATCTTTGTCTCATGTCCAATGTTTTTTTACGACGTTTTTTCCAATTTTTAAGAACCTATTTTGGTGAAATATGATCAAATATGTATGTATTGGGTTTGGAAAAGTTTGAGACAATATTAATTGAACAATTAATTAACATAAAATGATCATATAAATACAAAATTACCATTGAATAATGCAGTTAGTAATTTAAATAAAAAAATCCTAATAGAAGCAGTGAACAAGTTGCGAACATGTTGTCAACCTATTTCACATGACATCAAAAAATTATTCAAAATCCTAATAGAAGCAGTCAACTAGTTGCAAACATGTTGTGAACTTGTTTCCCATGACATCAAAAAATTATGGGACAACTACATTCATTGTAACTCCCCTAACCCATATCTGTCGCCAGAACAAGGTTACGGAGCATTACCGGAGTTTGCAGAACAAATATAATTAATTCATGTCATTTACTATCCATATCCAAACCCAATCATATTGTCCCTTAAATGGACCCTCAAGGCCCAAATTTTACACTAGAAATAAGTCAGGATTAAATCAGGAACTCAGGAATTTTTTTACGAAATTTTAAAATTTTTCTTAGGTGGAGGGGACATACAACCGTGTGGTCAAGCCGTGTGGCTCACACGGCCAGGTGACACGCCTGTGTCTTAGGCCATGTGGGCATTCAATATGAGCCATGTAACAAGAAGCTTATCCTGGCTAAATCAGGAAACTCATAAGAGTTTAAAATAGGAAGCTCATTGAGCTTAACAGGTAACTCCGAATAGCTATTATCAGGGAGCTCTGGATAGCCATATAACAAGATGTTCATGTAAAACCCCTTACCCGTATCCAAAGCTGGAACTGGGTTTGAGGCATTACCGAACTTATCACACTTAACGTCTCGAAACGGGCTATAGAATACCGTTATTAAACCTATCGCAAATCTCAATCTTGGCCTGCAAGGCCCTAAACATACCTCCGAGAGGCTTCGAAACTAATCTCGAAACTTTTACGAACTTGAGAAACTTTTCATCAAAATAGGGGCCACACGCCCGTGTTGGTTTAGGAACACGCCCATGTATAATTTCACACGCCCGTGTTCGATGCCCGTGGGCGGCACTGACTTGAATCACACGGCATAGACACACCCGTGTCTTTTACCCTTGGAGCTCTCTGACTATGACATCATCAACCCTTACTTAGCACACGGCCAAAGCACACGCCTGTATGGCTGGCCCGTGGTCACCTCTGATTAATACACACGGCTGGTCACACGCCCGTGTGCTTCTACCGTGTGGCGATTTAAATTCCAAACCCTAAGTGCAGACTTCACACGACCTGAGCACATGCCCATGGACTGATCGTGTGTCATGCACGGCCTAGACACACGCCCGTGTGCCTACCCATGTGGACAAGAACGAGGCTATTTGCCAAGCTCTTTGCACCCCTCTAGATCACACCATATGAATCTATTCAACATATCAATAAACAACTCATAATTTCAATATGAACTATCATGAATGACTTCATCTTTTTATATATAACAAGGTTAGCCATCAACCATGGCAATATACAATATATTTATCTTAATAAGGGGCCAACACACCTTTGGCCATAATAACAAAATAATCTAACTAGTCTAGCCCTTATACATGCCATATACAAAATCACTAAGTTTAGATATACTGAGGTGAGCTGATTGGGTGGGCGATCTTCTGGTTATCGGTGTATCCCAACTCGGCTCTTAAACTCTATTAAACAAAGGGAATGAAAGGGGAGTAAGCTTTAAGCTTAGTAAGTTTACATGTAAATAAATAACATCATAGTATGAGCTAAATAACAAATAGCATTATACTAAACAAAAACTATCCACATTCAATTTATGTTTACTCATTCCATCCCTTACCATATTCTCACCACATCACAAGCTTAATGCTTGTATTCATTCATTTGTATACCTGCACTCAACATCACAATTTCTCATGATACAACACGTCATAATTTCTCACTAATCCAATCACAATGTCAAAACACTCGGTGGTTTCGCACTTAGCCCAACATCAATCGTTAACAGGGTGGTATCGCACATAGCCCACCAAAAATGATATTTATAGTGGTCTCGCACATAGCCCAATAAATAATATAAAAAACAATGGTATCACACACAGCATATCATAGTTAAGTAATAAGGTGGTATCGCACTTAGCCCACCATCAATTATTGTCATTATATGTTTATATGACTATTTAGTCATTCATATGAAACTATACAATGACTATCAAAATCGATCCACTTGAACCATAGATGTTCTCAACCATGCCATGCACCAATCAACAACAACAGTGTATGTATGTAAAATGTATAGTTTACACAAAAACTTACCTCGGTGCAAAACGCGTTAACTGATGGTTTACTCCGTAACCTTGCCTTTTCTCCGGTCAAGGTAAATTTCACGCTTTTCTTGATCTATAACAATAAAATTCATTCATTTAGATTATTCTATGATCATAATGCATCAGAATCTACACTTAGGCAAAAATGACCATTTTGCCCTTGTACTATGGCAAAAATTACGATTTTGCCCCTAGGCTCGCAAATCATTTTTTAACATATTTTCTCATTAAACAAGCCTAGCTGAACATTTATTTCTCTTACAAGTCTCACAATTCCAATTATTTCATGCATTTATGACACAATCCCAATCTTTACATTTAAGTCCTACTTAGGTGTTTTCATGCTAACACCTTTCACAAAAGTTGTTTTTCACCTCCCTAACATTTATTTCCTTCCATAGAAACTCAGATAACAACATAAATACTCTCATGGGAAGTCCCTAGGCTTTCAATCATATCTCAAATTAGTGACCTCATTAGCTAGCTTAAGCTTTGGGGACTCAAAAAACACAAAAATCATCAATTAAAACCACCTAAATCACTTACTTCTAGAGAAAATGGGTTGCTGAAATTTTCAAGCTTTCAAAGCCCTCCCTTGGTGATATTTTTGATCAGAGAAGAAGACTAAATGAAAAGATGATAACTTTTGCTTATATCATCTTATTTTATTCATTTTACCAACTAATATCACCAAATATTGTCCAAATTAAATGCTCTTGTCCCCTATGCACACTATGGCCGGCCAACACACTTAAACAAGGCCAAATTGCACATTTGGGACCTCCAATTAATAATCCATAACTATTTGGCACCTCTAGCAATTAAAATAAAACTTTCGCACTTTATGCGATTTAGTCTTTTTTCACGATTAAGAATGAAATCATTAAAATTAAAGCACCAAAATTTTCACATAGCCATATTTCAATGCCATAAAACATAAAATGACATCAAAATAATTTTCCCTAATCTCGATTTAGTAGTCTGAAACCACCATTCTGACTAGCCCCAAAATCAGGCTGTTACAGTTCAAGCGAGCCATGTCATGAAGCTTACGAAGAGCCTATATCAAGATGCTCATAAAGAGCTACGTTTGTGTTCACAATAAATGTAGGATCATAATCGATCATATAACAGGACGCTCACAAAGAGTTACGGTAGTTCGCAACACATGCAAGATCACTACCGATCAGGATGCTCACAGGAACGATGTATCAGGAAGCTTGAGAGGGCTTATAACAGGAGGCTCATAAAAGTTATGATGTATCTGCAACATATGCAAGATTACAACCAATCAGGAAACCTGTATCCATCGAGTTTCATTTATTCGAACGGGGCTTATCATTTATCGGACATTATCGAATATGTATTCAATTTTCATATGCATGAAAACTACATAATTCTCATACACCACATTCAATTCAAGCATATAAATGTACAAAATTAGTTACACGAACTTACATCGTCACTTGTTCGTATACGGAAATCTACTAATCCTACACTTTTTATTTTCCTCGAGCTAACTTCGTATTTAAGTTATCCGGATCTATATAAATGAGTTTAACGTCAATTTAATCCCTTTCATATTCAATTTAATTCAATTCACATTCTAGGCAAAATTACCATTTTACCCCTATACTTTTCATAAATGATGATTTCGTCCCTAGGCTCGGAAAATGAAATTCATGCAGTTTAATCCTTATTCCAAGCTTAACTGATTTTTACATATAACATTTACAGCGCATATATTTCATAAAAATCAGAAATTTTCCATGAATTTTACATCTTTATAATTTAGTCCCTAAGTAACAATTTCATGAAAATTCACTTTACAAAAGTTGTTTATCTATCAACAACCTTTCATTTTCTACCATAGATGTCAAAATTTCAGCATATTCATCCATGGAAAAATTTCTATACTTTGATATCTTTACAAATTAATCCCGAAAATAGATAGATTAAGCTATTCTGATCTCGAAAATATAAAAACTACTAAAAACGGGGCAAGATTACTTACCCAATATAGCCAAGAAAGCTTGCTTTCTTTTTCCTAGGGTTTCAATGTATTTTTGGAGAAGATGATAATAATAATATGATATTTCTATTTAATTTATCATCCATTAATTTTTCACATTCCAATTCAGTCCTTTTCTTTTTCTAATTTTCCATAGATGATCCACCAAAAATATCTACTAATTCCATCTAATGGTCTAATTGCCATATAAGGACCTCAAGTTTTGAATTCCATAGCTATTTAATCCTTCTAGCTACTAGAATTCAACTTTTGCATTTATGCAATTTGGTCCTTTCCATAATTAATCATGAAATTGATAAAATTTTCTTATCAAAATTTTCATATGTCTTTCCTATCATAATGCAGACCATGCAATAATATTAAAATAAATTTTCTTTATGGCTCAGATTTGTGGTCCCGAAACCACTGTTCCGATTTCACTAAAAACGGGATGTTACATTTATCAACCACTATAACATATATATAATACATAATATGCAGTAAGCCTTAATTATCATCATCCGAACTGAAGGCTTTACCATCAAGTCTGCTACTCTAAAATTCAACTGTAAAAATAACAATATACATTTTCTATTTATACGAGTTAGATGAGAAACAACATGAACACATGGGAAGAATATTTTAGTATTAACCAAAGAACCATAAATTGAAGTTAAATAAGAATTTTCATCAATACATCCACTAATTATTAGTTGAGAAAGTAATGAAGACATCAAATAAGAACCTAGTATTCAGTTACAACAATCAATGTCTATTAAACCATTAACAAACTTATTTACAATCTAGTTATAAAGTAGTCACCTTACTATGCTTACTATGAAAAGCCTTCTACTTACTTGACATTCCCTTTGCCATACACTCGTTAAGAAGAGCCACATACTTTTTCTCACGAGCATCCATCATATCCATGAACTTTGCCTCTAAAATTTCAGTTAATTTCATAAATCTTTCTTCTGCCTTAGCTATCAAACGAGCTTCTCACTCTGCGTCCTCCGTACGAAATCGTGATTCTGTTTCCTCAAGTAGAGTTTTATCTTGAATTACTTGTTTGGCTTGAATTGTTTGTATTTGCTCAACATGTTTAGCGCTCATCTCTTCAATCAATGTATTGATGGCCAATGTAGATTGGCTTCCTCAGGTGACTGAACCATAGCCAAACAACCTGGATTTGGTCATCCCACATCCAGATCCCAACATTTTTCCATCCTTGTCAGGGCCAAACACTTGTGTATACATCTCGTTTTCTAATGCAATATTATCTTGAGGCACGAAAGAACTCTCAGGTGTTGGCATAGAGTCTTTAACCCTCTTGCATTCTTCATCCTACAGTTCTTTTTCATTAGAAAAATCTATTTTGAAAAAAAAAGTAAAATTGATGTCAAAATAAATATAAATAAATAAATAATACCCATTTGTTTCTTACATAAACTTGTTTTGCTGCCTCACTGCTCAATTTGTCACTCCCATCTTTCCACGAATGTTGAAATCTAAACTGCTTCAAATGCCAGGTTCACAGCCTTCCTTCTTAACATATTATACAACAAAATAATAGTTGTTAGCAATATTCACCAATGAGCACGGAATAATTAATATAAGTTACATATTGATTAATATGTAATACTTGCAAATTGTGCATTGAGGGTCGCATATCCTATGTTACTAGCGGTGTGTGCATAACTCACCTTTGTTCGAAATTCTTTCGCCTTTTCTAATTGTGCCTGTTGTTTAAATTAATGAGCAAAAATATGAGAGTAATAGGAAAGCTAATTTTATTATGCCTCATTCAACAAATTACATATATACGAACCCCCTACTTTGATCATACGGTAAGTGGAAGTAGAAAAAATGAGACATTTAGTCTAATAAAAGTGCATACCACAGCTTGCGGTGTTCCCCATTGCTCCACCAGCTACTTCCATTGATCATCATGCACACTAGGATGATTGTTTTCATATATTTCTTCAACCGGTCGACCTTCTTGGACCATCTCTTTGTAGTATCTACGTAACACCCCAAACCAGGCCTAGAAGTTATGACCGGATCTGGCATTTCACATAAAAGGGTTGTTTAAAAATTGCGCGTTTATCAAAAATTTCGAGTTTAATTATTTATTCGCTTGTTATCCTTTTGTTAACATTTTGGAAAATGGTTATTAAGGGTTTAGGAAATTCCCGTATTGAACATTTAATAATAATAGGCAGTAATCAAATTAAAAGCTAAACCAAATAAAATACCAAATTTAAAGTTATAGTGGCCTTATTACAACAAAACCCAATTAAAATGAGCTTGAAATAAGAGAACAAATTTATGAGAAAAAATTGTATGGCCACCACAAGTCTGCCTCGGCTCCCAAATCTGCAATCTAATGATTAGCTGCAAAATTAAGCAGAGGGGAGAGTCACCGAGACTCAATGTGTAATTCCCCTATATAATATAAATGGCTCAAAGCTCCAATCGCACATTGGGCCTTAGCCCACTCAAGATGGCATACAAAAGATATGAATGTAATGTGTCCCAGCCTAACCTAGTTTTTCCATCCTATACACACCACCCGTACTAGCCCAAACACACCGTGGGGATTTCTACAATCAACCCTCCATCCGCTACACGCCTCATACGTGGCACCAAGCCACTCGTGGTTCCAAACCACCGTGATACTAGATCACTGTGACAGAGTCACTATTAGCATACGTGGGGCCAACCCACTGTGGTAGCAAACCACCGTGATAATCCCTGATGAATGATGTGGGGCCAACCCACTATGGTACCAAACCACTGGGACGAGTCATTGAATCATAGATATGTATATACGTGGTATTAAACCACCGTGATACCAAGCCACCGAGACATGGTCATTGAATCAGATATATGTGGGGCCAACCCATTTGTGGTACCAAACCACTGTGACAGTCTCTAATACTTCCCCTTTCGCATCATATCCCAAAGCCCGTGCTATATGACATAAAAATTCGTGTATGCAGTATGTCATGTATGTAAAACATATATCAAACATAACGTATAACATGAATTACCATCATAATCAGATAGACATAATACAACATAATCAAGCTAATCAACCTCTAAGGGTATAGCAGTAATTTTACCTACTAAGGTATTTTCGTAATTTACTTATCGAGGGTATTTCAATAATTTTGCACCTGCAATGGCCTTTCCAAAGGCCTAATGTCGCCTCGAGCGACTCAACTACCATTTTCGGTCGACCGGACTATTAAGCCTAAAACCCGATTTCGGCCCATTCGGGCCCACACGCTCGTGTGGCCCACCTAACACAAATCTAGCCACGTATATGAGATTCACCTAGTCTAGTTCACTATATACTACACCATCATACATTTTATTCAGTTGGGCCCACTTTGGCCCATCGTGGCCTATGCAGCCTCAACCCACAAGAATACTACTGATGGCCTCAACTATTGCGTCGAAGCCTCACACATGTGCTCGCACGCTCGTGCGGCTATTATTGTTGTGATAGGCACTTCGACATTTGCCGCTCTACAACTAGAGTAGAGAGAGTTACACACCTGATATGAATCTGGTGCTAATCCGCGCTCCGCCCATTCCTGTGCCCAAACGCCCACCAAGGTATATTCACTCTCCTCATAGAATGCTCTATATATAGCTAGCTTCTCACCTTCCTTCTTTGTATCTTTCCGATGTGGGATCCCTCCGATAGCAGAGTTTAAATCCAACTCAAACTCTTCTCGTCCAATCTGTAAAATAAATACTCCCTTGCTTTTCATAAGATTCAAACCCAGGCTCCCTTGCAACATAATCTACGCCGCTAGCCAATTTACCAACTAGCTCCTTGTTGTCTTAAAACATGCTCAACTAAATATAAATCTATAGCCAAATTCTAAGGTTCATGTAAAAAGAAATTAAAATGCAAGAGCCAAGACTTGAGCCTTGGACCTCCTTCCTTCCTTGTGGCGTCATCCCCTTGCCTCTTATGTGGCGTCACTTTGCCACTACACCACACACTCCACTTGTGTCATTTTCCTCCACATTTTATTCTTAAAGCCTACCTACTAACTCCCAGGGTTTTTCTCACCTACAACCAAAATTTCCCCAAAGCCAAAGTTTGATCCCGGGACTTCATGGAAGCCCTCTAACCTTCCAAAATCACTTATTTAATAGGTCCAACTTGCATTTAAGCCGATCTCTTGTTCTCCAAAAATTTAAACGCTACTACGCTCAAGGCCCATTGGGCCCAATACTACTAGGCCCAATTTCGAGATGTTACAATCTAATCTTCAAAGTCAATTTAAACTCCTTTCGAAGTTTTCCAATGTAACGACCCGAATTTGGGCCTAGTAGAATTGGGCCTATTGGGCTTTGGTCTTGGGAGCGTTTAAAATTTTTGAGAACAAGAGAACAGGTCTAATGCTAGTTGGACCTATTAGGTGAGTGATTTTGGAAGGTTAGAGGGCTTTTATGAAGTTCTGGGATCAAACCTGGGCTTAGGAAAAATTTTGGTTTTAGGTGAATAAAACCCTAGGAGTTTGTAGGTAGGCTTTAAGAATAAAATATGGAGAAAAATGACACAAAAGGGGTTGTGGTCTAGTGGCAAATGACGCCATATAAGAGACAAGGGAATGATGCCACAAGGAAGCAAGGGGGTCCAAGGTTCAAGTCTTGGCGCTTGCATTTTAATTTCTTTTTAAGTAAACTTAGACGTTGGCCATAGACTTATATTTAGTTGAGCATGTTTTAAGACAACAAGGAGCTAGTTGGTAAATTGGCTAGCGGGGTGGATTATGCTACAAAGGAGCCTAAGTTCGAATCCCATTGCAAGCAAAAAGGGGATATTTATTTTGCTAAGTTGGGGCGGCAAGAGTTTGTGTTGGGTTTAAACTCTACTGATGGAAGGATCCCACATCGGAAAGCTAGCAAGAGGGGAGGTGAGAAGTTGGCTATAAATAGAACCAATCTATGAGGGAGGAGACACACCTTGGTTGGCGTTTGGGCACAGGAGTGGTCGGAGCGCAGATTAGCAGCTTCAGATTCCTATCAGGTGTGTATTTCACCCTACTCTAGCTGTAGAGCGGCAAAATGCCGAAATGATGGTCACACGATAATGGTAGCCACACGAGCGTGCGAGCGCACGTGTGGGAGCTTTGACGCGATAGTCGAGGCCACATGAGTATTATTGTAGGTTGAGGTTACTTGGGCCACGATGGGCCAAAATGGGCCCAATGGGCCTATAGGCCCATTTGAATAAATTGTATGACTGTGTAGTAGAAATTAGACTAGACTATGTGAATCTCATATCTGTGGCTAGATTTAGGCTAAATGGGCCACACGAGCATGTGGGCCCATTTAGGCCGAGAATGGGCCCTAGGTCCATTCGCATTGTTATCTTTGTTTAAAATACCCTCGGATTGCAAAATTATCGAAATACCTCTGATTTGTAAAATTACCAAAATACCCTTGCTTTGTGAAATTACCAAAATACCCTCAATTTGCAAAATTACTGAAATACCCCGATTTGCAAAATTACACAAAATACCTTCGATTTGTAAAATTACTGAAATACCTCGATTTGCGAAATTACCAAAATACCCCTGATTTGTGAAATTACTAAAATACCCCAGTTTACAAAATTACCAAAATACCCCCAGTTTGTGAAATTATTGAAATACCCTGATTTACGAAATTACCAGTATACCCTCGGTTCACGAAATTACTGAAATACCCCCGATTAACGAAATTATTGAAATACCCCCAGGTTGTGAAATTACCGAATTACCCTTGGTTTGCAAAATTTTCGAAATACCCTCGATTTGTGAAATTACTAAAATACCCCCGATTTGCAAAATAATTATTTTACCCCTAAACGATAAAATGATCGTTGTAACCTCGTGGTAGTACTAGCGTTGTATGTGTTAATTGTATGATTGATTATGTTTAAGATGCGTTGCATACATGGATTGGTTATGAGTAGAATTACCGAACTACCCCTATAGGGTAGAATTATCGAAATACCCTTATAGGGTAATATGACTGATTTGCCCTTGTAGGTAAATGATCGACTTGTGCAATGAGTGGACTAATTTGACTGTGGTTGTATAACTGATATGCTCTTATTACATGTTTAAATAGTTGTTACTGAGCATGGCCATTTTGCATACACTTGTAATAATTGAGCATGACATACGCGACATATTGCATGGGGTTGGGATTATTAATACGGAGGAACTGCTAATAGGATCGCATGGTCGCTTGACAACTGTGGATCCACCGAAGGCTTTATAGACATCGTAGGCTTTTTAGCCACCGAGCAGCCATGCTGCACTGATAATGTTACCGAAGGTTGTGTGCCATTAATATGGGCTTTGTGCCGTAATTATGGGCTTTGTGCCAACACCGAAGGCTTTATAGCCACCGTAGGCTTTTTATCCACCAAGCAGCCATGCTGCACCGATAATGTTACCGAAGGCTGTGTGCCATTAATATGGGCTTCGTGCCGTAATTATGGGCTTTGTGCCAACACCGAAGGCTTTATAGCCATCGCAGGCTTTTTAGCCACCGAGCAGCCATGCTGCACCGATAATGTTACTGAGGGCTGTGTGCCATTAATATGGGCTTCGTGCCGTAATTATGGGCTTTGTACCAATATCGAAGGCTTTTTAGCCACCGCAAACTTTTTAGCCACCGAGCAGCCATTCTGCACCGATAAGTTAGTGCCACAACCGGTGCTACTTATGGAGTGTACGGATGGGTGGGTCGATTAAATCCCCACCGGAGTGTACGGTTGGATAGGAGACGGAGTACAGGGTTGGTATGGGCATTAATGCATTGCATTCACATGTTCTGACTGTGATGGGCTTAGGCTCGGATAAAAATGATATGTGACTTTTGTTATGGGCTAAGGCCCAACAGAGGCTATTCTGGGCTAAGGCCCAATTGCCACCGTTACTGTAATAGGCTTCGGCCTGGATTGTTGTGAAGCATGTTTTGACTGATGAGGGTTGTACACACTGAGTTTTCGTAAACTCACCCCCTCTTTTTAATTTTTCTCAGGTAATCCTCAGTAGGCGGTTCGACGTACTGGAGCATTCGGAGGTGGCCACACTACGAGCAGTTTTGGTTTTCCGTATTCTACTTATTTTTATTTTATTTTTAGGTTCATATTTTGTAATAAGGCCTCTCTTAAATTTCGTTTTTTAGTTTGGGATTTTTAGTTTATTATGTTTTAAATCTGCTCAACATTTGATCGTGGTTTTCCAAAACAATATCTGTTTTCAAAACACTTCGCTTTCGCAACTAAGTTGTAAAGATCACGTTTTCACAAGTCAATTGTTTTAAATTAAGCTTCTGCATCGAACAAGGTTTTGAAGGTAATGACTTCTTAATAAATGTCGATTATTAATAACAATCGCAAACTAGGACTTTAGTTTTTAAATGTCAAGAAGGGTTTTCAATGAAAATACGGTTTTCGAAAAAGACCTCAATGTGACACGCCAGATTCGGGCCTAACTTTTAGGCCGGGTTTGGGATGTTACATCCAACATGTGAGAGGATGTTAGAGTCATCCACCTTATCTTGGAGATTAAACTTTTCCTACACATATAACAAATTAATGTAACAAGTATTGATTACATTCAATTTCAAATAATGCAAAAATATTGCATACTACATACATGAACGATTCTCAATATGTTTTCCAACACATATTTAGAAAGATGCTTCCAATGTTTTGTATTCAAAGGATAGATAGAACCAATCCTTGCAATTGTACCGAGAAATTCAACCAATTTAGATGCTTCCTTTCCAATATGCTGGCCATATTGGTTGGCATCTACTACTATACGAGTTCCAGGTTAAAGATTCCATTATAATGGGATGGACGGTAATAGACAACCATTATATGGTTTTCTAATTAATTTATAAAGGTTAAAATTGGTAATTGATAATTATGTTATATAATTAAAAAAAAACCAAATTTTGTATCATCTTTTATGATACTTAGCCGAAAATACAAAGAAAAAAGGAAGCTTTCATGCATTTTATGGTTTGGCCATGTTAATGATCAATTGCAGGTTCATTTTTTTTATCCGTTTTTGATGATTTCTATGTTTTTGTGATCGTTGCTTTGTGTTCTAGCTAGCCCATGCCTCAATTTTTGAAAGTGTTGATGATTTTGAAAGTTTCCATTGATTTCATGAGTTTTATGATGTTTGATGATGAATTATGCAAGCTTGGTGTTTGATATACATGTTTTGTAAAGTGATTTTTTGACAAAAATGTCAATTAAGGATTAAATTGAGAAAAGTGTAAATTGAGAGGTTAAATTGTGAAATAAATGAAAAATATGGGCTGCTAGGGACCTATAGAGAATTCGGCTAAGCATGGGTCATATTGAATTTTGTGAATTTTGTGTATTTATGAAATAGGGACTAAATTGTAAAATTGTGAAATGTTAGGGGCTAAAATGCAAATTGCCCATTTATATGTTCTTTGTTGAAAATTGAATGAAATGTTGAATAAGTAAGTTAATTTTGATATTAATTAGATTCGCAAAAGCGGAACTCAGATCTAGATAGAGGAAAAGTCAAAATATCGGATTAGTCGACTTAATTTGTCTTTACTATGAACGAGGTAAGTTCGTATTTTAATAGACATTACAAAATCATGTTATAAATGCATATTATTTGTATGATTGAATTCAATGCCGAATGGTAATGCAAATGTATGTATTTTGAATAAGTTTTATATATATATATGTTATTATGATATTGAAATGTTCGAGAAGCAGAATATAGGATTTCGATAACGTGGCGACGTCTGAGAAGCCCCGTATGAACCCTAGGAATAGTATAGGATACATGTGTCATGATATAGGATTTCAAGATATGATTTCGTGTAAGACCACATCTGGGATGTTGGCAACAATTTGAGATCTCGTGTAAGACCGTGTCTGGGACACTAGCATCGATTAGAGATTACGTGTAAAACCATGTTTGGGACATCGGCATCGTATATAATTTTGTGTAAAACCCTGTCTGAGACAGTGACATCGATATTTAATTACATGTAAGACCACGTCTGGGACGTTGGCATTGTACGAGCTTTAAGAGCTATCCGAGTATCCTTATTGATTCCGAATGGTTCAACGGGCGTTCCAAGAAATAAATGATTAAGTGAATGACATTCCGATTCAGCTAAGTTGAAATGTATACAATATTTGATAATGAAAGGTAAGTATATATGTACAAAGAATGTTATGTGAATATGTGCAAATGAAATAGGAACAAATGAATAAGATGTGATTTCTAAAGTGGTATATGTGAAATTGTCAGATACTATATGAATGAAAGGTGAATTTGGGTATAAGTGGTGATATGTGATTCATATGAGAAAGATATGTGATTAAATATGTTATCTCCCAAAATGTGCTCATTTAGCTATATGAAAGTGAGAATTGATTGTTATATGAGAATCGAATTGAATATTATTGAATGGTGATTATTTGATATGAAATCATGTTATAAACTTGAGATAAGTTGTGTTTTGGCATGTGAAATAGCATATCATGTTTATGGAATTGTAATGAAATTATTTGTTATGTTAAGTTTAATAAGATATGAGCTTACTAAGCTTTCAAAGCTTACTCTATGTGTTTTTCCTATGTTTATAGATTTTCAGCGTTTTGCTCAGGTTGGAAGTCGGCAGAGATCGCATCACACTATCTGCCTAATGATTTCGATACTGTAACACCCCAAACCCGGCCCAAACACTCCAACCGGATCTGGCATGTCACTAAGAAGATTTTTTTAAACGTGTCGCATATATTATTTTTTTAAAAGCATAGTTTAAACATTTATACAGGAAGACTTGATAATTTGATAATTTGTAAAGAAATAAATTTTGAATTGATGCCTTAATGGATAAAAAACCTGAAATTTTGCCTTTGAGTTTTATTATGTAAACACATGCCTTAGTTTCAATTAATCATAAAAGCTAAGTGTATGAAAACCCGAAAATGAAAACATAAAACCAATAAACAATAGCCAGTAGCCTTATTACAATAAAGAATAAAACAAGCACTATTGAAAGTGCTAAGGAAAAAAAAAATAATTAAAACAACGTCCTTTATTGAGTCAAAATAAACCCATGCATGGCCACCTTGCGCTTCTTTCCAGCCTGGTCCGATGCACTAAGTGTTACTTGAAAAATGTTAAACAATGGAGTGACTCACAAGACTCAGTGTGCAATCCCTCAGGCACCATCAAACTGGGCCTTAGCCCTACAGAACAGAATAACAGAATATCGCATATCAGAATAAAGCAAAACCCATCCCAATCCTAGATCCATCCGCTACACACCACCCCTTACCTGCCAATCACACCAGTGGGAATTTCTGCAATCACCCTCACCGCTACACACCACCAATGGCAATCATGCTGCAGTCAGCTGCTCATCGTCAGATTGTGACAGTCACCGGAACAGATCGTGGCAGAGCAACTGCAACAGATCGTGGCAGAGCCACCAGAACAGAACACTTCCTCTCTCTTATACATAAATCGCCCAACCCCGAGCGAGCATAGAAAACAACATGTATGTATATCATATCAACTCAATAGAATCATTTTACTTTAAGTAAATCACAGAAATCACTAACCTGATGAGTCGCCCTTACCCTCCACGGGTTTTCAACAACCATGCCAGGATTTCGGCATTTAACAGGATATAGACAGATTCTTATATATATAACAAACAACAGAGATGGTGTGAGAAATTACACACCTGATAACACGTAGTATTATACTCTCGCTATTCAGAACCACTTTTCTCTGTCTACAACTGTGCTCAAAAAATCAAAAGAACGCAAAGATAAAGCTCCCCCTACAATCGGCCAAGAATTAATATTTGCTTAGATTAACATGCTTAGTTGGATAGATCTCCTTACCTAGATCGATTAAATCCCAAAAGTTGTATGATTCGAGTGCTACCAATTAGAATCCTAGGCGATTAAATCTCCTTCAAATCCTGGAATGCTGCCCATGAAAGAAAACACGAGATCAGTCCACCATGTAGCCATTCGGCTATGGTCTCTAAAAGCCGGAAAAGATTGAAAGAATAGCACAATCAACACTTACCTCTACAGAAGGTTTCGGCTACAAGAACAAACAAGAGCGTAGTTTTGACTTTTAGTGAATGGGAGAAGAATAACAATGGGGATCAGAAGATTCAGCTAGGGGGAATTTCAAAGAAGAAAAGAAAGGGTGAGGGAGGTGGTGATTTTCGGCTTTTGGAAGAGAAAAGAAAACAAATGAGATGGCCTTCAAATTTTCGGCACACCCTTTGCCATACTAAACCGATTCTTCCCCCCTCTCCTGTGTTTGATTTTCGGCCAACTCTGCAACCAAAGGATAGCTCCTATCTTTCTCCCTTATCTTAATCTACTAACTCCTCCAAAAGAGACCTAATTAGCACCAACTCTTCCCACTTTATCAGCATAATATCCACATGTTTTAAAACATTAAAATCCCCTATATTTTAGCCTTGTTGCCATCCCCCTTTACTCCCTTTTAAGTGCCAAATTTGGCCCAAAACGTGGGCTCCAAGCGGCCAACACTTGGGCCTCCTTCCTTGCCACTGACGCCACATATCAACTCCCCTTGCTGCGCCCCTTGTTACTGGGCCACAAGCCCATTTTGCTAATTTAAACACAGATAGTTATCTTTAAACCCTAGAATGCCCCAACAGAAAATTAACCAAGGCCTCAGCCTAAACCTAAGCCCAATTCTTACCTCTAATTCTCACTTTAATGCTTTAAACAATCAACACCCAAAATGCACAGGCCCACTAAATTAGGATGTTACAGTTCTACCCCCTTAAAGAAATTTCGGCCCCGAAATTTACCTGATCAGAAAAGATGGGGATACTGTTGTCGCATAACATCCTCTGGCTTCCATGTTGCTTCCTCTACACCGTGGATTCGCCACAGCAGCTTGACCAAAGGGACGGACTTCCTTCTCAACACCTTTACGTCTCGATCTAAGATTTGCACTGGCTCCTCCTCAAAGGACAAGTTTGGCCTTACTTCAATCTCTTCCACTGGCACAATGTGGGATGGATCAGAACGGGAACGTCTTAGCATCGAGACATGAAACACGTCATGTATCTGCTCCAACCCTGGAGGCAACTCCAATCGATATGCCACTGGCCCTACACGTTCTAGTACCCGATAAGGTCCAATAAATCGGGGACTTAGCTTACTCTTCCGACCAAACCTCATTACCTTTTTCCACTGCGACACTTTAAAAAAACCTTGATCCCCCACTGCAAATTCCAACTCCTTACGCTTTAGATTCGCATAAGATTTCTGCCGATCAGATGCTTCCTTCAACTGAGCTCGAATTAACCTAATTTTTTCTTCCGTCTCTGAAACTAGTTCTAGACCCAACACCTGACGCTCACCCAACTCTGTCCAACAAGTAGGGGTATGACATCTCCATCCATATAACGCTTCATAAGGCACCATCTGAATACTAGATTGGTAGCTGTTATTTTATGCAAATTCTGCCAGAGGTAAATACTCCTCCCAACTACCCCTTGAAATCAATAATGCAACCTCTTAACATATCCTCCAAGATCTGGATTACCCTCTCAGACTGACCATCAGTCTGCGGATGGAAAGCGGTACTAAAGTTTAACCTTGTTCCCATTGCCTGATGTAGAGCCATCCAGAATTGTGACGTGAACCTAGGGTCTCTATCCGATATGATCGACACAGGTACACCATGCAGTCTCACAACGTCAGCCACGTACAGCTTAGCCAACTTTTGCAAATAATAATCAACATGAACCGGTATGAAGTGTGCAGACTTCGTCAGCCGATAGATAATCACCCAAATCAAATCCTCCTTAGTGGGCGTAAGAGGTAACCCACTAACAAAATCCATCGTGATTCTTTCCCATTTCCACTGCGGAATCTTCATCGGCTGCAATAACCCCAAAGGCAACTGGTGTTCCGCCTTCACCTGCTGACACGTCAAACATTTACTCACGAATTCTGTTACCTCTCGCTTCAGACCTGGCCACCAGAATTGCTCTCGCAAATCCCGATACATCTTAACCCCTCCAGGATGCATAGCGTATAGGCTACTATGCGCCTCCCGCAGAATCATCTGCCTTAACTCAACATCCTTTGGCCTACAAATCCTCTCACGGAAACACACAACCCCATCACCATTCAAACTATAGTCCTCTCCTTCACCACTTTGCACTTGCCAGAGTCGAGCACTCAAGACATCGTCTAGAAGCTGTTTCTCTTTGATCTGACTAGTCCATACTGGTCTCACTTGGAGTTCAGCTACCAAACTGCCATCCTCATATAGACTGAGATGAGCGAACATCGCCCTCAAGTCCGCTATTACCTTCCGATTCAACGCATCTGCCACCACGTTAGCCTTACTCGGATGATAGTCGATCGAGCAGTCATAGTCCTTCAAAAGTTCAATCCACCTACGTTGTCTTAGATTCAACTCCCTCTGGGTAAGGAGATACTTCAGACTTTTATGGTTGGTGTAAATGACAGACTTTTCCCCGTATAGATAGTGTCTCTAGATCTTCAGAGCAAACACTACCGCAGCCAATCCTAAATCATGCGTGGGGTAGTTCAAATCATGCGGTCTTAACTGTTGAGACGCATAGGCAACAACCTTTCCACCTTGTATCAACACACATCCTAAACCCGTGTGTGACGCATCATAGTAGACGGTAAACTCTTTTCCCGCCTCTGGCTGAATTAACACCGGTGCTTCTGTCAAAATTTTCTTCAGCTTCTCAAAGCTCTCCTGCTGTTTGTCAATCCAAACAAACGGTACTCCTTTCCTTCACAACTTAGTTAGAGGTGCCGCAATTAACGAGAACCCCTCAACAAACCTCTTGTAGTACCTTGCCAATCCCAAGAAACTTCGAGTCTCTACCACCGACTTTGGTGGTTTCCAATCCAATACAGCTTCTACCTTCCGAGGGTCAACCCTAATTCCCTCTGCAGAAACCACATGTCCTAAGAAAGTTACATCACTTAGCTAGAACTCACACTTGCTGAACTTAGCAAACAACTGCTTCTCCCTCAAAATTTGCAACACCACACGAAGATGTGCATCATGCTCCTCCTCGGTCTTGGAATAAACCAGGATATCATTAATGAACACCATAACAAACTGATCAAGGTATGGTTGGAACACACGATTCATCATATCCATAAATGCTGCTGGCGTGTTCATTAACCCGAACGGCATCACCAAAAATTCATAATGACCGTAGCGAGTTCGAAACGCCGTCTTATGAATGTCCCCTTCCTTTACCTTTAACTGATGATAACCCGACCTTAAATCTATCTTAGAGAAAACTGAAGCTCCTTTGAGCTGATCGAACAGATCGTCGATTCACGGTAGTAGATACTCGTTCTTAATCATTAACTTATTCAGTTAACGGTAGTCCACACACATACGCATGGATCCGTCCTTCTTCTTCATAAATAGGACCAGCGCTCCCCACGGAGACACACTCGATCGAATAAAACCCCGATCCAACAGTTCCTGGATCTGAGCTTTGAGCTCCACCAGCTCCTTCGGAGGTAACCCTGGCAGCTCCTTAGGAAAAACGTCCACGAAATCCTTTATCGTTCTAACCTCCACAACGGTTACTTCCTTAGCATGCAAAGCACTGATAAAAGCTAGGAATGCATTGTATCCTTTCTGCATTATCTTAATAGCCTTTAATGCAGATACTACGTTGGACAAATAATCCCTTTTTTCCCCAAGCACAACCACCTCCCCGCCTTCTGGGGTACTCAACACCATGCACTTAGTCTCACAATCCAGCTGAGCACGATGTTTAGCCAACCAATCCATTCCTAAGATAAGGTTAAACTCCCCAAACGGTAATTCCATTAGATCTGCCGGAAACACTACTCCTTGAGTCTCTAAAGGTACACTCCTAAATAGTTTGTCCACTATCCTAGATTGTCCTAACGGGCTAACCACAGTCATCTTCCTAATAGTTGTTTTAAATTCTATACTTAAGGTCTCAAATACTGAGCATGCAACATAAGAGTGGGTTGATCCAATATCAATTAGAGAAAGAAATGGTTTATCAGTAATAAGAAATGTACCGGTTATGACGTACGGTGCATCACCATCCTCCCCTCGACGAGCTGCATAAACCAGACCCAGCTGTCTTGCATCTACATTACCTGCACCCCTACCAGGTGCTCCACGACCCCAACCAGACCCATTTCCTTCTCTGACTGGGCCACGATCCCACGGTAATGGCTGACCACCCTTCCTAACCTGATCAGAACCTCGTCCAACTAGCTGTACCTGATCCACCTGTGGACAGTCTTTCACTATATGGTCCATAGACCCACGCCTGAAACATCCACCAGTTCTCCTTCTGTACTCCCCCAAATGTACTTTATCGCACAGGTTACATGATCGATTCTGACTCCCAGTAGTAGATGTCGGAGCACGAGTTGGCCCATCAAACCTAGGCCTTTTCTGAAAACTCCCAGATGATCCCGACGGCCTAAAATTTCTCTTATTTCTATTCTAATCCTTATCCTTATTTTGCTTCTCAGTCCGTTTCACCTCCTCAGATATCTTAGCTCTCTCGACTAGAATGGCAAAGTCCCTTTCTCGCTGCGATGCTACCAACACTCTCAACTCATCCCTCAATCCATCTTCGAATCGTACACAGTGCTCATAGTCAGTCGCTACAATTCCTCGAGTGTAACGGCTCAATCGCAAAAATTTCGCCTCATACTCGGACACAGAGTTACGTCCTTGTACCAAATTCAGAAATGTCTTCTTCTGTGCATCCACAAAGCTGCCCCCAACGTACTTTCCCTGAAATGATTCCTTAAAAAAATCTCAGTCAATCTCGTCTGTGGCAGTACCCTCCTTTACCGTGAGCCACCATTGGTAAGCCTCGTCTCGCAGAAGAGACACGACCCCTTTCAACTTCTCCTCCACCGTGAAGTCTAAGTCATCCATTATGCGCTCACCCGCTTCTAACCAATACTCAGCTGTGTTAGAGGCTATGCCAGAAACACCCCTAAACACCTCCGCTCTGTTAGCTCGGAGTCATTCAGACACAGATTTTTGAGCTTCTGAACCCGTGCCTACCCTAGCCACTCTCTCAAGGACCCACAACATCGCCTGAGATACCGCATCATCTCCAGCCGCCTGGTCCCGAAATTCTCCCTCCACGGCCGGCATATCTAGCATCTCATTTCCTGACCCCTGGCCAGACCCTACTGGCTCTGACACGGTCATCCTACCCCTACCACGACCACGCTGCGATCGTCCTTGACCCCTTGTACTCATTCTTCCGATTGGCGTTTATCTGATTAGAAATTTTATGAATTATTAGTGTTCTTCCACTGATTAACCACGAGCAATCTTATGAACAGTAGTTTAAGAGTAGTTCTTTCGAATTTGAAATTACATCTACAAGTTTCAGTCTCAAGTTTGTCTCCTAGTTCTAGAAAACTACATACACTCAACAATCAACATACAGACAACATCCACGAACCCACATTCTACACATAAGGTATTTTCGTCATTTCACTACCCAGGGGCATCTTCGAAATTTTATCCTATAGGGTATTTTTCAACATAAAGTATCTTGGTGGCTTTTTAAGGGCGAGAGTATTTTGGTAATTTCCTCATAATAGGGTATTTTGGTGGTGTTGTTGTTGTTATTTTTTATCCGAGGTACTTTGGACAATTTAATTTCGCAAACCGGGTTACTTTTGTAAATCTAGGGGTTTTCGGGTAAGTTTGCAAAACATAAGTAGTTTATAAAATTATGGTTGTTTTTGAAATTTTCACAAATCAAGTGTATTTTGGAACTTTTACAAATTTTGATAATTTCCAAATCAAGGGCGTTTTGGTAATTTTCTTTTCAAATCAATGGCGTTTTTGATAGTTTTTTTTAAAACTAGGGGTATTTTAGTAATTTTATGAAAATAAGATGGCTGGTCCCTTTCGGGTTTTAGTTATAGATTCTGGCTCGTCAATAAATCCTCATGGCTAGGGTGAATAGTCACTACGCACCAGGTAGGATTCCAGCGAAGAGAAGGTGAGTCACTAGGACTGCTTAAGTACCAAGCTCTTCCTGAATCCAATCCTAGACATGCGTATGCCTGTTGCCACCCTAACCCAGCGATTTGTTCACGGGTTTGTTTGGATAGATTAAGTCTTATGAGATTTAATAAGTTGTTTAAGCTACGCCTAAGTCCATCAAGTTCTAATTAAAATAATCTGCGTCCCTTAAAGCCCATCAAGCCCGCATACAAATATAACACACAGTGAGTTCTAAATACTTACCTGGCGGACTTGGGCCGGAGACGCAGGTGCCATGCCGAGAAAACCATCCTGTATTATTTATAAACATGTATGTTTCCAAAACCCATCTTTAGAAAACGTTTTGAGCCTAAAACCCCAAAGTCGAGTTTTGAATCTGGCTCTGAAACCAATTTGTAACAACCCAAATCCGGCCCAAACACTCCGACCGGATCTGGCATGTCACTAAGAAGATTTTTTAAAATGTGTCGCATATATTATTTTTTTATAAAAGCATAGTTTAAACATTTATACGGGAAGACTTGATAATTTGATAATTTGTAAAGAAAAAAATTTTGAATTGATGCCTTGATGGATAAAAAGCTGAAATTTTGCCTTTGAGTTTCATTATGTAAACACATGCCCTAGTTTCAATTAATCATAAAAGCTAAGTGTATGAAAACCCGAAAATGAAAACATCAAACCAATAAACAATAGCCAGAAGCCTTATTACAATAAAGTATAAAACCAAGTAATATTGAAAGTGCTAAGGAAAAAAAAATTAAAACAACGTCCTTTATTGAGTCAAAATAAACCCTTGCATGGCCACCTTGCGCTCCTTTCCAGCCCGGTCCGATGCACTAAGTGTTACTTGAAAAATGTTAAACAACGGAGTGAGTCACAATACTCAGTGTGCAATCCCTCATGCACCATCAGACTGGGCCTTAGCCCCACAAAACAGAATGACAGAATATCACATATCAGAATAAAGCAAAACCCATCCCAATCCTAGATCCATCCGCTACACACCACCCCTTACCTGCCAATCACACCAGTGGGGATTTCTACAATCACCCTCACCGCTACACACCACCGATGGCAATCATGCTGCAGTCAGCTGCTCATCGTCAGATTGTGACATAGTCACCAGAACAGATCGTGGCAAAGCCACTATAACAGATCATGGAAGAGCCACCAGAACAGAACACTTCCTCTTTCTTATACATCAATCGCCCAACCCCAAGCAAGCATAGAAAACAACATGTATGTATATCATATCAACTCAACAGAATCATTTTACTTTAAGTAAATCACAGAAATCACTAACCTGATGAGTCGCCCTTACCCTCTACGGGTTTTCAACAACCATGCCGGGATTTCGACATTTAACAGGATATAGACAGATTCTTATATATATAACAAACAACAGAGATGGTGTGAGAAATTACACATCTGATAACACGTAGTATTATACTCTCGCTATTCGGAACCACTTTTCTCTGTCTACAACTCTGCTCAAAAAATCGAAAGAACGCAAAGATAAGGCTCCCCCCTACAATCGGCCAAGAATTAATATTTGCTTAGATTAACACGCTTAGTTGGATAGATCTCCTTACCTAGATCGATTAAATCCCAAAAGTTGTATGACTCGAGTGCTACCGATTAGAATCCTGGGTGATTAAATCTCCTTCAAATCCTGGAATGCCGCCCATGAAAGAAAACACGAGATCAGTCCACCATGTAGCCATTCAGCTATGGTTTCTAAAAGCCGGAAAAGATTGAAAGAATAGCACAATCAACATTTACCTCTACGGAAGGTTTTGGCTACAAGAACAAACAAGAGCGTAGTTTCAACTTTTAGTGAATGGGAGAAGAATAACAATGGGGACCAGAAGATTCAGCTAAGAGGGAATTTCAAAGAAGAAAAGAAAGGGTGAGGGAGGTGGTGATTTTTGGCTTTTGGAAGAGAAAAGAAAACAAATGAGATAGCCTTCAAAATTTTGGCAAACCCCTTGCCATACTAAACCGATTCTTCCCCCCTCTCCTGTGTTTGATTTTCGGCCAACTCTGCAACCAAAGGATAGCTCCTATCTTTCTCCCTTATCTTAATCTACTAACTCCTCTAAAAGAGACCTAATTAGCACCAACTCCTCCCCCTTTATCAGCATAATATCCACATGTTTTAAAACATTAAAATCCCCTATATTTTAGCCTTGTTGCCGTCCTCCCTTACTCCCTTTTAAGTGCCAAATTTGGCCCAAAACGTGGGCTCCAAGCGGCCAACACTTGGGCCTCCTTCCTTGCCACTGACGCCACATATCAACTCCTCTTGCTGCGCCCCTTGTTACTGGGCCACAAGCCCATTTTGCTAATTTAAACACAGATAGTTATCTTTAAACCCTAGAATGCCCCAACAGAAAATTAACCAAGGCCTCAGCCTAAACCTAAGCCCAATTCTTACCTCTAATTCTCACTTTAATGCTTTAAACAATCAACACCCAAAATGCACAGGCCCACTAAATCAGGATGTTACAGGTACTTTTACACTTTATGACTTGGTTATATGGCATGTATAGGCGTTATGAATGTTTGATACGTATTTGTAATTTGGGCAAAATGACTATGTGTTTGATGCAATTTGCCATGAGATGTGGCTTGGAAATCGATGTTAATTTTGATGTGTATATGTTGCCTTATGTAATGGCATAGTTTGGTGTGGTTGATGATGGTTCCAGTTGTTTTACTTGATTATTTGGTAGGTGTTGAATAATTTCTTATAATGCATGATCTTAAACTTGATCAATGAATGGTTAGTAGATGATTTATGAGTCAAGCTTGGTGTGTGATGGATAATAAAACACATTTTTGAAATAGGTTGATTGATGAATGTGATATGTGTTTTGGTATATGATGGAATAAGTGTGAAATGAGAAATGAATCATGTTGGCTTTGGTATGTGTTTTGTATAGGAAATGGTTATGATTTGAATTGAAGAAATGGAGAGAATTGGTAGGCATGTTAGGCGTATGAAATAGCATGGTCTGGTTGCTTGTTAATGAAATGAAGTGGCATGAAATTATGAAACTACCTCTACCCCTTGTGGACCTTGTCATACGTCAAAAAATGTAAAATAGTAACAATTAAATGTTGCAAATTTGTTTTTATCTACAATTTTCATGTTCATAATATTTGTAATCTTAATTGTTTTAGAAATAACATTAATTCTTTGATCTACCCATTGAAATTTAGCACTACCAGATTCCATTATGTCATAGACTATACTTTCTTCATTACAAAGCACCCTCGCTAACTTACCTTTTGTTTTATCTATCATAAAAAATACATAAAAAGTTTCTTTTATGCTATTACTTGTAATGTGAAAGTGCCTCAAATAGGGCTAAAGTCAAAGAAGCATCAAAATTCTTTCTTTAAGAGAAGGGTTTTTGAATGATTTTATTTCTGAACTTGATTCACCAATAATAGGAGTCTTCAATAGGAAGCATAGGTGAGTCACAAGAATACCCTCTTCTCTTGGTAACAGGAAAGGTGGGGAATTTGTGATGCAAATGGAAATGTTCAACAATTCAAATAACAAGATTCTTTTTAACTCAACTTAATTTTGAAATCTTGCTTTAAGGATAAATTTAACTTATTTGGTTTACATTTCAGCTAAGGATAAAAATAAAAGGAAAAAGGAGGGTTGGATCGAAAATAGAAATAGAAATATAGAAGAGAGAAAAGGAAGGAAAGCAAAAGCTTGCAGTGGTCTCATAACTTTGTGTATTCCCATGGGGGAGAGAAGATCTTTAATTTAAGAATATTTTATGACCATTAATTCTTCGAATAATTAAACATATATAATTCAATTAATAATAATTTTACAATTTAAACAAAAATTAATTCATCACTTTTAACATCAACAACAATTTCTATATAGAAGTATAGACTAAATTAGCTCGGATTAAAGAGACTAAACCCTCAAATTTCAACATACTAAAATCATAATTAGATTAAATTAAATAATGAGTGAAATAAAGGAAAAAAACAAACACAAAGTTAAAGCTGAAATTTTTTATTTCTATGTATATTGTTAACAAAAAGAAAACTAGACTATGAAGCCATTAACAATTAGCCCCACTTGTTCCTTTTCACAATACCATGCTTTCTTTTTTCCTTCATTTTTACATCCTACCTATACCATTCCATTTCACTCTACTCCACTTGTAACAGCCCGATTTTGGGCCTAGCCGGAACAGTGGTTTCTAGACCACAAATCCGACGAGGAAAAATTTATTTTTATTAAATTTTTATGGTCTAATATTTCACGAAATCGTTTCATGAAAAGTTCGATCAAAAATTTCGACGTTTGGGCACTCAATTTAGTTAAAAGGACTAAATTGTAAAAAGTGCAAAATTGAGTTCTACATGTTAGAGGTGTCCAATTGTTATGAAATTGTAAATTTGAGGTCCTTAAATGATAATTATATTATTGGTTAATTTTTTGGACAAAAATGGACATGAAATAGGTGAAATAGGATATTTTTAAGTTAGGGGAGTTTTGGTCATTTAGTAATTAAAATGAATTAAAAACAAAATTAAAAGCCAATTTTTGTCCATCTTCAACCCCTTGGTCGGAACTTGCATGGAGAAACCATTTCTAGGGTTTTTCAAGCTTCCAAGCTCGATTGTAAGTCTGTTCTAGCCCCGTTTTTAATGATTTTTACGTTTTTGAAATCCTCGTAACAAGATCTATCTATTTCTACCACTAATTTGAGATATGGTTAAAGTCTAGGGTTTTGACCCATGATTAATATGTGTGTATTTTTGTGTTTAATAGTAGAAAATGCATGTTTATGGTTAGAGAAACGACTTTTACTAAGTGATTTTCGGTGAAAATGCTAAAAAGGACTAATTTGGAAAAGTTATAAAATTTGTCATAAAAGTGTGAATTATTGGAAATGTGGGCTGTTGAATTTACGAAAATGGTTCGTCTAGGCTTAAAATACAAAGAAATTGAATGAAAAATCAATTTACGAGCCTAAGGGAAAAATTGTAAATAATACAAAGTTTAGGGGCAAAAATATAATTTTTCCAGTAAATTTTGGGTTAATTTGAGTAGCATGTTGAATAAATAAGTGAAATGGGTTGTTATAGATCAAAAAAAAAATGAGATTCGGACTTAGAACGGTAGGAAAACAAAGAATATGGCGAATAAGTTCTTTTCACCGATTGTGCTACCGAGGTAAGTTTATATGTAAATAATACATCATTTTTATTTATGTTTTAATATTTTGTTATATTATATGAGATATGGTTGAATATGGAGTAAATATTTGATGTAAATTATGAATTGTGATTGATTATGGATGAATTGGTAAAATGTTGAAAAGTGAGAATTCCCGGTTGATCCTTCAGAATAGAAAAGATACGAATGAGGTAGCTAGGTCACATGTGTTGTACTAAGTGTAGGCCACTATGTCTACAAGAGAGCTACGAGATGGTTTTAGGTCACGTATGTAGTACTAAGTGCTGACTACTACGTGTACCAGACGGATAGGTCGCATGTGTAGTACTAAGTGCAGGCTACTATGCGTACTCGATAGCTTCGATCACATGTGTGGTATTAAGTGCAGGCCACTATGTGTAAGTGATGGTTTTGGTCACATGTGTAGTACTAAGTGCAGGATACTATGTGCACCAGATAGCTTCGGCTACAAGGGTGGTACTATGTGCAGGCCACCGTGTATCGTTATTATTCCGATGAGCTCAATAGGAAATTGACTAAGTGAAAATACATATGATCATGTAACAACTAAGTGTAATTGAATATGACTATGTGATGAATAAGTGCAGGTATAAGTGTGAATTTATGAACAATGTGCTCGATATTTAATCGAACCTTCGGTAAGATGAAATGGAGTAAGTGAAATTATGAAAGAGTAAATTTAGCAACAAAACAGTTTTAGCCAGCAACAGTTTTGTAACTTTAAAAAATCACAAAAATTGGTGGAAATCAAATTAGAGGTTAAATAAGATATTAAATTAAAGTTGAATGAGTCTATTTTCACATAGAAGAAACAATGTAAACAAAAGAATTTCATATTCTGTGATATTTGAATATTTGTATGACAGAGTCAGAATGATTTCAGAATCCCCTGTTCTAACTTGGGAAAATCATTAAGAATTTTAAGAAAATAATTATTGGTTGTAGTTTATATTATTATATTTCTTAATGAGTCAAATTTCAAGAGAAACAAACGGGAACATTATCCAAATTCTGTATGATGAGATAATTAATTTGTAGTGAAGAGGATTCGGAATAGTCGGACAGTGGAATAGAGATGACTTTAAAGAATAAACTGTACTTATTGGCTAAACAAAAAATTCTGAAAATTTTATGGTAAGAATATGTGTGAGTCTAGTTTTAGAGAAAATTTGCATAACTTAATTTGGAGTTCCTTAACTCAAGATATAAATAATTTAGTGACTGTGACTCGAGTAGACAGCTTGAGATGAACATGAATAAATAGTGGAACTATGTGCAATTATGATTGTATTATCTTCAGAACATATTGTGAAGATTTATAAAAGCCTGTTAATAAATCACTTATTATTTACATACCTACTTACTAAGCTATAATGCTTACCCCCTTCCTTTCCTTTTTCCTAAAGTGTCACAGATGCTAGCTCGAGTTGGAGGTCGTCGGAGATTCTATCACACTAACAAGTTATTGATTGGTATTGTATCAATGATCTTCAAGTATTTTTAAGTCTATGGCATGTATAGGGACTTGATTATGTGTGTATATGTTATTATGAGTTGGCCTAGAATGTTGGCCTATGCTATTTGATGGTTATTATGGTATAAGGTTGTTTAAGGTGGCTAACAATTGTTATGTTATAAGTCTATAATGATGCATTTCAAGGATGTGTATGCTTGCATGTGTTGGATGAGCAAATGTGTGATAATTATGAGTGGTAAATGTGATCGGTTGTGTAAGTTGTATGATGTGAATGGTTAAGTGTGTGTGTGTGTGTGTGATTATGCATGACGAATGTGGTTTGTAAATGGTATGTGGATGTCTTAGTGTGGATGTTTGAATGCTTAATAATACCATGTTGTGTGATGATAAATTTGTATAAGTGTATAAGTGTTTTGGGGTGGCAAAGGGATTGGTAAATAGCCTTACTTGTGGCCACACGGCCGTGTGTCCAGGGTGTGTGAAGTCTGCACGATTTTCGAAAATTCGAAACGTCACACGGCCTAACACACGGACATGTATCTTGGCTGTGTGAAGGACATGGCCTTGGACACAGGCGTGTGCCCCTGTTTTTCAAGAAATTTTCTAATGTTTTCCAAAGTTCTCGGTTTAGTCCCGGACCACTTCTAAAGTATGTATTGGGCCTCGTAGGCCCTATTTAGGGACTCAAAGATAAAAATTTGAAAAGTTTTAATTTGGATGAAATTTTATGACTCGGTTTAATACGTTTACAAGTGTATGTGTTCCGGTAATGTCTTGTACCCTATTCCGGCGTTGAATACGGGTAAGGGGTGTTACATCACTATCTTTGCATCTTTAATTTAACAATATTTTATGACCATTAATTTTTTGAATAATTAAACATATATCATTCAATTAATAATAAAATTATAATTTAAACAAAAATCAATTCATCACTTTTAACATCATCGGCAATTGCTATATAGAAGTATATGCTAAATTATCTCGAATTAAAGATACTAAACCCTCAAATTTCGACATACTACAATCATAATTAGATTAAATTAAACAAGGAGTGAAATAAAGAAAAAAACAAACACAAAGTTAAAGCTGAATTTTTTTGTTTCTCTGTATATTGTGAACAAAAAGAAAACTAGACTATGAAGCCATTAGCCATTAGTCAACTTAATCAGAGAAAGAATAAGTACCAGAGAAAGAAAAAGTGCCAGCAGAAGGTAATAAACGAGTTTAAAACCAAAGAAAGAATAAGTGAGAAGGCAATGGAAGTACTAGCCGGAGTTGTAGGTATTTCTTTCGCTGATTGAGTTGGAGTTTTTTCTCTCGTGTTTTGACTATCGGTAGCAGCACTTCCCAAGGTGTTCGAACCCGTCGAAGAACCCCTAGAAGAAAACAATACACCTTTTAATGTTCATGTTTCGCCAATCATTTTCCTAGAAAACAGAGCGGTAATATATGATGGTTAACAATGAAGCACCCAGCAGAGCACCAAAAAAGTCATGGGTTTTGAAGAGGAAAAACAAGGAAAAATATGAATTTTCAACTTCCTGTTGCTGAGAAACTTGAAACCGACTATAAATTTGGAGCAATGTTTGCTTCTTTATTTACTTACCTTTTATTTTAGCTTTTAAGGTTTGGCCAAACATTTTAAAGTCAAAAGATGGAGAACGTCTATTCCATTGGCTTTTAAAAATCAATATATATAATGTTAAACTATTAATGATTAATATGAAATTAAAAATGTTTAACTTTTTCACATATGGAATAATCTTGCATTCTAGATGTTTTTTTATTCATTTTTATGTATTTTATTTTTATTATAAAATATCAATTTTTAAGTTATTATTATTTTGAAAATATATAAAATTCTATAACATATGTAAAAATATATAAACATATAAAAGCGTATAATTTTATAAATATATATTATAAAAAATTATAATATATAAGTTTATAAAAATATATTATAAATTTAGAAAATATATATTTGTTATATAAATTAGTGAATGAATAATTTCAAATGATTGAAAATTATGAGCTTTTATATATTTGATTGTTTTTATAAATTTATATTCTATTCAATTTTCAAAATAATAACCTAAAAGTTGATTTTTATAAAATAAAATAAGATAAAATAAAAACACATCAAACCTAAACAAATGGTTATCAAAATACTTGTCTAAGTTCATTCTTGATGTAGAAAAAATAATATTTTTTAATTAATTTATTCATTTATTTATTTGCTTAATTTATGTTTGCTACGTGGCTAATTGAGAAGCTGCCTCGTTACACCACCAAATTGGCCAAAATTACCATATCAACACAAACTAAGTTGGTACAAATGGTCAAGTTAACCCTAAATAAAATAAACCCAATACTGAGAATGAAGCTTATATGTTGAATAAGACTATATTCTTGGCTTCCAACAGAATATAATTTCATAATTTCTATAACCTAAAATGTCTTCAAATATAAAAATGAACATACATAGATGTTAATATAATATGAATGTCATCTTCATCTAAGTGATCTATTTCTTTTGGGCAATTCATTCTGCTATATTGCATTGAAAATGTCAATTACACTAAATCTTTGCACTTCAAAACATCGTTCTTGTTCAAATTAAAACTAAAATTATTAACTTGCAATATGATGATCACACTACGGATATTCATCATCATCTATAGGGGTTTCAACGCTTAGATTGTACAAATCTCTTGGCTTTATTTCGATAACATGGAGCCATCCTTCACTCTTGCCATCCTCGACATAAAATACTTGTTTCGCTTGAGAAACCAGTATGTATGGATTTTCCAAATCACAATTCCTTATATGGATAAGCTCAGAAAGTTTCACCATAATAAAACCATTTGCATCCTTCTTCATACTCCTCGGAGATTTAATATTCACCCAATCACATCTAAACATGATAACCTAAAAACCTTTCATAATAGTTTAGCTCGATAATTTCAATGCAATTGCCATAATAGTTTCTCCAGTCAGCAAAAACCATCACGCCACTATTTTGAGTCTTACAATGTTGCTCATATTTTTTAGTATAGACCCTAAAACCATTAATTATAAGCCGATCATATATGGAAACAACCTTATGTAGTCCTCAAGCAAGAGCAATTACATAAGCATCAACTTGTTCAGCTTACATCTTTGGAATCTAACCATATAGTAGGAAATCAATTAGCTCTTATTCTATGAATAAATTTCTACAATGTGCCCTCCTTATATAAATAATACGATAAATTATTTTAACAGTGACAATTTACCTGGTTCGCAAGCTATTTTGGGAACTTTTCAACCAACCATTTGTCCTTTGTGCGTTTACTAATTTAAATGTCATCATAAGCAGCTTGCTCAGACTCCAAAAGTTCCCTATAACATATTCAGTATTTTGCAAAAAAAATGCTGTGAAAACATATAGAAATTAAGAAACATTACTGAAACACCCCATACCCGGCCCATGAGCCATGACCGGATCTGGTATGTTTCTTGATGTAAACCGGTTCAAAATTCTTTTGATACTTTGGTAAAACTGTGTGTTTTGAAAGAAGGATCTTTTTTTTTGGGGGGTTGGGCTCGAGTTGAAAACAAGTTTAGTTTATATTGAAAACCCTTTTATTTCAGGTGACCAAATAGTTAAGTTTAATTTAAATTAAATTGACTTAATCCTTAATAAATGAAATTTCGTAACATAACAAATAAAACAGAAATAAAATAGTTCACTATGGCCTTATTACATCAAATTAAAACCCAAAATAAAAATTTAGAGTACTTAAATAAAAAGTCCACATAAAACAAATTCCTTGATGAGCATGGCCACCACTAAGCTCCTGCCGACCCGTCCATTACTGATCATCACCTGAAAAATGTTCCCACAACGGGGTGAGTCAACGGACTCAATGTGTTCCATAACACCAAGTCTTAACAAATTCAGACATTACATAGCATACATATTCATATATCATTAAATCAAAATGATGCAACCCAAACCCAAACCTAGATAGCCATCCGCTACACGTCACCCGTACCAACCTGCACACCGTGGGGACTACTAAGTCGACCCTCCATCCGCTACACACCATCGAAATACGCCATTTGAGACGACATGCTCATCGCCCTTATAATTTTCGTGACATAGCCACCAGATAATATTCGTGTCATGTGACACCACATTCAGATAATGTGACCGAAGTCACCACATTCAGATAATGTGACTGAAGTCACCACATTCAGATAATGTGACCGAAGTCACCACATTCACTTCCCCTTTTTCATATAACCCGAATGCCCCATATCATTCATATCATGCATATCATACTTAAATTCACATTCTTATCACTTTTCACATGTTAACTATAACATAATTTCATAATCCTAGTAGGAGTAGGAAACGTACCTGAGTACTTTGTACCATTGCATGGTACCTTAGCCATATTTTACACATTCTTATAATCACATACATATTAAATATTAAGAAATAGTGTGAGGTACACACCTGATATTCTTATCGATTCACTGATTTTTCGAAAACCCGATCTAACACTTTAGATCCTAAATTCCCGAAACACCACTTGACTATGGAGATGTTGACAGCCCTATACATATATGTTAGATTTAATCTAACACTAAAACATAATATAATGGCCTATGGCCGAATTTCACTTGTGGCTTACCTTGGGTTCTTAAAATCCCAAAGACCTCCTACTGTAGTCGACTTAGCAGAAAACCCGAAAATCCTCCTTCAAAGTTCGGCCAAAGATCATTAAGGAATTAGTCTTGAACTTTCGGCTTAAATGAAAAATAATGACAAGAGAATCCTTACCCTCAAGAATGAAATCGGCAATCCCCTTTTTCTTGAATCCACATACTAGTCGGCTATAAGAAAACAATGATAGAGGGGTTTTGGCTTTTGTGACTTGCGGCAAGGAGAAGATAATATAGCCCCTTGATATTCGGCTATGGCTTCAAAGAGAATAGAAATAGATTTGGTGTTGAAAGAATGAGGAGAAGAGTAGGGGAAAGTAGAAGAAATTTCGGCAGTGGTAACCAAGGGGAATTCGGCTTCAATTTTACAAAGAAGAAAAAAAAGAGAATTTACTCAAAGTTTCGGCAGCAAGATAAGCACCTTTACTAACTAAAATTCTGCACTTATGCCTCCCCCCCACAACCGAATATGCAAGCCCGTAGAGTCCAACAAACGGCCACCACTTCCCCACTTATCAAATCCCAACTTAAACTCCTATTTTAACTCTTTATCACTTTATCAAATAAAATAAAATAAACCATCACATTATCCCTTATCTTCCTAAAATAAAATAAATAAAATAAAATCCCATTATCCTACTCTTAGCCGAATTTTAAACAAAATAACAAAGCTTATCCTCATCTAATTGAAAGTCCCATGTGCCGTCCATTGCTCCTTCTTCCTAACGCCAGAATACAAAAATAAAAATACTCCCCTTGCTGCCCACCAGACTCGAATCCGAGCCCTCTTCCCATAGCTTAAGGCGTCACTTGCCCCAGCCACTTTTCCAAGGCATTTTTTTTGTGTCATGACTCACCCAGAATTTCTTTTAAGACCTTCTTAGCCAAGCGCCTTCTTGACGCAAAAATAAATGCTCCTTCCTGTTTCCTTCGTAACTCGAACCAAGGCCTTTATCCCCACTGCACATGGCGTCCATTGCCACTTTACCACATGATTGCTTGTGGCATTAATCCCCCTAAAAATTCCTTTAAAGCCTCCTTAGCCCAGTTCCTCTTTTTGGCGCAATAATAAAAGTCTCCAATGCTTTCCACGTTGCTCGAACCCTGGCCCAATTGCACATGTATGTGGCGTCACATGCTAGGCCTTTAAGTGGCGCCTTGTAGCCATTCTTTCCAAGCCCATTTGTGTGTCATGTTTTGCCCTTAAATTTTCTTAAGGCCACCTTGCTTAGCTTCCTATTTTAGACTTAAAATCTAAAAATTTTCTAAGGCATTTCCTTTTATTCTAAAGTTCACAAACATTCATAAATACACATTCTCAACATACTCAAGCATGCTATTTCATATAATTAAGCATAACTGCATAAGCCCATTTTCAGGATATTACAGTTTTACCCTCCTTAAAATTAATTTCGTCCTCGAAATTACTTGGCTGAAATAAGTGAGGGTATTGCTGTCGCATTGCTTCTTCTGGCTCCCACGAAGCCTCTTCTGATCCATGATTTCTCCATAATACTTTGACTAAAGGAACTGACTTCCTTCGTAACACTTTCACATCTCGTTCCACAATCTGAATCGGCTCTTCCTCGTAGGACAAATCTGGCCTTAGCTCCACCTCTTCAACTGGTACCACATGAGATGGATCCGATCGGTAACGACGTAGCATGGACACATGAAATACGTCGTGTATCTGTTTCAATTCCGAAGGCAACTCTAACTGATATGCCACTGGTCCCGCTCGCTTCAAAATTCGATAAGGTCCTATAAACCTTGGACTTAAATTGCCTTTGCGCCCAAATCTTATCACCTTCTTCCAAGGCGAAACCTTAAGAAATACTTGGTCTTCCACATCAAATTCTATTTCCTTTTGTTTGAGATCTGCATATGACTTCTGCCTATCCGATGCTTCCTTTAACCGTGCCTGAATTATCTCCACCTTCTCTTCAGATTCTGCCACAATCTCTGGACCCAAAACTCGACGTTCTCCCAATTCCGTCCAACACGTAGGAGTCCGACACCTTTAACCAACAGTTCTTCGTATGGTGCCATCCGAATACTAGCTTGATAGCTGTTGTTGTAGGCGAACTCTGCTAAGGGCAAATAGTCCTCCCAACTTCCTCTGAAATCCATCACACATCCCCTCAACATATCCTCTAACACCTGAATTACTCGTTCAGATTACCCGTCGGATTGTGGATGAAATGCCGTAGTGAAATCCAACTTAGTGCCTAAAGCTTGATGAAGTGCCTTCCAAAATCGAGAAGTAAATCTTGGGTCCCTATCTGAAATAATTGACACCGGCACTCCATGCAACCTTACAATTTTCGCCACATATAACTTTGCCAACCTCTGTAAAGAATAGTCGACTCTCACTGGAATAAAGTGCGCGGACTTTGTCAACCGATCCACTATCACCCATACCGAGTCCTTCTTAGTAG
Organism: Gossypium bickii; assembly: GCA_025503065.1. Classification (NCBI taxonomy): domain Eukaryota; kingdom Viridiplantae; phylum Streptophyta; class Magnoliopsida; order Malvales; family Malvaceae; genus Gossypium; species Gossypium bickii. The sequence goes on from CP106717.1 coordinate 20,118,268, forward strand.
GCGTAAGGGGAAGCCCACTAACGAAGTCCATGGTAATTCTCTCTTACTCCCACTGTGGAATCATTATCGGTTGAAGCGATCCTGACAGAACTTGGTGTTCAGCCTTAACTTGCTGACACGTCAAACACTTGCCAACGAATTCCGTAACTTCCTTCTTCAGACCGGGCCACCAAAACTGTTCCCTCAAGTCTCTGTACAGCTTACTACCTCCGGGATACATAGCATAAGGGCTACTATGCGATTCCTGAAGAATTCTCTGCCTAAGTTCCTCATTTTTAGGCATACAGACCTTGCCCTTGAAACACAACACTCCTTCGTCATTAATGCCATAATCCCTCAATTCTCCATTCTGTACTTGCTGTAGCTTAACACTTAGGTCCTCATCAGCCAACTGTCCCTCTTTCACCTCATTCCACCACGTCGGCTTGACTTGCAACTCTGCCAGCAAACTTCCATCATCATACAAGCTTAGATGTGCGAACATCGCCCTCAGATCCGACACAACCTTCCGACTTAGAGCATCCGCCACTGCATTCGCTTTGCCCGGATGATACTCTATCGAACAATCATAATCCTTCAGTAATTCCACCCACCTTCGCTGTCTCAGGTTTAACTCCTTCTGAGTCAGCAAATACTTAAGGCTCTTGTGGTCTGTGTAGATTATCGACCTTTTGCCGTAAAGATAGTGCCTCCACACCTTAAGAGCAAAGACTACTGTCGCCAATTCCAAATCATGAGTTGGGTAATTCACCTCATGTGGCCTTAACTGCTGAGACACATAAGCGACTACTTTCCCATCTTGCATCAATACGCATCCTAGTCCCGTATGAGAGGCGTCACAATACACCACAAAGTTCTTTCCTGCCTCAGGCTGGATCAAAACTGGAGCTTTCGTCAATACTTTCTTAAGCTTCTCAAAGCTCTCCTGTTGCTTATCTGTCCATACAAAAGGTACTTCCTTCCTCAACAACTTTGTCAAAGGCGTGGCTATTGACGAGAATCCTTCCACAAACCTTCTGTAGTAACCTACCAATCCCAGGAAACTACGAATCTCCGCCACCGACCTAGGTGGTTTCCAATCCAACACTGCTTCAATCTTCCTAGGATCCACCCTTATTCCTTTAGCAGACACCACGTGCCCTAAGAATACCACCTCCTTAAGCCAAAATTCACACTTGCTGAATTTGGCATAGAGCTTTTTCTCCCTTAATACTTGTAACACTATCCGTAGGTGCTCATCATGCTCTTTCTCTGACTTCGAGTATACTAAAATGTCGTCGATGAACACAATGACGAACCTATCCAAGTAAGGTTGAAAAACTGAGTTCATCATATCCATGAACGCAGCTGGTGTGTTCGTCAATCCAAACGGCATTACTACAAACTCATAATGGCCGTATCTTGTCCTAAAGGCTGTCTTATGGATATCTGCCTCCTTCACCTTTAACTGATGATATCCCGACCTTAAGTCTATCTTCGAGAATACAGCGGCCCCCTTAAGCTGATCGAATAACTCGTCTATCCTTGGCAAAGAATACTTGTTCTTGATGGTCAGCTTATTTAACTGACGATAATCTATGCACATTCGCATAGTTCCGTCCTTCTTCTTCACAAACAGAACTGGTGCTCCCCATGGAGACACACTGGGTCAGATTAACCCACGATCCAGCAATTCTTGGATTTGAGCCTTGAGCTCCACCAACTCCTTTGGTGCCATTCTGTACGGGGCAATTGACACAGGAGCTGTTCCCGGCAGCAAGTCAATTCCAAACTCTACCTTCCTATCTGGGGGTATTCCTGGTAATTCCTCCGGGAACACATCTTCAAAATCCCTTACAGTTCTAACTCTATTGACACCTTCTTCCTTTCCATCTAACGCACTTACGAAGGCTAAGAATGCCTTGCACCCTTTTCGAACCATCTTTTTAGCCTTTAGTACCGAAACTACATTAGACAAGCAGTTTCTTCTTTCTCCTATCATAATGACCACCTCATCCTCCGGGGTCCTTAATTCCATTCGCTTAGCTGCACAGTCCAACATAGCTCGATGCTCTACTAGCCAGTCCATACCGAGTATAAGGTCGAACTCTCCGAAAGGTAGTTCCATGAAGTCGGCATCAAAAACTATTCCTTGAATTTCTAGAGGCACTTTCCGCAAGATCTTATTCACCACTACAGTTTGACCTAGTGGGCTTACTACAGTCATCTCCCTATTAGAAAGTTCAGAGGCTATATCTAGAGTCTCAACTACTCTACATGCAACATACGAATGGGTCGAGCCCACATCAATCAAAGTAAAATAGGGCTTGCCAAAAATAAGGAATGTACCAGTTATGACGTCCGACGCGTCTCCATCTTCCCTACGGTGAACTATATATACCAAGCCCAGCTGCCTTACCTCAATATTGTTAGCACCTCTGCCAGGTGTTCCACGTCCTCTTCCAGTGCCATTACCTCGGCCATTCGGACCACGGCCTCGCTGAGGCTACTGTCCACCTCTACCAGCCTGATTAACATTCTGAGCTACTGGTCGATTTCCATCTGGCCTCATAGGGCAATCCTTAATCATATGGTCCTTTGACCCACACTTGAAGCATCCTCCTGTCTTTTTCCAACACTCCCCTAAGTGTTTCTTCCCACTCTGATTACAAGTATGATATTGCCCTCCTGTACCAACTTGCTGACCTCGCGCCCATCGACCGGGCCTTTTTGCACATTTCGGGCGATCCAGATGATCCAAAACTTCTTTTCTGCCTGCTCCGATCAAAGTTCTGCCTCACGGAGTCCTTAATTCCCTCAGCTACTTTTGCCTTCTCAACTAACGCAGAAAATTCCCGCTCCTGATGTGGAGCTATCAATAACCTTCGGTCATCCCTTAAACCGTCCTTGAACCGGACACACTGCTCATGCTCCGTAGCCACTACTCCTCGAGCATATCGGCTCAACCTTAGAAACTCAGCTTCATATTCATCCACAGACTTATTCCCTTGAACCAGCCCTATAAACGCCTTTCTCTGCGCATTAGTGTAACGCGTGCCGACGTACTTTTTCTGATACGCCGCTTTAACATAGTCCCACGTCAGATCCTCAGCTGTGGCACCATCATGAACCGTGAGCCACCATTGATACACTTCATCACGTAACAGCGCCACCATTCCTTTCAATTTCTCCTCAGGGGTCAGGTCAAGTTCATCCATAATTCGCTCAGTGGCTTCCAACCAATACTCAGCCGTACTGGGGGGCCACACCACGGAACACCTCAGTTCCGTTGGCTCAAAGTCGCTCGGGTACAGACTTCCGAGCTTCCATGTTTCCACCCGCACCGGCCACCATCTCTAGAAGTCGCAGCACAGCCTGCGATGTAGCATCATCTCCCGTCTGATCTTGTTGTTCAGCACCAACAACTGGTGGTGGTGGTGGCGGTACCTTATTCTCAGATCCTTGACCCGATCTAACGGGTTCCGACACGGTCATTCTGCCTCGACCGCGTCCTCGCACATTACGACCACGTCCCCTAGAGCTCATTTCCACATTCGCGCTTTAATCTGATTAAGAGAGTTTTATGAATTAGTCCTTGTTTCACTTATTATTCGCGAAGAAATTTTATGAAAGAAGTTTAGAAGTTGTTCTTTCGATCAATCAAGGTTTTTGTTCAAGTTCTCTATCCTAATTCAGAGAAGCACATTCATTTCAACATTCATTAAGTAGCATCCAACACATATTCAATATTCAACATTCTTGTCTTATTCCTATCCCAGGGGTATTTTTGTAATTTATCCTACAGGGGTATTTTTGTAATTTTTCAAAATAAGGTTCCTTGATGATTTTGTCAATAAGGGTATTTTGGTAATTTTGTGTTCTCGGGGTATTTTTGGAAATTTTAAAATTCGGGGGTATTTCGGTAATTTTGAAACTCGGGGGTATTTTGGTAATAAACCAAGGTAAATTTGTAAAGCTTAATAAATCAGGGGTATTTCAGATTTACAAAACTTGGGGGTTATTTTTGAGAATTCGTTTTCCAAATCAGTGATGTGGCAGAAATTTTGGAAATCAGGGTCATTTTGGTCATTTGTAAGGCAGGGGCAATTTCGTAATTTTCCAGAATCAAGGTGTTTTGATATTTTGCAATTTAGGGTTTTTGGACTTGTTATAAAGTAAGGAAGTTTTTGATAAAACTGTGGATAGTCTGGGCATTTTATAAACCAGGGGCATTTTTATAATTTTACCACTAGGGGCATTTTGGTAATTTTTGTAAATTGGGAATATTTTGAAAATTTCTAAAATTAAGTTTTTGTTACTATTCATAGGGGTAAATTTGATGATTTTAAAACTAAGGTTTTCATAAAAACATGGCTAGTCCCTTTCGGGTTTTAGTTATTGAGTTTAGCCTGCGACTGAGTCCTTTTGGTTAGGGTGAACCGTAGCTACGCACCAGGTAGGATTCCTGCGACGAGGAGGTGAGTCACTAGGACTGCTTAAGTACCAGGCTCTTCCGGATCCAATCCTAGACATGCGCACCATGGTTGCCATACCCTAACTCGGTGACTTAACCACATGTTTGTTTAATTAGGCACTTAAGTCTTATGTGATTGTTGGGGTGACTAGTCCTAGGGTTCAAATACCTATCATCCTATTCTACGTTCCATTTCTACCTTTCTACAATTCATATTTTAAATCACACAATGGATAGGGGTACTTACCTGGTGGACTGCGGGTCGGAGACTTGGGTGCCATGCCAAAACCTGCTTATTTCATAAAATATTTCATAAAACTCATTTGGGCTCGATTTGAAAATGTTTTGGGCCTTAAACCCCAGGCCGAGGGTTTGAAACCTGGCTCTGATACCAAGCTGAAACACCCCATACCTAGCCCACGAGCCATGACCGGATCTGGTATGCTCCTCGATGTAAACCGGTTCAAAATTCTTTTATTACTTTGGTAAAACTGTGTGTTTTGAAAGAATGATCTTTTTTTTTTGGGTTGGGCTCGAGCTGAAAACAAGTTTAGTTTATATTGAAAACCCTTTTATTTCAGGTGACCAAATAGTTAAGTTTAATTTAAATTAAATTGACTTAATCCTTAATAAATGAAATTTCGTAACATAACAAATAAAACAGAAATAAAATAGTTCACTACAGCCTTTGTAACACCCCTTACCCGAGACCTTCGCCGGAGTCGAGTATGTGGCATTACTAGACTTGACTACAAGTTCGGGACATAAAAATTTAAAGCTGTCAAACTGCGTCATGCTGACTAAATGGACCATAACTCGAGTTACAAAACTCGAAATTCAGATCTGTAAATTTTCCTTGAAACTAGACTCATATATGTATTTACCATAATTTTTCCAGAATTTTTCATGTGTCCAATTAGTACAGTTTATTCATCAAAGTTTCCCCTATTTCACTGTTGACGATTCTGACCTGTCATTACAAAAACTCATTTATCCCATTTCACAAATTTTCAATAATGTTCTTGTTTAGTCCAATCAAAAATAGACTCATCAAGGATTTTAAGCATATAAATTATGTTCCCTAATTATTTTTGTACAATTTTTAACAATTTTTGGATTCACGAATTCATTCAGAACAAGTCTCACTAAAATTTAAATATCTCATAACATAAAACTCCTTTGCCTACTCTGTTTCTTTCATATCAAAGTAGACACCATAAGCTTTGAATTTATATCTCATTCACCTTCTAAATCAATTTATCCTATTTTTGGTGATTTTTCAAAATCACATCACTGCTGCTAATTAAAAACTGTTTCATTACAAAATATAATTAACTAGTTTATAACCGAATATACCCACATACAAACTCGTACTATCCATGCATTTTAATCATTTATGCAATTTAACATATACCTAATATATCATAACATCATTGATTTATTAACAAAACACGACTATGGTTCCATATAATCTGGTAAACTTCGATTAAGAGTGCACAAACATTACCAAGATAAACCGGCATTTGTATCAAGGGTCCAAAAAGCATACTTAACTAAAATTTAGCCTTATTCGCATGGCTATTATATACATGAACCAAAAGTTTTCATCTAAACAAAGACAAAGCCTTTCCTATACATTCCTTCATTTGAAAACAAAAATGAAAGAGTACCAAAACGGTTTGATAGTGTGGACGACTTTCTTGACGATCCCGCTCGAGCTAGTAGCTTAATCAAAATCTATAAAACCAAGGAGAATATTTCACACTAGTAAGCTTACTAGCTTAATAAGTCCTAAATTCATAATAATATAACATTAAACATCCTAATTAAAAACAATTAGTTCAACTTGTACGTTTGTACTCACATTTACCTTCAAGCTTTCAATTTCATAGTTATATAAAGTATAAATTTATAGAACAATGTAACACCCCAAACCCGGCCCAAACATTACGACCGAATTTGGGTTGCTACTGAGGAAACGTTTTGAAATTTTTTTAAAACCAATTTGAATTTTGTTAAAAACCTTGCATTTTCAAGTTTCTTGTTAAAAACCATACTTAGTTTTGATTAGAAATATTTATTAAGTCGGGTTGTTTATAGATTGCAAAAGTGCCCGATGGCATTTTTAGAACATTTTACGTTTGATTGAAAACATGTGTACTTAATTTATTGTTAAGAAATAGTTTAAACAAATTAATCCAAACATAGAATAATAAAAATATAACTAGGAGGCCTTATTACAACTTAACAAAAATATAATCAACTTTAAAATTTAATAAAATAAAACCCAAGTCCATCAAATTAAAATGTCCACTGCATGGCCACCTCTAGTCCATCCGGCTCCACCTCCGCGATCTACTCATCTGCAAAATGTTAAGGGAAGGGGTGAGTCACCAAGACTCAGTGTGCAAATCCCCTACCCGGAAAATATATCTCATACACAATTTATTAATAACATGCTCATGCAACCCAACTAGCCATCCATACTCCTTTTCTACCCTGTGTGGTCAAAACCACTGATGACTTAAAGTCACAATTCAAATGATGGGGCCAACCCATCGTGTGGTCAAAACCACTGATGACCATGGGTCACAATATATCAAATGTGGTCAAAACCACTGGTGGTACCAAACCACTGGGACTTAGTCGCAAATAATTAATCGTTGTGGTCAAAACCACTGATGACCATAGGTCACAAATAGTCTGATGGGGCCAACCCATCTTGTGGTCAAAACCACTGACGACAGTCCATAATATCATCCCCCTCCTCTCATCAATCCCACCATCACATGCTTATACATCAAATTTCACATATCCCGTCATAGTATTAAACATCATGTGATGGCATGCAAATATATATTAAAAATTACAAGTTAGGGGACTTACCCGAATTCTATGATTATGCCACAAGCTAACCACAACCAAAAGATTTAAGGCAAACAATAACGTCATGTAAATTAATAAAGTGTGTATAGAGATCTTACACACCTGTTACTATCGTAATTCCTAGATCCCAAAAAGCCGATCTACGATGCTAGATCTCTTAATCTTAAATGGATTTGATTTCCTAACAAATCCCAAAGCCTTAATTAGTCCTTTGGAAAATAAATCCCGAAAGCTTCCCTACAATTGGTTTTAATCAAGTTAATACGAATCATAGGCCATAATTTTAATTCCAAAAGAGATGATTACCCCTTACCACACTTATTGAAAATTGGCAGCACCTTGTTGGAGATATGATATTCGACTTAATACACAATTGGAAGGGATGGAAATTTTAGTGAAGGAGGAGGGTGTATTCGGCTAAGAGAAACAACAGTGCTGGGATTTTCTGAACAATTTTGGCTAAGAGTTTAAGGGAGATTTTGGTAGCACAATGAAGAGAGGAAGAAGAGAAAGAGTTTGCTGGAAATTTCCTCTTAAAGAGGGGGTATATTCGGCTTGTAAAAGAGAAGAGAAGCTGGAATTTTGAATGGTTTTGGTTATGAAACAATGGAGATTTCGACAGCAGCAAATTTTGGAGAAAAGAAAAGAAAATTGATTCAACTTTTGCACATCTTTGCTGTACAAAACAGATATGGACAGCCCCCCCAAGGTCTCCAATTTTCGGCAAACACTCACTTAATTTGTGATAATTTCCAGCCTTGATTTATCCAAGATAAGTCTAATTTTATCATCCTTTTAATTCCTTAATCCCCTCAACAATTTTATAGCAAATAAAACACTAAACCCCCCCTATGCTTGCCGTCCACTCTTCCCATGAAGAGTTCAAATTTTCGACAATTTCCTTGAATTGCTCCTGACCAATTGTTTGAAAATATTCAAATTAATTGAATAAATTAAAAGCCTAAATTTTCTCTTGCCAACTCTTAAGGATTAATCAAATAATAATTCAATTAAAAGAAACAATTTAAAAGCCTCATTATCCCTTCACCTCTTCAAAAACAATTAAACAATAAAGCCACCTTTGCCTTCCTAAATAAATAATAATAAAATAAAATAAAGGTTAGCAAACACCCCAGCCGAATGCAAAGACCAAAAACTAGATTAATCTTTTACCAATTTCCTATATATTCTCTTATCTTTTAACAATTATCAAATAAATAATGAAAATAAAAGAGACCATGTGCTTGTCAAACTTCAGCCGAAAGAAACAAGGGACCATGTGCAGGCCAATTCACGCTAAGAGCAAAGAGGAAAAAAAATAAAAATCCAAATGCTGCTTCTTGGACTCGAACCAACGACCCATGCCGCAGCCTCCCCCTTAAGCGCCCAGACCAACTCTCCCCATTTGACTTTCATGTCAATTAACCCTTTCCTTTATTTATAAGACCTACTTATTGGCCCTTTTTCTTCTAACGCAAAAGCCCAAAATAAAAATGCTCCCTGCGTCCTTCGAACCCGAGACCTGCCTCTTCTAAACTCTCAAGTGGCGCCCCAAGCCACTCCTACTACCTGGGCTTTGATGCCATGAACCTTCACGAATTAATTTTAAGGCCTTTCTACTTAAGCCCATCACTTCCTTAAAAAAAAAAAAAACAAAACGCAGAAATGCTCCTCCTGCCACTCAAACTTGTGACCTGCGTCCCTCCTCCCTTTATCACCTCCAACACGCATGAAACCACCTAGCCAACTAGATCCTTGTGTCAGGTTCCTACCAAAAAATTTCTTAACCCCTAACTCACCTAGCTTCCCTCCTTTAAACACTTAAAAAATAAATTTTAATACTAAGTCAGGCCTAGCTCGGGTTAAAATCTAGACCTTAAAACATGCCAAATAAATCATAATATTTATTTCTTCAAGCACACACACACACACACACACACGGGAACAAATAATTAAATTTCCAAACAACCCCTAATTCAGGATGTTACAAACAATTTCTCTTTAACCGAACGCTTAGGATCAAGTTATTTACTCATAATCCAACCATCCAAAACCAAAATGTCATCATGTAATCATGTATATAAACATTCATATACTTAGAGTTCAATTATTATAACATAGCATCAATAAACAACAATCCATGTGGCCGAATATACCTAGTCTTGTATCCACATATTAGAAGACCAAAGCCACAGTATTCATATCATTTGTTAGTAAAACCGAGAACGCATATTATAACCATATAGGTAAAAAGTAAATTCCTACCTTACCTGCTTATCTAAGCCATTAACTCAATAAATTAGCTTTAATTTGCCTTGAACAAAAATTCCGCTTTCTTTTGTGAGACACATCACCAGGCATCAAGCTCGCTAGGCGTAAAAGCCCGATAAGTGACACCAAGACAGAGAGCTCGCTAGGCGTAAAAGCCCGATAAGTGACACAGGCATAAAGCTGCTAGGCGTAAAAGCCCGATAAGTAACACCGGCACAAAGCCTGTTGGGCGTACAAGCCCGAAACATATCAATGTAGTCAATCATTCCCAACACACTCTTCATAACTATTATATACATATGTCCAATTCAATTTGGCTTACTCACATTAAACCAATAAAATCATTATATCATTATGCAATCCAACAATTTATTTCACATATCCAACTTTACCATCAACCTAGTATACCCATATACATTCGGCCATGATATAAATAGGTACAAAAATTCATTAATTCATACTATTTAATGTAATCGTAATTAATTCTTTGACATATTTTAGCTAAAGGACTTACCTCGATTGTCGATAATCCGTGCGAATCGGCTATTCGAGAACTTTCGTCTTTCCCCGGTCTAATTCCGTTTTTCTTTGCTCTTGATCTAAAACATATTACAATTTAGCTCATTTAATTTCATTTCATCTCAATTAAATCCATGAATACTTGATTGCACAATTTACCCTTTTTGCCCCCCAACATTTACAACTCTTCCAATTAAGTCTTTTAAGCACAAAACACAAATTACATGAAATTTAAGTTCCTTCCTCAAGAGCCGAATGTAGCCCTAGCTAATACAAGTCCTTACAAACTATTTTTTTTTCATTTTAATTCCCCAAGTAATTATTCTAACATCTAAATTCTAATTTCCTCATTTTTCACTAAAAGTCCAAGAACAAAATTTACTACTTTATCACCTATCATCAAAATTTTACCATTTAACAACTAAATCATCAAGCTTTCTTCCATGGTACTTCATGAAAATCACAACCAAAACGCAAATTTTTACATGGGCTATATAAAGCTCTTGATAACCATTTTAAAAATGCCATCAATTATCAAAATCATCAAACACACATACCTAATTTAGCTTGAAGTAGCCGAACATGAGAGAGCTTTTTCTCTTCTTTTTCTTTTAGCAAATTTTCGGTAATAAAGAACAAAGGATAAAAGATGAACCCCCTAGTTGTTTTATGTTTCTTTATTTTATTAACATGCTCACCTTATTAACTTATTATTATAACATATAAACTACTAATTTCTTAGCATGCTTACCGTCCCCTACTTTGCTTTTAGGGAAATTTGACATGCAAATCCATTCTTGCAAGAAACAATTCAATTTGCCCCTTTTATTAGCTAATAATCGGCCATGAGAGAATGAAGAAGATAGTGGCCTTATTTTATGTTTTATCTAACATTTACACTAACATTATTTCTTTATAAAAGTACTAACATAAGCATAAAATAAAAATTTAATTAAACTAACATATATATCTAGCATAACTTGGCCCATTGCCACCCATCACTATGGTCAATGGGCTAATTGCCCTTTTAGGACACCCACTTAAAAAGCCACAAGCAATTTAGTACATTACACCTTAGCATGCAACTTTTACGCTTTTCGCGATTAAATCCTTTTTATCAATTTAAGCACTTAAACGATAATATTTTTCTATGATATTCTCACACACATTAGTTCACATATAATAAACATAAAATATAATATCAAAATATTTCTCGGGCTCAGATTCGTGGTCCCGAAACCACCGTTTCGATTAGGGTCAATATTGGTCTGTTACAACTCTCCCCCCTTAAGAATTTTCGTCCTCGAAAATTTTACCGTTAAACAAGGTTGGATATTGTTGCCTCATTGACTCCTCAGGCTCCCACGGAGCCTCTTCAACTCCGTGACGATTCCATAGAACCTTTACTGATGGAATTCTTTTATTTCTCAATTCTTTTATTTCCTGAGCTAAGATACAGATCGGTTCTTCATCATATGTCAAATCGGATCGAATTTCAATCTCTGACGGTGTGATCACATGTGACGGATCCGATCTGTATTTGCGAAGTATCGAAACGTGAAATACATTGTGTATCTTTTCTAAATCAGAGGGCAATTTCAATCTATAAGCAACAGGCCCTATACTTTCGATGATTTCATACGGTCCGATAAATCTCGGACTCAACTTGCCTTTCCGACCAAATCGGAGTAGTTCTTCCACGGAGAAACTTTTAAGAACACCCGATCTCCGACCTGAAATTCAATGTCCTTACGTTTCAAATTGGCATAGGACTTTTGACGATCCGAAGCAGCTTTCAAATTACTCTTAATAACAACCATCTTCTGTTCTATTTCTTTAATCCAATCAACCCCGTGTATCTTATTTTCACTGAGCTCAGTCCAATATAATGGTGTACGATATTTTCGCCCGTATAAGGCTTCATAAGGTGCCATTTTTATGCTAGATTGAAAGCTGTTATTGAAAGCAAATTCAATCAAAGGCAGATACCGTTCCCACGTACCTTCAAATTCAAGAACGCAACACCTCAACATGTCTTCGAGTATCAAAATAGTTCGTTCGATGACCACCATCTGCTTGCGGATGGAAGGTCAGTACTAAAATGAAGTTTAGTACCTAAAGCATAATGCAATTTCTTCCGAACTGCGCGATGTGAATCTCGGGTCCCTATCTCAAACAATGGAACTCGGTGACACCGTGCAATCTTACAATCTGCGACACATACAATTCGGCAAGCTTATCAAGTGAATAGTCGGTACGTACCGGTACAAAATGAGCTGATTTAGTCAGTCTATCTACGATAACCCACACGGCATCTTTCTTACTCGGTGTCATAGGAAGGCCGGATACAAAGTCCATTGTAATTCTATCCCATTTCCATTCAGGTATCATGATTGGTTGAAGTAGTCTGGACGGTACCTGATGCTCAACTTTTACTTGCTGACAGATTAGGTACTTGGAAACAAATTCAGATATATCCCGTTTCATACCAGGCCACCAATAGAACTGTTTCAAATCGTTATACATTTTCGTGCTACCCGGGTGTATCGACATTCGACCATTATGGGCCTCACTCAGAATCATCTGTATCAAATCTGAGTTCTTAGGAACACACAATCGACTTTTATAATTCAAACAATCATTTGCATCAATCTGAAAATCTGATTCTGTACCGTTTTCACACTGAATCCGAATAGAAATCAAATTTTTGTCAACTTTCTGTGCATCACAAATTTGTTGAATAAACATCGGTCTTGCTTGTAACTCGGCTATGATCGAACCATCATCAGACATAGCCATCTGTGCATTTAATGCACGAAGAGCAAATAATGCTTTTCGACTTAACGTGTCCGCAACAACATTAGCTTTTCCCGGATGGTAGTCAATCACTAATTCATAGTCTTTCAGCAATTCTAACCATCTGCGTTGTCTCAAATTTAGATCTTTCTTCGTCGTTAAATACTTTAGACTTTTATGGTCCGAATAAATGTGACATTTCTCGCCAAATAAGTAGTGACGCCAAATTTTCAGTGCGAATACAATGGCTGCTAATTCCAGATCGTGAGTCGGATAATTTCTCTCATGCTGCTTCAATTGTCTCGAAGCGTATGCTATAACCTTGCCTTCCTGCATTAAAACGCAACCCAATCCATTTAAGGAAGCATCACTAAAAATAATAAATTCTTTACCGGATTCAGGCTGAGCTAACACTGGAGCTTCGGTCAAAAGGGCTTTCAACTGCTCGAAACTTTTCTGACACTTTTCTGACCACTCAAACTTGACATCCTTCTGTATTAGTTTCGTCAAAGGTGTAGCTATTACAGAAAAACCCTTTACAAATTGTCTGTAATATCCCGCTAGGCCTAGGAAACTTTGGACCTCGACAATATTCTTTGGTGATTTCCAATCGAGTATAGCTGCTATTTTGTTTGGATCCACCCGAATACGTGATTCTGAAACAACATGACCCAAGAAGCTGACTTCATTCATCCAGAACTCACACTTACTAAACTTTGCATACAGTTGTTGATCTCTCAGAGTTTGTAGCACTAATCTCAAATCCTCAGCGTGTTCGGTTTCATTTTTGGAGTAGATCAGTATATCATCAATAAACACTACTACAAATCGATCCAGAAACTGTCGGAAGACTCGATTCATTAGATCCATAAAAATAGTAGGTGCATTAGTGAGCCGAAAAGGCATAACCAGAAATTCAAAATGTCCGTACCTCGACCGAAATGCAGTCTTTGGAACATCTGTATCTCTGACTCGCAACTGATAATAGCCCGATCTCAAATCTATCTTCGAAAACACTGAAGCCCCCTTCAATTGGTCAAACAAATCATCAATCCGAGGTAATGGGTACTTATTCTTTATAGTCACCTTATTTAGTTGCCGATAGTCAATGCACATTCGCATAGTCCCATCTTTCTTTTTCACAAATAAAACCGGCGCACCCGAAGGAGAGAAGCTCAGTCGTGCAAAACCCCTATCTGTCAATTCTTGCAACTGTGCTTTCAACTCTTTTAATTTAGTAGGTGCCATTCGATACGGAGCTATCGAAATTAGAGTCGTACCCGGTACTAACTCAATGCCGAACTCAATCTCTCGTACTGGTGGCAAACCCGGTAGTTCTTCGGGAAACACATCTGGGTATTCACATACAACCAATACAGATTCAATTTGTTTCTCAGACAATTTATTATCCAGTACATAAGTCAAATAAGCCGCACCCCTTTCTCACATACTTAGGGCTAACATCGAAAAAATATTATCAGAGGCAACCCGCTTATATCATCACGATTTAATTTCGATGGTCTCACCATTTCGACATCTCAAATCGATAAGCTTTCTTTTTACAATCCACTCATCGCCTCATGTGGAGTTAACCATCCATACCCAAGATTATATCGAATTCGTCAAAGGGCAACAACATTAAATCAGCTGGGAAGCAAAAATCCCGAATCATCAACGGGCAACCTCTACACACTTTATTAACAAGCACACATCTACCCAAAGGGTTGGACACACGTATCACAAACTCGGTAGACTCAACTAGCAGAGTCTTTCCGAATTCTAAAGTTTCACACACATACGAGTGAGTCGAACCAGGATCAATTAATGCAATTACAGTAGTATCATAAAGGGTGAAAGTACCAGTAATGACATCGGGGGAGGAAGCATCCTCTCTGGCTCGTGCAGCATAAGCTCTAGCTGGAGCTCTAGCCTCAGATCGAACTGTAGTGTTCTTCATTCCTTTCTGACTACCACCTACGTTGCCGGAATGTCTGGGTGGTCTGCCCTGCACTGACGTGTTGCTTGGCTTAATATTCTGAACTGTATTCTGTTCATCCAACATCGGAAATTCTCTAATAAAATGATCTGATGAACCATATTTAAAGCAAGACCGATCATGAAATCTACAACTCCCAGAACGCCACTTCCCACAGTGCTTGCATTCAACTCGATTCTGTGGAACGTTACCAACACTGGCCATCGAGGTAGCTCGGGAGTCCACGGGAGGTCGATCACGTCTAGGTACTCCTGAAGTAGCTTTATGTCGACTGTGGTCATCTCTAAACTTCTTAGATGTGGAATTGAAGACCTTACCCGAAGATCTTTTACGAGTGTCTTTAGCTTCTGTCTCAGCCTTTCTTTTCTCTTTCCCGAGCTCTTCAGCTTTGCAAGCTCGCTCTACTAGTGTCACAAATTCTTGAATTTCAAGAATGCCAACAAACATCTTTATATCTTCATTTAGGCCATCTTCGAATCTTTTGCACATAATAGCTTCAGAGAAACACACTCTCTCTCATATATCTATCGAGCCCGACAAATTTCCGCTCATATTCCGTCACGGTCATTCGTCCTTGTTTCAAATTTAAGGAATTCTTTTCGTTTTTGATCAATGAATCTTTGGCTGATATATTTCTTGCGGAATTCATTCTGGAAGAAATCCCAGGTCACTTTTTCTTTCGGAACTACTGATACTAGTGTATTCCACCAGTGATATGCAGTGTCCCGCAGTAAGGATATAGCACATTTCAGGCATTCATCTGGAGTACAAGATAGCTCATCAAGTACCCGAATAGTGTTATCAAGCCACATTTCAGCTCGCTCTGCGTCATCATCATTGGCCTTAAACTCTTCGGCCCCAAATTTCTGAATTTTATCAACTGGGGGCCTATTAGATCTCAACGGATCGGTCATCGGGTCTTTGAAGGAATCGAGTCGATTATCGGGGTGTGGGGTTGATATACAGCCGGGTTAGTCTGGATGAACTGGGTAAACCACTCGTTCATCATCTGATAGAAGGCTTGTTTAGTTTCTCCTTCATGACTACCCAAAACAGGTCGAGAGTCTACCGGCACTGATCTATGTGCACGGTCAGGCGCTACACTCTCCACATCATCCGCTACTGCTCTTTCAGGATCAGTGTCCATTTGCTATATAAAAACACAGTTCAGACTGTCAGAAGTCACCACACTATCAATATATAATAAAGGCATGTATAGCTAGACTCACACGCGCTACGGAAGTCCTAGAATCGACTAAACCGTAAGCTCTGATACCAATCAAATGTAACACCCCTTACCCGAGACCTTCGACGGAGTCGAGTATGTGGCATTACTAGACTTGACTACAAGTTCGGGACATAAAAATTTAAAGCTGTCAAACTGCGTCATGCTGACTAAATTGACCATAACTCGAATTACAAAACTCGAAATTCAGATCCGTAAATTTTACTTGAAACTAGACTCATATATGTATTTACCATAATATTTCCAGAATTTTTCATGTGGCCAATTAGTACAGTTTATTCATCAAAGTTTCCCCTATTTCACTGTTGACGATTCTGACCTGTCATTACAAAAACTCATTTATCTCAGTTCAAAAATTTTGAATAATGTTCTTGTTTATTCCAATCAAAAATAGACTCATCAAGGATTTTAAGCATATAAATTATGTTCCCTAATTATTTTTGTACAATTTTTAACAATTGTTCCAAGACAGAACATGGATTCACGAATTCATTCAGAACAAGTCTCACTAAAATTTAGATATCTCATAACATAAAACTCCTTTGCCTACTCTGTTTCTTTCATATCAAAGTAGACACCATAAGCTTTGAATTTATATCTCATTCACCTTTTAAATCAATTTATCCTATTTTTGGTGATTTTTCAAAATCACATCACTGCTACTAATTAAAAACTATTTCATTACAAAATATAATTAACTAGTTTATAACCGAATATACCCACATACAAACTCGTACTATCCATGCATTTTAATCATTTATGCAATTTAATATATACCTAATATATCATAACATCATTGATTTATTAACAAAACACGACTATGGTTCCATATAATCTGGTAAACTTCGATTAAGAGTGCACAAACATTACCAAGATAAACCGGCATTTGTATCAAGGGTCCAAAAAGCATACTTAACTAAAATTTAGCCATATTCGCATGGCTATTATATACATGAACCAAAAGTTTTCATCTAAACAAAGACAAGGCCTTTCCTATACATGCCTTCATTCGAAAACAAAAATGAAAGAGTACCAAAACAGTTTGATAGTGTGGACGACTTTCTTGACGATCCCGCTCGAGCTAGTAGCTTAATCAAAATCTATAAAACCAAGGAGAACATTTCACACTAGTAAGCTTACTAGCTTAGTAAGTCCTAAATTCATAATAATATAACATTAAACATCCTAATTAAAAACAATTAGTTCAACTTGTACGTTTGTACTCACATTTACCTTCAAGCTTTCAATTTCATAGTTATATAAAGTATAAATTTATAGAACAATTTCTCTTTAACCGAACGCTTAGGATCAAGTTATTTACTCATAATCCAACCATCCAAAACCAAAATGTCATCATGTAATCATGTATATAAACATTCATATACTTAGAGTTCAATTATTATAACATAGCATCAATATACAACAATCCATGTGGCCGAATATACCTAGTCTTGTATCCACATATTAGAAGACCAAAGCCACAGTATTCATATCATTTGTTAGTAAAACCGAGAACGCATATTATAACCATATAGGTAAAAAGTAAATTCCTACCTTACCTGCTTACCTAAGCCATTAACTCAATAAATTAGCTTTAATTTGCCTTGAACAAAAATTCCGTTTCTCTTTTGTGAGACACATCACCGGCATCAAGCCTGCTAGGCGTAAAAGCCCGATAAGTGACACTGGCACAGAGCCTGCTAGGCGTAAAAGCCCGATAAGTGACACCGGCATAAAGCCTTCTAGGCGTAAAAGCCCGATAAGTAACACCGGCACAAAGCCTGTTGGGCGTACAAGCCCGAAACATATCAATGTAGTCAATCATTCCCAACACACTCTTCATAACTATTATATACATATGTCCAATTCAATTTGGCTCACTCACATTAAACCAATAAAATCATTATATCATTATGCAATCCAACAATTTATTTCACATAACCAACTTTATCATCAACCTAGTATACCCATATACATTCGGCCATGATATAAATAGGTACAAAAATTCATCAATTCATACTATTTAATGTAATCGTAATTAATTCTTTGACATATTTTAGCTAAAGGACTTACCTCGGTTGTCGATAGTCCGTGCGAATCGGCTATTCGAGAACTTTCGTCTTTCCCCGGTCTAATTCCGTTTTTCTTTGCTCTTGATCTAAAACATATTACAATTTAGCTCATTTAATTTCATTTCATCTCAATTAAATCCATGAATACTTGATTGCACAATTTACCCTTTTTGCCCCCCAACATTTACAACTCTTCCAATTAAGTCTTTTAAGCACAAAACACAAATTACATGGAATTTAAGTTCATTCCTCAAGAGCCGAATGTATCCCTAGCTAATACAAGTCCTTACAAACTATTTTTTTTTTCATTTTAATTCCCCAACTAATTATTCTAACATCTAAATTCTAATTTCCTCATTTTTCACTAAAAGTCCAAGAACAAAATTTACTACTTTATCACCTATCATCAAAATTTTACCATTTAACAACTAAATCATCAAGCTTTCTTCCATGGTACTTCATGAAAATCACAACCAAAACGTAAATTTTTACATAGGCTATATAAAGCTCTTGATAACCATTTCAAAAATGCCATCAATTATCAAAATCATCAAACACACATACCTAATTTAGCTTGAAGTAGCCGAACATGAGAGAGCTTTTTCTCTTCTTTTTCCTTTAGCAAATTTTCGGTAATAAAGAACAAAGGATAAAAGATGAACCCCCTAGTTGTTTTATGTTTCTTTATTTTATTAACATGCTCACCTTATTAACTTATTATTATAACATATAAACTACTAATTTCTTAGCATGCTTACCGTCCCCTGCTTTGCTTTTAGGGAAATTTGACATGCAAATCCATTCTTGCAAGAAATAATTCAATTTGCCCCTTTTATTAGCTAATAATCGGCCATGAGAGAATGAAGAAGATAGTGGCCTTATTTTATGTTTTATCTAACATTTACACTAACATTATTTCTTTATAGAAGTACTAACATAAGCATAAAATAAAAATTTAATTAAACTAACATATATATCTAGCATAACTTGGCCCATTGCCGTCCATCACTATGGTCAATGGGCTAGTTGCCCTTTTAGGACACCCACTTAAAAAGCCACAAGCAATTTAGTACATTACACCTTAGCATGCAACTTTTACGCTTTTCGCGATTAAATCCTTTTTATCAATTTAAGCACTTAAACGATAATATTTTTCTACGATATTCTCACACACATTAGTTCACATATAATAAACATAAAATATAATATCAAAATATTTCTCGGGCTCAGATTCGTGGTCCCAAAACCACCGTTCCGATTAGGGTCAATATTGGTCTGTTACAGCCTTATTACATCAAATTAAAACCCAAAATAAAAATTTAGAGTACTTAAATAAAAAGTCCACATAAAACAAATTCCTTGATGAGCATGGCCACCACTAAGCTCCTGCCGACCCGGTCCATTACTGATCATCACCTGAAAAATGTTCCCACAACGGGGTGAGTCAACAGACTCAATGTGTACCACAACACCAAGTCTTAACAAATTCAGACATTACATAGCATACATATTCATATATCATTAAATCAAACTGATGCAACCCGAACCCAAACCTAGATAGTCATCCGCTACACGTCACCCGTACCAACCTGCACACCATGGGGACTACTAAGTCGACCCTCCATCCGCTACACACCATCAAAGGCTGCCGCTGCAGATGACATGCTCATCGCCCTTATAATTTACGTGACATAGCCACCAGATAATATTCGTGTCATGTGACACCACATTCAGATAATGTGACCGAAGTCACCACATTCACTTCCCCTTTTTCATATAACCCGAATGCCCCATATCATTCATATCATGCATATCATACTTAAATTCACATTCTTATCACTTTTCGCATGTAACACCCCAAACCCGGTCCAAACACCACGACCGAATCTGGTATGTTACTGGAAAAACGTGGTTGAAAATCTCGAATTTGTACTAAATAGAATTGGTAAAACTTTGATCCGTTTAGAAAAACAAGTTGTTTAATATCGTTAATAAAACATTTAGACTTAGTAAAATTGGATTTCACGATTGAAAACAATTGATCTTTATTGGTTTATAAAATCAATGTGATACCCGATGGTATAGTTGAAAACGTATCGCTTTGTTGGTTTTGAAAACGTCGTCTTTCCAAATTTTAATAAAATCGTACCAAGTTATTATTTTACAGCATACCAAAATCTAATGTAAAACATAAACATCATAAAGCACATCTTAAAAAGGCTTTTTACAAATCCAAGATAAAACCCAAAATAAAGGTAAGCAAACTAAGATACCCAAATGAAAATGTCTGAGTAAAACTTTTTATTCAGCATGGCATAAGCACCCCGAGTCCATCCCGGCTCCATGTCCGCGTCTAAGTGTCACCTGAAATGTCAAAGGAGAGGGTGAGTCGAATGACTCAGTGTGTAAATCCCGCTCCCGATAAAACAACATGCTAACACACATCATACATAGCAACATAATTAATGCAACCCGATCCTAACCATCCATACACCATTTCTACCCCGTGTGGTACCAAACCACTGGTGGTGCCAAACCACTGGTGACGTATAGTCACAATGTGTTACCAAAACACTGGTGTCCCAAAGACACATTATCCATCAATGTGGTCCCAAACCCACTGGTGTCCCAAAGACACAATTGTGCTACAAAAAGCTTTGGTGACCGAGGGTCAAATCCAATGATGGGGCCAACCCATCGTGTGTTACCAAAACACTAGCGCAGACGATCCCATATCTCAAGTGGGGCCAACCCACGGTGGTCAAACCACAGGGGACCAGTCGCAATGAGGTGCCAAACCTCTCGGTGTCCCAAAGACACAATGTGCTACCAAAGCACATCGGTGACCGTAGTCACAAAAACGGTGATGGGGCCAACCCATCGTGTGTTACCAAAACAACGGCGTCAATCCCGTATAATCATCTCTGGGGCCAACCACACGTGGTGCTGAGCCACTGGGACGAGACGAGGTACCAAACCTCCGGAGGTGCAAACCTCCGTGACCCAAAGTCACAAAGTTGTGCTACCAAAGCACTGGTGCTCGTCAAGACAATATATCATCGCTCCCTCCTCTCGTATCACCCATACATATCATACTCATGGGGTTATGCATCTCATACAAGCCATGCATATCATGCTAACATACCAAGCATTACAACTCATAACATGCATAACATAAATCATGATATCATGTATTATCATTAATACTCATCATAGAACAGATTTTACCCGAATCGTACACATACCCCTTTTGGGTATCCAATTATCCTTCTCACTTGTTTCAATCTTATTAAGCAATCAAGTTTATTAACAACGTTACTAAGTAGAGGGTGTGTTAGTTACACACACGATAATACTGAGTCTAAAATCCCAATCGAAACGATCTAGGTCCTTGAATATCGACTCCTACAATCGGCCAACATTAGGGGTTAGGCATCTAAGACATTCGACCAAAGACACTTAACCAAAGGGGTTAATATCGAACCCTTACCTTCACTTGGTTTGGTTTCCTACCAAACCCGAACCACAGTGGTTCCTCTAACCACAATCGGTTACACCTTCACAAGAGCACGGTTAATCATTTGTAACTCCGGATTTAAACGAAATTAAAAGAATGAACTAACAACCCAATCGCTTACCCTCAACTTACCAATCGGTCAACAGAAAAAAGACTCCTCTTGCTTGATTTCGCAGTCCAAGGCCCTATAACGAAGAGATTAGACCAAACGATTAACACCCTTCCAACCTGACCATAATCGGTCCTAAACCAAACCATAACCAACAAAGATCGCAAGAGGGGATATGGCCATTCGGCCTTGCACTTACCAACACCCAATATTCGGCCAAACCGGGACTTCTAGAGAGAGGGGAAATATTCGGCTAACAACCAAAAAGATAGGAAAAGAAAGGGAGGTGTATTCGGTTTGCAAGTAAAAGGGGTGGAAAAGTATCTTGGAGGTTAAAGTTTTTGGCTAATGGAGATTTTAAGAAGAAAAGAGAGTTGAGAAGAGCAACACTAGTTTGGCTTACTCAAATGGGAAGAAAATACAATAATAGGAGGATTTATGATTCGGCCAAAAGGTCACAAGAAGAAAAGAAGTGAAAGCAAGTGAAATGGTGACACAAAAAGGCATTCGGCTATTAAGAGAACTAACAAGAATGAAGCAAATCGGCGTATGTTGCTTGGGTTTTGGGTTCAAGGAAGAAGAATGAGAAGAAACAAATGAGGTTTTGGCTACTATTGACTAGAAGAAAGAATTCGTTTTAGCTCTTGGTGACCGAAAATGCTAAGAAAGATTGCCAAAAGAATTTCGGCACCCCTACTTCCCAAGCTTACCAAACCGTCCACTCCCCCACAAATTCTCCTAAAAATCGGCCATATCCCTACTTTTACTCCAAGCCATAAGTTCAAAATAGTTTGAACAAGTCTTTTTCCTTAATTTACTCTCCACCCACCATTCAAATGGGTTGACAAAGTCCAAGGCAGAGTTTGAACTGCCACAAACTCCTCCCTCCTTGGCGTCAAAAAGAGTGCCAAAAATAGCCACTCCGCAGCTCGAACACAAGGCCTACCTCCTTGCTTTAGGCGTTACCCACACCAAGCCTTAGTGGCGCCTACCTTGCCACTCCACCAACTTGTTTCTTGTGCTAACAAATACCCAAAATAATTTAAAAGCCCCACTTCCTCCAGCTCCTTATACTTTAGCTCAAAACTAAAAATTTTCTACCTACTCAGGCTTACTTCTAGCCTACAATTAAACCCCAATACAACACAAACAACAACGCAGCATACCAACCACATGCAAAACATGCAACAACAAAAAAATTTCTAACCGGGATATTACGGTTCTACCCCTAAAAAAATAATTTGGCCTCAAATTACACGGTCAAAAGAGTTGCGGGTATTATTGTCTGTCTCATCGCATCCTCGGGTTCCCACGTAGCTTCCTCTACACCATGGTTCCGCCAAAGAACCTTAACCAAAGGCACGGACTTGCTCTGCAGAACCTTCACATCCCGACCAAGAATCTACACGGGTTCCTCTTCCATAGTCAAACTGGATTTACCTCGATCTCTCCACCGCTACTACATGTGATGGATCTCAACGATACCTCCAAGCATCGAAACGTGAAAACGTCGTGAATCGACTAAGCTCGTGGCAACTCGAGCTGATACGCCACTGGTCCAACTCGTCTCAACACCTTATACGGCCCAATAAACATCGGACTTAGCTTGCCTTTTCTGCCAAACCTCAAAGACCTTCTTCCAAGGTGAGACCTTTAAGAAGACTCGATCTCCACAAATGAACTCTATATCTCTTCGCTTAAGATCGGCATAAGACTTTGCCGGTCCAAGCTTCCTTCAAACGAGCTCGAATCAACCTAACCTTGTCCTCGGTCTCTCAAGCAACCAACTCAGTCCCAACAAGCGACGTTCTCCTAACTCTGTCCAACATGTAGGTGAGCGACATTTCCTACCATACAATGCCTCGTATGGTGCCATCTTGATGCTCGCTTGGTAACTATTATTGTAGGCGAATTCGCTAACGGCAGAAACTCTTCCCAATCGCCTCAAGTCCGAACACACCCCTCAACATGTCCTCTAAAATCTGAATGACCCTTTCATTTGACCGTCGCCGATTGCGGTGAAAAGCCGTCTTTGAAATCAAGCGCGTGCACCAGAGCACGATGCAACGCTCTCGAACCTCGACGTAAACACGGGATCCCTATCGAGATTATCGAAATGGAACACCGTGTAGCCTTACTATCTCTCGACACATAAAGCTTCGCCAATCTCAAGTGAATAGTCCACTCACCGGAATGAAATGGGCCGACTTGGTCGACGGTCCACAATAACCCAAATCGAATCTTTCTTGCTTGGCGTAAGCGGTAAACCACCGACGAAATCCATAGTTATCCTTTCCCACTTCCATCGAGGAATCTTCACAGGTGAAGCAAACCCGACGATGAATCGATGTTCCGCCTTGACTACGACAAGTCGACACTTCCCAACAAACTCGTCACTTCTTTCTTCAAGCCGAGCCACCAAAATCGCTTCTTTAAGATCCCTATACATTTTGCTACCTCCGGGATGCATAGCATAAGGATCGCATTGTGTGCATCTGAAGAATCTCTCCGCCTCACTCAACATCTTTAGGCATACAAGCCTTCCCTTGAAAAAAATGAGAACCTCATCACTAGACAAGTCAGAACCCTCCAAACCACCATTCAGACTTGCAACCTTCGCGCACTCGTAACCTCGTCCTCCAACTGTTTTCTCTCTAATCTGCCAACCCAAGTAGGCTTAACTCGCAGCTCTGCGAGAATACTCCCGTTGTCATACAAACTCAAATGGGCAAACAAAGCTCTTAAGTCCGAAACAACCGATGCGGCTCAACGCGCTCGCCACCACGTTAGCCTTGCTCGGATGGTACTCGATCGATCAGCAGTCATAATCTTTCAAAGAACTCAACCCATCTGCGGCGCCTCAAATTCAGATCCTTCGAGTCAAGAGATACTTCAAACTCTTATGATCCTGTAGTAGACTATTGATCTCTCACCGCGTACAAATAGTGCCTCCAGATTTTTAGAGCGAAGACTACGGCTGCTAGTTCTAAATCGTGCGTCGGATAGTTGACCTCGTGTGGCCTTAGCTGCCGAGAAGCGTAAGCCACCACCTTACCCTCCTGCATCAGCACACAACCCAATCCCGTATGTGATGCATCGCAAAGACAATCGTGAATTCCTTACCGGCCTCAAAGTTGAATTAAAACAGAGCCTCTCAGATCTTCTTCAACTTATCGAAACTCTCCTGCTGTTTCTCAGCCCAAATAAACGGAACTCCCTTCCTTAACAGCTTAGTCATCGGTGCTGCAATTAACGAGAAACCCTCAACAAATCTTCGGTAGTATCCCGCCAAACCCAGGAAACTCCGAATCTCAGCGACTGACCTAGGAGGCTTCCAGTCCAAAACCGCCTCAATCTTCCGAGGATCTACTCTAATCCTCACGGTGATACTACATGACCCAAAAACGTCACTTCACTAAGCGTAACTCGCACTTATCGAACTTAGCATAGAGTTGCTTCTCCTCAAAATTTGCAACACCACTCTTAAGTGTGCATCATGCTCTTCTTCCGACCTTGAGTAAACCAAGATGTCGCCAATAAAAACCACGACAAACCGGTCAGATATCTGCTTTGAAACACCCTATTCATCATATCCATAAAAGTCGCGGAGCGTTAGTCAACCCGAACGGCATTACAGAATTCGTAGTGCCTGCATCGAGTCCGAACGCATTTGTCTTATGGATATCCGCTTCCTTAACTTTCAACCGATGATACCGGACCTCAAATCGATCTTCAAAACACCGATGCACCTTTCGGTGATCAAACAAGTCATCTATCCGTGGTAACGGATACTTGTTTTTGATCGTCGGCTTATTCGATTGGCGTGTAATCGATACACATCCGCATCGAACCGCCCTTCTTCTTGATTTAATAATCTGGCGCTTCCCACGGGAAACACTTGGCCTAATGAAGCCTCGATCCAAGCGGCTCCCGAACCGAGAGCTTAAGCTCCACCAATTCCTTTGGTGCCATCCTATATGGAGCAATAGACACCGGCGCAAATCCCCCGGTAGCAGATCTATCCCAAACTCTACCTCACGATCCGGTGGCAAACCCTAAGCTCCTCCGGAAACACATCCACAAATTCCTTATGAAGATTTAACCTTCTCAAAGTGAGACTCTTTAGCCTCCAAGGCATACACATGAACCACATACGCTTCGCACCTTCTTCGACCACCATCTTTACTGACTTTTAATGCCGATACCACATTGGATAAGTAATCTCTCCTATTACCTATCATAATCACTTCATCTCCTTATCCGTCGATAGAACCATGCGCTTTAGCCGCGCAATCCACCTTAGCCTCGGTACTTAACCAACCGGTCCATCCCGAGAATCGGATCGAACTCCCCAAACGGCAGTTCCATCGATCAGCAGAAAAAAATTACCCTTGGAGTTCTAGGGTACATCCTTATATAGCTTATCTACGACGACACACAGAGTGACCTAGAGGGCTAAGTACGGTCATCCGCCTAGAAGATATCTCGAGAATCTAAGTCCATGGTCTCAACTATACTACTAGCAACATACGAACGCGTGGAACCCAAGTCAATTAAAGCAAGATAGGAGAACCAAAAATCAAAACGCGTCTGGTGATTACGTCAGGTCGCGTCGCCCCCCTCGCGGCGCCTAGCAAAGATACACCAAACCAGCCGTCGTGCCTCGTAACTACCCGCTCCTCCGCCGGTGCTCCACGACCTCGACCAAATCCATTACCACCTCTCGCCATTACCACGGCCCCTCCGTGGTGGCGGTCCATTACCTCGAATTGATTACGGCCCGACTCGGGATCGAATCTCGCCATCTGCGCGGGGCGGTCCCTAATGCGATGATCCAGAGAACCACACTCAAGCAACCTTTTCCACCACGGTCCAACACCACCCCAATGAGATTTCCCACACCGATCGACATCATGCGGCGGTCCCCTCGCTAGCAAAGAACAAACCTAGCAGATCGATTCTCGCCCACTCGACCTAGCCTCTTCTCGCGGATTACGGACGATCCGAAGACCCAAAGCTCCTCTTAAGCCTACTCCTCGTCCATGCTCTGTCTTACCGACTCCTTAACACCTTCGGCTACCTTAGCCTTCTCGACTAAGACACAAACTCGTGACTCGCCGCGTGGAGCAATCAGCAGCCTCAACTCGTCTCGCAGACCATCCTCGAACGAACACACCTCTCATGCTCGGTGGCTACAATGCCCTCGGCATAGCTACTCACCAGGAACTCACTGCACGTCAAGAATGCATTTACTCCCGAACAAGCCTCGAAATGCCTTTCATTTGGGAGTCGATGTAACTAGCTCCGATGTACTTCTTTTGATATGCGCACGAAATAATCCCATGTCGGATCCTCACCGCCACATCGCCCCGAACCGTGAGCCACCATTGATATGACTCATCCGAAGAAGCGATACGATGCCCTTCAACTTCTCTTCACCGTCAAGTCCGGATCGCCCATGATCCGCTCGGTTGCCTCCGGCCAATATTCGGCAGAAGCTAGGAGCCACACCCGATACACCTCGGAAGAACTCGGCCCCATTAGCCCGAGTCGCTCAGAACAGATTTCCTAACTCCCGCACCCCACCTACACGGCTACCTTTCCAACACCCGCAAAGATCGCTCGTGTGACATCGCATCATCTCGACCGATCTTGGAACTCACCACCTCCAGGTTGGTGGCGAATCCCAAGCATCTCATTTTTCGACCCTTTGACCCGATCCTACGGGTTCGTAAACCGTCATCCTACCTCGACCTCGACCACGAGTATTACGGCCACGCCCACCTCGAGTACTCATGACTAAACGATCTACGTTTTCGATTAAAAAGATTTTTATGCATTAGTATCGTCGCTCCACTTTCTTAACCGCAAAGAAATTTTATGAATGGAGTTTAATCAGGGGTTCTTTCGAGCAACCAAGGTTTCAATCTTCTATCCTATTCACCCAAAAGAGGTCATACATCCATTCCTTAACCCTTTCCATACCTATTCTCTCTTCGGACATTGCTGCCCATTTCTAACCCAAGGGTATTTTCGTCATTTTCCCTACAGGGTATTTTCGTAATAAACGATATTTTAAACTTTCGTAAAACCGATCAATTTGAAATTCCAAAAATTTGAGAGTGTTCTTTGAAAATTTTGTAAAATACTTCGTTTTGGAAACCAGGGGTATTTTAGTAATTTTCACAAACTGAGGGCGTTTTCGTAAATTTCCAAAATCAAAATTTTTGATTGATATTTTGTAAAACAGAGTATTTGAATTTCGTAACATTTTTGAAATTTTGGCAAAAATCATTGAGTTGCTATAAACCGAGGGCTTTTTAGTAAATTTACCCCTAAGGGCTTTTTTGTAATTTTCCATAAATCAGGGTTTTTTTTTTTTTTCAAGAAAATTGTTGTAAATGTGACATTCTCAGTTTTGAAAGAGTTTATTGCAAAAAGTTTGAAAACATTAGAGTTGTTGTTGTATTTTCGAAAACATGGCTAATTCCCTTTTCGGGTTTTAGTCGTTAGGTTAAGTCTATAACCGAGCCTTCTTGGTCAGGGTGAACTCGAGCTACGCACCAGGTGGGATACCTGCGAAGAGGAGGTGAGTCACGAGGACTGCTTAAATACCAAGCTCTTCCGGATCCTCTCCTAGACATGCGTACGGGAGTTACCACACCCTAGCCCCGTGGCTGAGTCATAGATTGGTTTAGTGCTTTAAGTCTTATGCTTTAGTTCAAGTGTTTGAGTGATCTAATCCTAGGGTTCAAGTCCTATAAATCTAACTACGTTCCATATCACCTACCCTTCTACAAATAGTAATTCACAGGAGAGTTAGAACTACTTACTTGGGTGAACTGGTGCCGGAGACTCGGTGCCATGCCTTGTAAACCATGTATTCAATCCCAAAACACTTAAAACAGATTTTTGGAAACAATTTGGGCCTCAAGCCCACAGCCGAGCTTTTGAACTTAGCTCTGATACCACAATTGTAACACCCCAAACCCGGTCCAAACACCACGACCGAATCTGGTATGTTACGGGAAAAACGTGGTTGAAAATCTCGAATTTGTACTAAATAGAATTGGTAAAACTTTGATCCGTTTAGAAAAACAAGTTGTTTAATATCGTTAATAAAACATTTAGACTTAGTAAAATTGGATTTCACGATTGAAAACAATTGATCTTTATTGGTTTATAAAATCAATGTGATACCCGATGGTATAGTTGAAAACGACGCTTTGTTGGTTTTGAAAACGTCGTCTTTCCAAATTTTAATAAAATTGCGTACCAAGTTATTATTTTACAAAGATACCAAAATCTAATGTAAAACATAAACATCATAAAGCACATCTTAAAAAGGCTTTTTACAAATCCAAGATAAAACCCAAAATAAAGGTAAGCAAACTAAGATACCCAAATGAAAATATCGAGTAAAACTTTTTATTCAAACATGGCATAAGCAACACCGAGTCCATCGGCTCCATGTCCGCGTCTAAGTGTCACCTGAAATGTCAAAGGAGAGGGTGAGTCGAATGACTCAGTGTGTAAATCCCGCTCCCGATAAAACAACATGCTAACACACATCATACATAGCAACATAATTAATGCAACCCGATCCTAACCATCCATACACCATTTCTACCCCGTGTGGTACCAAACCACTGGTGGTGCCAAACCACTGGTGACGTATAGTCACAATGTGTTACCAAAACACTGGTGTCCCAAAGACACATTATCCATCAATGTGGTCCCAAACCACTGGTGTCCCAAAGACACAATTGTGCTACCAAAGCACTGGTGACCGAGGTCACAAATCCAATGATGGGGCCAACCCATCGTGTGTTACCAAAACACTAGCAGACGATCCCATATCTCAAGTGGGGCCAACCCACGGTGGTCAAACCACAGGGACGAGTCGCAATGAGGTGCCAAACCTCTGGTGTCCCAAAGACACAATGTGCTACCAAAGCACTGGTGACCGTAGTCACAAATCTGGTGATGGGGCCAACCCATCGTGTGTTACCAAAACACTGGCGTCAATCCCGTATAATCATCTGTGGGGCCAACCCACTGTGGTACTGAGCCACTGGGACGAGACGCTGAGGTACCAAACCTCTGGAGGTGCCAAACCTCTGGTGACCCAAAGTCACAAAGTTGTGCTACCAAAGCACTGGTGCTCGTCAGGACAATATATCATCGCTCCTCCTCTCGTATCACCCATACATATCATACTCATGGGGTTATGCATCTCATACAAGCCATGCATATCATGCTAACATACCAAGCATTACAACTCATAACATGCATAACATAAATCATGATATCATGTATTATCATTAATACTCATCATAGAACAGACTTACCCGAATCGTACACATACCCCTTTTTGGGTATCCAATTATCCTTCTCACTGTTTCAATCTTATTAAGCAATCAAGTTTATTAACAACGTTACTAAGTAGAGGGTGTGTTAGTTACACACACGATAATCTGAGTCTAAAATCCCAATCGAAACGATCTAGGTCCTTCGAATATCGACTCCTACAATCGGCCAACATTAGGGGTTAGGCATCCGAGACATTCGGCCAAAGACACTTAACCAAAGGGGTTAATATCGAACCCTTACCTTCACTTGGTTTGGTTTCCTACCAAACCCGAAACCACGATGGTTCCTCTAACCACAATCGGTTACACCTTCACAAGAGCACGGTTAATCATTTGTAACTCGGATTTAAACAAAATTAAAAGAATGAACTAACAACCCAATCGCTACCCTCAACTTACCAATCGGTCAACGAGAAAAAGACTCCTCTTGCTTGATTTCGTGATCCAAGGCCCTATAACGAAGAGATTAGACCAAACAATTAACACCCTTCCAACTCGACCATAATCGGTCCTAAACCAAACCATAACCAACAAAGATCGCAAAGAGGGGATATGGCCATTCGGCCTTGCACTTACCAACACCCAATATTCGGCCAAACCGGGACTTCTAGAGAGGGGAAATATTCGGCTAACAACCAAAAAGATAGGAAAAGAAAGGGAGGTGTATTCGGTTTGCAAGTAAAAGGGATGGAAAAGTATCTTGGAGGTTAAAGTTTGGCTAATGGAGATTTTAAGAAGAAAAGAGAGTTGAGAAGAGCAACCCTAGTTTCCGGCTTACTCAAATGGGAAGAAAATACAATAATAGGAGGATTTATGATTCGGCCAAAAGGTCACAAGAAGAAAAGAAGTGAAAGCAAGTGAAATGGTGACACAAAAGGGCATTCGGCTATTAAGAGAACTAACAAGAATGAAGCAAATCGGCGTATGTTGCTTGGGTTTTCGGGTTCAAGGAAGAAGAATGAGAAGAAAAAATGAGGTTTCGGCTACTATTGACTAGAAGAAAGAATTCGGTTTTAGCTCTTGGTGACCGAAAATGCTAAGAAAGATTGCCAAAAGAATTTCGGCACCCCCTACTTCCCAAGCTTACCAAACCGTCCACTCCCCCACAAATTCTCCTAAAAATCGGCCATATCCCTACTTTTACTCCAAGCCATAAGTTCAAAATAGTTTGAACAAGTCTTTTTCCTTAATTTACTCTCCACCCACCATTCAAATGGGTTGACAAAGTCCAAGGCAGAGTTTGAACTGCCACAAACTCCTCCCTCCTTGGCGTCAAAAAGAGTGCCAAAAATAGCCACTCCGCAGCTCGAACACAAGGCCTACCTCCTTGCTTTAGGCGTTACCCACACCAAGCCTTAGTGGCGCCTACCTTGCCACTCCACCAACTTGTTTCTTGTGCTAACAAATACCCAAAATAATTTAAAAGCCCCAGCTTCCTCAGCTCCTTATACTTTAGCTCAAAACTAAAAATTTTCTACCTACTCAGGCTTACTTTTAGCCTACAATTAAACCCCAATACAACACAAACAACAACGCAGCATACCAACCACATGCAAAACATGCAACAACAAAACAGCCCCTAACCCGGGATATTACATCGCATGTTAACTATAACATAATTTCATAATCCTAGTAGGAATAGGAAACGTACCTGAGTACTTTGTGCCATTGCATGGTACCTTAGCCATATTTTACACATTCTTATAATCACATACTTATTAAATATTAAGAAACAGTGTGAGGTACACACCTGATATTCTTATCGATTCACTGATTTTCCGAAAACCCGATCTAACGCTTTAGATCCTAAATTCCTGAAACACCACTTGACTATGGAGATGTTGACAGCCCTATACATATATGTTAGATTTAATCTAACACTAAAACATAATAGAATGGCCTATGGCCAAATTTCACTTGTGGCTTACCTTGGGTTCTTAAAATCCCGAAGACCTCCTACTGTAATCGACTTAGCAGAAAACCCGAAAATCCTCCTTCAAAGTTCGGCCAAAGATCATTAAGGAATTAGTCTTGAACTTTCGGCTTAAATGAAAAATAATGACAAGAGAATCCTTACCCTCAAGAATGAAATCGACAATCCCCTTTTTCTTGAACCCACATACTAGTCGGCTATAAGAAAACAATGATAGAGGGGTTTTGGCTTTTGTAACTTACGGCAAGGAGAAGAGAATATAGCCCCTTGATATTCGGCTATGGCTTCAAAGAGAATAAAAATAGATTTGGTGTTGAAAGAATGAGGAGAAGAGTAGGGGAAAGTAGAAGAAATTTCGGAAGTGGTAACAAAGGGGAATTCGGCTTCAATTTTACAAAGAAGAAAAAGAGAGAATTTACTCAAAGTTTCGGCGGCAAGATAACCACCTTTACTAACTAAAATTCTGCACTTATGCCTCCCCCCACAACCGAATATGCAAGCCCCTAGAGTCCAACAAACGGCCACCACTTCCCCACTTATCAAATCCCAACTTAAACTACTATTTTAACTCTTTATCATTTTATCAAATAAAATAAAATAAACCATCACATTATCCCTTATCTTCCTAAAATAAAATAAATAAAATAAAATCCCATTATCCTACTCTTAGCCGAATTTTAAGCAAAATAACAAAGCTTATCCTCATCCAATTGAAAGTCCCATGTGCCGTCCACTGTTCCTTGTTCCTAACGCCATAATACAAAAATAAAAATACTCCCCTTGCTGCCCACCAGACTCGAATCCGAGCCCTCTTCCCATAGCTTAAGGCGTCACTTGCCCCAGCCACTTTGCCAAGGCGTTTTTTTGTGTCATGACTCACCCAGAATTTCTTTTAAGACCTTCTTAGCCAAGCGCCTTCTTGACGCAAAAATAAATGCTCCTTCCTGCTTCCTTCGCAACTCGAACCAAGGCCTTTATCCCCACTGCACATGGCGTCCATTGCCACTTGACCACATGATTGCTTGTGGCATTAATCCCCTAAAAAATCCTTTAAAGCCTCCTTAGCCCAGTTCCTCTTTTTGGCGCAAAAATAAAAGTCTCCAATGCTTCCCACGTTGCTCGAACCCTGGCCCAATTGCACATGTATGTGGCGTCACATGCTAGGCCCTTAAGTGGCGCCTTGTAGCCATTCTTTCCAAGTCCAATTGTGTGTCATGTTTTACCTTTAAATTTTCTTAAGGCCACCTTGCTTAGCTTCCTATTTTAGACTTAAAATCTAAAAATTTTCTAAGGCATTTCCTTTTATTCTAAAGTTCACAAATATTCATAAATACACATTCACAACATACTCAAGCATGCTATTTCATATAATTAAGCATAAATGCATAAGCCCATTTTCAGGATATTACAATTACTTTATTTGTCTATTGGTTAAGAAAAAGAACTAAATGACAATATTTTTCTCAGGAAACTCACTTACGGTATGGTGATAACTTATCACTATGCAATAGAATATAGTGGTTTGCTTGTACAAGAGATCGCATGTCCAATATCTTCGTGTTCATGGTACCAATTGGACGTCCTCCAGAAGAGAAATTGTACCATTTTTGAATATTCCCGTCATTCCTGGGAGGACTAGAAAATATAGTCTCCACATCAGAAAAATAACGGAGCAAAATATAAGACATTCTGAAACTATGTACCCTTCAGCAATGGAACCTTCGGGATAAGCTTTATTTCGCACCGAAGCTTTCAATCCCATAAGATACCTGCATCACATACATATATTTTTACGTACTTATTATATACTATATTAAAATAATAAAAATAAAATATTGTGAAATATTATTGATATATTTCATATACCTTTCGATCAGGTACATCCACCTATATTGAACAAGTCCACCAAGCTTAGCCTCCATCGGCAAATGAATAATCAAATGAATCATGATTGTGAAGAAACTTGGAGGAAATATTTTCTCTATTTCACAAAGTGTTAACACGATTTGTATTTGAAGTTGATCAACTTCTTGTGGATAAAGACTTTTTGCACATAATGTCTTGAAGAAATCTGATAGATTTGTAATAACATTTAGCAATAATACTTATACCGATTAAGCTAATACTCAATTGACAAATTTCAATTTCTTAAAATAAAAGCAAAGTACTAAATTAAAAATGTACGAAGAATATAATCCTTAGAGCATATTTGGTTTATATATTTATCTCTATAATTATAAAAAGGAATATTCCCCAAGTATTTTGGGCATGTTCTTCATATCAAATGTTTTGAGAAAATGCAAAGTGTCAAGCTTGGCATTACTGCTTCAAAGAGAAAGCATTTATCAAAAGCTCAGAATTTATCTAACAATTCGATCCTTTTTACAAAATTCTATTAATGCATTAAGGTTAGAATAACAAAGATATTATTTTCTTACCCTAATCTTTTACCTTTTTAACCAAAGAAATAGAATAATAACAATAATATATATTTCCTCAAAATAAATACTATACATTAGATGGCTAACATCTATCAACACGATTATTTTACAAAATTTCAAATTCTTTGTAGCCTATTAACAAATTATAATAAGATTCACGAACTTAATATCTATAATCTTTAATATTTTAATTTAAATATTTCAATCAAAACATTTTTTTAGTGTTAATAATTTATGAATATATTTGTTACATAAATTAATTTGCCAATTTAAGTGTTGCCTTAGACATACTATTGGACAAAGCCAACTCTTAAAAAGCCAAATCTTATTTAGTGTTGCCTTAGGCATGCATATACCAACCCTTATACAAAGAGTTGGCCAAAGCATAAGTTGACAAGTCTATCCCAACACTTAGGTAAGTGTTGTCATAGTGTTGGATAAAGCCGACTCTTATTTAAGCATTGCCTTAGGCATGCATATCCCAACCCTTATACAAAGTGTTGGCCAAAGTGTATGTTGGCAAGTCTATCCCAACACTTAGGAAAGTGTCGTCCCAAAAGTGTAGGCATAGTGTTGGACAAAGCCGACTCTTATTTAAGCGTTGCCTTAAGCATGCATATCCCAACCCTTATACAAAGAGTTGACTAAAGCGTATGTCGGCAAGTCTATCCCGACACTTTGGAAAATTTTGTCTTAGGACTAGAAAAAGCCAACTCTTATTTAACCGTTTCCTTAGGCATGCATACCTCAACTCTTATTTAAGTGTTGTCTTAGGCACACATACCCTAATGCAAAAAGTTGGCCAAAGCGCATATTGGCAAGTCTATCCCAACACTTAGGAAAGTGTCGCCCCAAAAGTGTCATCTTAGGGCTAGACAAAAGCCAACTTTTATTTAATCGTTGCGTTAGGCATACATATCCCAACCCTTATACAAAGAGTTGGCCAAAGCTTATGTTGGCAAGTCTATCATAACACTTAGGAAAGTGTCGCCCCAAAAGTGTCGTCTTAGGACTAGACAAAGCCAACTTTTATTTAAGCGTTGCCTTAGGCATGCATATCCCAACCCTTATACAAAAAGTTGGCCTAAACGTAAGTTGGCCAGTCTATCCCAACACTTAGGAAAGTGTCGCCCCAAAAGTGTCGTCTTAGGACTATTTTGTTGTAGTAGAGGGAAAGTTAACTGTAATAGGACAATTTAGCCCGGGCCCACACAAAAAATAATAAACCCAAAATAATAAAACAAAGTCCAAGTCTAGTCCAAAATATATCATTTGTCCCGATCGGAATGGCATTACTTGAAAAGATTGAAGGTCCATCTACAAGCTTGACGTATATGGGAACACAATCTTCAAGGATATGCAATCCTAGATATGATATGCAAATTTTAGATATGATATGCAATCCTAGAAGATATTGTATGTAATCTTAGAAGATATGATATGCAGTCTTAGATATGATATGCAAATCTTACATACGATATGCAATCTTAGAAGATATGGTATGCAATCTTAGAAGATATGATTTTGTAATCTTAGAGATTTAATTTTTAGATACCTTTTAATCTTAGCCGTTGATGTAATTGATCTATACCTTTGGATTTGGGGAGGCTCAACTATAAATAGAGGCCTCTCCCTTCATTGTAAAGCACACTTGAGTTTTGGGGAAAGCAATAAGAATTCTTGAGAGCATTCACTCAAATTTCTCTCCCTCTTGCGTTCTTATTTTCTATGGTTTGTTCTTATTTTATTCTTCATTCATCTTCGTTTTTTAAACCTTTTTTTATTTATCCATATCATTTTTATACTTTTTTATTTTTTTAAATTGTTATAATATTCATTAATTGTTTTGAGTATATTATTTACCTTATATTATTATTTTTTTATACATGAATTTAATCTTGTGAATAATTTTTTTAAAATTTTTTCATAGATTCTTTTTAAATTGCTATTATCTACTCTATATTTTTTTTATTTTGATTGTTCATTTTTTAAAAAAAAATTTTGAATCCATTATCTTTATTTACCTTAACATTATTATTATTGCTTGTCATTCTTTTACTTAATTGTTTATGTTAGTGCTGTTAATATGACCTGTAACTTCAGTAAATTGCACTTTTTGTAATAACACAATGTTTTTTTAAAATCTTTGTTTAAAAATATCTATCTCCTTTAATTACTACATTTTATCCAAAAGTTTTTCTTAAATAAGGCAATGTTTTGTGTTTAGAAATTCAGGAAATAGTGCCCCCTAACGTGCTAGGTTTCGATTTTCTGTTTGACTAAATAAGTAAATATCCTTTTAATGAATTTTGTAAATCATGAGATGATGTTGGCTACGAGGGTTTAAAACATCGTGTCCTAACGTGTTGGATGTGATGTTTGTATTATTTCGGAACAAAGGAATCTCAAAGTTCCAACTCAAATTGTTCAAGTTTTTTTTTTAAAAATCACGTTTTCAAATATTTTCAAATTTTCGACATTAGGACAATAACTAATAATCTTGTACCAATTTTAGGCATTACGAGGGTGCTAATCCTTCCTCGTACGTTACCGACTCCCAAACCCATTTTCTTGAATTTCGTAGGCCAAAATCAATG
The DNA here is from genome assembly GCA_025503065.1 of Gossypium bickii. NCBI lineage: Eukaryota > Viridiplantae > Streptophyta > Magnoliopsida > Malvales > Malvaceae > Gossypium > Gossypium bickii. Next base: position 20,155,476 of record CP106717.1, read on the forward strand.
TTTTGAAATAAAATGTTTTATAAGGTGATCCGATCACACCTAAGCAAAAAGGGATTGGTGGCGACTCCATTTTCGTTTTTAAAGTCGATCCCCATTTTAAAAAAAATTAAAAAATGGTTTCGACAGCTTGTCGACTCCGCTGGGGAAATAATAAGAGAGTCAAGCCGTAAAATTGATTATTTCCTGTCCTTTTGTCCAAATTTAAAAATATGATTTGAAAAACTATGATCCTTTTTATTGCATGAGGTTTTATTTTTATAAAATATCTCTGCATTGCATTGCATGACCGTTGTGGTCACACCCTTTTAAGTGGGAGCGAGAAGCTACTCCTTCGTGAGGTTTTCACCTCCGTGCAGGATAGTGAACCGCTTTCAGGATACATCTGTACTTATGTCTTCGTGAGATTTTCATCTCCGTGCAGCCATAGGGAAATGTATTCCCCTGAACTGAACTCAGTCCGTATGAGCCTATAATGGGTGAGGATCGAGGAATCTGCCGGTTCAGGTACCTCTTCTTTAGAACCAAACCACATGTAGAAAGCCCTAAGAGCTTACCCTAGGTAGAACAACGCCGAACCCTAGCAATCACGTAGGTAGGTGCTTGATTATTTGTCGTTTGCCTTGAATTTTATATGATACTGACTTGTTGTGTTTTGTCGAATTGATTTTTTTTGTCTTTTTTATCGAAAATCAAAATTTGATTTTGATTCTTTCACCGCATGAGTTTATACCGTGTCATATGTTTGTGGTGGTTTGAGTCTGGTAGGATATTCCCGTATTATATTGCACGATCGTTGTGGTCACTCCTTTTAAGTGGGAGTGAGAAACTACGCCTTCGTGAGGTTTTCACCTCTGCATGGGCTAGTGGACTGCTTCCGAGATACATTTGTACCTATGTCTTCGTAAGGTTTTCACCTCAGCATGGCCATAGGGAAATGTATTCCCCTGAACTGAACTCGATCCATATGAGCCTATAATGGGTGAGTATTGAGGAATCTGCTGGTTCAGGTACCCTCCCTTTAGAACTAAGCCACATATAGTGATCCTTAAGAGCCAGCCCTAGATACAGCTATAGTGAACCCTAGTGGTCAGCCAGATAGGTGCCCTATTTTGTTATTTCTTTTGTGCTAACGTGTTCTCTTTTGTTTTGATTGCATTGCATCCACATCATAGAAAAGAGGTGTTGATTCAAATTTGATTACTAAATAGAAGTGTTTTTCATGAGAAAATGGATTTCTTGATAATGTGGATTATAATACGATCGTCCGAATATGGTCCAAATAAACATAGCGAGAGAAGGCTGATAGTCTGTGAAGGAATACAAGACTTTATTACCCAAGGATTCAAGCTGACAAAGACTATTCAAGAATCACCACATCTCGGCTTTCTTGAAGAGGCTAATGACCATTATGGAAATAAGTGAGCAGTGAGTCGCGGCCTAGATCAAGCAAAAAGGAGCTAGTGGAGGAATCTATTAGAAGTTTGCAAGATTTGACCTTTGCGAAGAAGGGGATTGATGTTTTGCTTGGAATATGAGGGTAAGACCGCATATGTAATCCATTTTATGTAAAGAAATTTGCTTTCTAGAGAAGTTTTTCTAATGGAATTGAATTCAGAATCAACGCCTCTCTTTCTTTTGTATTCATTCCATGCATCTGCATTGCATTGCATCATATGCATTAACATCCATAGAGGGACCCTAATTAGTTGAAGTTATTTTAGGAAAAAGAGAAAGAGAGAAGATTAATCTAGAAACTAAAACACCGTTACAGACACGTGCTAAGACAAAAAAAGAATGGATCAAGGACTCGAATAGTTCCAAAGAGACATGCAAGACTAGCTACAAGAGCAGTTGGTAAAGATCCAGTAAGATATGAGGGAACAAATGATGGTGTAACATCCTAAAATTGGGCCTAGTAGGATTGGGCCCATTGGGCCTTGGGCGTAGGAGTGTTTAAAAATTTGAGAACAAGAGAACGACATTATTTCAAGTTGGACTTATTAGGAAGGTGATTTTAGAAAGTTACGGGGTTCTATGAAGTTCCAGGTTCAAGTTGGGCCTTAGTAAAATTTTGTGTTTAAGCCTATTAAGGAGAGATAGTAAGTGGCATCAAGGCTTATGGAAATAGAAGAGTAAATTGCTAGCATAAATGAGTAATTAGTAAAGAGGATATGATGCCATATGAAGTACCTTGAGGGAAGAGGTTCAAATCCCATTGTGTGCAAATTTTGACTATTATTTTTGCACTCTTTCCTTAAGTGTCGGCCAAGCTTGTAAATATGGCAAGATGGACTTTTTATTTTGGCAAGATGGCTAAGGAGAATAGGAAAGGTTTAGGTTGGGGAAAGGAATCAAAAGGAAAAAGCAAGTAAGGGGAACAAGTGGCTTATTTCATGGAGAATGCTATGGAAAGTATGGTTGGCAAAATTTTGACCCTTATGGCTATGCATGTGGACGGTTTTGGGGGTAGATAGGTAGCTGAAATTTTACTTTGGCTTTTGGTAAGGTCTTGGTATTGTTTTGGCCAAAAATCCCATTTGCAACTTTGTGTCATTTTCTTCCAAATTGCTATTCTCCTTGCAGAAATCTTCTAGCACAATAGTGCATTTCTTTTGTTTCTTTCTTCCCTTTAGATTGGTCACATATTCATCTTTTGTCCATCTTCCTTGATAGCTGAAACTTTAAGTTAATATTAAGAAAATTCTTCTTCTTCCTTCTTGATTGCCGAATGCACCTAAACCATTAAGACAATTTTTCACTCTTTATCCTTGGAAGAACCAAAACCTCAAAAATACACCATTTTCATCGTTCTATTCCTTTTTACAAAATTTTTCCAACCCTTTCTTTTTCTTCTCAAATTCATATCCTCTATAGCCGAAACCTTCATCTCTTCTTTATCATTTTTCTCAATTGGATTGACACTCTTTTCTTCGATTAAATCGGTAAGTGAATTCTTTTCTACGTTCATATTCTTTTCTTTCTAGCCAAATAGGTATTTATCACTATTCGGTTGTAACTCTTGATCTTAACCGAAATGGTGTTAACTTCCACTCCTTCATGTCTTAATCACCCTTCTTTTCGTAGTGTTCTAAGTGGAAGGCCGTGTATCGTTCTAGCCCTAAGTTAAACGGTGGAAATTGGATTCTATATCGATAAGGTAAGGAGTTCTTCATGGATTATTTGAAATCGTTCTTTATTCATTTAAGTTGTTATATGGATCATAGTGGTTGTGACTAATTGATTATGTTTTAGGGACAAAATCACTCGACATATTCTATCTTCGGATATAGTGGTAAGTGATTCAAGTGTAAGTAATATGTTGGGTATGAAATCTTTTGGAAATCCGAGGCTAACTTTTGGTTGGTATTGTTCTAGGTCATCGACGAGTGGTTCGTTAGGAAATCGAAATCAGGTGTGTAATCCCGTACCTTCCGTATACATATTTGAAATGGTGTGTAATCTCACACTTCTGTAAAAGTTTGTATGAAATATTCTGTGAATCATTTGAAATACAGAACAAAACCAAAAACCGGCATCCGTGATCACTCGGGCGTGTGTATGATCGTAGTGGTAATCGTATTTTGTAATAAAACAGTTTCGGTTAGAAACAGTGACGTGTTTTTGAAAAATCACGAAATATATGAGAAAGGGAATTAGAAAGTGAATAAGATATCAAATTGAAGCTTACTAGGTCTTTTTTAATATGGAGGAAACAGAGAAGGAAAAGGAATTTTATATTCTGAGATATGTTAATTTTAGTGAGACTGGTGCAGATTGACTTCGTGGTTCCCTGATCTGACTTGGAAAAATTGTATAAAATTGTACAAAGTGAATTATGGGTTATAAATTATATGTATGGATTCCTTAGTGAGCCTATTTTCATTAGAAAGAAGTGGGAGCAATATATGAAAACCCTATAATGAGATATTAGAAATTAAGTTAAGAGAGGTCAGAACCATTGGACAGTGAAACAAGGGAAACTTTAAGGAATAAACTGTACTAAATGGTTAAGCCAATAATACTGGAAATATTGTAGTAAGAAGATATATGAGTCTAGTTTCAAGGAAAATTAGCGTATTTAGATTTCGAGATTCGTAACTCAAGTTATAGTCAATTTAGTTAGTACGACGCAGATGGACAGTTTTAAATTGTTATGCCCAAATTAGTAGTTAAGTCTGGATTGCGAAATTACTGAATTACCCTTAGGGGGTAAATTGTCGAATTATGAAATTTCCCTTACGGGCCGAATTATGGAAATGCCCCTAAAGGGCTGAAATACGAAATTGCTTATGGGCCGAATGGACATATTGATTAATGGGCCAATCTGATATTTTGCTAAAGTGGGCCAATCTGAAATTTTGCTAAATGGGCCAATCTGATATTTTGCTAAAGCGGGCCAATATGATATTTTGCTAAATGGGCCAAATATGATATTTTGCTAAATGGGCCAATCTGATATTTTGCTAAAGTGGGCCAATCTGATATTTTGCTAAATGGACCAAATCTGATATTTTGCTTAATGGGCCTTTTTGATTAATTGAGATAATGGGCCATAATTTTGTAATAAATATCCGAATAAACTGCTGTTGTTATATTGTGATTTGTTATGCATTATATACATGATTTTACATGGGATGGGATAATGATGAAGAGAAGTTCTGGTAGCTCTGCTACATAATTCTGGTGGCTCTGCCATAAATCTGTAAAGTGGCAATGCCACGTAAATTCTGTTAATCTGGTGGCTTGTCCACAAATATATTTGATATAAATGGCTTAATTCCTGCGATTGGTGTGTTGTCGGGGTGGGTTGACTAAAGATCCCTACAGGTGTGTTGGTTGGTACGGGTGGTGTGTAGCGGATGGATTATTAGGATTGGTTTGGGAATTGCACATGTTATATTTGATACATTATTGTTATTGTAAATGGGCTTAGGCCCAAAATATTGTTAATAGGTTCCGGCCCAATGGATAACGGTAAGGGGATTTCACACTGAGTTCTTGTAACTCACCTCCCTTTCTCTTAACCCCTGTAGGTAATGCTTGATGTTATGGACTTGGGCTATGGATGACTCGAGGAGGCCATACTTCAGAAATGGTTTATTTGGACTTTAGACTTCTTTCTCGTTTATTTTATCACTTTACTATTTTTATTTTGCTTTATGGTTGGGATGTTTTTATTATTTTTCTTAAATGGTTTAAAAAGAGAATTTTCTAAAAACTTAAATAATGGTTTCCAAAATCGATTAACAAATGGATTTCAAAATAAACTTTTACATATACTTTTAATACTATTTTCTCTCAAACTATTAATGATATTTTCTAAAGACTCAGATTCTCTTTCAAATTTTCAATGTCGTTTTCAAGGTCACGGTTTTGTAAGATCATTAGTTCAAATTTATTGATTTATCAATCAAATCTTTGAGGTTAGTAGTATTTTATCAAATCAAACTTGTTTTCTTGATTTTTAACAAAGCAATATTTTAGTACGAATAAAAAGGGTTTAACATGTTTTGCTCGTGTGACATACCAAATCCGCTCATAACGCATGGGCTGGGTTTGGGGTGTTACAGATGGAAGCCCAAAGAAATATGGTGGCTCAAATGACTCAGCTACTGAATGGGGCAATGGACAAGGGAAAAGGCCCATGACTAATGCTGGAGAGGATAATGAAGACTATCCTTCGGGTTTTAGCCCACCACATGTACAGATACAACCTGAGGTGTACTCTCAAAAGCCATTTGTTGCAATTAGGCCTCAACAAGGTGAAGCTGATACTGGGGTACCCATGAATTTCCAAGTTCGCTCAGAATCTAACCCAGGAGATAACCTTGCTAATCTTGTTATCTTTGATTTAGATAAAGTGAAGAAGGAACCGGGGAACAAAGTTTCCAAGCCCTTACATACTTGGGAAGATTTTAAACAATGGAACTGTGGAAGGGATCCCTGTATTTTTAAGACTAATCTAGAGTAATATTCAAAACACGCTTGTTGCCTTAAGCCTAGAGGCAAGAAGAATCCTTTTGTGAAATAGGCCCGTGTTTGAATTTTTATTTCAATAAAATGCATCTTTTGGAGCAAATATTCTTTTATTTTTTCCATTTCATACTATACAAACAATTGCTCTTAGTTTTTGTTTTCTTTTATTTGTTCTTTGGACTTTTTTTCAAGTATTCTTTCATTTTTTATTCATGACCACATAATTAATCATTCTTTGAATCATTTATTCTTTGGAATCTTCCTTCGGACCTATAATAGGTCTCCAAATATCAATGATGTGAGCAATGCTGCTACTGACTCAGAGTCTCCTTTCGAGTAAGATATGTGTCTAGAAGGATCTTAGGACTTTGAAGATGATAGAGATTGTAACATATCTTTTGATTTGTTAAGAATGGTGGAACAAGATGAAAAACAGACTTTACTCCACAAAGGGTCAGCGGATATTATAAGCCTAAAAAAGGGTGAAGATCGAAGCCCAGCTCACCACAGAAACAAGGCTAGACATCATTGAGTTATTTTCAAAAATTCAAAGATGTTTTTGCATGATCATATCAGGACATGCTTGGGCAACTAAGACGCGGGTACGTTGAATTCTTAAAAGAGGTCTATAAGGATGTTAGAAGGACACATGTTAATGATAGCCAAGCCAATCATGAGGTTTGGGTATTGCTAATCTACATAGAAGGGGATGGCATCAATTGTTCTGTATTTGAGGAAAACAAGACTTATGTGCCTCATCTATTTCTTCACAGATTTTTTTTATGTGGGGAATCAATTTTATGTGGCCGATCTCGTCAAAAGCTTCTAGTCGATATCGATTCATCGTTGTAGTCATCGTTTACTTCACTAAGAGGGTGGAAGTAGTGTAACATCCTAAAATAGGGGTTATTTGTGATTGAATTATTTTTCTTGTGTATGAACTTTTGCGATATTAATTGTGGTGTAGTAAGGCTTAAGTAGGGATCTTGAGTAGGCTCAGAATAGTAGAAAAATATTTTTGGAAGCTTTAAAGGTAGGGAGCCTTAGTAAGTAGGGGCTACAAGGATAAATGAGGAAACATTTGACACTAAAAAGGCCTTGGAAAAGTGGCAAAAGGGAGGCCACTTAAAGGGCTAGAGATGACGCCACAAGGGGGAGCAAGGGGAGCCTGGGTTCGAGTGGTGGAGTCTCCCTTTTTGCTCTTTATATGGGACGGCAATAGGGGGAGGAAATTTCTCTTTTAAACTCTTTTGGATAATGAGGGATAATAAGGATATTATTAGGAATTAAATTAGATTATTAATTAATTAATCTTTAATAGTTGGCCAGAGAAAATTTAGGCATGTGAATTATTCAAATTATTTTGAATTAATTCAAATGGTTGGACAAGAGTTTTTCAAGGAGTTGCCGAATTTTTGAACTATTTGTTCAAGAGGAGTGGACGACAAGCATAGGGGGGATGCCGAATTCTTTTAAAAGCACATACCTATCACCTTGTTTTTCTTTTCTTCATTTTTTTCAAGTAGACGAATCTCTTCCTTACTCCCTCCTCTTCAATTATTTTTCTCCTTCCTCAGCTTCTCAAAACCGAAACTCCTATTCCCCTTTTCCATTATTTTCTTTCCTCCACAATAGCCGAATCCCTCCTTCTTGGTGTGCCGAAATTCCCCTCTTCTTTTAGCTTTCACCTTGGCCGAATATTAGTGTGGTGTGGATCTCTTCTAGTTTGGTTCCAATCGGGTTTAGTGGAAGGTAGGTGGTCTAGACGAATGGCTATTTCTTCCCTCTCTGTTCTCTGTCAACTTTTACAAAGGTAAGGGTTGGTTTCAGCAACTGCTGTTTAGGGTGCTAATCACAGGTTGGAACCGAATTGTTGTAGGGACTCCGGGATATTTGGAACAAGTGATCTAAGCCCCATTCTCTGGCAGTCGACCTTGGTAAGTAGTGGTAAGGATCTATTCTAGTGGGTTATTTACTTAGTGATTGAAAAGCCGAAGGCTATTAACCTGTGATTGCCGATTTAGGGAAGCAGACACACTTGGAGTGTGGTGGCTAATATTCAAAGGCATTTAGGTAAGGTTTCGGGTTCACAAGGAACCCTTTTGAATTAATTTGGTTTGGTCGAATAGGCCATGGCACTAACCTTGTGTATGGCCGAATATAGGGGCAAGGAGGTCTAGTGTTGCCGATTGATTCTTCGGGATTTAGGACTATCGTCGGCATCAGGTGTGTACATATACACTTTATCATTAATTAACTGTGATAAATTCATTGTGTGTGTTAATCAGGAATAATGTAGATTTGGATTTAATACCATAATGGTATAAGCAAGGAATCAAGTAAGTCCTTGTCATTATGAGTTCTTTTGATGCTTTTGGGAAGCATGAAACATTTGTATGTGTGGCATATACTATATGGCCAGTGATAAATCTGTTGGATGTTGTTAAATAAATCTATTGGCATGATTTCTGTATATGCATATAATTGATTACTGTGGGTTGATGAGAGGAGGGGGCAGTGATATTCGTGTCGACGGACACCAGTGGTTTGGTACCACATTTTGTGACTACGGTCACCAGAGGTTTGGCACCTCCAGAGGTTTGGCACCTCATAGCGTCTCGTCCCCGTGGCTTAGCACCACAGTGGGTTGGCCCCACAGATTATATTTAGGGATTGACGCCAGTGATTTGGTCCCCATCATCTGATTGTGACTTCGGGTCACTAGTGGTTTGGCACCACAAGTACTGACGGATATCGTGACTATAAGTCACCAGTGGTTTGGCACCACCAGTGGTTTGGTACCACACGGGGTAGAGAAAGGCGTTACGGATGGTTAGGATGGGTGCATGATTTAGTGCATGTTAATTTGTTATAAATTGTGTATGAGATTGCTTTAACCGGGGGAAGGGTTACACATTGAGTCCTGGTGACTCACCTTCTCCTTTAATTTTTCAGGTGACTCGTAGATCGCGGATGAGGAGCCGGATAGACTCGAGGTGGCTATGCAGTGAAATTATGGACTTATTGAACTTAGAATTTTATTTATTTTCTGTTGGTTTTATTTTAATCAAGTTGTAATAAGGCCTCCTAGAATTATTTTTATTATTTTTATTTTTACATGATTTGAATAATTTGGTTAAACTATTTTAATAATATTAAAATAAGTACACGTGTTTTCTCAAATCCAAACGAAAAATGTTTTATCGTGCCATTGGGTACTTTAAAATCGGTAACAACCTGATTTAACAAATATTCGTTTTTCAACAAAATTAAACATGGTTTTAACAAGACAATTGAAAATGAAAGGTTTTCGACGAAACTTAAATCGGCTTAGAGGGATTTCTCAAATTATTTTCATCTGTAACAAACCAAATCCGGTCGTAATGTTTGGCTCGGGTTTGGGGTGTTACAAAATTGGTATCAGAACCCAGTTCAAAGCTCGACTGTGGGGGCCCAAGGCCTAAAAATGTTATAGTAGGACATTTTGAATCATTTTTGGATTTGGAACAGCATGGCACCGAGTCTCCGGCACCAATCCGCCCAGGTAAGTACCCCTGAACTATTGCATGAATTATTACTTGTAGAAAGGGTAGGAATGGAACGTAGAATAGTCTTATAGGAACTTGAACCCTAGGATTAGAATACTCAAATACGAAGCACATAAGACTTAATGCACTAAACCAACCTATGACTAAGTCACTGAGCTAGGGTGTGGTAACCCCTGTATGCATGTATAGGATTGGATCCGAAAGAGCCTGGTATTTAAGCAGTCCTAATGACTCACCTCTTCTTCACAGGTATCCTACCTGGTGCGTAGCTTCGGTTCACCCTAACTCAGAGGGCTCAGTGGTGTGGCAACCTCTGTGTGCATGTCTAGGAATGGTTTCGGTGGGAGCTTGGTATTTAAGCAGTTCGGGTGACTCACCTCCTCTCCACTCGAATTCTGCCTGGTGTGTAGCTTTGGTTCACCCTGACCAAGAGGGCTCGGTCATAGGCTAAACATAATGACTAAAACCCGAAAGGGAACTAGCCATGTTTTTGGGAAAAAGAAGAAAACAACAAAACCCTAGTTTTTCAAAACTTTTAAAAATCACTCTTTCAAATTGAGAACAACCATCTTTACAACATTTTCTGAAAAATTTGATTTGTGAAAATTACAAAAATGCCCTTAGGGAGTAAAGTTACCAAAATGCCCTTGGTTCATAAAATGCCAACTACTCAATGGTTTTGCCCGAAACTTCATTATTTTATAAATATCCAAAAACCCTACTTTGCAAATTATCAAAAATACTTTGGTTTTGGAAAATTACGAAAATGCCCTCAACTTGCAAAATTACCAAACTAACCCTGATTTCTAAAAATTTTGCAACATCATCGTTTTAAAAAAGCGAAACACTCAAAAAGGAACCCTCAGAGTTTTACAACTGTTAAAGTATCCCTGATTTATTAAATTTACAAAATTACCCCTGATTGACAAAAAAATTACCAAAATACCACTGGTTTCCAAAAAAAAATCTGCTATACCTCTAATTTGGCAAATTTTCAGGAATACCCTCTAGTTTTGGGAATTTTAAAATGTCTTGATTTATTAAAAGCCCTCAAAATTTTTTTATTACGAAAATACCCCTGTAGGAAAATGACGAAACTACCCCTGGGATAGAAACGGACAAAAATGCCCGAAGAGTGAATAGGTATGAAAGATATTAAGGAATGGATGGGTTCCTCTGTGTGGACTAGGATAGAAGACTTAAAACTTTGGTTGCTCGAAAGAATCTCTGTTAAACTCTTCTCATAAAATTTCTTCGCGAATAACCAAGTGAAATAAAGTACTAATCCATAAAAATCTCTTAATCAGATTAAAGCGCGATAGTTAGAATGAGCTATAGAGGACGTGGACGTCATGGACACGGTAGAGGTAGGATGACCGTGTCAGAACCCGTTAGGTCGGGTCAGAGGTCGGAGAATGAGGTACCTCCGCCACCACCACCTCCAACTTTTGGAGCTGAGGAGTAGGATCAGACGGGGGGTGAGGCAGTATCGCAAGTTGTATTGCGAGTCCTTGAGATGGTGGCTGGGGCTAGTGGAGGAATGGGAGCTCAAAAATCTATTTCTGAGCGACTCCGATCCAACGGAGCTGAGGTATTCCAGGGTGTGTCGGGCGTGGCACCCAGTGCGGCGGAATACTGGTTAGAATCGACTGAGAGAATCATGGATGATCTAGATCTGACAAATGAGGAGAAGCTGAAAGGAGCGGTGTCGCTTCTAAAGGATGAGTCATATCAATGGTGGCTCACGGTTTGGGATGGTGCTACGGCAGATGACCTTACTTGGGAGTATTTCAAAGCTGCTTATCAGAAGAAGTATGTGGGCACCAGCTATACGGATGCGCAGAGGAAAGCTTTTCTAGGGTTAGTACAAGGAAATAAGTCTGTGTCTGAATATGAAGTGGAATTCTTGAGGCTGAGCCGCTATGCTAGAGGCATTGTGGCTACTGAGCATGATCGTTGTGTCCACTTTGAAGACGGACTTAGGGATGAGTTAAGGTTGCTGATTGCTCCACAGCAGGAGCGGGAGTTTGCAGTTTTGGTGGAAAAGGCTAAGGTAACCGAAGGAGTTAAGGAGTCCGTGAGACAAAACTATGGTAGGAACAACCAGAAAAGAGGCTTTGGGTCATCTGGATCGGGTGGTAATGTACAAAAGAGGGCTAGGCAGAATAGGCCGAATCAGGTAGGAAGGTTCGTGGCGACTAATCAGAGACCGGCTCAGTGTAATCGTTGTGGGAAGTCACATTGGGAAGGATGTTAGACCGGTGAAAGGGGATGTTTTGAATGTGGATCTTTGGATCACCGTGTAAGGGACTGTCCTCGGAAGTTAGCTAAGAATCAGCCAGAGGGTCAGAACCGTGCTCAGGTTAGAAATATAAGACCACCATAGAGGGATTGTGGTAATGGTAGAGGAGGCAATGGTTCTAATCGACGTCGCGGAATTTCGGAAAGAGGGGCAGGCAACACAGAAGCAAGGCAACCTGGTTTAGTCTACGCGGCGAGGCGTCGCGAGGAGGGTGACGCACCGGATGTCATAACTGGTACGTTCCTAATTTTTGGTTTTCCATATGTTGCATTAATTGATGTGGGTTCGACGTATTCATACGTTGCTAGTAGTGTGGTAGAGACTATGAACCTAGACTTTAAGACTGCTTCTAGGGAGATGACTGTAATTAGCCCTTTAGGTCACTCTGTAGTTGTAAACAAGCTATATAGAGACATACCCCTAGAACTCCAAGGGGTAGTGTTTGTGGCTGATCTGATGGAACTGCCGTTTGGGGAGTTCGATTTGATCCTTGGAAGGGACTGGTTGGTTAAGTATCAGGCGAGGTTGGATTGCGCTGCTAAGCGCATGGTTCTTAGGATGGCTGAAGGTGATGAATTGGTCATGATAGGTAATAGAAGTGATTACCTATCCAACGTGGGTGTCCGCCTCAGTGAGAAGATGGTCAAGAAGGGTTGTGAGGCGTTTTTGGTTCAAATCTGTGCCTTGGAGGCTAAGGAGTCAACAGTTGAGAAGGTCCGAACTGTAGGGGAATTCGCTGATGTGTTCCCAGTAGAACTTCCGGGTCTACATCCAGATCGGGAAGTTGAGTTCGGTATAGACTTGTTACCTGGAACGGCACCTGTGTCTATAGCACCCTACGGAATGGCACCAAAGGAATTGGTGGAGCTGAAGGCTCAAATTCAGGAGCTTTTGGATAGAGGGTTTATACGACCAAGTATATTTTCGTGGGGAGCGCCTGTGTTGTTTGTCAAGAAGAAGGACGGTTCAATGAGGATGTGTATTGATTACCGCCAATTGAACAAGTTAACGATCAAGAACAAGTATCCGTTCCCTCGGATTGATGACTTGTTTAATCAACTGAAGGGTGCATCTGTGTTCTCGAAGATAGACCTTAGGTCGGGTTATCATCAACTTTAGGTGAAGGAGGTTGATGTTCACAAGACGGCATTCCAAACTCGGTATGGGCATTACGAGTTTCTAGTGATGCCATTTGGGTTGACTGACGCGCCTGCAGTGTTCATGGACTTAATGAATCGGGTATTTCAACAGTACTTGGATCAATTTGTCGTGGTGTTTATAGACGGCATATTGGTTTACTCAAAGACGAAGGAGGAACATGATAAGCATCTGCGTATAATTCTACAAGTATTGAGGGAGAAGCAGTTATATGCCAAATTCAGTAAGTGCAAATTTTGGCTTAGGGAAGTGGCTTTCTTAGGTCATGTAGTGTCGGCTGAAGGGATTAGAGTGGACCCTCGCAAGGTTGAAGCGGTGTTGGATTGGAAACCGCCTAGGTCAGTGGCGAAAATTTGAAGTTTTCTGGGTCTACTGGGTATTATCGGAGATTTGTGGAGGGATTCTCCTTAATTGTAGCGCCGTTGACTAAGTTATTAAGGAAGGGAGTTCCATTTGTTTGGTCGGAGAAGCAGCAAGAAAGTTTCAATAAGCTAAGGAAGATTCTGACGGAAGCTCCAGTTCTGGTGCAGCCTGAGGCGGGGAAATTGTTCACGGTTTATTGTGATGCATCCCATACTGGCTTGGGATATGTGTTGATACAGGAAGGGAAGGTAGTGGCCTATGCATCCCGTCAGTTAAGACCACATGAGGTTAACTATCCAACTCACGACTTGGAGTTAGCGGTAGTAGTTTTCGCTTTGAAAATATGGAGACATTACTTGTATGGGGAGAAGTCGATAGTCTACACGGATCACAAAAGTTTGAGGTATCTTTTGACTCAGAAGGATCTGAACTTGAGGCAGCGCCGATGGATTGAACCGTTGAAGGACTACGACTGTTCAATTGAGTACCATCCGGGTAAGGCTAACGTGGTGACTGACGCGTTGAGCCGGAAGGTCGTGACGGACTTAAGAGCGATGTTTGCTCACCTTAGTCTATATGACGATGGAAGTCTTTTGGCAAAACTGCAAGTTAAGCCAACTTCGATCAAGGAGGTTAAGGAAAAGCAATTGGTGGATGACCGTTTAAATGCGCGAAGGTCGCAAGTTTAGGATGGTGGTTTGGAAGGGTACAGTTTGTCTAGTGATGGTGTATTATGTTTTCAGGGACGGGCTTGTATGCCGAAAGATGTGGAATTGAGGCAAAGAATTCTTCAAGATGCACATAGCAGCCCGTACGCTATGCATCCTGGAGGAAGCAAGATGTATGGAGATTTGCGGAAACAGTTCTGGTGGCCGGGGTTGAAGCGTGAGGTAACTGAATTCGTGGGAAAGTGTCTGACATGTCAGCAGGTGAAGGCTGAACACCAGTTGCCGTCAGGGTTACTTCAACCAGTGAAGATCCCTCAGTGGAAATGGGAGAGGATCACTATGGATTTCGTCAGTGGGCTACCGCTCACGCCCAGCAGGAAGGACGCAGTTTGGGTGATTGTGGACCGTCTGACTAAGTCAGCTCACTTCATACCGGTGAGAGTGGACTATTCTCTTCAGAGGTTAGCAAAATTGTATGTGGCTGAGATAGTAAGATTGCATGGTGTGCCAGTGTCAATTATCTCGGATAGGGATCCGAGGTTTACATCGAGGTTTTGGAAGGCGTTGCATCATGCTTTTGGTACACGATTGGATTTCAGTACAGTTTTCCATCCACAGTCTGACGGGCAGTCGGAAAGGGCCATACAGATTCTAGAAGATATGCTGAGAGGGTGTGTTTTGGATTTCAGTGGTAGTTGGGAGAGTATCTACCGTTGGCGGAATTCACTTATAACAATAGTTATCAAACGAGCATTCAGATGGCTCCATATGAAGCGCTATATGGGCGAAGGTGTCGAACTCCTACGTGTTGGATGGAGTTGGGTGAACGACAAGCTTTGGGTCCAGAGTTGGTGACAGAAACTGAAGATAAAGTTAAGGTGATTCGGGCTCGTCTTAAGGAAGCGTCAGATAGGCAGAAGTCTTATGCGGATCTGAAGCGTAAGGAAATGGAGTATGCAGTAGGAGATAAAGTCTTTCTAAAGGTGTCACCTTGGAAGAAAGTATTGAGATTTGGGCGAAAAGGAAAGCTAAGCCCAAGGTTCATCGGCCCATATATAGTGTTAAAGCGAGTGGGACCGGTAGCTTATCAGCTTGAGTTGCCAGCAGAGTTGAGTCAGATTCATGACGTCTTTCATGTGTCGATGCTTAGACGGTATCGGTCAGATCCATCACACATTGTACCAGTGGCCTAGATTGAGGTAAACTCGGACTTATCCTTTGAGGAAGAACCAGTTTAGATCTTAGATCGAGATGTCAAAGTTTTGCGTAGGAAGTCAGTGCCCTTGGTGAAAGTGCTATGGCGGAACCATGGTGTAGAGGAAGCTACGTGGGAACCCGAGGATGTGATGCGGCAACAATACCCCCATCTCTTCTGATCAGGAAATTTCGAAGACAAAATTATTTTAAGGGGGTAGAACTGTAACATCCTAAAATAGGGGTTATTTGTGATTGAATTATTTTTCTTGTGTATGAACTTCTGCGATATTAATTGTGGTGTAGTAAGGCTTAAGTAGGGATCTTGAGTAGGCTCGGAATAGTAGAAAAATATTTTTGGAAGCTTTAAAGGTAGGGAGCCTTAGTAACTAGGGGTTACAAGGATAAATGAGGAAACATTTGACACTAAAAAGGCCTTGGAAAAGTGGCAAAAGGGAGGCCACTTAAAGGGCTAGAGATGACGCCACAAGGGGGAGCAAGGGGAGCCTGGGTTCGAGTCGCGGAGTCTCCCTTTTTGCTCTTTATGTGGGACGGCAATAGGGGGAGGAAATTTCTCTTTTAAACTCTTCTAGATAATGAGGGATAATAAGGATATTATTAGGAATTAAATTAGATTATTAATTGATTAATCTTTAATAGTTGGCCAGAGAAAATTTAGGCATGTGAATTATTCAAATTATTTTGAATTAACTCAAATGGTTGGCCAAGAGTGTTTCAAGGAGTTGCCGAACTTTTGAACTCTTTGTTCAAGAGGAGTGGACGGCAAGCATGGGGGGGATGCCGAATTCTTTTAAAAGCACATACCTATCACCTTGTTTTTCTTTTCTCCATTTTTTTTCAAGTAGCCGAATCTCTTCCTTACTCCCTCCTCTTCAATTATTTTTCTCCTTCCTCAGCTTCTCAAAATCGAAACTCCTATTCCCCTTTTCCATTATTTTGTTTCTTCCACAATAGCCGAATCCCTCCTTCTTGGTGTGCCGAAATTCCCCTCTTCTTTTAGCTTTCACCTTGGCCAAATATTAGTGTGGTGTGGATCTCTTCTAGTTTGGTTCCAATCGGGTTTAGTGGAAGGTAGGTGGTCTAGCCGAATGGCTATTTCTTCCCTCTCTGTTCTCTGTCGACTTTTACAAAGGTAAGGGTTGGTTTCGGCAATTGCTGCTTAGGGCGCTAATCACAGGTTGGAACCGAATTGTTGTAGGGACTCCGGGATATTTGGAACAAGCGATCTAAGCCCCATTCTCTGGCAGACGACCTTGGTAAGTAGTGGTAAGGATCTATTCTAGTGGGTTATTTACTTAGTGATTGAAAAGCCGAAGGCTATTAACCTGTGATTGCCGATTTAGGGAAGCAGAAACACTTGGAGTGTGGTGGCTAATATTCAAAGGCATTTAGGTAAGGTTTCGGGTTCACAAGGAACCCTTTTGAATTAATTTGGTTTGGCCAAATAGGCCATGGCACTAACCTTGTGTATGGCCGAATATAGGGGCAAGGAGGTCTAGTGTGGCCGATTGATTCTTCGGTATTTAGGACTATCGTCGGCATCAGGTGTGTACATACACAATTTATCATTAATTAACTGTGCTAAATTCATTGTGTGTGTTAATCGGGAATGATGTAGATTTGGATTTAATACCATAATGGTATAAGCAAGGAATCAGGTAAGTCCTTGTCGTTATGAGTTCTTTTGATGCTTTTGGGAAGCATGAAACATTTGTATGTGTGGCATATACTATATGGCCAATGATAAATCTGTTGGATGTTGTTAAATAAATCTATTGGCATGATTTCTGTATATGCATATAATTGATTACTGTGGGTTGATGAGAGGAGGGGGCAGTGATATTCGTGTCGACGGACACCAGTGGTTTGGTACCACATTTTGTGACTACGGTCACCAGAGATTTGGCACCTCCAGAGGTTTGGCACCTCATAGCGTCTTGTCCCCGTGGCTTAGCACCACAGTGGGTTGGCCCCACGGATTATATTGAGGGATTGACGTCAGTGATTTGGTATCACACGATGGGTTGGCCCCATCATCTGATTGTGACTTCGGGTCACTAGTGGTTTGGCACCACAAGTACTGACGGATATCGTGACTATAAGTCACCAGTGGTTTGGCACCACCAGTGGTTTGGTACCACACGGGGTAGAGAAAGGTGTTACGGATGGTTAGGATGGGTGCATGATTTAGTGCATGTTAATTTGTTTTAAATTGTGTATGAGATTGCTTTAACCGAGGGAAGGGTTACACATTGAGTCCTGGTGACTCACCTTCTCCTTTAATTTTTCAGGTGACTCGTAGATCGCGGATGAGGAGCCGAATAGACTCGAGGTGGCCATGCAGTGAAATTATGGACTTATTGAACTTAGAATTTTATTTATTTTCTGTTGGTTTTATTTTAATCAAGTTGTAATAAGGCCTCCTAGAATTATTTTTATTATTTTTATTTTTACATGATTTGAATAATTTGGTTAAACTATTTTAATAATATTAAAATAAGTACACGTGTTTTCTCAAATCCAAACGAAAAATGTTTTATCGTGCCATCGGGTACTTTGAAATCGGTAACAGCCTGATTTAACAAATATTCGTTTTTCAACAAAATTAAGCATGGTTTTAACAAGACAATTGAAAATGAAAGGTTTTCGACGAAACTTAAATCGGCTTAGAGGGATTTCTCAAATTATTTTCATCTGTAACAAACCAAATTCGGTCGTAATGTTTGGGCCGGGTTTGGGGTGTTACAAGCAGCTTCATATGTCAATGTTTCAAAGTCGATAGTCATCAAATTTTCAAAAAAAAAAAAAAAAAAAACAAGAGAGAGATTAAGCGCTAACAAAGAATGCCAAAAAGACAATGTCAAAAATTTGTAGTCTGTTCAAATATCAGATGCCATATCATAGAGCAACAAAGGCAGCCAAAAAAAATATAAGGATCATGGAAAAATGATTGAGATTCGTAAAGGTTGGCATAAAGAAGTCACCATTTACCCTTTTTGTTTCTTGAATGATGGTCGGGACCTTTACTGGGGCAACATCTTTCCCATTGGTTTATGAAAGGGAAGCAATTGCGGGAGGTTAAGATTTCTTTTCTCCAAGCTTTGATTGAATTGGATGAAGTAGAATGCCTCTAGTAAGTTTGATTGAAAGTATTCATGGTCGAATGCACCAAAAATGATGGTACAAGCTTATGATAAAAGGCTTGCCCAAGAGAATTTCATGATGGGGACCTGGCATTAAGAAGGATTCTTCTCATACAAAACAACTTCATAGGAAAGCAGATGCCAACCTGGGAAGGACCTTATGTAGTAAAAAAGGGACTTGTTCTAGAGGAGCATTGATATTGACCGAGACGAATGGCGAAGACTTGCCTAATTCGGTGAATTCAGGTTTAGTCAAGAAGTATTATACCTGAAATAGGAAAAGCCAAGGTGAAAACCCGCAAAGGGCGCCTTGAGATAAAAAAAGGGAAAGAGGAAAGGCCAAGGTGAAAACCCGCAAAGGGCGCCTTGAAACCAAAGGGGTTTTTGAAGCCGAAAACCCGAAAAGGGCGGCTCAAATTTTGCTCAAGGATAGGGCATGTGGTAGTCTTGCTATGCCTGAATTAACAATGAGGAAGTATGCTATATCTTGAGGCATTAACAAAGTAATCCGGATCCTCTAAACACGTATTGAGCTCCAAATGGTCCTCAAGAAGTTTGTACAGAGAAGCTCAGGCTGCGATATCTGGGGCACCTAGCCTCTATCTTACTCATTTTTGAATTTTCTATCTTTGATTACTTTATTCTTTTCAAGATACGCCCCAATCAATTTTCCTTTATGTCCTTGGCTATCTTTGAGTACCTTGTTCTTTTCAAGATACACCCCAATCAATTTTCTTTTATTGCCTTGGTTATCTTTGATTAACTTATTTGTTTCGAGCTATGCTCCTGATTAATTTCTTTCTCGTCCATTATTGTGATCTTTTTCATGCATTTTATATTGAAATAATGATTAATGGACTAATAATACTTTCATAAAAGAAGTTTTGCATATTACTCTGGAAGCTTCTAAATAATATGAGAATCTAAAACAGGACTATTGTTTAGAACTCACCAAACTTAAGGGTTGGAAATATTATCTCTTCAGATTTTTATTGGATAAGACATTCCATTAAGTGATACCATCTCGACAAATGACGAGCAATGTCAACCCAAGTGTAGAAGGGGGTCATTCTCGAGAAAAGAAAAAGATACCCTACATTCATACATCAGGTCATTACACCTAGGGAATGGTGTAACAGATCAAATTGATACAAATTCCATACCTTTGAGTACTAACAGGATGGACGGAAGAAAACAAATGTTATTCCCTTAAAGTTGCAGTGGGAGGTACAAACTTTATGTCCCAGAAGGTACAGTGGAAGAGACTTTGAAATTACAGTGGGGCAAGCTTGCTGAGTAGAATATGATCGTTTCTTTGGGTTTTCTGTCAAAGATATCAGCTGAACGATAAAGCATGGTAATGCATTAGTGATAGAACCTTGATGAACTAAGAACAGTGACAACCGAAACTTTAAAAAAGGATCATTCTCATGCATTTATGTAAATATCATTCATACACTTCTAATTAGGAGTATTTGATTCATTCCGATCATTGTGTCCTAATCATTGTACATTAAAAAAAAAGAAGGAGATCATTCTCATGACATTCTACATTCATGCAAATGTCATCCTTGATATCATTTAAGTTAGGAGCATTAGATTCATTCCGATCATTGCATCCTAATCATTATACTTTAAAAAAATGGGATCATTCTCATGACATTCTGCATTCATGCGAATGTCGTCCATAATACATTTATTTAGGAGCATTATAGCATCCTAATCATTTGGCATAAACATAAACATATAAAACCGAGTCTACGGAGGATGGTATAGTAACATCGGTGAATTCACAGATCTTATCTCCTTAAGTGGTAGTGGAGCATATCAAATTTGGTGAATCTTATCTTCCTGATGCAGCAAGGGAGCAGATTTTAGCCACTAGTCTTATCTTCTTGAGGTAGCAAGGGAGCAGGATGAAGATTATAGTCTTATTTTCCTAATGTAGCAAGGGAGCAGATTAAAAATTGTAGATCTTGTCTCCTCGAGATAGTAGTAGAGCAGATCGAAGATGGCAAATCTTATCTCCATGTATCGAAAATGGAGTAGATTCAAGCCACCAATCTTATCTTCCTGATGCAGCAAGGGAGCAGGCTAAAGATTATAGTCTTATCTTCCTGATGTAGCAAGGAAGTAGACTGAAGATAGCAGATCTTATTTCCACTGAGCAAGAGTCGGGCAGATCGAAGACAGCAAGTTTTATCTCCATGTAGCGGTAATGAAGCAAACTGAAGATATCAGATCTTATCTCCACTGAGCAGGAGTGGAGCAGATCGAAGACAAGAAGTCTTATCTCCATATATCGGCAATGGAGTAAACTAATGATTGCAGATTTTATCTCCACTGAGTAGGAGTGGAGCAGATTGAAGACAGCAAGTCTTATCTCCATGTAACAGCAATGGAGCAGGCTGAAGATATCAGATCTTATCTCCACTGAGCAGGAGTGGGGCAGATCGAAGAAAGCAAGTCTTATCTCTATGTATCGGCAATGGAGTGGACTGAAGATATTAGATCTTATCTCCACTGAGCAAGAGCGGAGCCGGTCGAAGACAGCAAGTCTTATCTCTATGTATCGGCAATGGAGCAGACTGAAGAGAGCATATCTTATCTCTACTGAGTAGGAGTGGAGCAGATTGAAGATAGCAGATCTGGCATTCCTGAAGTTGCAGGAAATAGATCGAAGACATCAGCTTAACTTCCCTGAAGTTGTAATGAAGCTAACTGAAGATAGCAGATCTTATCTCCACTGAGTAGGAGTGGAGCAGATTGAAGATAGCAGACGTGGCATTCCTAAAGTTGCAGGAGACAGATCGAAGACATCAGCTTAACCTCCCTGAATTTGCAATGGAGCTAACTGAAGAAAGTAGATCTGGCAGTCCTGAAGTTGTAGGAAGCAGATCGAAGATATTAGCCTGCCTCCCTGAAGTTACAGTGGAGTAGACTGAAGACAGCAGATCTTATCTTCCTAAAGTTGCAGGAAGCAGATCGAAGATATTAGCTTGCCTCCCTGAGTTTGTAGTGGAGCAAACTGAAAATAGTAGATCTTGTCTTCCTGAATATTGTAGTGAAGCAAGATCAAAGATACTAGTCTCACTTTCCTGAAGTTATAATAGGATGGATTAAATCTACAAGAGTAGGTCTTATCTCCCTGAAGTTGCAGTAGAATAAGATTAAAGCTACAAATTCAATCTCCTTGAAGTTGCAGTTGGGTTAGAGACTACTTGAAGAAGATGAGGATCAAGAGGTTAAGGCTCGGCATGACTAGGCAAAATTGATCTTTTTATAGTCTTTGCTCCATTCTCGTTACACGACAATGAGCAAAGAGGGGTAGCTGTAATAGGCCAATTTGGCCTGGGCCCATACAAAAAATAATAAACCCAAAATAATAAAACTAAGTCCAAGTCCAGTCCAAAATATATCATATGGCCTGATCGGAATGTCCCATTACTTGGAAAGATTGAAGGTCTATCTACAAGCTTGACGTCTATAGGAACACAATCTTCAAGGTTATGCAATCTTAGATATGATATGCAAATCTTAGATATGATATGCAATCCTAGAAGATATGGTATGTAATCTTAGAAGATATGATATGCAATCTTAGATATGATATGCAAATCTTTTCAAATTTTCGACATTAGGACAATAACTAATAATCTGGTACCAATTTTGGGCATTACGAGGGTGCTAATCCTTCCTCGTACGTAACTGACTCTCGAACCCGTTTTCTTGAATTTCGTATGCCAAAATCAATGTTTTGAAATAAAATATTTTATAAGGTGATCCGATCACACCTAAGCAAAAAAGGATTGGTGGCGACTCCATTTTCGTTTTTAAAGTTGATCCCTGTTTAAAAAAAAAATTAAAAATGGTTTTGACATTAACATTATTTTAAAGTTTCAAAATTGAATTTATCTATTTTCTATGATTTCTTAAAAAAAATTTTAAAGTTTCATTTCTTATATAAATAAATGATTTCTCTCACAAAAGTGCTTCAAAAGAATCTCCCATTCATACTATATGTTGGGGGAGTGAGGGGTGTTGCACCAAGTTGTGCACACCTTGCGCATTGGGGCATGATGTCTTACACGCTGTGGCGCTATCCCGCGCATGGCCCACGCACCAGAGCGTAATGCCTTGTACCATACCCTGCGCATCGTGGTGCCTTGGGCTGTGATGCTTGTGCTATGATGCGTTGGCCCTAGGCCATGGCACCTCGTACTCCTTTTTCGATTACTTGGTTATAATAATCCTAATTTGTTTCTAGCTCGTAAGATTTTCTATTTGCAGAAAAATAAAAAAACCTACGTGGAGATGATAATCCACAATCTAATTACATATCCAAAAAAAAAAAATCTAAATAACCCCTTTTTAATTCTAGGAATCATAACTTTAACAAAATTACACAATAACAAATTATATATATAAATTCATTCACATACACACAGAAAACATGCATAAGATTAAAAATGCCGCTTTCTATCAATTTAATCAAATAATAGAAAGAGAAAAATTTTGATGATCAATTTATACTAATAGACACAGCATGACCTAGCTTTGATACTAATTGCTGAAAAAAATCATTTATGAAAATATGTTTTATGACACAAAAAAGCTTTAAAATTATTCATAAAACCATATCTTTGGTTGTGATATCGATAGTAATAAATCTCACCAAAATTGGTACTTGTGTGTTTAAGTTAGAGAGTCCTATTGAAATATGGGATCTAGTTAGTAGCTAAACCCTTTTAGCTTTTGGTCGAATGATATTCTCTGCTATTCTCGAACTTTCGGAGGCTAAGGGAGTGAGCTCTTGCCAAGAACCAAGCGCAAAGTGAAAATCGTACCTTTGAAGTGGGGAAAGTTAACTTTCTCTATAGTAACCAAAACTGAAAATTTGTAGCCACAAATTTGAATTATAATTCCCAAGGAAGTTGCAATTATAATATCATAAATTTGTATCTTGAGTACTCACAAAAAAATAAAATTTATTTTGACCTAAATAAATTTTCACTAAATTTTGACAAAGTATCCTCATCTCAATATTATGTATTTTCAGCTAACCCATAGTCCCTATATATAGGAAAAATCACAAGATTTTTATTAAAATAGGAAGAGAGAATATAATAATTTAATAGAAAAACCAAAGTTCCACTAGGACTCTAGTGTGGTGGGCAACACACACTAGGATTCTCTAGTGTGCCAATTACCCTTTAGACATGTGGGCTTATTAGGCCTTTCATGTATTCAGTACAATTATATGTGCATACCAATTTTAAGTTAAATTAAGACAAGTTTATATAATTATTCAACCCAATAATTAGTTTTTTATTCCCACAATATTATTTATTTAAAACTTATTAATATATTTAATTAAATTATTTTCTCAATCCAATTCTAATTCCGTCAAAGTTATGATAACTTTATTCTTATTGGAATATATGAGTAAATAATTTAATCATCCTATTCAATAAAACTGTAATGACTAATTAATTTTATTTTCACTGTTGACTTTACTATTTAGTTACATCAACCAAATCAACTAAATTAATTTCTAAGTTTATCTCTTGTTCCTTCTGAGAAAATGTATTTATTATGGATAGTAATTCTTGCAATCTATTTCTCATTCATCATTTTCATTCATTTATCATAACAATTCTAATTTGCAATCCATACAGAGTTGTGTTAAGCTAATGGAAGGATCGACCAGGCGTATATAATTATGGCTCAAATAATTTGTAATTAAGTTTTTGTTGGAAAAACGGGTTTGGAAAACGTAACGGAAAATAAATTTAGGAAAAAAGGAGAGTTTTAAATTTTTTTCAAAACAAGATCTTGGTTGTGATATCTAAAGTAATAAACACTTAATCAAAATTATACCTATTCGATTCGTCTAGGATGAGCACTTCAACCGAGTAGTATTCTCTGCTATCCTCAAGCTCACGTCTACCAAGTGTGGGCTCGCTTTGAATCAGAAAATTTTTCACAAAACTTACCAGTGTGGTAATTTTGCAATTTCTCTAAACTTTTGGGTCAAGTTGTAAATCAGAAAAATATCTCTAAAAAATTTCTAGAATAATCTATTTAGAGAATTTTCTTTCTAAAACTTTCTATTGAATTCAAGTATGTGTAAATAATGACCCAAGGCTCTCTTTATATAGGGAGAGTTTAGAGAGTTCAACTATGATTAAACTTAATCACTTTAATATTAAATTTAATCTAATATTTATCTACAAGATAAACATTAAATTTAATATAATAATAAGATAATCACTTTAATATTAAATTAATAAAATACTATTAAAATAAGTATTAAATTATATTTAATATTAAACTATTAAAATAATATTATTTTTGGAATAATTGATCTAAAATCAAATTCTTTTGTAACATCCGGGATTTAGGGGTCTTGCATTTTATCATGTATCTGTGTGTTCTTGTGTGTTGCATGACTGTTGAGTGTGTTTGGGGGCTTCGGGTAACCTTGGGGTTAGGTAGGAGCCTTAGTGAAAATTTCTGGTTTGAAGCCTTTAGGGGAGAGCTAGTAGGGTCAGGCCTTAAGGGATTTAATGTGGTGAGTATGGACACAACAAGTGGATTGGTGGAGTGGTAAGGAGACGCCATCTGGTGTGCAGGTGTAACACCCCAAACCCAACCCACAACACCACGGCCGAATTCGAAATGTTACTAGAAAAATGTTGAAAAGAATTCTGTTTGAAGGTGAAAAATAATTTTTAAATTCTTTAAAAAAAATAAATATTCCGCTTAAAAGGGTATGTAGTTTAAAAATTAGCAATTTGCCGATGAATAAAAACTTCCGGGTTGTATAAAATTCAAATCGTTATTTGAATGAAATTTCAAGAAAACGAATTGTTTATAAGTAATCCGAATTTGTAAAACTTCCATTTGATTTCCAGGTTGCAAATGTTTTAACATCATTTTTAATTAATTACCCGCTAACATATCTGACTTAAATCCAAGATATCCCGAAACAGTTAAAATGGCCTTATTACATCATAAAAATAACCCAATTAATATCCAACAGTTTAAAACATGTATATATATATAAAAACAATTTCTGCATGGCCACCTCGAATCCACTCCAGCCCGGTCCAATGAGTTATGAATTACCTGCATTGGTTTGAAAAACAGGGTGAGTCACCAGACTCAGTGTGCAATTATACAACACAATTTTCACTAATGGGCTTAGGCCCACATCCACAACGTACCAGCATACCATGCTCAAATCAGAAACTCAATATGTTAGCCCAACCCAACCTAGTATCCATCCGCTACACACCACCCATACATCCATCCAATACACACCTGGGGATTACTAAATCAACCCTCCATCCACTACACACCTCTTTGGCAGTCTATGTCGACGGACACACTGCTCAAAGTCCACATAGTGGTCTAGCCACTGATTCACGAGATTAAATCACAAATATCCACGATGAGACTCAAGGTCATCATCAATCCACAATGAGGCTTAAGGCCATCATCAATCGTGACAGAATCACCCACGTATATTAATATATAGACACTTCCCCTTTAATCATAATATCCCAAACCCCATGCACATGCAACATAATATGATGAAATGGAAAAAATAATAGAATATGAATACATCCATATACACATATACAACTTACATGCAACCACAATCATTTATCCTCAATTTCGTTGTAGGTAGTATACTAACCTGGTTACCGGATTACCCCACCACAGCCACTATTTCGGCTACCACATATATATATATATTATTAAAACAACTAAGGAAACAATGTGATAATTACACACCGGAAAACCTGAAAAACTAGACTATCGAACTCCCTAACGTCCTCACTCGAAGAGACTAAAGCGATTTGTTTTCTCTTTCCGACGCTCGCCCATACCCCGGTGGCCAATCCCGAACCGCTGAAACTGACCGCTTCTTGAACTTAGGGGTAGGAACCTCGTGTCCAACCCCTCCCTTCGATTGACTGGTACTCGGTTCCATCAAATAAAATCTTGGTCAGAAGACCCAGGTTAACACGTTGAATAAAACTATATCGGAAACCAAAAGAATACTTGATGAAAGAACACCCTTACCAAAGTCGACTCAAATCCCGAAGGCTACTCACTTGAACTTAAAGGTTGTCAGAATCCCTACATAAACCACATTAGATTCAGCCTTAACACTTATGGTCAGAACAAGTGGCCTTCGGCCGAACGTTATAACCTGCCTACCTTGATTGATCAAATCCCGAAAGACTCTTAACGCCCCTAACGCTGGCTTCAAACAGAAGATCCGAAATCAAGCCCTCCAAGGATTCGACTACACACAAAAGTAGAGTTAGGCTTTTGGTTTCACAATCCCAAGAGAAAACTTAGATAGATTAAAGAAAAAGTGAACCCTTACCACCACTCCCTACGAACGTTTGAAAGAGATGATAAAAGACGAATGATAGCACTTCCTCTAGAGACCAACGCACGCAACAGAGTCACCACCACAGAGATATCAGCTTTGAATGATTCGACCAAGAGATGAGATATGAAGAAATAAAATTTGGCTTGCAAGGCAATCAAGTGAAGATGGTAAAAGAAAATGAGAGAAGCTTGGTAGGAGGTTCGGCTTTTGAAAGTAGAGTAATCGGTGAAACAAGAAGGAGAGGGAATTGAGGTTTAAGAGATTCAGCTATGGGGAAAAATGAAGGATATATTTCAGATTTTAGAGAGTGAATAGAAAGAAAAAGAACAACACCCAAATTCAAAGCAAAAGATACGACTAGATAGGCTTCAAGAAAGAAAATGGAAACTTAAAAATGAAAAAGGGAGAAAAGAATGTGATACTTTTGGCTTTTGAAGATAAGAAGAGAAGATGAACCAAAATGACCCTAATGGTCTCCTAGATTTCGGCTATGAGTCAAAAGAGAGAAAAGAGTTGAAGAGCTAAGTTATTTTCGGTACAAGAGAGGATGAGAGCAAAACTAAAACAAAAATGAGAAGCACAAACCAAATGCCAAAAAATGACCACTACACCCTAGTACCAAATTTCGGCACCCTCCCCTTAAGCTCAAAACCGAATACTCCCCCTCCTCTCAACCCCTCAAGAATTCGACTAACACCGACCTAGCCAACCCCCCCATGATTCTCTCCTTAATTCCCTCTACATCACCCATTCAAATGAGTTTGAATCATTCAAATTCCACAAATAACTCTCCACCATTCACTCCATCCTTCCAGAGTTTGATTACCGTCCAACACCCCCTTACCTGAGCCAAAACAAAATAAAAATAAAGCTCCCTTGTTGCTACCTCCAAGATTCGAACCCTCTCCCTCAGCTTCCCTTGTGATGCCACCACTCATAATGCTAGGTGGCGTTTCCTAGCCACTTCACCACTTCACTTCTTGTGTCCATAATCACCACATTAAATCCCTTAAGGCCTAGCTCCACTAGCTCTCCCCAAAAGACTTCAAACCAAAATTTTTCACTAAGGCTCCTTCCTAAACCCAAGGTTTCCCTAAGCCCCCAAACACACTCAACAGTCATGCAACACACAAGACATACAGATACGAGATAAAATGCAAGACCCCTAAATCTCAGATGTTACAGCAGGGGAGTTGCATCAAAGGGGAGTTCCAAGGGGGAGGAGGTTCGAGCAACATGGGCAGCATTTTGGAGTTGTATTTTGGGTCAAGAGGGGGAGGTAGTGGATTCGGCAAGGGCACTTGAAAGGTGAAGGTTTGAACGTGTCAAATCTTTTGAATATGTGGTGGAGAGTTATTTGTGGAGTTTGAATGATTCAAACTCATTTGAATGGGTGATGTAGAGGGAATTAAGGAGAGAATCGTGGGGGGTGTTGGCTAAGTGAGTGTTAGCAGAATTTTTGAGGGGTTGCGAGGGGGGAGTATTCGGTTTTGAGCTTAAGGGGAGGGTACCGAAATTTGGTGCTAGGGTGTAGTGGTTATTTTTCGGCATTTGGTTTGTACTTCTCATTTTTGTTTTAGTTTTTGCTCTCATCCTCTCTTGTGCCGAAAATCACTTAGCTCTTCAACTCTTTTCTCTCTTTTGACTCATATCCAAAATCTAGAAGACCATTAGGGTCATTTTGGTTTATCTTCTCTTCTCATCTTCAAAAGGCGAAAGTACCACATTTTTCTCCCTTTTTCATTTTAAGTTTTTATTTTCTTTCTTGAAGCCTCTCTAGTCGTATCTTCTGCTTTGAATTGGGGTGTTGTTCTTTTTCTTTCTTTTCAGAAAAAAGCTGAAATCACTCTCACATCCTCACATAGCCAAAACCTCCAAAGATCAATTTCATTTTCCCAAAGTTCACTTTACCTGAATTATCATCTCAGGGATTGGTAAGTCCTCTGACGTTTCTTCTTTGATATCTCTTCTCTTTCTCTTCTAGTAGTCGAACCTTTTTCTTAACCTCTTGTTGACTTTGTGTTCACTCTGCATTCCTAGAAGCCGAATTTTCCTGTGGTGTTTGGTTTGCCGAATCCTGAAGAAAGCTGTAGTTAGGCAGTAAGTGTGTTGTGTGTGGCCGAATGGTGGAGGGTGGACTTATGTCTCCTGTTTAGCCGAAAGACCACTTTTTTTTAATTCTTTTTCCATTAGTCGAATCTCATCGGGTATCTTTTTAGGTGCGTTCAGCATGGTTTCACGGGTTGCTAAACTCCGAGATTTAATTATTTAGGCAAAAAATATTTTTGTTAGTGGTTTGTAAATCGATTCATTATCTCAACTATTATCTTAACCGAGTTGAGTGGTCATTCAAATCGTACCTCTCGTAGTGATTTATTGATCGATGTTTTGATGGATGAAAGCAAATCGCAGATTGGCGAGGGAAGTAAACCTTCAGGTTCGATCCCTAAGTTCAAGAAGAGGGCTGTGTCTACTGTTCGTGATTGGCCACTTGGGTGCAGGCCAACTTCGGAGCAAGATCGTAGGCAAATACCGATAGTGTCGATTAGCGATTGTGTCGACATAAAGGGCACGGTATTACGTGTTATCAGGTGTGTAATTATCGCACTGTTTCCTTAATTGCTTTAATTAAATGTATGTATTATGTGTGGTAGCCGAAATAGTGGCTGTGGTGGTGTTGTTACCCACATTGGGTAATTCGGTAACTAGGTTAGTATACTACCTACATCGAAATTGAGGATAAATGATTGTGGATGCAAGTAAGCCTGTTGTATATGTGTATATGGATGTGTTCATATTCTATTATATTGCCATTTCATCATATTATGCTGCATGTGCATAGGGTTCAGAGTATATTGATTAAAAAGGAAGTGTGTATTTATATGTGGGTGACTCTATCACGATTAATGACGGCCTTGAGCCTCATTGTGGATTGATGATGACCTTGAGTCTCATCGTGGATATTTGTGATTTAATCTCGTGGATCAGTGGCTAGACCATTATGTGGACTTTCGGCAGTGTGTCCGTCGGTATAGACTGCCAAAGAGGTGTGTAGCGGATGGAGGGTCGATTTAGTAATCCCCAGGTGTGTATGAGGATGGATGTACGGGTGGTGTGTAGCAGATGGATAGTAGGTTGGGTTGGGTTATCACATTGTATCTCTATGCAAGGTTTATTGATTTGGTGTGGATTTGGGGCAAGGCCCATTCGGGGAACTGCGTTGTATAATTGCACACTGAGTCTGATGACTCACCCTATTTTTCTCAAACCAATGCAGGTTGCACATGACTTTTGGACCGAGCTGGAGGGGATTCGAGGTGGCCATGCAGATGTTGTTTTTGTAACTTTATCTTAAACTTCTAATTTTTGTTTCGAGATATTTTCATTATATAATACGGCCACTCTAAATATTTCGAGATTTTATGGTTTTAAATTGGATTTACTATTTAATAATTAATTAAAAAGTGATTTCTTAATATGTTCAACATGGGATTGGAAATGAGGTTTTCAAAATTTGGGTTACTTATAAACAAACGTTTTCTTGAAATGCCAGCACAAATTACAAACCGAATTTTTCACAACTTGGAAGCTTTCATTCGTTGGCAAAACCACTATTTTTAACGACAAACCCTTAAAGCGAAAGGGTTATTTTGAAACTTATAGTCTGTTTCCACCTTCAAAATAAAAACTCGTTTTCTTCTCTTTTCCTGTAACATTCCGGATTCGACCGTGGTGTTTTGGGTCGGGTTTGGGGTGTTACAATTTGTTATCAGACCTCAGATTTTAAACTCGGCCTTTGGGTTTTGAGATCCACAACGTTTTCAATTTTTGGGTATTCAAAGTTAGCTAACAGAAATTTTTCATGAAATGGACTTGTGAAGGCATGGCACTCGAATCTTCCTACCCAGGTCTACCAGGTAAGTCTTCTGACTGTTAAATGAATTGAATAGAGGTGGTTAAGTGATGCATTATGGTGGATATTGTTATGGATGTTAGAATTTAGGATATTCTCTTTAGAGACTGAAACCTTTAGGGATGTATGTGCTCTACGAAAGAATAACTTGAAATTCTGTATCATAAAACTACTCATTTAATCAATAAGTGGAAAGAAAGCTAATTCATAAAACTTCTTAAAACATATTAAAACGCGACAATAAACATGAGTAATAGGGGACGTGGTCGTAATGCGCGTGGGCGTGGTAGAGGCAGGATGACTGTATTGGAACCAGTTGGATCTGGTCATGGATCAGGGAATGAAGCGCCGCTCCAGCTGCGGAAGCTGAGTTTCAAGATCAAACGGGTGGAGACGACGTGGTGTGTCAGGCTATGTTGCAGCTTTTAGAGAGTTACGGGAGCAAATATGGGTATTGGGGCCCGGAAGTCCGTGTCTAACTCCAAGCGAATGGAGCCAAGATATTTAGGGGTGTCTCAAGGGTAGCTCCGAATGTGGCAGAATATTGGTTAGAGGTAGTCGAGAGAATCATGGATGACTTAGACTGCACGGCTGAAGAGAAGTTGAAGGGTGCTATTTCTTTACTCCGGGATGAGGATTACCAGTGGTGGCTCACTGTCAGAGAGGGTACTCTAGCGGACCGAGTAGATTGGAGTTTTTTTAAGGTGCAGTTCAAGGAGAAGTACATTGGGGCTAATTACGTGGATGTATAGAGGAAGGCGTTCTTGAACTTAGTGCAATGGGGTAAGACAGTAGCTGAGTATGAGGCAGAATTCTTGCGGTTGAGCCGGTACGCTCGGGGAATTGTTGCAACCGACTACGAGCGCTGTGTGAGATTCGAGGATAGGCTGCGAGATGAGCTGAGGGTGTTGATAGCTCCTTAGCGGAAAGGGGCTTTGCTACTTTGGTAGAAAAAGCTAGGATATCCGAGGAGGTTAAGTGAACCAAGAGACAAAATAAGGATAAGGACAGAGGCAGGAATAAGAGGAGTTATGGACCGTCAGCATCATCGGGGGGTTTTTAGAAAAAGCTTAGGGTTGAGAGACTGCTCGCGTTTCTACGGCAGCTGCTGGGAGTCAGTTTTGTCAGTGTGCTCAGTGTGGGAGGTCTTATGCAGAGGAGTGTTGGGGATGAAATAAGGAGTGTTACAGGTGTGGGTCAAACGATCATTTGATCAAGAACTGTCCTCAGGACTTGGCTAGGGCTCGGACGGTAGGACAAGGGTATGTACAGCCAGGAAGGGGTGGTCAACAGATGTCAAGGGGTCATGGTCCGAACCGAGGAGGGATTGGTTCTGGTCGGGGTCGCGGAGCACCGGGCAGAGGTGCTGGGAGCTCAAATGCAAGACAGCCTGGGTTGGTTTATGCAGCGAGGCATCGAGAGGAGGGGGATGCACCAGACGTTATAACGGGTACGTTTCTCATTTTTGGGTTACCCTTTTCTGCTCTAATTGATGTTGGATCGACTCACTCTTATATTGCTAGTATGGTGTCTGGAACTTTGAATGTGAATCCTGAAATTGCCTTTAGGAAGATGACAGTATTTAGTCCTTTAGGGCAATCGGTAGTGGTAGATAAACTTTATAGAGATGTGCCTTTAGAAGTTCAGGGGTCAGTGTTCCTGGCTGACTTGATGGAACTACCGTTTGGGCAATTTGACTTGATCCTAGGCATGGACTGGTTAGTAAGGTATCATGCGAATTTGGACTGTGCAGCTAAGTGTATGATGTTGAAGACTCCCGAGGACGATGAGGTTTTGGTGATAGGTGAGAGGAGAGACTACCTGTCTAATGTAGTGTATGCTCTCAAGGCGGAGAGAATGGTGAAGAAGGGGTGCATGGCTTTCTTAATGTTTGTTAGTGCCTTGGATGCAAAGGAAGTAGCTGTGGGAGAGGTTAGAACAGTAAAAGAGTTTGTAGATGTTTTTCTGGAAGAACTTCCAGGGTTGCCTCCGGATCGTGAGGTGGAGTTTGGAATCGAGCTTCTGCCAGGTACAGCGTCGGTGTCCATCGCTCCTTATAGGATGCAATTGAAGGAGTTAATTAAACTTAAAGCCCAAATCCAAGAGTTGTTAGATCGCGGTTTCATTCGACCCAGTGTGTCTCCATGAGGAGCACCAATGTTGTTTGTAAAGAAGAAGGACGTATCTATGCGTATGTGCATAAATTACCGCCAGTTGAATAAACTGACGATCAAGAACAAGTACCCGCTGCCGAGGATAGACGACTTGTTTGATCAGCTTAAAGGGAGTGGTGGAGTGGCAAGGGATTTAATGTGGTGAGAATGGACACAACAAGTGGAGTGGTGGAGTGGCAAGGAGACGCCATCTGGTGTGCAGGGGAGTTACGTCAAAGGGGAGTTCCAAGGGGGAGGAGGTTCGAGCAACATGGATAGCATTTTGGAGTTGTATTTTGCGTCAAGAGGGGGAGGTAGTGGATTCGGCAAGGGCACTTGAAAGGTGGAGGTTTGAATGGGTCAAATCTTTTGAATATGTGGTGGAGAGTTATTTGTGGAGTTTGAATGATTCAAACTCATTTGAATGGGTGATGTACAGGGAATTAAGGAGAGAATCGTGGGGGGTATTAGCTAGGTGAGTGTTAGCCGAATTTTTGAGGGGTTGAGAGGGGGGGAGTATTCGGTTTTGAGCTTAAGGGGAGGGTGCCGAAATTTGGTGCTAGGGTGTAGTGGTTATTTTTCGGCATTTGGTTTGTGCTTCTCATTTTTGTTTTAGTTTTTGCTCTCATCCTCTCTAGTGCCAAAAATCACTTAGCTCTTCAACTCTTTTTTCTCTTTTGACTCATAGCCGAAATCTAGAAGACCATTAGGGTCATTTTGGTTTATCTTCTCTTCTCATCTTCAAAAGCCGGAAGTATCACATTTTTCTCCCTTTTTCATTTTAAGTTTTCATTTTCTTTCTTGAAGCCTCTCTAGTCGTATCTTCTGCTTTGAATTGGGGTGTTGTTCTTTTTCTTTCTTTTCACAAAAAAGCCGAAATCACTCTCTTATCCTCACATAGCCGAAACCTCCAAAGATCAATCTCATTTTCCCGAAGTTCACTTTGCCCGAATTATCATCTCAGGGATTGGTAAGTCCTCTGACGTTTCTTCGTTGTTATCTCTTCTCTTTCTCTTCTAGTAGCCGAACCTTTTTCTTAAGCTCTTGTTGACTTTGTGTTCACTCTGCATTCCTAGAAGCTTCCTGTGGTGTTTGGTTGTGCCGAATCCTGAAGGAAGCTGTAGTTAGGCGGTAAGTGTATTGTGTGTGGCCGAGTGGTGGAGGGTGGACTTATGTCCCCTGTTTGGCGGAAAGGCCACTTCTCTTTAATTCTTTTTCCATTAGTCGAATCTCATCGGGTATCTGTTTAGGTGCGATCAACATGGTTTCAAAGGTTGCTAAACTCTGGGATTCAATTGATTTAGGTAAAAAATATTTCTGTTAGTGGTTTGTAAATCGATTCATTATCTCAACTATTATCTTAACCAGGTTGAGTGGTCATTCAAATCGTACCTCTCGTAGTGATTTATTGTTCGACATTTTGATGGATGCAAGCAAATCGCAGATTGGCGAGGGAAGTAAACCTTCAGGTTCGATCCCTAAGTTCAAGAAGAGGGCTGTGTCTACTGTTCGTGATTGGCCACTTGGGTGTGGGCCAGCTTCGGAGTAAAATCGTAGGCAAATAGCGGTAGTGTCGATTAGAGATAGTGTCGACATAGAGGGCATGGTATTACGTGTTATCAGGTGTGTTATTATCACACTGTTTCCTTAATTGCTTTAATTAAATGTATGTATTATGTGTGGTAGCGAAATAGTGGCTGTGGTGGTGTTGTTACCCATATTGGGTAATCCGGTAACTAGGTTAGTATACTACCTGCATCGAAATTGAGGAGAAATGATTGTGGATGCAGGTAAGCCTGTTGTATATGTGTATATGGATGTGTTCATATTCTATTTTATTGCCATTTCATCATATTATGCTGTATGTGCATAGGGTTCGGGATATATTGATTAAAGGGGAAGTGTATATTTATATGTGGGTGACTCTATCACGATTAATGACGGCCTTGAGCCTCATTGTGGATTGATGATGACCTTGAGTCTCATCGTGGATATTTTAGATTTAATCACGTGGATCAGTGGCTAGACCACTATGTGGACTTTGAGTAGTGTGTCCATCGGTATAGACTGCCAAAGAGGTGTGTAGCGGATAGAGGGTCGATTTACTAATCCCCAGGTGTGTATGAGGATAGATGTACGGGTAGTGTGTAGCGGATGGATACTAAGTTGGGTTGGGTTATCACATTGCATCTCTGTGCATGGTTTATCGATTTGGTGTGGATTAGGGGCAAGGCCTATTCGGGTAATTGCATTGTATAATTGCACACTGAGTCTGGTGACTCACCTTATTTTTCTTAAACCAATGCAGGTAGCACATGACTTTTGGACCGGGCTGGAGGGGATTCGATGAGGCCATGCAGATGTTTTTTTCGTAACTTTATCTTAAACTTCTAGTTTTTGTTTTGAGATATTTTCAATATGTAATAAGGCCACTCTAAATATTACAAGATTTTATGGTTTTAAATTGGATTTACTATTTAATAATTAATTAAAAAGTGACTTCTTAATATGTTCAACATGGGATTGGAAATGAGGTTTTCAAAATTCGGATTACTTATAAGCAAATGTTTTCTTGAGCCAAAACAAAATAAAGCTCCCTTGTTGCTACCTCCAAGATATGAACCCTCTCCCTCAGCTTCCCTTGTGATGCCACCACTCATAATGCTAGGTGGCGTTTCCTAGCCACTTCACCACTTCACTTCTTGTGTCCATAATCACCACATTAAATCCCTTAAGGCCTAACTCCACTAGCTCTCCCCAAAAGACTTCAAACCAAAAATTTTCACTAAGACTCCTTCCTAACCCCCAAGGTTTCCCTAAGCCCCCAAACACACTCAACAGTCATGCAACACACAAGACATACAGATACGAGATAAAATGCAAGACCCCTAAATCCCAGATGTTACAGCAGGGGAGTTGCATCAAAGGGGAGTTCCAAGGAGGAGGAGGTTCGAGCAACATGGGCAGCATTTTGGAGTTGTATTTTGGGTCAAGAGGGGGAGGTAGTGGATTCGGCAAGGGCACTTGAAAGGTGAAGTTTTGAACGGGTCAAATCTTTTGAATATGTGGTGGAGAGTTATTTGTGGAGTTTGAATGATTCAAACTCATTTGAATGGGTGATGTAGAGGGAATTAAGGAGAGAATTGTGGGGGGTGTTGGCTAGGTGAGTGTTAGCAGAATTTTTGAGGGGTTGAGAGGGGGGAGTATTCGGTTTTGAGCTTAAGGGGAGGGTGCCGAAATTTGGTGCTAGGGTGTAGTGGTTATTTTTCGGCATTTGGTTTGTGCTTCTCATTTTTGTTTTAGTTTTTGCTCTCATCCTCTCTTGTGCCGAAAATCACTTAGCTCTTCAACTCTTTTCTCTCTTTTGACTCATATCTGAAATCTAGAAGACCATTAGGTTCATTTTGGGTTATCTTCTCTTCTCATCTTCGAAAGGCGAAAGTATCACATTTTTCTCCCTTTTTCATTTTAAGTTTTCATTTTATTTCTTGAAGCCTCTTTAGCCGTATCTTCTACTTTGAATTGGGGTGTTGTTCTTTTTCTTTCTTTTCACAAAAAAGCCAAAATCACTCTCACATCCTCACATAGCCGAAACCTCCAAAGATCAATTTCATTTTCCCAAAGTTCACTTTACCCGAATTATCATCTCAGGGATTGGTAAGTCCTCTGACGTTTTTTCTTTGTTATCTCTTCTCTTTCTCTTCTAGTAGCCGAACCTTTTTCTTAACCTCTTGTTTGCTTTGTGTTCACTCTGCATTCCTAGAAGCTGAATCTTCCTGTGGTGTTTGGTTGTGCTGAATCCTGAAGAAAGCTGTAGTTGGGCAGTAAGTGTGTTGTGTGTGGCCGAATGGTGGAGGGTAGACTTATGTCTCCTGTTTAGCCGAAAGGCCACTTCTTTTTAATTCTTTTTTCGTTAGTTGAATCTCATCGGGTATCTGTTTAGGTACGATCAGCATGGTTTCAAGGGTTGCTGAACTCCGAGATTCAATTGATTTAGGTAAAAAATATTTCTGTTAGTGGTTTGTAAATCGATTCATTATCTCAACTATTATCTTAACCGGGTTGAGTGGTCATTCAAATCGTACCTCTCGTAGTGATTTATTGATCGATGTTTTGATGGATGAAAGCAAATCGCAGATTGGCGAGGGAAGTAAACCTTTAGGTTCGATCCTTAAGTTCAAGAAGAGGGCTGTGTCTACTGTTCATGATTGGCCACTTGGGTGTGGGCCAGCTTCGGAGCAAGATCGTAGGCAAATAGCGGTAGTGTCGATTAGCAATTGTGTCGACATAATGGGCATGGTATTACGTGTTATCAGGTGTGTAATTATCACACTGTTTCCTTAATTGCTTTAATTAAATGTATGTATTATGTGTGGTAGCCGAAATAGTGGCTGTGGTGGTGTTGTTACCCACATTGGGTAATTCGGTAACCAGGTTAGTATACTACCTACATCGAAATTGAGGATAAATGATTGTGGATGCAAGTAAGCCTGTTGTATATGTGTATATTGATGTGTTCATATTCTATTATAATGCCATTTCATCATATTATACTGCATGTGCATAGGGTTCAGGGTATATTGATTAAAGGGGAAGTGTATATTTATATGTGGGTGACTCTATCACGATTAATGAC
Organism: Gossypium bickii; assembly: GCA_025503065.1. Classification (NCBI taxonomy): domain Eukaryota; kingdom Viridiplantae; phylum Streptophyta; class Magnoliopsida; order Malvales; family Malvaceae; genus Gossypium; species Gossypium bickii. The sequence goes on from CP106717.1 coordinate 20,192,964, forward strand.
GGCCTTGAGTCTCATTGTGGATTGATGATGACCTTGAGTCTCATCGTGGATATTTGTGATTTAATCTCGTGGATCAGTGGCTAGACCACTATGTGGACTTTGAGCAGTGTGTCCGTCGGCATAGACTGCCAAAGAGGTGTGTAGCGGATAGAGGGTCGATTTAGTAATCCCTAGGTGTGTATGAGGATAGATGTACGGGTGGTGTGTAGCAGATGGATAGTAGGTTGGGTTGGGTTATCACATTGTATCTCTGTGCATGGTTTATCGATTTGGTGTGGATTTGGGGCAAGGCCCATTCGGGGAACTGCGTTGTATAATTGCACACTGAGTCTGATGACTCACCCTATTTTTCTCAAACCAACGCAGGTAGCGCATGACTTTTGGAACGAGCTGGAGGGGATTCGAGGTGGCCATGCAGATGTTGTTTTCGTAACTTTATCTTAAACTTCTAATTTTTGTTTTGAGATATTTTCATTATGTAATAAGGCCACTCTAAATATTTCGAGATTTTATGGTTTTAAATTGGATTTACTATTTAATAATTAATTAAAAAGTGACTTCTTAATATGTTCAACATGGGATTGGAAATGAGGTTTTCAAAATTTGGATTACTTATAAACAAACATTTTCTTGAAATGCCAGCACAAATTACAAACCGAATTTTACACAACTTGGAAGCTTTCATTCGTTGGCAAAACCACTATTTTTAACGACAAATCCTTAGAGCGAAAGGGTTATTTTGAAACTTATAGTCTGTTTCCACCTTCAAAATAAAAACTCGTTTTCTTCTCTTTTCCTGTAACATTCCGGATTCGGCCGTGGTGTTTTGGGCTGGGTTTGGGGTGTTACATCTTTGGTAGAGCCCCAGTTGCAGTATAACTCTTGCACTACTCAACCATTGATGACCGACTGTCATCGGCCACCAGGATGCCGCTGTTGCAACCGCCGACACTGCAGTGTCTAGTGATATAGGTGCGACACCCTTACAGTACCCTCGAGCCGATTCAACTGCTGCCGATTCGGTTCGGGTCAATGATGAACCGATCAGTCTGGTCTAGCCACCGTTTGGATCGTTAGCCCGGTTTCACATACGGGCCCCGGTTTAACCAGTATTTGGGTCTTAATCTGAGGTTTTTGCTCTCGGGCCTAATTTACGATATTCGGTCTATAACACCCCATATCCGAGTCCAAGGCTGAAACCGGATACGAGACATTACTATGCTTGAACTCTCTCGAACATGCACTTACTGACTGTAAAATTTTGTTCCGAATTAAAAACTTCTTTTTCTTAGTCTAATCATACATTTCATGGGCCTACGAGGCCTTAAACACATATCTGTAAACTCTCAAAACTTAATCGAAAACTTTTCCTTAAAACAGGGGTCACACGCCCATGTGGATTGGGACACGCCTGTGTACTCTTAGACACGCCCATGTCTTCCAACCGTGTTCGACACTGACTATATTTACAAGGTCTTGACATGCCCGTGGATTTAGACCATGTGCTATACCTTGATATACTAACTTACTCACACGGCCTGGGGCACACGCCCATGTTCTGAACGTGTGTCATGCACGGCCTATACAAACGACCGTGGGATTAGCCCGTGGTTTATACTGATTTAAAACACTAATATGCGGGGAACACATGGCCTAGACACATGCCCGTGTGTCCATCCGTGTGGGTACTTAAAGGCTATTTTCCAAGCCAATTGCCACCCTGAAATTAAAGATCAATCTTAAACTTCATTCATCAACTCAAATACTTCATTTATCATTTATAAACATACATACTTAGCCAATCTTGGCCTATCACATAGCCATATACAAAAGAATAATAAACTTGATAGCCCATATTTGCCATTCTTAAGACATTTTCTCAAAATGAAGTGCTTCCTATACATGCCATACTTAATATAAACAACTTGGATATACCAAAATAGCGATTGATAGTGTGCTTCGAGCTCCGATGACAATGATCCACGAGATTAGCTTGGCGGGACTACATGGAAAGAAAGAATAAAAGACGTAAGTGTTTAGCTTAGTAAGTTTGTGTATAATGCACATAGCAACATACTTGTTTCACGTAAACCATTTGGCATAAATGATGACATCATAATTTCAGCTATTTAAGCTTACTCACTCTTACTAATTCTTACATATCTCATGGTACTTACTAGTCTCATGCTCATGAGGTAAATGAGGTACCTGTATCACTTGATCACATAGATCAGCACACTTTACTATAATAATCATAATCTCTAATTCATCATTCATAACATGAATAATACTCATTTTCAACTTGATAATAGCTTTGCTTAGATAATTTCTTGCTATCTCATTTAAGCTTTACTCATTTGCCCGATGAATTTCTATGAATAACCGAGGATACTGAATCTCATCCTACATATAACTTGATGCCAAAGCCATATCCTAGATATGGTCTTACATGGGATCTCTCATCTTGGTATTAATGCCATGTCTTGACATGGACTTACTCAAAGTCTTCCTTGTATGTTCCCTTGGGAACTTACATTGCCATGTCTTGACATGGTCTTATTTGGTATCTTTACTCATGAGCTGGTCAATGCCGAGCCTTGGCTTAGACTTACATGACATCTTTGCTTAGAGACTCACCAATGCCATGCCTTGGCTTGGGCTTACATGGGTCTTCATCTCATAATAACTCTTCAATGCCAAGACTTGTCTTGGACTTACATGATAATTTTGCTGAATTGCCGATGCCATCCCTTGGCTTGGTGTTATACGGACTTTCTTATCTCATGTGGTAGATCGAGTATCCTAAGTAATTCAACTTCATTCGGGACTTTTTCATACTTAATCTCATTAATTTCTTTGCATAACATACCATTAAACATTCTCATGAAAGTAATGTATATTTAACAGCATAACAAGCAATTCAACGAAAATATTCATGAAGCTTGGAAATCATAAAAACTTACCTCGATATACAAAATGTATGTAGATATGCAATTTAGTCCTCGACTTTGATCTTGCTTCGGTTTCTATCCAGGCTTCGTTTTTCTTGATCTATAATAATTGTTTAGATCATTCAATAATCACATTGACTAAATTGACTATTAACTCATACTTTGGCAAAATTACAAATTTTCCCCTAAACTTTCTCATAATTACATTTTTACCCCTAGGCTCGTAAAATAATTTTCATACCACTTTCTTAAACTTCATGCTTAGTTGATTCATTATCTCAACTATAGCAATAACAAATTCTCACTATTTCTACCATGTATAACAAACTTCATAATAATAACAAACTAGTCCTTTCTAGCATTTCTCATGAAATTCACTTAGAAAAAGATGTTTCTAACATCAAACTCTCATAATCTTCCATAAAACATCATTTTACAAACGTGTCATACATGGGTAGATTTTTGAACATGCATCTTAGCTCATCTTATAGCTAAAAATAGCTAATTCATGTTACGAGGACTCCAAAAACACGAAGAATTTAAAAACGGGGCTAAAATGAACTTACTAGCAAGCTTGAAAAATTGAAGAACCCTAGCTATGGCTTCCTTCAAGTTTTCGGCACTTGGGGAAGAAGATGAGAATGATTTTTGTCATCTTTTTCCCTTATTAATCATTTAATTGATAAATGAACAAAATGCCCTTCTCTTTAAAATTTAGCATTTACCAACTCATGTCCATTTTTGTCCAAAAATTATAATTTGGGCAAATTTCTATTTAAGGACTTCTAATTAATATTCTAAAGCTATTTCATAGAAAAAGCTTCTAGAAACACATAATTTGCAACTTTTAAAATTTAGTCCTAATGGACCCTTTAATAGAAATTTTCATAAAATTTCTACATGAAACTTTCATAATATCATGCAAACATCTCAAATACCTTAAAAACTCATATTACTACTTCGGATTTGTGGTCTCGCACCACTGTTCCGACTAGGCCCTAAATCGGGCTGTTACAATTCTCCCCCCTTAGGGATTTTCGTCCTCGAAAATCTTACCAGCAAATAGGTTTGGGTACTGATTTCTCATGCATTCTTCTGGTTCCCATATAGCTTCTTCTATCCCATGTCTTTGCCACAATGCTTTCACTAAGGAAATACTTTTATTTCTTAGCTGCTTGACTTCTCGAGCTAAAATCTTTACTGGTTCTTCACCATAAGTCATGTCGGACTGAATCTTTATCTCTGAAGGGGTAATTACATGTAAAGGATCTGATCGGTAGTATCTCAACATAGACACGTGAAACACATTATGTATCTTTTATAACTCTGACGGTAAAGCCAATCTGTAAGCTACCGGCCCAACTTTCTTGGTAATCTCATATGGTCCAATGAAAGGTGGACTCAACTTGCCTTTCCGGCCAAATCTTAGAACTTTTCTCCATGGTGACACTTTCAAGAAAACTTTATCCATGACTTGATACTCTGTCTCTTTTCTCTTTAAATCCAAGTAGGATTTCTGTCTGTCTGCTGCAGCTTTTAAACTCTCTCGTATCATTTTCATTTTCTCTTTCAGCTTCTCTAACCAAATCAACTCCGTGAATTTGACTTTCTTTGAGTTCAGTCCAAAATAAAGGCGTTCTGCACTTACGCCCATATAGAGCCTCATAAGGCACCATCTTTAAACTCAACAGAAAACTATTATTGTAGGCAAATTCTGCCAATGGGAGGAACTTTTCCCAACTACCTTGAAATTCAAGGATACAACACCTGAGCATATCATCGAGTACTTGAATTAACCTCTCCGACTGATTGTCGATTTGACGATGAAAAGCTGTACTAAAACTCAACTTTGTACCTAGGACCTCTTGTAGCTTCTTCCAAAATCTGGATGTGAATCTCGGATCTCTATCCGATATGATTGACAAGGAAACTCTGTGAAGTCTTGCTATTTCAGAAACATACAAGTTTGCCAATTTTTCTAATGAATAGTCAACTCATACAGGTATAAAATGGGCTGACTTCATGAGTCTATGAACTACAACCCATATAGCATGTTTCTTGCTCGGTCAAAATGGTGAACCCGTTACAAAATCCATAGTGATACGGTCCCATTTCCACTCAGGTACCATAATTGGTTGCAGCAAACTCGAAGGTACTTGGTGTTCAGCCTTTACTTGCTGACAAATCATGCATTTGGAAACAAACCCTGAAATATCTTTCTTTATTCTTGGCCACCAATACTGTTGCTTCAAATCATTATACATCTTTGTACTACCCGGATGTACAGATAAACATCCATTGTGTGCCTCATGCAAAATTCTCTGAATAAGCTCTTCCTTTCTTGGTACACAAACTCTATCTTTAAACATTAAACATCCATCGGAATTAATCCGAAAGTTGGATTCAACATCTGACTCGCACTCAGCTCTCTTGACTTACAATTCGCTATCTTCTTTCTGAGCCTCAAAGATCTCTTGGAGGAATACTGGTCTAGCTCTCAACTCAACTAGAATAGAACCATCATCGAATAAAGTCATCCGTGAATTCATTGCCCTTAATGCAAATAGGAACTTTCTGCTTAAAGTATCGGTGACCACATTCGCCTTTCCTGGATGGTAGTCAATGATCAACTCATAGTCTTTTATTAATTCTAACCATCTCTGTTGCCTTAAGTTCAACTCTTTTTGCGTCATCAAGTACTTCAAACTTTTGTGATCGGTGAAAATTTGCCATCTTTCACCATATAGATGGTGTCTCCATATCTTTAATATGAAGACTACGGCAGCCAACTCTAGATCGTGTGTCGGATAGTTCTTCTCATGAGGCTTCAACTGTCTTAAGGCATAAGCAATCACTCTGCCCTCTTGCATAAGAACACAGCCTAACCCATTTAAGGATGCATCATTGTAAATTATGAATTATTTCCCCGTCTCAGGTTGTACTAAAACTGGAGCTTCTGTCAACATTGCTTTCAGTTTCTCAAAACTGTGTTGGCATCTTTATGTCCACTCAAACTTCACGTTTTTCTGTAACAATTTAGTCATCGGGGTTGCAATCACAGAAAACCCCTTGACAAATCATCTGTAGTAGCCAGCTAGGCCTAGGAAACTTATAATCTCAGAGATATTCTTGGTGGTTTCCAGTCTGTTATAGTTGAAATCTTACTTGGGTCCACTCGGACTCCATCTCCTGAGACAATATGTCCCAAAAATCCTACCTCCTTAAACTAAAATTCACTTTTATTGAACTTGGCATACAACTGATTTTTTCGTAGAATCTGTAAACTGTTCGTAGGTTTTCAGCATGCTCGATCTCATCTCAAGAATAAATTAATATGTCGTCAATAATAACGACTAAAAACTTGTCGAGGTATGGCCTAAAGATACGGTTCATTAAGTCCATGAATACCGCAGGAGCATTGGTCAATCCAAAGGGCATGACTAAAAATTCATAATGCTCATATCTTGTTCGAAAAGCGGTCTTAGAAACATCTGAATCATTTACTCTCAACTAGTAGTACCCAGATCTCAAGTCTATTTTGGAGAACACAGTGGCTCCTTTCAATTGATCGAATAAATCATCGAATCTAGGCAATGGGTACTTGTTCGTCACTGTCACCTTATTAAGCTGACGGTAATCTATGCACAATCTCATGGTGCCATCTTTCTTTTTCACGAATAAAACCGGAGCACCCCATGGTGAACAACTTGATCTTGCAAAACCTTTATCTGTCAACTCTCCTAACTGTATCTTCAACTCTCTCAATTCCGTTGGAGCCATTCTGTAAGGAGTAATAGATATCGGTACAATACCGGGAGCTAGCTCAATGTTGAACTCAACCTCTCTAACCGGAGGCAATCCTGGTAATTCCTCAGGAAAAACATCCAAGTACTCGTATACTATCGGTACCAATTCAATCTTTAACTCTGTTTCTCTAGCATTCATCACAAGGGCCAGATATGCTTCATACCCTTTTCTTATGTATCTCTGTGCTATCATGTAAGAAATCATTGCCAGCGATCCACCTTGTTCATCTGATTCTACATGGAGAATGTCCCCATTCTAACATCTCATCTCAATGTACTTCTTCCCACAATTTACTATTACATCATGAGTGGTCAACCAGTCCATGCCAAGAATGAGGTCAAACTCATGAAATGGTAACAACATAAGGTTTGTTTTAAAACAATAACCTCTAATCATGAATGGGCAATCTTTAAAAACTTTATCAACTAAAACACTTTTGCCTAAAGGATTAGATACCTTCGTCAACAATTCTGTAAACCCTATAGGCATACTTGGAAACATGAAAAATTTATATACTTTTTCATACCCTTTTTGACCCAAATTCATGCAATTTCAAGTAAATTCTTGTCAGAAAATAATTAAATATTATAAAATAATTAAATTGTGCTAAAAATATGAACATGATGAATTTTAATTAATTTTATAGTTAATTTTGATTAATTTTTACTATTTTCGACAGATTCGCACAAAGGGCGAAAATTGGATAAGCAAACACTGCTCGAAGAATAAACCTGAGAAGCAATTTTAAGTATCGAGGCGAATTTATTTCCAGTCCAAGACGATCCAATTATGAATATTTAATCATAATATAATTAGTTTTAATTTATTCCCAATTTAATTTGGGTTAAATAAATTAATCTTAATTAATTATGAAAAAGGCCCAGTTGAACCGCATCAGTTGAACCAAACCGGTTGAACTGAACCGAGCAAAGAGTTGGGCAGCCCAAACCATGCATATTGATGGCCCAAATCAGCTTATTAGCTGATTAATTAAGTTTCAAAGGAGCCCTTGAAGACTTTTCAAAGTTACATTCAAACCCCTCCAAATATTATGGCTTTGTAGATTTGCCCCAGGCTATTTTTAGCAAAGTTGAATCCATCAACTTTGCCACATAGGTGGCCGTCCAAGGGAGGCCTCTTTTGCTGCTTCTATTTGCTATTTTTAGCAGCCTTGATCAGCTATAAATACCACCCTTTGTTGATCATTTCAATCACACCTCAAGCATCCAACATTCTCCTTTCTCACTTTCTCTCAATTTCCACTTTTCCATTTTCCCTTTGTGTGTTCTTGTGCCGATTTCTCCTCTTGGAAAAGAGGTATTTTCCCAGCCAGTCAGAGCAGCAATTGGAGTATTCGTAAGTTACTTTTGATAGCCGAGGCCAACAAAGAACAAAGAACGGAGCAATTAGTCAAGCCACAGAGAAACACCGGATTTGCTTCTTGTTCCCTATCTCCTTAAATTTTGTTGTTGTTTTGACAAACATGTTTATGAATATTATTGCCATTGGAATGTTTAATTTAATCAATTAATCTTGAATTTAATTCGTGTTGGGTTGATTGCATTTCGATTTCTTAAGTTGCTAAAATTGTGTTTATGCTGTTAAAGGCCTCGGTAAAATGCTTGATTAAGTAAAATCATGTTTAAGTTATCTGGCATTATAATTATTTAGATAGCTTTTGAATTAATTATTTAACGCATTAAAATTGTAATTAACGGACACAATACTTAATCTGTGCATGTTTAATTCTTCTAAGGTAGCTGAAGATTAAATTAGCATTGTATTTGACGATACATATGCCTTGCATAACTTGCAGGATTTTTGTGATTAAATTGTTTCAAGGTAAAACTACTTTGTTACATTGCATGATCTTTTATATGCTTATTAGGTTGAATCAACATAGGAATATGCAAGAGATAGTTTAATTTAATAAGTATGTATGTGCAATAACATGTTTACTTTTATAAATCTGTTCAATCGATCGAATTGACATAGGAATATGTACAAGAGATGAATGGATTTTTATTTGTAAGTATGTTCATAAGTTAGAAAATTACCGAGTTGCCATGTTTTAACAAGTATAAACACAAGCTTAATAATTCTAAGGTAAGAAATGTTATTAATCCAACAAAATTATATCATCTTGATTAAAATCAGTTTTTGAAATCGTGCACTCGAACTTTGTTTATTTTTATTTTACTTTTTTTTCCTTTAGTTTTTAAATATCTCTTAAATCCAAATAATTTTCCATCACCAAAGTGTTTAAAATAATTTTCATAAATAATTCTTTTACAGTCCTTGTGGGTACGATAACTCGACATTTACTTGTCACTTTATTACTTGTTACAATTGTGTACACTTGCACATTTCCACCGTTCCAATACTCATATCGGGTACTAGTTTCATACAAATGTAAGAGTGTGTGGATCCGGGATCTATTAAAGCAATAACCTTGATATCATAAAGAGAAAAGGTACCTATGATAACATCAGGAGAAGATGCCTCTTCGCGAGCGGGAATGGCATAAGTCCTTGCAGGCGCCCTACACTCGGGTCTCGCAGCCTGTTCTCTAGGGTTACCTCTCCCACTTGCTCCACTTCTTGGGTTCTTCTACGGTCTTCCTCTGACTATACTGACCATACTCCCTGATCTCGGGTTCTGAGTCCTCTATTCCTTTGTCGTCTCAGGACAATCCTTTATGTAGTGGTCTTGGGAACCACATCTAAAACATGCATTTCCATTTGCTCAACATTCTCCCAGATGGTGTCTGCCACACTTTGGGCATTCGGGTCTATCCGATCGGATGTTCCCCACACTAGCAACTGAAGTTGTCTGTGCTTTATTTCCCGAATACTGCTTACTCTTTTCCTTCTTTGAAAACCCAATAGAAGTAGCCGATCGGGCAGAGAAATCTCTTGAATTCTTGGCCCTCTCTACTAGCACAACGAATTCCTTCAGTTCTAGGATAGAAACAAACAATTTGATGTCCTAATTTAGCCCATCTTCAAATCTCTTACTCATGATGGCCTCGGTGGACACGCATTCTTGAGCGTATTTGCTGAGTCATACAAACTCACGTTCATAGTCAGTCACATACATTTTGCCTTGCTTTAACTCTAGGAATTCCTTCCTTTTCTGGTCCACAAACCTTTGATTGATATACTTTTTCTTGAACTCTTCTTGAAAGAATTCCCAAGTAATCTTCTCTCTTGGTACTACCGATACCAAGGTGTTCCACCATTGATAGGCAGAATCTCTTAAAAGAGAAACTACACACTTCATGCATTCTTCAGATGTGTATGACAACTCATTAAATACCCTGATAGTATTTTCTAACCAGAATTCGGCCTTTTCCAAATCGCCATCTCTTTTAGCCTAGAATTCTTCTACCCCATGTTTCCTGATCCTATCAACTGGAGGGGCTACAAGGATAGGTTGTGGAATAGGTGGGGCCGGAGGGGGTTGTGTAAAATCCTAAATTTTTGGGCCTATGCGCTTAATGGGTGAAAATGAGTAATGAGTTAATTTAACTGTTAGGGGGTCCAAATTGGTCTCAGGATGTGGTCAAGGCCTTGGTGAAATTTTTTTTTGGGCACTATATAGTTTTAAAATGTGGTATCTGTGTTTAAATTATCAAAATAGGCTTGTGGCCCAGTGGTTAATGGCGCCACTTAGGGAGCAAGGAGGTGACGCCACAACAAGGGAGATAAGGGCCCAAAATTTAAGTTTCATGGGGCCCAATTCTTTTAATTTAAGTTAGCTAATTTTCTGCATTTGGGTTAGGTGGAGTGGATGGCAACAAGGCTCAAAAATAGGAGGATTTATATGAATAGGATAATGTAGATATTATAGTTGATAATATGGAAGATAAAAGGAGAAAAGATAGGAGCTATCTGCAAGGCTAGGTGTTGGCCCAAACCTAGAGGAGTAAAGAATTCGGCTACTTCATGGAAAAGGGGTGCCGAATTTTCCCTTTTTAATTAGCCTGATTTTTAGTTATCAGAAAGGGTACTTTCGGGTTTTTGATAGGAGTGCCAAAATTTCTATAAATAGGGGGGATATCTCATTGATTCTGGCATTTAAACCCTAATTTCCTCTTCATTCTTTGTGCCAAAATTCTTAGTCTCTCCCTCTACAATTTCTTTTCTTTAATTTCTTCAAAAGCCGAAACCTCTCCCTTCACTCTCTTTTCCATTCTTTTCCTCTTGTGCCGATTTATCTAAAATGTCGAAATCTCCATAGTTTTTCTCTATTCATCCCATTTGTGGTTAGTTCTTTTCTTCCGGCATTTAAATCTTTTTCTTTGGCATTGCCGAATCTTCTCTCTAATGCTAGCCGAATCCCCTGTGTTAAGGTAAGTGTCGACTTCTGTTAGTTTCTCACATTTTATTTCAGTTTTTGAAAGGCAAAAGCCGAAAAGCTAATAGTTTAATGGTTCTATGTTGGGCAACAATCTGAGATTTGAAGGAAACTTGGTCGTCTAGATCTAAAAGCCGAAAATCGTTAGTCTCCAATTTCGGGATTTTAAGGTAAGGAGATTTTCCCTAGATTTTTACTAGATTCGTTCATTGTATACAAGATCTTAACTTTATGATGAGGATTAACGATCATATATTGTGATAGTAGTTCTGACAAGGACTTGTGATGGAATTAAATATGGACCAGGCAAAGCAGAGAATCACTAAGTTTAAGAAACGAGCGGTATCTGCAGTTCGAGATTGGCCACTTGGTTGTGGACCGGCTTCTGAACAACACCTTAGGCAGATAGCAGTGGTGTTGGCTACGGATAGCGTCAACTTAGAGGGTCTCGTTCAAACGGTACTTAGGTGTATAGATACTTATCACATAAGTTTTATTTTGTATTATACCTGTTAGGGGTTGAAAAGCCAGAAAATGAGGCTGTATGAACAGTTGTGTGTAGATCTCTAACACACTAATAATCTGTATGAATATATGTATGTTTATGTTATGGGTTAAAAAGCCAGAAAGTGGCTGTGTAGACAGTCGAATGAAACCCAAAAAGGGTTAGGCAAGGAATGCCAGGTACGTAATCATAGAACTTCTCTATGTGTATCGATGTATGCGAAAGACTGTAAACTCTTAGGTAGTAGATTGTTTGATTTTGCATGAATGTATACTTGGGATGGGTTTATTATGAAAAGGGGAAGAGCATGATTGGTCACATGGTGATCGGTGGTAGAAAACCCACCTAATGAAATGTTAGATCACATGGTGATCGGTGGTAGAAAACCCACCTAATGAAATGCTAGATCGCATGGTGATCGGAGGTAGAAAATCCACCTAATGAAATGTTAGATCACATAGTGATCGGTGGTACAAAACCCACGAAATGAAATTTAAGGTCACTTGGTGATCGGTGGTAGAAAACCCACGTTAAAATTCCTGATTGATAAGGAATAAAAAGATGATATCGATATGGTGGTGTGCAGCGATTGGCGGGTTGATTGTAGAAATCCCCAAGGTGTGATGGTTGGTATGGGTTGGTGTGTAGAGGATGGAATTCTAGGATGGGTTGGGCTTTGCATCATTTATTATCTGTCATGTGATTATGATTATTGCCATTGTGTATGGGCCAGGGCTCATAATGTGTTTGTGGGCCCAATACTTTTATGTGTTTTCGGGATTTACACACGGAGTCTTGGTGACTCACCCTATTATTTTTCCCTAACTTTTCAGCTGAGCAGTAAATCGTGGACATGGCAGCCGAGACGGACTCGAGGGGCCATCAAGTTTTTATTTCTATAGATTATTTTCAGTTTTTTCCTTTAAGTTTTATTTTGGGAATATTTAGGTAATAAGGCCCCATAGTTTATATTCGCCTAAGTAGTTTTTAAATATTTGCAACTTATGAAATTTTGTCAAAGGTTTAATTATTCATAATAACAACAATACAAGGTTTTTTTTTTTTTAAAATGTCGCTTATTTAGTAATTACTACCTAATAAATCTACGATTTCCAAAACCAACAAAGCAAAAGTTTTCAATGTACAACCCGTAGCATACCAGATCCGGTCGAAACGTATGGGCCGGGTTTGGGGTGTTACAGGTTGTGCATTCGGGTTTGCACGAATGAACTTTGTATACCATGTGTTCATTATATGAAGGAAGGCTTCTCTAGCCTCTTCTCCCCCTTCTTGACTCACCGTAGTGGGTCTATTTTCATTCTCGTTCGACACCGTCCCTTCAGTGGGAGCCGGTGTGTTACTTTCTACGTCATCCGCCACAGCTTTTTCGGGATCCATTTACTATATATATAAACATAATTTAAGTCGTCAGGAGTCCTCACACTATCATTATAACAACATTCTTACGTATGGCATGTATAGCTAGACTCGTGCTCGTGCTACGTTAGTCTTAGAACTGACTAAACCGTGGCTCTGATAACACTAAATGTAACACCCCAAACCCGAGTCCAAGGCTGAAACCGGATATGAGACATTACTATGCTTGAACTTTCTCAAACATGCACTTACTGACTGTAAAATTTTGTTCCGAATTAAAAATTTCATACATTTCATACATTTCATAGGCCTACGGGGCCTTAAACACATATCTATAAACTTTCGAAACTTAATCGAAAACTTTTCCTTAAAACAGGGGTCACACGCCCATGTGGCTTGGGACACGCCCGTGTACCTTTAGACACGCCCATGTCTTCCAACCGTGGTCGACACTGACTATATTCATAAGGTCTTGACACGTCCGTGGACTTAGACCGTGTGCTATAGCATGATATATTGACTTACTCACACGACCTGGGGCACATGCCCATGTTCTGAACGTGTATCACACACGGCCTATACAAATGACTGTGGGATTAGCCCGTGGTCTATACTGATTTAAGACACTAATATTCAGGGAACACACGGCCTAGACATACGCCCGTGTGTCCATCCGTGTGGGTACTTAAAGGCTATTTTCCAAGCCAATTGCCACCCTGAAATTAAAAATCAATCTCAAGCTTCATTCATCAACTCAAATATTTCATTTATCATTTATAAACATACATACTTAGCCAATCTTGGCCTATCACTTAGCCATATACAAAAGAATAATAAACTTGATAGCCCATATTTGCCATTCTTAAGACATTTTCTCAAAATGAAGTGCTTCCTATACATGCCATACTTAATATAAATAACTTGGCTATACCAAAATAGTGATTGATAGTGTGCTTCGAGCTCCGATGATGATGATCCACGAGATTAGCTTGGCGGGACTACATGGAAAGAAAGAATAAAAGACGTAAGCGTTTAGCTTAGCAAGTTTGTGTATAATGCACATAGCAACATACTTGTTTAACATAAACCATTTGGCATAAACGATGGCATCATAATTTTAGTTATTTAAGCTTACTCACTCTTAATGATTCTTACATATCTCATGGTACTTACTAGTCTCATGCTCATGAGGTAAACAAGGTACCTGTATCACTTGATCACATAGATCAGCATACTTTACTATAATAATCATAATCTCTAATTCATCATTCATAACATGAATAATACTCATTTTCAACTTGATAATAGCTTTGCTTACTTAATTTCTTACTATCTCATTTAAGCTTTATTCATTTGCCCGATGAATTTTTATGAATAATCGAGGATACTGAATCTCATCCCACATATAACTCGATGCCAAAGCCACATCCTAGATATGGTCTTACATGGGATCTCTCATCTTGGTATTGATGCCATGTCTGGACATGGACTTACACAAAGTCTTCCTTGTATGTTCCCATGGGAACTTACAATTGCCATGTCTTGACATGGTCTTATTTGGTATCTTTACTCATGAACTGGTCAATGCCGAGCCTTGGCTTGGACTTACATGAAATCTTCCTTGTTACTCACCAATGCCAAGACTTGTCTTGGACTTACATGATGTCTTTGCTTGGAGACTCACCAATGCCATGCCTTAGCTTAGGCTTACATGAGTCTCCATCTCATAATAACTCTTCAATGCCAAAACTTGTCTTGGACTTACATGATAACTTTGCTGAATTGCCAATGCCATGCCTTGGCTTGGTCTTATACGGACTTTCTTATCTCATGTGGTAGATCGAGTATCCTAAGTAATTCAACTTCATTCGGGACTTTTTCATACTTAATCTTATTAATTTCTTTGTATAACATACCATTAAACATTCTCATGAAAGTAATGTATATTTAACAACATAACAAGCAATTCAATGAAAATATTCACGAAGCTTAGAAATCATACAAACTTACCTCGATATACAAAATGTATGTAGATATGCAATTTAGTCCTCGACTTTGATCTTGCCTCGATTTCTATCCGGGCTTCGTTTTTCTTGATCTATAATAATAGTTTAGATCATTCAATAATCACATTGACTAAATTGACTATTAACTCATACTTTGGCCAAATTACAATTTTTCCCCTAAACTTTCTCATAATTACACTTTTACCTCTAGGCTCGTAAAATAAATTTCATACCGCTTACTTAAACTTCATGCGTAGCTAATTCATTTGCTTAGCTAATTCATTATCTCAACTATAGCAATAACAAATTCTCACTATTTCTACCATGTATGACAAATTTCATAATAAAAACAAACTAGTCCTTACTAGCGTTTCTCATGAAATGCACTTAGAAAAAGATGTTTATCTAACATCAAACTCTCATAATCTTCCATAAAACATCATTTTACAAACATGTCATACATGGGTAGATTTTTGAACATGCATCTTAGCTCATCTTATAGCTAAAAATAGGTAATTCACGTTCCAAAAAACACGAAGAATATTAAAAACGGGGCTAAAATGAACTTACTAGCAAGCTTGAAAAATTGAAGAACCCTAGCTATGGCTTCCTTCAAATTTTCGGCACTCGGGGAAGAAGATGAGAATGATTTTTGTCATCTTTTTCCCTTATTAATCATTTAATTGATAAATGACCAAAATGCCCCTCTCTTTAAAATTCACCATTTGCCAACTCATGTCCATTTTTGTCCAAAAATTATAATTTGGTAAAATTGCTATTTAAGGACTTCTAATCAATATTCTAAATCTATTTCATACAAAAAGCTTCTAAAAACACATATTTTGCAATTTTTGCAATTTAGTCTTAATGGACCCTTTAATAGAAATTTTCATAAAATTTCTACATGAAACTTTCATAATATCATGCAAACATCTCAAATACCTTAAAAACTCATATTACTACTTCAGATTTGTGGTCTCGCACCACTGTTCTGACTAGGCCCTAAATCGGGCTGTTACAAGGTCTAATTTTCAAGTTCAATTACCTATTGGGTCAATTGTCTCACTTGAAAATTAACTTCCAAAAATATCATATTAATTTTATTTGATTTGATTAATTTAATTTTACTTGATCAAAATTAATTTTTCCATAAATCAATTAGATTTTCCAAATTAAATTTTCAAGAAAATTATTTAGCCAAATTCTCTAGTTGAACAATTCCCATGACCACCTAATTTAGATATACATCGAATAAATCGACTCAATTAAATTATTCCCAAAGTCGTAGAAAATTCTTCTAATTCAAATGCAGTCTGATCGATCCTTTTGTTGAGCTAACGAAGGGACCAATTCGACATATAGAATTAAGCATGATGACATGGAACACTGGATGAACCTTGAGTTTTGCTGGCAACTCAAGTTTGTAAGCCACCTTGCTTGCCCTCTTCATCACTCGAAAAGGTCCCTCATACTATCGTGCAAGCCATTATGATGCAATATCGAGTGTAATTTCATAAAGAAAGAATCACCAACTTGAAATTCCATATCCCTACGAGTTCGATCAGCCCACTTCTTTTTGTGCTTACTTGTCTTATGTAGGCAAGCTCTAGCTAAGTCATTCTACTCATGCCACTATTTTGCCAATCTATAAGCTGCTAGATTTGGTCCTCCATAACGGGCCGCAACAACGTTGGGTGTAAGTGGTTGTTGGCCTGTCACTATCTCAAACGGACTTTTATTTGTTTCCCCACTTCACTACAAATTATAAGAAAATTGGGCCACATCAAACAACTTTGGCAAGTCTTTCTATGTAACATTTATATTGTAACAGCTTGCTTTTAGTGAAATTAAAATAGTAGTTTTGGAACCACAAATCTGATTAGTAAATTATTATTTTATTATTATTTTAATGTCTTACGATATGGTAGCAGGGTCGTATAAAAATATCGTTAAGAAATTTTGACGTTTGCATGCTTAATTTAGTAAAAGGGACTAAATCGTAAAAGGTGCAAAAGTAGAGTTCTATTAGTTAAAGGTATCAATTAGCTATGAAAGTTAAATGTGAGTGAACTTAAGTGGTAACTAGACCATTTATGATGTTAGTGGATATTCATGGTAAGGTATTATTGAAATTTTGAATGTTTTTAAAAGGCAAAATGGTAAAATGGTAAATAAAGATAAAATTAAATACGTAAAAAATCATAATCTCTTTCATTTTTCTTCTCTTCTTTACTGATTCTTCAAAGGAACAAGGCTAGGGTTTGACCAAACCGTTTTGTTTTGCATGGTATGAATTTCGATTCTGTTTCTAATGAATTTTTTTATGTTTTTAGGATCACTGTAGCTTAATCTAACTAGCCCAGGGACTAATTTGTAAAATGGTTAAAGAGTTAGGGTTTTTCCATGAACATGTTTGCATGATTCTTGAAGTTTAATGAAAGATTATGAGTCTTTGTTGTTAAATAAACAAGCTTTGTAAAGGGATTTTTTATGAAATTATCATTTAGGGACTTATTTATAAAAGTAGTAAAATTACATGGTAAAATTGTGAAATGCAAATTTGTATGGGTTGATATATGTCCCTAGTGCATTCATCTAGTATGAATTGTGGATGAAATTTCTCAAATTTCAATTTCGAGCTTAAGGACTAAATTGTAAAGAAGTTAAAATATTAGGGGAAAATGTAATTTTGCAAAAGTATGAATTTTGCAAAAGTATGTAATTTCTTATTTATATCAAGATAAACCTCGTACAGATATAGATCGAGGAAAAGTTAAAGCCTTGGATTAGTTGATCTTGTTTTTACGTCTTCGTCATCTAGGGAAGTTCGTATGATTAAATGATTTTTTAAGGTTATATTGATCTATGTATTCTTGTGTTATTTTTCATGTAATTAAATGCGAGAAGTCCAATGATGTTATAACGATTACCGAGCCTCGTTTGAGCCTTAGGAATACGTAGGATACAAATGACATGTCATTAGGGTTACCATGTTTCAAATGTTGGTTTGAATGTCCTACCGATGGCTAAGGTCCTGCATTTGTTGCGGATACTCAACTTGTATGAGCAGCATCGCGTAGCTTACATTTTGACTATCAGCTTGTGTGAGCAGACCCATTTCACAGCTCAAGTGAGCAATGATGTAAAGGAAAAAGGAAAGGTTACGACTATATGTTTTACACACTTTGTGTAAGCTTTCCCGTGTATTCGATGTTATTCTAAATAGTTCAACGGGCATGAAAAGAAAAGGAATGGTAAGTGTTCAAATGACTTATTTCATGAATCTATGAAAATGATTGAAATAAGTACATTTATGTTTATAAAATGATGATTTTAGATGATGTTATTCAAGTACACATAGCTTACCTTATGCTAATTCAAGTGAATTTTGAGTTGATGCACTAACATGTGTTGTTGATGATGCTTAGGCTTATGCCAAGCTTGTGTTGGATTGTATCATATTTAATTTTAAGGTTATACATTGAAATGGTAAGTTATGTTATTGTTCTACGAACTTACTAAGCATTATATGCTTACGTAGTTTTCTTTCCAATGTTTTATATATAATTGGAAGCTCGATCGATTTGGAAGCTTGTCGGAGATCTATCCCCCATCCAACGATTATATCAGTAGTTTTTGATGTTTTGGCCAAGGTTATAATGGCATGTATAGGTGGACTTATGTTTAATGTTTGGTTGAATGCTTAGATGTTGATTTTAGTATGTATATATATGTTGGTTGTTTGGTACCATTTTAGTAATGGCTGAATTGTGTCATTTAAGTGCTTATTTTGCATGAGAGAAATGGTTCAAATGGTAAGTTTAGATTGATATGGTATAGGATAAGTTATGGTATATTTTGAAATGGTAAAAATGTGATCAAATATGCATATGTATAAGTAAGTTTGTATGCTTGCTTTTGAGGTGCCTTATATGGCACATTGGTTGAATGAATTTGGTCATTTTATGCATGTTTTGGTATGCTTGTGATGCATTGGTCATGGGTGCAAATTTCTTGTAGGTACATGTTTATAATGGTGGTGGAAATGGCTTGAATTTGGCCAATTTCATATCCAAATGGCTTGAGACACGGGCATGTGACTCAGCTGTGTAACAACCTGGTTTAGACCCTAGCCGGAATAGTGGTTTTGAGACCACAAATTCGAGATTGAAAAAATATTTTAATATTATTTTTGGTGTCTACAATATGTGATTGAGTATGTGTGAAAGTTCTGTGTGAAAATTTTAACGTTTGTGTGCTTAATTTGCAAAAATAACTTAATTGCATAAAATGCAAAAGCTGTGTGCTGATTGTTAAAGTGCCTATTTGTCATGGCTTCTTAAATAGAAGGTCCTTATGTTGTTGATATTATTCCATATGCTAAATGGATGGACAAAAATACCTACGGTTAGTGGAATTTTAAAAGAATGAATAAAAGGGGAAAATGATAAATGGTGTATTAATGTTAATATATGCAAATAAAACAAAAGAATAGTGGAAGTGTTCATCTTTGTCCATCGAAAATTGAAAGAAAAGAAAAGAAAAAAAGATAGCTAGGTTTGTCCATGATTTCTCTTTGATTAAGGTATGTGTTTTAGTTTGTTTTTGATGATTTTTACGTTTTTGTGATAGTTGCTTAGTGTATTATCAAGCCCATGCCTTAATTTTAGAATTTGATAAAGATTTTGAGAAATGCCATTGATGAATGCTTGAGCTTTGTGTTGATAGTTGGTGAAATATGAAAGATATGTGAAAGATTAACATGTTTTATCTTTGGATTTTTGGTGAATTTGAGTAATTAGTAATTTGGACTAAATTGTGAAAAAATATATTTTAAGGGACTATTTGTTTATATTTCAATATGTTTGGATGATGATTGACTTTGTGTTGTAAAATGATTGTAAATGTTTTGAATGTTCGGTAATGCCTCTTAACCCCATTCCGGCAACGGTTACGGGTTAGGAGTGTTACATTTTATTGGTATCATAGCTACGGTTTAGTCGATTCTAGGACTCACGTAGTGCATTTGAGTCTAGCTATACATGTCATATATATAATTGCGATAGTGTGATGAATCCTAACAGTTGAAAACGTGTTTTCGTAAAGTAAATGGATCCCGATTGAGCAATTGCTGATGATGTTGAGAGCAATGCGCTTACTCCCTCTCAAGGGACAGCGCCGGCCAAATCTAGGCCCATAGCTAGTAGCCACGAGAGAGAGGTTGTAACACCCAATACCTATGTCCGATGCTAGGACTGGATACAATACATTACCATGCTTGATCTCACATAAACATACACTTACGGGCTGTAAAATTTCATTCCGACTTAAAACTTCTCTTTCTTAGACTAATCATGCATTTCATGGGCCTACGAGGCCTTAAACACTTATCCGGAAACTTTTGGGACTTAGTCTTAGAATCTTCTTTGAAGCAGGGTTCACATGCCCATGTTGTAACAACCCAAACCCGGCCCAAACACTATGGCCGAATCTAGTCTGTTACAAGGAAAAATATTTGTGGAAACACTTTTGCTAAGTCGATTCTTAGTTGTCAAAAACCCTTTTCAATTGATTGTTTAATTAAAACCATACTTTGGTTTAATGTGAAAATTTATTAAGTCGAGTTATTTTAAAATTTCAAGTGTGCCCGATGGCACGTTAAAAATAATTTTCGTTTTAACTTGGTAAACATGTGGTTTGAATATTAATAACAAAGTTTAAAACAAGTATTCAACGTATAAAACAAAATATCAGGAGGCCTTATTACATTCACATAAAATAAAAACCTGGAAATAAAAATATCATGTCTAAAATTAAAGTTCATTTAAATTAAATCCACTGCATGGCCACCTCGAGTCCACCCGGCTCCACATCCGCGATCTACGTTTCTCCTGAAAAATGTAAAGGAGAAGGTGAGTCACCAAGACTCAGTATGTAACCCTTCCCCCGATTTTAAACATTTTCATACACAACATATAACAATTAACGTGCATAATATTATGTCCCCAACCTAGCCAACCAAACGCCATTGTCTACCCCGCGTTGTGGTACCAAAACCACCGGTGGTGCCAAACCACCGGTGACATATAGTCACAATGTGTTACCAAAACATCGGTGTCCAGAGAGACACGAATCGATTGATGGGGCCAACCCATCGTGTGATACCAAATCACCGCGACGATCCCATATCTCAAGTGGGGCCAACCCACGGTGTGGTGTTAACCACGAGGACGAGTCGCTATGAGGTGCCAAACCTCCGGAGGTACCAAACCTCTCGGTGACCGTAGTCACAAGCGGTGTGTTACCAAAACATCGGTGCCCGCGGCACGAATAACACGCCCTCCACTCAAATAACCCACGATGAGTTAAACAGCTTATAAGCAGATGTCATACATTTATCACATGTATCATTAAGCCATGCTTCCCAAAAAGCATATAATAATCTCATATTAACGAGAGACTTACCGGGATCCCCACTTGTACCGTTAAGGTACCAAATCCGTATCTACATCAAGCAGATTTACATACAACATGTATTTAATACAATCTATTAATTGCTATAAGTGTGTATGTACACACCTGATATTGATGATAGTCCTAAATCGAAAAGACGAGTCGGCCACCCTAGATCTCCCTGCACCTATATTCGGCCAACCCTTAGGATTAGTATTATGGCCTATTCTGGCTAACCAAAACAAATCTAGAGGGGTCGGTTGTGATCCCGAATCCTTACCCTTTGCTTTTGGCTACCAACCACAATACTCAATATGCGAATCTGTTTTACCAAATAATCGGTCAAAGATACTGTCAATAGCCTTCGACTTTTAATCACTTAACAATAACCCATTGAAAAATAAGCCCTTACCACCACTTACTAAAGCCGAATGCTAGATATTTAGGCTTAGATTGCTTGCTCACGATATCCCGAAGTCCTAGGTGCAATTGATTTCACAGAAGGATTAGTATATGCCGGATTTCGGCTTTTAGATACTTAAAAAGAACTTGATGGACTTAATAATGGATCCTTACCACCTTACCCCAAAACCGACTATCAGAGAATGAAAGATCCGATCTTGCTGCTTGAGATCCCGAAGTGCCTTCACCAAACGATTGCCACAAGAAATCCCGAAGATCTATCCCCTTCCTAGTATTCGGCCAAAGAGGTTAAAAACGTGAGAAAGGAATTCGGCACTTCCAATGGGTATGTTCGACCAAAAGAATAGAGGAGAAATAATGGGGAAGAAAAGTGTTAGAGGTTTCGGCTTGGCAATAGTGGAGAAGGAAAGGAGAGAAAGGAGAGGGTAGGTGTTTTGGTCAGAAATCAAAAGTAGAAGAAGAGGAAGATGGTGAGGTAGAAATCGGTTTTGAGAAGGAATGAAAGAAAACAAGAGAGGTGATTGCTTAGCCGAAAATTAGGACGAAAGGACTAGCAAATTCGGCACATCCCCCCCTCTTTTACTTGCCGTCCACTCCTTCCAAAGGAGTTCAAATTTCGGCAAAACACTCCAAGTTACTCTTGGCCACACATTTGTATTAATTCAAATAATTTGAATTAATTCCCAACAATAAATAATAATCTCTTAATAATCCATGTAATATCCTCATTTATCTTCCATTATCCTATAATAATCCTTTTTTAAAAAATTTACTCATATTATCTACATAAATAAATAATAAAAAGAGTTTAAAGAGAGGAAGTCTCTCCCCCCTATGCCGTCCAAATAAATATCAAAAAGAGAGGATTTTGTGACTCGAACCAAGGCTCTCCCTCACCCCCTTGTGGCGTCACAAGTAACTCTTAAGTGGCCCTCCTTTTTGCCACTTTACCAAGCCGATTTTTATGACAAATTATCCACATTTATTCTTATAACCCCCTCTTGCCAAGGCTCCCTGCTTTTAAAATTAGAAACTGAAATTTTCTACCAAATCGAACCTACTCAAGGCCTTTAATTAAGCCTTATATTCCCATAATTAATACTATTGCACTTCAAGCACACGAAATAATTACTCAACCGCAAATAGCCCCAAATTTAGGATGTTACAGTTCTACCCCCTTAAAATAAATTTCGTCCTCGAAATTACCTGGTCAGAAGAGGTGGGGGTATTGCTGCCGCATCACATCCTCGGGTTCCCACGTAGCTTCCCCCGTACCATGGTTCTGCCATAGCACTTTCACTAAGGGCACTGACTTCCTACGCAGAACCTTGACATCTCGATCTAAGATCTGAACTAGTTCTTCTTCGAAAGATAAATCCGAATTAACCTCAATCTCAGCCACTGGTACAATATGTGAAGGATCTGACCGATACCGTCTAAGCATCGATACATGGAAGACATCATGGATCTGATTCAGTTCTACTGGCAATTCAAGCTGATAAGCTACCGGTCCTACTTGCTTCAATACCGTATATGGCCCGATGAACCTTGGGCTTAGCTTCCCTTTCCGTCCAAATCTCAACACCTTTTTCCAAGGCGACACCTTCAGAAAGACCTTGTCTCCCACAGCATACTCCATTTTCTTGTGTTTGAGATCAGCATAAGACTTCTGCCTATCTGATGCTTCCTTGAGACGAGACCGAATCACCTTGACTTTATCCTCAGTTTCCGCTACCAATTCTGGACCCAACACCTGTCGCTCACCCAACTCCGTCCAACACGTCGGAGTACGACACTTACGTCCATACAGGGCTTCGTACGGAGCCATCTGAATACTCGCTTGATAACTATTGTTATAAGCGAATTCCGCTAATGGTAGGTATTCCTCCCAACTACCATTGAAATCCAAAACGCATCCTCTTAACATATCCTCTAAGATTTGTATCACCCTTTTCGATTGTCCGTCAGACTGTGGATGGAAAGCTGTACTGAAATCCAACCGTGTACCCAAAGCTTGATGCAACGCTTTCCAGAACCTTGACGTGAATCTGAGATCCCTATCCGAGATGATCGACACTGGCACACCATGCAATCTTACTATTTCTGACACATACAGCTTAGCTAGCTTCTGAAGAGAGAAATCCACCCTCACTGGTGTGAAGTGTGCTGACTTAGTTAGACGGTCTACTATTACCCAAACTGCGTCCTTCTTGCTGGGCGTAAGGGGTAGCCCACTGACGAAATCCATCGTGATCCGCTCCCACTTCCATTGAGGATCTTTTATCGGTTGCGTGAGTCTCGATGGCAATTGATGTTCACTTAAACTCCGACATGTCAGACACTTTCCCACAAATTCAGTTACCTCACGCTTCAACCCTGGCCACCAGAACTATTTCCGTAGATCTCCATACATCTTGCTTCCTCCCGGATGCATAGCGTATGGGCTGCTATGTGCATCATGGAGAATTTTTCGCCTCAACTCCACATCTTTCGGCATACATGCTCGCCTCTTGAAAACATAGCACTCCATCACTAGATGCATCAGCACTTCCAAACCACCATCCTGAACTGTACCCTCTTAGCGTTCAAGCCTTCATCCACTAACTGCTTTTCCTTAATCTCCTCAATCCACGTTGGCTTAACTTGGAGTCCTGCCAAAAGACTCCCATCATCATATAGACTCAACCGAGCGAACATTGCTCTTAAGTCCGTCACAACCTTCCGGCTTAACGCGTCAGCTACCACGTTAGCCTTACCCGGATGGTACTCGATTGAACAATCGTAGTCCTTTAATAGTTCAATCCACCGACGTTGTCTCAGGTTTAGATCCTTCTGGGTCAGAAGATACCTCAAACTCTTATGATCCGTGTAGACTATCGACTTCTCCCCGTACAGATAATGTCTCCATATCTTTAGAGCGAAGACAACTGCTGCTAACTCCAAATCGTGTGTTGGGTAGTTAACCTCATGCGGTCTTAACTGACGTGACGCATAGGCTACTACCTTCCCTTCCTGCATCAACACACATCCCAACCCAGTATGGGATGCATCACAATAGACTGTAAACAACTTTCCTGCTTTAGGCTGTACCAAAACCGGAGCTTCCGTCAGAATTTTCCTTAGCTTATCAAAGCTTTCTTGCTGCTTCTTCGTCCATACAAATGGAACACCTTTCCTTAGTAACTTAGTTAACGGCGCTGTGATTAAAGAGAATCCTTCTACGAATCTCCGATTGTACCCCGCTAAACCCAGAAAACTTCGTATCTCGGACACCGACCTAGGCGGTTTCCAATCCAACACCGCTTCAATCTTGCGAGGGTCTACTCTAATTCCCTCAGCAGACACCACATGTCCTAAGAATGCCACCTCCCTAAGCCAAAATTCGCACTTACTGAATTTGGCATATAATTGCTTCTCCCTCAACACTTGTAGAACTATACGCAAATGCATATCATGCTCCTCCTCCGTCTTAGAATAAACTAATATGTCGTCTATGAACACCACGACAAATTGGTCTAAGTACTGCTGAAACACCCTATTCATCAAGTCCATGAATGCTGCCGGCGCCTTGGTCAATCCAAATGGCATTACCAGAAACTCGTAATGTCCATACCGAGTTCTGAATGCCGTCTTGTGAACATCAACCTCCTTCACCTTAAGTTGATGGTAACCCGACCTAAGGTCTACCTTCGAGAACACCGAGGCACCCTTTAGTTGATCAAATAAGTCGTCAATCCGAGGCAACGGATACTTGTTCTTGATCGTTAGCTTGTTCAGTTGGCGGTAGTCGATACACATCTGCATTGAACCGTCCTTCTTCTTGACAAACAACACAGGTGCTCCCCACGGAGATATGCTTGGTCGAATAAACCCTCTATCCAAGAGCTCCTGAATTTGAGCCTTCAGCTCCACCAATTCCTTTGGTGCCATTTGGTATGGTGCTATAGACACAGGTGCCGTTCCGGGTAGCAAGTCTATACCGAATTCAACTTCCCGCTCTAGAGGCAGACCTGGAAGCTCTTCTGGGAACACATCAGCGAATTCCCCAACCTTTCAGACCTTTCCAACTACCGACTCCTTAGCTTCCAAAGCACATTTTCGAACCAAATACGCCTCACAACCCTTCTTGACCATCTTTTCAGCCTTCAAGGCAGACACCACATTGGATAGGTAATTCCTTCTATCACCTATCATAACCACTTCATCACCTTCACTGCCTTAAGAACCATGCGCTTAGCCGCAAGCAATCCAAATTCGCCGATACTTAACCACGGTCCATTCCAAGGATCAAATCGAACTCCCCAAACGGTAGTTCCATCGGATCGACCACAAATACTACCCCTTGGAGTTCTAGGGGTACGTCTCTATAAAGTTTGTCTACCACTACAGAGTGACCTAAAGGGCTAACTACAGTCATCTCCCTAGAAGCAGTTTCAGAGTTTAGGTCCATAGTCTCTACCACACTACTAGCAATGTACGAGTGCGTCGAACCCACATCAATTAATGCAACATAAGGAAGACCAAAAATTAGAAACGTACCGGTTATGACATCCGGTGCGTCACCCTCCTCGCGACGCCTCGCTGCGTAGACTAAGCAAGGCTGCCTAGCCTCTGTGTTGCCTGAACCTCTGCCCTGAGTTCCACGACCTCGGTTAGGACCGTTGTTTCCTCTGCCATTACCACGACCCCTCTGTGGTGGTCCAACATTTCTGCCCTGAACACGGTTCAGTCCCTCAGGCTGATTCTTAGCTGACTTTTGAGGACAGTCCCTTACACGATGCTCCAAAGACCCACACTCAAAACAACCCCTATCACCGGTCCAACAACCTCCCCAATGGGTTTTTCCACGGCCGGTTACATCGAGTCGGTCTACGATTAGTAGTCATGGGCCTTGCTGCCTGATTTGGCCCACTTTGTCTGGCCTTTTTCTGGGCACTACCACTTGACCCAGCTGCCCCAAATCCTCTCTTCTGACAATTCCTACTATCGCTTTGCCTCACAGCCTCCTTGATCCCTTCGGCTACCTTAGCCTTTTCCACTAGAGATGAGAACTCACGAACCCATCTGCGGGGCAATCAGTAACCTCAAATCATCTCGAGTCCATCCTCAAAGCGGACACACGGCGCTCATGCTCGATCGCCACGATGCCTCTACAGCATACCTACTCAACGACCCTTAAAAACTCGCCTCATACTCTCGATCTCGACTTATTCCCTTGCACTAACCCTAGAAAGGCTTTCCTCCGAGCATCCGTGATAGTTTGGTGCCCACATACTTCTTCTGATAGGTGGTTTTGAAATGATCCCAAGTCAGATCATCTGCCGTGGCTCCATCTCGGACCGTCAGCCACCACTGGTACGCTTCATCCTTTAGAAGCGACACAGCCCCTTTCAGCTTTTCCTCCTCAGTCAGGTCAAGATCATCCATGATCCTTTCAGTTGACTTAACCAAGATTTCGCCAAGACTTTGGGTGCTACTCCTGACACACCCCAAAATACCTCCGTTCTGTTAGATCGGAGTCGCTCGGGAACAGATTTTCGAGCTCCCAAATTTCCACCAGCCCCAGCCACCATCTCCAAGACTCGCAGAAAAGCGACTTGCGACATCGCCTCTCACCGGTGGCCCGATCCTCGCTCCTCAGCTCTAAAAGTAGGAGGTGGTGGTGGCGGTGGTACCTCGTTTTCCGAACCTTGTCCTGACCTGACGGGTTCAGACACCGTCATCCTACCCCTACCGCGTCCACGGCGTCCACGTCCCCTAGAACTCATTCTATCTACCGTGCTTTTAATCTGATTAAGAAAATTTTTATGCGTTAGCATTTGTTCCACTTTGTTAATCGCGAAGAAGTTTTATGCAGAAAGTTTAGTTAGGGATTCTTTCGAGCAAACAAGTTTTCAGTCTTCTATCCTAGTTTACACAAAGGAGTACATGCATCCATTCCCTAACACTTTCCATACCTATTCGCTCTTGGACATTTACGCCCATTTCTAACCTGTGGTATTTTAGTCATTTTCCTCTGAGGGTATTTTTCGTAATAGAAGAAGTTGTAAAATTTAAATAAAACAAATCACATTGAAATTCCCAAAAACTGGAGGATGGTTTCGAAAATTGGCAAAATTTAAAGATATGGCATCGTTTTGGAAACCAGGGGTATTTCGGTAATTTTGTCATTCAGGGGCAAATTCGTAATTTTAATAAGTCAGGGATATTTTTAACAGTTGCAAAACTCAGGGGTTTCTTTCTGAAAATGTTCCTTTTCGATAGTGATGTTTGTAAAGATTTCCAAAACCAGGGTCATTTCGGTAATTTTACAACTTGACGGCGTTTTCGTAATTTCCAAAACCAAAATATTTTGCTGATGATTTTCAAAGCTAAGTTGTTGAATATTTGTAAAATAGTTGAAATTTTGAGCAAAACCATTGAACTGATATTTTATGAACCGAGGGCACTTTAGTAATTTTACCCCTAAGGGCATTTTTGTAATTTTCCACAAATTGAGTTTTTCGAAGAAAACGTTGTCAAAGATGATGTTCTCTGATTTGAAAGAGTTATTGCAAAAGTTTTGAAAACATTAGGGTTTTGTTGTTTCATTCCTTTTTCGAAAAAAACATGGCTAGTTCCCTTTTGGGTTTTAGTCCTTATGTTTAGCCTATGACCGAGCCATCCTGGTCAAGGTGAACCAAAGCTATGCACCAGGCAGGATTCGAGTGAAGAGGAGGTGGGTCACGCGGACCGCTTAAATACCAAGCTCTCACCGACCTTTCTAGACATGCGCACAGAGGTTGCCACACCACTGAGCCCTCTGAGTTAGGGTGAACCGAAGCTACGCACCAGGTAGGATACCTGCGAAGAGGAGGTGAGTCACGAGGACTGCTTAAATACCAAGCTCTTCCGGATCCACTCCTAGACATGCGTACAGGGGTTACTACACCTTAGCTCAGTGACTAAGTCATAAGTGGGTTTAGTTCTTTAAGTCTTATGTTTGGTTTGTGTGTTTGAGTAATCTAATCCTAGGGTTCAAGTCCCTATAAGTCTATCTACGTTCCATGCTTCCTACCCTTCTATAGAATATAATTCACAAAGAGGTTTAGATGTACTTACAGGCGGATCGGTCTTGGGAGACTCGGGCCATGCTGTTCAAAAACCAAAAATCATTCCATAAAGCCTACTAAAACATTTTTGGGCCTTGGGCCCCCACAGCCGAGCTTTGAACTGGGCTCTGATACCAATTTTGTAACAACCCAAACCCGGCCCAAACACTATGGCCGAATCTAGTCATTACAAGGAAAAATATTTGTGGAAACACTTTTGCTAAGTCGATTCTTAGTTGTCAAAACCCTTTTCAATTGATTGTTTAATTAAAACCATACTTTGGTTTAATGTGAAAATTTATTAAGTCGAGTTATTTTAAAATTTCAAGTGTGCCCGATGGCACGTTAAAAATAATTTTCGTTTTAACTTGGTAAACATGTGGTTTGAATATTAATAACAAAGTTTAAAACAAGTATTCAACGTATAAAACAAAATATCAGGAGGCCTTATTACATTCACATAAAATAAAAACCTGGAAATAAAAATATCATGTCTAAAATTAAAGTTCATTTAAATTAAATCCACTGCATGGCCACCTCGAGTCCACCCGGCTCCACATCCGCGATCTACGTTTCTCCTGAAAAATGTAAAGGAGAAGGTGAGTCACCAAGACTCAGTATGTAACCCTTCCCCCGATTTTAAACATTTTCATACACAACATATAACAATTAACGTGCATAATATTATGTCCCCAACCTAGCCAACCAAACGCCACTATCTACCCCGTTGTGGTACCAAACCACTGGTGGTGCCAAACCACTGGTGACATATAGTCACAATGTGTTACCAAAACACTGGTGTCCGTAGACACGAATCGATTGATGGGGCCAACCCATCGCGGTGATACCAAATCACCGCGGCGATCCCATATCTCAAGTGGGGCCAACCCACGGTGGTGTTAACCACAGGGACGAGTCGCTATGAGGTGCCAAACCTCTGGAGGTACCAAACCTCTGGTGACCGTAGTCACAGTGTGTTACCAAAACACTGGTGCCCGTCGGCACGAATAATACTGCCCCCTCCACTCATATAACCCACAGTAGTTAAACAGTTATAAACAGATGTCATACATTTATCACATGTATCATTAAGCCATGCTTCCCAAAAGCAGTATAATAATCTCATATTAACAGAGACTTACCGGGATCCCCACTTGTACCGTTAAGGTACCAAATCCGTATCTACATCAAGCAGATTTACATACAACATCTATTTAATACAATCTATTAATTGCTATAAGTTTGTATGTACACACCTGATATTGATGATAGTCCTAAATCCCAAAAAGACGAGTCGGCCACCCTAGATCTCCCTGCACCTATATTCGGCCAACCCTTAGGATTAGTATTATGGCCTATTCGGCCAACCAAAACAAATCTAGAGGGGTCAGTTGTGATCCCGAATCCTTACCCTTTTGCTTTTTGGCTACCAACCACAGCGCTCAATATGCGAATCTGTTTTACCAAATAATCGGTCAAAGATACTGTCAATAGCCTTCGACTTTTAATCACTTAACAATAACCCATTGAAAAATAAGCCCTTACCACCACTTACTAAAGCCGAATGCTAGATATTTAGGCTTAGATTGCTTGCTCACGATATCCCGAAGTCCTAGGTGCAAGCCGGATTTCGGCTTTTAGATACTTAAAAAGAACTTGATGGACTTAATAATGGATCCTTACCACCTTACCCCAAAACCGACTATCAGAGAATGAAAGATCCGATCTTGCTGCTTGAGATCCCGAAGTGCCTTCACCAAACGATTGCCACAAGAAATCCCGAAGATCTATCCCCTTCCTAGTATTCGGCCAAAGAGGTTAAAAACGTGAGAAAGGAATTCGGCACTTCCAATGGGTATGTTCGGCCAAAAGAATAGAGGAGAAATAATGGGGAAGAAAAGTGTTAGAGGTTTCGGCTTGGCAATAGTGGAGAAGGAAAGGAGAGAAAGGAGAGGGTAGGTGTTTTGGTCAGAAATCAAAAGTAGAAGAAGAGGAAGATGGTGAGGTAGAAATCGGTTTTAAGAAGGAATGAAAGAAAACAAGAGAGGTGATTGCTTAGCCGAAAATTAGGAGGAAAGGACTAGCAAATTCGGCACATCCCCCCCTCTTTTACTTGCCGTCCACTCCTTCCAAAGGAGTTCAAATTTTGGCAAAACACTCCAAGTTACTCTTCGCCACACATTTGTATTAATTCAAATAATTTGAATTAATTCCCAACAATAAATAATAATCTCTTAATAATCCATGTAATATCCTCATTTATCTTCCATTATCCTATAATAATCCTTTTTTAAAAAAAAACTCATATTATCTACATAAATAAATAATAAAAAGAGTTTAAAGAGAGGAAGTCTCTCCCCCCTATGCCGTCCAAATAAATAAAAAAAGAGAGGATTTTGTGACTCGAACCAAGGCTCTCCCTCACCCCCTGTGGCGTCACAAGTAACTCTTAAGTGGCCCTCCTTTTTGCCACTTTACCAAGCCGATTTTTATGACAAATTATCCACATTTATTCTTATAACCCCCTCTTGCTAAGGCTCACTGCTTTTAAAATTAGAAACTGAAATTTTCTACCAAACCGAACCTACTCAAGGCCTTTAATTAAGCCTTATATTCCCATAATTAATACTATTGCACTTCAAGCACACGAAATAATTACTCAACCCCAAATAGCCCCAAATTTAGGATGTTACACATGTGACATGGGACACGCCCGTGTACCCTTAGACACACCCATGCCTACAACCGTGGGGAGTTACTGACTTCATTCACATGGTCTTGACACGCCCGTGTCTTCCAACCGTGGGAAGCTACTGACTTGATCCACACGGCTTGGGCACACACCCATGCCCAAACCGTGTGTCATACACGGCTCATACAAATGGCCGTGGGGAGTAATCGTGGCCTATCTTGTTTTTAAAACAATAAGGTGCAGGGTATACACGGCCTAGACACACGCCCGTGTGTCTAACCGTGTGGGCACTTAAAGGCTATTCACCAAGCCATTTGCCACCTTGAAACTAAGATCAGCCAATACATTTGCAATAATAATACTACGCACTTCATTGACTTTAGTAAACATACATACATGGTCAATTCGGCCAATCACTTAGCCATTTACAAAAGAATAATAGCTTAATAACTTATACATTAACCCTTTCTTAAACATGTTCTCAAAATGAATGCTCCCTATACATGCCATACTTAGTAAAATAATTTGGCTATAGCAAAATAAGGATTGATAGTGTGCTACGAGCTCCGACTCCAATGATCCACAAGTTAGCTTAGCGGGTCTACATAGAAGAAAGAATTAAAGAAGTAAGCATTTAGCTTAGTATGTTTGCATGTAGAGCACATATCAATATACTTGCTTAATAAAAACCAATTGACATAACAATGGTATCATAGGTTTCAGCTGTAGAGCTTACTTACTCATACCAATCCTTACGTGTCTCACGATACTTAATATTCTCATACTTGTAAAGTAAACAAAATTCCTGTATCACTTGATCACATTGATCAGCATACTTTAACATAATAATCATGATCTCTAATTCATCATTCATAACATAAATATTACTCAATTCCAACTTGATAATAACTTTACTCATTAGCCTGATGAATTTCTACGAATAACCGAGGATACGAAGTCTCATCTTGGTTTCAAGGCCATGTCATGAAATGGACTTATACGACGTCTTTTTCTTGGTAACTGTTCAATGCCAAGCTTGCCTTGGACTTACATGATATATGTTCAATGCCAAGCTTGCCTTGGACTTACATGATATCTGTTCAATGCCAAGCTTGCCTTGGACTTACATGATATCTGTACTTGATTGCCGATGCCATGCCTAGGCTTGGTCTTATACGGACTTTCTTATCTCTTATGATAGACCGAGTATCCTGGGATTCATTTTCAATCGGGACTTTCTCTTGTTTAATCTCATTGATTTCTTGGTTGAACATAACATTAAACAATTCATGAAGATAGTGTACATCATATTAAGCAATTCAATGATATAAATCATAAAGCTTAGAAATCATACAAATTTACCTCAAAATACAAAATGTATGTAGATATGCAATTTAGTCCTCAACTTTGTTCTTGCCTCGATTTTGATCTGGGCTTCATTTTTCTTGATCTATAATCATAAATAGATCATTTAATAATCATATTGACTAAATTCACTCATAACTCATAATTTGGAAAAATTACTATTTTGCCCTATACTTTCTCATATTTGCACTTTTGCCCCCAAGGCTCATAAAATGATTTTCATGCAACTTTCTTAATCTACATGCTGAGCTGAATCATTTTCTCTACTATAGCAATCATCAATTCTCTAGTAGGTATGACCAATTTTATAACTTTTACAAAATGGTCCATACTATCATTTTTCAATGAAATTCATTAAGGAAAAGATGTTTATCTATCATCAAACTCTCTTAAACTTCCATAAAACATTATTTAGCATGCACGTCACTCATGGGTAAATTTTTAAACATGCATCTTAGCTCATCAAATAGCTAAAAATAGCTTACTCATGCTACCAGGACTTCAAAAATAAGAAGAATATCAAGAACCGGGCTTAGGAGCACTTACTAGCAAGCTTGAAAAATTGAAGAACCCTAACTATGGCTTCCTTCAATTTTCGGCAATGGGGGAAGAAGATGAGTAGATTTTTCTCATCTTTTTCCCATTTTAATCATTTAATACATAAATGACCAAAATGCCCTTATCACTAAAAATTTCTATAACACCATCTCATGACTAATTTTGTCCAAAATTATATTTTTGGAAAAATTGCTATTTAAGGACTTCTAATTACTATTCTAAAGCTATTTCATACAAAAAGCTTCTAGAAACTCATATTTGCAACTTTTGCAATTTAGTCCTTTTGGACCATTCATCCACAATTTAGCAAAATTGCTTCATGAATCTTTCATACTAGCATGCAAACATTACATAAACCTTAAAAACTCATGAATTCATTTCAGTTTTATGGTCTCGCACCACTATTCTGACTAGGCCCTAAATCGGGCTGTTACAAAGGCTAAACAAGCTTTCTTCCAAATAATGAGTGAGTGGTTTACAGAGTTCGTTCGAACGAATCCAGCTGCTCAACAACCTTCACCCCCACAAGTACTTGTAGTGCAACAAGTTTCAGATCTGATTCGATCAAGTAAGCCTCTTGTGGATAAAATTCGAAAGTATGGGGCCAAAGAGTTTAGAGCTACGGTTGATAATGATGTCGAGCGAGCTGAATTTTGGCTCGAGAATATAATTCGAGTGTTTGATGAGATGTCTTTGACTCCTGAAGAATGCTTAAAATGTGTTATTTCATTGTTGAGAGATACGACATATAATTGGTGGAAATTGTTGATATCCGTGGTTTCAAGAGAGAGAATCACTTGGGATTTTTTCAAGTTGAATTCTGGAAGAAATATATTAGCCAACGATTCATAGATAAAAAACGTAAAGAATTCCTTGAGCTGAAACAATGCCGTATGTCCATTACTGAGTATGAATGGGAGTTTGTGACATTGAGCCAATACGCGCGGGAATGTGTTTCGACTGAAGCTACTATGTGTAAACGTTTCATTGAAGGGCTAAATGAAGACATTAAATTGTTGGTTGGAATACTTGATTTGAATGAATTTGTAGTGTTAGTTAAAAGAGCCTGCAAAGCCGATGAGCTTAGCAAAGAAAAGAAGAAAGCAGATTTCGAAGCTAGAGATGAAAGAAAAAGATCAATGGGAAAGTCGTATAAAACTCTATCAAAGAGATTCAAAGATGCAAGCAATAGATCAAATGTTTCGTTAGGACATCCGAGTAGAGGCCGTGTGAAACAGAGTGTTGGTCCAAGAACTCAACTTTAGATTGAATCGAGTGTTGGAAGTGTTAGAAGCAATAAGCCTGAATGTAGACAGTGTGAGAGACGACATGTTTGATAACACTGGGGCAAGTATAATAATAGATTTTTCTATAAATGTGGATCACGAGATCACTTTATTCGGGATTGTCCAGTGTTAGCCGAGAAAGACAATGTTCAGAGTTTGAGGCCGAGTAATATGAAGGCTAGGGGTAGACTGCCTAAAAACATCGAAAATGCGTGTGGAAGTCAAAGAAAGACTACTGATATAGTTGTAAGATCTGAGGTGAGGGCACCTACCCAAGCCTATGCTATTCGTGCTCGCGAAGAAGCGTCATCTCTAGACGTCATCACTGGTACTTTTACTTTATTTGATACTGATGTGATTGCATTGATAGATCCAGGGTCTACTCATTCATATGTGTGTGTGAATCTAGTATCTAGTAAGACTCTGCCTGTTGAGT
This sequence comes from Gossypium bickii, assembly GCA_025503065.1. Classification (NCBI taxonomy): domain Eukaryota; kingdom Viridiplantae; phylum Streptophyta; class Magnoliopsida; order Malvales; family Malvaceae; genus Gossypium; species Gossypium bickii. The sequence goes on from CP106717.1 coordinate 20,228,273, forward strand.
CTATCGAATTTGTAATTAGAGTATCGAACCCCTTAGGCAAGTGTGTTCTGGTTAATAAAGTGTGCAAGAACTGTCCGTTGATGTTTCGGAATATTTGTTTTCTGGCTAATTTGATGCTGCTACCCTTTGATGAATTTGATATAATTTTGGGTATGGATTGGCTCACTTTGCATAATGCTATTGTGAATTGTAAACGGAAGAGTATTGATTTGAGACGTCAGAATGGTGAGATAGTTCGAATTGAATCTAGTGATTTGAATTGATTACCGACTGTTATATCATCGATGAAAGCTTTGAATTATGTGAAAAAGGTTGCGAAGCTTATCTTACATATGTAATAGATACAAAAGTGACAAAAAAGAAAGTTGAATCTGTGTCTGTGGTATATGAGTTCCCAGATGTGTTTTCTGAAGAACTACTAGGATTACCTCCGTTACAATAAGTCAAGTTTGGTATTGATTTAGTGCCGGGAACGACTCTTATTTCAATAGCTCCGTATAGAATGGCACCAGCAGAATTGAAAGAGTTGAAGTTTCAGTTGCAAGAGTTGATAGATAGAGGATTTTCATGATCGAGTTACTCACCCTGGGGTGCTCCTATGTTGTTTGTGAGAAAGAACAATGGTAATATGAGAATGTGTATTAACTACCGACTGTTGAATAAAGTGACGATAAAGAATAAATATCCTTTACCGCGAATCGATGATTTGTTTGATCAGTTAAAAGGAGCTATAGTGTTTTTGAAAATCGACTTAAGATCGGGTTACTATCAACTACGAGTTAAAGAAACAGATGTGCTAAAAACTACCTTTAGAACGAGGTATGGACATTATGAATTTTTAGTAAAGCCTTTCAGACTAATGAATGCTCCTGCAGTGTTTATGGATTTGATGAACTGGATATTCAGACCGTATTTGGATCGATTTATCGTGGTGTTTATTGACGACATTCTGACTTATTCTTGTGATGAGACACAACATGTCGAGCATTTGAGAGTTGCTGTAACACCCCTTAACCCGTATCCATCGCTGAATTAGGGTTATGAGGCGTTACCGAACTAGACACAGTTTAGCACAGTCATTTATGGAATAAACCCAATACGTATTTTTAAATTTTTCCATATCAACAAATAATGTTCAAGACTTACATTACAAACCAGGTTTCATAATGAACACATCATTACTCATAATCTGTACAAGTTTCGAATCAAGCTTCCACATAACAACACCAAATTTCATATGTTAAACATATATAAATACTTCTATTTCAGTAGTCGAATATCAACATATCTTTTTATACCTTATACAAATATGCATAATAAAAACGAATAGATCCATGATACTCTATTTTCTTTTCATTCACATATGTGACATTCGAACCTTATAGCATAACCAAACATACACATCATGCTATTGTAATATGCGCAATGTCCCTAAAACAAAAGCCATGTCAAACCATAATTTTCAATTCATTTTACCTTATTAATTCATGGATACAAGATCATTGAATAACCTATCAAACACACATGATATGTAACTAATTCAAATTACATATATAAATACAGCCAATCCATTGACCATATATTCTGTTCTCAATATAGAACTTCAATGATCAACCCAAAGCATTAGTATATACATTTTTATGATCATCTCTGAATTATACCAAGCACATAATAATCTAAGTAGAGATATTCGCACGGCATAATAAACATACTTATACATATATATAATCTTTTCTATACAACTACATTTAACTTCCAAGCATTATAAGCATACGTCTTATACCGAAGATTAAAACAGACCATTATATCAAACATATAAACGATGCTTAATCCAAAAGTAGCAGCCTTATTCGCAAGGCCATATATATATACATTTACAAAACCAAACATCATTCATTACTTATCAAAATACAGCCTATACATGCCTTTGATTCAAAAAGTAAACATATATATACCAAGGAGAGTGATAGTGTAGTCGACTTTCTTGATGATCCCCTGAGCCCGTAGTTGAATCAATGATCTAAAAAAAATAGAAATACAAACACATACAGAGTAAGCTCACTAGCTTAGTAAGTCTTAAGCAAAAGATAATTCACTAATCAAGCACTTTAGCATTTTTAATCAATAAATGTAGGACATTGTATATGTATACTTCGATATGCGATTGATACAAAACTGAATACTAGTAATATATTAACTCATTTACTTATACTTCACTACCATGAACCTGCAACTCATCAAAGCACAAAGTACATATATTACATGAATCGCATGTTTATAATCATGTAAATTCAACATTCATATCCATTACATTATCACACTAAAAATTTTATTATTTCTATATTCATACACGTCGATTATAAGCTCGAATTCACATAACACCATTCTTAACATAATATTTCAACTCAAGTAACATCAATCACAACTTACTTTACTTCTGATGAATTCAAACGGGACTTATACTTACACTAATCTCAAATGCTCGGCATGCTTGGTTTCATCTTTGGAGTAGATTAGTATATCATCAATAAACACTACTACAAACCGATCCAAAAACTGTCTGAAGACCCGATTCATTAGATCCATAAAAACAGCAGGTGCATTAGTGAGTCCAAAAGGCAAAACCAGAAACTCAAAATGTTCGTACCTCGTCCCGAATGCGATCTTTGGCACATCTGTATCTCTCGACTGCAGAATCGATAATAACCCGATCTCAAATCTATCTTCAAAATACTGAAGCCCCTTTCAACTAATCAAACAAATCATCAATCCGAGGTAGCGGGTACTTATTCTTTATAGTTACCTTATTCAGTTGCCGATAATCAATACACATTCGCCTCGTTCCATCTTTCTTCTTCACAAAAAGAACTGGTGCACCCCAAGGAGAGAAACTCGATCGTGCAAAGCCCCTATCTGTTAACTTTTGCAACTGTGCTTTCAACTCTTTTAACTCAGTAGGTGCCATCCGATACGGAGCTATCGAGATCGGAGTCGTTCCCGGTGCTAATTCAATGCCGAACTTAATCTATCGTACTGGTGGTAAACCCAGTAGTTCTTCAGGAAACACATCTGGGTATTCACACACAACCGGTACAGATTCAATATGCTTTTCAGACACTTTATTGTCCAGTACATAGGCCAAATAAGCTTCGCACCCTTTTCTCACATGCTTTCGGGCTAACATCGAGGATATTACTGTAGGAAACCCACTTAAATCACTGGATTCAATTCTGATGATCTCACCGTTCTGACATCTCAAATCAATAAGCTTTCTTTTGCAATTCACCACTACATCATGTGAAGTTAACCAGTCCATTCCCAAAATTATATCGAACTCATCGAAGGGCAACAACATTAAATTGGCTGGGAAGTAAGAATCCCGAATCATCAACGGGCAACTCTACACACTTTGTTAACAAGTACACATCTACCCAAAGGGTTGGACACACGAATCACAAAATCAGTAGACTCAACTGGCAGAGTCTTACCGAATACTAGAGTTTCACACATATGAATGAGTCGAACCAGGATCAATCAATGCAATCACAGTAGTATCATAAAGGGTGAAAGTACCGATAATGACATCGGGGGAGGAAGCATCCTCTCTGGCTCGTGTAGCATGAGCTCTAGCTGGAGCTCTAGCCTCTGATCATATTGCGGTGTCCTTAGTCCCTCTCTGACTACCGCCTACATTGCCTGAATGTCTGAGTGGTTTACCCCGTGCTGGCGCACTGCTCGGTCTAGTGTTCTGAGTTGTATTTTGCTCGGCTAACATCGGGCACTCTCAAATAAAATGATCCGACGATCCATATTTAAAGCAGGACCGATCACGAACTCTACAACTCCCAGGATGCCATTTCCCACAATGTTTACACTCGACCCGATTCTATGGAACATTACCCACACTAGCTATCGAAGTGGCTCGGGAACTCACTGGAGGTCGATCACGTCTAGGCAAGTCTGAAGTGGCTTTATGTCGACTGGGGTCATCTCTGAACTTTCTATGCACAGAATGGAAAATTTTACTCGATGATCTTTTTCGAGTGTCTCTAGCTTCTACTTTAGCTTTTCTTTTCTCCTTCCCGAGCTCTTCGGCTTTACAAGGTCGCTCGACTAATGTCACAAACTCTTTGATTTCAAGAATGCCAGCAAGTAGCTTTATGTCTTCATTCGGGCCGTCTTCAAATCTTTTACACATAATGGCTTCGGTAGATATACACTCCCGAGCGTAACGGCTCAATCTGACAAACTTCCGCTCATATTCTGTCACAGTCATGCGACCCTGTTTTAATTCTAGAAATTCTTTCCGTTTCTGATCGATGAATCTCTGACTGATATATTTCTTATGGAATTCAATTTGGAAGAAGTCCCAAGTTACTTTTTCTTTCGGAACTATGGATACCAGTGTGTTCCACCAGTGATAGGCAGTGTCCCGAAGTAGAGATATAGCACACTTTAGGCATTCATCTAGAGTACAAGATAACTCATCGAGTACTCGAATAGTGTTATCAAGCCACATCTCGGCTCGCTCTGCATCATCATCATCATTGGCCTTGAATTCCTCGGCCCCATATTTCCTGATTTTATCAACAGGAGGCCTGCTAGATCTCATTGGATCTATCATCGGGGGTGCTGAAGGTACCGTAGTTGGATTATTCGGGGGTGGAGATTGTTGTACAGCCGGATTAGTCTGAATAAACTGGGTAAACCATTCGTTCATCATCTGATAGAAGGCTTGTTTAGCCTCCCCCTCATGGCTACCCGAAACTGGTCGAGAATCTAATGGCACTGATCCACTTGCGAGACCAGGCGCAACGCTCTCCACATCATCAGCTACAGCTCTATCAGGATCGGGATCCATTTACTATATAAAATACAATTGAAATTGTTAGAAGTCACCACACTATCATATCTACAATTCAAAGACATGTGTAGCTAGACTCTTACGCACTACGGTAGTCCTAGAATCGACTAAACCATAGCTCTGATACCAATAAAATGTAACACCCTTTAACCCGTATCCATCACTGAATTAGGGTTATGAGGCGTTACCGAACTAGACACAGTTTAGCACGGTCATTTATGGAATAAACCCAATACGCATTTTTAAATTTTTCCATATCAACAAATAATGTTCAAGACTTACATTACAAACCAGGTTTCATAATGAACACATCATGTAATATCCCGGGTTAGGGGTTATTTTGTTAATGCATTCCTTTGCATGTGTTTGGGTTGCATTGTGATATTTTTGATTGTTTTGGGGCTTAGTTAGGAGCTTGGGGTAAGCCTAGGTGGTAGGGAAAATTTTAGTTTTTAAGCTTTGTGTGAGGGGAGCTGAAGGAGCTGGGGTTTATAAATTAATTGTTGGTAAATGTTAGCACAAGATATAAGCTGGTGGAGTGGCAAAGCATGCGCCACTTGGGGCTTGTGTTTGGCGTCAACTGCATGGGGAGGAGGTCCTGTGTTCAAGCTGCAAAGACTTCATACTTTGCTTCCATTTTGATGGCATGGAGGGGAGAAGTTGTAGGCAGTTCAAACTCTGCCTTAGACCAAGTCAAACGTTCAAATGGTGGGTGGAGAGTGAATTAAGGAAGTGGACTAGTTCAAACTAGTTTCAATGGGTGGTTGTGAGTGTTTGGAGGGTGGTGGCCGAATGTTGGAGAGATTTGGGGGGAGTGGCCGGTTTGGTAAGTGTGGGAATGGGGAGTGCCGAAATTCATTTTGAATTTTGGTTCATTTTCGGTCACTTTGTGTCAAGCCAAAATTCTCCCTTTTGTCAAGTTGGTAGCCGAATTTCAAGAGAGTTTCTTCATATTTTCTTCTTGAACCGAAAGTCCAAGCAACCTTGCCGAATTTGCTTTGTTTTCTCACAATTATCTTGGTAGCCGAATGTTCACTTCTCTCTCTTTCTTTTTTTTTTCATGTGTGTAAACTGAAACTAGTCTATCCTCTTCCCAAACTCTCTTTTTCTTCTTGAAACCTTGATAGCCGATTATCCATTTGTTTTCTCCCCATTTCTTTTGTGCCGAAACCATATCACCTTGCTTCTCAAACTTTTATTTTCTTTTCTCAAACCTTATTGCCGAAACTCCATTCTCATTTCACAATGTCTTTTCTCTCTTTTTCCACTCAAGCCGAACACAAGTGTGTCAAACACCTAAAGCCGAATTCTTATCTCCTTTTGTTTATAGTGTTGGCCGAATCTCTCCTCTCTCCTAGTGGTTCTTCTTTGCCGATTATTAAAAGGGTGTTAATCTTGTTGAGGTTTTGTTTCAATTGGTTGGAGTTAGGTAAGTGCTTGGCCGAATGGCCATTTCCCCTCTCCCATGTTCTTGTCAATTTTGGTAAGGTTAAGAGCCGACTTTGGCCTTTGTTGATAAGAAGTTAATCTCTTTGTTTGAACTGATTTCATTTAGGGCATTCGAGATTTCGAAGCAGTCATCGAGGCCTTTACCTGTTAGTGATCAGTTGGTAAGTGGTGGTAAGGGTTGGTATTATTAGTTCATTCATTTAGTTTTGAGTAAGTCAAAGGTTTCAAAGGACTAACTGTTTACATTTTAGGGTGAGGCCGATTGTCAAAAGAACCATTATTGGTTCAGGATTCGGTAGGAAACCAAATCAAGTGTAAGGTAAGGGTTAAGCGTTAACCCCTTTGGTTTAATTGGTTTTGGCCGAATGGTATAGATGGATAACGTTCATGTTTGGCCGATTATAGGAGCAAGGCATTGAGGGTCTTAGATCGGTTCGTTGGGCTTTAAAAGCTTGCGTTTAACAGGTGTGTAAACTAATACACTTATTGCTTGGTAATATGTTTAATAAACCTGATTGTCAAACAGCATGGTTGATTGATATGATACCCTATGAGGTATGTGCACGGATACGGGTAAGTCCGTCTCATTACGAGCTCTATTAATGGTATATGATATCTTGTTTGATGATATATGTGATTTGAGATGCAATATTGGGCATGTTAGCATGATTTGCATGATTTGCATATTGTACATGAGTCGGTATGACATTGGGTGATATGAGAGGAGGGGGAATATGATATCCGTGTCTTTGGGACACCAGAGGTTTGGCACCTGTAGTGGTTTGGTACCACAGATTGATTATTGTGACTTTGGGTCACCAGAGGTTTGGCACCTCAGCGTCTCGTCCAAGTGGCTTAGCACCATAGTGGGTTGGCCCCACGGTTGATATTACGGGATTGACGCCAGTGATTTGGTATCACACGATGGGTTGGCCCCATCATTGGATTCGTGACTTCGGTCACCAATGATTTGGTATCACATTGTGTCTTTGGGACACCAGAGGTTTGGCACCTCATAGCGTCTCGTCCCGGTGGCTTGTCTGCGCATGGGTTGGCCCCACAGTTGAGATACGGGATTGACGCCAATGATTTGGTATCACACGATGGGTTGGTCCCATCATTGGATTATTCGTGACTTTGGGTCACCAGTGGTTTGGCACCACCAGTGGTTTGGTACCACACGGGGTAGAAAAGGTGATATGGATGGTTAGGATTGGGGTGCATTACTTGTATTGCTTTGCTATGACGTGTGTTAGCATGTTGCATTAATCGGGAGGGGGATTTATGCGCTGAGTCTTGCGACTCACCTTCTCCCTTATCATTTCAGGTGACACTTAGATCGCGGACATGGAGCCGGGTGGACTCGAGGTGACCATGCCATAAATAAATTCAGACTTGCACTGATTTCAAACTTGGTACTCTATTTCGTTTAAATTTCTTTTTGGTTTTGTTGGGATTGTAAAAGGCCTTTGCAGATTATGTTTTGATTACTTATTTGCTTTGATTTGATTCCAAATATGTTTTAATAGATTATTGGATTAATATTGGATAAAACTTGGAAAGAAAAAGGTTTTTTTTTTTCAAAACTACAAAGCGATATGTTTTAAACTCTACCATCGGGTATCACACAAAAACTTTAAAATGAATACACCCAAATTGTTTTCCAAACTTGAGATTTTCTTCACATTACGTTCAAAATGTTTTTAAGCAAACACAAGGAGTTTTTCTCAGATTTCTAAATGATATGAATTTGTTTTACTTATGGATCCAACTAAGTTTTCAAAACTCCCGGGTTTTCAAAATACACTATCAGCTTTAAAACAATCATGCCCAAGCTTTTGACAAGTATAAATTATAGCAAAGAGTTTTCTATCAAATCTTTAACCGAAAACCAAACCCCTTAAACACATTTTTCCCTGTAACATACCAGATTCGGTCGTGGTGTATTGACCGGGTTTGGGGTGTTACAATTGTGGTATCAGAGCCAAGTTCAAAGGCTCGGCTGTGGGCCCGAGGCCCAAAATGCTTTTAGAAATTGTTTTAAAAATTTTTGTTTGAAAACACATGGTTTGAAAGGCATGGCCCGAGACACCGGCACCAATCCGCCCAGGTAAGTACCCCTTACTATTGCTTGTGATTTTTGGATGAGATGTGGTTGGGTGATTAGCAATAGTAGATTACTTTAGAAACTGAAACCATTAGGACTCTATGGACTTGCGAAAACTAACTTCTTTAATAAGCAATATTCATAAGACTGTACTTTTAAACAGTGGAATAATTATTGATGCATAAAACTCCTAAATCAGATAAGTCGAATTCTAGTCATGAGCACTCGAGGTGGACGTGGTCATAACACACGTGGACGTGGTCGGGGTAGGATGACTGTTTTCGAACCAGTAGGGTCTAGTCAGGGGTCAGAGAATGAGATACCGGTACCACCACCAGTTGGAGGTGGTGAGTTTCAGGATCAGACTGGGGATGACGCAGTGTCACAGGCGATGCTGCGAGTTCTAGAAAGGGTAGTTGGAGCAGGTGGAGGCGCAGGAGTTCGGAAATCTGTGCCTGAGCGACTCCGGGCGAACAGGGCTAAATTCTTTCGAGGTGTTTCTGGTGTTGCTCCTAGCACGGCTGAGTATTGGCTAGAGGCAATGGAGCGGATCATGGATGATTTAGACTTGACTGCTGAGGAGAAGCTGAAGGGGATAGTATCGCTTCTTCGTGATGAGTCATACCAGTGGTGGCTCACGGTTCGGGACAGTGTTGCGGCAGAGGATCTCACTTGGGACTATTTTAGGGCTGCTTATCTGAAAAAGTACATTGGGGTCAGTTATGTCGACGCGCAGCGAAAAGCATTTCTGAGGCTAGTTTAGGGGAGTAAGTCTGTGTCGGAGTACGAGGCAGAATTCTTGAGGCTGAGTCGGTATGCTAGGGGCATTGTGGCCACTGAACACGAGAGGTGTGTTCGTTTCGAGGATGGTCTGAGAGATGAATTAAGATTGTTGATTGCTCTACAGCAGGAGCGTGAGTTTGCCGTCCTGGTTGAGAAGGCTAAGGTAGCCGAGGGTATTAAAGAGTCAGTGAGGCAAAATGTGGATAGGAGCAGGCATAAGAGGAGTTTTGGATCTTACGGTCGCGTCGGGTAACCTTGAGAAAAGGGCTAGGGTGAGTGGGCGAATTAGTGCAGTAGGCTCATTCTTTGTTAATCAGGGACCACCTCAGTGTAACCGTTGTGGGAAATCTCATTGGGGAGGATGCTGGACCGGTGGAAAAGGATGTTTTGAGTGTAGCTCATTGGATCAGCGTGTGAGGGACTATCCGCGTAAGTTGGCTAGGATTCAGTCCGAGAATCAGGGTCGAACTCGATTCAGAATAATGGACCGCCACCACGAGAGAGGTCGTGGTAATGGCAGAGAGGAATGGTTACAGTTCGGGGCGCGGCGCCGCGAGGCGAGAAGGTGCAGTGGTTACGAGGCACGACAAACCGGGTTGGTGTATGCGGTGAGACGCCGAGAGAGAGGCGGCGCGACCGGGCGTCATAACCCAGACGTTTTTAATTTTCGGTTCTCCATATAACGCCTTGATTGATTTGGGTTCAACGCATTCTTACGTTGCTAGTAGCATAGTTGAGACCATGGACTTAGATCTCAGAAACTACTTCTAGGCGGATGACGATAATTAGCCTCTCAGGTCACTCTGTAGTCGTAGATAAGCTATATAGAGATGTACCCTAGAACTCCAAGGGGTAGTGTTTGTGGTCGATCCGATGGAACCGCCGTTTGGGGAGTTCGATCTGATTCTTGGGATGGACTGGTTGGTTAAGTACCAGGCTATGTTGGATTGCACGGCTAAGCGCATGGTTTTTAAGACGGCTGAGGGTGACGAGGTGGTCTTGATAGGTAATAGAAGAGATTACTTATCCAACGTGGTGTCTGCTCTGAAAGCTGAGAAGATGGTCAAGAAGGGCTGCGAAGCATATGTGGTTCATGTGTATGCCTTGGAGGCTAAGGAGTCGGCTGTTGAGAAGGTCCGAACAGTTAAGGAGTTTGTAGATGTGTTTCCAGAGGAGCTTTCGGGTTTGCTATCGGATCGTGAAGTAGAGTTCGGGATAGATCTGTTACCGGGAACTGCACCAGTGTCAATCGCTCCGTATCGGATGGCGCCAAAGAAGTTAGTGGAATTAAAGGCTCAGATCCAGGAGTTGTTGGATCGAGGCTTTATTAGGCCAAGTGTTTCACCTTGGGGAGCGCCAGTACTCTTTGTCAAGAAGAAAGATGGTACCATGCGGATGTGTATAGATTACCGGCAGTTGAACAAGCTGACGATTAAAAACAAGTATCCGTTGCCACGGATAGATGACTTGTTTGATCAGCTCAAGGGTGCTTCGGTATTCTCGAAGATTGATTTGAGGTCTGGCTATCACCAATTGAAGGTGAAAGAGGCGGATATCCACAAGACAGCGTTTCGTACTCGGTATGGGCACTACAAATTTCTGGTGATGCCGTTTGGGTTGACTAACGCGCCGATAGCATTCATGGGTATGATGGATATGGTGTTCCAGTAGTTTTTGGATCGGTTCGTCGTGGTTTTTATTGACGACATCTTGGTGTACTCGAGGACAGAAGAAGAGCATGATGCACATTTGAGAGTGGTACTGCAAATTCTGAGGGAGAAGCAGCTTTATGCTAAGTTCAGTAAGTGCGAGTTCTGGCTTAGGGAAGTGACCTTCTTAGGTCATGTAGTGTTGGCTGAGGGGATTAGGGTAGATCCTCAAAAGATTGAGGTAGTTTTGGATTGGAAGCCTCCTAAGTCGGTGGCTGAGATTCGGAGTTTTCTGGGTTTGGCAAGATACTACCGAAGATTTGTAGAGGGATTTTTGTTGATTGCAGCACCGATGACTAAGCTATTAAGAAAAGGAGTTCCATTTGTTTGGACTGAAAAACAGCAGGAGAGTTTCGATAAGCTTAAGAAGATTTTGACAGAAGCTCCGGTTCTAATTCAACCTGAGGCAGGAAAGGAATTCACAGTATATTGCGATGCATCACATACGGGATTGGGTTGTGTGTTGATGCAGGAAGGTAAGGTTGTGGCTTATGCATCTCGGCAGCTGAGGCCACATGAGGTCAATTATCCAACGCACGACTTGGAGTTAGTAGCAGTAGTCTTCGCTCTGAAGATTTGGAGGCACTACTTGTACGGAGAGAGATCGATAGTCTACACTGATCATAAGAGTCTGAAGTACCTTTTGACTCAAAAGGACTTGAATTTGAGGCAGCACAGATGGATTGAGTTGCTCAAGGATTACGACTGCTCGATTGAGTATCACGGGCAAGGCTAACGTTGTAGTGCACAGCGTTGAGCCGTAAAGTTGTTTCGGACTTAAGAGCGATGTTTGCCCATTTGAGTTTGTATGACGACGGAAGTATTCTGGCAGAGTTGCAGGTTAAGCCTACTTGGGTGGAGCAGATCAAGAAGAAGCAGTTGGAAGATGAGGTTTTGAGTATGCGTAGGTCTCAGGTGCAGGACAGTGGTTTGGAGGGTTACAGTTTGTCCAGTGATGGAGTGCTGTGTTTTCAAGGGAGACCTTGTATGCCAAAGGACGTTGAGTTAAGGCAGAAGATTCTTCAGGACGCACATAGCAGTCCATACGCTATGCATCCTGGAGGTAGTAAGATGTATCAGGATCTAAGAGAGCAGTTTTGGTGGCTAGGTCTGAAGCGAGAGGTGACAGAGTTTGTGGGGAAGTGTCTGACATGTCAGCAGGTCAAGGCTGAACATTAGTTGCCGTCAGGGTTGCTTCAGCCGGTGAAGTTTCCCCAATGGAAGTGGGAAAGGATAACTATGGATTTCGTCAGTGGTTTACCTCTTACGCCAGGCAAGAAAGACTCAGTTTGGGTAATTGTAGACCGTCTGACTAAATCAGCTCACTTCATTCCAGTGAGGGTTGATTACTCACTCGCAGGTTGGCGGCCGTATGTGTCTGAGATAGTGAGGCTGCATGGAGTGCCAGTTTCGATTATCTCGGATAGGGATCCCAGATTTACGTCAAGGTTCTGAAAAGCGTTGCATCAGGCTTTGGGCACGTGGTTAGATTTCAGCACAGCTTTTCACCGGCAGTCTAACGGGCAGTCGGAGAGGATTATACAGATCTTAGAGGATATGCTGAGAGGTTGTGTTCTGGACTTCAGAGGTAGTTGGGAGGAGTTTCTTCCATTAGCTGAGTTCACTTACAACAACAATTACCAAGCAAGCATCAAGATGGCACCATATGAGGCGTTGTATGGTAGGAAGTGTCGCTCACCTACATGCTGGACGGAGTTGGGTGAACGTCAGTTGTTGGGACCAGAGTTGGTTGCAGAAACTGAAGACAAGGTTAAGTTGATTCAGGCTCGATTAAAGGAAGCTTCAGACAGGCAGAAGTCTTATGCCGATCTCAAGCGGAGAGATATAGAATTTGCTGTGGGAGACCAAGTTTTTCTGAAGGTCTCACCATGGAAGAAAGTGTTGAGGTTCGGTAGGAAAGGCAAGCTAAGTTCGAGGTTTATTGGGCCGTATAGGGTACTGAGACGGGTGGGACCAGTAACGTATCAGCTTGAGTTGCCAGCAGAGTTGAGTCAAATTCACGACGTATTTCACGTTTCGATGCTTAGGCATTATCGGTCAGATACATCGCATGTCGTAGCAGTAGAAGAGATCGATAGTCTACACTGATCATAAGAGTCTGAAGTACCTTTTGACTCAAAAGGACTTGAATTTGAGGCAGCACAGATGGATTGAGTTGCTCAAGGATTACGACTGTTCGATTGAGTATCACCCGGGCAAGGCTAACGTTGTAGCAGACGCGTTGAGCCGTAAAGTTGTTTCGGACTTAAGAGCGATGTTTGCCCATTTGAGTTTGTATGACGACGGAAGTATTCTGGCAGAGTTGCAGGTTAAGCCTACTTGGGTGGAGCAGATCAAGAAGAAGCAGTTGGAAGATGAGGTTTTGAGTATGCGTAGGTCTCAGGTGCAGGACAGTGGTTTGGAGGGTTACAGTTTGTCCAGTGATGGAGTGCTGTGTTTTCAAGGGAGACCTTGTATGCCAAAGGGCGTTGAGTTAAGGGAGAAGATTCTTCAGACGCACATAGCGATCCATACGCTATGCATCCTGGAGGTAGTAAGATGTATCAGGATCTAAGAGAGCAGTTTTGGTGGCTAGGTCTGAAGCGAGAGGTGACAGAGTTTGTGGGGAAGTGTCTGACATGTCAGCAGGTCAAGGCTGAACATTAGTTGCCGTCAGGGTTGCTTCAGCCGGTGAAGTTTCCCCAATGGAAGTGGGAAAGGATAACTATGGATTTCGTCAGTGGTTTACCTCTTACGCCAGGCAAGAAAGACTCAGTTTGGGTAATTGTAGACCGTCTGACTAAATCAGCTCACTTCATTCCAGTGAGGGTTGATTACTCACTCCAGAGGTTGGCGAAGCTGTATGTGTCTGAGATAGTGAGGCTGCATGGAGTGCCAGTTTCGATTATCTCGGATAGGGATCCCAGATTTACGTCAAGGTTCTGAAAAGCGTTGCATCAGGCTTTGGGCACGTGGTTAGATTTCAAAGATGACTTTTCACCCGCGATCTAACGAGGCATCGGAGAGGATTATCTGAGATCTTAGAGGATATCTTTGAGAGGTTGTGTTACGGACTTGAGGTAGTTGGGAGGAGTTTCTTCCATTAGTGAGTTCACTTACAACAACAATTACCAAGCAAGCATCAAGATGGCACCATATGAGGCGTTGTATGGTAGGAAGTGTCGCTCACCTACATCTTTGGACGGAGTTGGGTGAACGTCGTTGTTGGGACCGAGTTGGTTGCGGCGAAGACAAGGTTAAGTTGATTCGAGCTCGATTAAAGGAAGCTTGAGCATGAGCGAAGTCTTATGCCGATCTCAAAGCGAGAGATATAGAATTTCTTTGTGGGAGACCAAGTTTTTTCGAAGGTCTCACCATGGAAGAAAGTGTTGAGGTTGGTAGGAAAGGCAAGCTAAGTTCGAGGTTTATTGGGCGTATAGAGTACCGAGGCGGGTGGGACCGTGAACGATCGCCTTGAGTTGTTGCAGAGTTGAGTCAAATTCACGACGTATTTCACGTTTCGATGCTTAGGCATTATCGGTCAGATACATCGCATGTCGTAGCAGTAGAAGAGATCGAGGTAAATCTAGATTTGACCATGGAGGAAGAACCTGTGCAGATTCTAGATCGGGATATGATGGTTCTGCGTAGGAAGTCAGTGCCTTTGGTAAAGGTACTTTGGCGGAATCACGGCGTGGAAGAAGCTATGTGGGAACCAGAGGATGTGATGAGACAGCAATACCCTCAACTCTTTTGACCAGGTAATTTCGAGGCCAAAATTATTTTTAAGGGGGTAGAACTGTAATATCCCGGGTTAGGGGTTATTTTGTTATTGCATTCGTTTGCATGTGTTTGGGTTGCATTGTGATATTTTTGATTGTTTTGGGGCTTAGTTAGGAGCTTGGGGTAAGCCTAGGTGGTAGGGAAAATTTTAGTTTTTAAGCTTTGTGTGAGGGGAGCTGAAGGAGCTGGGGTTTATAAATTAATTGTTGGTAAATGTTAGCACAAGAGATGACCTGGTGGAGTGGCAAAGCATGCGCCACTTGGGGCTTGTGTTTGGCGTCAACTGCATGGGGAGGAGGTCTTGTGTTCAAGCTGCAAAGACTTCATATTTTGCTTCCATTTTGACGGCATGGAGAGGAGAAGTTATAGGCAGTTCAAACTCTGCCTTAGACCAAGTCAAATGTTCAAATGGTGGGTGGAGAGTGAATTAAGGAAGTGGACTAGTTCAAACTAGTTTGAATGGGTGGTTGTGAGTGTTTGGAGAGTGATGGCCGAATGTTGGAGAGATTTGGGGGGAGTGGTCGGTTTGGTAAGTGTGGGAATGGGGAGTGCCGAAATTCATTTTGAAATTTGGTTCATTTTCGGTCACTTTGTGTCAAGCCAAAATTCTCCCTTTTGTCAAGTTGGTAGCCGAATTTCAAGAGAGTTTCTTCATATTTTCTTCTTGAACCGAAAGTACAAGCAACCTTGCCGAATTTGCTTTGTTTTCTCACAATTATCTTGGTAGCCGAATGTTCACTTCTCTCTCTTCTTTTTTTTTCATGTGTGTAAACCGAAACTAGTCTCTCCTCTTCTCAAACTCTATTTTTCTTCTTGAAACCTTGATAGCCGATTATCCATTTGTTTTCTCCCCATTTCTTTTGTGCCGAAACCATATCACCTTGCTTCTCAAACTTTTATTTTCTTTTCTCAAACCTTATTGCCGAAACTCCATTCTCATTTCACAATGTCTTTTCTCTCTTTTTCCACTCAAGCCGAACACAAGTGTGTCAAACACCTAAAGCCGAATTCTTATATCCTTTTGTTTATAGTGTTGGCCGAATCTCTCCTCTCTCCTAGTGGTTCTTCTTTGCCTATTATTAAAAGGGTGTTAATCTTGTTGAGGTTTTGTTTCAATTGGTTGGATTTAGGTAAGTGCTTGGCCGAATGGCCATTTCCCCTCTCCCATGTTCTTGTCGATTTTGGTAAGGTTAAGAGCCGACTTTGGCCTTTGTTGATAAGAAGTTAATCTCTTTGTTTGAACCGATTTCATTTAGGGCATTCGGGATTTCGAAGCAGTCAAGCGAGGCCTTTACCTGTTAGTGATCGGTTGGTAAGTGGTGATAAGGGTTGGTATTATTAGTTCATTCATTTAGTTTTGATTAAGTCAAAGGTTTCAAAGGACTAACTGTTTACATTTTAGGGTGAGGCCGATTGTCAAAAGAACCATTATTGGTTCGGGATTTGGTAGGAAACCAAATCAAGTGTAAGTTAAGGGTTAAGTGTTAACCCCTTTGGTTTAATTGGTTTTGGCCGAATGGTATAGATGGATAATGTTCATGTTTGGCCGATTATAGGAGCAAGGCATTGAGGTCTTAGATCGGATCGTTGGGCTTTAAAAGCTTGCGTTTAACAGGTGTGTAAACTAACACACTCATTGCTTGGTAATATGTTTAATAAACCTGATTGTCAAACAGCATGGTTGATTGATATGATACCCTATGAGGTATGTGCACGGATACGGGTAAGTCCGTCTCATTACGAGCTCTATTAATGGTATATGATATCTTGTTTGATGATATATGTGATGTGAGATGCAATATTGGGCATGTTAGCATGATTTGCATGATTTGCATATTGTACATGAGTCGGTATGACATTGGGTGATATGAGAGGAGGGGGAATATGATATCCGTGTCTTTGGGACACCAGAGGTTTGGCACCTGTAGTGGTTTGGTACCACAGATTGATTATTGTGACTTTGGGTCACCAGAGGTTTGGCACCTCAGCGTCTCGTCCCAGTGGCTTAGCACCACAATGGGTTGGCCCCACGGTTGATATTACGGGATTGACGCCAGTGATTTGGTATCACACGATGGGTTGGCCCCATCATTGGATTCGTGACTTGATCACGGTGATTTGGTATCACATTGTGTCTTTGGGACACCGAGAGGTTTGGCACCTCATAGCGTCTCGTCCCAATGGCCGTACCACGATGGGTTGGCCCCACAGTTGAGATACGGGATTGACGCCAGTGATTTGGTATCACACGATGGGTTCGCCCCATCATTGGATTATTCGTGACTTTGGGTCACCAGTGGTTTGGCACCACACTTATGGATATCATGACTTTGGGTCACCAGTGGTTTGGTACCACACGGGGTAGAAAAGGTGATATGGATGGTTAGGATTGGGGTGCATTACTTGTATTGCTTTGCTATGACGTGTGTTAGCATGTGGCATTAATCGGGAGGGGGATTTATGCACTGAGTCTTGCGACTCACCTTCTCCCTTATCATTTCGGGTGACACTTAGATCGCGGACATGGAGGTAGGGTGGACTCGAGGTGACCATGCCATAAATAAATTCAGACTTGCACTGATTTCAAACTTGGTACTCTATTTCGTTTAAATTTCTTTTTGGTTTTGTTGGGATTGTAAAAGGCCTTTGCAGATTATGTTTTGATTACTTATATGCTTTGATTTGATTCCAAATATGTTCTAATAGATTATTGGATTAATATTGGATAAAACTTGGAAAGAAAAAGGTTTTTTTTTTTCAAAACTACAAAGCGATATGTTTTAAACTCTACCATCGGGTATCACACAAAAAATTTAAAATGAATACACCCAAATTGTTTTCCAAACTTGAGATTTTCTTCACACTACGTTCAAAATGTTTTTAAGCAAACACAAGGAGTTTTTCTCAGATTTCTAAATGATATGAATTTGTTTTACTTCTGGATCCAACTAAGTTTTCAAAATTCCCGGGTTTTCAAAATACACTATCAGCTTTAAAACAATCATGCCCAAGCTTTTGACAAGTATAAATTATAGCAAAGAGTTTTCTATCAAATCTTTAACCAAAAACCAAACCCCTTAAACACATTTTTCCCCGTAACATACTAGATTCGGTCGTGGTGTATTGACCGGGTTTGGGGTGTTACACATCATTACTCATAATCTATACAAGTTTTGAATCAAGCTTCCACATAACAACACCAAATTTCATATGTTAAACATATATAAATACATCTATTTCAGTAGTCGAATATCAACATATCTTTTTATACCTTATACAAATATGCATAATAAAAACGAATAGATCCATGATACTCTATTTGCTTTTCATTCACATATGTGACATTCGAACCTTATAGCATAACCAAACATACACATCATGCTATTGTAATATGCGCAATGTCCCTAAAACAAAAGCCATGTCAAACCATAATTTTCAATTCATTTTACCTTATTAATTCATGGATACAAGATCATTGAATAACCTACCAAACACACATGATATGTAACTAATTCAAATTACATATATAAATACAGCCAATCCATTGACCATATATTCGGTTCTCAATATAAAACTTCAATGATCAACCCAAAGCATTAGTATATACATTTTTATGATCATCTCTGAATTATACCAAGCACATAATAATCTAAGTAGAGATATTCGCACGACATAATAAACATACTTATACATATATATAATCGTTTCTATACACTACATTTAACTTCCAAGCATTATAAGCATACGTCATATACCAAAGATTAAAACAGACCATTATATCAAACATATAAATGATGCTTAATCCAAAAGTAATTGCCTTATTCACAAGGCCATATATATATACATTTACAAAACCGAACATCATTTATTACTTATCAAAATACAGCCTATACATGCCTTTGATTCAAAAAGTAAACATATATATACCAAGGAGAGTGATAGTGTGGTCGACTTTCTTGATGATCCCCTGAGCCCGTAGTTGAATCAATGATCTAAAAAAACAGAAATACAAACACATACAGAGTAAGCTCACTAGCTTAGTAAGTCTTAAGCAAAAGATAATTCACTAATCAAGCACGTTAGCATTTTTAATAAATAAATGTAGGACATTGTATATGTATACATCGATATGCAATTGATACAAAACCGAATACTAGTAATATATTAACTCATTTACTTATACTTCACTACCATCAACCTACAACTCATCAAAGCACAAAGTACATATATTACATGAATCGCATGTTTATAATCATGTAAATTCAACATTCATATCCATTACATTATCACACTAAAAATTCTATTATTTCTATATTCATACACGTCGATTATAAGCTCGAATTCACATAACACCATTCTTAACATAATATTTCAACTCAAGTAACATCAAACACAACTTACCTTACTTCTGATGAATTCAAATGGGACTTATGCTTACCTGAGTGTTTTTTTAACTCAATAGATTCACTATGTTACACCTCGAGCAATTTATGGTTCCTTCATTTTAAAGTATAACCGGCATTAAGCCTGCTAGGCACGACGCCCGAATATATCACCGGCATTAAGCTTGCTAGGCACGAAGCCTGAATATGTCACCGGCACTAAGCCTGCTAGGCACGAAGCCCGAATATGTCACCGGTACTAAGCCTGCTAGGCACGAAGCCTGAATATGTCACCGGCACTATGCCTACTAGGCACGAAGCCTGAATATCAACACATTCAACTTTACGATACACAGTACTTAGAACTAAACTATTAACCATCTCATATTCTTCATTTTTCTTTCACCTATTAATCCAAACATACATATTCACATTGTATTAACCAAATAAATTTCACTACAAATTCATACCCCACATTCGGCCCACAAGTATATTTGTGCTTTACATATTCAAACATCATCATATACTATGTTCATAAATAATTCTTTGGTGTATACTTTCTTAAGGACTTTCCTCGACCGTCGACGGACCGCGTAGATTGGCTATTCGATAACCTTCGTCTTTCCCCGATCCAAATCCGTTTTTCTTTGTTCTTGATCTTTAATTCAAGCCAACACCATGACCGAATGCTTAAGCTCTCAAACCTATCTTTTCTTTGCTTATTTCGGTAGCCAAAAGATGAAGACAACCATTATTTCATATTTTATTATTAACATATATTATGGTTTTAATCTAATTACTAATTTAACCTTATGTTATAAAATTATATAATAATAAACTAAAGGTTAATCTTGTCATATAGCATCCACTAACTTAAAAATGGGTTATTTACCCTTTTAATACCCCACTTTAAAAAGCCATCATCAAATAGGCACTTTTCGCTATAGTTTGCTACTTTTACTTTTTACGCGATTAAGTCCTTTTTCTAAATTAAACACACAAACGATAAAATTTTTCTACAAGACTTTCACACACATTAATTCACATATAATAAACACAAAATATAATATTAAAATATTTCTCGGACTCAAATTCTTGGTCCCGAAACCACCGTTCCGATTAGGGTCAAATTTGGTCTATTACAATTGTGTTACAAACTCTACGTGAGAAGCAATTATATGCAAAATTTAGCAAATGTGAGTTTTGGCTATGTGAGGTTGGTTTTCTGGGACACATTGTATCAGCTGCAGGAATACGAGTTGACCCGAACAAGATCTCAGCTATTTTTGAATGGAAGCCTCCCAGAAATGTGTTTGAAGTTCGTAGTTTTCTAGGATTAGCGGGATACTATAGGCAGTTTGTGAAAGGCTTTTCGGTGATTGCGACTCCGTTGATGAAATTGCTATAGAAAGATGTTAAATTCAAGTGGTCAAAAAAGTGCCAGCAGAGTTTTGAACAGTTAAAAATATTGTCGACAGAAGCACTAGTGTTAGTTCAGCCTGACTCGGGTAAAGAATTCATAGTTTACAGTGATGCATTGTTGAATGGTTTAGGCTATGTGTTGATGCAAGAGGGCAAAGTTATAGCTTATGCTTCGAGACAGTTAAAGCCGCATGAAAAGAACTACCCGACACACGATCTTGAATTAGCCGCGATTATATTTGCATTGAAAATTTGGCATCACTACTTATTTGGCGAAGTGTCATATTTATACGGATCACAAGAGCTTGAAATATATGATGACTCAAAAACAATTGAATTTGAGGCAGCAGAGTTGGTTAGAATTACTAAAAGACTATGAATTAGTAATTAACTATCATCCGAGAAAAGCTAATGTTGTTGCTGACGCTTTGAGCTGAAAGTCTTTATTTGCTTTGTGAGCAAAGAATAGTCAGATAGATCTGTGTGATGATGGTTCAATTTTGGATAAAATTGAAAGTGAGGCCAATGTTTATACGTTAGATTTGTGATGCTCAGAAAAATGATGTTGAAATGACGGCAAAACGAGCTCAATTTGGTTTAAATAATGATCTAATACTTTGAGTGGATAATGATGATTGTTTGAGATTCAGAGATCGAATTTGCATTCCAAGAAATTCAGAGTTGATTCAAATGATTTTAAATGAAGCTCACAATAGTCTTTTGGCTATTCATTCTGGAAGTACGAAAATGTATAATAATCTGAAATAGTTTTATTGGTGGCACAGTATGAAACGGGATATCTCAGAGTTTGTTTCGAGATGTTTAGTATGTCAGCAAGTTAAAGCTGAACATCAGGTTCCATCTGGTTTGTTACAACTGATTCTGATTCCTGAGTGGAAATGGGAGAGATTCACGATAGACTTTGTGTCGGGATTGCCTTTATCTCCGAGAAAGAAAGATGCAATTTGCTCATTTTGTTTCGGTGAGAATAGATTATTCGCTTGATAAGTTAGTTGAATTGTATATCTCTGAGATTGTGAGACTTCACGGGGTACCATTATCCATTGTGTCTGACAGAGATCTGAGGTTTACTTCGCGGTTCTAGAAGAAGCTGCAAGAGGCTTTAGGTACGAAGCTGCACTTTAGTATTGCATTTCATCTACAAACGGATGGTCAAGCCGAGCAGATCATTCAGATTCTTGAAGATAAGTTGAGATGTTGTATTCTTAAATTTGAAAGTACGTGGGAAAAACATTTGCTATTGATTGAATTCGCGCACAATTATAGTTTTCAGTCAAGTATCAAAATGGCACCATATGAGGCTCTTTATGGTCGTAAATGTTGAACTCCATTATATTGGACCGAGCTTAGGAAGAATAAGATCCACGGGGTTGATTTAATTAAAGAAACTGAGCAGAAAGTGAAAGTGATTTGTGATAGTGTGAAAGTGGCCTAAAATCATCAGAAATGTTACGCAGATTTGAAACGGGAAAATATTGAATTTGAGATCGGTGATAAAGTGTTTTTGAAAGTGTCTTTGTGGAAGAAAATACTTCGATTTGGCCAAAAAGGCAAGTTGAGTCCAAGGTTCATCGGGCCGTATGAGATCATTGAACGAATTGGGCCAGTTGCTTATGAATTGTTGTTGCCACCTGAATTAGAGAAAATTCTTAATGTGTTTCACGTATCACGGATTCGAAGATACAGATCTGATCCATCGCATGTGATTACTTCTACAGAGGTTGAGATTCAGTCAGATTTATCGTATAATGAAGAACCGATCTGAATTTTGGCACAAAAAATTAAAGAGTTGAGAAACAATAAATTTTCTTTAGTGAAAGTGTTGTGGCACAAACACGGAGTTGAAAAGGCTACGTGGGAGCCTGTAGATGTTGTGAGAGAGCAATATCCAAACTTATTCACCGGTAAGATTTTCGGGGACGAAAATCCGCTTGTAACAGCCCGATTTAGACCCTAGTCGAAATAGTGGTTTCGAGACCACAAATTCAAGATCAGAAAAATATTTTAATATTATTTTTGGTGTTTACAATATGTGATTGAGCATGTGTGAATGTTTGTGTAAAAATTTTAACATTTGTGTGCTTAATTTGCAAAAAGGACTTAATCGCATAAAATGCAAAAGCTGTGTATTGATTGTTAAAGTGCCTATTTGTCATGGCTTCTTGAATAGAAGGTCCTTATGTTGTTATTATTCCATATGCTAAATGAATGGAAAAAAAACACCTAAGGTTAGTGGAATTTTAAAAGAACTAATAAAAGGGCAAAATGGTAAATGGTGTATTAATGTTAATATATGAAAATAAAACAAAAGAATAGTGGGAGTGTTCATCTTTGTCATCGAAAATTGAAAGAAAAGAAAAGAAAAAGAGATAGCTAGGTTTGGCCATAGTTTCTCTTTGATTAAGGTATGTTTTTTGGTTTGTTTTTGATGATTTACGTTTTTGAGATCGTTGCTTAGTGTATTATCAAGCCCATGCCTTAATTTTAGACTTTGATAAAGATTTTGAGAAATGCCATTGATGAATACTTGAGCGTTGTGTTGATAATTGGTGAAATATGAAAGATATGTGAAAGATTAACATGTTTTATCTTTGGATTTTTGGTGAATTTGAGTAATTTGGATTAAATTGTGAAAATAATATTTTAAGGGACTATATGTTTATATTTCGATAAGTTTGGATGATGATTGACTTTCTGTTGTAAAATGATTGTAAGTGTTTCAAATGTTTAGTAATGCCTCTTAACCCTATTTCGGCAACAGTTACAGGTTAGGGATGTTACAAGCTGTGTGTGGCACATGGCCATGCGACACGACTGTGTGTCTCCTATAGGTTTTAAGGCATACAAGTCAGGCTGTTACATGGCCTAGCACACGGCCTGGAACACGGACGTGTGTGGTCATTTCCTAAGTTACATGGCTTGGCACATGGGCTTGTGACTTGGCCATGTGACCCAACTTCATAAGTTAAATGGACACTGACATAGGCTGGGACACGGTCGTGTTTCCCTATTTTGATTGTTAAACAACTTGAGGCACGGGCGTGTGTCTCAATCGTGTGAGTCACACGGTCCGACAACACGACCGTGTGACCCTTACAGTTCAAATTTTCTAACTTTTTCCTGAACTTTTTGGATGATTTCAATTTAGTCCTAGATTGTTTCTAAAGTGTTTTTAAGGCCCTGAGTGCTCGATTAAGTTCTGTAACCTTATTCCAGTGACGGATATGGGTTAGGGGTGCTACATTTAATTGTATCATAGCTACGATTTAGGTAGTTCTCGAACTGAATGTAGCATGTATAAGTCTAGAAATACATGACATTATATAACCTGTGATTGTGTGATAAATCCTGACTCAATTTGAGCTATGTTTTCATATAGATATAATGTCATCCAATCGAGCCGATTCTGATGAGGCTAAAAGTAACACGCAAGCCTCAGTTCATGGAGTAGCGTCAAGTGGTAGTTGGCCCGTATCTAAGGGTCAGGGAGGATAGGCTAAGAAAGCCTTCTTCCAGATGATGAATGAATGGTTTACTGAGTTCGTATGAATGAACCCTATGGCTTAATGACCTCCACCCCCACCTATTCCCTAATCGGTTCCAGTAATTCGACAGGGTTTGAAATTGGTGCGAGTGAGCAAGCCTCCAGTTGATAAAATCTGTAAATATGGGGGTGAAGAGTTTAGAGGTACACTTGATGAATTCTGGTTAGAAAATATAATCAGAGTTTTCGATGAATTATCATGTACCTCGACGGAATGCGTGAAATGTGCTATTTTCTTATTAAAAGATTCAGCTTATCAGTGGTGGAACACCTTGATTTCAGTTGTGCCGAGAGAATAGGTAGACTGTGAATTCTTTCAGATCGAATTTGAAAAGAATTATGTCAGCCAGAGATTTCTTTATAAGAAACATTAAGAGTTTCTTGAGCTGAAATAGGCCGGATGATAGTATCTAAATACGAAAGAGAATTTGTTCAACTTAGCAAGTATGCTCTAGTACGTATACCGACATAGGTTGCTATGTGCACACGGTTTGAAGACAGACTGAACGAAGATACCGAGCTATTAGTCAGGATCCTCGAATTGAAAGAATTTGTTGTTCTAGTTGACAAAGAACACAAAGTTGAAGAATTGAGTAAAGCAAAGAGAAAAATTAATTATGAGAATCATGATCCAGGAAAGAGATAAGTGGGAAAGTCATATCAATCACCATCGAAGAAGTCAAAAGAATATCACGGACGTTCGCCAGCTTCAGTGGGTTATTCGGGTAAACATAGGAGAAAACACCAAGCGAGTTCAAGACCTTAAGCTATGTCTGTGGCGAGCATGGATAGTGTTAAAAGCAACAAGCCCAAATTTCAGTAATATGGACGATGACAATTCAGCGATTGCAAATTGAAAGATGGGGCATGTTTTAAATGTGGTTCATATGAACATTATATCAGAAATTGCCCGAAAAGGTCCAACAAAGAAAAGGTTCAGACTACTCGACTGAGTAACTCTGTTGCAAGAGGTAGACCACGATGGAACACTGGAAATGTGGGAAATAGCCGTAGTTGGACAAAGGACTCTGTTGTCAGATTTGAGGTACGAGCGTTGATCGTGTTTCAAAGTCTTAAAAATTTATATAAAAAATGATCGAGCCTAGAAACTAACTGTAACAATGATTGAGACAAGCGCACCTATCGAACAGTAGTATAGTTTAGCGGCAAGACCGAATTGTCGAACCCAAAGGAACCAAAAGTACTAATACTAACTTTCTTTTTATTATTTAGCCTAAGAATTAAGGGAATTATTAATTAATCTAAAATTAACTAGCTATTAAGCTAAAGATGCTAAGACTAAGAGAACGAATTTGGGAAAATACTTGTGTGAAAAACCAGTTGATTAAGACAATACCCGAGGAAGAATCCACCTAGACTTCACTTATTATTTAACTCTGAACCAGATGATTTATTCACTTGACTTGATCCGTAGGATTTACTAATTTATATTAATACCTCTCTCGAGGCTACTAACGTCTAACCCTAGGTTGATTAATTGAAATCTCTTTTTAATTAAAACCCCTAGAATTGCATTAACTCGATCTAACTCCCATATTAGGTTTGACCCTAATTCGGCAGATTTTCGTCATCCTATCTCTAGGGTTGCAATCAACTCCGCTTAATTATGCTAGATCTACTCTTAGACAGGGTCTATTCCTCCTCCGCCTAAGCACATCAATACTTGAATCAATATCCTGAAATATCAAAACAAGAATTAAGAACACATAATTAAGAACAAATCAAGTATTTATCATACAGTTCAGAAAATAATAACAACATCCGTCTTAGGTTTCATCCCCTCAAGTATTTGAGGGGTTTAGTTCATAATTATAAAAGAATACATCTCAGAAGAAAATATAAAACAAAATATAAGAAAACCCTAAAACCCCCTGAAGGAATTTGAAGGGAAGATCCTCCGTCTTGAGTATAACTCCAGCTTCTTAAGATGAATCAACTGGCTCTCTTCGAGTAAATTCCAAAATTCTGGCCTCTCTGGCTTGGCTCTTCGGCTTAACTGGACGCCCCATGAAGGTTGGCCTTTAGGGTGTTTATATAGGCTTTTGGAATGGCTTTGTTTGCCTCTAAGTACCCTAATCCAAGTAAAATTCCTCTTTGTCATGGCAGGGACACGCCCAGGGCGCACACCCGTGTGAATCGTGGCCAGGCCGTGTTCGGGTCTGTTAAGGAGATACAGTCGTTTGGTCTTGGGCCTAGGCCGTATCGATTTCGTAATTTGGCCCATTTACACCGTTTTAGGCCCGTTTCTTGTTCTTTTCATCCTCCGATGCTCTCCTAGGTATAAAACATGAAATTAAAGGATTAAGAGCACCAAATTCCACAATTCAAGGCTTAAATCATCCAAAAGTATGATAAATGTGGGATTAAAATATGTTCATATTAAGGTTTATCAAATACCCCCACACTTAAGCATTTGCTTGTCCTCAAGCAAAATTCTCAACTTACAATTAAAATGAACTTCCTTGATTCATAATATTCATCAATAATGTTCCATCATAATTCAAAGATAATTCATACATTGATAATTTAAGTAAAAGGATCTTAAAGATTCAAACAATCAAAGTCATAGTTTTTGTAGCACGAAAAATATAGGCGTTTTCCCTTACCTAAATAATAACCTTTAATTTCAAAATCAACAATAGTTGACATCCTCACTAAAGATTCACTCAAATCACTCAAAGTGTTTAAGGTTCAAAATTAAGCACTCAAAAGTTGAACCTGAAAAGTTAATCCCATAGGCTTGCGTGAAAATCAAATCTCCACCACTGTAAAATGAGATGATACATAAATCAAAAGGTCTTTAAAAAGGGTTTTAATGGGGCTTGGGTTAAAGGTGTGGATAAAGGCTGAATTAAAAGGTTAGAATCGAGATTGAATTGACAATTTACCTTAACTAGAAAAATGAACTAATCCTGAATAATTACATTAATTAAAAACTTCCAATACTAATAATACGAGCTTTTTCTTCAAGATGTGGAATTTAAGCGTACAAACTCTCTTAATCATAGAACTAATAATAAATATATTTTTTTAAGAACAAATCATTACAATAGTAAGAAAGAACTTTAACAATATAGAACATAGTTAGGCAACTGCTCAAAATCAAATCTCGACAAAAAGGGTAGTCAAGAGAAATGGTGATAACAAATACAAGATGGGTTTTGGATTAATATTAGTGGGTGAATCAATAAAATGGTTGTTAGGATCAAAGGGGTTTCACTAGGGGTTAATTGTGAAGGTAGGTTTTTAGTGGAGTAAGTGGCTTAAATCCTAAGTGCCTTTATCATCACAGTATGTCAAATCAATAATGTGGTCTTGACATGTATAATCGAAGCAAGTTCTAGAATAACAAATCAATGTTGACAAACTCATAATCAAAGAGTGAGCACGAAAAGAATATATGCTCTAAAAGGCTCAAAATCTCACAAAAATTATGGGTTTTTGATATCAACCTTGTAAATTTTAAACTTCAAGGTAATAATTAGATTCAGTTAGACAACCTAACAAAATTTTAATTTTTGAAAATAGACTCATCATGCTTGATTCTCTAGTTCCTTAAAGTTTATATCATCATTGCACAATTATCAATGACTTAATCTGAAACATATCAATAAAAATCATAAATCAAAAGAAATTTCATTCTAATTAGTAATATGAGAAAATTACTTAAAGACAAGATATCATTCAGGGATTTGAGAATAATGCAGAACGTTAGGAACTTTCACGAAATAAATATTCAGCCCCTACACTTGAGATATACATTGCCCTCAATGTACAAGGATATATATGAAATTAAAGAGAAAGGGAGAGGTGAAACTTCCTGAATTTGAATGGCTTCCTTGTGTTGGGAGTGTCGTGGTGTGGTGGCCCCCAACAATCTCTAAGCTAGATGAAGAAATTGGGAAGCTCGTGAAGAATTAGTGTAATATCCCGGGTTAGGGGCTGTTTTGTGTTGCATGTTTTGCATGTGGTTGGTATGCCGCGTTGTTGTTTGTGTTGTATCGGGGTTTAAGTGTAGGCTAGAAGTAAGCCTGAGTAGGTAGGAATTTTTAGTTTTTGAGCTAAGGTATAAGGAGCTGAGGAAGCTGGGGCTTTTAAATTTATTTTGGGTGTTTGTTAGCACAAGAAACAAGTTGGTGGAGTGGCAATGTAGGCGCCGCTAAGGGCTTGTGAATGTGACGCCACTTGCAGGGGGGTGAGGTCCTGTGTTCAAGCTGCAAAGTGGCCACATTTTGCATTCTTTTTGGACGGCATAGGAGGGAGGAGTTGGAGGGAGTTCAAATTCCTCCTTGGACTTGGTCAAGTGGTGATTTGGATGGTGGAGAGTAAATAGTGGAGTGTGACTTGGTCCACACATCTGAAATGTGTGGAGTGGAGTGAATGGGGGGATATGGCCGAATTTTTGGGAGTTGGGGGAGAGGGTGGCCGATTTTGGGAAGTGGGAAGGCTATGCCAAAATTCTATTTGGCATTTTTGATGTTTCGGTCAAGCAGGTAATGAGCAAAATTTCTTCTTTTGTCAATAGCTTAAACCGAAAATTCAAGAGAGTCTCATCTTTTCTTCTTGAAAACCGAAAGACCAAATCTCAAAGGTTTGCCGAATTTGTTCTGCTTTTCTCTCAAACTTCTTGTAGCCGAATGCACTCTTGCATTTTCTTTTCTTCTTCATTTGCATAAGCCGAAATTGGTGTTGTTCTTTTCTTCTCAACTCTTTTCTTCTTAAAATCTCCATTAGCCGAAACTTTAACCTCCAAGATACTTTCTCCATCCCTTTACTTGCAAACCGAAATTCCAAAGAATTTCTTTCACTTTCTTTTAGAAACCGAATGTACAAACATCTAGTTGCCGAAATTATTTTGTTTTAACTTTTCTTAATAGTCGAAACTCTCATCTTCCAAATACCTCCACCGTTTCTCTTATTTTTGATTCATCTTTTATTTTCCTTCTTTCCTAAATATTAGTGCCGTTTCTCTATCTCTTCTCACCCTTGTTCTCATTCTTTTCTCACTAAGCCGAACCCAAGGGTGTTGAACACCTAAAGACAAGAATCCTCTTCTTTTGAAGCCTTGGTCGAATCTCCTCTCTTCCCTGGTGTTGGGTTGGCCGAATTTTGGTGATTGGGTGTTGGTAAGTGTAAGGCCGAATGGCCATATCTCCCTCTTTTGGTTTTTGTTGGTTATGGTTTGGTTAAGGGCCGATTATGGTCAGTTGATTTCGATTAAGTTTAAAGTGATTAGTGATTAACTATTGGTTTATTAGGGTGCTAATTGTTGGAAGAGGAATCACTGCTTGACTCGGATTTGGTAGGAAACCAAATCACCTTCAAGGTAAGGGATTGAAATTAACCCCTTTGGGTTTATATGTCTTTGGCCGAATGGTCTTAGTGCTTAATCCTATGTTGGCCGATTGTTTTAGGGGCTTGACAATCGAAGGACATAGATCGTTCGTAGGGATCTTTGGACTCGTAGTTATCAGGTGTGTAACTAACACATCCTCTACTTAGTAGTGTTGTTAATAAACTTGATTGCTTAATAAGATTGAAACAGTGAGAAGGATAATTGGATACCCAAAAAGGGGTATGTGTACGATTCGGGTAAGTCTGTTCTATGATGAGTATTAATGATAATACATGATATCATGATTTATGTTATACATGTTATGAGTTGTAATGCTTGATATGTTAGCATGATATGCATGGCTTGTATGAGATGCATAACCCCATGAGTATGATATGTATGGGCGATACGAGAGGAGGGAGCAGTGATATATTGTGCTGACGAGCACCAGTGCTTTGGTAGCACACTTTGTGACTTTGGGTCACCAGAGGTTTGGCACCTCCAGAGGTTTGGTACCTCAGCGTCTCGTCCCGATGGCTCAGCACCACGAGTGGGTTGGCCCCACTGAGATGATTATACTGGGATTGACGCCGATGTTTTGGTAACACACGATGGGTTGGCCCCATCACCGATTTGTGACTACGGGCCACGGTGCTTTGGTAGCACATTGTGTCTTTGGGACACCGAGAGGTTTGGCACCTCATTGCGACTTGTCCTCGTGGTTTGACCACCGTGGGTTGGCCCCACTTGAGATATGGGATCGTCGCTAGTGTTTTGGTAACACACGATGGGTTGGCCCCATCATTGGATTTGTGACTTCACCACCGTGCTTTGGTAGCACAATCTCGTCTTTGGGACACCAGTGGTTTGGGACCACATTGATGGATAATGTGTCTTTGGGACACCAGTGTTTTGGTAACACATTGTGACTATACGTCACCAGTGGTTTGGCACCACCAGTGGTTTGGTACCACACGGGGTAGAAAAGGTGTATGGATGGTTAGGATCGGGTTGCATTAATTATGTTGCTATGTATGATGTGTGTTAGCATGTTGTTTTATCGGGAGCGGATTTACACACATCGAGTCATTCGACTCACCCTCTCCTTTGACATTTCAGGTGACTCGTAGACGCGGACTTGGAGGGATGGACTCGGGGTGCTCATGCCATGCGGAATAAAAGTTTTACTCAGATATTATGCTTTGGGTATTTTAGTTATTTACGTTCAGTTGGGTTTATTTCGGACTTGTAAAAAAACCTTTAACTTATGCCTTTTGATATTATGTTTTAAGTTTGATTTTAATATGCCTTAACAGAATAATTGGGGTAATTTGCTAAAACTTGGCATAACAACGATTTCAAAATTTTAACGATATGTTTTCAACTATACCATCGGGTATCATGATCGATTTTATAAGTTTATGAAAATCAATTGTTTTCAAACTTGAAGGCAAATTTTTACTAAGTCTTAATGTTTTAGTAACGATATTAAACAACTTGTTTTTCTAAACGGATCAAAGTTTTACCAATTCTATTTAGTACAAATTCAAGATTTTCAAACACGGTTTTCCCCGTAACATACCAGATTCGGTCGTGGTGGTTGGACCGGGTTTGGGGTGTTACAATTGTGGTATCAAAGCCAAGTTCAAAAGCTCGGCTGTGGGCCTGAGGCCCAAATTGTTTTCAAAAATCTATTTTAAGTGTTTTGGGATTGAATACATGGTTTACAAGGCATGGCACCGAGTCTCCGGCACCAGTTCGCCCAGGTAAGTAATTCTAAACTCTTCTGTGAATTATTATTTGTAGAAGGGTAGGTGATATGGTACGTAGATAGATTTATAGGACTTGAACCCTAGGATTAGATCACTCAAACACTTGAACTAAAGCATAAGACTTAAAGCACTAAACCAATCTATGACTCAGCCACGGGGCTAGGGTGTGGTAACTCCCGTACGCATGTCTAGGAGAGGATCCGAAAGAGCTTGGTATTTAAGCAGTCCTCGTGACTCACCTCCTCTTCGCAGGTATCTCACCTGGTGCGTAGCTCGAGTTCACCCTGACCAAGAAGGCTCAGTCATAGACTTAACCTAACGACTAAAACCCGAAAAGGGAATTAGTCATGTTTTCAAAAATACAACAACAACCCTAATGTTTTTCAAACTTTTTGCAATAAACTCTTTCAAAACTGAGAATGTCACTTTTACAATGAATTTCTCGATTTGTGAAAACTACAAAAATGCCCTAGGGGTAAATTTACTAAAATGCCCTCGGTTTATAGCGACTCAATGATTTTGGCCAAAATTTCAAAAAAATGTTACGAAATTCAAATACTCTGTTTTACAAAATATCAATCAAAGATTTTGATTTTGGAAATTTACGAAAACGCCCTCAGTCTGTGAAAATTACTAAAATACCCCTGGTTTCCAAAACGAAGTATTTTACAAAATTTTCAGAGAACACACTCAAATTTTGAAATTTCAAAGTGACTGATTTTACGAAAGTTTTAAAATATCTTTTATTACGAAAATACCCTGTAGGGAAAATGACGAAAATACCCTTGGGGTAGAAATGGGCAGCAATGTCCGAAGAGAGAATAAGTATGGAAAGGGTTAAGGAATGGATGTATGACCTCTTTTGGGTGAATAGGATAGAAGATTGAAACCTTGGTTGCTCGAAAGAACCCCTGAATAAACTCCATTCATAAAATTTCTTTGCGGTTAAGAAAGTGGAACGATACTAATGCATAAAAACCTTTTTAATCAGAAACGTAGATCGTTAGTCATGAGTACTCGAGGTGGACGTGGCCGTAATACTCGTGGTCGAGGTCGAGGTAGGATGACAGTTTCTGAACCCATAGGATCTGGTCAAGGGTCAGAAAATGAGATGCTGGCCCGCCACCGGTGGAGGTGGTGAGTTCCGAGATCGACCGAGACGATGCAAAGGTCACAGCGATTTGCGGGTGTTGGAAAGAGTAGCTGGTGTAGGTGGTGGTGCAGGAGTTAGGAAATCTGTTCCTGAGCGACTCCGGGCTAATGGGGCCGAATTTTTCCGAGGGGTATCGGGTGTTGCTCCTACCACTGCTGAATATTGGTGGAGGCAACGGAGCGGATCATGGACGATCCGGACTTGACTGGTGAAGAGAAGTTGAAGGGCATCGACGCTTCTTCGGGATGAGTCATATCAATGGTGGCTCACGATTCGGGACAAAGATGTGGCGGTGAGATCCGACATGGGATTATTTCAGAGCTGCATATCAAAAGAAATACATCGGGGCTAGTTACATCGACTCCTAGCGAAAGGCATTTCTGAGGCTTGTTCAGGGGAGTAAATCTGTTCGAGCACGCAGGCCGAGTTTCTGGCCGAGTAGGTATGCCGGGGCATTGTAGCCACCGAGCATGAGAGGTGTGTTCGTTCGAGGATGGTCTGCGAGACGAGTTGAGGTCGCTGATTGCTCCACAAAGCCAGAGCGAGTTTGTTGTCTTAGTCGAGAAGGCTAAGGTAGCCGAGGTGTTAAGGAGTCGGTAAGACGAGCATGGACAGGAGTAGGCTTAAGAGGAGCTTTGGGTCTTCGGATCGCCCGTAATCCGAGAAGGCTAGGTCAGGCGGGGGGCGTAATCATCCGCTAGGTTTGTTGTCGCCAGGCGAGGACCGCCGCAGATGTAATCGCGTGGGAAATCTCATTGGGGTGGTTGTTGGGTGGTGGAAAAGGTTGCTTCGATCGTGGTTCTCTCGGATCACCGCATTAGGATCGTTCGCGTAGGGGATGGCGTGGATTCACCGAGAGTCGGGCCGTAATCGATTCAGAGGAATGGACCGCCACCACAGAGGGGCCGTGGTAATGGCAGAGGTGGTAATGGATTTGGTCGAGGTCGTGGAGCACCGGGCAGAGGTGCGGGTGGTTACGAGGCACGACACACTGGTTTGGTGTATGTAGCTAGGCGCCGAGGAGGAGGGCGACGACGGGACGTAATCACCCAGATGCGTTTTTGATTTTTGGTTCTCCTATAACGCTTTAATTGATTTGGGTTCCACGATTCGTATGTTGCTAGTAGTATAGTTGAGACCATGGACTTAGACTCGTAAACCGCTTCTAGACAAATGACGCAGATTTAGCCTCTAGGTCACTCAGTAGTGGTAGATAAGTTGTATAAGGATGTACCCCTAGAACTCCAAGGGGTAGTTTTTGTCTTGATCCGATGGAACCGCCGTTTGGGGAGTTCGACCGATTTCGGATGGATGGTTGGTTAAGTACTGTGCCAAGGTGGATTGCGCGCTAAGCGCATGGTTCTATCAACGGATAAAGGAGATGAAGTGATTATGATAGGTAATAGGAGAGATTACTTATCCAAAGTGTGGTATCGGCATTAAAAGTCGTAAAGATGGTCGGGAAGGGTCGTGAAGCGTGTGTGGTTCATGTGTATGCCTTAGAGGCTAAAGAGTCTCTTTGTTGAGAAGGTTCGCATTGTTAAGGAATTTGTTGATGTGTTTCGGAGGAGCTTAGGGTTTGCCACGGATCGTGAGGTAGAGTTTGGGATAGATCTCGCTACCAGTGGATCGCGCCGGTGTCTATTGCTCCATATAGGATGGCACCAAAGGAATTGGTGGAGCTTAAGGCTCGATTTAGGAGCCGTTGGATCGAGGCTTCATTAGGCCAAGTGTTTCACCGTGGGGAGCGCCGGTATTATTCGTCAAGAAGAAGGAGGGAGTGCACGATGCGGATGTGTATCGACACGCCAACCGAATAAGTCGACGATTAAAAACAAGTATCCGTTACCACGGATAGATGACTTGTTTGATCGGTGAAAGGTGCATCGGTGTTTTCAAAGATCGATTTGAGGTCCAGGTACCATCGGTTGAAAGTTAAGGAAGCGGATATCCATAAGACAAACGGCGTTTGGACTCGATGCACGACGCACTACGAATTCTCGTAATGCCGTCGGGTTGACTAACGCCCGGCAGCCTTTATGGATATGATGAATAGTGGTGTTTCAAATGAAGATCCGGACCGGTTCGTCGTGGTTTTTATTGACGACATCTTGGTTTACTCAAGGTCGGAAGAAGAGCATGATGCACACTTAAGAGTGGTGTTGCAAATTTTGAGGAGAAGCAACTCTATGCTAAATTCGGTAAGTGCGAGTTTCGCTTAGTGAAGTGACGTTTTTGGGTCATGTAGTATCACCGAGGAATTAGAGTAGATCCTCGGAAGGTTGAGGCGGTTTTGGATTGGAAGCCTCCTAAGTCGGTCAAGTTGAGATTTCGAGTTTCCGGTTTGGCAGGATACTACACCAAGATTTGTTGAGAGGTTTTCGTTAATTGCAAAGACCGATGACTAAGTCGTTAAGAAAGGGAGTTCCGTTCGCTTGGACCGAGAAACAAGCAGGAGAGTTTTGATAAGTTGAAGAAGATCTTTGTGAGGCTCTGTTTTAATTCAACCTCGAGGTGGTAAGGAATTCACAGGTGTATCGCGATGCATCACACACACGCTTGGGTTGTGTCTTTGATGTAGGAGGGTAAGGTTGTGGCTTATGCTTCTCGGCACCGAGGCCACACGAGGTCAACTATCCGACGCACGACTTGGAGCTACTTGTTTGTAGTCTTCGCTCTAAAAATCTGGAGGCACTACTTGTACGGTGAGAGATCAATAGTCTACACAGATCATAAGAGTTTGAAGTATCTACTGACTCAGAAGGATCTGAATTTGAGGCAGCGTAGATGGGTTGAGTTGCTCAAGGACTACGACTGTTCGATTGAATATCATCCGGGCAAGGCTAACGTGGTGGCAGACGCGTTGAGCCGTAGGGTTGTTTCGGACTTAAGAGCGATGTTTGCCCATTTGAGTTTGTATGACGACGGGAGTATTCTGGCAGAGCTGCAGGTTAAGCCTACTTGGGTTGAGCAGATTAGAGAGAAACAGTTAGAGGACGAGGTTCTGAGTGCGCGAAGGTTGCAAGTGCAGAATGGTGGTTTGGAGGGTTACAGCTTGTCTAGTGATGAGGTTCTGTGTTTTCAAGGTAAGGCTTGTATGCCTAAAGATGTTGAGCTGAGGCAGAAGATTCTTCAGGACGCACATAGCAGTCCTTATGCTATGCATCCTGGAGGTAGTAAAATGTATAGGGATCTTAGAGAGCAGTTTTGGTGGCCTGGCTTAAAGAAAGAGGTGACAGAGTTTGTTGAGAAATGTCTGACTTGTCAGCAGGTCAAGGCTGAACATCAGTTACCGTCGGGTTTGCTTCAGCCTGTGAAAATCCCTCAGTGGAAATGGGAAAGGATAACTATGGATTTCGTCAGTGGGTTACCGCTTACGCCAAGCAAGAAAGATTCAGTTTGGGTTATCGTGGACCGTCGACCAAGTCGGCCCATTTTACTCGTGAGAGTGGACTATTCACTTCTTGAGGTTGGCGAAGCTTTATGTGTCGAGATAGTAAGGTCGCGGTGTACCATTTTTCGATTATCTCGGATCGGGATCCCGTGTTTACGTCGAGGTTTCGAGAGTATTGCATCGAGCTGGCACGCGCGGTTAGATTTCAAAGACAACGTTTCACCCCCGATCGACGACGCAATCGAAAGGGTTATTCAGATTTTAGAGGACATGTTGAGGGGTTGTGTTCTGGACTTCAGGGGCAGTTGGGAAGAGTTTCTGCCGTTAGCCGAATTCGCCTACAATAATAGTTACCAAGCGAGCATCAAGATGGCACCATACGAGGCATTGTATGGTAGGAAATGTCGCTCACCTACATGTTGGACAGAGTTAGGTGAACGTCAGTTGTTGGGACCGGAGTTGGTTGCTGAGACCGAGGACAAGGTTAGGTTGATTCAGGCTCGTTTGAAGGAAGCTTCGGACCGGCAAAAGTCTTATGCCGATCTTAAGCGAAGAGATATAGAGTTCGCTGTGGGAGATCAGGTCTTCTTAAAGGTCTCACCTTGGAAGAAGGTACTGAGGTTTGGCAGAAAAGGCAAGCTAAGTCCGAGGTTTATTGGGCCGTATAAGGTATTGAGACGAGTTGGACCAGTGGCATATCAGCTCGAGTTGCCAGCGGAGCTTAGTCAGATTCACGACGTTTTTCACGTTTCGATGCTTCGGAGGTACCGTTCTGATCCATCACATGTAGTAGCAGTGGAGGAGATCGAGGTAAATCCAGACTTGTCTATGGAGGAGGAACCTGTGCAGATTCTTGATCGGGATGTGAAGGTTCTGCGTAGAAAGTCTGTGCCTTTAGTTAAGGTTCTTTGGCGGAATCATGGCGTGGAGGAAGCTACGTGGGAACCCGAGGATGCGATGAGACAGCAATACCCGCAACTCTTTTGACCAGGTAATTTCGAGGCCGAAATTATTTTTAAGGGGGGTAGAACTGTAATATCCCGGGTTAGGGGCTGTTTTGTGTTGCATGTTTTGCATGTGGTTGGTATGCCGCGTTGTTGTTTGTGTTGTATCGGGGTTTAAGTGTAGGCTAGAAGTAAGCCTGAGTAGGTAGGAATTTTTAGTTTTTGAGCTAAGGTATAAGGAGCTGAGGAAGCTGGGGCTTTTAAATTTATTTTGGGTGTTTGTTAGCACAAGAAACAAGTTGGTGGAGTGGCAATGTAGGCGCCACTAAGGGCTTGTGAATGTGACGCCACTTGCAGGGGGGTGAGGTCCTGTGTTCAAGCTGCAAAGTGGCCACATTTTGCATTCTTTTTGGACGGCATAGGAGGGAGGAGTTGGAGGGAGTTCAAATTCCTCCTTGGACTTGGTCAAGTGGTGATTTGGATGGTGGAGAGTAAATAGTGGAGTGTGACTTGGTCCACACATTTGAAATGTGTGGAGTGGAGTGAATGGGGGGATATGGCTGAATTTTTGGGAGTTGGGGGAGAGGGTGGCCGGTTTTGGGAAGTGGGAAGGCTATGCCGAAATTCTATTTGGCATTTTTGATGTTTTTGGTCCAAGGTAATGAGCAAAATTTCTTCTTTTGTCAATAGCTTAAACCGAAAATTCAAGAGAGTCTCATTCTTTTCTTCTTGGAAAACCGAAAGACCAAATCTCAAAGGTTTGCCGAATTTGTTCTGCTTTTCTCTCAAACTTCTTGTAGCCGAATGCACTCTTGCATTTTCTTTTCTTCTTCATTTGCATGTTTCTAAATTGGTGTTGTTCTTTTCTTCTCAACTCTTTTCTTCTTAAAATCTCCATTAGCCGAAACTTTAACCTCCAAGATACTTTCTCCATCCCTTTTACTTGCAAACCGAATTCCCAAAGAATTTCTTTCACTTTCTTTTAGAAACCGAATGTACAAACATCTAGTTGCCGAAATTATTTTGTTTTAACTTTTCTTAATAGCCGAAACTCTCATCTTCCAAATACCTCCACCGTTTCTCTTATTTTTGATTCATCTTTTATTTTCCTTCTTTCCTAAATATTAGTGCCGTTTCTCTATCTCTTCTCACCCTTGTTCTCATTCTTTTCTCACTAAGCCGAACCCAAGGGTGTTGAACACCTAAAGACCGAATCCTCTTCGATTGAAGCCTTGGCCGAATCTCCTCTCTTCCCTGGTGTTGGGTTGGCCGAATTTTGGTGATTGGGTGTTGGTAAGTGTAAGGCCGAATGGCCATATCTCCCTCTTTTGGTTTTTGTTGGTTATGGTTTGGTTAAGGGCCGATTATGGTCAGTTGATTTCGATTAAGTTTAAAGTGATTAGTGATTAACTATTGGTTTATTAGGGTGCTGATTGTTGGAAGAGGAATCACTGCTTGACTCGGATTTGGTAGGAAACCAAATCACCTTCAAGGTAAGGGATTGAAATTAACCCCTTTGGGTTTATATGTCTTTGGCCAAGTGGTCTTAGTGCTTAATCCTATGTTGGCCGATTGTTTTAGGGGCTTGACAATCGAAGGACATAGATCGCTCAGAGGATCTTTGGACTCGTAGTTATCAGTGTGTAACTAACACATCCTCTACTTAGTAGTGTTGTTAATAAACTTGATTGCTTAATAAGATTGAAACAGTTGAGAAGGATAATTGGATACCCAAAAGGGGGTATGTGTACGATTAAGGTAAGTCTGTTCTATGATGAGTATTAATGATAATACATGATATCATGATTTATGTTATACATGTTATGAGTTGTAATGCTTGATATGTTAGCATGATATGCATGGCTTGTATGAGATGCATAACCCCATGAGTATGATATGTATGGGTGATAATGAGAGGAGGGAGCAAGTGATATATTGTGTCGACGAGCACCAGTGCTTTGGTAGCACACTTTGTGACTTTGGGTCACAGAGGTTTGGCACCTCCAGAGGTTTGGTACTCAGCGCCTCGTCCCAGTGGCTCGGTACCACAGTGGGTTGGCCCCGCAGATGATGATTATACGGATTGACGCTTGTGTTTTGGTAACACACGATGGGTTGGCCCCATCACCGATTTGTGACTACTGGCCACCAAGTGCTTTGGTAGCACATTGTGTCTTTGGGACACCGAGGTTTGGCACCTCATTGCGACTTGTCCCCGTGGTTTGACCACCGTGGGTTGGCCCCACTTGAGATATGGGATCGTCTCGCTAGTGTTTTGGTAACACACACGATGGGTTGGCCCCATCATTGGATTTGTGACTTCAAACCACGGTGCTTTGGTAGCACAATCCTCGTCTTTGGGACACCAAAGTGGTTTGGGACCACATTGATGGATAATGTGTCTTTGGGACACCAGGTGTTTTGGTAACACATTGTGACTATACGTCACCGGTGGTTTGGCACCACCGGTGGTTTGGTACCACACGGTAGAAAAGGTGTATGGATGGTTAGGATCGGGTTGCATTAATTATGTTGCTATGTATGATGTGTGTTAGCATGTTGTTTTATCGGAGCGGATTTACACATCGAGTCATTCGACTCACCCTCTCCTTTGACATTTTGGTGACTCGTAGACGCGGACTTGGAGCGGGATGGACTCGGGTGCTCATGCCATGCGGAATAAAAGTTTTACTCGAGATATTATGCTTTGGGTATTTTAGTTATTTACGTTCAGTTGGGTTTATTTCGGACTTGTAAAAAACCTTTAACTTATGCCTTTTGATATTATGTTTTAAGTTTGATTTTAATATGCCTTAATGAGAATAATTGGGGTAATTTGCTAAAACTTGGCATAACAACGATTTCAAAATTTTAACGATATGTTTTCAACTATACCATCGGGTATCGCACTGATTTTATAAGTTTATGAAAATCAATTGTTTTCAAACTTGAAGGCAAATTTTTACTAAGTCTTAATGTTTTAGTAACGATATTAAACAACTTGTTTTTCTAAACGGATCAAAGTTTTACCAATTCTATTTAGTACAAATTCGAGATTTTCAAACACGGTTTTCCCCGTAACATACCAGATTCGGTCGTGGTGGTTGGACCGGGTTTGGGGTGTTACAATTAGCCAGGAAATAATAATAATTAAAAATATACTAAATATATATTTAAAGAAAAGAAAAATAAAAAGAAGGAAAATAGAAAGTAAAGTAAAATTAAAAGAAAAGATTAATAGACTGAAAAGTCCTTATCGTTAGATGGTCAGCGAAGTGGGTGTGATTTCTAAGGCCATGGTGTGTGATTCCCAAGCAGCATTTAGAACCTCAATCAAAGAAAATGAAATAAAATAGATTAAACTAAGTAAAAGAAAAAAAAAGAAAAGGAAAATAAAGGAGAAGGGGAAATAAAGAGAAAAGTTAAATGAACTTAAAGGTCCTTGTCCCGTCGAGTTAATGAAGCGGCCGACATGAACTTATGTATATCGGTCTCGTAGAGGGAGACTGTGCTAGGATCCTTCCACTTCTTCGACATGGATATTGTTAAATCTAGAGTTATGAGAATAAAGGAAAGAATAAAAATGGAGAGGGGATGTAAAGGAAGAAGAAGGGTAGGGAGTAGGTAAGAAGGAGAGAGGGGTGGTTTAAATAGAAATTTTAGGTCTGGTACGTTCCCACGCCCATGTACCATGGGCGTGTCAAGTCACACGACCGTGTCGCACGACTGTGTTATGTTTCGTTCATTTCTCCCACGCCCATGTGTAGGTCGCCATGCCCGTGTTGCTAAAACAATGTCGGCCACGGCCACATCGCACGGCCGTGGTGTTCAGTTGAGGGCCATGGCTTGAAGATATATTTTGTTCTATTTTGTACTATCTCTGCCATGTTAGTACAAAAATCCATAGTTTCCACACGGCCACAGCCACGGCCGTGTGCAAGGCCGTGTGCTGTGGAAATCTACACTTTGGTTAGTTTTTAGTTAGGTGCTAGAAGTAAAAATGAAAAGAAAATAAAACAATAAAATAAAAATGTGAAAATTAATGGGGTTAGTGCTCAGGTTGCCTCCCGAGAAGCGCTTATTTATAGTCTTAAGCTAGACTTACCTCTCATTCACACATTCATGGTGGTTTCAGGAGTTGAAAGTCCTTCCTCATGCTATCAGTCCTATTATCAGTATGTAATTCGAGTCGAGTAGCGTTTACTTTAAAAGTACCCAATGTAGGATTATTTACCTCGACTGTTCCATATGGGAAAACATTGAGTACCCTAAAAGTGATTTCTTCATTTGTATTAGGGTTAGGAAGAGGTATGCGAGGGTCTGCCTTACCTAACAATACCTGATCTCCGATCTTCAACTTGTTTGTCCCACAAAATGGCATTGGTTCTGCTTCGTGTGTCCTTGGTTTCTCCTTAATGCGTGGCTTCCACTCATCTAGTTCATCGATCTGAAGCTGTCGTTCCTCGTGAGTTATTTCTTTGTCGTTATAAGGTCTAGGATCTGGCTCAGTTGTGTAGTTCCGTGGTGCTTCCTGAAAAGAAGGTTTAACTGAATGGTCATTAACAAAATTAATTTTCTCACCTTGATTACTCGATGTCC
The DNA here is from genome assembly GCA_025503065.1 of Gossypium bickii. NCBI lineage: Eukaryota > Viridiplantae > Streptophyta > Magnoliopsida > Malvales > Malvaceae > Gossypium > Gossypium bickii. Next base: position 20,269,555 of record CP106717.1, read on the forward strand.
TAGCCGAGTCAAGATTCAGGAGACTGATTGATTCGTCACCTACACAAAGTATGAGTTCACCTGCACTGACATCAATTTTAGTTCTGGCAGTTGCTAAAAAGGGTCTTCCTAAAATTATGGGGATACTATTGTCCTCATCCATGTCTAAAATGACGAAGTCTACTGGGAATATGAATTTATCAATTTTTGCAAGTACATCTTCAATTATACCCCTAAGAATTCTAACAGTTTTATCAGCTAATTGAATGCTCATCCTAGTTTGTTTGGGTTTCCCTAGACCTAGTTTTGTAAACATTTTATAAGGCATAATATTTATGCTTGCCCCTAAATCCGCTAAAGCATTATCAACACATAAACTAAAAATTAAGCATGGAATTGTAAAACTCCCTGGATCTTTTAATTTTTGTGGTAGTTTGTTTTGCAACATTGCTGAGCACACTGCGTTTAGTTCCACATGCGATTCCTCGTCTAACTTCCGCTTGTTTGTTAATAGCTCTTTTAAAAATTTCCTTGAATTTGGCATCTGCGAAAGAGCTTCAAGAAACGGTAAGATAATATGTAATTTCTTTAAAAGTTTAAGAAATTTACTGAATTGTTCATCTGTGTTGTCCTTCTTTATTGCATCGCTGTATGGTATACGAGGTTGGTACTCTTTAATTACCAGTTTTGGCTTATCATGGTTTACCTCTTCCTTTACCATATTCTCTTGACTTACCTTGGGCTCATCTAACCCTTCACTATCGTGAGCAATTATGGCTTAAAGTTGTTCCTTGGGGTTAGTTTCAGTGTTGCTTCGCAAGCTGCCTTGTGGTCATTCAGAGATCAGCTTAGCGAGTTGTCTTAGTCAGTTCTCGATCCCTTGAATCGATGCTTGTTGATTTTTAAGTGTTGTTTCGGTGTTTTGCAAATGTGTTTCTGACACCGCTATGAATTTTGTCAGCATCTCCTCAAGGTTCGGCTTCTTCTCCTGTGGGTAGGGCTATTGCTAGAAGTTTGGAGGGGGTTGTTGTCTCTGATTTCCTTGACCACTCCATGAAAAATTGGGGTGGTTCCTCCAACCTGGATTATAAGTATTACTATAAGGGTTATTTTAAGATTTAAAATTGTTACCCATATAGTGAACTTGCTCGTTCTCAGCGCTCAGGTTGTAAGATGGATATTTTGTATTGCTCACCCCTCCTCCATTCGTATCACACTACATAACTGGATATACCTGCAAAGAATCACATAAACTATCAACCTTTTTTTTTTTTAAAATTCTACCTGGTTTGATAACATGGGTACTGTGTCGAGGTTGAAAACACTGGATGCTTTTGTTGGCTTTTTCCTTGTGACTTGCCACTGATAGTTATTCAGTGTAATCTCTTCAATAAATTTGTAGGCAGCCTCAGGTGTTTTGTTGTTCAAAGTTTCGCAGGCAGCTGAATTGATCAGCTGTCTAGTTGAGGGGTTCACCCCGTTGTAAAAAGTTTGGACCTGTAGCCACAAGGGTAATCCATGGTGTGGGAACCTTCTCAATAGATCTTTGTATCTCTCCCATGCATCATAAAGTGTCTCTAAATCCATTTGCACAAAAGAAGAGATATCATTCCTCAACTTGGCTGTTTTGGCCGGCAGAAAATATTTTAATAGAAATTGTTCGGTCATTCTTTCCCATGTAGTGATTGATCCTCGTGGAAGAGAATTCAACCACTATTTGGCTTTATTCCTCAAAGAAAATGGAAATAACCGAAGACGGATGGCATCATTAGAAATGCCATTTATTTTGAAAGTATCACAAAATTCTAGGAAATTTGCCAAGTGATTATTTGGATCTTCATCTTGCAAACCATCAAACTGAACAAATTGCTGTATCATCTAAATTGTGTTAGGTTTTAGTTCAAAATTATTTGCTGCAATAGCAAGTCTAACAATACTAGACTCAGTTCCTGTTAAATTAGGTTTAGCATAATCATACATGGTTCGAGGAGCATGATTTTCGACCACCTCTGGAGGTAGCTGATTATTCTCAGCCATCTCTTCGGTGGTATTGGTTTCGACTTCTTGCACTTCTTCTATGAATTGAAGCTTCGTCTTATCTCTCTATGATTTCTGCGAACAGTACCTTCAATATCACTGTCGTAAATCAGAGGTCCTGTCGGGTTCTTTCTAGTCACAAACTAGAGGTACCTCCTAAGAACAAATAAAAGAAGGAAAATTAGCAAAGTTAAAAACAAAATAAAAATAAATAGCAAAAAATAAAAATGGCTAAAGTAATAAAAATTGAGCGTTCTTAATATTTTAGTTCCCCGGCAACGGAGCCAAAAACTTGATCGTGTGTCAGAGTCTTAAAATTTTATATAAAGAATGATCGAGCCTAGAAACTAACTATGACAACGATTGAGGCAAGCACACCTATTGAACAGTAATATAGTTTAGCGGGAAGATCGGATTGTCGAACCCAAAGGAACCAAAAGTACTAATACTAACTTTCTTTTTATTATCTAGCCTAAGAAATAAGGGAATTATTAATTAATCTAAAATTAACTAACTATTAAGCTAAAGATGCTAAGACAAAGAGAAAGAATTTGGGAAAATACTTGTGTGAAAAACCAATTGATTAAGACAATACCCGAGGAAGAATCCACCTAGACTTCACTTATTATTTAACTCTGAACCAGACGATTTATTCACTTGACTTGATCCGTAGGATTCCCTAATTTATATTAATACCTCTCTCAAGGCTACTAACGTCTAACCTTAGGTTGATTAATTGAAATCTCTTTCTAATTAAAACCCCTAGAATTGCATTCACTCGATCTATGGACTCCTATATTAGGTTTGACCCTAATTCAGCAGATTTTTGTCATCCTATCTCTAGGATTGCGATCAACTCTGCTTAATTATTCTAGATCTACTCTTAGACAGGGTCTATTCCTCCTCTGCCTAAGCACATCAATACTTGAATCAATATCTTGAAATATCAAAAAAAGAATTAAGAATACATAATTAAGAACAAACCAAGTATTTATCATATAGTTCAGAAAGTAATAACAATATCCGTCTTAGGTTTCATCCCACTCAAGTATTTGAGGGGTTTAGTTTATAATTATAAAAGAACACATCTTAGAAAAAAAATATAAAACAAAACATAAGAAAAACCTTAAAACCCCCTAAAGGAATTTGAAGGGAAGATCCTCTGTCTTGAGTATAACTCCGGCTTCTTGAGATGAATCAACTGGCTTTCTTCGAGTAAATTCCACAATTTTGGCCTCTTTGGCTTGGGTCTTCGGCCTAACTGGACGCCCCCTGAAGATTGGCCTTTAGGGTGTTTATAAGGCTTTTAGAATGACTTTTTTTGCCTCTAAGTACCCTAATCCGAGTAAAATTCCTCTTTCCCACTGTAGGGACACGCCCAAGGAACACGCCCGTGTGAATCGTGGCCAGGCCGTGTTCGGGTCTATTAAGGACGCACGGCCGTATGGTCTTGGGCCCAGGCCGTGTCGATTTCATTATTTGGCTCATTTACTCCATTTTAGGCTCGTTTCTTATTCTTTTCATCCTTCGGTGCTTTCTTAAGTATAAAACATGAAATTAAAGGATTAAGAGCACCAAATTCCACAATTCAAGGCTTAAATCATCAAAAAGTATGCTAAATGTTGGATTAAAATATGTTCATATTACGGTTTATCAAGCGTCAGCTAGAGCTTATGCGCTCTATGCTTGAGAGGAAGCTTCAGCTCTAGATGTTATCACTGGTATATTTTCTATCTTTGATACTGATGTTACTCCTTTGATTGACTTGGGGTCAAAACTTTCATATGTATACATGACTCTAGTGTCAGATAAGAAATTACCTTTTGAATTTACTAATCTTGTGATTAAAGTAACAAACCCCTTAGGACAGTATGTGTTAGTTGATAAAGTTTGTAAAAACTATCCTTTGATGATTCAAGGTTACAACTTTGTGGCTGATTTGATGTTACTACCCTTTGCTGAGTTTGACGTGATTCTGGGTATGGAATGGTTAACTCTGCATGATGCTGTGATGAATTGTAGACTAAAGCATATTGAGTTGAAATGTCAAACGATGAAAAAATTCAAATTGAATCTAATAAACTGGATAGCAAATCTAATGTTATATCAGCTATGTCAGCACAGAAGTATGTTAGGAAAGGTTGTGAAGTGTATCTTACTTATATATTTGATTCTAGAGTTTCTGAGTTGAAGCTAGAATCGATTCTCATGGTAGGTGAGTATATAGATGTGTTTCTAGAGGAGTTACTTGGGTTACCACCACTCAGAGAGGTTGAGTTTGCTATTGAGTTAATGCCAGGAACACCTCTGATATCGATAGCTCCTTACAGAATGGCACCTACAGAGTTGAAAGAGTTGAAAGCAAAGTTGCAAGAGTTAACAGATAAGGGTTTTGCTCGATGATCGTGTCTACCGAGTCTTAAAATTTTTAAAAAGAGAATGATTGAACCTGGAAACTAACTCTGACAAAGACTTTAGGTAAGTGCACCTATCGAACAGTAGTATAGCTTAGACAAGACCAGATTGTCGAACCCAAAGAAACTAAAAGTACTAATATTAACTTTCTTTTTATTATCTAGCCTAAAATAAGTGAAGTTGTTGTTTAATCTAATTTCAATTAACTACTAAGCTAAAGACGCAAAGACAAAAAGAATGAATTGGGGAAATACTATTGGAAAAACTCAGTCGATTAAGATGATACCGTTAGGAAGAATCCACCTAGACTTCACTTGTTATCTAACACTAAACCAGACGATGTATTCACTTGACTTGATCCGTAAGATTCCCTAATTTCTATTAAACCCTCTCTCGAGGAGAATAACGTCTAACCCTAGGTTTATTAATTGAAATCTCTTTCTAATTAAAACCCCAAGAATCGCATTAACTCGATCTATGGACTCCCATATTAGGTTTCACCCTAATCTGGCAAAATCTCGTTACCCTATCTCTAGGCGTGCGATCAACTCCACTTAATTGTGCTAGATCTACTCTTAAGCAAGGACTTTTGCTCCTTCACCTAAACACATCATACTTGAATCAATATCCCAGAACTATCAACACAAGAATTAAGAACTCATAATTAAGAACAAATCAAGTATTTATCATATAGTTCAGAAAACAATAACAAGATCCGTCTTAGGTTTCATCTCCTTCAGGTATCTGAAGGGTTTAGTTCATAACTATAAAAGAAAACATCTCAGAAGAAAAGATAAAACAAAACATAAGAAATCCCTAAAACCACCTGAAGGAATTGAATGAGAGATCCTCCTTCTTGAGTAGAATTCTGGCTTCTTGAGATGGATCAACTGGCTATCTTTGAGTGTTTCCCACAAATCTGACCTTTTTCGGCTCGGCTCCTTGGCCTAGCTAACTGCCTCCTTTAAGGATATACTTAGGGTATTTATATAGGCTTTTGAAATAGATTTCTTTGCCCCAAAGTATCCAAATCCGAATGAAATTGCTCTTCTCCATGACAGAGACACAGCCATGGCACACGCCCGTATGAATCGTGGCCAGGCCGTGTTCCAGTCTCTCAAGGAGGCACGACCGTGTGGGCTTAAGTCCAGGCCGTGTCGATTTCTTCTTGGGCCCAATTTGGTCCATTTTAGGCCCGTTTCTCATTTTTTACATCCTCGAGTGCTTTCCTGAGTATAAAACATGAAAAGAAAGGATTAAGAGCACCTTTTTACATAAATCAAGGAATAAATCAATCAAAAATATGCTAAATGTGGGATAAAAATATGTTACTTTTACGGTTTATTACATAGCCCCACACTTAAGCGTTTGCTTGTCTTCAAGCAAAATTCTCAACGTACAATTAAAACGAACATTCCATAATTCACTATTCCTATTAACAATGTCTCATCATAATTTATAGATAATTTATACATGGATAATTTAATCAAAGAGTCCTAAAGATTCAAACAATATAAGTCATATATTTGTAACACAAAAACATAGGTGTCTCCCCTTATCTAAATAATTACCTTTAATTCAAAACCGACAAGGATTGACATCCTCACTAAAGATTCACTCAAATCACTCAAAGTGTTTAAGGTTCAGGAAAAGAAGCACTCATAAGTCGAACATGAAAAATTAATCCCAAAGGCTTGCCTGAAAATCAAATCTCCACCACTGTAAAATGAGATGATAAACAGATCAAAAGGTCTTTAACAAGGTTGTAATAGGGCTAGGGTTGAAGGTGTGGACAAAGGCTGCAATAGAAGGTTAAAATCGAGATTGAATTGACAAGTTACCTATCTAGAAATACTGAGATGATAATTACATCAACTGAAAGTACTAACCCTAATAATACGAGTTTTTCTTTTGATAAATAGACTTTAACTGTATAAGCTCACTTTTCATAATACTAATACTGAATATACTTCGATCGATATTTTTTAAGAACAAATCAAATAATAAATGATAAATTCAACTACTGAAATAATATAATTAGTAGCTAATCAAATCAAACCTCAATATAAGGGTAGTTAAAAGGAATGGTGAAAACAAATACAAAGGGGTTTGGGTTAATATTAATGGGTGAGTCAATAAAAAGGTTGTTAGGATTAAACGGGGTTCACTAGGGTTAATTTTGAAGGTAGGCTTTTTAGTGGAGTAAGTGGGTTAAATACCTAGGTGCCTTTATCATCTCGACATATCAAATCATAGATGTGGTCTCAACATGTATAATCAAGGCAAGTTCTAGAATAACAGTTCAATGTTGACACACTCATAATCAATAAAGTGAGCAAGAAAAAGAATATATGCTCTATACGGCTCAAAATCTCACAAAAATTATGGGATTTTAGATATCAACCTCGTAGATTTCAAATTTCAAGATAACATTCAGATTCAGGTAGACAACCTAAAAAATTTTAATTTTGAAAAATTAGACTTATCATGCTTGATTCTCTAATATTCTTCAAATTTAATCATCAATGCACAATTAACTATGGCTTACTAAAAAACATATCAATAAAAATCACAAATCAAGGGAAATTTCATTTCTAATTAGTAATATGAGGAAATTACTTCAGAACAAGACTAAATTCAGGGATTTGAGAATAATGCAGAAAGTTAGGCCCTTTCTCGAAATAACTATTCACCCCTCACACTTAAGATGTACATTGCCCTCAATGTACAAACATAGATATTCAATTTAAGAGAGAGGGAGAGGTGAAACTTCCTAAATTTGGATGGTTTCTTGGAGTTGGAAGTCGATAGGGGTGGTTTCTACTATCGAACTCTGCGAGATAAAGGGGCTTGAGAATCCTTATTGGTAGATGGTTCGCGAGGTGGGTGTGACTTCTAAGGCTGGGGAGGTGCTAGCGGTGGCAAAAGTGGCATGATTCTCAAGCAGCCTTTAGAACCTGACACTAAGAAACTAAAATAAAATAAACTAAATTAAGCATAAGATAGTCAAAGAGAAGGAAAATAGAGGGGAAGATAAAAGTGAAACAAAAGATAAATGGTCTCGAAGACCCTTGGCTTGTCGAATGAATGAAGCGACAGGCATGAACTTATGTATATTGGTCTCCATAAGGGAGACTGTGCTTGGATCCTTCCGCTTCTTCGACATGGCCAAAGTTTGAGAGGCATGCTATAGAAACAAAGAATTATGAGAATTGGGGTGTAAGGGAGGAAGAGTGGTGAGGAATAGGTGAGAAGAGGGAGGCGGGGTGGTTTAAATAGAATTCCAATTCAGGTACAGTCACATGCCCGTGTACCGTGGGCGTGTTGATTCACACGGCTGTCTCGCACGGCCGTGTGACTAAGGGTGTTGGTTCACCCATGCCCATTTTACAGATTGCCACGCCCGTTGGTGATAAGTCAGTGTCGTCCACGGCCGCATCGCACAGTCGTGGTGTGTTGTCAGTACCCGTGGGGTGTTGGCTGAAATCCGTGACTGGGAGATTTAATTCTTTTTGACTTGTACTGTGTCTACCCTATCAGTATGGAGGTTCTGTGCTTCCACACGGCCACGGCCATAGTCGTGTGTAAGGCCCTGTGGCCTGGGAATCTGCGTTTTTGGTTAGTTTACAACTAGGTGTTCAGAAAGAAGAAAGGAAAAGAAAAGAAAAAAAATGAAAACAAATGTGAAAGTAAATTGGGTTAGTGCTCTGGTTGCCTCCCGAGAAGCGCTCGTTTATAGTCTTAATTTAGACTTTCCTCGTATTTGCAAAAATCAGGGTGGTTTAAAAGTTTGAATATCTTCCCTCATGCTTTCAGTTCTATTTTCACTATAAAGTTTAAGTCGAGAAGCGTTTACCTTAAGAGTGCCGAATGCTGAATTGCGTACCTCGGCTGTTTCGTATGGAAAGATATTGCGTACCTCAAAAGGGATTTCCTTGTTCGTGTTCAGGTCTGGTGTGGTGATGTGAGGATCTGCTTTATCTAACAGTACCTGGTCTCCTATTTTGAAGTGGTTTGTTGTTCCTATGAGCTCTTCTGAGGGCTCCTTTGGTTTTATTTCATGTGGTTCCTATTCTTTTTTAAAGTGTGTCATCCACTCTTCTAAATTATCGACCTTAATGCTTTGTTTCTCATATAATTCTTCTTTGTTGGCACGAGGTCCAGGATTTGGCTTAGGTTTGTAACCTTGTAGTGTTTCTTGAAAAGAGGGGTAGACCAAATAGTTATCAAAAGATTTTACATTCTCACCTTGGTTACTTGATGTTCTAGCTGAGACAAGGGCTTGAAGAGTGGCTGTCTTCTTGCATACATAGAGTATAAGTTTGCCTGCATCAACATCGATTTTAGATCTGGCAGTTGCTAAGAATGGTCTTCCTAAAATCAAAGGGTCGTGTTATCCTCATCCATGTCTAAAACGACAAAGTCTACTGGAAAAATGAATTTATCAATTTTTACAAGAATATCTTATAATACCCATAGGAGTTCTAACAGTTTTATCAGCTAATTGAATACTCATCCTAGTTTGTTTGGGTTTCCCTAGACCTGGTTGTTTAAACATTTTATAAGGCATGACATTTATACTTGCCCCTAGATCAACTAAGGCATTATCAACAGTTAGTCTACCAATTAAACATGGAATTGTAAAACTCCCTGGATCTTTTAGCTTTCGCGGTAGTCTATTTTGTAACATTGCTGATCATACTACGTTTAATTCCATATGTGGATCCTCATCTAACTTACGCTTGTTCGTCAAGAGTTGTTTTAAAAATTTCCTCGAATCTGGAATCTGTGAAAGAGCTTCAAGAAGAGGAAAGTTAATATGTAATTTCTTTAAGAGTTTAAGAAACTTACCGAATTGTTCCTTTGTATCGTCTCTCTTCATCGCTTCGAGATAAGGTATGTGGGGTTGGTACCCTTTGATTACCGATTTTGGCTTTTCTTGTGTTACCTTAACTTTACCTTCTTCTACCTTGTTTTCTTGTTTTGGATTGGGTGCATCTAACCCTATACTATCATGAGCTGTGATGGCTTGGATTTGCTCCTTTGGGTTAATCTCAGTGTTGCTTGGTAGACGCCCTTGTGGTCATTTAGAAATCTCTAATCGAATTTCAGAAACTATCTTAGTAAGTTGTCCAACTGACTTAGTAAGTTCTCCAACTTGGCTCTCGATCCCTTTGATTAATGCTTGTTGATTATCGAGCGTTGTCTCAGTTTTTTGGAGACAGGCATCTATGGCTGCCATGAATTTTGTTAGCATCTATTCGAGGTTTAGCCTCTTTTCCTGTGGATAAGGCTGATGTTGGAAATTTTGAGGGGGTTGTTGTCTTTGATTTCCTCGATTTCCTTGACCTCCTCATGAAAAATTTGGGTGGTTCCTCCAACCTGGATTATAATTATTACTATAAGGGTTATTATTAGATCTGAAATTATTACCTATATAGTTCATCTGTTCGCTTTCTGCGCCCGTTGGTAGGGTGGGTACTCAGGATTCGCCATAGTTCCACTTGCGTCGCACTGCATTACTGGATGTACGTGCGAAGAACACAAACTATCAAGCTTTTTATTCATCATCTCTACCTGTGTTGATAGCATGGTTACTACATTGAGGTTGTAAACTCTGGATGATTTTGTTGGTTTTGTCCTTGTAACTTGCCACTGATAGTTATTCAGTGACATCTCTTCTATAAACTTGTAGGCTGCTTCAGGAGTTTTATTGTTCAGGGTTCCACCGACGGCTGAGTCAATTAATTGCCTCGTTGAATGGTTTACACCATTATAGAAAGTTGGGACTTGGAGCCACAAAGGTAAACCATGGTGCGGACACCTTCTCAATAGATCCTTATATCTCTCCCATGCATCGTATAATGTCTCTAAATCCAGCTGCACAAAAGAAGAGATATCATTCCGTAATTTAGCCGTTTCGGCCGGTAGGAAATATTTTAATAAAAATTTTTCGTTTATTTGATCCCATGTAGTGATTGACCCTCGTGGTAGTGAGTTTAACCACTGTTTGGCTTTATTCCTTAATGAAAAGGGAGATAACCGAAGACGTACGGCATCATCAGAAATGTCATTTATTATGAAGGTATCACAGATCTCTAAAAAATTAGCTATATGAGTATTTGGGTCTTCGTCCTGTAAACCATCAAATTGAACAATTTGTTGAATCATTTGTATAGTTTTAGGCTTTAATTCAAAATTATTAGCAGCTATAGCAAGCCTAACAATGCTTGATTCTGCTCCTGTTAAATGAGGTTTAGCATAATCATACATAGTACGCGGAGCATTATTTTTTGCCACATCTTCTGGAGGTGGATTGTTTTCGTCCATCCCTTCAGTAGCATTGGATCTGCTTTCTCGCTCTTCTTCTGTGTAGTTCAGGGCTCGCCTAATTTCTCTTCGATTCCTGCGAATGTTAGCTTCAATATCACTATCGTATACTAGTGGTCCTCTCAGGTTTCTTCTAGTCATAAACTAGAGGTACCTGTTAAGAAAATAAAGAAAGAAAATTTAGCAAAGTAAAAAAAAAAAACAAAAAAAAAGAGTGAATTGAGGAAAATAAAAAAAGTGACTAGAGTAATAAAAATAGAGTTTTCTTAATATTTTAGTTCCCCGGCAACGGCGCCAAAAACTTGATCGTGTCTATCGAGTCTTCAAGTTTTTAAAAAGAGAATGATCGAACCTGGAAACTAACTCTGACAACGACTTAAGGCAAGTGCACCTATCGAACAGTAGTATAGCTTAGGCAAGACCGAATTGTCGAACCCAAAGGAACTAAAAGTACTAATACTAACTTTCTTTTTATTATCTAGCCTAAAATAAGTGAAGTTGTTGTTTAATCTAATCTTAATTAACTACTAAGCTAAAGACACAAAGATAAAAAGAATGAATTGGGGAAATACTGTTGGAAAAACTCAGTTTATTAAGACGATACCCTTAGGAAGAATCCACCTAGACTTCACTTGTTATCTAACACTGAACCAGACGATGTATTCACCTGACTTGATCCGTAAGATTCCCTAATTTATATTAAGCCCTCTCTCGAGGCGAATAACATCTAACCCTAGGTTGATTAATTGAAATCTCTTTCTAATTAAAACCCCTAGAATCGCATTAATTCAATCTATGAACTCCCATATAAGGTTTCACCCTAATCTGGAAAAATCTCGTCACCCTATCTCTAGGCGAGCGATCAACTCCGCTTAATTATGCTAGATCCACTCTTAAGCAGGGACTTTTGCTCCTCCACCTAAGCACATCATACTTGAATAAATATCCCAGAAATATCAACACAAGAATTAAGAACTCATAATTAAGAACAAATCAAGTATTTATCATATAGTTCAGAAAACAATAACAAGATTCGTCTTAGGTTTCATCTCCTTCAGGTATTTGAAGGGTTTAGTTCATAACTATAAAAGAAAACATCTCAGAAGAAAAGATAAAACAAAAGATAAGAAATCCTTAAAACCCCCTGAAGGAACTGAATGAGAGATCCTCCGTCTTGAGTAGAATTCTGGCTTCTTGAGATGGATCAACTGGCTATCTTCGAGTGTTTCCCATAAATCTGACCTTTTCGGCTCGGCTCCTTGGCCTAGCTAACCGCCTCCTTTAAGGATACACTTAGGGTGTTTATATAGGCTTTTGAAATAGGTTTCTTTGCCCCTAAGTATCAAAATCTGAATGAAGTTGCTCTTCTCCATGACAGGGACTCGGCAATGGCACACGCCCGTGTGAATCGTGGCCAGGCCGTGTTCCACTCTCTCAAGGAGGTACGGGCGTGTGGGCTTAAGTCCTCTTTGGCCCAATTTAGTCCGTTTTACGCCCGTTTCTCGTTCTTTACATCCTTGGGTGCTTTCCTGAGTATAAAACATGAAAAGAAAGGATTAAGAGCACCTTTTTACATAAATCAAGGGATAAATCATCCAAAAATATGCTTAATGTGGGATTAAAATATGTTACTTTTGCAGTTTATCACTCGACCCATCTTTTTATCCTTGGGGTGCTCATGTATTACTTGTTAAGAAAAAAGACGGATCCATGTTATTATGTATTGATTATCGACAACTCAACAAAGTCATGATCAAGAATAAGTATCTGTTTGATCAGTTGAAAGGTGGGATAGTATTCTAAAAGATTAATTTTCGTTCTGGTTATTATCAGTTGTGAGTCAAAGACTCAAATGTGCCAAAAATCGAATTTAGAACCAGGTATGGACATTATGAGTTTCTTGTGATGCCATTTGATTTGACAAATGCACCTGCCGTATTTATAGATTTGATGAACATAATCTTCAGACCGGTTTTAGACAGATTTTTTGTTGTGTTTATTGATATATATTGATCTATTCACAATATGAGATAGAGCATGCTCAGCATTTGAGAATTTTTTTGCAAATTTTGCACGAAAAACAATTGTTAGCTAAGTTTAGCAAGTGTGAGTTCTAGCTTCGAGAAGTCAGATATTTGGGACATGTTGTATTATTTGATGGCATTATAGTTTACTGATCGTTGTTTTGTCAAGTTTTAAAATTTATAAAAGAGAATGATCGAACCTGGAAACTAACTCTGACAATGATTAAAGGCAAGTGTACCTATCAAACAGTAGTATAGCTTAGGCAAGACCGGATTGTCGAACCCAAAGGAACTGGAAGTATTAATATTAACTTTCTTTTTATTATTTAGCCTAAAATAAAGTGAAGTTGTTTTGATCCAAATTAACGATGACTAAGCTAAGGACAAAGACAAAAAGAACGAATTGGGAAATAACTTGAAGAAAAACTCAATTGATCACGACGATCCCTCAAGAAGAATCCACCTAGACTTCACTTGTTATCTAACCCTGAACATATGATTTATTTACTTAGCTTGATCCGTAGGAGTCCCTAACATATATTAAACCCTCTCTCGAGGTGAATAACGTCAAACCCTAAGTTAATTAGTGGAACTCTCATTCTCTTATAATAGCCCCCTAGAATAGTAGTAAATCGATCTATGGATTCCCATATTAGGTTTCACCCTAATCCGGCAAAATCTCGTCACCCTATCTCTAGGCGTGTGATCAACTCTGCGTAATTATGCTAGATCTACTCTTAAGCAGGGTCTATTCCTCCTCTACCTAAGCGATTACATTTGGATTAAGCATGCGTAATTAAGACCAAACTAAGTGTTTATCATATAATTCAAAAATCAAATAACAAGATTCATCTAGGTTTAATCCCCTTCAGGTATCTGAGGGGTTTAGTTCATAATGAATAATGAAAACATCTCAAGGGAAAAGATAAAACAAAACATAAGAAATTCCTAAAACTCCCTGAAGGAATTGAAGGATAATTCCGCCGTCTTGAGTATAATTTCGGCTTCTTGGGATGGATCAACTGGCTAACTTCGAGCGATTCCCACAATTCTAACCTTTCCGGCTTGGCTGCTTGGCTTAGCTTGATGCCTTGTCAATGGTGGCACTTAGGGGATATATATAAACTCCTTGGAATGCAATCTTTCTCCCTAAGTATCCTTTTCCGATTGAAATTGCTCTTTTCGGCGGTAAGGGCATGGCCATGGCACACGCCCGTGTGGATCAACTTCAAACCGTGTTTGGATTTCTAACGTGAGGCACGACCGTGTAAGTCAGGGTTGAGGCCGTCCTCTAGGTGATCGGTGAGGCACAGCCGTGTGGGCTTTGGGCCAGGCCGTGTTGATTTCGTGCTAAGGCCCATTTACTTTGTTTTGGGCCATTTTATGTTCTTTTCATCATCGGGTACTTTCCTGGGTATAAGACATGAAAAGAAAGGATTAAGAGCACCTTTTTACATAAATCAAGGGATAAATCATCCAAAAGCATACTAAATATGGGATTAAAATGTGTTATAATTACGGTTTATCAAATACCCCCACACTTAAGCTTTTTCTTGTCCTCAAGCAAAATTCTCATCTTACAATTAAAACGAACTTTCCATGATCCATAATTCCTATCAACAATGCATTATCATAATTCATAGATAATTTATACATGGATAATTCAATGCAAAGAGTCCTAAAGATTCAAACAGGATAAGTCATACATTAGTAGCACGAAAACATAGGTGTTTCCCTTCATCTAAATAATTACCTTTAATTCAAAACCTACAAGGATTGACATCCTCACAAAAGATTCACTCAAATCACTCAAAAAGTGTTTAAGATTCAAAATTAAAAGATCACTCATAAGTCGAACCTGAAAAGTTAATCCCATAGGCTTGCCTTAAAATCAAATCTCCACCACTGTTCAATGAAATGATAAACAAATCAAAAGGTCTTTAATAGGGTTGTAACAGGGCTAGGGTTAAAGGTATGGATAAAGGCTGAATTAGAAGGTTAGAATCGAGATAGAATTGACAAGTTACCTATTCTAGAAATAAATAATTTCATCAACTGAAAAGTAATAACCCTAATAATACTAGTTTTTTCTTTTCATAAATTGACTTTAACTATATAAGCTCACTTTTTCATACTACTAATACTGAATACACTTCGTTTTTTTTAAGAACAAACTATAACAACTGAAATATAAAACATAGTTTGGTAACTGCTCAAAATCAAATCTCGACAAAAAGGGTAATTTAAAGAATGGTAAATACAAAGGGCTTTTTGGGTTAATATTAGTTGGTGAGTCAATAAAAGGGTTGTTAGGCTCAACAGGGTTAGCTAGGGGTTAATTGTGAAGGTAGGCTTTTTAGTTGAGTAAGTGGGTTAAAACCTAAGTGCCTTTATCATATCTGTGTATCAAATCATAATTGTGGTCTTGACATGTATATCAAGGCAAGTTCTAGAATAAAAGTTCATAGTTGACACACTCATAATCAAAAAGTGAGCATGAAAAGGAATATATGCTCTATAAAGCTCAAAATCTCACAAAAATTATGGGTGTTTTTGACGTCATCCAAATAAATTTTAAATTTCAAAGTAATATTCAAGTTCAGGTTAACAACCTAAAATTTTAAATTTTTGAAAATTAGACTTATCATGCTTGATTCCCTAGTATTCTTCAAATTTAATCATCAATGCACAATTAGCTATGACTTATTCAAAAACATGTCAATAAAATCATAAATTATTAAAAATTTCATCCTAATTAGTAATATGAGGAAATTACTTAAAAACAAGACTAAATTCAGGGATTTGAGAATCATGCAAAAAGTTAGGCATTTTTATCCTCAGGGTTTGGGAATAATGAAGAAAGTTAGGCATTTTCTAAAAATAATTATTCACCCCCACACTTAAGATGTACATTGCCCTCAATGTACAAAGATAGATAATGACATTAATATGAAAAATTAAAAAAGAGGGGACAAAGTGGCACTCCCTGAATTAATGGATGATTTCCTTGGAGGATGGTAGAGGTCGTTTGTCTGATGACTTGTGTAGTGGTTTATTGCTCCTAGTGATGTTTTTGAAACTACTAAGTCATCAGTTAGAAGTCTTTTGGGGGCGTAATTAAATAGATGTTAGGAATACTCAAAAGTTAGATGTTCATGATAATCATAAAGAGTTGTCAATGTATGACGAAAATGTTCAAACTTAAGACAAATTAAAATAACGAAAAATAAATAAAAATAAAAGAAAACTTAAAAATAAGAAAAAGAAAATCTTGATAAAAGGACTCAAAGGTCCTCATCATCGGCCGGGTCCTGCGGTGATTCTGCTTACGAGATGTGGAGGTGTTGGCATATCTGTTGAATGGTGGTCTCTATCCCATCAAAACGTCGAGTGTTGTCAATGAAATATTGCTCGAACAGGTCAAGTCGTGCAGAGATATCCGCCATTGAAGTTGTCACATGGAATGACCGCTAGCTCGGAATCGGTGCCTCCTGTTATGCTGGTGGGACATCATCAGTAATGTCCTCGGGCCCCTCCTCATCTATGGCGGTCACTAATCGGTATTGAGGGGGGTCGGTCCCTCAATGTTGTTTAATCATCCTCATGCGCAGCATCGTCTGGATGCCTTGAGGTACCATGTTGTCGATCAGTGTGAGGGAGGTGATCTGAGCCTCAGTGTGGAGGAGGCCAAAGTGTCGAGCCAATCTTGTGATGTACGGCCCCATCGATAAGATCCCCTTCCTGTGCGGCTCTGTCTGATGTTGAATTGCACAGGAGATGAAATATGCCAGGTCGAAAAACATGTCCTTCAGACATGCATGATAGGTAGTAAACATCTTGTTTGATCTGAGCCTCAGTGTGGAGGAGGCCAAAGTGTCGAGCCAATCTTGTGATGCACGGCCCCATTGATAAGATCCCCTTCCTGTTCGGCTCTGTCTGATGTTGAATTGCACAGGAGATGAAATATGCTAGGTCGAAAAACATGTCCTTTAGACATGCATGATAGGTAGTAAACATCTTGTTTGTTTACCACGCCGGTGCTCTCTCGGTGACCTGTGATGGTATGAGTGAGGATGGCATAGACATACCGTAGAGGTGGGAGAAGGGATGTCGCCTTCGAGCGACTGGGGTCGTAGATATTCGTGATAGGTTCTAAGTTACACCAGCAATTGAGAGGGGTACAGTGGAGCTCACGGTTCAACTCAGAGAGTGGGTTAGCTTCTATGAATTCCGGTGTATAAAGTCCGAGTACTGAGCCAAATTACGGTACGCTCAGTCGATGTACTGTGCCCCCTAATCTGAATTGGACTGTACCCGGGACGTCGAACTGTGCTATCACCGTTTCCAAGGTGAAGGTTGTGCAGAACTCTAGTGTGAGCTCCAAGCATGTGGGCTCTATAATTGAGAAAAACTGCTCCCACGGGTCGGTTGAGATGAGGGCTCGAATATCGGATACGGTCCCTACTTGTTCTACTACGTTCCAGTCGATGCACCTACCAGTGCCGAGGTGTCTGTCTCGGATTGTTTTGTAGCACTCTTCTTGAGATGCTTGAGAGAACCTAAGGAATGGGTGTCGAAGTTCGGAAGAGGCACTTGCGGAGGATGATTCGAGCCCCTTTCTTTTCTTGCTTGGGGCTATTGTAGATCGTTTGGGTCGCGATGTTGACATGGTACCTGAAAAAAATTATCAAATATAAAACAAGTTCCTTAACAATAATATAGCCAAAGTATTTCGTACTAAATCAAGCAAAATGGTAATCAGTGGATATTATTTGACAGCAGTGATTCCTTCAAAAGAAGTATATAAAAAATTGAAAAAGTTTATTCCTAAAATGAAGTCAATCAACAATCAATTCATTAGAGATTTTTACTAAGTATTCATGAGTTTTTGAGAGAAATCTCTAAATATAAATCATACTAAACAAAAGTAAAAAAATAAAGCCAATTGGCATAATATTTATCAAGTTTTGAGTCAAGAAATTAAAGTAGTGAAGGGAACCAGGAGTTATGATGGTGTGAGACGATCAAGCATGGGCAGAGCACGGCAGTGGTGCAGTTTTTGTAGCATGAACACGGCAGTGGCAGGGGCGTGGCGTTCGGTAGCATGGCTGTAGTGCGGGCGTACGAGCAGTTTTTTGAATGGTTTTTGGATAAAAACGGCAAGGGGAGGCGGTTTTAGGTGGATGAGAATGTAGGTGCAGCTGGATTTGGGAGGAAGGGTGTTAAAATCTAATTTTAGGTTTAGGCTTTGGGGAAGAGACGGTTAAATTTTGTTATATATGGCAGGGGCACGGTCCATCGCCACGCCCATGTGAATTTTAAATAGCCCATACTTTTCGTGATTTTTGGATTTTAGGCGCGTTAAGGGTTTTTGGCATGGCCGTGGGTACATGGGCACACCCTCAGTATGTCCACACGATCATCAGGCACGGGCGTTTTCAGCCCATGTGTGGTAAGTCAGTATCTCCACACGGTTATGCTGAACGGGCGTGTTCATCTCGTGCTTGACAAGTCAATGACCTCGCACGGGTAGATAGCACGGGCGTGGTCTAGTATCGCAGCACGTGTTGGACAAAGAATTTTTTTCTTTTTTGTGCACGGCTACTAGCACGCCCGTGGTTCGTCCCCTGTCTTGCACACGGCCATTGGCACGCCCATGTTCCAGGCCGTGTTTGAAAACCTACACGTCTATTAGACAAATTTTAATGTGGAGTTAGAAGTTAAATAAAAAATAAAGATAAAATGTTAGTGAGTTAGTGCTCGGGTTACCTCCCGAGAAGCGCTTGTTTATAGTCTTAAGCTAGACTTTCCCTGTTTTCGGTTCTAAAAGAAGGTTCATATAGTAGAAGCTCCTCCCTCATATCTCCAAAATCTGCACCATTATAAATTTTGAGTCGGTGACCATTTACCTTGAATGTGCCCTTAGTGGGATGAGTTACCTCGATTGTGCCATATGGAAAAATTGCTTTGATCATGAATGGGCTTGACCATCTTGATTTCAGCTTTCCCGGGAATAGTTTAAGCCTTGAGTTGTATAGCAGGACCAAGTCCCCTACTTCTAATTGTTTTGATCTATTGAGACGAGCATCATGGCGTTGCTTTGTTGCTTCCTTATATAGTTTTGAATTCTCGTAGGCTTCAGTTCTCCATTCATCTAGCTCGTTTATCTGCATTATTCTTTTCTTTCCTGCAGCTTTGAGATCAGAATTCAAAAACTTTATTGCCCAAAAAGCTTTGTGTTCTAATTCGAATGGTAGATGACAGCTTTTCCCGTATACAAGTTTTTATGGTGATGTCCCTAGAGGTGTTTTAAATGTAGTTCTATAGGCCCATAAAGCATCATCTACTCTTAATGCCCAATCTTTTCTATTTGATTCAACCATTTTTTCTAGGATACGCTTAAGATCTCGGTTTGCTACCTCAACTTACCCACTAGTTTGAGGGTGATATGGGGTGGCTGTCCTGTGGTATACTCCATATTTCTTTAGAACTTTTTCAAATTGAGTATTACAGAAATGAGTACCCCTATCACTAATGATGGCTCTAAGTGTCCCAAATCGGGAAAACAGTTTCTTGAAAAATTTAACTACTACTCTAGCATCATTGGTAGGTAAAGCTTCTGCTTCTACCCATTCAACTGCCACTAGGATGTACTTGTTTTCAAACGAACTAGGGAATGGTCCCATAAAATCAATACCCCATACATCAAATATTTCACATGACAACATATATGTTTGAGGCATTTCATCACGTTTAGAAATATTACCTCTTCTTTGGCATCTATCACACGAGGTAACATACCTGTTGGCATCTTTAAATAGAGTGGGCCAATAAAAACCTAATTCGAGTATTTTGTGTGCTGTCTTAATACCACTGTAGTGTCCTCCTGAAGGTCCTGAATGGCAATGTTCTAGGATTTTGCTTGCTTTTTCTTTTGTAATGCATCTTTGAGTTACCTGATCTGCACATATGCAGAAAAGAAAGGGATCTTCCCAAAAATAATTTTTCACATCAGCAAAGAATCGCTTCTTTTGATGATGTGTTAGTTTTTTTGGCATGATGTTAGCTGCTAAATAATTCGCAATATTTGCAAACCATGGTACCTCAGAATGCATTATAGAAAAGAGTTGTTCTTCGGGAAACGAATTATTTATCTCACTTTCATCGAGCTCTTTGGTATGTGGATTTTCAAGTTTAGAAAGGTGATCTGCTGCAAGATTCTCAGCTCCCTTCTTATCTTGTATCTCTAAGTCAAATTCCTGTAAGAGTAAAATACATCGTATGAGTCTAGGTTTTGCATCAGGTTTGTTTAAAAGATAACGAAGAGCTGAATGGTCAGTGTAAATGACAACTTTAGACAATATTAGATACTGTCTAAATTTATCAAAAGCAAAAACTACGGCTAACAATTCTTTCTCTATGGTGGTGTAGTTTTCTTGTGCGGGTGTTAATGTTCTGCTAGCATAGTAAATTGGCTAAAAATGCTTGTCTCTTCATCGTCCCAAAATCGCACTCCTTCGCAAAATCACTTGCATCACACATTAGTTCAAAGGGTAAGTTCCAATCAGGTGCAATTATAATCGAAGCATTTATTAATTTATCCTTAAGGACATTAAATGCATCTAAGCATCCCTGATTGAAATTGAAAGGAACATCTTTTTCTAGTAATTTTGTCAAAGGCTTAGCTATTTTAGAAAAATCTTTAATAAATCTTCTATAGAATCCTGCATGTCCCAAAAAGCTTCTAATAGCCTTAACAGAACTAGGGGGAGGTAGTTTTTCTATGGTTTCAACCTTTTCTTTATCTACCTCAATCTCGTTACTAGAAATCTTATGTCCTAACACAATTCCTTCTCTAACCATAAAATAACATTTTTCTCAATTTAAAACAAGGTTTGTTTCCTCACATCTCATTAGAACTCGTTTTAGATTTTTAAGGCAAAGATGGAAAGAATTGCCGAATACTGAGAAATCACCCATAAATACCTCCATGATGTCTTCCACGAGTTCGTCAAAGATTGCCAACATACAATGTTGAAAAGTAGCAGGAGTATTACATAACCCAAAAGGCATTCTACGATAAGCAAACGTAGTGTATGGGCATGTAAATGTTGTCTTCTCTTGGTCTTCAGGAGCTATAGGGATTTGGAAGTAGCCGGAAAGTCCGTCCAAAAAACAGTAGTACATATGCCCAGATAGTCTTTCTAGCATTTGATCTATGAAGGGTAGAGGGAAGTGATCTTTTCTGGTGGCATCATTCAGCTTTCTATAGTCTATACAGACTCTCCAGTCTGTAACTATTCTTATGGGAATTAACTCATTCTTTTCATTGGGTACCACCGTCATTCCTCCTTTCTTTGGAACTACCTGTACAGGACTTACCCAAGTGCTGTCAGAAATAGGATAAATTATTCCTGCATCTAGATGTTTAATTACCTCGGCTTCGACCACCTCTTTCATGTTGGGGTTTAGCCGTCTCTGAGGTTGCACACACAGCTTGTATTCTTCTTCCATTAAAATTTTGTGGGTGCAGAACGAGGGGCTTATACCCTTAATGCCAGATATTCTCTAAGCTATGGCCTTTTTGTGTTCTCTTAGTACCTTTATCAACTGCTCTATTTCCTTGAGTTCTAGTTCTGAAGAGATAATTACCGGTAGCGTAGAATTGTCCCCGAGGAATGCGTATTCTAAGTGTTTTGGCAACTGTTTTAATTCCAATTTGGGTGGCTCATCGATGGAGGATTTCGGTTTTATTTCGTCATCGTTTTCAATGCTTTCTTCTTTTATTTATCTGAATAATGATGTATTCAGATTCAACTCATCGCCTTCATCTTCTTCCCCCTCTTATTGAGTTAGGCACAGTTCCATCGTGTCGTCATGTATGATTTCCTGTAATGAATTTTGAATGATTTGATCAGTAGTATCAACAAAATAACAGGAATCATCTTGCTCTTTAGAATATCACATGGCATCATAAATTTGAAAAATAATTTCTTCATCGCCTATCCTTAATGCGAGTTTACCATCACCTACATCAATAACGGCTCTAGCAGTAGCTAAAAAGAGACGCCCTAAAATCAAGGGAACATTAATGTCTTCATCCATGTCTAACACAACGAAATCAACAGGAAAAATGAATTTATCAGTTTTCACCAAGATATCTTTGATAACTCCTCTAGGATATTTAATGGATCTATCTGCTAACTGAATTCTCATCCTAGTGGGTTTTGGTTCCCTAAGATCTAGTTGTTTAAACATTTTGTAAGGTATTAAATTAATACAGGCGCCTAGATCAGCTAATACTTTTTTAATATTTAAGCTACCAATTAAACAAGGGATAGCAAAACTTCCTCGGTCTTTTAATTTGGTTAGTAACTTATTTTGGAGGATGGCTGAGCACTCTTCATTAAGTTCCACCATCGACACTTCTTCAAGCTTCCTTTTATTCGTCAGGAGTTCCTTTAAGAATTTTTTGTACTTCGGCATCTGTGAAATGGCTTCAACAAAAGGTAAGTAAATATGTATTTGTTTAAAAAGGTCAAGAAACTTACCGTATTGGGCATCTAATCGTTCTTTTTTTAACTTTTCTGGATATGGGGTTGGTGGTTTACTTTCTTTACGTACTGGATTTACATCCTCAACTCCCTCATCTCTTGCTTTGTTATCTTCGTGTGGGATTTGTTTCTTTGGTTCGACTAATTCCTTTCCACTTCTTAATGTAACTACTTTTAACTGTTCTGTCCCTTTAGAAAAAATATATGCCCGTATTGCACAAATCATCCTAGTAACTAGTCCAATCGACTTAGTGATCTCCCCGAATGACTCAGTAAGTTTTTCAACTGACAGTCATTGATCTTTAAGTGTTCTCTCTGTTTCCAAGAAACGTTTTTCTATATCTGTCGTGAATTTTGTCAGCATCTCTTCGAGGGTTGGTTTTTTCTCTTGTGGATAAGGCTGATTTTGGAAGTTTTGAGGAGGTTGTTGCCTTTGATGTCCTTCATTTCCTTGACCTCCCCATGAAAAATTTGGGTGCTTCCTCCAACCTGGATTGTAAGTATTACTATAAGGATTATTATTAGATCTGAAATTATTACCTATATAGTTCATCTGTTCGCTCTCTGCTTCCGGTTGGTGAGGTGGGTACTCAGGTTTCACCACGGTTCCATTTGCGTCGCATTGCATTACTGGATGTACCTGCGAAGAACACAAATTATCAAGCTTTTTATTCATTATCTCCATCTGTGTTGATAGCATGGTCTCTATGTCTATGTTGAAAGCTCCAGCTGATTTTGTCGGTTTCGTTCTTGTAACTTGCCACTAATAATTATTTAGTGACATCTCTTCAATGAACTCCTATGCTGCTTCAAGGGTTTTGTTGTTCAGGGTTCCATCGGCGGCTGAGTCGATTAGTTGCCTCGTTGAGGGGTTTACACCGTTATAGAATGTTTGGACTTGTAGCCACAAGGGTAAATCATGGTGTGGACACATTCTCAAGAGATCCTTGTATCTCTCCCATGCATCGTATAATGTCTCTAAATCCATCTGCACAAAAGAAGAGATATCATTCCTTAATTTGGCCGTCTTGGCCATTGGGAAATATTTTAATAAAAAATTTTCGGTCATTTGTTCCCTATGGTAACGAGTTTAACCACTGTTTGGCTTTATTCCTTAATGAAAAGGGAAATGACCGAAGACGTATGGCATCATCAGAAATGCCATTTATTTTGAAGGTATCACAGAACTGTAAAAAGTTAGCTATATGAGTATTTGGTTCTTCGTCCTGCAAACTATCAAATTGAACAAACTGTCGAATCATTTGAATTGTGTTAGGCTTTAGTTCAAAATTATTAGCAGCTATAGCGGGCCTAACAATACTTGATCCTGCTCCTGTTAAATGTGGTTTAGCATAATCAAACATAGTACATGGAGCGTTGCGTTCCCCCACATCATGGGGTTGTGGAATATTCTCGTCCATCCCTTCAGTAGGATTGGATCTGCCTTCTTGATTTTCCTCTGTGTAATTTAAGGCTCGCCTGATTTCTCGGCAATTCCTACGAGCGGTTGCTTCAATATCACTGTCGTATACTAAAGGTCCTCTCAGGTTCCTTCTAGTAATAAACTATAGGTTCCTGAAAAGAAAAGAAAGAAAGAAAAATTAGCGAAATTAGAATTTAGCCTAAAAACAAAAATAAATTCTGGAAAACAAAAAATAATGGCTAAAGTAATAAAGATAGAGTTTTCTTAATATTTTAGTTCCCTGGCCACGGCGCCAAAAACTTGATCGTTGTTTTGTCGAGTTTTAAAATTTATTAAAAAGAATGATCGAACCTGGAAACTAACTCTAACAACGATTAAAGGCAAGTGTACCTATCGAACTGTAGTATAGCTTAGGCAAGACCGGATTTTCGAACCCAAAGGAACTAAAAGTATTAATATTAACTTTCTTTTTATTATTTAGCCTAAAATAAAGTGAAGTTTTTTTAATCTAAATTAACGATGACTAAGCTAAGGAAAAAGACAAAAAGAACGAATTGGGAAATAACTTGAAGAAAAACTCAATTGATCACGACCATACCCTCAGAAAGAATCCGCCTAGACTTCACTTGTTATCTAACCTGAATCATATGATTTATTTACTTAGCTTGATCCGTAGGACGCCCTAATGTATATTAAAACCTCTCTCGAGGTGAATAATGTCTAACCCTAGGTTAATTAGTGGAACTCTCGTTCTCTTATAATAACCCCCTAGAATAGCAGTAAATCGATCTATGGATTCCCATATTAGGTTTCACCCTAATCTAGCAAAATCTCGTCACCCTATCTCTAGGCGTGCGATCAACTCTGCTTAATTACGCTAGATCTACTCTTAAATAGGGTCTATTCCTCCTCTACCTAAGCACATCAGATTTGGATTAAGCATGCATAATTAAAAATAAACTAAGTATTTATCATATAATTCAAAAATCAAATAACAAGATTCATCTAGGTTTCATCCCCTTCAGGTATCTGAGGGGTTTAATTCATAATGAATAAAGAAAAAATCTCAAGAGAAAAGATAAAACAAAACATAAGAAATTCCTAAAACTCCCTGAAAGAATTGAAGGATAATTATGCCGTGTTGAGTATAATTTCGACTTCTTGGGATGGATCAACTGGCTAACTTCGAGCGATTCCCACAATTCTGACCATTCCGGCTTGGCTCCTTGGCCTAGCTCGATGCCTTTTCAATGGTGGCACTTAGGGGATATATATAAGCTCCTTGGAATGTGATTCTTTCTCTCTAAGTATCCTTTTCCGACTGAAATTGCTCTTTCCAGCGAAAAGGGCACGGCCATGGCACACGCCCGTGTGGGTCGATTTCAAACCGTGTTCGGATTTCTAACTTGAGGCACGGCCGTGTAAGTCAGGGTTGAGGCCGTGCTCTAGGTGATCGGTGTGGGGCCGTATGGGCTTTGGGCCAGGCCGTGTTGATTTTGTGCTAAGGCCTATTTACTCCGTATTGGGTCCATTTTATGTTCTTTTCATCCTCGGGTGCTTTCCTAGGTATAAGACATGAAAAGAAAGGATTAAGAGCATCTTTTTACATAAATCAAGGGATAACTTATCCAAAAGCATACTAAATGTTGGATTAAAATATGTTATAATTACGGTTTATCATTTACATGAGCAAAATTTCAATTGTGGTAGATTGGAAGCCTCCGAGAAATATGTTTAAGGTCAGAAGTTTTCTAGGTTTAGCCGGATATTACAGAAGATTTGTCAAGGGATTCTCGATGATTCCTACTCTGTTGACGAGATTGTTGCAAAAAGGTGTTAAGTTTGAGCAGTTTGAGAAATGTTAGCAAAGCTTCAATCAGTTGAAAGCATTGTTAACCGAGGCACTTGTATTAGTTCAGCCAGAGTTTGGAAAAGAATTTTTGATTTATAGTGATACTGTGTTGAATGGTTTAGGCTGTGTTTTGATGCAATAGGGTAAAGTGATAGCGTATGCTTCTGGACAGTTGAAACTGCACGAAAAGAATTATCTGACACATGATTTAGAGCTTGCAGCTATTGTGTTTGCTTTAAATATTTGGCAACACCATTTGTACAGAGAAAAATGTCATATCTTTACGGATCATAAAAGTTTGAAGTTTTTGATGTCACAGAAAGATCTAAAATTGAGATAGTGCAGATGGCTCGAGTTATTAAAAGATTACGACTTGGTCAATGGTTACCATCCTGGAAAGGCTAATGTTGTTGCTGATGCTTTGAATAAAAAGCCTCTATTTGCATTACGAGCTTTGAACACACAGTTGACGTTGATTAGTGATGGTTCGATTTTAGCTGAATTAAAAGCTAGATTGACGTTTTTGCAACAGATTTGCAAAGCTTAGAAATGTGATGATGTGTTTATAGCTAAACGGAATCAAATTGAGATGACTCCTGATACAAATTTTCATGTTGGTTCTGATGATAGTTTGTACTTCAAAGGTAGAATTTGTGTTCCGAGAAATTCTGATCTTGTTCAAAAAATCTTACAGGAAGCTCATAGTAGTAGCTTGTCTATTCACCCTGGTGGCAATAAAATATACGGTGATTTAAAACAGATGTACTTGTGGCCAAGTATGAAACAAGAGATTTCTGAGTTCGTATCGAGATGTTTAGTTTGTTAGCAAGTTAAAGCTGAGCATCAGGTACCTTCTAATTTGTTACAACCAGTGATGATTCCAGAGTGGAAATGGGAACATGTTACGAAGGATTTTGTATCGGGATTACGTCTGTCTCCTAGAAAGAAAGGTATTGTGTGGGTCATTGTTGATCGTTTGATGAAGTCGTAACAGCTCAATTTTGGGCCTAGTCAGAATAGTGGTTTCGAGACCACAAATCTGACGTAGTAAAATTCATTTTTATTACATTTCAATGGTTTACAATTTTACGAAATGATTTCGTGAAAATTTCGTTCGAAAATTTTTATGTTTGGGCACTCAATTTAGTAAAAAGGACTAATTTGTAAAAAATGCAAAAGTTGAGTTCTACATGCTAGAGGTGTCTAATTGCTATGAAATTTTAAATTGAAGGTCCTTAGATGGTAAGTAGACCATTTTTTAAGTTAATAGACAAAAAAGCACACGGTGAGATAAAATTTCAAAGTTTTAAGTGAAGGGCATTTTGGTCAATTGGTAAATAAATGAATAAAAAAGGAAAATCAAGCCAAAATCTTGTCCATCTTCTCCCCCTTGTGCCGAATATTAGAAAGAAGACATAGGTAGGGTTTGCCCAACTTTTAAGTCGAATGTAAGTCCGTTCTTGCCCCATTTTTAATGCTCTTTACATTTTTGAAGTCGTTATCACTCGATCTATCTATTTCTACCATTAATTCAAGGAATAATCAAGGTCTAGGGTTTGAACCATGTTAGACATTTGTTTATTTTGATGTCTAATGGTAGAAAATGAATGTTTGGTGTTAGATAAACAACTTTTACTAAGTGATTTTTAATGAAAATGCTTAAAAGGACCTATTTGTAAAAGTTATAAAATATGTAGTAAAAGTGTGTTTTTATGGAAATTGGGAACTGTTATAATTATAAAAATGGTTCGGCTAGGCTTGTAGTTTAAAGAAATTGAACATATTTCATTTTACGAGCCTAGGGACCAAAATGTAAATATGTCAAAGTTTAGGGGCAAAATTGTAATTTTTCCATAATAAGATTTTTGGACTAAATTCAATAATGTGAATAATAAATAAGTTAAAATTTCCATTATAAATCAAGAGCAATGAGGTTTGGACCTAGATCGGGGGAAAGATAAAGTATTTGATGATTAGGTCTCATTTTTATTATTTTTGTCCCGAGGTAAGTTCGTATGTTAATAATGCATTGTTATTTATGCTTTAATTGATTTAATATTGTATGAATTGTGATTTACCCTTCAAACGTAATCAACAAAGTTCACAAACGAGAAATCTCGGTTTAAACTTTAAGAACAGTTATGATACAAATGTCATGACATTAGGGTTAATTTGAGATTTTGTGTAAGACCATATCTGGGATATGGCATCGATATGAGATTTCGTGTAAGACCATAGCTGGGCTATTGGCATCGATAAGAGATTCCATGTAAGAAAATATCTGGGATATGGAATTGGTATAGTATTGTGTGTGCGAGATTACTGAGTATCCTTTAGTATTCCAAATGGTTCAACGGGAAATTCAACGAGAATGTCAAATTGGTAAAAGGTTATGGTTATGTTGCAAGTTGGTACAGGTATGTACATAAAACTCATTGAATAATGAGCTCAATATGTGATGAACCCTGGGTGAGTTTATGAATAAGCAAGTTATATTTAGAAGACCCAAATACTATTTATGCCAAGCTTATCATGTTATTTGTATGTTACATGTGTGATTATAATGCTTATTTTTTGCATAGGAACTTACTAAGCTATATAGCTTACTCCCTTGTCCTTTTCCCTTGTCTTATACTGTCACTAAGCCAGGTCGGGGATCAGAACTGTCGGAGATCCACTCACACTATCAACTCAATATTTTGGGAACCATTTATTTTGATATTTTGAGATATGGCATATCATGTCATTTTGTTATGTGTCATAATTGAATTAGCCAAATGTGTTGCCTTATGTTGGTTGATAATTCATTTTGTAAATTGCCATTGAAATTGGCTAAAATTGGTTTAAGTATATATATATGCATATGATGATGCTTTTCATGGATGTGGGAAATTGCATGATTTAAGTTGAGATATATGTGATGTTTGTTTATGATAAATGGTAGCATGTGAATGATGTATTGATATCTTTTTTTGTGGCTGATTTGGTTGTATGTATATGTTTGGAAGTGTTGCTTGCTGTTGTGTAGGTTGGTGCAAGTAAGGGTGGCAAAATGGCTTGGTAAATAGCCTTATTTTTGTCCACATGGGTAGACACACGGGCGTGTGTCTAGGTCGTGTGTGACACACGGTTTGCCCCATGGGCATGTGTTTCAGCCGTGAGTCCCCTACACCTTAATTGATGCAAAACAAAATGTCTAGAATTGAGCACACGGGTAGAGACACAGGCATGTGTCTCGGCCGTGTGATGTCTGCACCTATTTTATGAAAAATCATGAAAAATAAATCAACCATACAGCCTAGCACACGGGCGTGTGGCACGGCCGTGTGGCATAAGTTAGAGAGCTCTCTATTTTGAACATGGCCTGTAGCACGGGCATGTCTAAGGGTCACACGGGCGTGTCCCTTAGACCACACGGATGTGTGGGCCCTGTAACATGGAAAATTTTCTAAATTTCCTAGTTTACTCCCGAACTATTTCTATTGTATGTATTGAGCCTCGTAGGCTCATTTTAAGGACGATATGAATGTATGTGAAAAGTTTTAAGCTTGGATGGAAATTTAAGTCTCGATTTTGTATGTTTGCTTGTGTTTAAGTTCGGTAATGCCTCGTACCCTATTTTGGTGTCGTATATGGGTAAGAGGTGTTAAATTAGTGGTATCAGAGCTACGGTTTAGTCGATTCTCCGACTAACATAGCTTGTGTAAGAGTCTAGCTATACATTCCATAAATGAATCATGGTAATGTGATGACTCTTGACAATTTTAAATTGTGTTTTCATATAGTAAATGGATCCCAATTGAGCTGAGACTAATGAAGTTGAAAGTAATGCACCAGCTCCCGCTTAATGGGTAGCGCAATCTAATAGTAGACCTCCTACGGTTAGTCAGGGAGAAGGGGGTAGGGAAGCCTTTCTCCACATGATGAATGGGTAGTATACGAAATATGTTCAAACAAATCCGAATGCCCAACCTCCTCAACCCCCACCTATTCCTCGACCAGTTCTCGTAGCTCTACAAGGTATGGAATTTGTAAGAATGAATAAGCCCCGGTTGATAAGATCTGAAAGCATGGGGTTGAAGATTTTAGAGCTAATATGGATGATGATCCCGAGAGAGTCAAATTTTGGCTTAAAAACTCCATTAGAGTATTTGAT
Organism: Gossypium bickii; assembly: GCA_025503065.1. Classification (NCBI taxonomy): domain Eukaryota; kingdom Viridiplantae; phylum Streptophyta; class Magnoliopsida; order Malvales; family Malvaceae; genus Gossypium; species Gossypium bickii. Next base: position 20,299,325 of record CP106717.1, read on the forward strand.
GAACTATCTTGCACACCGGATGAGTGTTTAAAGTGTGCCATCTCGCTTCTGACAAATACTGCATATCACTGGTGGAATACGCTAGTATCGATGGTACCAAGGGAGAGGGTTACATGGGAATTCTTTCAAGAGGAGTTCCGAAAGAAATACATTAGTCAACGGTTCATCAATCAGAAACGTAAGAAATTTTTTGAGCTAAAGCAAGGCCAGATGTCAGTTACTGAGTATGAGTGAGAATTCGTTAGACTTAATAAATATGCTCGGGAGTGTGTCTCCACCGAGGCTATCATGTGCAAGAGATTCGAGGATGGTTTGAATGAAGATATTCGTGTGTTAGTTGGAATCTTAAAGCTGAACGAATTTGTAATGTTAGTTGAGCGAGGTTATAAGGCCGAAGAGTTGAATAAAGAGAAGAGGAAAGCTTATCTTGAAGCTAGAGATTCGAGGAAAAGACCGATGAGTAATTTATTTCCATCTCAGTCAAAGAAATCTAAAGAGATGTATTCCCGTCTGAATGTTTCAACTGGGTATTCACACAGAGACCGTGGCAAGCAACATTCAAGTTTTAAATCTCAAGCTACTTCAATGGCGAGTGTGGGTAATGTTAGGTCTAACAGACCCGAATACCAGCATTGTGGAAGAAGACATCCTGGTGAATGTAGAGTGAATGACCGGGCTTGTTTCAAGTGTGGTTCTCAAGAGCATTTTATCCGAGATTGCCCTAAAATGGCTGAGAAAGAAAATTTTCAGAGTGCGAGGCCTAGTAATGCTACTAATAGGGGTAAGCCACAGTGAAATACCAGAAATGGAGCTAGTAGTAAAGGTGTGACAAAAGATACAGCTGTGAGATCCGAAGCTTGAGCACCTTCTAGAGCCTATGCCATTCGTGCTCGCGAAGAAGCGACATCTCTCGATGTTATCACTGGTACTTTTTTCTCTCTATGATACTAATGTTATTGCATTGATCGATCTTGGATCGACTCATTCTTATGTTTGTGTGAATTTACTAGCTAGTAAGAGCTTGCCAGTCGAGTTTACTGAGTTTGTGGTTAGAGTGTCAAACCCCTTAGGCAAACATGTATTAGTTGATAGAGTTTGCAAGAATTGTCACTTGATTATTTCAGGTCACTGTTTTCCGACTGATTTAATGTTGTTGCCATTTGATGAATTCGATGTTATTTTAGGTATGGATTGGTTGATACTACATGATGCTGTAGTAAACTGTAAAAGAAAGAAAAATGTGAAAATGGTGAAATTCTTCGGATTGATTCAGATGAGTCGGGTGAGTTGCCTGTTGTGATTTCTTCGATGTCTACCTAGAGGTGTGTAAGGAAAGGTTTTGAAGCTTACCATGCTTATGTGCTGAATACAAAAGTGTCTGATTTGAAAATTGAATAGTGCCTATAGTTTGTGAATATCCGAATGTGTTTCCAGAGGAGTTACCTAGGTTACCTCCGATCAGAGAGGTTGAGTTTGGTATTGATTTATTACCAGGGACTCCACCGATATCGATCGCTCCATATAAGATGGCTCCAACTGAATTGAAGGAATTGAAAGCTCAGTTGCAAGAGTTGACAGATTAGGGTTTTGTGAGACCGAGTTTTTCACCATGTGGTGCACCGATGGATCCATGAGACTTTTTATTGATTACCGACAACTCGGCAAGGTGACTATAAAGAACAAGTATCCTTTGCCAAGAATTGATGACTTGTTTGATCAGGTGAAAGGGGCAACATTATTTTTGAAGATTGACTTGAGATCTGGCTACTATCATTTGAGAGTTAAAGAGTCGGATGTGCCGAAAACTGCTTTCAGAACAAGGTACGGGCATTATGAATTTCTTGTTTTGCCTTTCGAACTAAGTAATGCACCTGCTATTTTTATGGACTTGGTGAAAGAATTTTCTAACCATATTTGGACAAATGTGTGGTTGTGTTTATTGATGACATTTTGATTTATTCTCGAGACGAGGCCGAACATGCCGAGCACCTGAGAACTGTATTGCAGATTTTGAGAGACAAGAAGTTGTTTGCTAAATTCAGTAAAAGTGAGTTTTGGCTCTGAGAAATCAGATTTTTGGGACATATTGTCTTTGGAGACAGTATTCGGGTTGATCCGAGTAGGATATCAACAATTGTTGATTGGAAACCATTGAAGAATGGATCTGAGGTCAGAAGTTTTTTGGGCTTAGCTATGTATTACTAACGTTTTGTCAAAAGATTTTTGATGATTGCTACTCCTATGACTAAGCTGTTGCAAAAGGATGTTAAGTTCGAATGGTCAGAAAAATATCAGGAAAGCTTTGAGAAGTTGAAAACATTATTGACTGAGGCACCAGTTTTAGTGCAACCTGAACCGAGAAAAGAGTTTGTAATTTATAGTAACGCATCACTGAATGGATTAGGATGTGTGTTGATGCAAGAGGGCAAAGTGATAGCTTATGCCTCTAGAGAGTTGAAACCACACGAGAAGAATTATCTAATGCGTGATTTGGAATTAGCCGCCATTGTTTTTGCTTTGAAAATTTGGCGTCACCATTTGTAGGGTGAGAAGCGCCACATCTATACCGACCATAAGAGTTTGAAGTATTTGATGACTCAAAAGGATTTGAACTTGCGACAACAGAGATGGCTCGACTTACTGAAAAATTATGAGCTATTAATTGATTACCACCCGAGTAAGGCAATTGTAGTCGCAGATGCGTTCAGTAGAAACACTTTGTTTCCTTTGAGAGTGATCATGCACGGTTGAATTTGTCCAATAATAGGTCGATCCTAGTCGAGTTGAGAGCTAGACCGTTATTCCTTCAACAAACTTGCGAAGCTCAGAAATGTGATAGTGATTTGCAAACCAAAAGAGTTCATTGTGAATCGAGTAGTGATTTAGATTTTCATATCGGATTTGATAATTGTTTGATGTTTCAAGGTAGAATTTTTGTACCGAAAAATGATGAACTTATTCAGAAAATTCTCCATGAGGCTCATAATGGTTGTTTATTTATGCATCCGGGTAGTACAAAAATGTATAATGATTTGAAGAAATTGTATTATTGGTTAGGTATGAACTGGGATATTTCGGAGTTTGTTTCGAAATGTTTAGTTTGTCAACAAGTAAAGGCCGAACACCAAGTACCTTCGGGCTTACTTCAACCAGTGATGGTACCCAAGTGGAAATGGGATAGAATTACGATGGACTTCGTGACGGGTTTACCTTTGACTCCAAAAAAGAAAGATATCGTTTGGGTCGTTGTTGATAGATTGACCAAATCGGCTCATTTTATACTTGTACGTACCGATTACTCACTTGACAAGCTAGCTGAATTATACATTGCTGAAATTGTGAGATTGCACGGAGTGCCTATTTCTATTATCTCGAATAGATATCCGAGGTTTACTTCACGTTTTTGGAAAAAGTTGCAAGAAGCTTTGGGTACAAAGTTGAACTTTATTACCGCATTTCATCCGCAAACTGATGGTCAATCAGAGAGAATGATTCAGGTCTTCGAAGATATGCTTCGTTGTTGTGTTTTAGAATTCGAGGGTAGTTAGGAAAAATATCTACCATTGGTCAAAATTTCCTATAACAGTAGTTTTCAACCGAGTATAAAGAAGGCGCCTTATGAGGCATTGTATGGACGTAAGTGCCGAACACCTTTGTATTGGACCGAGCTTAGTGAGAAACAGATTCACGGAGTTGACTTGGTTAGAGAAACCAAAGAAAAGGTAAAGGTAATCCGCGATTGCTTGAAAGCAACTTCAGATCGGAAAAAGTCGTACGTAAATTTGAAAAGAAAAAAGATCAAATTTCAGGTTGGTGATAAAGTATTTTTGAAAGTATCTCCATGGAAGAAAATTTTGAGATTTGGCCGTAAAGGCAAGTTGAGTCCACGTTTCATCGGGTCGTATGAAGTTAGTGAAAGAATAGGGCCAGTGGCATATATTGGTTAGCTTTACCGACAGAGTTGGAAAGAATTCATAATGTGTTTCATGTGTCGATGCTGCGACGATATCGATCAGACCCTTCACATGTGATTTCTCCGATAGAGGTTGAGATTGGACCTGATATGACTTATAGTGAAGAACCAATCAAGATTTTGGCTTGGGAAGTTAAACACTTGAGAAATAAAGACATAGCCTTAGTTAAAGTTTTATGGAAACGACACGGAGTCAAAGAGGCTATGTGGGAACCTTAGGAATAAAGACATAGCCCTATTTTCTGGTAAGATTTCCGGGGACGAAAATCCCTAAGGGGGGAGAGTTGTAACAGCCTGATTTTGGGTCTAGTCAGAATAGTGGTTTCAAGACCACAAATCTGATGTAGTAAAATTGATTTTTATTACATTTCTATGGTCTACAATATTACGAAATGATTTCGCGAAAATTTCGTTCGAAAATTTTGACGTTTGAGCACTCAATTTGTAAAAAGGACTAAATTGTAAAAAGTGCAAAAGTTGAGCTCTACATGCTAGAGGTGTCTAATTGCTATGAAATTTTAAATTGAAGGTCCTTAGATGGTAATTAGACCATTTGTTAAGTTTGTAGACAAAAATGGACATGGTGAGATAAAATTTCAAAGTTTTAAGTGAAGGGCATTTTGGTCAATTGGTAAATAAATGTGATGAACCGTAATATATACATATTTTAATCCCACATTTAGCATACTTTTGGATGATTTATCCCCTGAATTGTGGAATTTGATGCTCTTAATCCTTTAATTTCATGTTTTATACTTAGGAGAGCACCGGAGGATGAAAAGAACAAGAAACGAGCCAAAAATGGAGTAAATGGGCCAAAGTACGAAATCTACACGGCCTGGAGAAATCCACACGACCGTGCCTCTTTAGCAGACCCGAACACGGCCTGGACTCGATTTACACGGGCGTGCCACACTGGCATGTCCCTGCCGTGACCTGCTGTAATACCATTCGAATTAGGATACTTAGTGGCAAAGAAAGACATTCCGAAAGCCTATATAAACACCCTAAGTGTGACCTAAAAGTGGGGTGTTCAGGTAGACTGAGGAGCCAAGCAGAGTGGCTAAATTGTGGGATTTACTCTAAGACAGCCAGTTGATTCATCTCAAAAAGCCGAAATCATACTCAAGAAGGAAGATCTTCCCTTCAATTTCCTTCAGTGGGTTTTAGGGTTTTTCTTATGTTTTGTTTTATACATTCTTCTGAGTTATATTCTTTATTAAACATGAACTAAACCCCTCAAATACCTGAGGGGTATGAAACTTAAGACGGATCCTGTTATTGTTTTCTGAACTATATGATAAATACTTGTTTTGTTCTTAATTATGTGTTCTTAGTTCTTGTTTCAATATTTCAAGATATTGATTCAAGTATTGATGTGCTTAGGTAATGGAGGAATATTCCCTGTTTAAGAGTAGATCTAGCATAGTTAAGCAGAGTTGATAGCTGATAAACCGTAAAAGTAACATATTTTAATCCCACATTTAGCATATTTTTAGATGATTTATCCCTTGATTTATGTAAAAAGGTGCTCTTAATCCTTTCTTTTCATGTTTTATACTCAGGAAAGCATCGGAGAATGAAAAGAATGAGAAACGGGCTTAAAACGGACCAAATTGGGCCAATAGAGAAATGGACACGGGCTGGCCCAAAGACCACACAGCCGTGCCTCATTAAAAGTCCGAACACAGCCTGGCCACGATTCACACGGGCATGTTCCATGGCCGTGTCCCTGTCGTGGAGAAGATCAATTCCATTCGAATATGGATACTTGGGGGGAAAAAAAACCTATCTCAAAAGCCTATATAAACCCCCTAAGTATAACCTGAAAGGGAGGCGGTTAGCTAGGCCAAGGAGCCGAGCCGAAAAGGTTAGATTTGTGGGAAATACTCGAAGAGAGCCAGTTGATCCATCTCAAGAAGCCGGAATTCTACTCAGTACGGAGGATCTCTCCATCAATTCCTTAAGGGGATTTTAGGGATTTCTTATGTTTAGTTTTATCTTTTCTTCTGAGATGTTTTCTTTTATAGTTATGAACTAAACCCTTCAGATACCCGAAGGGGATGAAACCTAAGACGGATCTTGTTATTTTTTTCTGAACTATATGATAAATACTTGATTTGTTCTTAATTATGTGTTCTTAATTCTTATGTTGATATTTCTGGGATATTGATTCAAGTATGATGTGCTTAGGTGGAGGAGCAAAAATCCCTGCCTAAGAGTAGATCTAGCATAATTAAGCGGAGTTGATCGCACGCCTAGAGATAGGGTGACAAGATTTTGCCGAATTAGGGTGAAACCTAATATGGGAGTCCATAGATCGAGTTAATGCGATTCTAGGGGTTTTAATTAGAAAGAGATTTCAATTAATCAACCTAGGGTTAGACGTTATTCACCTCGAGAGAGGGTTTAATATAAATTAGGGAATCTTACGGATCAAGTCAAGTGAATACATCAAATGCAGTTCAAAGTGTTAGAGAACAAGTGAAGTCTAGGTGGATTCTTCCTAAGGGTATCGTCTTAATCAACTGAGTTTTTCCAACAGTATTTCCCCAATTCATTATTTTCGTCTTTGCGTCTTTAGCTTAGTGGTTAATTAAAATTAGATTAAACAACAACTTCACTTATTTTAGGCTGGATAATAAAAAGAAAGTTAGTATTAGTACTTTTAGTTGCTTTGGGTTTGACAATCCGGTCTTGCCTAAGCTATACTACTGTTCCATAGGTGCACTTACTTGAAGTCGTTGTCAGAGTTAGTTTCTAGGTTCGATCATTCTCTTTTTATAAATTTTAAGACTCGATAGACATACGATCAAGTTTTTTGCGCCGTTGCCGGGGAACTAAAATATTAAGAAAACTCTATTTTTATTACTCTAGTCACTCTTTTTATTTTCTGCATTTCACTCTTATTTTTATTTTTATTTTCTTTGTTTTGTTTTTTTACTTTGCTAAATTTTCTTTCTTTCTTTTCTTAACAGGTACCTCTAGTTTATGACTAGAAGGAACCCGAGAGGACCACTAGTATACGACAGTGATATTGAAGCTACCGTTCACAGGAATCACAGAGAAATTAGGCGAGCCCTAAATTAAACAGAAGAAGAGTGAGAAAGTAGATCCAATCCTACTGAAGGGATCCAATCCTACTGAAGGGATGGACGAAAACAATCCACCACCACAAGATATGGCAGAAAATAATGCTCCGCACACTATGTATGATTATGCTAAACCTCATTTAATAGGAGCAGAATCAAGCATTGTTAGGCCTTCTATAGCTACTCATAATTTTGAATTAAAGCCTAACACTATACAAATGATTCAACAATTTGTTCAATTTGATAGTTTACAGGACAAAGACCCAAATACTCATATAGCTAAGTTTTTAGAGTTCTGTGATACCTTCAAAATAAATGGCGTTTCTGATGATGCCATACGTATTTAGTTATTTCCCTTTTCATTAAGGAATAAAGCCAAACAGTGGTTAAACTCACTACCACGAGGGTCAATCACTACATGGGATCAGATGACCGAAAAATTTTTATTAAAATATTTCCCACCGGCCAAAATGACCAAATTATGGAATGATATCTCTTCTTTTGTGCAGATGGATTTAGAGACATTATACGACGCATGGGAGAGATATAAGGATCTCTTGAGAAGGTGCCCGCACCATGGTTTACCATTGTGGCTCCAAGTCCAAACTTTCTATAACGGTGTAAACCCCTTAACGAGGCAACTAATTGACGTAGCCGCCGGTGGAACCCTAAACAATAAAACTTCTGAAGCAGCCTACGAGTTTATAGAAGAGATGTCACTGAATAACTATCAGTGGCAAGTTACAAGGACAAAACCAACAAAATCAGCCGGAGTTTTCAACTTCGACGTAGTAACCATGCTATCAACACAGGTAGAGATGATGAATAAAAAGCTTGATAGTTTGTGTTCTTCGCAGGTACATCCAGTAATGCAGTGTAATGCAAGTGGAACTTTGGCGAATCCTGAGTACCCACCCTAACAACCGGGCACAGAAAGCGAACAGATGAACTATATAGGTAATAATTTTAGATCTAATAATAACACTTATAGTAATACTTATAATCCAGGTTGGTGGAACCACCCAAATTTTTCATGGGGAGGTCAAGGAAATCAAGGAAATCAAAGACAACAACCTCCTCAAAATTTCCAAAATCAGCCCTATCCACAGGAAAAGAGGCCGAACCTCGAAGAGATGCTGACAAAATTCATGGCAGCCACAGAAAACCGTTTCCAAGACACTGAGACCACCCTTAAGAATCAACAGGCATCAATCAAAGGAATCGAGAACCAAGTTGGGGAACTTATTAAGTCAATTGGACAACTTACTGAGATGGTTTCTGAAATTCGATCAGTGATTTTTTCTAAAGTAATAGAACAGGTAAAGGCAGTTACACTGAGAAGTGGAAAGGAGTTAATCAAACCAAAGAAAAATTTACCACACGAAGATAACAAAACAAAGGAGGAGGGAATTGAGGATGAAACTCTAGTGCGCAAAGAAAGTAAACCACTAATCCCATACCCAGGAAAGTTGAAGAAAGACCGCTTAGATGCCTAATCCGGTAAATTTCTTGAATTTTTTAAACAAATACATATTAACTTACCCTTTGTTGAAGCCATTTCACAGATGCCAACGTACGCAAAACTTTTAAAAGAACTCCTAACGAATAAAAGGAAGCTTGAAGAAATATCAACAGTGGAGCTTAACGAAGAATGTTCAGCCATCCTCCAAAACAAGTTACCAGCCAAATTAAAAGACCCAGGAAGTTTTACTATTCCCTGTTTAATTGGTAGTTTAAATATTAAGAAAGCATTAGCTGATCTAGGTGCCAGTATTAATTTAATGCCTTATAAAATGTTTAAACAACTAGATCTTGGGGAACCAAAACCCACTAGGATGAGTATTCAGTTAGCTGATAGATCTATTAAATATCCTAGAGGAGTTATCGAAGATGTCTTGGTAAAAATTGATAAATTTATTTTCCCTGTTGATTTTGTTGTACTTGACATGGATGAGGACATTGAGGTTCCCTTAATTTTAAGGCACACTTTTTTAGCTACTACTAGGGCTGTTATCGATGTAGGTGACAATAAACTTGCATTAAGGATAGGCGATGAGGAAATTATTTTTCAAATTTATGATGCCATCCGATATTCTAGAGAACAAGATGATTCCTGTTATTTTGTTGATACCATTGATCAAATCATTCAAAACTCATTACAGGAAATTATACATGATGACACGATGGAACTGTTCCTAACTCAAAAAGAGGGGGAAGAAGATGAAGTTGATGAGCTGACTTTAAATACATTTTCATCTAGACATACGAAAGAAGAGAGCATTAAAGTCAATGACGAATTAAAACAAAAAACCTCTATTGATGAGCCGCCAAAATTAGAATTAAAACAGTTGCCGAAACACTTAGAATACACATTCCTCGGGGAAAATTCTACGCTACCGGTGATTATCCCTTCAGAATTAGAACCCAAGGAAAAAGAGGAGTTGATACAGGTACTAAGAAAACATAAAAGAGCCATAGCTTGGAAAATCTCTGACATTAAGGGAATAAGCCCATCATTTTGCACCCACAAAATTTTAGTGGAAGAAGAGTACAAGCCATCTGTGCAACCTCAAAGACGATTGAATCCCAACGTAAAAGAAGTTGTGAAAGCTGAGGTAATTAAACTTCTAGATGCTGGAATAATTTATCCTATTTCTGACAGCAATTGGGTAAGTCCTGTGCAGGTTGTCCCAAAGAAAGGAGGCATGACAGTGGCAACCAACGAAAAGAATGAACTAATTCCCACCAGTAAAGTCACAGGTTGGAGAGTTTGCATTGATTACAGGAAGCTGAACGACGCCACTAGAAAAGATCACTTTTCTGTGCCCTTCATTGATCAAATGCTAGAAAGGTTATCTGGGCATATGTACTATTGCTTCCTAGATGGACTCTCCGGCTATTTCCAAATCCCAATAGCACCTGAAGATCAAGAGAAGTCAACATTCACATGCCCATATGATACGTTTGCTTATCGTCGAATGCATTTTGGATTATGTAATGCTCCTGCCACTTTTCAACGTTGCATGTTGGCAATCTTCGACGAACTTGTGGAAGACATTATGGAGGTATTTATGGACGATTTCTCGGTATTCGATAATTCTTTTCACCTTTTCCTTAAAAAATTAAAATGAGTGCTAAAAAGATGTGGAGAAACGAATCTTGTCTTAAACTGGGAAAAATGTCACTTTATGGTTAGAGAAGGGATTGTGTTAGGACATAAGATTTCTAGTAAAGGGATCAAGATAGATAAAGCAAAGATTGAAACCATAGAAAAATTACCTCCTCCTAGTTCAGTTAAGGCTATTAGAAGTTTTTTAGGACATGCAGGATTCTATAGAAGATTCATTAAAGATTTTTCTAAAATAGCTAAGCCTTTAACAAAATTACTAGAAAAAGATGTTCCTTTCAATTTCGATCAGGAATGCGTAGATGCATTCAATATCCTCAAGGATAAACTAATAAATGCTATGATTATAATTGCACCTGATTGGAATTTACCATTTGAACTAATGTGTGATGCAAGTGATTTTGCAGTAGGTGCAGTTCTGGGCCAACGAAGAGACAAACATTTTCAGCCAATTTATTATGCTAGCAGAACATTGACACCCGCACAAGAAAATTACACCACCACAGAGAAAGAATTGCTATCTGTAGTTCTTGCTTTTGACAAATTTTGGCAGTATTTAATATTATCTAAAGTTGTCATTTACACTGATCATTCAGCTCTTCATTATCTCTTAACTAAAGCTGATGCAAAACCTTGACTCATACGATGGATTTTACTCTTGTAGGAATTTGACTTGGAAATACAAGATAAAAAAGGAGCTGAGAATCTTGCAGCAAATCACCTCTCCAGGCTCGAGAACCCACATATCGAAAAGCTCGATGAAAGTGAGATAAATGACTCGTTTCTTGAAGAACAACTATTTTGTATAACCCACTCTGAGGTACCATGGTTTGCAGATATTGCGAATTATTTAGCTGCTAACATCTTGCCAAAAAGACTAACACATCACCAAAATAAGCGATTCTTTGCTTATGCAAAAAACTATTTTTGGGAAGATCCTTTTCTTTTCCGCATATGTGCAGATCAGGTAATCCGAAGATGCATTATAAGGGCAGAGGCAAGCAAAATCATGGAACATTGCCATTCAGGACCTTCAGGAGGACACTACGGTGGCATTAGATAGCACATAAAATACTCGAATCAGGTTTTTATTGGCCCACTCTACTCAAAGATGCCAACAGGTATGTCACTTCGTGTGATAAATGCCAAAGAATAGGTAATGTTTCTATTTGATGTATGGGGTATTGATTTTATAGGTCCATTTCATTTGGAAATAAATACATCCTAGTAGCAGTTGATTACATGTCAAAATGGATGGAAGCTGAAGCTTTACCCACAAATGATGCTAGAGTAGTAGTTAAGTTTCTCAAGAAACTGTTCTCTCAATTTGGAACACCTAAAGCCATCATTAGTGATAGGGGCACTCATTTCTGTAATACTCAATTTGACAAAGCCTTAAAATAATATGGAGTACACCATAGGATAGCTACCCCATATCACCCTCATACCAGTGGGCAAGTTGAAGTAGCAAACCGAGAACTTAAACGCATCCTAGAAAAAATGGTTGAATCAAACAGAAAAGATTGGGCATTAAAAGTAGATGATGCCCTATGGTCCTACAGAATAGCGTTTAAAACCCCCAAGGAACATCCCCATACAAACTTGTCTACAGGAAAAGCTGTCATCCACCATTCGAGTTAGAACACAAAGCTTTTTGGGCTATAAAATTTTTAAATTACGATCTTAAAACCGCAGGACAGAAAAGAATAATGCAGATGAACGAGCTAGATGAATGGAGAGCTGAAGTGATCGCTGTGATCAGAGTCTTAAAATTTATAAAGAGAATGATCGAACCTGGAACTAACTCTGACAACGATTTAAAGGCAAGTGTACCTATTGAACAGTAGTATAGCTTAGGGAAGATCGGATTATCGAACCCAAAGGAACTAAAAGTACTAATACTAACTTTCTTTTTATTATTTAGCCTAAAATAAGTGAAGTTGTTTAATCTAAAACCAACGAATAACTAAGCTAAAGACACAAAGAAAAAAAGCACAAATTGGAAAAATAACTTTAAGAAAAACTCAGTTGATTAAGACGATACTCTCAGGAAGAATCCACTTAGACTTCACTTGTTATTAGACCCTGAACCATATGATTTATTTACATAGTTTGATCCGTAAGACTCCCTAACGTATATTAAACCCTCTCTCGAGGTAAATAAAGTCTAACCCTAGGTTAATTAGTGGAACTCTCGTTCTCTTATAATAACCCCCTAGAATAGCAGTAAATCGATCTATGGACTCCCATATTAGGTTTCACCCTAATCCGGCAAAATCTCATCACCCTATCTTTAGGCATGCAATCAACTCCGCTTAATTATGCTAGATCTACTCTTAGGCAGGGTCTATTCCTCCTCCACCTAAGCACATCAAATTTAGATTAAGCTCACATAATTAAGAACAAACTAAGTATTTATCATATAATTTAGAAATCAATAATGTAACACCCCAAACCCGGTCCAAACACCACGACCGAATCTGGTATGTTACGGGAAACCGTGTTCGAAAATATCGAATTTGTACTAAATAGAATTGATAAAACTTTGCTCCGTTTAGAAAAAAACAAGTTGTTTAATATCGTTACTAAAACATTTAGACTTAGTAAAAATTTGCTTTCAAGTTTGGAAACAATTGATTTTCATATGCTTATAAAATCAGTGCGATACCCGATGGTATAGTTGAAAACATATCGTTAAAGTTTTGAAATCGTTGTTATGTCAAGTTTTAGCAAATTAACCCAATTATTCTGTTAGGGCATATTATAATCAAACTTAAAACATAATATCAAAAGGCATAATTTAAAGGCTTTTTACAAATCCGAAATAAAACCCAACTGAACGTAAATAACTAAAGTACCCAAAACATAACATCTGAGTAAAACTTTTATTCCGCATGGCATGAGCACCCCGAGTCCATCCCGGCTCCATGTCCGCGTCTAAGTGTCACCTGAAATGTCAAGGGAGAGGGTGAGTCGAAGGACTCAGTGTATAAATCCCGCTCCCGATAAAACAACAAGCTAACACACATCATACATAGCAACATAATTAATGCAACCCACCCTAACCATCCATATCGCCTTTTCTACCCGTGTGGTACCAAACCTTTGGTGGTGCCAAACCACCGGTGACGTGTAGTCACAATGTGTTACCAAAACACTGGTGTCCCAAAGACACAATATCCGTCAATGTGGTACCAAACCACTGGTGTCCCAAAGACACAATTGTGCTACCAAAGCACTGGTGTCAGAAGTCACAAATCCAATGATGGGGCCAACCCATCGTGTGATACCAAATCACTAGCAGAGACGATCCCATATCTCAAGTGGGGCCAACCCACGGTGGTCAAACCATTGGGGACAAGTCGCAATGAGGTGCCAAACCTCCGGTGTCCCAAAGACACAATGTGCTACCAAAGCAAGCGGTGACCGTAGTCACAAATGCGGTGATGGGGCCAACCCATCGTGTGTTACCAAAACATCTGGCGTCAATCCCGTATAATCATCGTGGGGCCAACCCATCTGTGGTACTAAGCCACTGGGACGAGACGCCGAGGTACCAAACCTCTGGAGGTGCCAAACCTCCGTGACCCAAAGTCACAAAGTGTGCTACCAAAGCACCGGTGCTCGTCAAGACAATATATCATCGCTCCCTCCTCTCGTATCACCCATCAACATACCATGCTCATGTAATCATGCGGATCATACAATCATGCATGTCATACAATCATGCATATCATACCAATATATCTAATCTCATATCCCATGTCACATATAACCACAACTAGGGTATCATGTAAATCATCGAGAAATTTATAACAATAATGATAATCTTGACTTACCCGAGTCGTAATCATACCCATTAGGGTATCATATCGATCACTGCTTGTTTCATTAGTCATCACACGGTTATCAATCATATTACTAAATATAAGTGTGTTAGTATACACCTGTAGTAGATCTGAGTCTAAAATCCCAACGAAAACGATCTAAGTCCTCGAGCATCGACTCTACAATCGGCCAACATTAGGGGTTAGGCATCTATGACATTCGGCCATCAACAATTGACCCAAGGGGTTAATATCGAACCCTTACCTTGCTATTGGTTTGGTTTCCTACCAAACCCGAACCACAATGGCCCTTCTAAGACAATCGGCCTCCACCTTGAAAAGAATAACAGTTAATCCTTTATCATTCATGACTTAATCGAAACCAGAAGATTAAACTAACAACAACCAATCACTTACCCCTACTTACCAATCGATTAACAAAAGAATGACGATCCCCTTGCTTACTTTCACACTCCAAAGACCCTATAACAACGAGATTAGAACCCTTCCAACATGACCATATTCGGCCCTTAATCAACCAAACGATCAAGAACAGAACAAGAGAAGAAATGGCCATTCGGCCAAAAGCTTACCAGATTCCAAACGATTGAAACAAGGCCCCAACCCTTCACTGCTATTCGATCAAGACTACACTAGGAGGGATTGGAGATTCGGCCTTACTTACAAAAAGAACGCAAGAAAAAGATGGAGAAGGGATGGGTTGATATTCGGCCAAAGCTTCAACAAAAAGAAGGGATAAATTCGGTTTAGAGAAAACAATGTGAAAAGGAAGCAGAGTTTCAGCAAGAGATGAGAAAGATGAATGAAAAATTCGGCTCACAAACAACAAAAGTGAAAGAAAATAAAAAGGAGGATATTCGGCTCAAGTACTTCAAGAAATGAAAGAGGAGATATATGGAAATTCGGCAAGAGGCAATGTGAATTCTAAGCACTAGAGTATTAGGAGAACAGAACGAAAATATGATAAGAAAAGGTATTAGTTTCGGCAAATCCAAGTTTCAAAAAGAGGGAAAGGATGTTGGAGAAGAGAGAGTTTCGGTTTTAGCACACTTGAACAAAAGAAGAAGAAATGGGAAAAACTCTTGAAGTTTCGGGTTGCTTTTTGACAAAAGAAAGAAAAAGAAAAGAATGCTTCACAATTGCTTTTGGCCAAAAATGCACAAAATGAGAAGTGCATTTCGGCACACCTCCCCTACCACTACCAAATCGTCCACACCCCCACTCCAACACCCCACAAATTCGGCCATAATCCCCCAAAACACTCCAAGCCACAAATTCAAACAATTTTGAACAAGTCAACTTCCTAAATTCACTCTCTACCCTCCATTCGAATGTGAAGACTTGGTCCAAAGTAGAATTTGATTAGCCTTCTACCTCTCCTCCATGCCGTCCCAAAAGAAGCCAAAATGGAAGCTCTACGACTTGAACTCGAACCTCCCTCACATGTAGATGACGCCACACCAAGCTCCTCCTTTGCCACTCTGCGACTCTTCACTTGTGCAATAAAACTCCAATTTATTTTCTTAAACCCCAACTCTATCGACTCCCTACACCTAAGGCTAAAAATTAAAATTTTCCTACCTAATCAGCACACTCTGGCCTACAATTAAGCCCCGATTCTACACAAACAACAACGCAAAGATACCAAACACATGCAAAACATGCAACAACAAAATAGCCCCTAACCGGGATATTACAGTTCTACCCCCTTAAAAATAATTTCGCCCGAAATTACGGTCAAAAGAGTTGCGGGTATTCTTTGTCTCATCGCACCCTCGGGTTCCCACGTGGCTTCCTCCACGCCATGATTCCGCCAAAGAACCTTAACCAAAGGCACGGACTTCCTACGCAGAACCTTCACATCCCGATCAAGAATCGCGCGGGTTCCTCTTCCATAGTCAAACTGGATTTACCTCGATCTCTCCATCGCTACTACATGTGATGGATCTCGAACGATACCGCCAAGCATCGACACGTGAAAAACATCGTGAATCGGCTAAGCTCTCGCCGGCAACTCCGGTGATACGCCATCTGGTCCAACTCGTCTCAATACCTTATATGGCCCAATAAACCTCGGACTTAGCTTGCCTTTTCTCGCCAAACCTCAAGACCTTCTTCCAAGGCGAGACCTTTAAGAAGACCCGATCTCTCCACAGGCCGAACTCTATATCCCTTCGCTTAAGATCGGCATAAGACTTTTTTGCCGGTCCAAGCTTCCTTCAAACGAGGGTGAATCAACTTAACCTTGTCTTCTGTCTCGGCAACCAATCGGGTCCCAACAAGCGACGTTCACCTAACTCTCGTCCAACAAGTAGGTGAGCGACACTTCCTACCATCTACGCCTCATATGGTGCCATTTTGATGCTTGCTTGGTAGTCGTTGTTATAGGCGAACTCGGCTAACGGCGTAAACTCTTCCCAATCGCCTCAAGTCGAACACAACCTCTCGGCATGTCCTCTAAGATCTGACGATGACCTCTCATCGCTGCCGATCATGCGGGTGAAAAGCCGTCTTTGAAATCAAACGAGTACCAGAGCTTGATGCAACGCTCTCGGAACCTCGACGTAAACTCGGGATCCCTATCCGAGATTATCGAAAGCGGTACACCGTGTAGCCTTACTATCTACGACACATAAAGCTTCGCCAACCTCTCAAGTGAATAGTCCACTCACCGAATGAAATGGGCCGACTTAGTCGACGGTCCACAATAACCCAAATCGAATCTTTCTTGCTTGGCGAAGCGGTAAACCACCGACGAAATCCATAGTTATCCTTTCCCATTTCCATCGAGGGATTTTTCACAGTGAAGCAAACCCGACGGCAATCGATGTTCGCCTTGACTGCCGACAAGTCGGACATTTCCCAACAAACTCTGTCACCTCTTTCTTCAAGCCGAGCCACCAAAAAGCGCTCTTTAAGATCCCTATACATTTTACTACCCCGGGATGCATAGCATAAGGATCTGCTATGTGCGTCTGAAGAATCCTCTGCCTCACTCAACATCTTTAGGCATACAAGCCTTACCTTGAAAAACACGTAACCTCGTCACTAGACAAGTTTGTAAGCCTCTAAACCACCATTCTCGCACTTGTAACCTTGGCGCACTCGTAACCTCATCCTCCAATTGTTTCTCTTTGATCCGCTCAACCCAAGTAGGCTTAACTCGCGGCGACTCTGCGAGAATACTCCGTCGTCATACAAACTTAAATGGGCAAACATCGCTCTTAAATCCGAAACAACCCTACGGCTCAATGCAATGCGCTCGCCACCACGTTAGCCTTGCCCGGATGATATTCAATCGAGCGATCGTAGTCCTTGAGCAACTCAACCCATCTACGCTGCCTCAAATTCAGATCCTTCTGAGTCAATAGATACTTCAGACTCTTATGATCTGTGTAGACTATTGATCTCTCACCGTACAAGTAGTGCCTCCAGATTTTTAGAGCGAAGACTACAGCTGCCAGCTCTAAATCGTGCGTCGGATAGTTGACCTCGTGTGGCCTCAGCTGCCGAGAAGCGTAAGCCACAACCTTACCCTCCCGCATCAAGACACAACCCAATCCCGTATGTGATGCGTCATAAAGACAATCGTGAATTCCTTACCAGCCTCAAAGTTGAATTAAAGCAGAGCCTCGGTCAAGATCTTCTTCAACTTATCAAAACTCTCCTGCTGCTTCTCAGTCCAAACGAACGGAACTCCCTTTCTTAACAGCTTAGTCATCGGTGCTGCAATTAACGAGAAACCCTCAACAAACCTTCGGTAGTATCCTGCCAAACCCAGGAAACTCCGAATCTCAGCGACCGACTTAGGAGGCTTCCAATCCAAAACCGCCTCAACCTTCCGAGGATCTACTCTAATACCACCAGCTGATACTACATGACCCAAAAACGTCACTTCACTAAGCCAGAACTCGCACTTACTGAACTTAGCATAGAGTTGCTTCTCCCTCAAAATTTGCAACACCACTCTTAAGTGTGCATCATGCTCTTCTTCCGACCTTGAGTAAACCAAGATGTCGTCAATAAAAACCACGACGAAACGGTCCAAATACTGCTGAAACACTCTATTCATCATATCCATAAAAGCTGCCGGAGCGTTAGTCAACCCGAACGGCATTACCAGGAATTCGTAGTGCCCGCATCGAATCCAAACGCCGTCTTATGGATATCCGCTTCCTTAACTTTCAACCGATGGTACCGGACCTCAAATCGATCTTGAAAACACCGATGCACCTTTTGGTGATCAAACAAGTCATCTATCCGTGGTAACGGATACTTGTTTTTAATCGTCGGCTTATTCGGTTGGCGGTAGTCGATACACATCCGCATCGCATCGTCCTTCTTCTTGACGAATAATACTGGCGCTCCCACGGTGAAACACTTGGCCTAATGAAGCCTCGATCCAACGACTCCGAATCGAGCCTTAAGCTCCACCAATTCCTTTGGTGCCATCCTATATGGAGCAATAGACACCGGCGCGATCCCGGTAGCGATCTATCCCAAACTCTACCTCACGATCCGGTAGCAAACCCTAAGCTCCTCTAGAAACACATCCACAAATTCCTTAACAAGACGAACCTTCTCAACAAAGCAGATTCTTTAGCCTCTAAGGCATACACATGAACCACATACGCTCACGACCCTTCCCGACCATCTTTACCGCTTTTAATGCCGATACCACATTGGATAAGTAATCTCTCCTATTACCTATCATAATCACTTCATCTCCTTATCCGTCGATAGAACCATGCGCTTAGTCGCGCAATCCACCTTGGCCACGGTACTTAACCAACCAGTCCATTCAGAGAATCGATCGAACTCCCAAACGGCGGTTCCATCGGATCAAGAAGAAAAACTACCCCTTGGAGTTCTAGGGGTACATCCTTATACTGACTTATCTACGACTACTGAGTGACCTAGAGGGCTAAATGCGGTCATCTGTCTGAAGCGGTTTCGAGTCTAAGTCCATGGTCTCAACTATACTACTAGCAACATACGAACGCGTGGAACCCAAATCAATTAAAGCAAAGATATGGAGAACCAAAAATCAAAACATACCGGTGATTACGTCCGGCGCGTCGCCCTCCTCGCGGCGCCTAGCCTGCATACACGAGACGGCCGTCGTGCCTCGTAACTACCGCACCTCTCGCGGTGCTCCACGACCACGACCAAATCCATTACTACCTCCGCCATTACCACGCCCCTCCGTGGTGGCGGTCCATTACCTCGAATCGACACGGCCACGACTCTCGGGATCGAATCCTCGGCCATCCACACGCGGACGATCCCTAATGCGATGATCGAGAGAACACACACACTCAAGCAACCTTTCCCACCACCCAACAACCACCCCAATGAGATTTCCCACACCGATTACATCGTGGCGGTCCCCGCCTAGCAAAGAACAAACCTAGCAGATCGATTTCGCCCCACTCGGTCTAGCCTCTTCGTCAGATTGCCGCACGATCCGTAAGACCCAAAGCTCCTCTTAAGCCTACTCCCCGCCCATGCTCGCCTTACCGACTCTTTAACACCCTCGGCTACCTTAGCCTTCTCAACTAAGACAAGCAAACTCGCGCTCCTGCTGTGGAGCAATTAGCGACCTCAACTCGCCTCGCGAGACCATCCTCGAAACAAACACACCTCTCATGCTCGGTGGCTACAATGCCCCCGGCATACCTACTCGACCGGGAACTCACTGCACTCAAAGAATGATTTACTCCCCGAACAAGCCTCGTAAATGCCTTTCACTGGGAGTCGATGTAACTAGCCCCGATGTATTTCTTTTGATATGCAAACGAAATAATCCCATGTCGGATCTTCTGCGGCCACACTATCCCGAACCGTGAGCCACCACTGATATGACTCATCCCGAAGAAGCGACACGATGCCCTTCAGCTTCTCCTCAGCCGTCAAGTCCAGATCATCCATGATCCGCTCAGTTGCCTCCAGCCAATATTGGCAGATCTTTGGAGCAACACCCGATACACCTCGGAAAAATTCGGCCCCATTAGCCCGGAGTCGCTCAGGAAAAGATTTCCTAACTCCTGCACCACCACCTACACCAGCTACTCTTTCCAACACTCGCAGATCGCTCGTGACACTTCGCATCGTCTCCACCGATCTTGGAACTCACCACCTCCGGTGGTGGCGGGCCAGCATCTCATTTTTCGACCCTTGACCAGATCCTACGGGTTCGTAAACCGTCATCCTACCTCGACCTCGACCACGAGTATTACGCCACGCCCACCTCGAGTACTCATGACTAAACGATCTCGTTTACGATTAAGAAGATTTTTATGCATTAGTATCGTTCCACTTTCTTAACCGCAAAGAAATTTTATGGATGGAGTTTAATCAGGGGTTCTTTCGAGCAACCAAGGTTTCAATCCTCTATCCTATTCACCCAAAAGAGGTCATACATCCATTCCTTAACCCTTTCCATACCTATTCACTCTTTGGACATCACGCCATTCTAGCCCAAGGGTATTTTCGTCATTTTCCTACAGGTATTTTCAGTAATAAAAGATATTTTAAACTTTTCGTAGAACCAGGTCACCTTGAAATTCCAAAAATTTTGAGAGTGTTCTTTGAAAATTTTGTAAAATACTTCGTTTTGGAAACCAGGGGTATTTTAGTAATTCTCACAGACTGAGGGCGTTTTCGTAAATTTTCCAAAATCAAAATTTTCGATTGATATTTTGTAAAACAGAGTGTTTGAATTTCGTAACATCATTGAAATTTTGGGCAAAATCATTGAGTTGCTATTTTATAAACCGAGGGCATTTTAGTAAATTTACCCCTAAAGGCATTTTTGTAATTTTCACAAATCGAGAAATTCGTTGTAAAAGTGACATTCTCAGTTTTGAAAGAGTTTATTGCAAAAAGTTTGAAAACATTAGGGTTGTTGTTGTATTTTCGAAAACATGGCTAATTCTCTTTTCGGGTTTTAGTCGTTAGGTTAAGTCTATGACCGAGCCTTCTTGGTCAGGGTGAACTCGAGCTACGCACCAGGTGGGATACCTGCGAAGAGGAGGTGAGTCACGAGGACCGCTTAAATACCAAGCTCTTAGGATCCTCTCCTAGACATGCGTCTCGGAGTTACCACACCCTAGCCCCGTGGCTGAGTCATAGATTGGTTTAGTGCTTTAAGTCTTATGCTTTAGTTCGAGTGTTTGAGTGATCTAATCCTAGGGTTCAAGTCCTATAAATCTAGCTACGTTCCATATCACCTACCCTTCTACAAATAGTAATTCACAGAAGAGTTTAGAACTACTTACCTGGGCGAACTGGTGCCGGAGACTCGGTGCCATGCCTTGTAAACCATGCCATGTCTTTAACCCAAACATTTAAAACAGACTTTTGAAAACAGTTTGGGCCTCAGGCCCACAGTCGAGCTTTTCAACCTGGCTCTGATACCACAATTGTAACACCCCAAACCCGGTCCAAACACCACGACTGAATCTGGTATGTTACGGGAAACCGTGTTCGAAAATATCGAATTTGTACTAAATAGAATTGATAAAACTTTGCTCCGTTTAGAAAAAAACAAGTTGTTTAATATCGTTACTAAAACATTTAGACTTAGTAAAAATTTGCTTTCAAGTTTGGAAACAATTGATTTTCATATGCTTATAAAATCAGTGCGATACCCGATGGTATAGTTGAAAACATATCGTTAAAGTTTTGAAATCGTTGTTATGTCAAGTTTTAGCAAATTAACCCAATTATTCTGTTAGGGCATATTATAATCAAACTTAAAACATAATATCAAAAGGCATAATTTAAAGGCTTTTTACAAATCCGAAATAAAACCCAACTGAACGTAAATAACTAAAGTACCCAAAACATAACATCTGAGTAAAACTTTTATTCCGCATGGCATGAGCACCCGAGTCCATCCGGGCCCATGTCCGCGTCTACAAGTCACCTGAAATGTCAAGGGAGAGGGTGAGTCGAAGGACTCAGTGTATAAATCCCGCTCCCGATAAAACAACAAGCTAACACACATCATACATAGCAACATAATTAATGCAACCCAGTCCTAACCATCCATATCGCCTTTTCTACCCCGTGTGGTACCAAACCACTGGTGGTGCCAAACCACTGGTGACGTGTAGTCACAATGTGTTACCAAAACACTGGTGTCCCAAAGACACAATATCAGTCAATGTGGTACCAAAACCTTTGGTGTCCCAAAGACACAATTGTGCTACCAAAGCACTCGTGTCCGAAGTCACAAATCCAATGATGGGGCCAACCCATCGTGTGATACCAAATCACTAGCAGACGATCCCATATCTCAAGTGGGGCCAACCCACGGTGGTCAAACCACAGGGACAAGTCGCAATGAGGTGCCAAACCTCGGTGTCCCAAAGACACAATGTGCTACCAAAGCACCGTGACCGTAGTCACAAATCGGTGATGGGGCCAACCCATCGTATGTTACCAAAACATCGGCGTCAATCCCGTATAATCATCGTGGGGCCAACCCATCGTGGTACTAAGCCACCGGGACGACGCTGAGGTACCAAACCTCCGGAGGTGCCAAACCTCTGGTGACCCAAAGTCACAAAGTGTGCTACCAAAGCACCGGTGCTCACAAGACAATATATCACTGCTCCCTCCTCTCGTATCACCCATCAACATACCATGCTCATGTAATCATGCGGATCATACAATCATGCATGTCATACAATCATGCATATCATACCAATATATCTAATCTCATATCCCATGTCACATATAACCACAACTAGGGTATCATGTAAATCATCAGTAAATTTATAACAATAATGATACTGACTTACCCGAGTCCAGAATCATACCCATTAGGGTATCATATCAGTCACCACTGTTTCATTAGTCATCACACGGTTATCAATCATATTACTAAATATAAGTGTGTTAGTATACACACCTGGTAGATACGAGTCTAAAATCCCAACGAAAACGATCTAAGTCCCTCGAGTACTGACTCCTACAATCGGCCAACATTAGGGGTTAGGCATCTATGACATTCGGCCATCAACAATTGACCCAAGGGGTTAATATCGAACCCTTACCTTGCTATTGGTTTGGTTTCCTACCAAACCCGAACCACAATGGCCCTTCTAAGACAATCGGCCTCCACCTTGAAAAGAATAACAGTTAATCCTTTATCATTCATGACTTAATCGAAACCAGAAGATTAAACTAACAACAACCAATCACTTACCCCTACTTACCAATCGATTAACAAAAGAATGACGATCCCCTTGCTTGCTTTCACACTCCAAAGAACCCTTCCAACATGACCATATTCGGCCCTTAATCAACCAAACGATCAAGAACAGAACAAGAGAAGAAATGGCCATTCGGCCAAAAGCTTACCAGATTCCAAACGATTGAAACAAGGCCCCAACCCTTCACTGCTATTCGGTCAAGACTACACTAGGAGGGATTGGAGATTCGGCCTTACTCACAAAAAGAACGCAAGAAAAAGATGGAGAAGGGATGGGTTGATATTCGGCCAAAGCTTCAACAAAAAGAAGGGATAAATTCGGTTTAGAGAAAACAATGTGAAAAGGAAGCAGAGTTTCAGCAAGAGATGAGAAAGATGAATGAAAAATTCGGCTCACAAACAACAAAAGTGAAAGAAAATAAAAAGGAGGATATTCGGCTCAAGTACTTCAAGAAATGAAAGAGGAGATATATGGAAATTCGGCTAAGAGGCAATGTGAATTCTAAGACTAGAGTATTAGGAGAACAGAAACGAAAATATTATAAGAAAAGGTATTAGTTTCGGCAAATCCAAGTTTCAAAAAGAGGGAAAGGATGTTGGAGAAGAGAGAGTTTCGGTTTTAGCACACTTGAACAAAAGAAGAAGAAATGGGAAAAACTCTTGAAGTTTCGGGTTGCTTTTTGACAAAAGAAAGAAAAAGAAAAGAATGCTTCACAATTGCTTTTGGCCAAAAATGCACAAAATGAGAAGTGCATTTCGGCACACCTCCCTACCACTACCAAACCGTCCACACCCCACACCCAACACCCCACAAATTCGGCCATAATCCCCAAAACACTCCAAGCCACAAATTCAAACAATTTTGAACAAGTCAACTTCCTAAATTCACTCTCTACCCTCCATTCGAATGTGAAGACTTGGTCCAAAGTAGAATTTGATTAGCCTTCTACCTCTCCTCCATGCCGTCCCAAAAAGAAGCCAAAATGGAAGCTCTACGACTTGAACTCTGAACCTCCCTCACATGTAGATGACGCCACACCAAGCTCCTCCTTTGCCACTCTGCCAGCTCTTCACTTGTGCAATAAAACTCCAATTTATTTTCTTAAACCCCAACTCTATCAGCTCCCTACACCTAAGGCCAAAAATTAAAATTTTCCTACCTAATCAGGCACACTCCTGGCCTACAATTAAGCCCCGATTCTACACAAACAACAACGCAGCATACCAAACACATGCAAAACATGCAACAACAAAATAGCCCCTAACCCGGGATATTACAAATAACAAGATCCATCATAGGTTTCATCCCTTTTAGGTATCTGAAGGGTTTAGTTCCTAACGAATAAAGAAAACATCTCAAGAGAAAAGATAAAACAAAACATAAGAAATCCCTAAAACTCCCTGAAGGAATTGAAGGAGAGATCCGCCGTCTTGAGTAGAATTTCGGCTTCTTGAGATGGATCAACTGGCTTCCTTCGAGTGATTTCCCACAACTCTGACCTTTTCGGCTTGGCTCTAGGCCTAGCTAACCGTCCCCTTTTTAACTGGTACCTAGGGGGTTTATATAGGCTCTTGAAATATGTTTCTTTCTCCCTAAGTATCCATATCCGAGTGAAATTACTTTTTCCAGTGACAGTGACACGGCCATGGCACACGCCTGTATAGATCGTGGCCAGGCCGTGCTCGGACTTCTTTAATGAGGCACGGCAGTATGAATCGGGAGAAGGCCGTGTTCTAGATGATTGGCATGGCACGGCCGCGTGGGCTTAAGTCCAAGCTGTTTTGATTTCTTCCTTGGCCCAATTTACTCCATTTTAGGCCCGTTTCTCATTCTTTTCATCCTCAGGTGCTTTCCTGGGTATAAGACATGAAAAGAAAGGATTAAAAGCACCTTTTCACATAAAACAAAGGATAAATCATCCAAAAGCATACTAAATGTGGGATTAAAATATGTTTTAATTACAGTTTATCAAATATCCCCACACTTAAGCTTTTACTTGTCCTCAAGCAAAATTCTCAGCTTACAATTAAAACAAACTTTCCATGATCCATAATTTCGATCAATAATGTTTCATAATAATTCAGAGATAATTTATACATGGATAATTCAACTCAAATAGTCCTAAAGATTCAAACAAGATAAGTCATACATTTGTAGCACGAAAACATAGGTGTTTCCCTTCATCTATATAATTACCTTTAATTCAAAACCTACAAGGATTGACATCCTCACAAAAGATTCACTCAAATCACTCAAAATGTTTAAGGGTCAAAATTAAGCACTCATTAAGTCGAACATGAAAAGCTAATCCCATAGGCTTGCCTGAAAATCAAATCTCCACCACTGTAAAATGAGATGGCAAACAGATCAAAAGATCTTCAACAGGGTTGTAAGGGGGCTAGGGTTAAAGGTATGGATATAGGTTGAATTAGAGGGTTAGAATCAAGATTGAATTGACAAGTTACCTATCTAGAAAAATTAAACTGATAATTACATCAATTGAGAATTTACAATACTAATAATACGAGCTTTTTCTTTTGATAAATTGACTTTAACTGTATAAGCTCACTTTTCATACTACTAATACTGAATATACTTCATTTTTTTTAAGAACTACATATAAAAAAAATGAATTATACTACTAAAATAATATAATTAGGTAACAAATTAAATCAAATCTCAATTATAAGGGTAGTCAAAAGGAATGGTGATGACAAATACGGTTTTTGGGTTAATTTTAGTGGGTGAGTCAATACAAAGGGTTGTTAGGCTCAACGGGGTTCACTAGGGGTTAATTATGAAGGTAGGCTTTTTTAGTGGAGTAAGTGGGTTAAAACCTAGGTGCCTTTATCATCTCTGTATATCAAATCATAACTATGGTCTCAACATGTATAATCAAGGCAAGTTCTAGAATAACAGTTCAATGTTGACACACTCATAATCAATAAAGTGAGCATGAAAAAGAATATATACTCTATAAGGCTCAAAAACTCACAAAACTTATGGGTATTTTGATGTCAACCTCGTAAATTTCTAATTTCAAAGTAATATTCAAAGTTAGGTTAACAGCCTAATTTTTTTTTAATTTTGAAAAATAGACTTATCATGCTTGATTCTCTAGTATTCTTTAAATTTAATCATCAATGCACAATTATCAATGACTTACTCAAAAACATGTCAATAAAAATCATAAATCATCAAAAATTTTAGTAATATGTGGAAATTTACTTAAAAACAAGACTAAATTTAGGGATTTGAGAATCATGCAGAAAGTTAGGCATTTTCTTGAAATAACTATTCACCCCACACACTTAAGATGTACATTGCCCTTAATGTACAAAGATAAATATGACATCGAAGGGATAAATCAAAAGAGAAGGGGAAAGAATACTCCTTGGATTTTGGATGGGCTCCTTGAGTTGGAAGTGAAAGGAGGATGCGGAGGTCGGTCTGGATGATGAACCTGCGCTAGATGAAGAAATTAGGTAGCGCACTAGGGAGTAGCCAGGAATTATTAAGAAAATAAACTAAATATATAATTAAAGATAAGAAAGATAAAGAAAGAGGAAACAAAAATGTAAACAAAATGAGAATTAAAGATGGATGGACCGAAAAGTCCTTATTGATGGATGGTTCACGAGGTGGGTGTGACCTCTAAGGCTAGGAAGGTGCTGGCAGTGGTGGAAGTGGCGTGATTCCCAAGCAGCCTGACGAACCTGACACTTTGAAACTAAACTAAAATCAACTAATTTAAGCATAAAAGAAGTAAAGATAAGGAAATTGAAGCAAAAGAGAAAAACAAAATAAAAATTAAATGGCCTCATATGCTCTTGGCTTGTTGTTTGGATAAAGTTACCGGCATGAACTCATGTAAATCGTTCTCCTTTGAGGAGTTTGGCCTTTTACGCTTCTTTATCACGGTTTTGGTGTGGCTCAAGAGTGCTCGAGACTTTGCTAGAAAGAAGGGGAGAGTGTTAAGATGAGGAAGGAAGGAGGAAAGAAGGATGGTGGTGAGAGGAGGAAGGAAGGGGAGTTGGGTTTAAATAGGGTTTCAATTCTAGTACTCTCCCACGCCAGTGGTCCGGGGGTGTGTCGATTCACATGGCCGCCTCGTACAGCCGCGTGTCTGTGCATGTTGATTCTCCATGCCTATTTTTCTACAAGCCACGCTCGTGTCTGAGAAGTCAGTATGTTGCCACGGTTGGGAGGCACGGGCATAGTTCGCCCATGGTTGGCAAGTTAGTAGTTTTACACGGTCTTGGGGCACGGCCGTGCCAATTTGTCGGTGCCCGTGGTGTAGTGGTTAGATCTGTGATGTCGAAAAATGGTTGGGACTAATTCGCACGGCCTCTGCTATGTTAGTACTAGGATTCTGATGGTCCACACGGCCACGGCCACGGCCGTGTGCAAGGCTGTGTCACCACTTTTGGTTAGTTTGAAAGAAAAGAAAAATAAAATAAAATGAAAACAAAAGAAGTAGGGTTAGTGCTCGAGTTGCCTCCCGAGAAGCGCTCCTTTATAGTCTTAAGCTAGACTTTCCTCGTGTAAAAATTTCAGGGGGGTTTAAAGGTTTGAATATCTTCCGTCATATTATCAGTTCTATTTCCTTGGCAAAGTTTGAGTTGAGAAGCGTTTACCTTAAAAGTGCCGAATGTTGGGTTACATACCTCAACTATTTCATGTGGGAAGATATTGCTTACCTCAAGAGGGATTTCCTTATTCAGGTCTGTTGTGGTAAGCGAAGATCGACTTTTTCTAACAGTACATGGTCTCCTATTTTGAAATGATTTGATGTTCCTACGAGCTCTTTTGGTGATTCCTTTGGCTTTACTTTGTGTGGTTCTAGTTCTTCCTCGTGTATCCTTAATTTCTCTTTCAAGTGCGTTTTCCACTCGTTTAAGTCATTGGTTTGAATTCTTTGCTCCTTATGGGTTATTTCTTTATTGGTACTAAACTAAGGATCAGGTACAATCCTGCCCTTTTTCAGTGGTTCCTGAAAATAAAGAATTTTCTTTCTCACCTTTGTTACTTGATGTTGTGACTGAGTCGAGGGCTTGAAGACTAAGTGAGTCGTCACCTACACAAAGTATAAGCTCGCTTGTGGCAACATCAATTTTAGTCTTGGCAGTTGCTAGAAAAGGTCTTCCTAAAATTAAAGGGATCAAATTATCCTCATCCATGTCTAAGACAACAAAATCTACTGGGAAAACAAATTTATCGATTTTGACAAGAACATCTTTGATAATGCCCCTAGGAATTCTAACAGTTTTATCAAATAATTGAATACTCATCCTAGTTTGTTTGGGCTTCCCTAGACCTAGTCGTTTAAACATTGTATAAGGCATGGCATTTATACTTGCCCCTAAATTAGCTAATGCATTATCAATAGTTAAACTACCAATTAAACATGGAATTGTAAAACTCCCTGGATCTTTTTGCTTCAGTGGTAGTCTATTTTGTTGAATTGCTGAGCACTTTGCGTTGAGTTCCACATATGGCTCTTCTTCTATTTTGCATTTGTTTGTCAAGAGCTGTCTTAAAAATTTCCTCAAGTCTGGCATCTGAAAAAGAGCTTCAAGAAGAGGTAAGTTAATATGTAATTTCTTTAGAAGTTTAAGAAACTTGCCGAACTGTTTTTCTGAATCATCTCTTTTTAACGCTTTGGGATAAGGTATGTGAGGTTGGTACTCCTTGATTACCGGTTTCAGCTTTTCTTGCGTTACCTCTACTTTACCTTCGTCTACCTTGTTTTCTTGTATTGGATCGGGTTCATTCACCTTTTTACTGTCAAGAGCTGTGATGGCTTGAATTTGCTCTTTTGGGTTAATCTTGGTGTTACTTGGTAGACGTTCTTGCGGTCGTTCGGACATTAACTTTGTGAGTTGTTCGACTGCATTAGTGACTTCCCTGACTGACTTAGTATCTTTTTCAACCGACGCATGTTTATCTTTAAGTATTTTCTCATTTTCTTTGAAACAATTTTCTGTGTTTGCCATAAATTTTGTCAGCATCTCTTCGAGGGTTGGCTTCTTCTCTTATGGATATGGCTGATTTTGGAATTGTTGAGGAGGTTGTTGTCTCTGATTTCCTTAATTCCCTTGTCTTCCCCATGAAAAATTTGGGTTGTTCTTCCAACCTGGATTGTAAGTATTACTATAAGGATTATTATTAGATCTGAAATTATTACCTATATAGTTCATCTGTTCGCTCTCTGCATCCGGTTGGTAGGGTGGGTACTCAGGATTCGCCACAGTTCCCCTTTTGTCGCACTACATTACTGGGTGTACCTGCAAAGAACATAAACTATCAAGCTTTTTATTCATCATCTCCATTTGTGTTGATAGCATGGTTACTATGTCTATATTGAAAGCTCCGGCTGACTTCGCCGGCATTGTCCTTGCAACTTGCCACTGATAATTATTCAGTGACATCTCTTTAATAAACTCGTAGGCTGCTTCAGGAGTTTTGTTGTTCAGAGTTCCACCGGCAGCTGAGTCGAATAGTTGTCTCGTTGAAGGGTTCACACCGTTGTAAAAAGTTTGGACTTGTAGCCACAAGGGTAAACCATGGTGTGGACACCTTCACAAGAGATCCTTGTATCTCTTCCATACGTCGTATAATGTCTCTAAATCCATCTGCACAAAAGAAGAGATATCATTCCGTAATTTGGACGTTTTGGCTGGTGGGAAATATTTCAATAAGAATTTTTCGGTCATTTGTTCCCATGTAGTGATTGACCCTCGTAGTAACGAGTTTAACCACTGTTTGGCTTTATTCCTTAATGAAAAGGGAAATAACCGAAGACGTATGGCATCATCAGAAACACTATTTATTTTGAAGGTATCATAGAACTGTAAAAAATTAGCTATATGAGTGTTTGGGTCTTCATCCTGCAAACCATCAAATTGAACAAATTGTTGAATCATTTGTATTGTGTTAGGCTTTAATTCAAAATTATTAGCAGCTATAGCGGGCCTAACAATACTTGACTCTGCTTCTATTAAATGTGGTTTAGCATAATCAAACATAGTGCGTGGAGCGTTGCGTTCCCCCATATCATGGGGTTGTGGAATATTCTCGTCCATCCCTTCAGTAGGATTGGATCTGCCTTCTTGATTTCCCGCTGTGTAGTTTAGGGCTCGCCTAATTTCTCTGCGATTCCTGCGAGCGGTAGCTTCAATATCACTGTCGTATACTAAATGTCCTCTCGGGTTCCTTCTAGTCATAAACTAGAGGTACCTGAAAAGAAAAGGAAGAAAAATTTAGCAAAATTAAAATTTAACCTAAAAACAAAAAAAAATTATTGAAAATAAAAATAATGGCTAAAGTAATAAAAATAGAGTTTTCTTAATATTTTTGTTCCCCGGCAACGGCGCCAAAAACTTGATCGCTGTGATCAGAGTCTTAAAATTTATAAAGGGAATGATCGAACCTAGAACTAACTCTGACAACGATTTAAAGGCAAGTGTACCTATCGAACAGTAGTATAGCTTAGGAAAGACCGGATTATCGAACCCAAAGGAACTAAAAGTACTAATACTAACTTTCTTTTTATTATTTAGCCTAAAATAAGTGAAGTTGTTTAATCTAAAACCAACGAATAACTAAGCTAAAGACACAAAGACAAAAAGCATGAATTGGAAAAATAACTTTAGGAAAAACTCAGTTGATTAAGACGATACCTTCAGGAAGAATCCACCTAGACTTCACTTGTTATTAAACCCTAAACCATATGATTTATTTACTTAGTTTGATTCGTAAGACTCCCTAACGTATATTAAACCTTCTCTCAAGGTGAATAACGTCTAACCCTAGGTTAATTAGTGGAACTCTTGTTCTCTTATAATAACCACCTAGAATAGCAGTAAGTCGATCTATGGACTCCCATATTAGGTTTCACCCTAATTCGGCAAAATCTCGTCACCCAATCTCTAGGCGTGCGATCAACTCCGTTTAATTATGTTAGATCTCCTCTTGGGCAGGGTCTATTCCTCCTCTACCTAAGCACATCAAATTTAGATTAAGCTCACATAATTAAGAACAAACTAAGTATTTATCATATAATTTAGAAATCAATAACACGATCTATCATAGGTTTCATCCCCTTCAGGTATCTAAAGGGTTTAGTTCATAACGAATAAAGAAAACATCTCAAGAGAAAAGATAAAACAAAACATAAGAAATCCCTAAAACTCCCTGAAGGAATTGAAGGAGAGATCCGCCGTCTTGAGCAGAATTTCAGCTTCTTGAAATGGATCAATTGGCTTCCTTCGAGTGATTTCCCACAACTCTGACCTTTTCGGCTTGGCTCTAGGCCTAGCTAACCGTCCCCTTTTCATCTTGTACCTAGGGGGTTTATCTAGGCTCTTGAAATACTTTTCTTTCTCCCTAAGTATCCAAATCTGAGTGAAATTACTCTTACCAGCGACAGGGACATGGCCATGGCACACGCCCGTGTGGATCGTGGCCAGGCTGTGCTCGGACTTCTTTAATGAGGCACGGTCGTGTGAATCAGGAGAAGGCTGTGTTCTAGATGATTGGCGTGGCACATCTGTGTGGGCTTAAATCTAGGCCATGTCGATTTCTTTCTTAGCCCAATTTACTCCGTTTTGGGCCCGTTTCTCGTTCTTTTCATCCTCGGGTGCTTTTCTGGGTATAAGACATGAAAAGAAAGGATTAAAAGCATCTTTTTACATAAAACAGAGGATAAATCATCCAAAAGCATACTAAATGTGGGATTAAAATATGTTATAATTACGGTTTATCATGAAGCCTACGAGAACTCGAAACTATACAAGGAGGCAATGAAGCAACACCACGATGCTCGTCTAAAGAGATCAAGACAATTCGAAGTAGGAGACTTGGTCCGGCTATACAACTCAAGGCTTAAATTGTTCCCTGGAAAACTGAAATCAAGATGGTCAGGTCGATTCATGATTAAAACAATCTTTCCGTATGGCACAATCGAGGTAACCCATCCTACTCAAGGCACATTCAAGGTAAATGGTTACCGACTCAAAATCTATAATGGTGAAGATTTTAGGGATATGAGAGAGGAGCTTCAGCTCCATGAACCTTCTTTTAGAAATGAAAACAGGGTAAGTCTAGCTTAAGACTTTAAACAAGCGCTTCTCGAGAGGCAACCCGAGCACTAACCTCACTAACATTATACTCTAAATTTTTAGCATTTTAATTCTTACTTATTAATCCAATAAAGTGCAGATTTTATGACCACACGGCCTTGCACACAGGCATGCCTGTGGCCGTGTGGAAGCCAGGGGACAAACCACGGGCGTGCTAATAGCCGAGCACGACAAAGAAGTATTTTTTTCCCAACACGGGCTGCGATAATAATCCACGCCCGTGTCGGCTTTCCGTGGACTATACTGACTTGCCAAACACGGGAAAGACACGGTCGTGCCTCACAATCCTGTGAAGATACTGACTTGTCGAATACGGGCGGAACATGCCCGTTCTAAATGATCGTGTGAAGAGAAACACGGACGTGCCACTTTACCCACGACTGTGCCCAAGCACCCTGAACGCGTCTAAAATTCAAAATCACAAAAAACATGGGCTGATTAAAATTGAGCATGGGCGTGGCCCCTGCCTATGCTTCTGCCCCTATCTAAGCAACTTAACCATACATCTTTCCCAACACCAACCATAAATGGATCCTCTTACCCCCTTTTCTCCCAAATCCAACCACCACCCCACCGGCACCGACAAAACGCCACGCTCGTGCAACGCGGCTGTGGACGACACTGACTTATCACCAACGGGCGTGGCAATCTGTAAAATGGGCGTGGGTGAACCAACACGCCTAGACACACGGCCATGCAAGACAGCCGTGTGAATCAACATGCCCACGGTACACGGGCGTGTGACTGTACCTGACTTGGAATTCTATTTAAACCACCCACCCCTCCCTCTTCTCACCTATTTATCACCATTCTTCCTCCCTTACGCCCTCCATTCTCAGAATTCTTTGTTTCCATAGCATGCTTCTCAAACTTTTGGCCATGTCAAAGAAGTGGAAGGATCCTAGCACAGTCTCCCTCATGAAGTCCGATATACATAAGTTCATGTTGGCCGCTTCATTCATTTGACAAGCCAAGTGTCTTTGAGACCATTTATCTTTTGTCTCACTTTTATCTTTTCCTCTATTTTCCTTCTCTTTGACTATCTTATGCTTAAATTAGTTTATTTTATTTTAGTTTCTTAGTGTCAGGTTCTAAAGGCTACTTGGGAATCACGCCACTTCCACCACCGCCAGCACCTCCACAACCTTAGAAGTCACACCCACCTCGCGAACAATCTACCAATAAGGATTCTCAAGCCCCTTTATCTGTTAGCCTTAGTTTAATTACATTTTTATTTTCTTTATCTTTATCTTTCTTGTCTTTATTTATATGTTTAATTTATTTTAAATGTGTCTTAATAACTCCTGGCTAATTCTTTACGAGCTCCCCAATTTCTTTATCTAGCACAGAGCTCGGTAGCAGAAACCACTCCTATCGACGTCCAACTCCGGGAAACCATCCAAATTTAGGAAGTTTCACTTCTCCCTCTCTCTTAAATTACATACCTATCTTTTTACATTGAGGGCAATGTACATCTTAAGTGCGGGGGGTGAATAGTTATTTCAAGAAAATGCCTAACTTTCTGCATTATTCTCAAATACCTGAATTATGCTTTGTTCTTAAATAAGTTCCTCATATTACTAATTAGGATGAAATTTCTTTTGATTTATGATTTTTATTGATATGTTTTGGATTAAGTCATTGATAATTGTGCATTGATGATCAAATTTGAAGGTTACTAGGGAATCAAGCATGTTAAGTCTAATTTTCAGAATAAATTTTTTTTGCTAGGTTGTTAACCTGAATCTAATTATTACTTTGAAATTTGAATTCTACAAGGCTGACATCAAATACCCATAATTTTTGTGAGATTTTGAGCCTTATAGAGCATATATCCTTTTTCATGCTCACTTTTTGATTATGAGTGTGTCAACATTGAACTGTTATTCTAGAACTTGCCTCGATTATACAGGTTGAAACGACACCTTTGATTTGATATACAGAAATGATAAAGGCACTTAGGATTTAACCCACTTACACCACTAAAAGGCCTACCTTCATAAATTAACCCCTAATGAACCCCGTTTAATCCTAACAACCCTTTTTATTGACTCACCCACTTATTTTAAACCCAAAACCCTTTATAGTTGTTATCACCATTCTTCTTAACTACCCTTTTTATCGAGATTTGATTTTGAGTAGTTACCTAACTATGTTCTATATTTCAGTTGTAAAAGTTCTTTCCTATTATTTGATTGTTCTTAAAAAAAATCGAAGTATATTCATTATTAATTCTAGGATTAGCTGAGCTTATATTTGTAAACTTCAAATCCTGAAAAAAAGCTCATACTCTTAGTTTTCAATTGATGTAATTATTTAAAGACTAGTTCATTTTTCTAGTTAGGTAATTTATCAGGTCAATCTCGATTCTAACCTACTAATTCAGCCTATATCCATAGCCTTAACCTAAGCCCTGTTACAACCCTATAAAGACCTATTGATTTGTGTATCATCTCATTTTACAGTGGTGGAGATTTGATTTTCAGGCAAGGCTATGGGATTAACTTTTCAGGTTCGACTTATGAGTGCTCTTTTTCCTGAACCTTAAACACTTCAAGTGATTTGAGTGAATCTTTTGTGAGGATGTCAATCCTTGTCAGTTTTGAATTAATAAGGTAATTATTCAGATAAAGAGAGACACCTATGTTTTCATGATACAAATACATGACTTATATTGTTTGAATCTTTAAGGACTCTTTGAATTAAATTATCCATGTATAAATTATCTATGAATTATGATGAGACACTTTCGATAGGAATATTGAATTATGGAAAGTTCGTTTTAATTGTAAGTTGAGAATTTTGCTTAAGGACAAGCAAAAGCTTAAGTGTGGGGTTATGTGATAAACCATAAAAGTAACATATTTTAATCCCACATTTAGCATATTTTTAGATGATTTATCCCTTGATTTATGTAAAAAGGTGCTCTTAATCCTTTCTTTTCATGTTTTATACTCAAGAAAGCACCGAAGAATGAAAAGAACGAGAAACGGGCTTAAAACGGACCAAATTGGGCCAAAAGAGAAATCAACACGGCCTGGCCCAAAGACCACACAGACGTGCCTCATTAAAAGTTCGAACACAGCCTGGCCACGATTCACGCGGGCATGTTCCATGGCCGTGTCCCTGTTGTGGAGAAGAGTAATTTCATTCAGATTTGGATACATAAGGGCAAAGAAACCTATCTCAAAAGCCTGTATAAACCCCTAAGTATAACCTAAAAGGGGGGCGGTTAGCTAGGCCAAGGAGCCGAGCCGAAAAGGTAAGATTTGCGGGAAATACTCGAAGAGAGCCAGTTGATCCATCTCAAGAAGCCGAAATTCTACACAAGACGGAGGATCTCTCCTTCAATTCCTTCAGGGGATTTTAGGGATTTCTTATGTTTTGTTTTATCTTTTCTTCTAAGATGTTTTCTTTTATAGTTATGATCTAAACCCTTCAGATACCTGAAGGGGATGAAACCTAAGACGGATCTTGTTATTGTTTTCTGAGCTATATGATAAATACTTGATTTCTTCTTAATTATGTGTTCTTAATTCTTGTGTTGATATTTTTGGGATATTGATTCAAGTATGATGTGCTTAGGTGGAGGAGAAAAAGTCCCTGCCTAAGAGTAGATCTAGCATAATTAAGCGGAGTTGATCGCACGCCTAGAGATAGGGTGACGAGATTTTGCTAGATTAGGGTGAAACCTAATATGGGAGTCCATAGATCGAGTTAATGCGATTCTAGGGGTTTTAATTAGAAAGAGATTTTAATTAATCAACCTAGTGTTAGACGTTAGTCGCCTCGAGAGAGGGTTCAATATAAATTAGGGAATCTTACGGATCAAGTCAAGTGAATACATCGTCTGGTTCAGTGTTAGATAACAAGTGAAGTCTAGGTGGATTCTACCTAAGGGTATTGTCTTAATCAACTGAGTTTTTCCAACAGTATTTCCCTAATTCATTCTTTTCGTGTTTGCGTCTTTAGATTAGTAGTTAATTAAAATTATATTAAACAACAACTTCACTTATTTTAGGCTAGATAATAAAAAGAAAGTTAGTATTAGTACTTTTAGTTCCTTTGGGTTCGGCAATCCGATCTTGCCTAAGCTATACTACTGTTCGATAAGTGCACTTGCCTTAAGTCGTTGTCAGAGTTAGTTTCCATGTTCGATCATTCTCTATTTATAAATTTTAAGACTCGATAAACATATGATCAATCGCAACCCTAGAGATAGAATGATGAAAATCTGCCGGATTAGGGACAAACCTAATATGGGAGTCTGTAGATCGAGTTAATGGAATTCTAGGGGTTTTAATTAGAAAGAGATTTTAATTAATCAACCTAGGGTTAGACGTTAGTAGCCTCAAGAGAGGTATTAATATAAATTAGGGAATCCTACGGATCAAGTCAAGTAAATAAATCGTTTGGTCCAGAGTTAAATAACAAGTAAAGTCCAGGTGGATTCTTCCTCGGGTATTGTCTTAATCAATTGGTTTTTCCCAAAAGTATTTTTCCCAATTCATTCTCTTTGTCTTAGCATCTTTAGCTTAGTAATTTGTTAGTTTTAGATTGAACAACAATTCCCTTAATTCTTAGGCTAAATAATAAAAAGATAGTAATTACTAATACTCTTGGTCCTTGAGGATACGATACTTCCGGTCTTGCCATAACTATACTACCAAACAATAGGTGTGCTTGCCTCAATCGTTGTCGTAAGTTAGCTTCTAGGCTCGATCATTCATTATATAAATATTAAGACTTTCAGACACGATATTAGGAACACTTAATTTTTATTACTTTAGCCATTCTTTTGTTTTTGCAATTAATTTTTACTTTTCTAAATTTTCTTCTTTGTTTCTAATAGGTTTTTCTAGTTTATGACTAGAAGGAACCCGTCAGGACCCTTGATTTTTGACAGCGATATAGAAGGCATAGTTCACTGAAACCGAAGAGAGATTAGGCGTGGCCTACAATACATATAAGAAGAGAAAGAAGACAACACTAATACTACCGAAGAGATGGCTGATAATAATCCACTACCTCTGGTGGTGGCCGAAAATCATGCTCCTCGAACTATGTATGATTATGCTAAACCTAATTTAACAGGAGCTGAGTCAAGTATTGTTAGACCTGCTATTGCTGCAAATAATTTTGAACTAAAACCTAACACAATTCAGATGATACAACAATTTGTTCAGTGTGATGGTTTGCAGGATGAAGATCCAAACAATCACTTGTCGAATTTCCTAGAATTTTGTGACACTTTCAAAATAAATGGCGTTTCTGATTATGCCATTCTTCTTCAGTTGTTTCCCTTTTAATAGAGGAACAAAGCTAAACAGTGGTTAAACTCGTTACTACGAGGATCAATCACTACATGGAAACAAATGACCAAAAAACTTTTGTTAAAATATTTTTCGCCAGCTAAAATGACTAAGTTGAGAAATGATATCTCTTCTTTTATCCTGATGGATTTAGAGACACTTTACGATGCATGGGAGAGATACAAAGACTTACTAAGAAGGTGCCCTCACCATGGGTTACCGTTGTGGCTGCAGGTCCAAACCTTTTATAACAGTGTAAACCCCTCAACCAGGTAGTTGATTGATTCAGCTGCTGGAAATACGAAAATTTACGTGTTTTTACATGGCCTTTTTAACTTAAAATCATGCTATTTTGATTAAATTCTTGTCAAAAAATAATTAAATATTATAAAATAATTAAATTGTGCTAAAAATATGAACATGATGAATTTTAATTAATTTTATAGTTAATTTTGATTATTCTGACTATTTTCGACAGATTCGCACAAAGGGCGAAAATTGCCTCGGCGGACACTGCTCAAAGAACAAAACCGAGAAGCAATTTGAAGTAACAAGGCGAATTTATTTCCAGCCCAAGATGGTCTGATTATGAATATCAAATCATAATATAATTAATTTTAATATATTCCCAATTTCATTTGGGCTAAATAAATTATTATTAATTAATTATGGAAAAAGGGTCTCGTTAAACCGCACTGGTTGAATCGAATTCAGTGAACCGAATCAGCCACCAATTGGGCAGCCCAAACCGTCCATATGCTGGCCAAAATTAGCTTAGTAGCTGATTAATTAAGCTTGCAAAGAGTCCCTTGAAGACTTGCCAAAGTTGCATTCAACGCCCTCCACAATTAGTGGCTTTGTAGATTTGTCCCATGCCATATTTAGCAAAGTTGAAGCCATCAACTTTACCACATAGGTGGCTGGCCAAGGTGTGGGTCTTTGGCTGCTATTGTTAGCAAACTGTAGCTGCCACATTCAGCTATAAATACCACTCTTGGCTGATCATTCAAATCATCCCTCAACCCTTAAACATTCTCATTCTCTCATCACTTCTCTTCTCTCCATTCTCTCTTTATCTCCAAAAATAAAACCAAGCCTTCTTATGCTGATTTCTCCTTTTGGAAAAGAGGTGTTTTCTCAGCCATTTGGAGCAGCAATTGGAGTGTTCATAAGCCACCTTGATAGCTGAGGACAACGGAGAACGAAGAACGGAACAATCAATCAAGCCACAGAGAAACACTGGATTTGCTTCTTGTTCCCTATCTCTTTAAATTTCGTTGTTGTTTTGACAAAAATGTTTATGAATATTTATGCTATTGGAATATTTAATTTAATCAGCTTAGCTTGAATTTAATTCATGTTGGGTTGATTGCATTTCGTCCTCTTAAATTATTAAAATTGTGTTTATGTTGTTATAGGCCTCGGTAAAATGCTTGATTAAGTAAAATCATGCCTAAGTTATTCTGGAATTATAATTGTTTAACTAAAGAATTAATTATTTAAACGCATTGAAATTGTAATTAATGGACACAATACTTAATCAGTGCATGTTTAGTTCTTCTAAGGTAGTTGAAGATTAGATTAGCTATGTATTTGGCAATACATATGCCTTGCATAACTTGCAAGATTTTTGTGATTAAACTATTTCAAAGTAAGGATACTTTGTTACCTCACATAGTCTTTTATATGCTTATTAGGTTGAATTAATCGTTTGAATCGACATAGGAATATGCGAGAGATTATTTAATTTAATAAGTATGTATGTGCAATAACATGTTTACCTTTATAAATCTATGTAATCGGTCGAATTGACATAGGAATATGTACAAGAGATGAATGGATTTTTTATTTGTAAATATGTTCATAAGTTAGCAAATTACCGAGTTGTCATGAATTTATTCGTAACAAGTACAAGCATGAGTTTAATAATTCTAAGGTAAGAAATGTAATTAATCCAACACAATTATATCATCTTGAGTAAAATCAGCTTTTGAAATCATGCATTATAACTTTGTTTTATTTTATTTTACTTTGTTTATTTTAGTTTAAAATTTTTATTAAATCCAAATATTTTCCCTTCACCAAAGTGATTGAAAGCATTTTCATAAATAATTCTTTTACAGTCCCTGTGGGTACGATAACTCGACATTTACTTGTCACTTTATTACTTTTTGCAATTGTGTACACTTGCACATTTCCACCGTTCCAAGTTTTTGGTGTCGTTGCCAAGGACTATTTTTCAAAGCCATTATTTGTAAATTTGTTTTACATTTTGGTTTATTTATTTTCGTATTGAAATTTTTACTTAACTCAATTTTTCTGTGATTATTTTAGGTGTTTATGAGTATTGACCAGATTATTGACTTACTCCCTCTGGACCCTAAAAGAGAATGAACCTTTCGACAACGAAGAAGACAAGCGGACCAGAGAAGGAGCGAAGAAATGAACTTCAAGAATATGAACCAAGGAAACGGAGCAAACCCTGCTCAGAATCCTATCCTTATTGTTGATGATAGGGATAGAGCCTTAAGACAATATGCCGTACCAGTATTTAACGATCTTAATCCGGGTATTAGGAGACCCTAAATCGAGGCACAACAATTTGAGCTGAAACCAGTCATGTTCCAGATGCTTCAGACTGTGGGCCAATTCAGCGGGATGCCTACTAAAGATCCTCATAAGACTATTTATGGAAGTGAACGATTCTTTCAAGTTGGCCGGAGTCTCCGAAGATGCTTTACGATTGAAGTTGTTTCCATATTCGCTAAGGGACAGAGTTCGTGCCTGGTTGAATTCATTGCCACCGAACTCCATTTCTACATGGCAAGAGTTAGCCAAGAGATTCCTCATGAAGTATTTTCCTCCAAGCAAGAATGCTAAGCTGAGGAACGAGATAACCGCTTTCCACCAAATGGATGACGAGTCCTTGTATGAGGCATGGGAAAGATTTAAAGAGTTATTACAAAAATGCCTTCATCATGGTATCCCTCATTGTATTCAACTTGAGACATTCTATAATGGTCTCAACGTTCACACAAGGATGGTAATGTACGCCTCTGCTAATGGTGCTCTCCCTTCTAAGTCTTATAACGAGGCTTATAAAATTATTGAGAGGATTGCCAGCAACAATTATCAATGGCCAACTAGTCGTGCAGCGTCAGGAAGACGAGTCGCTGGAATTCATGAAGTAGACGCTCTTACTTCACTCGCATCTCAGGTGTCATCAATATCCTCAATGCTTAAAAATCTTACTACTAATGGGCCTAATAGTCTTGTAGCACAGTTGCCGAATCAATTTGAGAATATA
This sequence comes from Gossypium bickii, assembly GCA_025503065.1. Classification (NCBI taxonomy): domain Eukaryota; kingdom Viridiplantae; phylum Streptophyta; class Magnoliopsida; order Malvales; family Malvaceae; genus Gossypium; species Gossypium bickii. The sequence continues at coordinate 20,340,351 of CP106717.1, forward strand.
GCCTATGTCTATTGTATGGAAGGGCATTTGTTCGAAGAATGTCGTTCGAACCAAGAATCTGTATACTACATTGGTAATCAGAACCAAAACCGAGGAAGGCAAGGGCTGCAATCCAACTTTTATAACCCATCGTGGAGAAACCACCCGAATTTCTCCTGGAGTAACCAAGGGGCTGGAACCAGTACCACTTAAACCCAACCTAGATCAACCTAGCCGTCTAATTTTCTGCAACAAGTTCAGAAACCAGTTCAAGCTGAAGCATCCAATAGCTTGCAAAGAATGATGCCTTAATCTAGAGCCAAGCAGCTACACTGAAGAATTTGGAGAATCAAGTGGGCTAGCTTGCTACTGAAATCAAGAACCGACCACAAGGTGCTCTACTTAGTGACACTGAAAATCTAAAAAATTCGAGGAAGGAACATTGCAAAACATTGACATTTAGGAGCGGAAAGATAGTAGAGCCCAACACTATCAAAGTTGAAAAGGAGCAAGCTGATGCTCAAGACTTAGAAGAAGTTCAACCAAGTATTGAAACCCTATTTTCACCAGAACTGCAATCTACAAAACTCAGCAAAGTAACCTCAGGACCAGTTAATTCTGATTAACCAACAAGTTCGTTAGATGTAGAATTACCGCCAAAGGTGAATCAACCAGAATCGGTTCCAGTAATAAGACCACCACCACCTTACCCTCAAAGACTTCAGAAGGCAAAGCAGGAGATTCAATTCATGAAGTTCCTTGATGTACTCAAGCAACTTCACATTAACATCCCATTTGAAACACCCCATACCCGGCCCACGAGCCTGGACTGGATCTGGTATGTTCCTCGAAGTAAACCGGTTAAAAATTCTTTTATTACTTTGAAAATCTGTGTGTTTTGAAGATAGTTTGCTGGTGGGTTGGGCTCGAGTTGAAAACAAATTTATTTTATATTGAAACCCATTTAATTTCAAGTGACAAAATATTTAAAGTTTATTTTAAATTAAATTGACTTAATCTCTAATAAATAAAATATCGTAACATAGTAAATAAAACAGAAAATAATATAGTTCACTATGGCCTTATTACATCAAATAATTCCCAAAATTTAAAACCAAAGTACTTAAAATAAAATAGTCCAAATAAAACGAATTTCTTGCTGAGCATGGCCATCCCTAAGCTTCTGCTGAACCCGATCCATTACTGATCGTCACCTGGAAGAAAAAGTTCCCCAGCGGGGTGAGTCAAATAGACTCAATGCGTAACCAACACTAAGATTTAATAAATTCAGGCATACATTATCATATCACATACACATTCATATATCAGATAGAAAAAGTGATGCAACCGGAACCCAAACCTATATGCCATCCGCTACACATCACCCGTACCATCCTACACACCGTGGGGACTACTAAGTCAACCCTTCACCCGCTACACACCATCGAAGGCAATCGCTACAGTCGACGTGCTCATCGCCCTTATAAATATTCGTGGCATAGCCACCAGATTAAATAATTGTGACCGAAGTCACCACATTCATATAATGTGACCGAAGTCACCACATTCAGATATCGTGGTCTTAGATCACCACATTCACTTCCCCTTTTTCAATAACCCATATGCCCCATATCATACATATTATGCATTAACATGCCTAATTTCACATTCTTATCACTGTTCGCATATGAGTCATAACATATATTCATATTCCTAGTAGGAGTAGGAAACGTACCTGAGTACTTTGTACCATAATATGGTATCTTAGCCATATTCACATTCTTATACATACTTATATTAAATATTGCCATAAATCGTATTAAAAGATAGTGTGGAGTACACACCTGGTATACTTAACGCTTTATGGAAATCCCGAAAACCCGATCTAACGCTTTAGATCTTAAGTTCCTTGCTGCCGATTTGATTATTAGTCAAATCCCAAAAATCTGTGACCTTCCTTAAATTGGCAAATGTTAAATCACTTACTTGGTTAGTTCCGGCTTTTGAATAAATACGAACTAGATCTAAAACACCAAATATAGCCTTGACCGATTGTACATATATACTTTATCTTGTGATTTGAAATCCGAAATTGATCCTTGCTCCAAGTGATGTCGAAATCCCTTAAAGAATCAAATTCCAAAAGAACTCCTCTGATGTTTCTTATCGCTAATTACCTTTACAAAAACATATCACAGAACTTAAAGCACATTCAGCCATCCCTAGGCCTAACTTATATGATTCAGCATACTAATAGAAAAGAGAAGGGAAACTGATTACCAAAGGAAAACACACATACCACTATGATCAACTTCCCGAAATCACCTTCCCTCTATACTGAACCGTTTGGATAACTTACACCAAAAGAAATCGACAACACCTCCCCCCCTTTGATCACTGAGAGATTCGGCCACAGGTGAGAACTAAATCAAGGTTTCGGCCAAACTAGCAAATAGAGGAGAAGAAGAGTTTGAAGAAAAGAAGAGTGGGAGATTGTTAGAGCCTTAGGAGCATTCGGCAAAGGTGCACAATAGAAGAGGGGTTTCGGCTTAGCAAAATAAATGAAGAAGAAGAGGATTTTCTTGGCTACCAAAATTCGACAAGGAGCAATAAAGAAGAAACAAATAAAAATTCATCATTTAAACCCCCTTCCATACTGAATATACCACCCAAAGAACCCTCCATTTGGCCACAACTTCATCTCCTATCATATCCCTCCTTTTCCTCTCCTATTTTATCTCTTAACAAATAAATTAAAATAAATCATCACATTATCCCATATCAAACTCCTATATATTCTCTTATCACCTATTAAACTAAAATAAAATAAAATAATAATTTACCCTACCTTAGCCGAATATTAATAGAAGAATTAAGCTAAATCCTTATCCATTTGAAAGTCCATGTCCCATCCAATTTCCCCCCACCTAACGCAAAAGCAAAATAAAACACTCCCCTTGCTGTTCACCAGCCTCGAACCCAAGACCTGCTGGAGCCCTTGGACGCAAGCTGCAGATAACGCCCCTGGCCACTTTGCCAAGGCATTTTTTTGTGACATAAACTCCCCACAATTCCTTTTAAGACCTCCTTCCCTAGCTCCCCCTTGTCTTAACGCCAAAAGCAAAATAAAAACACGCCTCCCTGCTGCCAACAAGACACGAACATGAGACCTGCTGGTGTCACCACACGCTACCAGCCACTTTGCTGCTAGCTTCTTTGCGTCATAAACCCCCAACAATTCTTTTTAAGGCCTTCTTCTCCCTTATTGCCAACTTGGAAAAATAAAAACACGCTTATGCTACCAACAAGACTAGAACTTGAGCCCTCCTGAAGCTCCCTTTGTCGCAAGCGTCCAAGCCACTTTGCTACTGGTTCTTTTGTGTCATCAACTCCCCATAATTTCTTTTAAAACCTCCTTAGCCAAGCTCCTTATTGACGCAAAAATAAATGCTCCTTCCTGCTTCCTTCGCAACTCGAACCTGGGCCTTCTACCCATTGCTTGGGGCGTCACTTGCCCAAGCCTTAAGTGGCGCCTTGCAGCCACTTTACCAAGGCACTCTTTGTGTCCAAAAGCGCCAATAACTTCCCTTAAGGCCTCCCTGGCCCAATTCCCTTTTTAACTCTAAAAAAAATAAAAGACCCTAATGCTTCCTACGTCGCTCGAACCTCTTCCCCTGGGCACTCCAAGTGACGCAACCACCCTTGCACCTTAGGTGGCGTCCCTTGCCACTTTTCCACATCACTTCTTGTGTCCTAAACTCCCTAAAAATTTTCTTAAGGCTACCTTAGCCTAGCTCCCCCTTTTTAACTTAAAAACCAATAATTGTCCAAAGCTTTCTCTTCCATCCTAGAATTTTAAAAACCCTTAATTCACTTCCAAACACTGCCAAAACCTACTACTCATGAATTATGCACGAACGCATAACCCCTAATCTAGGATGTTACAGTTCTACCCTCCTTAAAAATAATTTCATCCTCGAAATTACTTACTAACGAATAATCGTACATCTTAACTCACCGCACTACGCTTATGCTGCGCACTCTGATCTTAATAGAACCATCATACTTCCTAGGCACAATCTCTAAGTTCACGTCCCCTAGAACTCATTTCTAACGTCGCGATTTAATCTGATTAAAAAGTTTTATGCATCAAAATTTTGTTCCACTTATTAACCGCCAACAATTTTATGAAATAAAGATATTTAGAAGTAGTTCTTTCGATCACACAAAGTTTCAGTTCAAGTTCACTGCTCTAATTCGGAGAATCACATTCACATTCATCAATAGAGACACCTTCATTCCTCAATAGAGGCACATTCATTCATCAACATAGACATATTTATTCAGTCGTATCTACCACCCACATTCACTATTCAAACACTCTTTGCCTTATTCCTATCCCAGGGGTATTTTCGTAATTTATCCTACAGGGGTATTTTCATAATTTTTTAAAATAAGGTTCCTTGGTAATTTTGTCAATAAGGGTATTTTGGTAATCTTGCGTTCCAGGGGTATTTTTTGGAAATTTTGAAACTCGGGGGTATTTTGGTAATTAACCAGGGTAAACTTGTAAAGCTCAATAAATCAGGGGAATTTCAGAATTTATAAAACTTGAGGGTTATCTTTGAGAATTCAATTTTTTCCAAATCAGTGATGTTGCCAAAAATTTTGGAAATTAGGGTCATTTTGGTAATTTTGCACGTCAGGGGCAATTTCGTAATTTCCAAAATCAAGATATTTTGATATTTTATAATTTAGAATTTTTGGTCATTTTATAAAGTAAGGAAAATTTTATTGAAATCGGGGTAATACGGTAATTTTAGAAACTAGGGGCATTTTTGTAATTTCACCACTAGGGGCATTTTGGTAATTTTCTGTAAATTGGGAATATTTTGAGAATTATCTAAAATTAAGTTTTTGTTACTATTCAAAGGGGTAAATTTGGGGATTTTAAAACTAGGGTTTCCATAAAAACATGGCTAGTCCCTTCCGGGTTTTAGTTATTGAGTTTAGCCGGTGACTGAGTTCTCTTGGTTAGGGTGAACCGTAGCTACGCACCAGGTAGGCTTCCTGCGAAGAGGAGGTGAGTCATTAGGACTGCTTAAGTACCAGGCTCTTCCGGATCCATTCCTAGACATGCGCACCATGGTTGCCACACCCTAACTCGGCGACTTAACCACCGGTTTGTTTAAGTTAGGCACTTAAGTCTTAGGTGATTGTTGGGGTAAACTAGTCCTAGGGTTTAAATACTTATCATACTAATTGTACGTTCCATTCTTACCCTTCTACAATTTATAGCATAAATCACACAATAGATAGGGGTACTTACCTGGTGGACTGCGGGTCGGAGACTTGGGTGCCATGCTAAAAACCTGCTTATTTCAAAAAAATGTTTTCATAAAACTTATTTGGGCTCGCTTTGAAAATGTTTTGGGCCTTAAACCTCAGGCCGAGAGTTTGAACCTGGCTTTGATACCAAATTGAAACACCCCATACCCGGACCACGAGCCTAGACCGGATCTGGTATGTTCCTCGAAGTAAACCGGTTAAAAATTCTTTTGTTACTTTGAAAATCTGTGTGCTTTGAAGATAGTTTGCTGATGGGTTGGGCTCGAGTTGAAAACAAATTTATTTTATATTGAAACCCATTTAATTTCAAGTGCCAAAATATTTAAAGTTTATTTTAAATTAAATTGACTTAATCTCTAATAAATAAAATTTCGTAACATAGTAAATAAAACAGAAAATAATATAGTTCACTATGGCCTTATTACATCAAATAAATCCCAAAATTTAAAACCAAAGTACTTAAAATAAAATAGTCCAAATAAAACGAATTTCTTGCTGAGCATGGCCATCCCTAAGCTTCTGCCGAACCCGGTCCATTACTGATCGTCACCTGGAAGAAAAAGTTCCCCAACAGGGTGAGTCAAACAGACTCAATGCGTAACCAACACTAAGATTTAATAAATTCAAGCATACATTATCATATCACATACACATTCATATATCAGATAGAAAAAGTGATGCAACCCAAACCCAAACCTATATGCCATCCACTACACATCACTCGTACCATCCTGCACATCGTGGGGACTACTAAGTCAACCCTCCATCCGCTACACACCATCAAAGGCAGTCGCTGCAGTCGACGTGCTCATCGCCCTTATAAATATTCGTGGCATAGCCACCAGATTAAATAATTGTGACCGAAGTCACCACATTCAGATATCGTGGTCTTAAGTCACCACATTCATATAATGTGACCGAAGTCACCACATTCAGATATCGTGGTCTTAGATCACCACATTCACTTCCCCTTTTTCAATAACCCATATGCCCCATATCATACATATTATGCATTAACATGCCTAATTTCACATTCTTATCATTGTTCACATATGAGTCATAACATATATTCATATTCCTAGTAGGAGTAGGAAACGTACCTGAGTACTTTGTACCATAATATGGAACCTTAGCCATATTCACATTCTTATACATACTTATATTAAATATTGCCATAAATCGTATTAAAAGATAGTGTGGGGTACACACCTGGTATACTTAACGCTTTATAGAAATCCCAAAAACCCGATCTAACGCTTTAGATCCTAAGTTCCTTGCTGCCGATTTGATTATTAGTCAAATCCCAAAAATCTGTGACCATCCTTAAATTGGCAAATGTTAAATCACTTACTTGGTTAGTTCTGGCTTTTCAAGAAATATGAACTAGATCTAAAACACCAAATATAGCCTTGACCGATTGTGCATATATACTTTACCTTGTGATTTGAAATCCGAAATTGATCCATGCTCCAAGTGATGTCGAAATCCCTTAAAGAATCGAATTCCAAAAGAACTCCTCTGATGTTTCTTACCGCTAGTTACCTTTACAAAAACATATCACAGAACTTAAAGCACATTCGGCCATCCCTAGGCCTAACTTATATAATTCGGCACACTAATAGAAAAGAGAAGGGAAACCGATTACCAAAGGAAAACACACTTACCACTATAATCAACTTCCCGAAATCACCTTCCCTCCATACTAAACTATTTGGATAACTTACACCAAAAGAAATCGACAACACCTCCCCCCCTTTGATCACTGAGAGATTCGGCCACAGGTGAGAACTAAATCAAGGTTTCGGCGAAACTAGCAAATAGAGGAGAAGAAGAGTTTGAAGAAAAGAAGGATGGGAGATTGTTAGAGCCTTAGGAGCATTCGGCAAAGGTGCACAATAGAAGAGGGGTTTCGGCTTAGCAAAATAAATGAAGAAGAAGAGGATTTTCTTGGCTACCAAAATTCGACAAGGAGCAATAAAGAAGAAACAAATAAAAATTCATCATTTAAACCCCCTTCCATGACCGAATATACCACCCAAAGAACCCCCCATTCGGCCACAACTTTATCTCCTATCATATCCCTCCTTTTCCTCTCCTATTTTATCTCTTAACAAATAAAATAAAATAAATCATCACATTATCCCATACCAAACTCCTATATATTCTCTTATCACCTATTAAACTAAAATAAAATAAAACAATAATTTATCCTACCTTAGCTGAATATTAATAGAAGAATTAAGCTAAATCCTTATCCATTTGAAAGTCCATGTGCCGTACAATTTCCTCCCCACCTGACGCAAAAGCAAAATAAAACACTCCCCTTGCTGCTCACCAGCCTCGAACCTAAGACCTGCTGGAGCCCTTGGACGCAAGCTGCAGATAATGCCCCAGGCCACTTTGTCAAGGCCTTTTTTTGTGACATAAACTCCCCACAATTCCTTTTAAGACCTCCTTCCCTAGCTCCCCCTTATCTTAACGCCAAAAGCAAAATAAAAACACGCCACCCTGCTGCCAACAAGACTCGAACATGAGACCTACTGGTGTCACCACACGCTACCAGCCACTTTGCTGCTAGCTCCTTTGCGTCATAAACCCCCAATAATTCTTTTTAAGGCCTTCTTCTCCCTTAGCGCCAACTTGGAAAAGTAAAAACACACTTATGCTGCCCACAAGACTTGAACTTGAGCCCTCCTGAAACTCCCTTTGCCGCAAGCGTCCAAGCCACTTTGCTGCTGGTTCTTTTGTGTCATCAACTTCCCATAATTTCTTTTAAAACCTCCTTAGCCAAGCTATTTATTGACGCAAAAATAAATGCTCCTTCCTGCTTCTTTCGCAACTCGAACCTGGGCCCTCTACCCATTGCTTGGGGCGTCACTTGCCCAAGCCTTAAGTGGCGCCTTGTGCCATTTTTACCAAGGCACTCTTTGTGTCCAAAAGCGCCAATAACTTCCCTTAAGGCCTCCCTGGCCCAATTCCCTTTTTAACTCTAAAAAAAATAAAAGTCCCTAATGCTTCCTACGTCGCTCGAACCTCTTCCCCTGGGCACTCCAAGCGACGCAACCACCCTTGCACCTTAGGTGGCGTCCCTTGCCACTTTTCCACATCACTTCTTGTGTCCTAAACTCCCTAAAACTTTTCTTAAGGCTACCTTAGCCTAGCTCCCTCTTTTTAACTTAAAAACCAATAATTGTCCAAAGCTTTCTCTTCCATCCTAGAATTTTAAAAACCCTTAATTCACTTCCAAACACTGCCAAAACCTACTACTCATGAATTATGCACGAACGCATAACCCCTAATCTAGGATGTTACACCATTGGTCGAAGCACTTGAGAAAATGCTGAACTACGTTAAGTTCATGAAAGATATCTTTTCTAAGAAACAAAGACTTGGAGAATTTGAGACGGTAGCTCTGACGAAGGAATGCAGTGCGTATCTTTAGGACAAACTACCCCCAAAATTGAAGGATCCTGGATGTTTCACCTTACCGTGCAACATTGGATCAACATATTGTGGTAAGGCATTATGTGACTTAGGTTCAAGTATCAACTTGATTCCTATGTCAATATTTTTGAAGTTGGGGATAGGAGAAGTTAGACTAACTACGGTTACACTTCAACTAGCAGATCGGTCCTTAACGCATCTAGAAGTAAAAATCGAGGACGTATTGGTTCGTGTAGATAAATTTATCTTTCCTGCTGACTTTGTAATTCCAGACTTTGAAGCAGACAAAGAAGTGTCAATTATCCTAGGAAGACCATTCTTAGCAACTGGAAGGACCCTTATTGATGTGCAAAAGGGCAAGCTGACTATGCATGGTCAGGATGATCGGGTAACATTTAATGTTTTTAAGTCAATGTGATTTCCTGACACAATGGATGATTGTTCTACAGTATTCGACTAAGAGGAATTAATAGTAGAGAAGGAACTTAACTGTGTTGAGGACCTAGTGGAAAGAATTTTGACATCGGATCCCCCAAATGATGAAAAGGAGTCTATGCTAGAAGCTAATCAAAAGAGGTTTAATCTGTAATCCCATTTTGAATTTTGGAATTAGAGAAAAGAGATTACATCCAGCCAAAAGCATCAATTGAGGAGCCACCTAAGTTAGAACTCAAGGTATTACCTTTACACTTAAAATATGTTTATTTAGGTAACGCCTCTACTCTGCCTGTGATTGTTTCAGCAGAATTAACTACTGAACAAGAAGAGAAACTTATCATAGTTTTGAAACAATTCAAGAAGGCTATCGGATGGACCATACCCTATATTTGCGGTATTATCCCATCTGTACGCATGCATAAGATCATATTAGAAGATGGCGAGAGAGGAACAATTGATGGACAATAGAGGCTGAACCCCATCGTGAAAGATGTAGTAAAAAAGGAAATTATCAAGTGGTTGGATGCGAGTATAACTTACCCCATCTCAGAAAGTTCATGGGTGAGTCCAGTCCAGTGCGTGCTGAAGAAAGGAGGTATCACGATCGTGGAGAACGAGAACAGTGAGTTGATACCATCTAGAATAGTTACGGGATGGAGAATCTGTATCCATTACCGGAAGCTAAACAAGGCAACTAGGAATGATCACTTTCGTTTGCCGTTCTTGGACCAGATGCTGGATAAACTCGCGGGAAGAGATTACTACTATTTTCTCGACGGATACTCAGGGTATAATCAGATTACAGTAGCACCGGAAGATCAATAAAAAATGAGATTCACCTATCTGTATGGTACATTTGCATTTAGACGCATGCCATTTGGTTTATGTAATGCACCAGCTACATTTCAAAGATGTATGATGTCTTATTTTACTGACATGGTTGAGAAGTACTTGGAAGTTTTCATGGACGATTTCTTAGTGTTCGGAGATACTTACGATGATTGCTTAGCCAATCTAGCTAAGGTACTAAGGCAATGTGAAGAAACAAATCTCGTACTCAACTGGGAAAAATGCCATTTTATGGTACGAGAAAGAATTGTTCTAGGGCATAGGATAACGAGACATGGGATTGAGGTGGATAAAGCAAAAGTAGACGTTATTGAGAAACTCCCATCTTCAACATATGTAAAAGGTGTTAGGAGCTTTTTGGGCCACGCTGATTTTTATCGAAGATTTATCAAGGACTTCTCCAAAGTGGCTAAACCCTTATGCAAGCTATTGGAGAAGTAATCGATATTCAAGTTTGATGAGCAATGCTTAAAAGCCTTCAACGATCTGAAGATTCGATTAGTCATGATACCCATGATTGTCACACCAGACTGGGATTTGCCATTCGTATTGATGGGTAACGCAAGTGACTTCACAATTGGAGCTGTCTTGGGCCAGCGAAGGAACAAAGTTTTTCATCCCATCTACTACGCAAGTAGAACTCTAACCAGAGCTCAACTGAACTATACGGTAACAGAAAAAGAGTTACTTGCTATTGTGTTTGCTTTCAACAAGTTTCGATCCTATCTTGGAGGTACCAAGGTGATTGTCTATACAGACCACTCCGCAATTAAGTACTTATTGGCCAAGAAAGATGCTAAGCTGAGATTGATCCTGTGGATGCTTCTACTTCAAGAGTTCGATCTAGAAATTCAAGATTGAAGGGGAGTAGAAAACCAAGTAGCAGATCATTTGTCTAGATTGGAGCCGCAAGAGGGAAATTATTCACTTGTACCGATCCAGGAGACATTTCCAGATGAACACATACTGAAGGTAAATCATGCCCATAATATTCTTTGGTTTGCTGATATTGCTAACTATTTAGCTTGTGGTTTGATGCTGATTAATAAAACCTATCAACAAAGAAAAAAGTTTCTTCACGATGTGAAGTACTATTACTGGGAAGAGCCATATTTGTTTAAAAAAGTGTGCAGATCAGATGATTAGGAGATGTGTGATAGAAGATGAAATACTGAAGATTTTATACCGCTGTCATTCAGCTTCAAGTGGGGGACACTTCGGAGCTACACGTACAGCGGCCAAAGTATTGCAAGTCAGATTCTTTTGGCAAACACTATTCAAAGATGCATACGCTTACGTAAAGAGTTGTGATCGATGTCAGAGGGTTGGAAATGTCACTAACAGAAATGAGATGCCTCAAACAAATATCAATGAGGTAGAATTGTTCGATGTTTGGGGTATTGACTTTCTTGGTCCTTTCCCTCAGTCTTTTGGTCACAAGTACATAGTGGTAGCAGTAGATTATGTGTCCAAGTGGGTCGAGGCTGAAGCTTATCCGATGAACGATGCCAAGGTTGTGATGAGGTTCTTGCAGAAACATGTGTTCACAAGGTTTGGAACCCCAAAAGCTATTATCAGCGATGAAGGGACCCATTTTGTGAACATGTGGTTAAAATGGTTATTAGATAAACATGGAGTGAAACACAATGTTGCTACAACTTACCATCCACAGACAAATGGGCAAGCTGAGCTAGCGAATAAAGAGATCAAAGGCATACTTGAGAAGGTAGTTTGCCCGAACCAACGAGATGGGTCTAAAAGACTAGATGATGCTTTGTGGGCTTACAGTACAACATACAAGACACCTTTAGGAATGCCACCCTATAGGTTGGTCTTTGGGAAAGCCTGTCATCTACCTTTGGAGTTAGAGCACAAAGCTTGCTAGGCTCTTCGACGACTCAATTTGGATCTTAAGCTTGCTAGAGAGAAACGGATGCTTCAACTCAACGAGCTAGAGGAATTTTGAACGTTCTCATACGAAAATGCCAAATTACTCAAAGAAAGACTCAAGAAATGGCATAACAAGAATATTCGAGCTCGAGAGTTTAAAGCAGGTCAGCAAGTCTTGTTATTTAATTCCAGATTAAAGTTCTTTCCAAGTAGGTTAAAATCATGTTGGTCCGGTCCATTTATGATTCATCGCGTCTACCCATACGGAGTTGTTGAACTCCAAGGTAAGGGAGGTAATTTTCAAGTCAATGCTCAACGTTTGAAACATTACTACGGAGAAAGACCTGAACAGGATCAAATCTTGTTCAGCTTATCTGATCTTTAGATTTTCTTGTTTTCAATAAATTATTTAGGGTATATTTTTGGGTTTATTATGTTTAAATAAATTCTATCTAGGAGATTGGAACTTAAGCGTGACCGCTTGTGACCCCTCCAATCTTTCTTGTGAATTGATTTTTACATAATTTCTCGAGAAATTAGCCCCTAAATGACAAAACCAATTTTTGGTTTTCCAAATAAAAAGGTCAATTTTGACCCAAGTCTTAAATTGCAACTCAATTTCAAATTTTCATTAAGTCTAGAGACTTAATTAAATTATTTTTAAAATTTGGTTGCTATTTTCGTAAATAATAAAAACTAGGTTCCTCTTTTTGTAAATATATTTTTTTAAAAAAAGCATCAAGAATAAATATTTTTACTTAATATCATATTTATAAATTATTGATAAACTTTAATATATAATTATATTCATTATAATTTATATATTAATTTTTATCAACTTAGTTTAGGATTAGGATTAAGTTTATTTTATGTTTATCTTAATAAATTAATAGCAATTGATAATTACATTTGGATATTATTAATTGTTTTTAACATTGAGTAGAATTAGAATTAGAATATTTTTATAATTAAATTGCTCTAAGGGTTTTACTCTAATTCCTACTTCTCCCACTATAAATTACACCCTTGCTTCTCCCCATTCATTCATCACTCAAAATCCCAAATCACCAACTCATCAAAGTGCCGCAAGTCCCTAACCACAATAGCCATTCGGCCAACATCCAACCTCAGCATGTCACATGCCCCAGCTCCAGCAGTTCTCCAAGAGGTGTCATGCTCCTATGCGCCGCACCTGCGCACGCCCGTGGCCTGCCTTAGCGCGTTGCTGCCTGCGTGCAGCTCCTACCACGCACCCATCCGCCCACGCACTCATCCGCCCATATTCGTCAAGTTTCTGATGTAACATCCTGAATTTTGGGCATATGCGTTTAATGAGAGAACATGTGTAATGTGTTAATTTAATTGTTAGGGGTCCAAATTGGGCTCGGGATGTGGTCAAGGCCTTGGTGAAATTTTTGTTTGGGCACTATAAGGTTTAAAAGGGTGGTATCTATGTTTAAAATATCAAAATGGGCTCGTGGCCCAGTGGTCAGTGGCGCCACTTAGGGAGCAAGGAGGTGACGCCACACAAGGGAATAAAGGGCCCAAATTTAAGTTTTATGGAGCCCAATTCTTTTAATTTAAGTTAGTTAAATTTCGGCATTAGGGTTAGGTAGAGTAGACGGCAACAAGGCTCAAAAATAGGAGGATTTATGTGAATGGGATAATGTAGATAATATAGTTGATAATATGCAAGATAAAAGGAGAAAAGATAGGAGCTATCTACAAGGCTAGGTGTTAGCCAAAATTCCATCACCTAGAAAAGTGAAGAAATTAGTTTTTTTTATGGCAAAGGGGGTGCCAAATTTTCCCTTTTTATTTGCTTAATTTAAATTTAGCAGGAAGGGTACTTTCGGTTTTTCATAGGTAAGTGCCGAAATTTCCATAAATAGGGAGGGTTCTCTTCTTTATTTTTCGGCATTTAGGGTTTTCATCTTTTCTTTCTCTTCTCCTCTGAGTAGAAGCCGAAATTCCTAACCCTATTCCCTCATCTTCACTTTGATTCAAAAGCTGAAAAAAATCCATTATTCTTTTCTCTTCTTTCTTCTAAAAGTCGAAAACTCTATTATTCTTTTCTCATCTCTTCTTTTCCAAAAGCCGAAAATCACCACCTCCCTCACCTTTTCTTTCTTTTTCTTTGAAATTTCTTTTTAGCCAAATCTTCTGATCCCCATTGTTATTCTTCTCCCATTCACTAAAAGCCGAAACTCCTCATTCAATTCTTCTAAAAAAAACCGAAAAAACACATCTAGTTTATCTTTTCGGGATTTTCTTAAAAGCCAAAATTCCTAGATCTATACTCTTCTACACTTCGATCTTCTTCTGGGATTGCCGAATCTTTCTGGAATGGGGTAGCCGAAATCATCTATAGAGGTAAATGTCAATTTGTGTATTCTTTTCCAGCTTTTTGAGATCTTTGCCGAATGGCTATATGGTTAACTAATCAGGTGTTTTCTATCATTTGCGGCATTTCGGGATTTGAAGGGGATTCAATCGCTTAGATTTCTAAGACAGAGTTTAGTAGCCTTGGATAGTATCACTTTTAGGATTTCAAGGTAAGGAGATCTGTTAATTTAAGCATATAATTTGGGTAAAACACTACCCCTTGGCCGAATATAGGAGAGGCCTTATCTTCGCGTTATTCCGGCTTTTGAGCAAAGTTGTAGACAAAGGATAATAGATCTGATTAGTGAGGGTATTGACATAGAGAGTAGTACTATGTGTTATCAGGTGTGTAACACTTCCACACCTTTTAGATTGCCTGTTAAAAATATGTTTATTAATCTGAAATATTCTGTAAAATGCCAAAATCCCGGCATAACGGATGAAACCCAAAGAGGGTAAAAGCGAATCACCAGGTTAGTGATCTCTGTCATTCCTAAGTGAATGTTCCTGTTAAGATGACATATGTGATAAGTATGCCGATTTCTATGATTGCATGGGGTTAGGTTTGATGAAAGGGAAAGTGTTCTGTTGTAGCAGCTTTTACCGTGACCTGTTGTAGCGGCTTTTGTCGTGACCTGTTGTAGTGGCTACGGCCATGATCTGACGATGAGCAGTATGACTGCCATCGATGGTGTGTAGCGGTGTGGGTTGATTGTAGAAATCCCCAATGGTGTGACTGGCAGGTAAGGGTGGTGTGTAGCGGATGGAAACCTAGGATTTGGGTTGGGCTTGCATAATTTGTGTTATATATTAATTTGTTATTCTGTTCTATTGGGCTAAGGCCCAAATCTAATGGTGCATGAGGGTTTCATACTGAGTCTCGCGACTCAACCTATTATTTAACATTTTCAGGTAGAATCTAGTGCATCGGACCGGGCTGGAGAGGAGTGCAAGGTGGCCATGCGAGAGAGTATTTGGATTCAGCAAAGGACTTTTCATTATTTAGTTATTTTAATATTTTTTTAATTAGTGGATTTTAAGTTTCAATGTAATAAGGCCATGGGCCACTAGACTCATATTTGTTTTGGGTTATATGTTGGGTTTTTAATACTAGACATTTAAATTTGATGTTAAAATTAAGCTAAGACATGTAACAACTTAGTTTTTTTTCTCTAATTCACCAAGGTATCATTTAAATTTATATTTTATACAGAATATTAAATTACTAAGTTTTCCGGTTAAAATGTTTAAACCTGATACTCGTTTTCCAAAATGTGACATGTTTTATAAAATTCCTTAGTGACATATTAGATCCGGTTGTAGTGTTTGGGCTGGGTTTGAGGTGTTACAAATTGGTATCAGATCCCGGTTTAAAACTCAACTTTGGGGTTTTGGGCTCAAAACATTTTCTAAAAATAGGTTTTTGAAACATGTATATTTATAAATCATACAGGAGGGTTTTCTCAGCATGGCACTTGCGTCTCCGGCCCAAGTCCGCCAGGTAAGTATTCTGGACTCACTATGTGTTATATAAGTATGTGGGCTTGATGGGCTTTAAGGAAAGTAGAATATCTTAACTAGACTTGATGGACTTTAGGCTTAGTCTAAACAAATCGCTAGGTTAGGGTGTGGCAACAGGCATACGCATGTCTAGGATTGGATCCGGAAGAGCCTGGTACTTAAGCAGTCTTAGTGACTCACCTCCTCTTCGCTGGAATCCTACCTGGTGCGCAGTGACTGTTCACCTTAGTCATGAGGACTTATTGACGGGCCAAAATCTATAATTAAAACTCAAAAGGGACCAGCCACCCTATTTCGCAACCAAAATACTCCCTAGTTTTGTAAAATTTCCAAAATACCAATGATTTATGAAAATTTCCCAGAATACCCTGGATTTATAAAACTATGAAAATTTATGAAATTACTGAAACACCCCCGGTTGGCAAAATTACCAAAATACCTATGTTTTGCAAATTTACCCGAAAATCCCTAGATTTACAAAAAGAAACCCGGCTAGCAAAATTAAATTTTCCAAAGTAACCCTGCTTTACAAAAAAAAAAGTGTACCAAAGTACCTCTAATTCAAAGAAATTTTCCAAGATACTTTATTTGAAAAAATACCCTATAGGGCAAAACTACGGGAAAACCCCTAGGTAGTGAAATAACGAAGATACCCTATTGTGATGAATGTGAGTTCATGGATGTTATATGTTTGTTGATGTGTGATGATTGAATGTATGTAGTTTCTGGAATTAGGAGATAAACTTGAGACTGAAACTGTAGATAGGTTCGAATTCGAAAGAACTACTCTTAAAACTACTTCTCACAAGATTGTTCATGGTTAATCAGTGAAAGAAATTAATAATTCATAAAATTTCTAATTCAGATAATACGAGAACCAATAATGAGCGCTAGAAGAGGAAGAAGAGGCTGCGGCCGAGGTCGTGGAAGTGTTAGGACTGATGTGCTGACTGAGCTTGTTAGGGAGGTACTGAAGGAGGTTAAAGAAATCGGTGAAACACTTCGGGTTGGGTGGGTGGACTGTAAGAAAAAAAGGGATCGTAGTTTTCTAGGGTTGTAGTCTCGTTCTGTGAAGCATGTTAAGGTACGTCCAAACTTCTGGATTTGCGAATATTGCAGAAGGCGTCATCCGGGTGAATGTTGAAGGAAGTCAAAAACGTATTTAAGATGCGGGTCTGAGGAGCATAAGGCTCAGGATTATTCAATCACCATTTTTGGGTACAGAAACTGTATGCGTGCAATGTTTATATACTATTAAATTAGAGTGTGCAGCAAAAGCATAGTGGTGAGACTTGGGTAGTACGATTAATAGTTAGGTGAAAAATTACGAGGACGAAATTTCTTTAAGGGGGTAGAACTGTAACATCCTGAATTTCTGGGCCTATGCGTCTAATGAGAGAACATGTGTAATGTGTTAATTTAACTGTTAGGGGTCCAAATTTGCTCAGGATGTGGTCAAGGCCTTGGTGAAATTTTTGTTTGGGCACTATAAGGTTTAAAAGGGTGATATCTATGTTTAAAATATCAAAATGGGCTTGTGGCCCAGTGGTCAGTGGCGCCACTTAGGGAGCAAGGAGGTGACGCCACAGAAGGGAGTAAGGGGCCCAAATTTAAGTTTTATGGAGCCCAATTCTTTTAATTTAAGTTAGCTAAATTTCGACATTAGGGTTAGGTAGAGTGGATGGCAACAAGGCTCAAAAATAGGAGGATTTATGTGAATGGGATAATGTAGATAATATAGTTGTAACATCCTTAGATAGGGGCTATTATGTTTGAACTATTTGCATATGAATGGCTTGGTTGTGATATTAATTGAGGTGTTTTAGGGTCTGGGTATGAGCCAAGGGTAGGCCTGAGCTATAGGAAAAATTTTATTTTTAAGCATTGGTTGAGAGGAGCTATAGGAGCTAGGGGTTAATTATAGTATGTGGTAAACTTTAGCACAATAAGTGCCTTGGTAAAGTGGCAAAAGACGCCACTTAGGGCTTTGAGGAGTGACGCCACAAGCAGACGAAGGGAGCTGAGGTTCAAGCTGCAGGAATCCCTCTTTGGGAATTTCTTTTTGATGCCAGAGAGGGGAAGAGTTGTCCTCAGCTAAAACTCTGGTGGATAATTGTTGAAAAAGTCAACAGATTCAAATGGGTGGAGAAGAGAGAATTTAGGAGTTTGAGCAATTCAAACTCATTTGAACAAGTGGACAGGAGGAGTCTGAGTAGTTGGCCTAATTTTGAATTGTGTAAGGAAGAGTGATCGGTTGAAAGACTTTGGAGGAGTGCCGAAATTCCCTAGTCAGGATAGATGGACATTTTCGGCTAGTCATGCCTTAGTGCATTCGGTTGTGAACCAAAAGCTGAAATCCCATAGCCCTTGTTGATTTCTTCCTTAGTGCACCTTGACGAAGCAAAAGCCGAAAGCTCTTAGGCTCTTGTCGAATTCTCTCTGAAGCATCTAGCCGAATCTCTTTCATTTCTTTCTCTCCTTTCTCTCATATTTGTTTCAAAATCATATCAACATCTCTTTTTCTCAAATCGACAGCTTTCTTCTCTCAACCCCTCTCTTGTGCCGAAACCTTAAGAATCGAAACCCCCATCCATCACTCATCTTTTGCTTTCTATTTCCATCTTGGTTGGTTAGCCGAACCCCCTAGTGATTTATCCTCTTGCCGAAATCCCTCTCTACTCTTCTCTTTTGTTCTAACTCTTTTGGTCGAATATCAATCAAGAATAGATCTCTTTCTTGTCTTCTTCTCTCATTGGTGGGTAGATCGACATTGGTTTTTGGTGTAGGTAAGTTTGTTATGGCCGACTCTCTCCTATCTTCTCTTTCTTTCTTTATCGACTCATATGTGACAAAAGCTGAATTTCGGCATTTATTGTCATGATTCTTAATCATCTATGTAATTGGATTCCCTTGGTCCCATAAACGTTCTTCGGGTTTTGTAACTGGGGTTCGCGGTCATCTACTCTCTACCAATCGGTTGGGTTAAAGACTGTGGTAAGGGCACCTATCGACTCAATCTTTTTGTTATTCATTTCAAAAGCCGAAGGTTATTAGTTATGTTGTTTAAGTCCTTAGCCGATTGTAGGGAAAGCTTGTCATCGTGTGCTTCGGGATTTGCTTAAAGTACGAAAGGAGATAAGGTAAGGATTGTGGTTCTATGCGTTAACTCTTCGGGATTTATAGGTTTAGCCGAATGGCTTTTTGCTAATAGTTTTGATATTGGCCAAATGTAGGAAAGGGGATCGTGTGCGTTAGATCTTGATCTATAGGGTTTGGTAGTCCCGTTAGTAACCAAGTATTTATCTCTTACACACTTCATAATCTATGTAAACGTGCTAATAACCTAAACAATGTTAAAAGCCGAAAACTGTGTAGATTTTGATATGGTACCCTTAGGGGTATGAGCAAGGATTTCGGGTAAGTCCGTTTTGATAAGTTTAAGATACTTGATTTCAGATGCTATTATGTACATTATGTTTCGATATAAGTTTAACGATTAAGCATGTTGGCATGATATGTATATGCATGTGCATTATTGTGGGTGATATGAGAGGAGGGGGAAGATTTGATATCAGTGACTTTGGGTCACCAGTGGTTTGGCACCGCCAGTGGTTTGGTACCACAGTTGACATTCGTGACTTTGGGTCACCAGTGGTTTGGCACCATATTCGATTTAGCGACTCGTCCCAGTGGCTTAGCACCACAGTGGGTTGGCCCCACATTTGATAAAAAGGGATTGTCGCCAGTGATTTGGTATCACAAAGTGGGTTGGCCCCACATATGGATTATCCGTGACATTGGGTCACCAGTGGTTTGGTACCACATTTATATTTGATATCAGTGACTTTGGGTCACCAGTGGTTTGGCACCACCAGTGGTTTGGTACCACACAGGGTAGAAAAAGGAGTTGTGGGTGGCTAGGTTTGGGTGCATGATATGTTTGCTTGATTATGACTTGTGTAAGAATGTTGCTATAAACGGGAGGGGGATTATGCACTGAGTCTTGGTGACTCACCTCTTCCCTTATGTTTTCAGGTGACTCGTAGGTCACGGATGAGGAGCCGGGTGGACTTGAGGTGGCCATGCGAAATAGTTTTGGTTTCACATTGACTTTCGACTTGGGTAGTTTATTTTAAATTTCAGTTTTATTTGGGGTTGTAATAAGGCCATTAAATTATATTTTGGGATTGTTTTGTCTGTTTTAGACTTGATTTCGAATATTGCTAAGTAAGCTGCTTGACATGTTTTTAATAACCTGAAAATCAAAGTTTTCTAAATTATACTACACAACAAGTTTTCTAAACTTTACCATTGGGTACGAATTAATGAGTAATAACAACGGTAGGCTCAAACTTTCCTTTAAATTAGTTTACTTAAAGTCAAGTGTTTTAAAAATGATTTTCAACTGTACATCTAATCTAAATCAGGTTTTTTCCTATAGACGCGTGGTTTATAAGTTAGCAACGACGCACAGTTTTTCTCAAAAGTCTCTTCCCTCTATACAAGGAATTTCTAAACATCCAACGTGTTTTTCAAAAGGCACTTCTCTCAAAACGAATTTTCGACTTGAATTGGTTAAACGATTTTACCCTGTGACACACCGAATTCGGTCGTAGTGTATGGACCGGGTTGGGGTGTTACAATTTTTGGTATCAGTGCTAAGTTAAAAAGCTCGACTGTGGGCCCGAGGCCAAAAATGTTTTAAAATAGAATTTCAAAAGGTTTAGTTTGGAAATACATGGTTTGGAAAGCATGGCACCGAGTCTCCGGCACCGATCCGCCAGGTAAGTACCTCTAAACTGTTATTTGCATATGATATATGATATGAATGAATAATAGTAGTGGACTACCCTAGAGACTGAAACCCATAGGACTCTGTGAGCTCGTAAAAATAGAACTCTGTAATAAAACTGTTCATAAGATTGTGCTTTAATAACAGCGGAATAAAGTCTAATGCATAAAACTTTTAAATCAGATAAGTCGAGAACATTAGTCATGAGCACTCGAGGACGTAGTCGTAAAACACGTGGACGCGGTCGGGGTAGGATGACTGTGTCTGAGCCAGTGGGGTCTGGTCAGGGGTCGAAAAATGAGATACCACCACCACCACTAGCTGTGGGTGGTGAGTTTCAGGATCAGACGGGTGATGATGCAGTGTCACAGGCAATGCTGCGGGTTCTTGAGAGAGTAGCTGGAGCAGGTGGAGGTGCAGGAGCTCGGAAATCTATATCTGAGCGACTCCGAGCCAATGCAGCCGAGGTATTCTGAGGTGTTTCTGGTGTGGCTCCCAATACGGCTGAATATTGGTTGGAGGCGACGGAGCGTATCATGGATGATTTGGACCTTACTGCTGAGGAGAAATTGAAGGGAATAGTGTCGCTTCTCCGGGATGAGTCATACTGGTGGCGGCTCACGGTTTGGGATGGTGCTGCAGCCGATGATCTCACTTGGGACTATTTCAAGGCAGCTTATCAGAAGAAATATATTGGGTCTAGTTATATTGATGCGCAGCGGAAGGTGTTTCTGAGACTGGTTTAGGGAAGTAAGTCCGTATCTGAGTACGAGGCGAAATTTTTAAGGTTGAGCCGGGACGCTCGAGGTATCGTGGCTACAGAGCATGAACGTTGTGTCAAGTTCGAGGACGGACTGAGGGATGAACTGACGTTGCTGATTGCTCCACAGCAGGAGAGGGAGTTTGCCGTGTTGGTAGAGAAGGCTAAGATAGCCAAAGGAGTGAAGGAGTCTGTGAAACAGAATTTGGACAGGAATAGACATAAGAGAGATTATGGATCATCTGGGTCGGCTAGAAATTCTCAGAAAAGGGCTAGACATGGTGGGTCGAATCAGGCTGGGAGGCCTGCTGCTATTACTCAGAGACCAGCGCAGTGTACTCGGTGTGGAAAATCTCATTGGGGAGAATGTTGGACTGGTGGCAAAGGATGCTTTGAGTGTGGATCGTTGGATCATCATGTGAGGGATTGTCCACGTAAGCTAGCCAGGATACATTCTGAGGGGCAGGGCCGTGATCATTACAGGAATGGTGGACAGCAACCGCAGAGGGGTCGTGGTTTTGGTAGAGGTGGTAATGGTACTGGTCGGGGCTGTGGAGGTCCGAGTAGAGGTGCAAGCAGTACTGAAGCAAGACAACCTGGGTTGGTGTATGCAGCGAGGCGTCGAGAGGAGGGCAATGCACCGGACGTCATAACCGGTACATTCTTAATCTTTGGACTACCATATACTGCTTTGATAGATGTTGGGTCGACGCATTCGTATGTTGCTAGTAGCATAGTGGAAACCATGAACCTAGACTTTGAGATTACTTCTAGGGAGATGATAGTAATTAGCCCTCTAGGTCACTCTGTAGAAGTAAATAAGCTGTATAGGGATGTACCCTAGAACTCCAAGGGGTAGTGTTTGAGGCTGATCTGATGGAACTGTCGTTTGGGGAGTTCAATCTGATTCTTGGGATGGACTCGCTGGTGAAATACCAAGCGAGTTTAGACTACGCGGCTAAGCGCATGGTTTTGAAAACGGTTGATGGTGAAGAGGTGGTAATGATAGGTGATAGAAAGAATTATCTATCTAATGTTGTGTCTGCTCTGAAAGCGGAGAAGATGGTCAGAAAGGGTTGTGAGGCGTTCCTGGTTCATGTGTGTGCTTTAGAGGCCAAGGAGTCAGCGGTAGAGAATGTCCAAACGGTGAAAGAATTTACCGATGTATTCCTAGAAGAACTTCTGAGTCTGCCTCCGGATCTTGAAGTTGAATTTGGCATAGATCTGTTACCCAGAACTGCGCCAGTGTCTATTGCCCCGTATAGGATGGCGCCAAAAGAATTGGTGGAACTAAAGGCACAGATTCAAGAGTTGTTGGACCGGGGTTTTATCCGGCCAAGTGTTTTGCCTTAGGGAGCGCCTGTGCTCTTTGTTAAGAAGAAGGATGGTACGATGCGGATGTGTATAGACTACTGCCAATTGAATAAGTTGACGATCAAGAACAAGTATCCGTTCCCGAGGATAGACGACGTGTTTGATCAGCTTAAGGGGGTATCAGTTTTCTCGAAGATCGATTTAAGGTCGGGGTTCCATCAGCTTAGGGTGAAGGAGACTGATATCCACAAGATGGTGTTTCACACTCGGTATGGGCACTACGAGTTTCTGGTAATGCCGTTTGGGTTGACTAACGCACCGGCAGCATTTATAAATATGATGAACAGGGTGTTCCAGCTATACTTGGACCAGTCTGTCATGGTATTTATAGACGACATATTGGTGTACTCAAGATCTGAGGAGGATCATGATGCACATTTGCAGGTAGTTTTACAGATTTTGAGGGAGAAGCAGTTATTTGCCAAGTTCAGTAAGTGCGAGTTCTGGCTTAGGGAGGTGACTTTCTTGGGTCATGTGGTGTCAGCTGAGGGGATTAGAGTGGACCCTCGAAAGATTGAGGTAGTATTGGACTGGAAACTGCCTAAGTCAGTAGCGGAAGTTCGGAGTTTTCTGGGTTTGGCAGGGTATTACCGAAGGTTTGTAGAAGGGTTTTCTCTGATCGCAGCGCCGTTGACCAAATTACTAAGGAAAGGAGTTCCATTTGTGTGGACCGATAAGCAACAGGAAAGTTTCGACAAGCTAAAGAGGATTCTAACGGAAGCTCCAGTTTTGATTCAGCCCAAAGCAGGGAAAGCGTTTACGGTATATTGTGATGCATCGCATACCGGCTTGGGATGTGTGCTGATGTAGGAAGGGAAAGTAGTGGCATATGCGTCTCGACAGCTGAGACCACATGAAGTTAATTATCCGACACATGACCTGGAGTTAGCTGTAGTGGTTTTCGCTCTGAAGATATGGAGACATTATTTGTACAGGGAGAAGTTAATAGTCTACACGGATCACAAGAGTTTGAAGTACCTTTTGACTCAGAAGGATTTAAATTTGAGGCAGAAGAGATGGATTGAGTTGCTGAAAGACTACGACTGTTCAATTGAGTATCATCCGGGCAAGGCCAACGTAGTGGCAGACGCATTGACCCGAAAGGTAGTGTCGGACCTGAGAGCGATGTTTGCTCATCTTAGCTTGTATGACGACGGGAGTTTATTAGCGGAATTGTAGGTAAAGCCGACTTGGGTTGATCAAGTTAAAGAGAAACAGCTAGTAGATGAGAGTCTGAATGCTCGGAGGTTGCAAGTGCAGAACGGTGGATTGGAAGGTTATAGCTTGACCAGTGATGGAGTGTTGTGTTTCCAAGGGAGAGCTTGTATGCCGAAGGATGTCGAGTTAAGGCAGAGAAGTCTTCAGGACGCACGTAGCAGCCCATACGCTATGCATCCTGGAGGTAGCAAGATGTACCAGGATTTGCGAGAGCAGTTTTGGTGGCTAGGTCTGAAACGGGAAGTAACTGAGTTTGTGGGTAAGTGTCTGACGTGTCAGCAGGTCAAAGCTGAACATCAATTGCCGTCAGGTTCACTTCAGCCGGTGAAGATTCCACAGTGGAAGTGGAAAAGGATTACGATGGACTTTGTCAGTGGGCTACCCCTTACGCCTAGTAAGAAGGATTCAGTCTGGGTGATTGTAGATCGTTTGACTAAATCAGCTTATTTTATACCGGTACGGGTTGATTACTCGCTTCAAAAGTTAGCTAAGCTGTATGTGGCAGAGATAATGAGGTTGCACGGTGTGCCAGTGTCGATTATCTCAGACAGAGATCTCAGGTTCACGTCGAGGTTTTAGAAAGCGTTGGGTACGTTGTTGGATTTTAGTACAGCATTTCATCCGCAGTTAGATGGACAGTCAAAAAGAGTTATACAAATCTTGGAAGATATGTTGAGAGGATGTGTTTTGGACTTCAGAGGCAGTTGGGAAGAATTTCTACCGTTGGCAGAATTCGCGTACAACAATATTTACCGGGCAAGTATCAAGATGGCACCATATGAGGCGTTGTATGGTAGGAAGTGTCGTACTCCTATGTGCTGGACAGAGTTGGGTGAGCGTCAGATGTTGGGACCAGAGTTGGTTGCTGAGACTGAGGATAAGGTCAAGTTGATCTGAGCTCGTCTGAAGGAAGCTTCGGATAGGCAAAAGTCCTATGCCGATCTTAAACGAAGAGATATAGAGTTTGCAGTGGGTGATAGGGTTTTCTTGAAGGTCTCACCATAGAAGAAAGTGCTGAGATTTGGACGGAAGGGTAAGCTAAGTCCAAGGTTTATCGGGCCGTATAAGGTGTTGAAATGAGTGGGACCAGTAGCTTATCAGCTCGAGTTGCCAGCAGAGCTGAGTCAGATACATGATGTGTTTCACGTCTCCATGCTTAGGCGCTACCGTTCAGATCCATCACATGTTGTATCGGTGGAGGAAATTGAGGTGAGCCCAGATTTGACCATGGAAGAGGAACCAGTGCAGATTCTAGATCGGGATGTGAAGGTTCTGCGAAGGAAGTCGGTTCTATTGGTAAAAGTTTTATGGTGAAATCATAGTTCGGAAGAGGCCACGTGGGAACCAGAGGATGTGATGTGGCAGTAGTACCCTCAACTCTTTTGACCAGGTAATTTCGAGGCCGAAATTATTTTTAAGGGGGTGATTTATTCTCTTGCCGAAATACCTCTCTACTCTTCTCTTTTGTTCTAACTCTTTTGGCCGAATATCAATCAAGCATAGATCTCTTTCTTGTCTTCTTCTCTCGTTGGTGGGTAGATCGACATTGGTTTTTGGTGTAGGTAAGTTTGTTATGGCCGAATCTCTCCTATCTTCTCTTTATTACTCTATCGACTCATATGAGACAAAAGCTGAATTTCGGCATTTGTTGTCATGATTCTTAATCATCTATGAAATCGGATTCCCCTGGTCCCATAAACGTTCTTCGGGTTTTGTAACAGGGGTTCATGGTCATCTACTCTCTACCAATCGGTTGGGTTAAAGACTGTGGTAAGGGCACCTGTCGACTCAATCTTTTTGTTATTCATTTCAAAAGCCGAAGGTTATTAGTTATATTGTTTAAGTCCTTAGCCGATTGTAGGGAAGGCTTGTCATCGTGTGCTTCGGGGTTTGCTTAAAGTACGAAAGGAGATAAGGTAAGGATTGTGGTTCTGTGCGTTAACTCTTCGGGATTTATAGGTTTAGCCGAATGGCTTTTTGCTAATAGTTTTGATATTGGCCGAATGTAGGAAGGGGGATCGTGTGCGTTAGATCTTGATCTACGGGGTTCGGTAGTCCCGTTAGTAACCAGGTATGTATCTCTTACACACTTCATAATCTATGTAAACGTGCTAATAACCTAAACAATGTTAAAAGCCGAAAACTGTGTAGATTTTGCTATGGTACCCTTAGGGGTATGAGCAAGGATTTCGGGTAAGTCCATTTTGATAAGTTTAAGATACTTGATTTCAGATGCTATTATGTACATTATGTTTCGATATAAGTTTAACGATTAAGCATGTTGGCATGATATGTATATGCATGTGCATTATTGTGGGTGATATGAGAGGAGGGGGAAGATTTGATATCAGTGACTTTGGGTCACCAGTGGTTTGGCACCACATTCGATTTAGCGACTCGTCCCAGAGGCTTAGCACCACAGTGGGTTGGCCCCACATTTGATAAAAAGGGATTGTCGCCAGTGATTTGGTATCACAAAGTGGATTGGCCCCACATATGTATTATTCGTGACTTTGGGTCACCAGTGGTTTGGTACCACATTTATATTTGATATCAGTGACTTTGGGTCACCAGTGGTTTGGCACCACCAGTGGTTTGGTACCACACGGGGTAGAAAAAGGAGTTGTGGATGGCTAGGTTTGGGTGCATGATATGTTTGCTTGATTATGACTTGTGTAAGAATGTTGCTATAATCGAGAGTGGGATTATGCACTGAGTCTTGGTGACTCACCTCTTCCTTTATCTTTTCAGGTGACTCGTAGCTCGCGGATGAGGAGCCGGGTGGACTTGAGGTGGCCATGCGAAATAGTTTTGGTTTCACATTGACTTTCGACTTGGGTACTGTATTTTAAATTTCGATTTTATTTGGGTTTGTAATAAGGCCATTAATTATATTTTGGGATTGTTTTGTCTACTTTAGACTTGATTTCGAATATTGCTAAGCTGCTTGACATGTTTTTAATAACCTAAAAATCAAAGTTAATTAAATTATACTACACAACGAGTTTTCTAAACTTTACCATCGGGTACGAATTAATGAGTAATAACAACAGTAGGCTCAAACTTTCCTTTAAATTAGTTTACTTAAAGTCAAGTGTTTTAAAAATGATTTTCAACTGTACACCTAATCTAAATCGGGTTTTTTCCTATAGACGCGTGGTTTATAAGTTAGACAACGACGCACAGTTTTTCTCAAAAGTCTCTTCCCTCTATACAAGGAATTTCTAAACATCCAACGTGTTTTTCAAAAGGCACTTCTCTCAAAACAAATTGTCAACTTGAATTTGTTAGACGGTTTTACCCTGTGACACGCCGGATTCAGTCGTAGTGTATGGACCGGGTTGGGGTGTTACAATAGTTGATAGTATGGAAGATAAAAGGAGAAAAGATAGGAGCTATCTACAAGGCTAGGTGTTGGCCGAAATTCCATCACCTATAGAAGTGAAAAAATCAGTTTCTTTATGGTTCGGTTGTACATAGGTAAGTGCTAAAATTTCTATAAATAGGGAGGGTTCTCATTTTTATTTTTTGACATTTAAGGTTTCCATCTTTTCTTTCTCTTCTCCTCTGAGTAGAAGCCGAAATTCCTAACCTTATTCCCTCATCTTCACTTTAATTCAAAAGCCGAAAAAAATCGATTATTCTTTTCTCTTTTTTCTTCTAAAAGCCGAAAACTCCATTATTCTTTTCTCATCTCTTCTCTTCCAAAAGCCGAAAATCACCACCTCCCTCACCTTTTCTTTCTTTTTCTTTGAAATTTCCTTTTAGCCGAATCTTTTGATCCCCATTGTTATTTTTCACCCATTCACTGAAAGCCGAAACTCCTCATTCAATTCTTCTAAAAAAAAAACTGAAAAAAACACATCTAGTTCATCTTTTCGGGATTTTCTTAAAAGCCGAAATTCCTAGATTAATACTCTTCTACGCTTCGATCTTCTTCTGGGATTGCCGAATCTTTCTACAAGGGGGTAACTGAAATCATCTGTAGAGGTAAATGTCGATTTGTGTATTCTTTTCTGGCTTTTAGATATCTTAGCCGAATGGCTATATGGTTAACTAATCGGGTGTTTTCTATCTTTTGCGGTATTTCCGGATTTGAAGGGGATTCAATCGCTTAGATTTCTAAGCCAGAGTTCAGTACCCTTGGATCGTATCACTTTCAGGATTTCAAGGTAAGGAGACCTGTTAATTTAAGCATATAATTCGGGTAAAACACTAACCCTTGGCCGAATATAGGAGAGGCCTTATCTTCGTGTTCTTCCGACTTTTGAGCAAAGTTTGTGTAACACCCTGGTTTAGGGGCTAGGCAATTTGGGTAGAATTCATGTGTTGGAAGGTTTTGGGGTGTTTTTGGATGTGTTTTAAAGGTTCAAGAATGCTTGGATGAAAGGGGAAGGCTTTGGAAAATTTTGGATTTTTTTGTGTAAAAAGGGGAAACTGGGCCAGAAGGCCTTAAAATAATTTTATGGGGTTTAAGACACATGAAAGGCTTTGGCAAGGTGGCTTCATGCGCTGCTTAAGGGGCTAGAAGTAGGGCCATTGAGGGCCTGGGTTCGAGTTTAGGCGGCAACAAAAGTGGCGTTTTATTTTTTTATTTTGGGCGTTGGGCTCAGTAAGGCCTTAAAGATATATGGTGAGGAATTCGGACAAGAAAGATGGGCTGGTGGAGTGGCTCTCATGCGCCACTTAGGCGCTGGAGGAGAGCAAGGGTGCAGGTTCGAGCGCTTGGAGCTGCATGTTGGCATTTTTATTTTTGTATGGTGATGGGCTGAAGTAGGAAGGGGTTAAACATAAATGTGGGGGCTTTATGGCATGGAAATCAATGAGGCCGAGTGGCCTGGGCGTTAGGGGAAAGGTGTGCAGCAGCAGGTTCCAGGTTCGAACCAAGGGAGAGGCATTTGGAGTATTATTTTTATTTTACTCTTATTTGGCAGCAGCTTGGTAAGGGGATTGGACGGCACATGGAACCTGCAAGTGGGGATAATTATTAAGATTAGTTTTGTTTTAATTCGGCTGGAAGGAGTGATAAGGGTGGGTTTTGTTTATTTTTGATAATGGTAGGATAATTGTAGAAGTATTTTAATTAGTTTAAAATTAGTAAATAGAGATAATGGTTGCTATTGGAATTCGATCAGGAGATAAAATAGGAGGAAAAATAGGCATTTGGGTGTTTTAATTATTTTTGAATAATTTTAAATTAGGGGTTGGGAGCTCTTGAAGGTGGCAGCCGAAATTGGGAGGCTTCAAAGGGGAAGCATGTGCCAAATTTTCTATTTAATGGGCAGCTTCCTTCTTAAATTTCTTTTGACCCTTTAGCCGAATGTTTAATCTCTTCTAGGCCTTCATTTTCTTTTTCTTCTCATACTTTATTCTCACCAAAACCGTCCCTCGTTCTCACCTGTTTATTTGGCCGAAACTACAGGGTCATTTAGCCGAATATTCCATTTGTTTCTCTCCACTTCATTCAAGCCGAAATCACCCCTAAAAGCTTACCTTGGCCGAACATTCCAAATCCATTTAGGAGTCATTGCCGAAACATTTAGCCTCTCATTCTCCCTACTTTGTTTACAAGTCTCTGAAGCCGAACCTATTCCTTGTGGTGGCCGATTATTGGTTGGGCAAAGGTTGGAACGTTGGGTCGTTTCTTTAGTCATTGAGAAAGGTAAAGATTTATGTTATTAACCTATCTCTTTTAATAGTGGTTAATCAAAGGGTTGGCCTTAGTTTGGTGTGGCCGAATGTTCTCGAGGGCCTCAAGTGTTATGTTTCTAAGTTTAGGGCCAAATCTAATATGGTATTATTATGGGTTGTGTAAGGTGGTGTTTCGGCAGAGAGTTAGTCAAGCAGCATTTCGGGATTGGATCGTTTGTGCTATTAAGATGCGTAATCAACGCACTATTTCTACGATTGTTGGTTTGTTAAATGTGTTTACATATGTGTGATGCGTGGTTGCCGAATGTGATGGCTTGTGTGGTGAATGGTTATTTTGGGTAACCGTATGTCAGGTGAGTACAGTCTTTTGTATGAAATTATTTATGATAAATACATGATTTGGTATTTAACATGAGATGCCTTCTCTTTTGTTATGATCTGACATATTACCTTTTACATACATATACGGGAGGTGGATTGATTCGGTGGAGGAAGAAGTGTACACATGATGTACGTGGTCTAATGTTGGCTCAGGCTACATTAGCGCTTGATGGTTAGCTTTGTGCTACCTCAAGGGAGATGTTGGCTAGGTGCCCATCTCGGCGGTTGATGGCTATGTGCATCACCGTAGACATATCTTGATATCGGGATCACTTTGGTTGATCGGTGGCTCAGCCACGGCCTTAAGCAGTAAGTTTGCCAAGGTAAGGATTTTGGATCACGATGTGATCAGTGGTGGTTTATCCACGGCCTTAGGCAGGGAGTCTGCTAAGGTTGGTGTCACGGTTGGATATTAGGTGGGGCTGAAATGCATTCTTGCATGAATCGTTTCGATGGCTGTGTGGGTATGGGCCAAGCCCATACGTGAGGAAATCTGTGTGTTGGTTATGCACTGAGTCAGTGGACTCACTCTATTTTATTAACCATTTCAGGTGATGCGTAGAATTGGACCGGGATCGGAGAGGACACATGGTGGCCCATTAGAAGGAGAAGTTTTTTTAGTTATATTGAATATTAAGTATTTCATTAAAATAATGGTTGTAATAAAGGCCGTTTTAAATTTTTTTTTTTTTGGAATTATTTTATAAGAAATTTTATTATTTTGGTATTACTTTAACTATGGTTTATTTAATTTAAATTGTTATGATAAAAAGATTTTAATCCTAGCAATCTATTTATGAAGAATATGTTCAATAAAGTTTTTCTAATTCAGCTAATTTATAACTTCAAAGTTTTTCATAAGATAATAAATGAACAAGGTTTCCAAAAGTTAATTACTTCCATGTTTTATTCGAAAGTGAAAAGATTTTCAACCGTCTTTCCCAGTGACATAACCGATTCGTAGTAGTAGTGAATGGGGGTTTGGGGATGTTCTGATTTAATATCGAGCCTGGTTCAAAACTCGGCTTTGAGGGTTTTGGGCCCAAAACATTTTTAAAAATGGGTTTTTTTTGAAACATGGGCTTTTAAGAAAATTTTCAGTTATCTTGGCATGGCACTGTGTACCTCAGAATTCAAGTCCACCGGTAAGTACTTCTAACTCTTGAAGTGATTTGTTTGTATGATTTATTATGGGCTTAGTTTGGGCTCGTAGATTAGGATAGTAGGACTATTGGACCCTAGGATTAGTTTACTCAAACATGTGCATAAGACTTTAATTGATTATTAAACAAACTCGTGAAGTAAGTCGCCGAAAGTTAAGGTGTGGCAACCATCAGACGCATGTCTCAGGAGTGGCATTGAAAGAAGAGCTTGGTATTTAAGCGATCCCTAGCGACTCACCTCCTCTTTACTCGAATCCTACAGTGCGTAGCTACGGTTCACCTTAACCAAGAGGACTTGTTCATAGGCTAAACCGATTATTAAAACCCGAAAGGGAATTAGCCTTGCTGTTTTCTAAAATTCCCTGTTTTAAAATTTCAAATTTACCCCTTTGGTTTGTGAAACCTTAAATCTGATTTTGAAGGACGTCTTTCTTTCGATTTACAAAATTACCAAAATGCCCTTAGTGGCAAAATTACCAAAACGCCCCTGTATTGCAAAATTACCGTACCACCCTCAACTTTTGATAAAATGATTTTTACTTTACAAAATACCAAAACCTCGGAATTTCAAATATTAAGATACCCTGGTTTGTGGAAATTTACGAAAATACCCCTAGTTGATAAATTTACCAAAATACCCTTGATTTCTAAATCTCTAGATTTCTCTCGATCTTTTACTGAAATATCTCCATCTTAGCTTTGTGAAATACTGTCATTTGGAGAATTTACGAAAATGCCCATGATTTACAAAATTACAAAAATAACCCTGCTTTTTGAAATTTTTGCAACACATTTTGGTTGGAAAACAAAATTGGTTCAAGATGACCCTGAGATTTTGTAAATTTTAAAATATCTTTAAGTTGGAATTTTATTTTCAAAATTTATCCTGAGTTATTACCGATATACCCCTTTAGGAAAAATGACGGAATTACCCCTGGGTAGGGAATGGAACTTGATTACTCGAAAGAATTACTCTCGAAAACTTCTTTTCATAAAATTTTCCCGTGGCTAAACAGTGAAACAAGAATTTCTAATGCATAAAACTCTCTAAACAGACTAAATCGAGGCGCTAGATATGAGTTCTAGGGGGCGTGGTCACAATACTCATGGACGTGGTAGAGGCAGGATGTCAGTATCGGAACCGGTTGGGTCACGTCATGGGTCAGAGAGCGATGCACCGCCAACAGCTGTTGAGGTTGAACAGCAGGACCAGACTGGAGGAGACGATGCAGTGTCACAAGCTGTGCTGCGAGTGCTTGAATGAGTGGCAGGCGCCAATGTGGGCAATAGGACTCGGAAATCAGTACCCGAAAGGCTTAGGGCGAATGGAGCCGAGGTTTTCAGAGGAGTGTCTGGGGTAGCTCCAAACGTGGCAGAGTATTGGCTTGAGGCTATTGAAAGGATTATGGACGACTTAGACTTAACTGCTGAGGAGAAGCTTAAGGGTGTTGTTTCGTTGCTACGGGATGAGGCTTTCCAGTGGTGGCTCACTGTTAAGGAAAGTACCCCTGCAGATCGAGTGGACTGGGGCTACTTTAAGATCAAGTTTGAAGGAAAGTATGTCGGAGCGAGCTATGTGGATGCTCAGAGGAAGGCGTTCCTTAACTTGGTGCAAGGAAGCAAGTCGATAGCGGAGTATGAAGCAGAGTTTCTGCGTTTGAGCCGGAATGCTCGGGGCATCGTGGCAACGGATTATGAGAGATGTGTCAGATTTAAGGATGGTCTGCGGGATGAGCTGCGAGTTTTGATTGCTCCGCATCAGGAAAGAGACTTCGCCATTTTAGTGGAGAAAGCTCGGATAGCTGAGGAGGTCAAGAAGGCTGAGAAACACAACAGAGAAAGAAACCGTGATAAGAGAAGTGTTGGATCGCCAGAAATAGTTGAGAGGGTTCAGAAAAGACCGAGGGTTGAGACTCCTGCTCATATGGCTAAGCCAGCCGCCGGAAATCCAGATCGTCCGTGTGCTCAATGTGGAAGGTACCATGTTGGCAAGTGCTGGAATCATGTTCGAGAATGTTTTAGATGCAAGTCTAAGACTCATCTGGTTAAGGATTGTCCCCAGAATCCGAACAGGGCTCAGTCAGTGGGTCAAGGTTATGTGCAACCAGGCAGAGGTGGTCAGCAGGCGACGAGAGGTCGTGGTCCGAACCATGGAAGGAATGGTTTCGACCGAGGTCGTGGAGCAGTAGACCGCGGTAATGGTGGCACTGAGGCAAGACAGCCAGGTCTGGTTTATGCGGTCCGTCGGAGGGAGGATAATGATGTGCCGGATGTGCCAGCGGGTAAGTTTCTTATGTTCGGAATATTCTTTGTGGTCTTGTTAGTTTTGGTGACTGTTTGTGTTGTTACTCGTAAAGTATTGGGACTTTGAGTAGGAACTTAGAATCTGTGCCTAGAAGTATGTTAGCTCTTTAAGATCAGAGTGCGCAGCGATAGCGTAGTGAAAGGAATTGGACTGTTAGTCTAGACAAGTAATTTCGAGGACGAAATTATTTTAAGGAGGGTAGAATTGTAACACCCTGGTTTAGGGGCTAGGCAATTTGGGTAGAATTCATGTGTTGGAAGGTTTTGGGGTGTTTTTGGATGTGTTTTAAAGGTTCAAGAATGCTTCGATGAAAGGGGAAGGCTTTGGAAAATTTTGGATTTTTTTTTGTGTAAAAAGGGGAAACTGGGCCAGAAGGCCTTAAAATAATTTTATGGGGTTTAAAACACATGAAAGGCTTTGGCAATGTGGCTTCATGCACTGCTTAAAAGGCTGGAAGTAGGGCCATTGAGGGCCTGGGTTCGAGTTTAGGCGGCAACAAAAGTGGCGTTTTATTTTTTTGTTTTGGGCGTTGGGCTTAGTAAGGCCTTAAAGATATATGGTGAGGAATTCGGACAAGAAACATGGGCTGGTGGAGTGGCTCTCATGCGCCACTTAGGCGCTGGAGGATAGCAAGGGCGCAGGTTCGAGCGCCTGGAGCTGCATGTTGGCGTTTTTATTTTTGTATGGTGATGGGCTGAAGTAGGAAGGGGTTAAAAATAAATGTGGAGGCTTTATGGCATGGAAATCAATGAGGCCGAGTGGCCTGGGCGTTGGGGGAAAGGTGTGCAGCAGCAGGTTCCAGGTTCGAACCAAGGGAGAGGCATTTGGGGTGTTATTTTTATTTTACTCTTATTTGGCAGCAGCTTGGTAAGGGGATTGGACGGCACATGAACCTGTAAGTGGGGATAATTATTAAGATTAGTTTTGTTTTAATTCGGCTGGATGGAGTGATAAGGGTGGGTTTTGTTTATTTTTGATAATGGTAGGATAATTATAGAAGTATTTTAATTAGTTTAAAATTAGTAAATAGAGATAATGGTTGCTATTGGAATTCGATCAGGAGATAAAATAGGAGGAAAAATAGGCATTTGGGTGTTCTAATTATTTTTGAATAATTTTAAATTAGGGGTTGGGAGCTCTTGAAGGTGGTAGCCGAAATTGGGAGTCTTCAAGGGGGAAGCATGTGCCAAATTTGCTATTTAATGGGCAGCTTCCTTCTTGAATTTCCTTTGACCCTTTAGCCGAATGTTTAATCTCTTCTAGGCCTTCATTTTCTTTTTCTTCTCATACTTTATTCTCACCAAAACCGTCCCTCAATCTCACCTGTTTATTTGGCCGAAACTACAGGGTCATTTAGCCGAATATTCCATTTGTTTCTCTCTACTTCATTCAAGCCGAAATCACCCCTAAAAGCTTACCTTGGCCAAACATTCCAACTCCATTTAGGAGTCATTGCTGAAACATTTAGCCTCTTATTCTCCCTGCTTTGTTTACAAGTCTCTGAAGCCGAACCTATTCCTTGTGGTGGCCGATTATTGGTTGGGCAAAGGTTGGAACGTTGGGTCGTTTCTTTAGTCGTTGAGAAAGGTAAAGATTTATGTTATTAACCTATCTCTTTTAATAGTGGTTAATCAAAGGGTTGGCCTTAGTTTGGTGTGGCCGAATGTTCTCGAGGGCCTCAAGTGTTATGTTTCTAAGTTTAGGGCCAAATCTAATATGGTATTATTATGGGTTGTGTAAGGTGGTGTTTCGGCAGAGAGTTAGTCAAGCAGCATTTCAGGATTGGATCGTTTGTGCTATTAAGGTGCGTAATCAACGCACTATTTCTACGATTGTTGGTTTGTTAAATGTGTTTACATATATGTGATGTGTGGTTGCCGAATGTGATGGCTTGGGTGGTGAATGGTTATTTTGGGTAACCGTATGTCAGGTGAGTAAAGTCTTTTGTATGAAATTATTTATGATAAATACATGATTTGGTATTTAACATGAGATGCCTTCTCTTTTGTTATGATCTGACATATTACCTTTTACATACATATACGGGAGGTGGATTGATTCGGTGGAGGAAGAAGTGTACACATGATGTACGTGGTCTAATGTTGGCTCAGGCTACATTAGCGCTTGATGGTTAGCTTTGTGCTACCTCAAGGGAGATGTTGGCTAGGTGCCCATCTCGGCGATTGATGGCTATGTGCATCACCGTAGACGAATCTTGATATCAGGATCACTTTGGTTGATCGGTGGCTCAGCCACGGCCTTGAGCAGTGAGTTTGCCAAGGTAAGGATTTTGGATCACGATGTGATCAGTGGTGGTTTATCCACGGCCTTAGGCAGGGAGTCTGCTAAGGTTGGTGTCACGGTTGGATATTAGGTGGGGCTGAAATGCATTCTTGCATGAATCGTTTCGATGGCTGTGTGGGTATGGGCCAAGCCCATACGTGTGGAAATCTGTGTGTTGGTTATGCACTGAGTCAGTGGACTCACTCTATTTTATTAACCATTTCAGGTGATGCGTAGAATTGGACCGGGATCGGAGAGGACACATGGTGGCCCATGCCGAAGGAGAAGTTTTTTTTAGTTATCTTGAATATTAAGTATTTCATTAAAATAATGGTTGTAATAAAGGCCGTTTTAATTTATTTTTTTTATTTTTTTTTGGAATTATTTTATAAGAAATTTTATTATTTTGGTATTACTTTAACTATGGTTTATTTAATTTAAATTGTTATGATAAAAAGATTTTAATCCTAGCAATCTATTTATGAAGAATATGTTCAATAAAGTTTTTCTAATTCAGCTAATTTATAACTTCAAAGTTTTTTATAAGATAATAAATGAACAAGGTTTCCAAAAGTTAATTACTTCCATGTTTTATTCGAAAGTGAAAAAGATTTTCAACCGTCTTTCCCCAGTGACATAACCAGATTCGGTCGTAGTGAATGGGCCGGGTTTGGGGATGTTACAGTTTGTGGACAAAGGGCAGTAGATCTGATTAGTGAGGGTATGGACATAGAGAGTAGTACTACGTGTTGTCAGGTGTGTAACACTTCCACACCATTTAGATTGCCTGTTAAAAATATGTTTATTAATCTGAAATATTCTGTAAAATGCCGAAATCCCGGCATAACGGATGAAACCCAAGGAGGGTAAAAGTGAATCACCAGATTAGTGATCTCTGTCATTCCTAAGTGAATGTTCCTGTTAAGATGACATATGTGATAAGTATGCCCATTTCTATGATTGCATGGGGTTGGGTTTGATGAAAGGGGAAGTGTTCTGTTGTAGCGGCTTTTGTCGTGACCTGTTGTAGCGGCTTTTGCCGTGACCTGTTGTAGTGGCTACGGCCATGATCTGACGATGAGCAGCATGACTGCCATTGATGGTGTGTAGCGGTGTGGGTTGATTGTAGAAATACCCAATGGTGTGACTAGCAGGTAAGGGTGGTGTGTAGCGGATGGAAACCTAGGATTTGGGTTGGGCTTACATAATTTTTGTTATATATTAATCTGTTATTCTGTTCTGTGGGGCTAAGGCCCAAATCTAATGGTGCATGAGGGTTGCACACTGAGTCTCGCGACTCAACCTTTTATTTAACATTTTCAGGTAGCACCTAGTGCATCGGATCGGGCTGGAGAGGAGCACAAGGTGACCATGCGAGAGAGTACTTGGATTCAGCAAAGGAGTTTTCATTATTTAGTTATTTTAATAATTTTTTTAATTAGTGGATTTTAAGTTTCAATGTAATAAGGCCATGGGCCACTAGACTCATATTTATTTTGGGTTATATGTTGGGTTTTTAATACTAGACATTTAAATTTCATGCTAAAATTAAGCTAAGACATGTAACAACTTAGTTTTTCTTTCCTAATTCACCAAGGTATCATTTAAATTTATATTTTATACAGAATATTAAATTACTAAGTTTTCTGGTTAAAATGTTTAAACCTGATACTCATTTTCCAAAATGTGACATGTTTTATAAAATTCCTTAGTGACATACCAGATCCGGTTGTAGTGTTTGGGCTGGGTTTGGGGTGTTACAGCTGAAGCCCTCAATTGGGAATTGTTTTGTGAAAAGAGACCAAGTATGGATGAGGAACTAGTTCATGAATTCTACGCAAACTTAACCTCAAGTGAATTGGCCGAAGTTCTAGTCCGCGGAATCAAGGTACCAATAAATTCAAATGCTATTAATGAATTCTTTGAATTACCTGATTTCGACAACGATGAATATTCTTCTCTGTTGAGCAGCATTAAGACTGAAAATTAGCAAGAAATTCTCGAGGAACTTACAGTTCTAGGTTCTAAGTGGACTGTGTCAAAGCAAGGAATACACGTGTGTCGAAGAGAGTATTTGACACCACTTGCGAAGGTATGGTTCTATTTCATCCGTTTCAGCCTTATGCCTAGTTCGCACGGGACTACAATCTCATTAGAGCGAATGGTTCTATTATACTCAATTCTAACTGGAAAGACCATTGATGTGGGCAAATCATCCTAAGGGAAATGCGAAATTGTGCCGTTAGACATTCTGGGCCGGCCTATTTCCCCTTTACGATAACAATTGTATGCTTAAAAGCAAAACTCCTTGCGGATGTGAAGAAGACAGAGTATAGTCAAGGCACAATCACCGATTGGGACCTCTACCGAGTAGCTGGAGATTCTGTTCTACAACAACGAGTTGAAGAGAGCGAATCTTGAAGAAGCAGAAGATGATCCCACAGAAATCCCGCCAGAGCAATAAACTAAAATCCCTAATGGGGAAGATTCAATGGAACCAGAAGCTGAACCTGATATCGAACCCTCAATTTTTGGAGCTCCACCGCCTAGCCCAGATCGTCGTGATGAGCTGTTGAAGCTAATCGACTTAATGCAACACATGCAATGGCATCAACAAGCCTACTGGAGATACTAAAAAATAAGAGATGACTCGATGAGGAGTGCCCTCAAGAAAATTTAAAATGACCCATTTATTTTTGTGCCTGAATTTCTAGATTTCATATTTGAACCATGGATTTCATCATCAAAGAGGGAGCAAGGCGATTCATGCAAAAGAAATACTGATGGAGCAAAAGATGAGTCGAATTCGGAAAGATCGACAAACAAATAAAAAAGGGGAGGACTTCAAATTTAGTTTATTTTTATTTTTAAGTATTCTAGGATTAGGTTAATTAGGAATTTTTATTTTTTCAAAATAAAACAAGAGATAGGAATCATGAATAAAATTTGAACAAGTCACAAAGGCTAAAGTGTGGAAATAGATATATACATGTCTAGGATTGGATTTTAGAGAGAGCCTGGTACTTAAACAGTCAATTTGACTTACCTCCTCTTTTCTAAATATCCTACCTGGTGTATAGTATCTATTCACTTTAAACAATGAAGACATTGTTCACTTTAAGTAGGGGAGACCGAAAATTTGAATTAATTCCACCCAAAATAAAATTTTCTTTTAATTATGATTAGGATATATTTTGTTTAATAATTTGAGATTTTGTTAAGTATGCTGAACTTTAGTATTAATAAAGTTCTATTATTTCAATAAGTTATTATGTTAACTTAATAATGATATGAATGTATTTTAATAAAACATGTAAATTCGTACCATAAAATTTTTAATTCCCTACGAAAAAATTAGGCATGCATGAAAGTTTAAGTCTTTAGAATTGACTTAGTAATTTCTTGAGGCGAAATCCTAGGAAGCATGGAATATTGAAAATGATTTAGGCAACTATTGTTTGGATTGTTTGAGCCTTTCAAGCCGACCCTAATAAAATTATCCTTTGAAACCCAACTTTGAGA
The DNA here is from genome assembly GCA_025503065.1 of Gossypium bickii. Classification (NCBI taxonomy): domain Eukaryota; kingdom Viridiplantae; phylum Streptophyta; class Magnoliopsida; order Malvales; family Malvaceae; genus Gossypium; species Gossypium bickii. The sequence continues at coordinate 20,379,656 of CP106717.1, forward strand.
CTATATGGCCTAATTTTATTTGGACCTATGCAATATTTAGCCATCAATTTTCCCTTCATTACTTTTAAAATTGTACCAAACACTAGACTCAATACTATTCAGAATATCACTTGAAAATAAGTTTGGGGAAGTTGAAAAGACGTATCAATTGCTCGAAGATTGTAGTACATGAAGCAAGTGCTCGAATTTGAGCTTGAAAATTCAAAAAAAAAAAAACATGTACTCGTAATAAAATAAATGGTCGAAAGAGCATAAGTTGGTGTATCAAGGGTAAGAATTCCGAAGGTTTGATTTTAAGCTGAGTCTAGGGTTTTTAAGCCAAAAATTTGTCTATCTTTTACCTACCTCTAAGCCCAGCCACGTTACAACCTTATTAAAGACCTATTGATTCAAAGTTCCAATGTTACCTACATTAGTGGAGAGAAATTGCTCTGTTCAACATATGAAGATATCAGTTAAGCTTAATGATTGCAGTTTAATTTTGAAAGAAGGAATTAAAATCAAATTGGTAGTGAGTAACATGTCTTTATTAAGAAACATTTAGTCTAATTTTGCTAGTATAATAGTTGTTGGAGGTAATTTGAATGATATGTATACTTAAGTAGCATAATTATCAAAATTCTTGTTCTTGAGCATAAGTATACCTAATTCATAATTTTGGGAAGAATGTTCTGAATAAGTTTTTCAAAAGGTGTTTCCGAGAAATTCTTTTCAATTTGTGCATCACTCGGGAGGAGCAATGAATTATGTTTGGGGGTGTGGAAACATGAAAATTTACGTGTTTTTACATGGCCTTTTTAACGTAAAATCATGCTATTTTGGTTAAACTCTTGCCGAAAAATAATTAAATATTATAAAATAATTAAATTGTGCTAAAAATATGAACATGATGAATTTTAATTAATTTTATAGTTAATTTTTATTTATTTTGACTATTTTTGACAGATTCGCACAAAGGGCGAAAATTGGCTCGGCAGACACTACTCGAAGAACAAAATCGAGAAGCAACTCGAAGTAACAAAGCAAATTTATTTCCATCCCAAGATGGTCCGATTATGGATATCAAATCATAATATAATTAATTTTAATTTATTCCCTATTTAATTTGGGCTAAATAAATTATTATTAATTAATTATGGAAAAAGGGTCCAGTTAAACTGCACCGGTTGAACCGAATTCAATGAACCAAACCAACCACCAATTGGGCAGCCCAAACTGTCCATATGCTGGCCCAAATCAGCTTATTAGCTGATTAATTAAGCTTGCAAATAAGCCCTTGAAGACTTGTCAAAGTTGCATTCAACCCCTTCCACAATTAGTGGCTTTGTAGATTTGTCCCATGCCATATTTAGCAAAGTTGAAGCCATCAACTTTGCCACATAGGTGGCCGACCAAGGTGTGGCTCTTTGGCTGCTATTTTTAGCAAACTTTAGCTTCCACATTCACCTATAAATACCACCCTTGGCTGATCATTCAAATCATCCCTCATCCCTTAAACATTCCCATTCTCTCATCATTTCTCTTCTCTCCATTCTCTCTTTATCTCCAAAAATAAAACCAAGCCTTCTTATGCTGATTTCTCCTCTTGGAAAAGAGGTGTTTTCTCAGCCATTTGGAGCAGCAATTGGAGTGTTAATAAGCCACCTTGATAGCCGAGGACAACAGAGAATGAAGAACGGAGCAATCATTCAAGCCACGGAGAAAAACTGGATTTGCTTCTTGTTCCCTATCTCTTTAAATTTCATTGTTGTTTTGAAAAACATGTTTATGAATATTTATTCTATTGGAATGGTTAATTTAATCAGCTTAGCTTGAATTTAATTCATATTGGGTTGATTGCTTTTCGTCCTCTTAAATTATTAAAATTGTGTATAGGCCTCGGTAAAATGCTTAATTAAGTAAAATCATGCCTAAGTTATTCTGGCATTATAATTGCTTAGATAACTAAAGAATTAATTATTTAAACGCATTGAAATTGTAATTAATTGACATAGTACTTAAGCAGTGCATGTTTAATTCTTCTAAGGTAGTTGAAGATTAGATTAGCATTGTATTTGGTGATACATATGCCTTGCATAAGTTGCAAGATTTTTGTGATTAAACTGTTTCAAAATAAGGATACTTTGTTACCATAGTCTTTTATATGCTTATTAGGTTGAATTAATCGTTTGAATCGACATAGGAATATGCGAGAGATTGTTTAATTTAATAAGTATGTATGTGCAATAACATGTTTACCTTTATAAATCTGTTTAATTGGTCGAATTGACATAGGAATATGTACAAGAGATGAATGGATTTTTTATTTGTAAATATGTTCATAAGTTAGCAAATTACTGAGGTGCCATGAATTTCTTCGTAACAAGTATAAGCATGAGTTTAATAATTCTAAGGTAAGAAATGTAATTAATCCAACACAATTATATCATCTTGATTAAAATCAGCTTTTGAAATCGTGGATTAGAAATTTGTTTTATTTTATTTCACTTTGTTTATTTTAGTTATTAAATTTTTATTAAATCCAAATATTTTCCCTTCACCAAAGTGTTTGAAATCATTTTGATAAATAATTCTTTTACAGTCCCTATGGGTACGATAAGTCGACATTTACTTGTCACTTTATTACTTGTTGCGATTGTGTACACTTGCACATTTCCACTGTTCCAGCCACCGGCGGAACCCTGAATAATAAAACACCTGAGGCTGCCTACGAATTCATTGAAGAGATGTCACTGAATAACTATCAGTGGCAAGTCACGAGGACAAGGCCAACAAAAGCCGCCAGTGTTTTCAACCTCGACGCAGTAACCATGCTATCAAACCAGGTAGAGATGTTAAATAAAAAGATTGATGGTTTATGTGGTTCCTCGCAGGTACATCCAATTATGCAGTGCGATATGAATAGAGGAGGGATGAGCAATACAGAATATCCACCTTACAACTCGAGCGCTGAATACGAGCAAGTTCACTATATGAGTAACAATTTTAGACCTCAAAATAACCCTTATAGTAACACTTGTAATCCAGGTTGGAGGAACCACCCCAATTTCTCATGGGGTGCTCAAGGAAACCAAAGACAACAACCCCTCGCAGGCTTCCAACAATAGCCCTACCCATAAGAGAAGAAGTAGAACCTTGAAGAGATGCTGACAAAATTCATCGTGGTGTCAAAAACTCATTTCCAAAACACCGAGACAACACTTAAAAATCAACAAGCATCGATTTAAGGGATCGAGAACCAATTAGGTCAGCTTGCTAAGTTGATCTAAGAACGAGCACAAGGAAGCCTACCAAGCAACACTGAAACTAACCAAAACGAGCAACTTCAAGCCATAACAGCTCATGTTAGTGAAGGGTTAGATGAGCCCAAATTAAGGCAAGAGAATGTGGTAGAGGAAGGTAAGATTGAGGTAAGCCATGACAAACCAAAACCGGTAATTAAAGAGTACCAACCTCGTGTGCCATACCCCAATGCGATGAAGAAATACAACACAGACGAACAATTCGGTAAATTTCTTAAACTTTTAAAGAAATTACATATTAACTTACCATTTCTTGAAGCTCTTTCGTAGATGCCAGATTCAAGGAAATTTTTAAAAGAGCTTTTAATAAACAAACGGAAGTTAGACGAGGAGTTGCATGTGGAACTAAACGCAGTGTGCTCAGCAATGTTGCAAAATAAACTACCCCGAAAATTAAAAGATCTAGGGAGTTTTACAATTCCATGCTTAATTGGTAGTTTATCTGTTGATAATGCTTTAGTTGATTTAGGGGCAAGCATCAATGTTATGCCTTATAAAATGTTTAAATAGCTAGGTCTAGGGAAACCCAAACAAACTAGGTTGAGCATTAAATTAGCCGATAAAACTATTAGAATTCCTAGGGGTATAATCGAAGATGTTCTCGTGAAAATTGATAAATTCGTATTCTGAGTAGACTTTGTCGTTTTAGACATGGATGAGGACAATAATATTCCTTTGATTTTAGGAACACCCTTTTTTAGCAACTGCCAGGACTAAAACTGATGTTGGTACAGGAGAACTCATACTCCGTTTAGGTGATGAATCAATCAGTCTTCAGGCTCTTGACTCGTCTAGGACATCAAGCAAACAAGGTGAGAAAATAAATTCTATTAATGACCATTCGGTTAAATCTTCTTTTTAGGAAGCACCACAGAACTACACAACTGAGCCAGATCTTAGACCTCATACCAAAAAGGAAATAACTCAAGAGGAACGAAGGCTTCAGATCGATGAACTAGATGAGTGGAAGACACATTTCAAGGAAAAACTAGGAATACACGAAGCAAAACCGAAGCAACTCCATGATAAACCTAAAGATGGGACAAAAAAATTTCAAATCGGGGATAAAACAGACCCTCGGATTGCCACCTCAGACCTTGATACAAAAAAAAATATCCCTTTTAAGGTACTCAATGTCTTCCTTTACAGAACTGTCGAGGCAAGTAATCCTATATTCGGCACTTTTAAAGTAAATGCTACTCGACTTACGGGCGTGGTCGTGGCCATGTGGATACTATGGATTTTCGTACTAGCATGGCAGAGATAGTACAAACCAAAGACGAAAAAAAATCTCCAAGCCACGGGCGTCGACTAAACACCACGACTGTGCGATACAGCTGTGGTCGACACTGTTTTATCAACATGGGTGTGGTGATCATTACACGAGTGTCGAAGAAACGAACGAGGCCCAACACGGCCGTGTGATACGGCCGTGAATAAGTCCTCTTGGTTAGGGTGAACCGAAGAGGAGGTGAGTCACTAGGACTGCTTAAGTACCAGGCTCTTCCGGATCCAATCCTAGACATGCGCACAGGGGTTGCCACACCCTAACTCGGTGACTTAGCCATAGGTTTGTTTAATTAGGCATTAAGTCTTATGTAAGTGTTGGGGTAAACTAGTCTTAGGGTTCAAGTACTTGTCATGCTAATCTACATTCCATTCCATTTCTACCCTTCTACACATCATACTATAAATCACACAAGGGATAGGGGTACTTACCTGGTGGACTGCGGGTCGGAGACTTAGGTGCCATGCCAAAAACCTGCTTATTTCAAAAATATTTTCATAAAACTCATTTGGGCTCGCTTTGAAAATGTTTTGGGCCTTAAACCCCTAGGTCGAGGGTTTGAAACTGGGCTCTGATACTAAATTGAAACACCCCACACCTGGCCCACGAGCCTTGACCGGATCTAGTATTTTCCTCGATGTCGCCCGGTTCAAAATTTTTTTGTTACTGAGGAAAAGCTTGTGTGTTTTGAAAGGAAGATTGTTTTGGGTTGGGCTTGTGTTGAAAACAAGTTTATTTTATATTGAAAACCCTTTTATTTCAGGTGACAAAACGTTTAGGCTTTGTTTTAAAATAAATTTACTTAAACTTTACTTGATAGAAATTCGTACATAGTAAATAAAAGTAAAATAAAGTAATCCAACTATGGCCTTATTACATCAAATAAATCCCAAAATTAAAACCAAAGTACTTAAAATAAAATAGTCCAAATAAAATGAATTTCTTGCTGGGCATGGCCATCCCTAAGCTTCTGCCGAACCCGGTCCATTACTGATCGTCACCTGGAAGAAAAAGTTCCCCAACGGGGTGATCAAATAGACTCAATGTGTAACCAACACTAAGATTTAATAAATTCAGGCATACATTATCATATCACATACACATTCATATATCAGATAGAAAAAGTGATGCAACCCGAACCCAAACCTATATGTCATCCGCTACACATCACCCGTACCATCCTGCACACCGTGGGGACTACTAAGTCAACCCTCCATCCGCTACACACCATCGAAGGCAGTCGCTGCAGTCGACGTGCTCATCGCCCTTATAAATATTCGTGGCATAGCCACCAGATTAAATAATTGTGACCGATGTCACCACATTCAGATACCGTGGTCTTAGATCACCACATTGAGATAATGTGACCGAAGTCACCACATTCAGATATCGTGGTCTTAGATCACCACATTCACTTCCCCTTTTTCAATAACCCATATGCCCCATATCATACATATTATGCATTAACATGCCTAATTTCACATTCTTATCACTGTTCACATATGAGTCATAACATATATTCATAATCCTAGTAGGAGTAGGAAACGTACCTAAGTACTTTGTACAACAATATGCTACCTTAGCCATATTCACATTCTTATACATACTTATATTAAATATTGCCCTAAACCGTATTAAAAGATAGTGTGGGGTACACACCTGATTAGCTTAACAAATTCACTGAAATCCCGAAATTCGATCTACTACTTTAGATCCTTAACTCCCTACATTCGGCCATCATTTTAAATTTAATGAAGACCATTCGGCCATAAAACCAAATCCTATTAGGATTGTTATTACTCAAAACTTACCTTGGTGCCGATTTCACTACTTAATCGAATCCCGAAATCTTTGCTATGCTCTTTCTTGTATTCGGCCAAACACTAGATCTCTTCATAGGTTAGTTTTCGGTTTTTAGGATAATAAGAAATAGATCTAGGTATCAAAATAGGCCATGGCCGAATGTACCTATGTGCTTACCTTGTGGATTTTAAATCCCGAAAGTATCCCTTATTAAAGTCGACAACCCCTAAATCTCGAAACCTCCCTTCCATAATTCGGCCAAGATTAATAATAGGGGTTAGTCCCTAAATTTCGATAAGTCTAAAATATAAAGAATGGAAACCAAACTTGGATCTTACCCTTACTTGATGAAATCGACAGCACCTTTGCTTGAAGCCCCTCAAAGAGTTTCAGCTATCCTTGCTAGATAGTGATTGCTTTGCCTCGGTTGAGATCTAATGAACAATCGGCTAGGAACTAAGAAGATCTTATTTTCGGCTTTTATAAAACTTGTGAGAAGAAGGAAAGAAGGGTTGAGTAAATAGTAATAGTCTTTGAAGAAGAGATGGAGAAGTCGGCTAGGCTCTCTTAAGTTTTCGGCTTTGTGGAGATTTGAAAAGAAAAGGAAGAACAGTGGCAGAGAGAATTCGGCAGAGAATGGGAAGGAAAAGGAAGAAGAATGAATAATGAATGGCCTCTCTTTTCCTCCTATTGCCGAAATTACTATGCCAAGACTCTCTTACTTGGCCATCACTCCTCTATTTTGATAGCTTTATCTCTTTAATTATCACCTAAAATAAAAGATAATTCAGCAACTATCCTTACTTAGCCGAAATTATTAAACTCAAAGTCCCTTACTTGGCCATCACTTCTCCCTTATTTTCCTAATTAAAGAATAATTCCTCATTTATCATCTTTTATCCTTAAATAAAATAAAAGGGATAAAACTCCTAAAATTTAGCCATGTGCCGTCCCCCTATTCCCTCTTATTGACGCCACTTAGCAAAATAAAGGTTTTAAAATTTTGCTCTCCACGCGACTCGAACACAAGTCCTTCCCCCTAGCATGTGGCGTCATTTCCAGAGCTCTAAGTGGTGCCTCCAAGCCACTTTTCCAAGCTCATTTGTGTGTCATGTTTTGCATACAATTCCTCTTAAGACCACCTTGCTTCATGTCCCCCTTTTAAACTTTAAACTTATCATTTCTAAAGCATTTCCTTACATTTCCAAGACATTTTCTTACATTTCCAAGACAAGACATTTCCTTACATTTACAAGCCATTTCCTTACATTTCCAAGACATTTCCTTACATTTCCAAGACAAGACATTTCCTTACATTTCCAAGACATTTCCTTACATTTCCAAGACAAAACATTTCCTTACATTTCCAAGACATTTCCTTACATTTCCAAGACAAGACATTTTCAAGACATTTCCTTACATTTCCAAACACTGCCAAAACCTACTAACTCATGAATTATGCACGAACGCATAACCCCTAATCTAGGATGTTACAAGTATTTCGGTAATTTTGGAAACCAGGGGTACTTTGGTAATTTTGCAAATTGGGGGTATTTCAGTAATTTTGTAAACCAAGGGTATTTCAGTAATTTTGTAAACAAAGGGTATTTTAGTAATTTTGTAAACCAAGGGTATTTCAGTAATTTTGTAAACCAAGGGTATTTCAGTAATTTATAAATCAAGGGTATTTCAGTAATTTTGTCAACCCCTCAGAAGGTCTACAGTCATCTCAAGCGACTCAAGCATTCTAAACAGAGATAATGATGCGAATGGGCCTAAGGCCCATTCTCGGCCCAAATAGGCCCACACACTCGGGTGGCCTATTTAGCCCAAATATAGCCATAGATATAAGATTCACACAGTCTAATCCAACATCTACTATACAATCATACAACCTATTCATATGGGCCCATGGGCCCACTTGGCCCGGTTCGACCCAAAAGCATCAGCCCACAAGAATACACTCATGATGGCCTCGACTATCGCATCGAAGCTCCCGCACGTGCGCTTGCACGCTCGTGGGGCTACCATCACCGTGTGACCGGCATTTCGGCATTTGCCGCTCTATAGCTAGAGTAGGGCGAAATACACACCTGATAGAAGTCTGAAGCTAATCTGTGCTCCGAATGCTTTTATGCCCAAACGCCCACCAAGGTATGCCTCCTCTCTTCATAGGTAGCTCTATTTAAAGCCAGCTTCTCACCTTCCCTCTTGCTAACTTTCCGATGTGGGATCCCTTCTTCAGTAGAGTTTAAATCCAACACAAACTCTGGCCGTCCAATCCGCAAAATAAATACTCCCTTGCTTGTCATGTGATTTGAACCTAGGCTCTCCCATCAGCCAATTCACGCCACTTGCCACTAAGTCACCAGCTCCTCTTGTGACTAAAATCATGCGCAGCTAAATACAAGTCTATGGGCCAAACTCCAAGTTCACTTAAAAATAAATCAAAATGAAATGCCAGCGCCAAGGCTTAAACCTTGGACCCCTCTTGCTTTCTTGTGGTGTCACTCCCTTGCTCCCTAAGTGGCGTCACTTTGCCACCACACCACACTTCTTTTTGTGTCATTTTCCTCCACAATTTATTCTTAAAGCCTACCTACTAACTCCAGGGTTTTATTCACCTAAAACCAAAATTTTCCTAAAGCCTAAATTTGATCACGGGACTTCATAGAAGCCCCTTAACCTTCCAAAATCACTCACCTAATAGGTCCAACTTGCATTAGAGCCGTTCTCTCATTCTAAAAAATTTTAAACGCTCCCACGCCCAAGGCCCAATAGGCCCAATTCTACTAGGCCCAAATTTGGGGCGTTACAAGTTCTATAATTAAGTGAGCTTATATGTTTAAATTCCACATCTTGAGAAGAAGCTCGTATTATTAATGAAGTTTTAATTAATGTAATTATTTGAATCTTAGTTCATCTTTCTAAGTTAGGTAATTTGTCAATTCAATCTCGATTCTAACCATTTATTTCATCCTTTATCCACACCTTTAACCAAAGCCCCATTACAACCCTTAAAAGACCTTTTGATCTATGTATCATTTCATTCTATAGTGGTGGAGATTTGATTTTCATGCAAGTCTATGGGATTAACTTTTCATGTTTGACTTTTGAGTGCTTAATTTGAACCTAAAACACTTTTAGTGATTTGAGTGAATCTTTAGTGAGGATGTCAACTCTTTTCGATTTTGAATTAAAGGTGATTATTTAGGTAAGGGGAAACACCTATGTTTTCTTGCTATAAAAACTATGACTTTGATTGCTTGAATCTTTAGGACTCTTCTACTTAAATTATCAATGTATGAATTACCTTTGAATTATGCTGAAACACTATTGATAAATATTATGAACTCAGGAAGTTCATTTTTATTATGAGTTGAGAATTTTTCTTGAGGACAAGCAAATGCTTAAGTGTGGGGGTATTTGATAAACCGCAATATATACATATTTTAATCCCAAATTTAGCATACTTTTTGATGATTTATCTCTTGAATTGTGGAATTTGATGCTCCTAATCCTTTAATTTCATGTTTTATACTTAGGAGAACACCGGAGGGTGAAAAGAATGAGAAACGGGCCAAAAACAGAGAAAATGGGCCAAAGTACGAAATCCACACAACCTGGAGAAATCCACACGACCGTGCCTCTTTAGCAAACCCGAACACAGCCTGGACTCGATTTACACGGGCGTGCCACACGGGCGTGTCCCTGCTGTGACCGGTTTTAATTCCATTTGGATTAGGATACTTAGGGGCAAAGAAAGACATTCCGAAAGCCTATATAAACACCCTAAGTGTGACCTAAAAAGGGGCCATTTAGGTAGCCAAAGAGTCAAGCCAAAGAAGTCGAATAGTGGGATTTACTCGAAGACAGCCAGTTGATTCATCTCAAGAAGCCGGAATTATACTCAAGACGGAAGATCTTCCCTTCAATTTCCTTCAGGGGGTTTTAGGGTTTTTCTTATGTTTTTTTTTTATACTTTCTTCTGAGATATATTCTTTATTAAACATGAACTAAACCCCTCAAATACCTGAGGGGGATGAAACCTAAGACGGATATTGTTATTGTTTTCTGAACTATCTTATAAATACTTGATTTGTTCTTAATTATGTATTCTTAATTCTTGTTTTAATATTTTAGGATATTGATTCAAGTATTGATGTGCTTAGGCAGTGGAGGAATATTCCCTGTTTAAGATTATATCTAGCATAATTAAGCGGGGTTGATCGCAACCCTAGAGATAGGATGACAAAAATCTGCCGGATTAGGGTCAAACCTAATATAGGAGTCCATAGATCGAGTTAATGCAATTCTATGGGTTTTAATTAGAAAGAGATTTTAATTAATCAACCTAGGGTTAGACGTTAGTAGCCTCGAGAGAGGTATTAATATATATTAGGGAATCCTACAGATCAAGTCAAGTGAATAAATTATCTGGTTAAGAGTTAATTAACAAGTGAGGTCTAGGTGGATTCTTCCTCGGGTATTGTCTTAATCAATTGGTTTTTCCCAAAAGTATTTTCCCCAATTCCTTCTCTTTGTCTTAGCATCTTGAGCTTAGTAATTAGTTAGTTTTAGATTAAACAACAATTCGCTTAATTCTTAGGCTAAATAATAAAAAGATAGTAATTACTAATACTCTTGGTCCTTGAGGATACGATACTTTCGGTCTTGCCATAACTATACTACCAAACGATAGGTGTGCTTGCCTCAATCGTTTTCGTAAGTTAGTTTCTAGGCTCGATCATTCATTATATAAATATTAAGACTTTTAGACACGATCAAAATGAATAAAAAGGGAAAATCAAGCCAAAATCTTGTCCATCTTCTCCCTCTTATTGCAAAAATTAGAATGAAGACACAGCTAGCGTTTGGCCAACTTTCAAGCTCAAATGTAAGTCCGTTCTTGCCCCGTTTTTAATGCTCTTTACATTTTTGAAGTCGTTATCACTCGATCTATTTATTTTTACCATTAATTCAAGGAGTAAACAAGGTCTAGGGTTTAACCCATGTTAGACATTTGTTTATTTTGATGTCTAATGGTAGAAAATGAATGTTTGGTGTTAGATAAACAACTTTTACTAAGCGATTTTTGATGAAAATGCTTAAAAGGACATATTTGTAAAAGTTATAAAATATGTAGTGGAAGTGTGTTTTGATGGAAATTGGGGGCTGTTATAGTTATAAAAATGGTTCAGCTAGGCTTGTACATTAAAGAAATTTAACACGTTTCATTTTACTAGCCTAGAGACCAAAATGTAAATATGTTAAAGTTTAGGGGCAAAAATGTAATTTTTCCATACCAATATTTTTGGACTGAATTGAATAATGTGAATAATAAATGAGTTAAACTTTCCATTATAGATCAAGAGAAATGAGGTTCAGACCTAGACCGGGGGAAAAATAAAGTATTTGACAATTAGGTCCCATTTCTATATTTTTGTACTGAGGTAAGTTCGTATGTAAATAATGCATTGTTATTTATGCTTTAATTGCTTTAATATTGTATGAATTGTGATTTACCCTTTGAACGTAATCGTCAAAGTTGAACAAGCGAGAAATCTTAGCTGAACCTTAGGAATAGTTAGGATACAAATGTCATGACATTAGGGTTATTTGAGATTTCGTGTAAAACTATATCTGGGATATGGCATCGATATGAGATTTTGTGTAAGACCATAGCTGAGCTATTGGCATTGATAAAAGATTCCATGTAAGACCATATATGGGATATGGCATTGGTATAGTATTGTGTGTGCGAGATTCCCGAGTATCTTTTAGTATTCCAAATGGTTTAACGGGAAACTCAACGAGAATGTCAAAGTGGTAAAAGGTTATGGTTATGTTGCGAGTTGGTACAGGTACGTACGTAAAACTCATTGAGTAATGAGCTCAATATGTGATGAACCCTTGCTAAGGTTATGAATGAGTAAGTTATAATTAGAAGACCTAAATACTATTTATGCCAAGCTTATCATGTTATTTGTATGTCACATGTGTGATTATAATGCTTATTATTTGCATAGGAACTTACTAAGCTATACAACTTACACCTTTTTTTTTCCCTTTTCATATAGTGTCACCAAGCCAGCTCGGGGATTGGAACTGTCAGAGATCCACTCACACTATCAACTAAATATTTTGGGTACCATTGATTTTGAGATTTTGAGTTATGGCATGTATAGGGGCATGGTCATTTTGTTACGTGTCATAATTGAATTAGCCAAATGTGTTGACTTATGTTGGTTGATAAATCATTTTGTAAATAACCATTGAAATTGGCTAATATTTGTTTAAGTATATATATATGCATATGATGATGCTTTTCATGGATGTGGGAAATTGCATGATTTAAGTTGAGATATATGTGATGTTTGTGTATGATAAATGATAGCATGTGAATGATGTATTGATATCTTGTTTGTGGCTGATTTGGTTATATGTATATGCTTGGATTGGTGTTGCTTGTTGTTGGGTAGGTTGGTGCAAGTAAGGGTGGCAAAATGGCTTGGTAAATAGCCTTATTTTTGTCCACATGGGTAGACACACGGGCGTGTGTCTAGGCCGTGTACGACTATGCCCCACGGGCATGTGTTTCAGCCGTATGTCCCCTGCACCTTAATTGATGCAAAACAGAATGTCCAGAATTGAGCACAAGGGCAGTGGTGTGAAGTCTGCACCTATTTTATGAAAAATCATGAAAATTAAATCAACCACATGGCCTAGCACACGGGCGTGTGGCACAAGTCAGAGAGCTCTCTATTTTGAACACGGCCTGTAGCACGGGCGTGTCTAAGGGTCACATGGGGTGTCCCTTAGACCACACGGGCATGTGGACCCTGTAGCATGAAAAATTTTCTAAGTTTTATAAAATTTTCTAAAGTCCCCAGTTTAGTCCCGAACTATTTCCAATGTATGTATTGAGCCTCTTAGGCTCGTTTTAGGGACAATATGGATGTATGTGAAAAGTTTTAAATTTGGATGGAAACTTACGTCTTGGTTTTGTATGTTTGCTTGTGTTTAAGTCTAGTAATACCTCGTACCCTGTTCTGGCGTCGAATACAGGTAAGGGGTGTTACATTTTTCACTTGAGAGATTAGCAAATTTGCATATGTCAGAGATATTTAGATTGCATGGTGTGCTAGTTTCTATTATTTTCAATAGAGATCTGCTGTTTATGTCTCGATTTTGGAGCCAGTTGCATGAGGCTTTAGGTACTCGATTGCATTTTAGTATCCTATTTCATCCTCAGACCGATGGTCAATCTGAGCAAGTGATCCATATACTCGAGGATATGCTTAAATGTTGTGATTTGGAGTTTGAAGGTAATTGGGGGAGATTTCTACTATTAGTTGAATTTGCATGCAACAATAGTTTTCAACCGAGTATTAAAATACGCCGTATGTGGTTTTGTATGGTCGGAAGTGTCAAAATCCATTGTATTGCACTGAGCTTAGTGAGAAAAGTTTTTCAAGGTTGATTTGATGTGAGAAACCGAGGAAAAGATTAAAGTCATACGAGATAGTTTGAAAGCAGCTTCAGATCGATAGAAAGCCTATACGGATTTGAAAAGAAAAGACATCGAATTTCAAGTCAGCGACAAAGTGTTTTTGAATGTATCACCCTAGAAGAAAGTTCTTCATTTTGGTCGGAAAGGAAAGCTTAGTTAGAGGTTTATCAGGCTATATGAGATCATTGAGTGAATCGGACTAGTAGCTTACAGATTAGCATTACCGTCAAAGTTAGAAAAGATTCACAATGTATTCCATGTATCAATGTTATGACGTTATCGATCATATTCTTCACACGTGATTTCACCTATTGATGTTGAGATTCAATCAGATATGACATACAGTGAAGAACCAATCAGTATTCTAGCTTGAAAGGTTATGAAACTGAGAAATAAAGGTATAGCTTTAGTGAAAGTTCTTTGGAAATGTCATGGAATAGAAGAAGCTACCTGGGAACCCCAAAAAGCTATGAAATTACAATACCCAAACCTCTTTTTGGTAAGATTTTTTAGGAGAAAAATTTCTTTAGAGGGAGAGTTGTAACAACCTATTTTTAGTGAAATTGGAATAGTAGTTTCGGGACCACATATTCGATGAGTAAATTATTATTTTAATTTCTAAGGTATGTTATCAGGTTCATAAAAAAATTTCGTTAAGAAATTTTAACGTTTGCATGCTTAATTTAGTAAAAATGACTAAATCGTAAAAGGTGAAAAAGTAAAGTTCTATTAGTTAAAGGTATTAACTAGCTATGAAACTTAAATGTGAGTGGACTTAAGTGGTAATTAGACCATTTATGATGTTAGAGGATATTCATGGAAAGGTATTATTGAAATTTTGAATTTTTTAAAGGGCAAAATGGTAAAATGGTTAACAAAGATAAAATTAAATAAGTAAAAGTTCATCATCTCTTTCATTTTGCTTCTCTTCTTTACCGATTCTTCAAAGGAACAAGGCTAGGGTTCAGTTAAACCATTTTTTCTTGCATGGTATGTATTTTGATTCCGTTTTAATGATTTTTATGTTTTCGAGATCATTGTAGCTTCATCTAGCTAGCCCAAGGACTAATTTGTAAAATGGTTAAAGATTTAGGGTTTTTCCATGAACATGTTTGCATGATTCTTGAAGTTTAATGAAATATTATGAGTCTCTGTTGTTAAATAAAAAAGTTTTGCAAATGGATTTTTGATGAAATTGTCAATTAGGGACTTATTTATAAAAGTAGTAAAATTCCATGGTAAAATTGTGAAATACTGATTTGTATGGGTTGATATAGGTCCCTAGGGCATTCGTCTAGCATGAAATGTGGATGAAATTTCTTAAATGTCAATTTACGAGCTTAAGGACTAAATAGTAAAGAAGTTAAAATATTAGGGGCAAAAAATATAATTTTGTGAAAGTATGAATTTTGGACTGAATTGAATAGTATAAGTATTAAATGGATTGAATTTGCTTATTTAGATCAAGATAAACCTTGTACGGATCTGGATCGAGGAAGAGCTAAAACCTTGGATTAGTTGATCTCGTTTCTATGTCTTCGTCATCGAGGTAAGTTTGTATGATAAAATGATGTTTTAATGTTATATTGATCTATGTACTCTTGTGTTATTTGTCATGTAATTAAATACTGGAAGTTCAGTGTTGTTACAACAATTATCGAGCCCCGTTTGAACCTTAGGAATACGTAAGATACAAATGACATGTCATTAGGGTTGCCATTTTTCAGGTACTGGTCTTGAATGTCCTATCGATGGCTGAGGTCCAGCATTTGTTGTAGATACTCAACAGCTTGTGTGAGCAGCATTACGTAGCTTACATTTTGACCTTTAGCTTGTGTGAGCAGACCCATTTCACAGCTCAAGTGAGCAATGATGTAAAAGAAAAGGAAAGGTTACGACTATATGTTTTGCACACTTTGTGTAAGCTTTCTTGCGTATCTAATGTTATTCTAAATGGTCCAACAGGTGTGAAAAGGAAAGGAATAGTAAGTGTTCAAATGACTTATGTCATGAATCTATGAAAAAGGTTGAAAAGGAAATGTTCAATGAAGTACATTTATGTTTATAAAATGATGATTTCAAATGATGTTGTTGAAGTACACATAGCTTACCTTATGATAATTCAAGTGAATTTTGAGTTGATGCACTAACTTGTGTTGTTGATGATGGTTAGGCTTGTGCCAAGCTTGTGTTAGATTGTATCATGTTTAATTTTAAGGTTATGCATTGAAATGGTAATTTATGTTCACGTTTTATGAACTTACTAAGCATTATATGCTTTCGTAGTTTTCTTTCCAATGTTTTATAGATAATTGGAAGCTCATCAAAGATCTAGCATACTATCTAGTGATTATATCGATAGTTTTTGAGGTTTTGGCCAAGGTTATAATGGCATGTATAGGTGGACTTATGCTTAATGTTTGGTTGAATGCTTAGATGTTGATTTTAGTATGTATATATATGTTGCTTGTTTGGTACCATTTTAGTAATGGTTGATTTGTGTTATTTAACTGCTTGTGTTGCATAAGAGAAATGGTTAAAATGGTAAGCTTAGATTGATATGGTATAGGACAAGTTATGGTATATTTTGAAATGGTAGAAATGTGATTAAATATGCATATGTATAGTTAAGTTTGTATGCTAGCTTTTGAGGTGCCTTATATGGAACATTTGTTGAATTGATTTGGTCATTTGAATTTTTTATTTTATGCATGTTTTGGTATGCTTGTGATGCCTTGGTCATGAGTGCAAATTACTTGTAGGTACATGTTTATAATGGTGGTGGAAATGGCTTGAACTTGGTCAATTTCATGTCTACACGGGCATATGGCTCAGATGCCCGTGTCTCAGTCGTGTGTGACACACGGCCATGTGACACGGTCGTGTGTCTCCTATAGGGTTTAAGGCATACAAGTCAGGAAGTTACACGGCCTGGCACACAGGCGTGTGAGGCCATTTGGAAAGTTACATGGCTTGGCACATGGGTGTGTGACTTTGTCATGTGACCCAACATCAAAAGTTACACGGGTATGGACACGAGCTGAGACACGACTGTGTGTCCATATTTCGATTGTGACACGGCCTAAGACATAGGTGTGTGTCTCAACCGTGTGACCCCTACAGTTCAAATTTTCTAACGTTTTCTTAAACTTTCTAAATGATTTCAATTTAGTTCTGAATTGTTTCTAAAGTGTTTTTAGGGCCTCGAGGGCTTGATTAAGGGACGTTATGCATGGGTATGGATGATTTATGATATGTTTATGTTTGGGATTGAAATGTATGTTTTAAAGTTATGCTTTTTATTGTAATGCTCTATAACCCTATTCCAACGACAGATATGGGTTAGGGGTGTTACACACATAGCGTCGAAGGTATGTCTCCAACAATGCATTCACTCATTCGGTTTGCCCACCGGTTTGCAGATGTATGCTAGTGGAAAAATTCATGTGTGAACCCATCAACTTGAACAACTTCGTCCAGGACTGACCCATGAACTGCCTGTCTCGATCACTAATGATAGACTGTAGCGCTCCTCAATATTTCACCACATGTATAAGAAACAAACGAGTTACCTCCTCAGCAGGGCACTCCTTGGTCGCTGGAAGAAAGGTTCCATACTTTGAAAACTTGCCTACCACAACAAAAATGCTAGCAAACCTATCTGTCTTACGCAAACCAACAATAAAATCCATGAATACACTCTCCCATGGTCGTTCCAGAATGGGCAACGGTTGTAGCAATCTGGTTGGAGTCTTTTATTCTACCTTATCTTGTTGGCACACTAGACAAGTTCTCACATAAGCCTCCACATCATTCCCCATGTGAGGACAATAGTAACGATCCTCCAAAAGAGCCAAAATGCAGTGCATTCCTGGATGGTTGGCTCATCTCAAGTCATGACACTCCTTCATGACTTCCTTGCGTAATTTCCCATATTGAGGCACATAAAGGCGGTGCCCATGAGTGCATAACAACTTTCCCTCAAGCCAAAATCTCATCGTTTTCCCCTCCTTCACTAACTCGATCAAGTTTTTGGTTGTGGGATCATGGGTCAATCCCTCTTGAATGCACTCCAATAGAGAACTATTTGGTTGGATGATTGCCACAAACTCTATCTTTTGACTAAGTGCATCAGCCACAATGTTGGCAGTCCTCGGCTTATACTCCATCGTGAAATCGAATTCCACTAGGAAAAGCTATCAACAAGCCTATTTGGGAGACAACTTTTGTGGGTTATAAAATGACTATTGGCAACATTATCGGTAAAGACCACGAACCTGGAACCCAATAAATAATGCCTCCATGTGTGCAAGCAATGCACCACAACTGTCATCTCTTTTTCTTGGACTGTATACCATTGCTTCATCTCATTAAGCTTTCGACTCTTAAAAGCAATTGGATGCCCATCTTGCATCAGTACCCCCTAATGGCATAATCTAATGCATCTGTGTGTACCTCTAATGACTTCAAATAATCTTGCAAAGTAAGTATGGGCTCCCTCATCATCATCTCCTTCACTTGATTAAAGGCTTTCTCACATTTGGGATCCCAATCCCACGTTGTACCCTTCTTCAACAAGCCCGTCAAGGGTGTGGTGATTTTAGAGTAGCCCTTGATGAAGTGTCGGTAATAATTCGCTAACCCAAGGAAAGACTACAACTCCATCACCTTGGTTGGTGCTTCCCAATCAACAATGGCCCAAATCTTATCCTCGTCCATCTAGATCTTTCCACCTTCCATTCTGTGGCCCAGAAATGACACCTCTCATTGGACAAATGAACACTTTTCCTCTTTGACATACAGCTCATTTTCCCGCAACATTTGGAACACCTCCCTCATATGTTCCACATAATCCTTGAGTGACTTACTATACACCACAATATCATCAAGGTAAACAACCATAAAAAATCTAGGAAAGGTTGAAGTACCTTATTCATTTGGGTGCACAATGAAGTGGAGCATTCGTGAGTCCGAAGGGCATCACAAGGAACTCATACAAACCATACCGCATCACACAAGCTGTCTTTGGCTCCTCCCCCTTGGCTATTTGAACTTGATGGTACCCTAATCTAAAGTCTAACTTGGTAAACCTTCTCGTACTATCAAGTTGATCAAAAAAATCCCTAATAAGAGGAATAGGGTACCTGTTCTTCATAGTGATCTTGTTTAAAGCCTGGTAATCGATGCACAACCTTAACGACCCATCGTGCTACTTTTGAAACAACACCACGCTACAAATGGGGCTTTAGAAGGTCTAATGAATCCAACATCTAAAAGCTCTTTTAACTACTTCCGCAACTCTTCCTACTCTAGCTGAGACATCCGATATGGGGCCCTTATTGGTTGTTCAAAATTGCGCATCAACTCGATCTTGTGATCCACCTCCCTCTTTAGTAGCAACGTTTTAGGCAACTCTACTGGCATCACATCCCGAAAAGATTCAAGTAACTGGCCCACTTCCTTTGGAATCTCACCAATGGACGTAATGACTTCTTCGACATCGAAGGTGGCTAAATAGGAGATTTCATCTCTTTGTACTCATTTAGCAAACTGGACCACCAACAATACTTATCCCTTCATGCTTCCTTTCCTTTTTGTTCTTACTATGCATTAATGGTTCGAATAAATCACCATGTAATTGCCAGAGGGACAAATAGATGCATAAATCCGGTCAAGGAAACTTAATCCAACCACAAAATCAAAGTCATCAAGTGGTATTACCTTAATTGTCGCCTTACCAGTCCAATTGCCAAGTTGGAGATCCACTTCCTTTGCAACTCCCTTAATGGGAACTCTTTCTGAGTTCACCATCTTGATCCAACCAGATTCATTTTGGATCATAAGACCAAACTTACGAGCAGTCTCTTCGAACATAAACAAATCAAATACACCTGTGTCAATAAGCACATTCAATCTTCTGCCAGCCATCATGATGTCCGCAAACATCAATCCATTACTCATCTGGTCTTCGACACCCCCGAGTATCAAACCCAGATTCTTTCTTTCTTCTTCCTTCTCGTCACTCTCATTGACGACATTGAACTCAGCTCACTTTGGGTAGTTTCTTGACAAATGTGGGCCTTGACATTGGTAGCAATGTATCAGGCCCTTCTCCTATTGCCTGTTTTGCTTAGCTTTTTCGGTCTCGCCATTCTTTTTCCCCTTGTCTTTGTCTCCCCCACCATTGCCCTTGGGTTTAAATTTAGAAGACTTAGACCTTTATGGCCTTTTAACGGTTAGCTCTAGAAGTGATTCAGCAACGATCATGGCTTTGGAGAGTTTTTCGACCCCCTTCCCCCCCTCGACGTTCTAGTTCTTTCTTAACCCCGGCTTTAGTCCATCCATGAAGAAGAATGCCTCATCTCCATTTAGATTAGAGATTTGCAGCATTAACTCACTAAAATATTTCACATACTCCTTTATTATGCACGAGAATTAATGTAACTTTGCCCGAGCCTCCTTCTTATCCTATTTTAGGTAAAACTACACATTGAACTCATTTTGGAACTCCTCCCACGTCCCAATTCTGGTTCCACCACATCTCACATCTGTTGACCTACAATGCCACCATAACAAAGCAACATCAGTGAGATACAAAGAAGCAGTATTTACCTTAGCATCATCATCTTTGATACCCACTGCACGGAAGTATTGCTCAATCCCCCATAAGAAGTTGTCCACAACATTGAACCCTTGAACTTCTCCGGTTTGGGAGCGTTAATCTTATGGCTTGGTGTTCCACCCAACACCCCATTTCCTACAGCAACACGACACAAAGTAAGCTCTCCCTCAAGCTCCTCAAACTTTGTGTGAAATTCCACCATTGTTACTTCATTTTCTACCTTTATAACCATCATAATAGCTTCAAGAGTCTCATTCTTTTCCACCAGCTTAGCGATAGTGGTGTTGAGGAGAGCTTGCAATACATCCAAATTGGAACTAAAGGCCTTGTCCATTAGTTCCATGAGCTGCTCCTTCTCCAAGCCCAGCTCCTTGATGTGCCCCCATCATTTCGAGAGTGTTCTTTGTTTCCCCTATAGACTCCTCAAGATTGACCACTCGGTCCTTCAGTAACGACAACATAAACCTTGAACAATTAGCCTTCCTAGCCCTCCCACGAGTCTCCATTGGCTTAAAAACTTCAACAATTTCTTTCGACATTTTTCAAAAGTTCCTTCGCAATACTAGCTCGGGTACCAACTGTCACAGGGCTGAAACATTTAATGTTTCAGGTGATCCTGAATAGACGGCTCGGCATGGGAGAGGACTCAGAGATGGCCACACTACAAGCTGATCAAATGTTTTTAATTTGTTCAAATAAATTTATTTTAAATACGTTGTTTTTCATTGAATTATAATAAGGCCATGTATCTCCTAATAGACTTTATGTTTTGGGTTTTATTATTGCTGTTTCAACTATCCAGTCAATAAACTTAAATAAAATTTCTAAAGTTAACATGGTTTTCGAAATAACTCAATAATGAATGTTTTCCTAAAATGTGGGCTTTTTATCTTAACTTAACAAGATACAAGGGTTTTGGGCTTTTGGGCCTTAAATGGTTAATTAGTAAATCGGCTTGAAGTGTGCCTTTAATGTGACATTCCGGATTCGGGCCTAACTTCTAGGCCGAGCTTGGGTGTTATATTTAGAGGTATCAGAGCCTATTTGCAAAGCTCGGGCTGTGAAATGGGCCTTAGATTTTGGTTTTTAAATTTTTTTGGCAGGATTCTTGAAGTGTGGTTCACCGAGCCCTCGATGTCGAGCCAAGTAAGTTTTCTGTACTACATTTGCTTAAGTTACTGAAACTGTATAGATAATGGGCTACTTAGAAAAATAGGCTTCTAGAGACTAAAGCCCGTAGGAAACTTAAGCCTGTAGTGGATTCTCGACCGCGGAATAACTTTAAAAAGTAGTTACTTACATAAGACATGGGCTTAAAACAATGGAAATTACAAACTAATTTCATAAAATTCTTAATTCAGAAATACGCAACGATGAGCACTAGACGAGGTGGAAGAGGCCGCGGCAGAGGCCGCCATATGCCCAACGTAGGAGTAGGGGAGGCTCCGACCTCACCAGTAGCTAAAAGAAGAGTAAATGAATGGGCTGACGCTATGGAAGATGCCATATCACAAGCCATGTTAAGAATCTTGGAAAGGGTCTTGGGCCCAATAATGGTACGGGGAGTCATGGGTCAATCGTGGAGCGACTCTGAGCTAATGGGGCTAAGATTTTCAAAGGAGTGGCGAGGGTGGCTTCGAATGTGGCAGAGTATTGGTTGGAAGCCACCAAAAGAATCATGGACGACCTAGATTGAACGGTTGAACAAAAGTTGAAAGGAGCAATATCCCTACTTAGGGAAGAAGCCTACCAGTGGTGGTTGACCGTAAAAGGAGGGCAACCAACTGGAGCAGATAACTTGGGAGTTCTTTAAATCGGCATTCCAAGGTAAATACATTGGAATGGCCTATGTGGATGCCCGAAGGAAGGAGTTTTTGAGTCTGACTCAGGGAGATAAGCAAGTAGTAGAGTACGAGGCTGAGTTTCTACGCCTTAGTTGATATGCCAAAGGGATAGTCGCGATGGAGTATGAAAGGTGTGTGCAATTTTTAGGATGGATTAAGGGATAGCCTTAGAGTACTGATAACTCCACAGAGGGAGCGAGATTTTGCACTTTTGGTGGAGAAAGCAAAAATAGCAGAGGAGGTAAAGAGCACGGAGCACCGCAACCGAAAGAAAGAGAGGGGCAAGAACAAGGGAATATAGAACCTACGGGAGCCGGACAGAGGCCCATGAGGAGGGCCAGAGTGGATGGGCCGGTTAGAGATGTGGCCCCTATTGCTGCTGTTAATAACGGAATACCATTTTATGCTGAATGTGGGAGAAGGCATCTGGGCGAATGTTAGAGGAGGATGGGAGCATGTTTGGGCTGTGGATCCATAGAGCATAGGGTTAGGCAGTGCCCGAGAAGGCTAGATCAGGATCTAGTCGATGGTAGAGGTAATGTGTAGCCTCAGAGGGGTGGTCAACAACCACCAAGGGGCCGAGGTCAAGCCAGAGGTGGCAATGGCACAGGACGAGGACGTGCAGCACTGGGCAGAGGTGCAAGACAGGCAGAGGCGAGACAGCCAGTGTTGGTTTATACTACTCGTCGCAGAGAGAAAGGTGATGCACCAGATGTGATAACGGGTACGTTCCTTATTTGTGGGCTACCTTATATTGTGCTAATTGATATGGGGTCGACACACTCGTACATTGCTTGTAATAGGACTGAAACAGTAGGGGTTGAGTTTTAAATAGTTGAGAATGGAAGTTAGTAAACTATTTAGGAATATGCCATTGGTGGTGCAAGGAGTTATTTTCCTAGCAGATTTGATGGAGTTGCCGTTTGGTGAGTTCGACCTCATCCTAGGCATGGATTGGTTGACGAGGCACCAAGCAACACTAAATTGTGCCATGAAGCGAATGGTGTTAAGAACGGTGGAAGTTGATGAAGTGGCAGTGATTGGAGAATGACGGGATTATTTGTCGAATGTGATTTCAGCTTTAGGGGCAGAAAAGTTGGTATGGAAGGGCTGTGAAGCTTACTTAGCCTATATCAGTGATTTGAAATCGAAGAGTTTTACTGCCAAGGATTTGGAAACAGTAAAAGAATTCCCTGATGTTTTTCCTAAGGAGTTACAGGAATTACCTCCCAATAGAGAAGTGGAGTTTGGAATAGAATTGTTACCGGGGACGGCTCCAGTGTCCATCGCACCTTATAGGATGGCACCAAAGGAACTAGTGGAGTTGAAGGCCCAGATTCAGGAGTTATTGGACCGCAGATTCATTAGACCAAGTGTGTCTTTATGGGGAGCACCAGTGTTATTCATGAAGAAGAAGGATGGGTCCATGAGGATGTGCGTTGATTACAGGCAGCTGAACAAGTTAACCATTAAGAATAAATACCTTTTGCTAGGATAGATGACCTTTTCGATCAACTTAGGGGAGCCTCTATTTTCTTAAAGATTGATTTGAATTTAGGATATCATCAACTGAGTGTTAAGGAAGCCGATGTGTATAAGACAGCTTTCAAAACTCGTTATGGACATTACGAGTTCTTAGTAGTGTGGTTTGGGTTAACAAATGCACCTGCTGCTTTTATGGATCTCATGAACCGGGTTTTTCAACCATATCTGGACCAGTTCGCGGTAGTCTTCATAGATGCAATCTTGGTATACTCAAGAATAGAGGTTGATCACGATGCACACTTACAGATTATGTTGCAAGTATTAAGGGAGAAGCAACTTTATGCTAAGTTTAGCAAGTGCAAATTTTGTCTAAGGGAAGTCACTTTTTTAGAACATGTGGTTTCCGCTGAGGGAATTAGAGTGGACCCTCGAAAGGTGGACGCAGTGTTAGATTGGAAAGGACCTAAGACAGTGTCGAAAATTCAGAGTTTTCTAGGCCTGGCCGGGTACTATAGGCGATTTGTCAAAGGGTTTTCCCTAATCGCGACACCATTGACCAAGTTGCTATAGAAGGGGGTGTCATTTGTGTGGACTAACAAGAAGCAATAAAGCTTTGATAAGCTTATGAAGGTTTTAACAGAGGCTCCTGTTCTGATTCAGCCAGAGCACAGAAAGGAGTTTACGGTTTATAATGATGCATCACATGTGGGCTTGGGCTGTGTTTTGATGCAGGAAGGGAAGGTGGTTGCGTATGCATCACCCGAACTTAAGACTCATGAAAGGAATTACCCAACCCATGATTTTGAATTGGTGGCGGTGGTGTTCGCACTTAAGATTTGGAGGCACTATTTGTATGGAGAGAAGTGCACCATCTATATGGATCACAAGAGTCTGAAGTACCTCTTGACTTAGAAGGAGTTGAACTTGAGACAGCGTAGATGGATTGAGCTGTTAAAAAATTATGATTGCACGATCGAATATCACCTGGGCAAAGCAAATGTGGTGTCAAATGTGCTAAGTCGTAGAGCTATGTTGGATTTGAGGATAATGTTTGCTCGGTTGAGTCTGTATGGCGACCGGAGTTTGTTAGCCAAGTTGCAACTGAAGCCACTGTGGGTTGAGCGGATTAAAGCTAAACAGTCATTGGATGAAACTCTGAGTTCTCGATTCAAGCAAGTTGAGAATAGGGAAATGGCAGATTTTGGGATGAATGATGATGGGTTATTGTGTTTCTGTGGTAGAATTTTTGTGCCAACGGACGAAGAGCTAAGGAAGTCTATACTGCGGGAAGCGCATAGTAGTTCCTATACTATGCACCTCGAAGGTAACAAGATGTACCGAGATTTACGAGAGCTTTATTGCTGGCCAGGATTGAAACGTGAAATTATGGAATTTGTGGGCAAATGTTTTGTAACAACCCAAACCCGGCCCACGAGCCTTGACCGGATCTGGTATGTCACTGCGGAAAATGTTCAAAAGAATTTGACTTAAAGGTGAAAACATAAAAATTTGTTGCCTTTGGTAAAACATTGTATTTTAAAACTTATAGATAAAACTGTATTGTCACAAATTCCCGGATTTAAAACTTTTATATAAGCTATTATAAATTGATTCAAAAATATTTCCCATTGTTAGCTCAATAATAATATAAACTTCAAAAACCATAAATAAAGTTTTCAAATACTTTAAGTGGCCTTATTATAATAAATAAATATTCAAAAACACTAAAAATATATAATGTCTAAAATAAATAAATCCTCTTCTGCATGGAACAAATAAAATTAACTTCTGCATGGCCACCTCGTATCCACTCCAATCCGGTCCAAGATTCACGTGTCACCTGCAATGTTTGACAAAAATTTGGGTAAGTCAAACAGACTCAGTGCGTAATTAGTCCACTGAATTCCACCCACCTGGCTTAGCCCACAACCACATATTAAATCATATATCAGATAACAAGGCAACTTATTTACATAATTCCACAATTGGGCTTGGCCCATATTCATACCACATATCGGATAATAATGTAATTAACCACATGAGTCCACATATTGGGCTTGGCCCATTTCCACATCGATCCATATTTCATACATAATCATGCATAGTGCACCCAACCCAACCTAGGATCCATCCGTTACACACCCCCGTACCTGCCGCACACACTAGGGGATTACTAAATCGCCCTCCAACCGCTACATATCTCTTTGGCAGTCATGCTGCTCAAAGCCGTGGCTTAGCCACCGATCACCTAAGTGACCCCACATATCTGTATCCATGAGGTGACTTAAGGTCATCCTCTATCCACGGTGATGCACACAGCTATCATCCGCCCACGATGTGGCACATAGCCAACACCCCTTCTTGATGAAGCACATAGCCAACATCAAGCGTCAATGTAGCACGAGGCTAGCATCAGACCACGTACATAAATATGTACACCCTGTCCTTCGATAGTCATTTTCATATCCCACCCCATGCACATACAACATATAATAGTGACATAACGAATAATGTATGTACATGTTATTCAGGCATACAATCACATTCTCATTGGCATATTCACATTCTTATCAATAATTTAACACTGACCTGATTTCTAATATACCCCTTCAGGGTATCCATTCATAATCGCCACTGCACATATTAGCATTTACACAATACATACTATATAACATAAACCCGAAAAACGGTGGGTTAATCACACACCTGATAACCTAAAGCACTAAGCTCTCGATCTCGATGCTATCACTAAGCGACACTACGGCTATCTGCCTATAATTCTCCCCTGCTGCTGGGCCACACCCCGGTGGCCAATCCCGAACCGCAGGAACAGATCTCTTCTTAAACTTAGGGATAGGAACTACCCCTTGTCCTCATTGACGGGTATTCGCCTCCATCAACAATACTTAATCAGCACATCAGATTAGTCACTAAAGTTATAGCCAAAATCAAACAAATACAACTTATAGAATACCCTTCCCAAAATGATCTTGAATCCCGAAAGCTCCTGCTTACTCCTTCTGTCGAAATCCCTCCTACACACCATAGTTAGAATCGGCCTTACTTAATAACCAATATGGCTTATGGCTGAATGTCAACACTTCCTTACCTTGCTTTCCTAAATTCTGAAAACCACCACTTGCCTTGCCGAAACCCCTACTTAACAACTATTAGAATCGGCTATAACAATAATCTAAGAACATGGCCCTTGGCTGAATACTACAGTAGTTTACCTTGAACACTTCAAATCCCGAGAGGCTCCTTTACTACTCCCTAACATTGGCTACACACAAAAAGAACACATCACTATGACCTTACACACATTCGGCCATCCCTAAAACCAATGTCAAACATTTGGTTTCGGCACACTAAAAGAAAGAGAAGGGAAACCGATTGATAATGAAAGAACACTTACCCCTATAGGTTGCTTCCCCCCTAATGATCAACTTCTCGAACCACCCACCTAGGTTCGGCCACAACCAAAAAATAGAGCTATATCTCCATCTTTTGGCTTTGAAGATAACAGAAGAAGAAAAGAAGTGATAAGGGGTTCCAATTAAATATTCGGCTATGGCTCAACAAATGGTGATGGCACATTCGGCTAACACAAAGAACAGGTTTGGCGTTGGAGAAAAGAAGAAATAGAAGAATAGAGAAGGCTTAGGAGAATTCGTCTTTAAGGATGTGTGAAGAAGAAAAAGATGTGAAAGAAAGAAAATAAATGCATCTAACTTTCGGCTTTTGTCAAAGAGAAAATAAGGTGCAAATTCAGTAATAACCAAGATGAAAAGAAAGGTTTTGGAACGAGAGAATTTAGCACACACATTAAAGCTAAATTTCAGGAAACACTAACACCCTATTCAAACCGAAAATGCCACCCCCTTAGAGTCCAATATTCGGCCACCACATTCCCTCTTATCATATCCCAAATTTTCCTCCTATATTTCTTCTCTCACACTCATTCAAAAATAAACAAATAAATCTACAATTATCTTCTATCTACCAACTTAAAATAAATCAACCTTTATCATATATCCTAGCCGAATTTTAAAATAAAAAATCAAGCCTTATCCCATCCTTTTGAAGTCCCATTGCCGTTCAACACTCTTCCCCCCTCTCCTGACGCCAACTTGCAAAATAAAATAGCACTCCACGCTGCCAACATGACTCGAACCTCCTCCCTTCTCCCTTGCTTGAGGCGTCACACTCCAAGGCCCTAAGTGGCGCCTTCAAGCCACTTTACCAAGCCCAATTTCATGTCCACATTCCCTCACAAATTCCCTTACGGCCTCCTTAGCCTAGCTCCCCCTTGAAACTTAAAATCCAATATTTTCCAAGGCACTTTCCCTTCACCTTAAGTTCTCAAAAACTCCTAAAATACATCCCAACACACACTAAGCTTGCTAACACGTGAATTAGGCACTAAATGCATAACCCCTAAATCCGAGATATTACAGTTCTACCCTCCTTAAAAATAATTTCATCCTCAAAATTACTTGGCTCAATGCACTTCTACTCACCACACTACGCTTATGCTGCGCACTCTAATCTTAATAAAACTATCATACCCCCTAGGCAAAGTCTCTAAGTTCAAATGCAAGGCTTCGAACACTTCACCAGCAATGCAAGAATGAGCTTACCCCATAACAAGCAAAACAATTAAAGGTATTCCAGAAATAAGGAACGTACCCGCTGTTACCTCTGGCACATCTTCCTCCTCACGACGACTGGCTGCGTAAACCAACCTTGGTTGCCTCGCATCAGAACCTTCAGCACCTCCGCTTGATGTTCCACGACATCAGCCGAAACCATTCCCTCAATGGTTCAGACCACGACCCCTTGTCGCCTGCTGACCCCCTCTGCCTGGCTGCACATAACCTTGGCCTGCTGTCCGAGCCCTATTTGAATCCTGTGGACAGTCCTTAATCAAATGAGACTTGGACTTACATCTAAATCATTCCCGTTCTCGTCCCCAGCACTCGCTAACATGATACCTGCCACTCCGAGCACACGGTCGGTCCGGATTTCCAGTAGCTGGCTTAGAAACACGAGCAGAATTCTCAACCCTCAATCTTTTCTGAAGACTTCCAAACGATTCTGACGGTTCAAAACTCCTCTTATCCCGGTTCCTATCATTATCTCTGTTCTGTCTCACAGAGTCCTGAATCCCTTCAGCTACCTTAGCCTTTTCTACCAACACGGCAAACTCCCGCTCCTGATGTGGAGCTATCAACAACCTCAGGTCATCCCTTAGTCTGTCCTCAAACCGGACACATCACTCATGCTCCATAGCAACTACTCCTTGAGCAGACTGACTTAACCTTAAGAATTTCGCCTCGTACTCTGCTACGGACTTGTTCCCTGCTCCAGCCACCATCTCCAGAACTCGCAGCACTGCCTGCGATACAGCATCATCCCCCGTCCGATCTTGCTGCTCAACACCAAAAGCTAGTGGTGGTGGCGGTGGTACCTCATTCTCAGATCCTTGACCCGACATAACGGGTTCAGATATGGTCATCCTACCTCTACCGCGTCCTCGCACATTACGACCACGTCCCCTAGAGCTTATTTCTACAATCGCACTTTAATCTGATTAAGAAATTTTATGAATTAGTCCTTGTTCCACTGATTATTCGCGAAGAAGTTTTATGAAAGAAGTTTAGAAGTAATTCTTTCGATCATTCAAAGTTTCAAGTCTTCTATCCTAATTCAGAGAAATACAATCCATTCAGTAGTTCCTATCACACACATTCATCATTCAAACATTCTTGTCTGTTCCTATCCCAGGGGTATTTTCGTCATTTGTCCTACAGGGATATTTTGGTAATAAATCAGGGTCAATTTGAAAAATCTCTATAAATCAAAGGTATTTCAAAATTTGCGAAACTCAGGGTTCTTTTTGAGAATTTGGTTTCCAAATTGGTATGGTTGCAGAAATTTTGGAAATCGGGGGTCATTTTGGTAATTTCATAAAATAGGGGTAATTTTGTAAATTTTCCAAATCAAGGTGTCTTGGTGTTACGCAAAGATAAAGTTCTTGGATACTGTTGCAAAATCAGAAATTTTTATTAAAATCGGGGGTAGCATGGTAATTTTGAAATCCAAGGGCATTTTAGTAATTTTACCACTAGAGGTATTTAGGTAATTTTGTAAATCAAAAATATTTTGAAAAATTTTCAAACTAAGTTTTGCTATAATTTAAATGGGTAATTTGGTGATTTTAAAACTAGGGTTTTCATGAAAATACAGCTAATCCCTTTCGGGTTTTAGTTATTAAGTTTCGCCCGTGAATGAGTCCTCTTAGTTAGGGTGAACCGTAGCTACGCACCAGGTAGGATTCGAGTGAAGAGGAGGTGAGTCACTAGGACTGCTTAAATACCAGGCTCTTCCTGAATCCACTCCTAGACATGCACACAATGGTTGCCACACCCTAACTCGGCGACTTACTCACAGGTTTGTTTGGTTGCACTTAAATCTTATGCGTTCTGTGTTGGGATAGACTAGTCCTATGGTTCAACAGCCCTATGCCACTAATCTATGATCCCTTAATGCCCACATAGTTCATATATTCCAATCAATAGTCAGAAGTACCTACCTGGTGGACTTGGACTGAGAGATACAAAGTGCCATGCCGTAATAACACGAAATAAAAGTCCATATCTTTGAAAAGCCCATCTTTGAAAAATGTTTTTGGACCCAAAACCCTCAAAGCCGAGTTTTGAACCTGGCTCTGATACCAAACTGTAACACCCCAAACCCGGCCCACGAGCCTTGATCGGATCTGGCATGTCACTAAGGAAAATGTTCAAAAGAATTTGACTTAAAGGTGAAAACATAAAAATTTGTTGCCTTTGGTAAAACATTGTATTTTAAAACTTATAGATAAAACTGTATTGTCACAAATTCCCGGATTTAAAACTTTTATATAAGCTATTATAAATTGATTCAAAAATATTTCCCATTGTTAGCTCAATAATAATATAAACTTCAAAAACCATAAATAAAGTTTTCAAATACTTTAAGTGGCCTTATTACAATAAATAAATATTCAAAAATACTTAAAATATATAATGTCTAAAATAAATAAATCCTCTTCTTCATGGAACAAATAAAATTAACTTCTGCATGGCCACCTTGTATCCACTCCAACCTGGTCCAAGATTCACGTGTCACCTGCAATGTTTGATAAAAAGTTGGGTGAGTCAAACAGACTCAGTGTGTAATTAGTCCACTGAATTCCACCCACCTGGGCTTAGCCCACAACCACATATTAAATCACATATCAGATAACAAGGCAACTTATTTACATAATTCCACAATTGGGCTTGGCCCATATTCATACCACATATCGGATAATAATGCAATTAACCACATGAGTCCACATATTGGGCTTGGCCCATTTCCACATCGATCCATATTTCATACATAATCATGCATCGTGCACCAAACCCAAGCTAGGGTCCATTCGCTACACAACCCCGTACCTGCCGCACACATCAGGGGATTACTAAATTGCCCTCCAACCGTTACACATCTCTTTGGCAGTCATGCTGCTCAAAGCCGTGGCTTAGCCACCGATCACCTAAGTAACCCCACATATCTGTATCCACGAGGTGACTCAAGGTCATCCTTTATCCACGGTGATGCACACAGCTATCATCTACCCACGATGTGGCACATAGCCAACACCCCTTCTTGATGAAGCACATAGCCAACATCAAGCGCCAATGTAGCACAAGGCTAACATCAGACCACGTATATAAATATGTATACCCTGTCCTTCGATAGTCATTTTCATATCCCACCCCATGCACATGCAACATATAATAGTGACATATTCTCATTGGCATATTCACATTCTTATCAATAATTTAACACTGACCTGATTTCTGATATACCCCTTAAGGGTATCCATTCATAATCGCCATTGCACATATTAGCATTTACACAACACATACTATATAACATAAACCCAGAAAACGGTGGGTTAATCACACACCTGATAACCTGAAGCACTAAGCTCTCGATCTCGATGCTATCACTAAGCGACACTACGGCTATCTGCCTATAATTCTCCCCTGCTGCTGGCCCACACCCCGGTGGCCAATCCCGAACCGCAGAAACAGATCTCTTCTTAAACTTAGGGATAGGAACTACCCCTTGTCCTCCTTGACTAGTATTCGCCATCATCAACAATACTTAATCAGCACATCAGATTAGTCACTAAAGTTATAGCCAAAATCAACCAAATACAACTTATAGAATACCCTTACCAAAATGATCTTGAATCCCGAAAGCTCTTGCTTACTCCTTCTGTCGAAATCCCTCCTACACACCATAGTTAGAATCAGCCTTACTTAATAACCAATATGGCCTATGGCCGAGTGTCAACACTTCCTTACCTTGCTTTCCTAAATTCCGAAAACCACCACTTGCCTTACCGAAACCCCTACTTAACAACTATTAGAATCGGCTATAACAATAATCTAAGAACATGGCCCTTGGCTGAATACTACAGTGGCTTACCTTGAACATTTGAAATCCCGAGAGGCTCCTTTACTGCTCTCTAACGTTGGCTACACACAAAAAGAACACATCACTATGACCTTACACACATTCGGCCATCCCTAAAACCAAGGTCAAACATTTGGTTTTGGCACACTAAAAGAAAGAGAAGGGAAACCAATTGATAATGAAAGAACCCTTACCCCTATACGTTGCTTCCCCCCTAATGATCAACTTCCCAAACCACCCTCCTAGGTTCGGCCACAACCAAGAAATAGATCTATATCTCCAACTTTCAGCTTTGAAGAGAACAATAGAAGAAAAGAAGTGATAAGAGGTTCCAATTAAATATTCGGCTATGGCTCAACAAATGGTGATGGCACATTTGGCTAACACAAAGAACAGGTTTGGAGTTGGAGAAAAGAAGAAATAGAAGAATAGAGAAGGCTTAGGAGAATTCGGCTTTAAGGATGTGTGAAGAAGAAAAAGATGTGAAAGAAAGAAAATAAATGCATCTAACTTTTGGCTGTTGTCAAAGAGAAAATAAGGTGCAAATTCGGTAATAACCAAGATGAAAAGAAAGGTTTTGGAATGAGAGAATTTAGCACACACACTAAAGCTAAATTTCGGCACACACTAACACCCTATTCAAACCGAAAATGCCACCCCCTTAGAGTCCAATATTCGGCCACCACATTCCCTCTTATCATATCCCAAATTTTACTCCTATATTTCCTCTCTCACACTCATTCAAAAATAAACAAATAAATCTAAAATTATCTTCTATCTACCAACTTAATATAAATTAACCTTTATCATATATCCTAGCCGAATTTTAAAATAAAAAATCAAGCCTTATCCCATCCTTTTGAAGTCCCATTGCCGTCCAACACTCTTCCCCTCTCTCCTGACGCTAACTTGCAAAATAAAATAGCACTCCCCACTGCCAACATGACTCGAACCTCCTCCCTTCTCCCTTGCTTGAGGCGTCCAAGGCCCTAAATGGCGCCTTCAAGCCACTTTACCAAGCCCAATTTCGTGTCCACATTCCCTCACAAATTCCCTTACGGCCTCCTTAGCCTAGCTCCCCCTTGAAACTTAAAATCCAATATTTTCCAAGGCACTTTCCTTTCACCTTAAGTTCTCAAAAACTCCTAAAATACATCCCAACACACACTAAGCTCGCTAACACATGAATTAGGCACTAAATGCATAACCTCTAAATCCGGGATATTACAGTTCTACCCTCCTTAAAAATAACTTCATCCTCAAAATTACTTGGCATAATGCACTCCTACTCCCCACACTACGCTTATGCTGCGCACTCTAATCTTAATAAAACTATCATACCTCCTAGGCACAGTCTCTAAGTTCACATACAAGGCTTCGAACACTTCACCAGCAATACAAGAATGAGCTAACCCCATAACAAGCAAAACAATTAAAGGTATTCCATAAAAAAGGAACGTACCTGCTGTCACCTCTGGCACATCTTCCTCCTCACGACGACTGGCTGTGTAAACCAACCTTGGTTGCCTCGCATCAGAACCTTCAGCACCTCCGCTTGATGCTCCATGACCTCGACCGGAACCATTCCCTCCATGGTTCAGACCACGACCCCTTGTCGCCTACTGACCCCCTCTGCCTGGCTGCACATAACCTTGGCCTACTGTCCGAGCCCTATGTGAATCCTATGGACAGTCCTTAATCAAATGAGACTTGGACTTACATCTAAAACATTCTCGTTCCTGTCTCCAGCACTCGCCAACATGATACCTGCCATACTGAGCACACGGTCGGTCCGGATTTCCAATAGCTGGCTTAGAAACACGAGCAGAATTCTCAACCCTTAATCTTTTCTGAAGACTTCCAGACGATTCTGACGGTCCAAAACTCCTCTTATCCCAGTTCCTATCCTTATCTCTGTTCTGTCTCACAGAGTCCTTAATCCCTTCAGCCACCTTAGCCTTTTCTACCAACATGACAAACTCCTGCTCCTGATGTGGAGCTATCAACAACCTCAGGTCATCCCTTAGTCCGTCCTCAAACCGGACACATTGCTCATGCTCCGTAGCAACTACCCCTCGAGCATACCGACTTAACCTTAAGAATTTTGCCTCGTACTCCGCTACGGACTTGTTCCCTTGAACTAGCCCCAGAAATGCCTTTCTTTGCGCATCAATATAATTGGTTCCAACATACTTCATCTGA
This sequence comes from Gossypium bickii, assembly GCA_025503065.1. Classification (NCBI taxonomy): domain Eukaryota; kingdom Viridiplantae; phylum Streptophyta; class Magnoliopsida; order Malvales; family Malvaceae; genus Gossypium; species Gossypium bickii. The sequence continues at coordinate 20,414,229 of CP106717.1, forward strand.
TATACCACCTTAACATATTCCCAAGTGAGTTCCTCAGCCGTAGTACTATCCCGAACTGTGAGCCACCATTGATATGACTCATCACGAAGTAGTGACACCATCCCTTTTACTTTCTCCTCAGCGCTCAGATCTAGCTCATCCATAATTCACTCGGTCGCCTCCAACCAATACTCAGCCGTACTAGGTGCCACACCAGATACGTCACGGAACACCTCAGCTCCATTGGCTCGGAGTCACTCGGGTACGGACTTCCTAGCTCTCATATTTCCACCTACTCCAGCCACCATCTCCAGAACTCGCAGCACTGCCTGCGATACAGCATCATCCCCTGTCTGATCTTGCTGCTCAACACCAAAAGCCGGTGGTGGTGGTGGCGGTGGTACCTCATTCTCAGAACCTTGACCCGACATAATGGGTTCAGATATGGTCATCCTACCTCTACCGCGTCCTCGCACATTACGACCACGTCCCCTAGAGCTCATTTCTACAATCGCACTTTAATCTGATTAAGAAATTTTATGAATTAGTCCTTGTTCCACTCATTATTCGCGAAGAAGTTTTATGAAAGAAGTTTAGAAGTAATTCTTTCGATCATTCAAAGTTTCAAGTCTTCTATCCTAATTCAGAGAAGTACAATCCAATCAGTAGTTCCTATCACACACATTCATCATTCAAACATTCTTGTCTGTTCCTATCCCAGGGGTATTTTCGTCATTTGTCCTACAGGGGTATTTTGGTAATAAATCGGGGTCAATTTGAAAAATCTCTATAAATCAAAGGTATTTCAAAATTTGCGACACTCAGGGTTCTTTTTGAGAATTTGGTTTCCAAATCGGTGTGGTTGCAGAAATTTTGGAAATCGGGGGTCATTTTGGTAATTTCGTAAAACAGGGGTAATTTCGTAAATTTTCCAAATCAAGGTGTCTTGGTATTACCCAAAGATAAAGTTCTTAGATACTATTGCCAAATCAGAAATTTTTATTAAAATCGGGGGTAGTATGGTAATTTTAAAATCCTAGGGATTTTAGTAATTTTACCACTAGAGGTATTTAGGTAATTTTTTAAATCAAAAATATTTTGAAAAATTTTCAAACTAAGTTTTGCTACAATTTAAAGGGGTAATTTGGTGATTTTAAAACTAGGGTTTTGATGAAAATACAGCTAATCCCTTTCGGGTTTTAGTTATTGAGTTTCGCCCGTGAATGAGTCCTCTTGGTTAGGGTGAACCGTAGCTACGCACCAGGTAGGATTCGAGTGAAGAGGAGGTGAGTCACTAGGACTGCTTAAATACCAGGCTCTTCCTGAATCCACTCCTAGACATGCGCACAATGGTTGCCACACCCTAACTCGGCGACTTTCTCACAGGTTTGTTTCGTTGCACTTAAATCTTATGCGTTCTGTGTGGGGGTAGACTAGTCCTAGGGTTCAACAGCCCTATTCCACTAATCTATGATCCCTTAATGCCCACATAGTTCATATATTCCAATCAATAGTCAGATGTACCTACCTGGTGGACTTCGGGCCGGAGATACAGGTGCCATGCCAGAATAACCTGAAATAAAAGTCCATATCTTTGAAAAGCCCATCTTTGAAAAATGTTTTTGGACCCAAAACCCTCAAAGCCGAGTTTTGAACCTGGCTCTGATACCAAACTGTAACACCCCAAACCCGGGCCACGAGCCTTGACCGGATCTGGTATGTCACTGCGGAAAATGTTCAAAAGAATTTAACTTAAAGGTGAAAACATAAAAATTTGTTGCCTTTGGTAAAACATTGTATTTTAAAACTTATAGATAAAACTGTATTGTCACAAATTCCCGGATTTAAAACTTTTGTATAAGCTATTATAAATTGATTCAAAAATATTTCCCATTGTTAGCTCAATAATAATATAAACTTCAAAAACCATAAATAAAGTTTTCAAATACTTTAAGTGGCCTTATTACAATAAATAAATATTCAAAAATACTTAAAATATATAATGTCTAAAATAAATAAATCCTCTTCTGCATGGAACAAATAAAATTAACTTCTGCATGGCCACCTCGTATCCACTCCAACCCGGTCCAAGATTCACGTGTCACCTGCAATGTTTGATAAAAATTTGGGTGAGTCAAATAGACTCAGTGTGTAATTAGTCCACTGAATTCCACCCACCTGGGCTTAGCCCACAACCACATATTAAATCACATATCAGATAACAAGGCAACTTATTTACATAATTCCACAATTAGGCTTGGCCCATATTCATACCACATATCGGATAATAATGTAATTAACCACATGAGTCCACGTATTGGGCTTGGCCCATTTCCACATCGATCCATATTTCATACATAATCATGCATAGTGCACCCAACCCAACCTAGGGTCCATCCGCTACACACTCCCGTACCTGCCGCATACACCAGGGGATTACTAAATCGCCCTCCAACCGCTACACATCTCTTTGGCAGTCATGCTGCTCAAAGCCGTGGCTTAACCACCGATCACCTAAGTGACCCCACATATCTGTATCCACGAGGTGACTCAAGGTCATCCTCCATCCACAGTGATGCACATAGCTATCATCCGCCCACAATGTGGCACATAGCCAACACCCCTTCTTGATGAAGCACATAGCCAACATCAAGCGCCAATGTAGCACAAGGCTAACATCAGATCACGTACATAAATATGTACACCCTGTCCTTCGATAGTCATTTTCATATCCCACCCCATGCACATGCAACATATAATAGTGACATTATGAATAATTCATGTACATGTTATTCAGGCATACAATCACTTTCTCATTGGCATATTCACATTCGTATCAATAATTTAACACTGACCTGATTTCTGATATACCCCTTAAGGGTATCCATTCATAATCGCCACTGCACATATTAACATTTACACAACACATACTATATAACATAAACCCAGAAAATCATGGGTTAATCACACACCTAATAACCTGAAGCACTAAGCTCTCGATCCCGATGCTATCACTAAGCAACACTACGGCTATCTGCCTATAATTCTCCCCTGCTGCTGGCCCACACCCCGATGGCCAATCCCGAACCGCAGAAACAGATCTCTTCTTAAACCTAGGGATAGGAACTACCCCTTGTCCTCCTTGACTGGTATTCGCCTCCATCAACAATACTTAATCAGCACATCAGATTAGTCACTAAAGTTATAGCCAAAATCAACCAAATCCAACTTATAGAATACCCTTACCAAAACGATCTTGAATCCCGAAAGCTCCTGCTTACTCCTTCTGTCGAAATCCCTCCTACACACCGTAGCTAAAATCGGCCTTACTTAATAACAAATATGGCCTATGGCCGAATGTCAACACTTCCTTACCTTGCTTTCCTAAATTCCAAAAACCACCACTTGCCTTGCCGAAACCCCTGCTTAACAACTATTAGAATTGGCTATAACAATAATCTAAGAACATGGCCCTTGGCCGAATACTACAGTGGCTTACCTTGAACACTTCAAATCCCGAGAGGCTCCTTTACTACTCCCTAACGTTGGCTACACACAAAAAGAACACATCACTATGACCTTACACACATTCGGCCATCCCTAAAACCAAGGTCAAACATTTGGTTTCGGCACACTAAAAGAAAGAGAAGGGAAACCAATTGATAATGAAAGAACCCTTACCCTTATACGTTGCTTCCCCCCTAATGATCAACTTCCCGAACCACCCTCCTAGGTTCGGCCACAACCAAGAAATAGAGCTATATCTCCAACTTTCGGCTTTGAAGAGAACAAAAGAAGAAAAGAAGTGATAAGGGGTTCCAATTAAATATCCGGCTATGGCTCAACAAATGGTGATGACACATTCGGCTAACACAAAGAACAGGTTTGGAGTTGGAGAAAAGAAGAAATAGAAGAATAGAGAAGGCTTAGGAGAATTCGGCTTGAAGGATGTGTGAAGAAGAAAAAGATGTGAAAAAAAGAAAATAAATGCATCTAACTTTCAGCTTTTGTCAAAGAGAAAATAAAGTGCAAATTCGGCAATAACCAATATGAAAAGAAAGGTTTTGGATCGAGAGAATTTAGGATACACACTAAAGCTAAATTTCGACACACCCTATTCAAACTGAAAATGCCACCCCCTTAGAGTCCAATATTCGGCCACCACATTCCCTCTTATCATATCCCAAATTTTCCTCCTATATTTCCTCTCTCACACTCATTCAAAAATAAACAAATAAATCTACAATTATCTTCTATCTACCAACTTAAAATAAATCAACCTTTATCATATATCCTAGCCGAATTTTAAAATAAAAAATCAAGCCTTATCCCATCCTTTTGAAGTCCCATTGCCGTCCAACACTCTTCCCCCCTCTCCTGACGCCAACTTGCAAAATAAAATAGCACTCCACGATGCCAACATGACTCGAACCTCTTCCCTTCTCCATTGCTTGAGGCGTCACACTCCAAGGCCCTAAGTGGCGCGTTCAAACCACTTTACCAAGCCCAATTTCAAGTCCACATTCCCTCACAAATTCCCTTACGGCCTCCTTAGCCTAGCTCCCCCTTGAAACTTAAAATCCAAAATTTTTCAAGGCACTTTCCCTTCACCTTAAGTTCTCAAAAACTCCTAAAATACATCCCAACACACACTAAGCTTGCTAACACATGAATTAGGCACTAAATGCATAACCCTTAAATTCAGGATATTACATGTTTGGCATGTCGACAAGTGAAGGTGGAACATCAGTTGCCATCGAGATTACTTCAGCCGATTAAGATCCCACAATGGAAGTGGGAGAGGGTTACTATGGATTTTGTTGGTGGGCTACCCTTGACTCCTGGTAAGAAGGACTCTGTGCGGGTCATTGTGGATCGGTTAACTAAGTCTACCCATTTTATATCGATCCACACTGACTACTCACTACATAAATTGGCAAGGTTGTATGTGGCAGAAATTGTAAGGTTGCATGGAGTTCCGGTCTTGATCATATCTAATAGAGATCCTCGGTTTATGTCTCGCTTTTGGAAGAAGATGCATGAAGTGCTAGGTACGAGGTTGGATTTCAATACGGCATTTCACCCTCGGACTGATGGTTAGTTGAAAAGGATAATTCAAGTATTGGAGGATATGTTGAGAGGGTGTGTGATTGAGTTTCGAAGAAGTTGGGAGGACTACTTGTCGTTAGCTAAATTTGCGTATAACAATAGTTATCAGGTTTGTATTGGAATGGCACCATATGAAGCACTGTATGGACAAAGATCTCGTACTCTAACTTGTTGGACTGAGTTGGGCGAGCGACGAGTTTTGGGTCCGGAGTTGGTAGCGATAAGGTGAGATTTGATAAATCGTAATATATATATATTTTAATCCCATATTTAGCATACTTTTGGATGATTTATTCCTTGAATTGTGAAATTTGGTGCTCCTAATCCTTTAATTTCATGTTTTATACTTGGGAAAGCATCGGAGGATGAAAAGAACGAGAAACGGGCCTAAAATAGAGTAAATGGGCCAACTTACAAAATCGACACGGCCTGGGCCCAAGACCACACGGCCGTGCCTATTAACAGACCCGACCACTGCCTAGCCACGATTCACACGGGCGTGTGCCATGGGCGTGTCCCTGACGTGACCTATTAGAGTTTCATTCGTATTAGGGTACTTAGAGGAAAAGAAAGCCATTCCAAAAAGCCTATATAAACACCCTAGAGGCCAACCTTCAAAGGGAGTCCAGTTAGGCATCCAGTTAGGTCGAAGAGCCAAATCTGAGAGGCCAGAACTATGGAATTTACTCGAAGAAAGCCAGTTGATTCATCTCAAGAAGCTAGAGTTATACTCAAGACGGAGGATCTTCCCTTCAATTCCTTCAGGGGGTTTTAGGGTTTTTTCTTATGTTTTGTTTTATATTTTCTTCTGAGATGTATTCTTTTATCATTATGAACTAAACTCTCAAATACCTGAGGGGGATGAAACCAAAGACGGATCTTATTATTGTTTTCTGAACTATATGATAAATACTTGATTTGTTCTTAATTATGTGTTCTTAATTCTTGCTTTGATATTTTAGGATATTGATTCAAGTATTGATGTACTAAAGTAGTGGAGCAAAAGTCCCTATTTAAGAGTAGATCTAGCATAGTTAAGCGAAGTTAATCGCAACCCTAGAAATAGCATGATGAAAATCTACCGGATTAGGGTCAAACCTAATATGGGAGTCATAGATCGAGTTAATGTGATTCTAGGGGTTTTAATTAGAAAGAGATTTCAATTAATCAACCTAGGGTTAGACGTTAGTAGCCTCAAAAGAGGAATTAATATAAATTAGGGAATCCTACGGATCAAGTCAAGTGAATAAATCGTCTGGTTCAGAGTTAGATAACAAGTGGAGTCTAGGTGGATTCTTCCTCGGGTATTGTCTTAATCAATTGGTTTTTCCCACAAGTATTTTCCCCAATTCATCCTTTTTGTCTTAGCATCTTTAGCTTAATAGTTAGTTGATTTTAGAGTAAATAACCATTCCTTCAATTCTTAGGCTAAATAATAAAAAGAAAGTTAGTATTAGTACTTTTGGTTCCTTTGGGTTCGACAATCCGGTCTTGCCACTAAGCTATACTACTGTTTGATAGGTGCACTTGCCTCAATCGTTATCATAGTTAGTTTCTAGGCTCGATCATTCTTTATATAAATTTTTAAGACTCTAACATAATGATCAAGTTTTTGGCGTCGTTGCCGGGGAACTAAAATATTAAGAACGCTTAATTTTTATTACTTTAGCCATTTTTATTTTTGCAAATTACTCTTATTTTTATTTTGCTTTACTAATTTTCCTTCTTTCATTTGTTCCTAGCAGGTACCTCTAGTTTATGACTAGAAGGAACCCGACAGACCCCTGATTTACGATAGTGATATTGAAGGTACTATTCGCAGATATCGTAGAGAAATAAGGTGAAGCTTAAATTACGTAGAAGAAAAGCAAGAAGTCGAAACCAATACTACCGAAGAGATAGCTGAGAATAATCTGCTACCTCAAGAAGTAGCCGAAAATCTTGCTCCTTGAACTATGTATGATTATGCTAAACCTAATTTAACAGGAACTGAGTCAAGTATTGTTAGGCCTGCTATTGCTGCAAATAATTTTGAACTGAAACCTAACACTATTCAGATTATATAGAAAATTGTTTAGTTTGATGGTTTGCAAGATGAAGATCCAAACAATCACTTGGCAAATTTCCTAAAATTTTGCGATACTTTCAAAATAAATGGCGTTTCTGATGATGCCATTCGTCTTCGATTATTTCCCTTTTCTTTGAGGAATAAAGCCAAACAGTGGTTGAATTCTCTTCCACGAGGATCAATCACTACATGGGAACAAATGACCAAAAATTTTTATTAAAATATTTTTCGCGAGCTAATACGGCCAAGTTAAGGAATGATATCTCTTCTTTTGTGCAGATGGATTTAGAAACACTCTACGATGCGTAAGAGAGATATAAAGATCTATTGAGAAAGTGCCTACACCATGGATTACCCTTGTGGCTACAGGTCCAAACTTTTTACAACGGTGTGAACCCCTCAACTAGACAATTGATTGATTCAGCCACCGGCGGAACATTGAATAATAAAACACCTGAGGCTGCCTATGAATTTATTGAAGAGATGTCACTGAATAACTATCAGTGGAAAGTTACAAGGACAAAGCCAACAAAAGCAGCCAGTGTTTTCAACCTTGATGCAGTAATCATGCTATCAAATCAGGTAAAGATGTTAAATAAAAAGGTTGATGGTTTATATGGTTCTTTGCAGGTACATCCAGTTATGCAGTGCGATACGAATGTAGGAGGGATGAACAACACAAATTATCCACCTTACAACCCGAGCACTGAAAATGAGCAAGTTCACTATATGGGTAACAATTTCAAATCTCAAAATAACCCTTTTAATAATTCTTATAATCTAGGTTGGAGGAACCACCCCAATTTTTCATGGGGTGGTCAAGGAAATCAGAGACAATAACCCCCTCCAAACTTCCAACAATAGCCCTACCCACAAGAAAAGAAACCGAACCTTGAAAAGATGCTGTCAAAATTTATAGCGGTGTCAGAAACACGTTTTCAAAACATCGAAACAACACTTAAAAATCAACAGGCATCAATTCAAGAGATCAAGAACCAATTAGGGCAACTTGCAATTCATGCAGCCTTAGGCAAATTCTTCACTACAAAAATGCCTATGTCAACCTGACTCCCAACGATTGAGGATTCAACTAGAATTCCTCCAAGGCACCAAAGCAAAGCAGAAGTAACCCAAAGATGAACAAAGATGAACGAAGAACAAAATAAGAACAAGCCACAGAAAAGCTAAGATTACAAGAGAAAAAGTTTTGAATAAATTCTCTCAAGAATTCTATTACTCAATTAAATGATTTACAATGAGGGGGAGAGGCCTCGATTTATAGTTGAGCCTCCCCAATTACAACGGTACATATTAAAGTACATCAACGGCTAAGATTAAAAGTTATCTACAAATCAAATCTCTAAGATTATAGAATCATATCTTCTAAGATTTACATATCATATATAGGATTGCATATCTTAGCCAAAGCACAAAGATTTTGTCAACCATATCTAGGATTAGCTGAAATGAATATATGGTCGCAAAAAGGACAATGACAATGAATTTAATCAACCATATGTCGATGTTTTTTTCCCATTGTTCATTAATAAACTGTTCTTCCAAAACAACCACAAGATCATCCTAACATGTTGTGGAGATTTCAACTTCCAAACTAGGTTCCAATTTGCAGTCGAAACCAAGTTAATAGGCGAGTAAAGAATTCTACAGGTTTTAAAAATAGAGAATAAATCACTACTCAACAATTTCTACGAAATTCTATTAGACCCTGCACTAGGAAAAAGAGGAAGAATTGCAACAATGTGATGAAGTATTTGATTTGGAAGGATTTGTTGTAGCTTAATCAAGTCCCAAATTCCATCTTCATCTGTCATACCACAAACTCTAAGAGTCTCATCTAAACGGCTAGTACCTGTATAGAATAATTTAAGAGGGCCAACTTGACTAATCCATACATCATTCGAGAAATTAACTAACCGACCATCACAAACATACCAATAAACATTATTGAGAACATATGGCTAGACTTTCATAATAGATCACCAAATAAAGGAGCAATTACTCCTCAAAATAGATATCAGAAGTAATCTCTGAACATTATATTTCCCTCTTAGAACTTGTACCCATAATGCCTCTGAATGTGTAATGATATTGTAGCCTAATTTCAATAAAAAAAACCTTATTTTGATCAATGAGTTTTCTGATTCCAAGACACCCATTATCTATTGGTTTACAACAGTCCGACCAACTCAAGAGAGTAGGTTTCCTCTGTAACACCCCAAACCCAGCCTAGACGTTACGACCAGATCTGGTGCGTCACATAAAAGGTTTTTCATGAAACTTGCAATAGTCTAAAAATATTTGAATCTCTTTTGCAAACTACGAGTTAGGTGGGTCGTTTGAAAACTCAGTGTTTATTTTTGAAAACATGTAATTAATTTTAAATCTAACTTTACTGTGAAAATCAAAATTAAACTATTATGGGTATGTGAAATTTTGAAAATACTTGATGTCGTTTTAAGCGAAACCGAAATTTTATCCATTATTATTTGTAAATCATTCGTTATGTTTTAGAAAGCAGTTATTTATGTTTTTACGAAAACCCCGTTCTGATTATGTCCTAAAGATAATCAATTCGTTTAAAATAAAACCAAATTAAAACATCAGTGGCCTTATTACAGAATAAAATCCCAAACTAAAATAAATTTAAAGGAAAATAAAATAGCGTTTTCTAAAGAAACAGTGCATGTCCACCACAAAGTCCACGTTGACCCATATCCGCAGAACTAGGAATCACCTGCAAAGATTAAGAAGAGGGGTGAGTCAAAAAGACTCAGTGTGCAATTCCCCACATGAACCATAACTAGGCCTGAGCCCATTCAAATGCCATTTGGGCCTTAGCCCTTACAAAATCACATTGGGCGAAGCCCATACAGAATCAAACTGGGCCGTCGCCCTATTATCACAGTATAGCAAATAATATATGCAAAATGATGCAAAACCAAACCCAGCCTAGATATCCATCCGCTACACACCACCCGTTCCTGCCAATCACACCAGTGGGGATTTCTACAATCGACCTTCAACGCTACACACCATTAATGACAGTCCTGCTCCAGTCAGCTGCCCATCGCTGAAATATGTAGCATAGCCACCAAAATAATGTGACAATGTCACCGAAATATGTGGCAGAGTCACCAAAATAATGTGACAACGTCACCGAAATACACTGCCCGTTTCATTATTATCATATCCCTAAACCCACGCAGCATGACATAATAATTCGTGTACGCAGTATGTTATGTATGTAAAACATATATCGAATATAACATATGAAATGAATTACCATCATAATCAAATAACAAGTTGCAACATAACCAAGCTAATCAACTTCTAAGGGTATAACAGTAATTTTACCTACCAAGGGTATTTTCGTAATTTACCTTCCGGGGGTACTTTGGTAATTTACCCTACCGAGGGTATTTCAGTAATTTTGCACTTGCAATGGCCTTTACGAAGGCCTAATGTCACCTCGAGCGACTCAACTACCATTTCTGGTCGTACCGGACTATTGGGTCTAAAACTTGATTTTGACCCATTCGGGCCAACATGCTCGTGTGGCCCACATAACACAAATCTAGCCATGTATATGAGATTCACCTAGTCTAGTTCACTATATACTACACCACCATACATTTTATTCAATTGGGCCCATGGGCCCATTGGGCCCACTTCGGCCCATCGTGGCTAAAGCATCCTTAACCCACAAGAAAACTACTGAAGGCCTCAACTATCGTGTCAAAGCCCCACACGTGCGCTCGCATGCTCGTGTGGCTACTATTACCGTGACCGACACTTCGGCATTTGTCGCTCTACAACTAGAGTAGAGAGAGAGTTACACACCTAATAGGAATCTGGTGCTAATCCGCGCACCGACCACTCCTGTGCCCAAACGCCCACCAAGGTATATTAACTCTCCTCATAGAATGCTCTATATATAGCTAGCTTCTCACCTTCCTTCTTTGTATCTTTCCGATGTGGGATCCTTCCATCAGTAGAGTTTAAATCCAACTCAAACTCTTCCCATCCAATCCGCAAAATAAATACTCCTTTGCTTACCATGAGATTCGAACCTAGGCTCCCTTGTAGCATAATCCATGCGCAACTAAATTTAAATCTATGGCCAAGTTCTAAAGTCTATTTAAAAAGAAAACCAAAATGCAAGAGCAAAGACTTGAACCTTGGACCTCCTTCCTTCCTTGTGGCATCACTCCCTTGCTCCTTAAGTGGCGTCACTTCGCCACTACACCACACACTCCACTTGTGTCATTTTTCTCCATATTTTATTCTTAAAGCCTACTACTAACTCCCAGGATTTTATTCACCTAAAACTAAAATTTCCTTAAAGCCAAAATTTGGACCCGGGACTTCATAGAAGCACTCTAACCTTCAAAAATCACCCACCTAATAGATCCAACTTGCCTTTAAGTCGATCTCTTGTTCTTCAAAAATTTAAAAAGTTCCTACACTCGGGGCCCAAAAGGCCCAATTCTCCTAGGCCCAATTTCGGGATGTTACATCCTCGAACCCCCTTTTGATCCCAAATAAAGCTTCCAGCGAGCTTTTCAATTTCATTACAAGATGATCGGGAAATTGGTGTCGTAGCCATATAGTAGATTGGAATGGATAGAAGGACTTATTTGACTAACATAATCCTTCCTACAATTGAAAGATTCGTTGCTTCCCATCCATTAAGCTTGCTACATATCTTGTCCACAAAAAAAAAAAAAAAAAAAAACCAAAAGTCTCTGATATGACTTTTTTTGTGAAAGATGGGCATACCAAGGTATTTTCCTGAGATACTCCACTCTTGAGATTCTAAGAATACAAGAAATTTCATTAGCCAACTCCTTTAGGGTGTTATGAGAGAAAAACGCCTGAGTATTATTTTTATTGCTTTTCTGACCAGAAAACCTGTAACAACCCAATTTTGGGACTAGTCAGAACAATGGTTTCAGGACCACAAATCCGACGTAGTAAAGTTCATTTTTATTATATTTTTATTTTCTATAGTTTCACCAAATGATTTTGTGAAAATTTCTTTCGAAAATTTTAATTTTTGGTTGTAAAAAGTGCAAAAGTTGAGTTCTACATGCTAGAGGTATCTAATTGCTATTAAATTTTAAATTAAAGGTCCTTAGATGGTAATTAGACCATTGGTTAAGTTAGTTGACCAAAATGGACATGGAGTTAGAGAATTTTCATGTTTTATGTTAGGGGCATTTTGATCATTTGGCTAATTAAATGAATTAATAATCAAATGAAAAGCCAATTTTTTCTCATCTTCAACCCTTGGTCGAAATTTACAAGACGGAGACATAGCTAGGTTTTTCAAGCTTCCAAGCTCGATTGTAAGTTCGTTTTAGCCCCGTTTTTAACGATTTTCATGTTTTTGAGGTCCTTGTAACTTGATCTATATATTTCTACCATTAATTTAAGGAATAATAAAGGTCTAGGTTTTGACCCATGTTGGATATTTTTGTATTTTGATGTCTAATGGTGGATTATGCATGTTTAATATGTGATAAACAACTTTTGCTAGGTGGTTTTTGATGAAAATGTCAAAAGGACCTATTTGTAAAAAGATTATAAAATGTGTATAAAAGTGTGATTAAATGAAAAATGTGGATTGCTATAAGTATAAAAGAGGATCGTCTAGGCTTAGGAATCGAAGAAATTGAATAGATTTCATTTTTCAATCCTAGACGCAAAAATGTAAATATGTTAAAGTTTGGGGGCAAAAATGTAATTTTCCATAATGTGATTTTTGGATTGAATTGAATAATGTGAATAATAAATGAGTTAATTTTGCTACTATAGATAAAGAGAAACGAGGTTTAGACTTAGATCAGGGGAAAAACAAATTATTTGACGATTAGGTCCTATTCCTACTATTTTTGTACCAAGGTAAGTTCGTATGTAAATAATGCATTGTTCTGTTTATGTTTTTAATGCTTTAATATTGTATGACTTAAGATCGACTCCTTGAACGTAATCGATAAAGTTCGACAAGCGAGAAAATCCCAGTTGAACCTTAGGAATAGTTAGGATACAAATGTCATGACATTACGGTTATTGAGATTTCGTGTAAGACCATATCTGGGATATTGGCATCGATATGAGATCCCATGTAAGACCATATCCAGGCTATGGCATTGGTATGGTACTGTGAATGCGAGATGTCCAGAGTATCCTTTAGTATTCCAAGTGGTTCAACGGGTAGTTTGACAAAAATGTTAAAGTTGTGAAAGACTTTGGTATGTTGCACTTGGGTACATGTATTTACATAATACTCATGCTTAATGAACTCGATATGTGATGAACCCTCGGTAAGTTTGTGATTTAGTAAGTTTGACTATGAGTTTATAATGACATTTATGTTAATTTACATCATGTTAATTATATGATAAATGTGTGTTATAATGCCTATTATTTGCATAGGAACTTACTAAGCTATAAAGCTTTCTCCCCTTTCTTTGCCATTGTCTTGTAGTGTCACCAAGCTAGCTCAGGGACCAGAGACTGTCGGAGATTCACTTACACTATCAACATATCATTTTGGGTACCAATGAATTTAACATTTTGAGTTATGGCATGTAAAGGGACTTGGTCATTTTGTCATGTGTCATAATTGATTTGGCCAAATGTGTTGGCTTATAATGGTTGATAATTCATTTTGTCAATGGCCATTGAAATTGGCTAATATTATTTAATTATATATACATATGATGATGCTTATCATGGATGTGGGAATTTGCTTGCTTGAGTTGATAAGTATGTGATGGTTCTATGTGATAGATGGTAGTATATGAATGAGTGTTGCTGCCTTGGTTGTGGATTATTTGGTTGAATGTATATGCTTGGATTAGTGTTATATTTTGTTTTGTAGGTGTGTGCATGGAAGGGTGACAAAATGGCTTGGTAAATAGCCTTGTTTTTGTCCATACGGGTGTGTGTCTAGTTCATGTGTTACTATAATGCCCAAAAAAAATCCCGAAACCTTAATTTCTGTGCATGGAAGTTAATATGTATGTGTAGCACTTAGAATAATAATATTAAGGTAGTATCAGGATTATTTGAAGCCTTAGAGACAGGGGTGACCATAGGGAAAAATTCATTTGTCTTGCTTAGTGGACCCTAGTCTTAGGCATGAGGCCTCATAAGCAGATTAAGAGAAGAAAGGACACCAATGGGCTTGTGGTCCAGTGGAAAGTGGCGTCATTTAGGAGCTATGAAGTGACGTGTTTGTCAGTTAAGGAGGTCCAAGGTTCAAGGCCTAAAGAGGAGAGAATTAAGAAGTTTTATTTTTTTGTGCTTGGACAGAAGGAGTTGGCGTTAGAGGGGACTTTGGAAGGGAGTGTTCAGGAGAGAAATTTAATGTGAAGATAAGGGTGAAAAGTTAGGAGATGGGGTGTAAGGATGTGATGGTGCCGAATGAGACTCTAAGGGAGGGGAGTGTTCGGCCTATAGCTTTAAAAGGAGAAGGGGCTGAATGCTGAAAGGTTCTTTGAGTATTCTCTAGTTTTATTCTCCCCCTCAAGCGGTTTCTCCCTTTTGGCCAAAATTTCGCTAAGTCAAATTCCTTCTGTTACCGAAAATTCTATCATCCCTCTTTGCTGAATCCTTCATACTCTACCTTCTCAAATTTCCTTTTTGGTTCATCACTTAGTTCTAGCCGAATCACCTCTTTTCTTATTCTCCCTAATGTTGCTGAATTGTCTCTGTCACCTTACTAGTCTCAAAAGTCAGACTTAAGCCGTAGGATCAAAGGAGAATTTCGGTAAGTGCTTAGTTGATATTTTAGCGAGTTTTGTTAAAAGCCGAAGGGCTATCTAACCCAATTCTTGTCGTTAACCTGTATTAACAAGGGCAAGGCTCGATAATCGCAAGCATGGTAGGTAAGGGTTGCTAACAATGTGGTAAGTGTTCTCGACTCAGTCATGGTTTAGTAAATGGCCGAATCTAATATGGCTCGTAGGGATGATTTATGATCAAAATGGATCACTTTGTTTTGACGATATAGGTGTTTGGGTGCAGATCTAGAGGATAATCGCCAATAGTAGCAAAGGAAGGGCTACTAGAACGTAAGGCACACGGTAAGGGTACGGTGAGGTTTCGATTTTTGATAAGTATGTGTTAAAGCCTAGGTTAATCATTAGTAATGTCAATTGTAAGTTCGTGACTAAGGGGTTTGCAGCGCGCATGGATACCAGGTGTGTACAAATACTACACACACGATATCGGCAATACCGAAAAGCTAAAAAGCCGAAAGTGGCTAAATGGACCCGGTGCACCCTAAGGCTAGGTTTGATGAGTTTGTTTGGTTTAGTGTATGAATTGAGTCTGTCAAGCATAATACTTGATCTGGAATTATTTTGGGCCTAACGGGCCATAACAATGTGATTTGGGCCTAATGGGCCGTAAAGATGTAATTTGGGTTTGATGGGCTTTATAGGGACGTAGAAGAGTATGTTAGGGTTAATGGACTTTAGGCCTAGTTTGAACAACTTTTAAATTTCATAAGTCTTAATCTAATTCAACATGTCCATGAACAAGTCGCTGGGTTAGAGTGTGGCAACGGACATATGCATGTCTAGGATTGGATCTAGGGAGAGCTTGGTACTTAAGCAGCTCTAGCGACCCACCTTCTCTTCTCTGAAATCCTACCTGGTGCATAGTGTCTGTTCACTAAAATCTGAAAAAGGACCAAATACCCCTAAATTTGTAAAATTACTAAAATACCCTTAGATTTGTAAAATTACTAAAATACCCCTAGATTTGTTAAATTACTAAAATACCCTTAGATTTGTAAAATTAATAAAATACCCCTATTTTGCAAAAGTACCAGAATACCCCTGTTTTACAAATTACCAAAACACCCTTGTTTTGCAAAATTACCAAGATACCCCTATTTTTCCAAATTGCCAAAGTACCTCTGTAGGGTAGAATTACGAAAATAACCCTAGGTAGTGAAATGACGAAAATATCCCTCTGTGACAAATATGAGTCTATGGATGTTACTCGTGTGTTTGATGCATTCATATGATATTCTGCTCAGGATGCATATGGGTGGAAATTATGGTACGGAGGAAGATTTGAGGATCGCATAGTCGTATGCCCATGGATCCACTGGTGGCTTTACGCCCATTATATGATTAGCAACTTTGCTGCAAAGTTAGGTAGTACTGCAATCGGGCTACCTTTGGTGTGTAGAGGATGGGTGGGTCGATTTAGAAATCCCCACAGGTGTGTATAAGGTTGGAAGGCAAATGGCGTGTGTAGCGGATGGATTATTGGGATGGGTTTTGCATTATCTTGTTTATATATGATACGTTATGATATGATATGATATGATATGATATGAGGTTATTTTGGGCTAAGGATATGATATGAGGTCATTTTGGGCTAAGGCCCAAGACCACCAATTTTGATAGGGCTTAGGCCCAGTGTGAATATTTGTATGTGATTTGCTTGCCAATGGTTGTATACACCGAGTTTCGAAACTCACACCCTTTTATTTAATGTTTCAGGTGATCCTGAATAGACAGCTCGGCATGGGAGAGGACTCGGAGATGGCCACACTACAAGCTGATCAAATGTTTTTAATTTGTTCAAATAAATTTATTTTAAATACGTTGTTTTTCATTGAATTATAATAAGGCCATGTATCTCCTAATAGACTTTATGTTTTGGGTTTTATTATTGCTGTTTCAACTATCTAGTCAATAAACTTAAATAAAATTTCTAAAGTTAACATGGTTTTCGAAATAACTCAACAATGAATGTTTTCCTAAAATGTGGGCTTTTTATCTTAACTTAACAAGATACAAGGGTTTTGGGCTTTTGGGCCTTAAATGGTTAATTAGTAAATCGGTTTGAAGTGTGCCTTTAATGTGACATTCCGGATTCGGGCCTAACTTCTAGGTTGAGTTTGGGTGTTACATTTAGTGGTATCAGAGCCTAGTTGCAAAGCCCGGGCTGTGAAATGGGCCTTAGATTTTGGTTTTTAAATTTTTTTGGCAGGATTCTTGAAGTGTGGCTCACCGAGCCCTCGATGTCGAGCCAAGTAAGTTTTCTGTACTACATTTGCTTAAGTTACTGAAGCTGTATAGATAATGGGCTACTTAGAAATATAGGCTTCTAAAGACTAAAGCCCGTAGGAAACTTAAGCTTGTAGTGGATTCTCAACCGCGGAATAACTTTAAAAAGTAGTTACTTACATAAGACATGGGCTTAAAACAATGGAAATTACAAACTAATTTCATAAAATTCTTAATTCAGAAATACGCAACGATGAGCGCTAGACGAGGTGGAAGAGGCCGCAGCAGAGGCCGTGGAGGTGTTAGGGCAAGATCATCCGAGCCAGGCCATATGCCCAACGTAGGAGTAGGAGAGGCTCCGACCTCACCAGTAGCTGAAAGAAGAGCAAATGAACGGGCTGACGCTATGAAAGATGCCATATCACAAGCCATGTTAAGAATCTTGGAAAGGGTCTTGGGCCCAATAATGGTACGGGGAGTTGTGGGTCAATCGTGGAGCGACTCCGAGCTAATGGGGCTAAGATTTTCAAAGGAGTGGCGAGGGTGGCTTCGAATGTGGCAGAGTATTGGTTGGAAGCCACTGAAATAATCATGGATGACCTAGATTGAACGGTTGAACAAAAGTTGAAAGGAGAAATATCCCTACTTAGGAAAGAAGCCTACCAGTGGTGGTTGACCGTAAAATGAGGGCAACCAACCGGAGCAGATCACTTGGGAGTTCTTTAAATCGGCATTCCAAGGTAAATACATTGGAATGGCCTATGTGGATGCCAGAAGGAAGGAGTTTTTGAGTCTGACTCAGGGAGATAAGCAAGTAGTAGAGTACGAGGCTGAGTTTCTGCGCCTTAGTCGATATGCCAAAGGGATAGTCGCGATGGAGTATGAAAGGTGTGTGCAATTCGAGGATGGATTAAGGGATAGCCTTAGAGTACTGATAACTCCACAGAGGGAGCGGGATTTTGCACTTTTGGTGGAGAAAGCAAAAATAGCAGAGGAGGTAAAGAGCACGGAGCACCGCAACCGAAAGAAAGAGAGGGGCAAGAACAAGGGAATATAGAACCTACGGGAGCCGGACAGAGGCCCATGAGGAGGGCCAGAGTGGATGGGCCGGTTAGAGATGTGGCCCCTATTGCTGCTGTTAATAACGGAATACCATTTTATGCTAAATATGGGAGAAGGCATCTGGGCGAATGTTAGAGGAGGATGGGAGCATGTTTGGGCTATGGATTTATGGAGCATAGGGTTAGGCAGTGCCTGAGAAGGCTAGATCAGGATCAAGTCGATGGTAGACGTAATGTGTAGCCTCAGAGGGGTGGTCAACAACCACCAAGGGGCCGAGGTCAAGCCAGAGGTGGCAATGGCGCAGGACGAGGATGTGGAGCACCGGGCAGAGGTGCAGGACAGGCAGAGGCGAGACAGCCAGTGTTGGTTTATGCTACTCGTCGCAGAGAGAAAGGTGATGCACCAGATGTGATAACGGGTATGTTCCTTATTTGTGAGCTACCTTATATTGCGCTAATTGATGTGGGGTCGACACACTCGTACATTTCTTGTAATAGGACTGAAACAGCAGGGGTTAAGTTTTAAATAGTTGAGAGTGGAAGTTGGTAAACTATTTAGGAATGTGCCATTGGTGGTGCAAGGAGTTATTTTCCTAGCGGATTTGATGGAATTGCCGTTTGGTGAGTTCGACCTCATCTTAGGCATGGATTGGTTGACGAGGCACCAAGCAACTCTAGATTGTGCCATGAAGCGAATAGTGTTAAGAACGGTGGAAGTTGATGAAGTGGCAGTGATTGGAGAACGACGGGATTATTTGTCGAATGTGATTTCAGCTTTAAGGGCAGAAAAGTTGGTATGGAAGGGCTGTGAAGCTTACTTAGCCTATATCAGTGATTTCAAATAGAAGAGTTTTACTGCCAAGGATTTGGAAACAGTAAAAGAATTCCCTGATGTTTTTCCTAAGGAGTTTTAGGAATTACCTCCCAATAGAGAAGTGGAGTTTGGAATAGAATTGTTACCGGGGACGGCTCCAGTGTCCATCGCACCTCATAGGATGGCACCAAAGGAACTAGTGGAGTTGAAGGCCCAGATTCAGCAGTTATTGGACCACGGATTCAATAGACCAAGTGTGTCTTTATGGGGAGCACCAGTGTTATTCATGAAGAAGAAGGATGGGTCCATGAGGATGTGCGTTGATTACAGGCAGCTGAACAAGTTAACCATTAAGAATAAATACCTTCTGCCTAGGATAGATGACCTTTTCGATCAACTTAGGGGAGCCTCTATTTTCTCAAAGATTGATTTGAATTCAGGATATCATCAACTGAGTGTTAAGGAAGCCGATGTGTATAAGACAGCTTTCAGAACTCGTTATGGACATTACGAGTTCTTGGTAGTGTCGTTTGGGTTAACAAATGCACCTGCTGCTTTTATGGATCTCATGAATCGGGTTTTTCAACCACATCTGCACCAGTTCGTGGTAGTCTTCATAGATGCAATCTTGGTATACTCGAGAACGGAGGTTGATCACGATGCACACTTACAGATTATGTTGCAAGTATTAAGGGAGAAGCAACTTTATGCTAAGTTTAGCAAGTGCAAATTTTGGCTAAGGGAAGTCACTTTCTTAGAACATGTGGTTTCCGCTGAGGGAATTAGAGTGGACCCTCGAAAGGTGGAGGCAGTGTTGGATTGGAAACGACCTAAGACGATGTCGAAAATTCAGAGTTTTCTAGGCCTGGCCAGGTACTATAGGCGATTTGTCGAAGGGTTTTCCCTAATCGCGACACCATTGACCAAGTTGGTATAGAAGGGGGTGTCATTTGTGTGGACTGACAAGAAGCAAGAAAGCTTTAATAAGCTTATGAAGGTTTTAACAGAGGCTCCTGTTCTGATTCAGCCAGAGCACGGAAAGGAGTTTATGGTTTATAATGATGCATCACATGTGGGCTTGGGCTGTGTTTTGATGCAGGAAAGGAAGATGGTTGCGTATGCATCACCCGAACTTAAGACTCATGAAAGGAATTACCCAACCTATGATTTGGAATTGGCGGCGGTGGTGTTCGCACTTAAGATTTGGAGGCACTATTTGTATGAAGAGAAGTGCACCATCTATACGGATCACAAGAGTCTGAAGTACCTCTTGACTTAGAAGGAGTTGAACTTGAGACAGTGTAGATGGATTGAGCTGTTAAAAAATTATGATTACACGATCGAATATCACCTGGGCAAAGCAAATGTGGTGTCAAATGCGCTAAGTCGTAGAGCTATGTTGGATTTTAGGATAATGTTTGCTCGGTTGAGTCTGTATGGCGACCGAAGTTTGTTAGCCAAGTTGCAACTGAAGCCACTGTGGGTTGAGCAGATTAAAGCTAAATAGTCATTGGATGAAACTCTAAGTTCTCGATTCAAGCAAGTTGAGAATGGGGAAACGGCGGATTTTGGGATGAATGGTGATGGGTTATTGTGTTTCTGTGGTAGAATTTGGGTGCCAATGGACGAAGAACTAAGGAAGTCTATACTACGGGAAGCGCAGAGTAGTTCCTATACTATGCACCTCGAAGGTAACAAGATGTACCGAGATTTATGAGAGCTTTATTGCTGGCCAGGATTGAAACGTGAGGTTATGGAATTTGTGGGCAAATGTTTTGTAACACCCCAAACCGGGCCCACGAGCCTTGACCGGATCTGGTATGTCACTACGGAAAATGTTCAAAAGAATTTGACTTAAAGGTGAAAACATAAAAATTTGTTGCCTTTAGTAAAACATTGTATTTTAAAACTTATAGATAAAACTGTATTGTCACAAATTCCCGGATTTAAAACTTTTATATAAGCTATTATAAATTGATTTAAAAATATTTCCCATTGTTAGCTCAATAATAATATAAACTTCAAAAACCATAAATAAAGTTTTCAAATACATTAAGTGGCCTTATTACAATAAATAAATATTCAAAATTACTTAAAATATATAATGTCTAAAATAAATAAATCCTCTTCTGCATGGAACAAATAAAATTAACTTCTGCATGGCCACCTCGTATCCACTCCAACCCGGTCCAAGATTCACGTGTCACCTGCAATGTTTGATAAAAATTTGGGTGAGTCAAACAGACTCAGTGTGTAATTAGTCCACTGAATTCCACCCACCTGGGCTTAGCCCACAACCACATATTAAATCACATATCAGATAACAAGGCAACTTATTTACATAATTCCACAATTGGGCTTGGCCCATATTCATACCACATATCCGATAATAATGTAATTAACCACATGAGTCCACATATTGGGCTTGGCCCATTTCCACATCGATCCATATTTCATACATAATCATGCATAGTGCACCCAACCCAACCTAGGGTCCATCCGCTACACACCCCTGTACCTGCCGCACACACCAGGGGATTACTAAATCGCCCTCCAACCGCTACACATCTCTTTGGCAGCCATGCTGCTCAAAGCCGTGGCTTAGCCACCGATCACCTAAGTGACCCTACATATCTGTATCCACGAGGTGACTCAAGGTCATCCTCTATCCACGGTGATACACACAGCTATCATCCGCCCACGATGTGGCACATAGCCAACACCCCTTCTTGATGAAGCACATAGCCAACATCAAGCGCCAATGTAGCACAAGGCTAACATCAGACCACGTACATAAATATGTACACCCTGTCCTTCGATAGTCATTTTCATATCCCACCCCATGCACATGCAACATATAATAGTGACATAATGAATAATGCATGTACATGTTATTCAGGCATACAATCACATTCTCATTGGCATATTCACATTCTTATCAATAACTTAACACTGACCTGATTTCTGATATACCCCTTAAGGGTATCCATTCATAATCGCCACTGCTCATATTAGCATTTACACAACACATACTATATAACATAAACCCGGAAAACGGTGGGTTAATCACACACCTGATAACCTAAAGCACTAAGCTCTCGATCCCGATGCTATCACTAAGCGACACTACAGCTATCTGCCTATAATTCTCCCCTGCTGCTAGCCCACACCCCGGTGGCCAATGCCGAACCACAGAAACAGATCCCTTCTTAAATTTAGGGATAGGAACTACCCCTTGTCGTCCTTGACTGGTATTCGCCTCGATCAACAATACTTAATCAGCATATCAGATTAGTCACTAAAGTTATAGCCAAAATCAACCAAATCCAACTTATAGAATACCCTTACCAAAACAATCTTGAATCTCGAAAGCTCCTGCTTACTCCTTCTGTCGAAATCCCTCCTACACACCATAGTTAGAATCGGCCTTACTTAATAACCAATATGGCCTATGGCCGAATGTCAACACTTCCTTACCTTGCTTTCCTAAATTCCGAAAACCACCACTTGCCTTGCCGAAACCCCTACTTAACAACTATTAGAATCAGCTATAACAATAATCTAAGAACATGGCCCTTGGCTGAATACTACAGTGGCTTACCTTGAACACTTCAAATCCCGAGAGGCTCCTTTACTGCTCCCTAACGTTGGCTACACACAAAAAGAACACATCACTATGACCTTACACACATTCGGCTATCCCTAAAACCAAGGTCAAACATTTGGTTTCGGCACACTAAAAGAAAGTGAAGGGAAACCGATTGGTAATGAAAGAACACTTACCCCTATACGTTGCTTCCCCCCTAATGATCAACTTCCCGAACCACCCTCCTAGGTTCTGCCACAACCAAGAAATAGAGCTATATCTCTAACATTCGGCTTTGAAGAGAACAAAAGAAGAAAAGAAGTGATAAGGGGTTCCAATTAAATATTCGGCTATGGCTCAACAAATGGTGATGGCACATTCAGCTAACACAAAGAACAGGTTTGGAGTTGGAGAAAAGAAGAAATAGAAGAATAGAGAAGGCTTAGGAGAATTCGGCTTTAAGGATGTGTGAAGAAGAAAAAGATGTGAAAGAAAGAAAATAAATGCATCTAACTTTCGGCTTTTGTCAAAGAGAAAATAAGGTGCAAATTCGGCAATAACCAAGATGAAAAGAAAGGTTTTGGAACGAGAGAATTTAGCACACACACTAAAGCTAAATTTCGGCGCACACTAACACCCTATTCAAACCGAAAATGCCACCCTCTTAGAGTCCAATATTCGGCCACCACATTCCCTCTTATCATATCCCAAATTTTCCTCCTATATTTCCTCTCTAACACTTATTCAAAAATAAACAAATAAATCTACAATTATCTACTATCTACCAACTTAAAATAAATCAACCTTTATCATATATCCTAGCCGAATTTTAAAATAAAAAATCAAGCCTTATCCCATCCTTTTGAAGTCCCATTGCCGTCCAACACTCTTCTCCCCTCTCCTGACGCCAACTTGCAAAATAAAATAGCACTCCACGCTGCCAACATGACTCGAACCTCCTCCTTTCTCCCTTGCTTGAGGCGTCACACTCCAAGGCCCTAAGTGGCACCTTCAAGCCACTTTACCAAGCCCAATTTCATGTCCACATTTCCTCACAAATTCCCTTAAGGCCTCCTTAGCCTAGCTCCCCCTTGAAACTTAAAATCCAATACTTTCCAAGGTACTTTCCCTTCACCTTAAGTTCTCAAAAACTCCTAAAATACATCCCAACACACACTAAGCTTGCTAACACATGAATTAGGCACTAAATGCATAACCCCTAAATTCAGGATATTACATGTTTGGTATGTCGGCAAGTGAAGGTGGAACATCAGTTGCCATCGAGATTACTTCAGCCGATTAAGATCCCAAAATGGAAGTGGGAGAGGGTTACTATGGATTTTGTTAGTGGGCTACCCTTGACTCCTGGTAAGACGGACTCTGTGCGGGTCATTGTGGATCGGTTAACTAAGTCTGCCCATTTTATATCGGTCCGCACTGTCTACTCACTACATAAATTGGCAAGGTTGTATGTGGCAGAAATTGTAAGGTTGCATAGAGTTCCGGTCTTGATCATATCTAATAGAGATCCTCGGTTTACGTCTCGCTTTTGGAAGAAGATGCATGAAGTGCTAGGTACGAGGTTGGATTTCAATACGGCATTTCACCCTCAGACTGATGGTTGAAAAGGATAATTCAAGTATTGGAGGATATGCTGAGAGGGTATGTGATTGAGTTTCAAAGAAGTTGGGAGGACTACTTGTCGTTAGCTAAATTTGCGTATAACAATAGTTATCAGGTTTGTATTGGAATAGCACCATATGAAGCACTGTATGGACAAAGATCTCTTACTCTAACTTGTTGGACTGAGTTGGGTGAGTGATGAGTTTTGGGTCCGGAGTTGGTAGCGATAAGGTGAGATTTGATAAATCGTAATATATACATATTTTAATCCCACATTTAGCATACTTTTGGATGATTTATTCCTTGAATTGTGGAATTTGGTGCTCCTAATCCTTTAATTTCATGTTTTATACTTAGGAAAGCATCGGAGGATGAAAAGAATGAGAAACGGGCCTAAAATAGAGTAAATGGGCCAACTTACAAAATCGACACGGCCTGGGCCCAAGACTACACGGCCGTGCCTCCTTAACAGACCCGACCACTGCTTGGCCGCGATTCACACGGGCGTGTGCCATGGGTGTGTCCTTGACGTGACCTGTTAGAGTTTCATTCGTATTAGGGTACTTAGAGGAAAAGAAAGCCATTCCAAAAAGCCTATATAAACACCCTAGAGGCCAACCTTCAAAGGGAGTCCAGTTAGGCATCCAGTTAGGTCGAAGAGCCAAATCTGAGAGGCCAGAACTGTGGAATTTACTCGAAGAAAGCCAGTTGATTTATCTTAAGAAGCTGGAGTTATACTCAAGATGGAGGATCTTCCCTTCAATTCCTTCAGGGGGTTTTAGGGTTTTTTCTTATGTTTTGTTTTATATTTTCTTCTGAGATGTATTCTTTTATCATTATGAACTAAACTCTCAAATACCTGAGGGGGATGAAACCAAAGACGAATCTTATTATTGTTTTCTAAACTATATGATAAATACTTGATTTGTTCTTAATTATGTGTTCTTAATTCTTTCTTTGACATTTTAGGATATTGATTCAAGTATTGATGTGCTTAAGCAGTGGAGCAAAAGTCCCTATTTAAGAGTAGATCTAGCATAGTTAAGCGAAGTTGATCGTAACCCTAGAAATAGCATGACGAAAATCTACCGGATTAGGGTCAAACCTAATATGGGAGTCCATAGATCGAGTTAATGTGATTCTAGGGGTTTTAATTAGAAAGAGATTTCAATTAATCAACCTAGGGTTAGACGTTAGTAGCCACGAAAGAGGTATTAATATAAATTAGGGAATCCTACGGATCAAGTCAAGTGAATAAATCATCTGGTTCAGAGTTAGATAACAAGTGGAGTCTAGGTGGATTCTTCCTCGGGCATTGTCTTAATCAATTGGTTTTTCCCACAAGTATTTTCCCCAATTCATCCTTTTTGTCTTAGCATCTTTAGCTTAATAGTTAGTTGATTTTAGAGTAAATAACCATTCCTTCAATTCTTAGGCTAAATAATAAAAAGAAAGTTAGTATTAGTACTTTTGGTTCCTTTGGGTTCGACAATCCGGTCTTGCCACTAAGCTATACTACTGTTCGATAGGTGCACTTGCCTCAATCGTTATCATAGTTAGTTTCTAGGCTCGATCATTCTTTATATAAATTTTTAAGACTCTAACATAACGATCAAGTTTTTGGCGTCGTTGCCGGGGAACTAAAATATTAAGAACGCTTAATTTTTATTACTTTAGCCATTTTTATTTTTGCAAATTACTTTTATTTTTATTTTGCTTTACTAATTTTCCTTCTTTCATTTGTTCCTAGCAGGTACCCCAAGTTTATGAATAGAAGGAACCCGACAGACCCCTGATTTAGGACAGTGATATTGAAGGTACTATTCGCAGATATCGTAGAGAAATAAGGTGAAGCTTGAATTACATAGAAGAAAAGCAAGAAGTTGAAACAAATACTACCGAAGAGATAGTTGAGAATAATCTGCTACCTCAAGAAGTAGCCGAAAATCTTGCTCCTCGAACTAAGCCGAAAATCTTGCTCCTCGAACTATGTATGATTATGCTAAACCTAATTTAATAGGAACTGAGTCAAGTATTGTTAGGCCTGCTATTGCTGCAAATAATTTTGAACTGAAACCTAACACTATTCAGATTATATAGAAAATTGTTTAGTTTGATGGTTTGCAGGATGAAGATCCAAACAATCACTTGGCAAATTTCCTAGAATTTTGCGATACTTTCAAAATAAATGGCGTTTCTGATGATGCCATTCGTCTTCGATTATTTCCCTTTTCTTTGAGGAATAAAGCCAAACAGTGGTTGAATTCTCTTCCACGAGGATCAATCACTACATGGGAACAAATGACCGAAAATTTTTATTAAAATATTTTTCGCCAGCTAATACGGCCAAGTTAAGGAATGATATCTCTTCTTTTGTGCAGATGGATTTAGAAACACTCTACGATGCATAAGAGAGATATAAAGATCTATTGAGAAGGTGCCTACACCATGGATTACCCTTGTGGCTATAGGTCCAAACTTTTTACAACGGTGTGAACCCCTCAACAAGACAATTGATTGATTCAGCCACCGACGAAACATTGAATAATAAAACATCTGAGGCTGCCTATGAATTTATTGAAGAGATGTCATTGAATAACTATCAGTGGAAAGTTACAAGGACAAAGCCAACAAAAGCAGCCAGTGTTTTCAACCTTGATGCAGTAATCATGCTATCAAATCAGGTAAATATGTTAAATAAAAAGGTTGATGGTTTATGTGGTTCTTTGCAGGTACATCCAGTTATGCAGTGTGATACGAATGTAGGAGGGATGAACAACACAAATTATCCACCTTACAACCCGAGCACTGAAAATGAGCAAGTTCACTATATGGGTAACAATTTCAAATCTCAAAATAACCCTTATATTCTTATAATCTAGGTTGGAGGAACCACCCCAATTTTTCATAGGGTGGTCAAGGAAATCAGAGACAATAACCCCCTCCAAACTTCCAACAATAGCCCTACCTATAAGAAACAAAACTGAACCTTGAGAAGATGCTGTAAAAATTTATAGCGGTGTCAGAAACACATTTTCAAAACATCGAAACAACACTTAAAAATCAACAGGCATCAATTCAAGGGATCAAGAACCAATTAGGGCAACTTGCCAAGATTATCTCAGAACAACCACAAGGCAGCTTGCCAAGCAACACTGAGACTAACCCAAATGAGCAACTTCAAGCTATAACAGCTCAGGATAGTGTAGGGTTAGAACAGCCTAAATTAAGCCAAGAGAATTTGGTAGAGAACGGTAAGGTCGAGGTAAGTCACGAGAAGCCAAAATCGGTAATTCAAGAGTACAACATCGTATACCTTATCCTGATGCGATGAAGAAGGACAACACAATGAACAATTCGGTAAATTCTTTAAACTCTTAAAGAAATTACATATTAAAATATCATTTCTTAAAGCTCTTTCGCAGATGCCAGATTCAAGGAAATTTTTAAAAGAGCTGTTAACAAACAAAAGGAATTTAGATGAGGAATCGCATGTGGAACTAAACGCAGTGTGCGCAGCAATGTTGTAAAACAAACTACCACTAAAATTAAAAGATCTAGGGAGTTTTTGGAAACACGAAAATTTATATACTTTTTCATGCCCTTTTTGACCCAAATTCATGTGGTTTCGAGTAAATTCTTGACGAAAAATAATTAGATATTATAAAATAATTAATTTGTGCTAAAAATATGAACATGATGAATTTTAGTTAATTTTATAGTTAATTTTGTTTAATTTTGACTATTTTCGACAGAATCGCACAAAAGGCGAAATTCGGCTCGGCAGACACTGCTCGAAGAATAAAACCGAGAAGCGATTTTAAGTGTCAAGGCGACTTTAATTCCAGCCCAAGATGGTCTAATTATGAAAATTTAATCATAATATAATTAATTTTAATTTATTCCCAACATAATTTGGGTTAAATAAATTATTTTTAATTAATTATGAAAAAGGGGCCCAGTTGAACCACATCAGTTGAATCGAACCGGTTGAACCGAACCAAACCGTCCACAATGAAGGCCCAAATCAGCTTATTAGCTGATTAATTCAACTTGCAAAGGAGCCCTTGAATATCTTTTAAAATCCCATTCAAACCCCTCCAAAATTCATGGCTTTTAAGATTTGCCATGCTATATTTAGCAAAGTTGAATCTTTCAACTTTGCCACATAGGATGGCCGGCCAAGGGAGCCTCTTTTGTAACAGACTGAATTTGACCCAAATTGGAACGGTGGTTTCGGGACCACGAATCCGAGTCCGAGAATTTTTTTAATATTATATTTTGTGTTTATTATATGTGAATTAATGTGTGTGAAAGTTTCGTAGAAAAATTTAATCGTTTGCGTGTTCAATTTAGAAAAAGGACTTAATCGCGTAATAGGTAAAAGTTGCAAACTATAGTGAAATGCACTAAATTGAGTGTCGCTTTTTAATGTGAGGCATTAAAAGGGCAATTAGCCCATTTTAAGAGTTAGTGGCCGGCCATGGACAAAACTAACCTTAATATTTATATTTTGGTTATGTTTTAATAATGGCTAAATTGGTAAATAGGTAATTAAAGCATATATGTTAATGTTAATAAAAAAATAAAGCAAAAACATTTACCTTTTTAGCTTGGGAATAGCCGAAAGTTAGCAAGGAAGAAAGAAAGAATAAGCTTTGGTATTTTTGGCCTTGTTCAAGCCAAATTAGGTATGGATTTTAGCTCAATTTTTGATAATTTTTACGTTTTTGAGATCGTTGCTTTGCATATTACATGACCCATGCTAGAATTTTTGAGATTAGTATGTATGTGAGATTCGACCATTGACATGTTCATGTGGTTTTTGATGTTTGATGATTTTATATTAAAGTTATGTTAAAGATTAACAAGTTTTAAATTGGAAATTTTGGTGAAATTGAGTATTTAGGGTTATTTTGTAAAAATAAATTTTAGAGGGGCTTATTTGCAAAATAAATGAAAGATATGGACTAGTATGGTCCTTATGAATATTCGGCCTTAAGGTACCATATTGAAATTTTGTGTATTTTGTGTTTTGTCCAATTAGGACTAAATTGTAAAAATGTGAAATAGTAGGGGTAAAATGGTAATTTACCTATTTATATGCTTAGGGACTAAATTGAGATGAAATGTACTTGAATGAGCTGAATTTTAATGTGTTTAGATCAAGAACAAAGAAAAATAGATTTGGACCGGGGAAAGACGAAGGTTATCGAATAGCAGGTTAACTCGGTCCGTCGATAGTCGAGGTAAGTCCTTAAGCGAATATTTGTTAAAGAATTATTTATGAATCTAATGAATGATGAAATTCGAATATTTTTAGCATGAATCCATGAATTAGACGAATGCAAGGGTACTAAATTTGATTAATTGTAATTTATTTAATGTGATGTGAATAAATGCATTTGGTTTGAAATGTGAATGTAATATGTGATATATCGGTGGTTGTGAAGTTAGCACTATGAAATGTGAATTGAAGGATTAACCATATTGATATTCGGGCTTTGAGCCTAGCAGGCCTTGTGCCGGTGATCTGTATCGGGCTTTATGCCTAGCAGGCCTCGTGCCGGTGACATATTTCAGGCTTATTGCCTAGTAGGCTTAATGCCAGTGTTTTGACTTTGGACCTTGAGTTCAGCAGGCTTAGTACCGGTGTGTGATTTAGGGTAATGTTTAGCAGGTTCTAACTAGTGTGTTGCTATTCTAAGATTTGATTATGTGCTAATGAATTTATGAAATGAATTAAGTACGCTTATGCATGTAGAGGTGAATTTGTTAATTCGGCTACAAGGTATGTGTTATTCCTACTCAAGTGTTATACAAATATACATATATATATATATATATATGTATGTATGTGATGTTATTGAGTAAATAAAATGATAAGAAGAATTTGATATACAAGTGATAGATGAAAAAAAAAATATATGGACTATGCTATAAGAAAATTTGGTTAAATAAAAGTATAAGTAGTTAAAGGTATTTGTAAAGGTATATGGATGTGTACAAGTTGGTGTTATATATGTGAATGTTATATATATACATATTCGGCCATAATGTATATATATAAGTTAAACTATGCTTATTTAATGTTATGAGTTAATTGTTTAAAAATGATTGATTAATTGTATGTGATAATGTTTCTGCTTAAGATTTACTAAGCTAGTAAGCTTACTCTGTGAGTTTAATGATCTGTTTTATAGATTTTGGTCAAGCTACGAGCTCCGGTGATTGTCACTGAAGTCATTCACACTACCGGCTCTTGATGGTACCTATTTAGACTTTTGTGTTTAAGGCATGTATAGGCTAGCTAAGTTTTCGAATGATGCTATAATAATGTATTAAGGCCATGCGAAAGTGGCTAATTTTAATGTTAATGTTTGATGGTATGAATCTATCCTTGGTGTGATATGCGTGAATAATATGCTTGAAAGATGTATATGAATTGATGCATGTTTCCTTATCATGATAATAGGGTTTAGTTTTGAATAAGGAAAATGTTATAATTATTTTGGGTTGATTATTAAAGATTCGAATTGAAAACCGAACATATGAAAGTGAATGAGTAGTACTATGTATTTCGAACTAGTTTTATAGTATATGTTTGGTATGTTATTTAACGAACCTTGTGTCTATGAATCATCATTGTGAAAATGGTGAAATAAGCATGAATTTAGAAACCATTCAAGTTGTACACGGTTATAAATATTATATATACATATGGAACACTTTGAAAACTTATTAGTACATTTTGGTTCAATTATGTACTTATAAACGAAACTGTGTGAATCTTGATTTACTTGGGCATTGGATCTATTTGAATATAGTATTAGTTATGTTCATGATATTTCATATGTGTACTCTTGTATATTAGCAAAATAAGTATATGCATATAATTGTTTATTGAGCTTTTAAATTGGGACACATGCTATTATGTAATGTGATGGTTTATTCGACCACAATGAAAAGAATTACTTACCATGTATATTCGGCCTTACAGGTGTAATATAGTAAGGTGAAATTGGATCATGTCTCTTTATTCAAATAGTTATAATTGGTTTGTTTATTTAAATTTTATAATAATAAAGATAAGATAAATGAAACTTATGGTATTTGAATTGTAGTATGGTATTAGTAAAATGTATATTACATGTTTGATTTGAGTAGTTTATGCTTGTGTCATATAACTTAGTTAAGTAAATTAAGCATGATTTCTGTAGGTGATTGGTTGCTTATATTGTAACATTATATAAGTATGTTTAATTATGATTTGATTTATTGAACAAAGGTTGAGATTTATTTGGTAATGCCCGTAACCCTAGTCCGGCGACGGATACGGGTTAGGGGTGTTACATCTTTTGCTACTGGTAATTGCTATTTTTAGCAGCCTTGATCACCTATAAATACAGCCCCTAGCTGCTCATTCAAAACACACCTCAAGCCTTCACATTCTCCTCTCTCATTTTCTCTCAATTCCCTATTTTCCCTTTTCCCTTTTTGGTGTTCTTGTGCCGATTTCTCCGCTTGGAAAAGAGGTTTTTTTCCAGCCATTTGAAGCAGTAATTGAAGTGTTCATAAGCCCCTTTGATAGTCGAGGACAACGAAGAACGAAGAAGGGATCGATCAGACAAGCCATGGAGAGCCACCAGATTTGTTTCTTGTTTCCTATCTCTGTAAATTATTTGTTGTTGTTTTGACAAACATGCTTATGAATATTCATGCTTTTGAAATGTTTAATTTAATCAATTTAGCTTGAATTTAATTCGTGTTGGTTTGATTTCATTTCGCTCTCTTAGATTATTAAAATTGTGTTTATGCTGTTAAAGGCCTCGGTGAAATGTTTGATTAAGTAAAATCATGTTAAGTTATCTGGCATTTTAATGTTTAGATAGCTAATGAATTAATTATTTAAACGCATTGAAATTGTAATTAATGGACACAATACTTAATCTGTGCATGTTTAATTCTTCTAAGGTAGCTGAAGATTAAATTAGCATTGTATTTGACGATACACATGCCTTGCATAACTTGCAGGATTTTTGTGATTAAATGGTTTCAAGGAAAAAATACTTTGTTACTTCAGATGGTCTTTTATATGCTTGTTAGGTTGAATTAATCGTTTGCATCGACATAGGAATATGCGAGAGAATGTTTAATTTAATAAGTATGTATGTGCAATACATGCTTATTAACAGAAGTCTGTTTAATCGTATGCATTTGCATAGAAATATGTACAAGAGATGAATGGATTTTTATTTGTAAGTATGTTCATAAGTTAGCAAATTACCGAGTTCCCATGTTTTAACAAGTATAAACACGAGCTTAATAATTCTAAGGTAAGAAATGTTATTAATCCAACACAATTATGTCATCTTGATTAAAATCAGTTTTCGAAATCGTGCATTAGAACTTGTTTTATTTTATTTTCTTACTTTGTTTTTCTTTTAGTTTTTAAATATTCCTCAAAACCAATTATTTTTTCGTCACCAAAGTGTTTGAACCATTTTCATAAATAATTCTTTCACGGTCCTTGTGGGTACGATAACTCGACATTTACTTGTCACTTTATTACTTGTTACGATTGTGTACACTTGAACATTTCCACCGTTCCAAGTTTTTGGCGCCGTTGCCGGGGACTGTTTTAAAAGACATTATTTGTGAAATTGTTAATTTTTCATTTTGGTCTATTTTTTTCTATTAAATTTTAATTCCATTTTTTTTGTGTGTGTGTTTGTTTTAGAGCATTTGCCAAATTATTGACTTACTTCATGTAAACCTTGAAATTGAAAGAACTTTCTGACAAAGGAGAAGACAAGCGATCCAAAGAAGGACCGAAGATATGAATTTCAAAAATCCAAACAAAAATCCAAGAGGAACATTCACTTATAATCCTCACAATTTGATCATTGTTGCTGATGATAGAAACTGTGCCATTCAACAATATGCCTTTCCTCTATTCAATGAGCTCAATCCGAGTATTAAGAGACCCGAAATTGAGGCACAACAATTCAAGTTGAAGCTGATCATGTTCCAAATGTTGCAAAATATGGGTCAATTTAGTGGGATTCCTAATGAAGATCCACATCTTCATCTTCCACTATTCATGGAAGTGAGTGACTCATTTAAACTAGTTGGAGTGACTGAGGACGCCTTGAGACTGAGATTATTTCCATACTCCATAAGATAGAGCACGAGCGTGGTTGAACTCCCTACTGTCCGGTTCCATAACTACATGGCAAGAGTTGGTTAAACGTTTCTTAATGAAATATTTCCCTCCATCTTTAACCGCCAAGATCTAAAATGAAATCACTTCATTTTAGCAACTTGATGAAGAATCTTTATATGAGGCCTAGGAGCGATTTAAGGAGTTATTACGAAAGTGCCCTCATCACAGCATTCCTTACTGCGTTCAAATGGAGACTTTCTATATCGGTCTCAATATTCATACTAGAATGATAGTGGATGCTTCAGCAAATGGAGCTCTTCTTTCTAAGTCTTATAACGATGCTTACAAGATTATTAAAAGAATTGCCAGCAATAACTATCAGTGGCCAACCAACCGAGGAGCATCAGAAAGACGAGCAGCAGTAGTACATAAAGTAGACACACTTGCTTCTTTGGCAGCCCATGTATCCTCTATGTCTTCTATGCTTAAGAACATAATTGTTAACGATTCCAATGGTAATCTGTCAGGTCAACAGCTGAACCAGTTCGAGAATATTTCTTGTGAATACTGTAGAGATGGCCATTTCTTTGAAAATTGCCCATCGAATCAAGAGTCAAATTATTACACGGGAAATCAGAATTGGAATGGTCTGCAATCAAATTTTTACAACTTTTCATGGCAGAATCATCCAATTTCTGCATAGAGTAATAAATGGGCGGACCATAGCAACACTGTTATGCCATTTCGACCAAATTATCCATCGGAATATTCTCAACAAATGCAACAACCCCCGTCAACTGAATCTTCAAGTGATCTTGAGAATCTGCTAAAGGCATACGTGGAAAAGAATGATGCCTTAATCCAGAACCAAGCAGCTACATTGAAAAATTTGGAGAATCAAGTGGGCCAGCTTGCAACTGAACTTAGGAAACGACCACAGGGTACCTTACTTAGTGACACGGAGAATCCGAGAAATCTGGTAAAGGAAAATTGCAAAGCAATCTCTTTGCCAAGTGGAAAGATATTGGACCCCAAGGTGGTTGATGTTCAAGATGAGCCTGTTGTAGCTCAAGAGAAAGAGGAAGTTCAAACAAGTGTTGAAACTCCTATATCACAGAAGTTAGATTCAGTAATTCTTGATGAGGTAAACTCTAAACCAGTTAGCTCTGATTATCAAACACCCTTGTCAAATGCAGAAAAATTTCCACGGAAGAGTTGTCCCGTTAAAGCTAAGATTCCACCATTGCCATATCCTCAACGATTTCAGAAGCAGCAATGAGATACCTAGTTGAAAGAAATTTTTGATGACAAGGTTACTTGTAATGACTCCGATGATGCTAAATCCCCAGATGTAGTTGAAGACTGTTCTGCTATTTCCAAAATTGAATCACTGGCTTCTATAGAATTAGAACTTAATTCTTTAGACAATCCTTTAGAACATATTCTACTGGAGGATTCACCAAGTGATGATAAAGACAAGGAATGTTTGGCTTGGTTTGAAGCTAATTCGAAGGAATTCACTCAAGAAGTCCCACTCGAATCATTAAAGTTATCATCTCAAGAGTATAAGCAACCAAAGCCATTGATTGAAGAGCCAGCTAAATTGGAACTAAAGATTTTGTCTCCTCATTTGAAATATGACTATTCGGGCCTATATTTGACTTTACCTATCATTATTTCAGTTGAGTTCACGAAAGATCAAGAAGAAGAGGCACTTGTGATTTTGGAAAGGCACAAGAAGGGTGTTGGATGGATTATTGTAGATATTCGAGTCACGGGTTGGAGGATTTGTAGGAATTATAGTAAGTTAAATAAGGCCGCTAGAAAAGATCATTACAAATTTTCTTTCCCTAATAAGATGTTGGATAAATTTGATGGGAAAGAATATGATTACTTCTTAGATGGTTATGGTTGGTATGACAAATGACCATTTGACACCACCGTAGTCAATGACGATCCTAAATAAAATGGAGTTCTCTTCACTTTCTTTATCGTTATTTTATATTTTTATTTTTTTCTCATTTGAATAAAATGGTAGACTTAGATAAAATTTTCTTTAGTTCATTACATTAATTAAAACTCTATCTAGGAGATTGGGACTTAAGCAGGACCATCCGTGACCCCTCCAGTCTTTCTTGGGAGTTTAATTTAATGTAAGTTTTCAAAAAAATATTTTTTTAGTAGCCCAATTGTGCATCTCACTTAACCCCTTAATGTTGCAGCCCTTAACTCCCTGAATCACCATCCCAAACACCTTCATTCAAAGTCAGCAACTACCGCACCTAAACTATCCTTAAAATTGCCACCCTACTCAACTCTAAACCTTACCCTCTGCCACTCACCCACCTATCCAAAACTAAAACCACCCTTAACAAATTCCTTAAGTTTGACGCTGAGAGTCCCTTTATCTAGCACCATTCCACGAGGTGAACAGTTCGGTATAATGGCTATGCTGCAACACGTGTAGTTGCAGTAACAAGATTACTGGAGATACTCAAAAATTTGGGATGACTCAATTAGAGATGAATTTAAATTATATATTTCATAACCCGTTTATTTTTATGCATGAATTTCCAGACTTTATACTTGAACCATGGACTCCATATCGAGGAAGGAAAAAGATGAGTCAAATTCTGATAGATCTGCAAATAAATAAAAAGGGGGGATCTTTACTTTATTTCATTTTCTTTCCTAGGTTAATTAATGTTTTAGGATTAGGTTAATTAGGAATTTTTATTTTTGCACAATAAAAGCAGAGATAGGAATAATGAATAAAATCTGAACAAGTCACAAAGGTAAAGTGTGGCAATAGATATATACATGTCTAGGATTGGATTTTAGAAAGAGCCTGGTACTTAAGCAGTCAATTTGAATCACCTCCTCTTTTCTAAATATCCTACCTAGTGTATAGAATCTATTCACTTTAAACAATGAGGACATTGTTCACTTTAAGTAGGGGGACCGAATATTTGAAATTGATTCTACTCAGAATAAAATTTTCTTTTAGTTATGATTTAGGACATATTTTTGTTCAATAATTTGAGATTTTGTTAAATATGCTAAAACTTCAATATTAATAAAGTTCTATTATTTCAATAATTTATTATGTTAGCTTGATAAAGATGTGAATGTATTTCTAATAAAGCATGTAAATTCGTACCATAAAATTTTTAGTTCCTTAAGAAAAAATTAGGCATGCATGAAAGCTTAAGTCTTTAAAATTGACTTAGTAATTTCTTGAGGTGAAATCCTAGGAAACATGGAATGTTGAAAATGATTTAGGCAACTGTTGTTTGGACCGTTTGAGCATTTCAAGCCGACCTTGATAAAATTATCCTTTGAAGCCCAATTTTGAGACTCTATGGCCTAATTTTATTCGAACCTATGCAATATTTAGCCATCAATTTTTTCTTCATTACTCTTAAAATTGTCCCAAACACTAACTTAGTACTATTTAGAAGATCGTTTGAAAATAAGTTTGGGGGAGTTGAAAAGAAGTATCAATGGCTCAAAAAAAATTGTAGTACATGAAGCAAATGCTCGAGTTTGCGCTTGAATTTAAAAAAAAATGTACTCAAAATGAAATAAGTAGTCGAAAGAGCACAAGTTGGGTATCAAGGGTGAATGTTCCAAAGGTTCAATTTTAAGCTGAGTCTAGGGTTTTAAGCCAAAACTTTATCTATCTTTTACCTACCCCTAAGCCCAGCCACGTTACAACCTTATTAAAGACCTATTGATTCAAAATTCCAATGTTACCTACATTAGTGGAGAGAAATTGCTCTGTTCAACATATGAAGACACTAGTTAAGCTTAATGATTGCAGCTTACTTTTTGAATAAGGAATTAAAATCAAATTGGTAGCAAGTAACATGTCTTTATTAAGAAACATTTGGTCTGATTTTGCTAGTATAATAATTGTTGGAGGTAATTTGAACGATATGAATGCTTAAGTAGCATAACTATCAAATTTCTTATTTTTGAGCTTAAGTATATCCAATTCATAATTTTGAGAAGAGAGTTGTTCTGAAGGAGTTTTTCAAAGGTGTTTCCTAGAAAATTCTTTTCAAATTTGAGCATTACTCGGGACGAGCAATGAATTAAGTTTGGGGGTGTGGAAACATAAAAATTTATATACTTTTTCATGCCCTTTTTGACCCAAATTCATGTGGTTTCGAGTAAATTCTAGTCAGAAAATAATTAAATATTATAAAATAATTAATTTGTGCTAAAAATATAAACATGATGAATTTTAATTAATTCTGTAGTTAATTTTGTTTAATTTTGACTATTTTCGACAGAATCGCACAAAAGGCGAAATTTGGCTCGGCAGACACTGCTCGAAGAATAAAACCGAGAAGCGATTTGAAGTGTCAAGGCGACTTTAATTCCAGCCCAAGACGGTCCAATTATGAATATTTAATCATAATATAATTAATTTTAATTCATTCCCAATATAATTTGGGTTAAATAAATTATTCTTAATTAATTATGAAAAAGGGGCCCACTTGAACCACATCAGTTGAACCGAACCGGTTGAACCAAACTAGCCACCAATTGGGCAGCCCAAACCATCCACAATGAAGGCCCAAATCAGCTTATTAGCTGATTAATTCAGCTTGCAAAGGAGCCCTTGAAGATCTTTCAAAATCCCATTCAAACCTCTCCAAAATTCATGGCTTTTATGATTTTCCCATGCTATATTTACCAAAGTTGAATCTTTCAACCTTGCCACATGGGATGGCCGGCCAAGGGAGCCTCTTTTCCTACTGGTAATTGCTATTTTTAGCAGCCTTGATCACCTATAAATACAGCCCCTAGCTGCTCATTCAAAATATACCTCAAGCCTTCACATTCTCCTCTCTCATTTTCTCTTAATTCCCCATTTTCCCTTTTCCCTTTTTGGTGTTCTTGTGCCGATTTCTCCTCTTGGAAAATAAGTTTTTTTCCAGACATTTGAAGCAGCAATTGAAGTGTTCATAATCCCCTTTGATAGCCGAGGACAACGAAGAACGAAGAAGGGATCGATCAGACAAGCCACGGAGAGCCACCGGATTTGTTTCTTGTTTCCTATCTCTTTAAATTATTTGTTGTTGTTTTGACAAACATGCTTATGAATATTCATGCTTTTGAAATGTTTAATGTAATCAATTTATCTTGAATTTAATTCGTGTTGGTTTGATTTCATTTCGCTCTCTTAGATTATTAAAATTGTGTTTATGCTGTTAAAGGCCTCGGTGAAATGTTTGATTAAGTAAAATCATGATAAGTTATCTGGAATTTTAATTGTTTAGATAGCTAATGAATTAATTATTTAAACGCATTGAAATTGTAATTAATGGACACAATACTTAATCTGTGCATCTAAGGTAGCTAAAGATTAAATTAGCATTGTATTTGACGATACACATGCCTTGCATAACTTGCAGGATTTCTGTGATTAAATGGTTTCAAGGTAAAAATACTTTGTTACTTCACATCGTCTTTTATATACTTGTTAGGTTGAATTAATCGTTTGTATCGGCATAGGAATATGCGAGAGATTGTTTAATTTAATAAGTATGTATGTGCAATAACATGCTTATTAATAGAAGTCTGTTTAATTGTTTGCATTTGCATAGAAATATGTACAAGAGATGAATGGATTTTTATTTGTAAGTATGTTCATAAGTTAGCAAATTACCGAGTTGCCATGTTGTAACAAGTATAAACACGAGCTTAATAATTCTAAGGTAAGAAATGTTATTAATCCAACACAATTATGTCTTCTTGATTAAAATCAGTTTTTTGAAATTGTGCATTAGAACTTGTTTTATTTTATTTTCTTACTTTGTTTTTCTTTTAGTTTTTAAATAGTCCTCAAAACCAATTATTTTTCCGTCACCAAAGTGTTTGAACCATTTTCATAAATAATTCATTCACGGTCCCTATGGGTACGATAACTCGACATTTACTTGTCACTTTATTACTTGTCACTTTATTACTTGTTACGATTGTGTGCACTTACACAGTTCCACCGTTCCAGTTTTACAATTCCATGCTTAATCGGTAGTTTATCTATTGATAATGCTTTAGCTGATTTAGGGGCAAGCATAAACGTTATGCCTTATAAAATGTTTAAACAACTAGGTCTAGGGAAAACCAAACAAACTAGGATGAGCATCCAATTAGCTGATAAAACTATTAGAATTCCTAGGGGTATAATTGAAGATGTTCTTGTAAAAATTGATAAATTCGGATTCCCAGTAGACTTTGTCGTTCTAGACATGGATGAGGACAACAGTATCCCCTTAATTTTAAGAAGACCCTTTTTAGCAACTGCCAGGACTAAAATTGATGTCAACGCAGGTGAACTCATACTTTGTGTAGGTGACTAATCAATCAGTCTCCAGGCTCTTGACTCGGCCAGGACATCGAGTAATCAAGGTGAGAAAATTAATTTTATTAATGACCATTCGGTTAAACCTTCTTTTCAGGAAGCACCACGGAACAACCCAACTGAGCCAAACACTGGACCTCATGCCAACAAGGAAATAACTCATGAGGAACGAAGGTTCCGATCGATGAACTAGACGAGTGTAAGACACACTTCAAGGAGAAATTAGGAAAACACAAAGTAGAACCAACACCATTCCATGGGACAAACGAATTTAAGATCAGAGATCAGGTATTGTTAGACAAGGCAGACCCTCGAATACCTCCTCCTGACCCTAATACAAACGAAGAAATCACTTTTAGGGTACTCAATGTTTTCCCATACGGAACAGTCGAGGTAAGTAATCCTATATTCGGCACTTGTAATGTAAACGCTACTCGATTTGAACTATATACTGATAATAGAACTGATAGCATGATGAAGGACTTTCAACTCCTCAAACCACCATGAATGTGCGAATGAGAGGTAAGCCTAGCTTAAGACTATAAACGAGCGCTTCTCGGGAGGCAACCCGAGCACTAACCCCATTAATTTTTACATTTTTATTTTTACTTTTACTTTTCCTTTTTAGCACCTAACTATAAACTAACCAAGTGCAAATTTCCACACCATACGGCCTTGCACACGGCCGTGGCCTTGGCCGTGTGGAGGCTACGGATGTACATACTGACATGGAAGAGATAGTATGACACCGGACGAAAAATATCTTCAAGCCACTGGGCCCAACTGAACCCCACGGCTATGCGATGCGGCCGTGGCCGGCACTGTTTTAGCAACATAGGTGTGGCGACCTACACATAGGCGTGGGAGAAACGAACGAAGCATAACACAGCCGTGTGACTCGACCCTCCACAGTACACGGGCGTGGGAACATACCAGACCTAAAATTTCTATTTAAACCACCCCTCTCCCCTTCTTACCTACTCCCCACCCTTCTTTCTCCTTTACATCCCCTCTCCATTTTCATTTTTTCCTCCACTCTCCTAACTCTTGCTCTAACAATCATCCATGTCAAAAAAACGGAAGGATCCTAGCACAATCTCCCTTTGTGAGACCGATATACATAAGTTCATGCCGACCACTTCATTAACTCGACAAGAAAAGGACCTCCAAGTCCATTTAACTTCTCTTTTCATTTTCATTTCCCCTTTATTTTCCTTTTTTGTATTTTTCTTTTACCTAGTTTAATCTATTCTATTTCATTTTCTTTGATTTAGGTTCTAAAAGCTTCTAGGTAATCACCATGACCACGACCATAGTCACCCCACCGTAGCCTTAGAAATCACACCCCACCTCGCGAACCATCTAACAATAAGGACTTTTCAGTCCATTAATCTTTTCTTTTAATTTTATTCTACTTTCTATTGTCTTTCTCTTTATCTTTCTTGTCTTTAAATATATATTTACTTTAGTTTGAATTATTCTTATTATTTATTGGCTAAGACTTCACGAACTCCCCAATTTCTTCATCTAGCGCAGAGCTCATTGGAGGCCACCATACTACCACCAAAGACGCCTCCTCCAACTTATCTTTCACCTCTGAATCAAGTTTCCACACTTCCAACTAAAAGAATTCATCCAAAATTTAGGAAGTTCCATCTCTCCCTACCTTTTGATTTTCTATTATTTTGCTATTACCTATCTTTGTACATCGAGAACAATGTACGTGTGGGGGTGAATATTTATTTCAAGAAAATGCCTAACTTTCTGCATTATTCTCAAATCCTTGAATTATGCCTTGAATCATACCTTGTTTTTAAGTAATTTTCTCATATTATGATTAGAATGAATTTCTTTTGATTTATAATTTTCTTTGATATGTGTTGGATTAAGTAATTGATAATTGTGCAGTAATGATTTAAATTTTAGGAGACTAGAGAATCAAGCATGATGAGTCTATTTTCAAAAATTAAAATTGTGTTAGGTTGTCTACCTGAATCTAATTATTACCTTGAAGTTTGAATTTTACAGAGTTGATATCAAAAACCTATAATTTTTGTGAGATCTTGAGCCTTTTAGAGCATACATTCTTTTGTGCTCACCTTGTGATTATCAGTGTGTCAACATTGAGCTATTATTCTAGAACTTGCTTCGATTATACATGTCAAGACCACATAATTGATTTGATATACTGAGATGATAAAGGCACTTAAGATTTAACCCACTCACTCCACTAAAAAAGCTTACCCTCACAATTAACCCTTAGTGAACCCCTTTGATCCTAACAACCCTTTTTATTGACTCACCCACTAATGTTAAACCAAAAAACCAATCTGTATTTGTTATTACCATTCCTCTTGACCACCCTTATATCGAGATTTGATTAGATCAGTTGCCTAACTATAATCTTTAATTCAGTAGTTAAATTCATCTTTTATTATGACTTGATTTGTTCTTAAAAAAACACGAAGAATATTCAATATTAGCTCTATGTAATTGAGCTTGTACGTTTAAATTCCACATCTTGAGAAGAAGCTCATGTTAATAGTATTTCATGTTTTCAATTGATGTAATTATTCAAGATTAGTTCATTTTTCTAGTTAGGTAAATTGTTAATTCAATCTCGATTCTAACCCTCTAATTCAGCCTTTATCCACACCTTTAACCCGAGCCCCATTACAACCCTTTTTAAAGACCTTTTGATTTGTGTATCATCTGATTTTACAGTGGTGGATATTTGTTTTTTAGGCAAGCCTATGGGATTAAGTTTTCATGTTCGACTTTTGAGTGCTTAATTTTGAACCTTAAAAACTTTGAATGATTTGAGTGAATCTTTAGTGAGGATGTCAGCTCTTGTCGATTTTGAATTAAAGGTGGTTATTTAGGCAAGGGAAAATGCCTATGTTTTTATGCTACAAAAACTATGACTTTGATTGTTTGAATCTTTAAAGATCTTTCTATTTAAATTATCAATTTATAAATTATCTATGAATTACGATGAAACATTATTGATGAATATTATGAATCAAGGAAGTTCATTTTAATTGTGAGCTGAGGATTTTGCTTGAGGACAAGCAAATGCTTA
Organism: Gossypium bickii; assembly: GCA_025503065.1. Lineage (NCBI taxonomy): Eukaryota > Viridiplantae > Streptophyta > Magnoliopsida > Malvales > Malvaceae > Gossypium > Gossypium bickii. Next base: position 20,457,151 of record CP106717.1, read on the forward strand.
AGTGTGGGTGTATTTAATAAACCATAATATATACATATTTTAATCAGATATTTAGAATACTTTTGGATGATTTATTTCTTGAATTGTGGAATTTGGTGCTCTTAATCCTCTAATTTCATGTTTTAACTTAGGAAAGCACCGGAGGATGAAAAGAATGAGAAACAGGCCTAAAATGGAGTAAATGGGCAAACTTAAAAAATCAACACGGCCTGGGCCCAAGACCACACGGCCGTGCCTCCTTAACAAACCCGACCACGGCCTAGACACGATTCACATGGGCGTGTGCCATGGGCATGTCCCTGACGTGAGCTGTTAGAGTTTCATTCAGATTAGAGTACCTAGAGGCAAAGAAAGCCATTCCAAAAGCCTATATAAACACCCTAGAGGCCAGCCTTCAAAGGGAGTCCAGTTAGGCGTCCAGTTAGGCCGAAGAGCCAAGCCTGAGAGGCCAGAATTGTGGAATTTACTCGAAGAAAGCTACTTGATTCATCTCAAGAATCCAGAGTTATACTCAAGACGGAGGATCTTCCCTTCAATTCGTTCAGGGGGTTTTAGGGTTTTTTTCTTATGTTTTGTTTTATATTTTCTTCTAAGATGTATTCTTTTATCATTATGAACTAAACCCTCAATACCTAAGGGGGATGAAACCTAAGATGGATATTGTTATTGTTTTCTGAACTATATGATAAATACTTAACTTGTTCTTCATTATGTGTTCTTAATTCTTTCTTTGATATTTCAAGATATTGATTCAAGTATTGATGTGTTTAAGTAGTGGAGCAAAAATCCCTCTTTAAGAGTAGGTCTAGCATAGTTAAGCGGAGTTGATCGCAACCCTAGAAATAGGATGACGAAAATCTACCGAATTAGGGTCAAATCTAATATAGCAGTCCATAGATCGAGTTAATGCGATTCTAGGTGTTTTAATTAGAAAGAGGTTTCAATTAATCAACCTAGGGTTGGACATTAGTAGCCTCGAAAGAGGTATTAATATAAATTAGGGAATCCTACGGATCAAGTTAAGTGAATAAATCGTCTGGTTCAGAGTTAGATAACAAGTGAAGTCTAGGTGGATTCTTCCTCGGGTATTATCTTAATCAATTAGGTTTTCCCACAAGTATTTTCTGCAATTCATCCTTTTTGTCTTAGCATCTTTAGCTTAATAGTTAGTTACTTTTAGAGTAAATAACCATTCCTTCAATTCTTAGGCTAAATAATAAAAAGAAAGTTAGTATTAGTACTTTTGGTTCCTTTGGGTTCGATAATCTGGTCTTGCCACTAAGCTTTACTATTGTTTGATAGGTGCACTTGCCTCAATCGTTGTCACAGTTAGTTTCTAGGCTCGATCATTCTTTTTATAAATTTTTAAGACTCTGACATAACGATCAAGATTGATTTGGGATCGCTTAAAGGAGGCGGCGAATAGGAAGAAGTCGTATGCTGACCTCAAATGAAGAGAGATCGAATATGCTGTGGGGGACATGGTTTTTCTCAAGGTTTCCCCTTGGAAGAAGGTGTTAAGGTTTGGTCGAAAGGGCAAGTTAAGCCCAAGGTTCATTGGGCCTTACCGGGTATTGAAGCGAATTGGGCCAGTTGCCTATCAGTTGGAATTGCCTTCTGAATTGAGCTAAATACACGATGTGTTCCATGTGTCAATGCTCAGGCGTCATCGTTCAGACCCTTCTCACATCGTGACTGTCGAGGAGATTGAGGTTAGACCAGATCTAACTTTTGAAGAGGAGCCGATTCAGATAATTGATCAAGATGTCAAGGTTTTAAGAAGGAAGTCTATTCCCTTAGTCAAAGTGCTTTGGCGTAACCATAATACCGAGGAGGCTACTTGGGAACCCGATGAGGCGATGTCTCGACAATACCCTCACTTGTTTCAACCAGGTATATGTCGAGGCCAAAATATTTTTGTAAGAGGGGTAGAATTGTAACGCCCAGAAAAAAAATCTCGAAACCTTAATTTCTGTGCATGGAAGTTAATATGTATGTGTAGCACTTAGAATAATAATATTAAGGTAGTATCGAGATTATTTGAAGCCTTAGAGATAGGAGTGACAATAGGGAAAAATTCATTTTTCTTGCTTAGTGGACCCTAGTCTCAGGCATGAGGCCTCATAAGCAGATTAAGAGAAGAGAGGACACAAATGGGCTTGTGGTCCAGTGGAAAGTGGCGTCATTTAGGAGCTATGAAGTGGTGTGTTTGTCAGTTAATGAGGTCCAAGGTTCGAGGCCTAAAGGGGGGAGAATGAAAAAGTTTTATTTTTTTGTGCTTGGACAGAAGTAGTTGGCGTTGGAGGGGACTCTGGAAGGGAGTGTTCAGGAGAGAAATTTAAGGTAAAGATAAGGAAAGAAGTTAGGAGATGGTGAGTAATGATGTGATGGTGTCGAATGGGACTCTAAGGGAGGGGAGTCTAAGGCCTATGGCTTTAAAAGGAGAAGGGGCCGAATGCTGAAAGGTTCTTTGAGCATTCTCTAGTTTTATTCTCCCCCTCAAGCGGTTTCTCCCTTTTTGCTAAAATTTTGCTAAGTCAAATTCCCTCCATTGTTGAAAATTCTATCATCCATCTTTGCCGAATCCTTCATACTCTCCCTTCTAAAATTTCCTTTTTGGTTCACCACTTGGTTCTAGTCGAATCACCTCTTTTCTTATTCTCCCTAGTGCTGCCGAATTGCCTCTATCACCTTACTAGTCTCAAAAGCCGGACTTAAGCCGTAGGATCAAAAGAGAATTTTGGTCTTTTAGCTAGTTTTGTTAAAAATTAAAGGCTCAAAAATCGCAAGCGTGGTAGGTAAGGGTTGCTAACAATGTGGTAAGTGTTCTCGACTCAGTCATGGTTTAGTAAATGGCCGAATCTAATATGGCTCGTAGGGATGATTTATGATCAATATGGATCACTTGGTTTTGATGATATAGGTGTTTGGGTGCAGATCTAGAGGATAATTGCCAATAGAAGCAAAGGAAGGTCTACTAGAACGTAACGCACACAGTAAGGGTACGGTGAGGTTTCAGTTTTTGATAAGTATGTGTTAAAGCCTTGGTTAATCGTTAGTAATGTCGATTGTAGGTTCGTGACTAAGGGGTTTGTAGCGTACGTGGATACCAGGTGTGTACAAACACTACACACATGATATCGGCAATGTCGAAAAGCTGAAAAGCTGAAAGTGGCTAAATGGGCCCGGTGAGCCCTAAGGCTAGGTTTGATTAGTTTGTTTGGTTTGGTGTATGAATTGAGTCTGTCAAGCATAATACTTGATCTGGAACTGTTTTGGGCCTAACGAGCCGTAAGGATGTGATTTGGGCCTAATGGGCTGTAAATATGTAATTTGGGTTTGATGGGCTTTATGAAGACGTAGACAAGTATGTTAGGGCTAATGGACTTTAGGCCTAGTTTGAACAACTCTTAAATTTCATAAGACTTAATCTAATTAAACATGTCCATGAACAAGTCGCTGGGTTAGAGTGTGGCAACGGACATACGTATGTCTAGGATTGGATCTAGGGAGAGCTTGGTACTTAAGCGACCCTAGTGGCCCACCCCCTCTTCTCTACAATCCTACCTGGTGCGTAGTGACTGTTCACTTTAGCCGCGAGGACTTGTTGATGGCCAAGGTTCATAACTAAAACCCGAAAGGGACCAAATACCCCTAGATTTGTAAAATTACTAAAATACCCTTAGATTTGTAAAATTACTAAAATACCCTTATTTTGCAAAAGTACCAGAATACCCCTGTTTTGCAAATTACCAAAACACCCCTGTTTTGCAAAATTACCAAGATACCCCTATTTTTCCAAATTGCCAAAGTACCCCTGTAGGGTAGAATTACGAAAATACCACTGGGTAGTGAAATGACGAAAATACACCTCTATGAAAAATATGAGCCTATGGATGTTACTCGTGTATGTGATGCAGTCATATGATATTCTGCTTAGGATGCATATGGGTTGGAATTATTGTACGAAGGAAGATTTGAGGATCACATAGTCGTATGGCCATGGATCCACTGGTGGCTTTATGCCCATTATATATTAGCAGCTTTGCTGCAACGTTAGGTAGTACCGCAATCAGGCTACCTTTGGTGCGTAGAAGATGGGTGGGTCGATTTAGAAATCCCCACAGGTGTGTATAAGGTTGGAAGGGAAATGGTGTGCGTAGCGGATGGATTATTGGGATGGGTTTTGCATTATCTTGTTTATATATGATACGATATGATATGATATGATATGATATGAGGCCATTGTGGGCTAAGGCCCAAGACAACCGATTTTTATAAGGCTTAGGCCCAGTGTGAATATTTGTATGTGATTGGCTTGCCAAGGGTTGTTTACACTGAGTTTCGAAACTCACACCTTTTTTATTTAATGATTCAGGTGATCCTGAATAGACGACTCGGCATGGAAGAGGACTCGGAGATGGCCACACTACAAGCTGATCAAATGTTTTTAATTTGTTCAAATAAATTTATTTTAAATATGTTGTTTTTCATTAAATTATAATAAGGCCATGTATCTCCTAATAGACTTTATGTTTTGGGTTTTATTATTGCTGTTTCAACTATCCAGTTAATAAACTAAAATAAAATTTCTAAAGTTGACATGGTTTTTGAAATAACTCAACGTATGGATGTTGGCCTGAAATGTGGGCTTTTTATCTTAACTTAACAAGATACAAGGGTTTTGGGCTTTTGGGACTTAAATGGTTAATTAGTAAGTCAGTTTGAAGTATACCTTTAATGTGACATTCTGGATTCGGGCCTAATTTCTAGGCCGGGTTTGGGGTGTTAAAATGACACATGGCTTGCCCATAGGCATGTGTTCTGGCCGTGTGTCCCCTGCACCTTAATTGTTATAAACAGAATGCTCAGTAATGATCATACGGGTAGATACACGGGTGTGTGCCTCAGCCGTGTGGATAGCACGGCTTCAAACACGGGCGTTTGCCCTAGCCGTGTGAAGTCTGCACCTATTTTATGAAAAATTATGAAAATTTAATCGATCACAGGGACTAAGCACACGGACATGTGACTTGGCCTGTAATATCTTGGATTATAGCTTATGCATTAGTACTAAGTTATATGAAATAGCATGCTTGTGTGTGTTGTGAATGTGCATTATGAACTTTGTAAACCGTAGTGCATAGGTAAGCACTTTAGAAATTACTCGATTTTAAAGTTTTAAATAGGGAACTAAAGCAGGGTGGCCTTAAGAAAATTTATAGAGGAAATATGACATGAAATTGGGCTTGGAAAAGTGGCTTGGAGGTGCCACTTAGGTCTCTAGAAATGACGCCATATGCTAGGGGGGAAGGACTTATGTTCAAGTCGCTTGGGAAGCAAAACTTTAAGGTTTTTATTTTGCTAGTGACGTCAATAAGAGGGGAGTAGGGGGACGGCACCAAGGCTAGATTTTAGGAGTTTAAATCCTTTTATTTTTAGAGATAAATGGTGGATAATTGATGGATTATTTTTATTAATTTTAAATGAGGAGATAAAGAGGAAATAAGGATATGATAGTGATGGCCAAGTAGGGGACTCTAGGTTAGTAATTTCGGCGAAAGGAAGAGAAATAAGGCCATTCATTATTCTTTCTTTTTCCTTTTCTCTCTGCCGAAATTCTCTGGCAACAATTCTCCTCTTCTCTTTTATTTTGTTAAGTCGAAATTCTCCCTGTGCTAGCCGAATTTACATTCCACCATTGCCGAAACCCTCAAGCTTTTTCCTTCTCATCTTTGTTAAGCCGATTTCTTCACTTATTCAAAAGCCGAAACTTGAGTCATCATCATCTAGCCATAGCCGAATATCCTTGTGGGTGTAAACAAGGGTGCAGTCGACTATTGTATTAAAGGTAAGAACAACAATTATTTGATTTCCAATCTCTCTCTCTTTTAGCCGAAATATAGGAATCTAACCCCTTTAATTCTTTGGCCGAAACTCTGAAGGAGAGATTTCGGGATTCTGCTATTGTCGACTACAAGGAGGAATCTTTCGGGACTTAAGAGATCTAAGGTAAGCCATTAATGATATTCGGCCATAGGCCATTCGTATGTGACTTAATGTTAGAATTATATCTAACCCATACCTATAGGTATTTCGACACCTACATAACCAAGTAACACTTTTCGGGATTTGGTTAGTGAGCAAATCGGTAGCAAGGTAAGGATTTAAGTGTGATAATCCTTTGGGATTTGATTTTATAGCCGAATAGGCTTTTGATTAAATATCAAATGTTGACCGAATGTAGGGGTTAAGATCTAAAGTAGTAGATCGGGATTTTTCGAGATTTTCGGGCTTTCAGTGAATCGATAAGAATATCAGGTGTGTACCCCACACTATCTCTTATTAGATTTAAGGCAATAAACTTAATAAATATATATGTTTATATTAATGTGAATGTGGCCAAAGGTACCATGCAATGGTACAAAGTACTCAGGTACGTTTTCCTACTCCTACTAGGATTTTAACGTGAACTGTTATAGCATATGTGAAATTATAAGAATGTGAATTAAAGAATGGGACATAATTTGTGCATGATATGTATGACATGGGCATTTGGGTGATTATGCAAGAGGAAGTGAATGTGGCGACTTCGGTCACGAATATCTGAATGTGGTGCTTTTTGGCACGAAACATTATCTGGTGGCTATGCCACAATATTTATAAGGGCGATGAGCACGTCGACTGCAGCGACTGCCTACGATGGTGTGTAGCAGATGGAGGGTTGACTTAGTAGTCCCCACGGTGTGCTAGTTGGTACGGGTGATGTGTAGCGGATGGTACCTAGGTTTGGGTTCAGGTTTGCATCATATTATTTAAATGTTGTATGTACATGTATGATTTGATATGCCTGAATTTGTTAGGACTTAGTGTTGTGGTTACACATTGAGTCTCATTGACTCACCCTGCTGTGGGAACATTTTTCAGTGTGTGAACAGTGATGGATGGACCTGGAGAAGTTTAGGGGTGGCCATGCTCAGCAAGGAATTTATTTTATTTGGACTTTTTATTTTAAGTACTTTGAATTTAGTTTTGGGTTTTCTTTTGATGTAATAAGGCCATAGTTGAACTACTTTATTTTACTTTTATTTATTATGTTTACGAATGTTTATCAATTAAAGATCGATGAAATTTATTTTAAAATAAACTCTAAAGGTTTTGTCACCTAAAATTAAGGGTTTTCAATATAAGATAAACTTGTTTTCAACTCGGGCCCAGACTAAAAACAATCTTTCTTTCAAAACACACAGTTTTTCCAAAGTAACAAAAGAATTTTGAACCGTTTTACTCGAGGAACATACCAGATCCGGTCAAGGCTCATGGGCCGGGTTTGGGGTGTTTCATGGCCGTCTGACCTTAATTTGATGATGACATCATAAACAGAAAGCTCATTAATTTGAACACGGTCTGAAGCACGGGCGTGTCCCAAACCCATACAGCCGTGTGACCCCTTTTACATGAAAAATTTTCTAAGTTTCCCAAAATTTTCCAAAGATCTTCATTTAGTCCCGAACCACTTTTGATACATGTTTTGGGCCTCGTAGGCTCGTGATAGGGACGATATGAATGTATGTGAAAGGCTTTAAACTTGGATGGAAATTTATATCTCAGTTTTATATGTTTGCTTGTGTTTATGTCCAGTAATGCCAAGTACCCTGTTCCAGCATTGAATACAGGTAAAGGGTGTTACAAAACCTATAGAAAGTGTTTAGAATCTCATTAACAAGCAAGACTTGGTCCCTATCTACCCTGCAAAACAAAATAAGGTCATCTGCGAAGAAGAGATGTCAGATTTTTGGCCCATGCCTTGACATCAATAGGGTTTCAAGTCTTTTTGCTCAACAACCATGTCAATGAAATGATCAAGTTTTTCCATGCATAAGACAAATAGATACGAAAAAATGGATCACCTTGTTGTAGACCTCGCGTAGGATAAAATGAATCAGTGGTAACACCATTCCACAGGATCTGTTGTAAGGATGAATGAACCAAATTCATGATGAAATTAACCATTAGGGATGGGTATCCTGCATCAATAAAAGTATCTTCCAAGAAATCCCATCTGATTTGGTCTTTAAGGTTAATAAAATACTCGATGTGCACATTTTATTGAATGTAAATAAAACTAGCGGGAGGGGGTGGAGGGCGTTGAGCCATTGGGTTCATTCTAACAAATTCAAAAAACCACTTGGACATCATATAGAAGAAGGCTTCTTTCACCTCACTTCTCTAGCCCTCAGCTATAGACCCACTACTAGCTGCTCCTTGAATGGAGGCTTGTGCATTACTCTCAACCTTATCGGAATCAGCTCAGTTGGATGACATCTTTTATCTATATACAAAACATTATTCAATTTAAGTAAGGAGATATCAAACTATCACAAGTTATATAATGACATGTATTTTATACTCTTTACTAGCTACGTTCAGTCCGAGAATCGACTAAATCGTAGCTCTGATACTACTAAATGTAACACCCCTAACTCGTTTTCATTACTGATCAAGGGTTACGGAGCATTACCAAAAAAACTCAAAACAGTTAACATCTAAATAGTTTAATAATGTTATTTAATATTAACTATTTAAATCTCACACAAATTCAATAAACATAAACATTTAGGACTTAAATTGAACTTTTGAAGCCCTATAAATAGTTCGGAATCAAATCAGGACTAATTTAAAACAATTCAGAAAGTCTGATGAAAAGATTGACAATTTAGAAATAGAGGTCACGCGGCCATGTAGCCAGGCCGTGTGACATAGCTCGATCCGTGTAGTACTCGAACAATGGGACACACGGTTGAGCCCATCCCATGTCTTAAGCCGTGTAATTCATTGACTTAGGTCACACGGTCGTGTCGCAGTCCGTGTGCTAGACCGTGTAACTCATTGACTTGATACACACAGTCGTGTCTTACACTGAGTTATACTCACACTTGAAATAATAAGTGACACACGACCGTGTCTGTTATATGGCCGTGTGATAGCCAGTGTCTCAAGCCGTGTGATCCAAAATACACCCTAAAATAAGCTATTTAAATTCCAAAACTTTCTTAACAATCTACTTCATTAGTGCATACATTAAATAGACCTAAACACACTTCAAACACATAAAACATGTTAATTCAGTCAACCTATTTCTCCTAACCAATATGTCATTCAAAGGCACCACAATTATAACAAAACAACTTCAATCAAGACAAGGCTATAATGCCACATCTCATGCACGAAACATAGTCAAGTTAGGTACCTAAGGACATCAATTGTCAAACCATTCACATTCCATTAAAACATGCCAAAATCACCTTATTCATATGGCTTTTAATATATAGACAAATCAACTACACCATAAGTCCACAAAATAAAAAAGTATACATAAAAGACATACTCATACCAAATTGATCATTAACATACTCAAACACTTTCATTATAAAAAATCCTATCCATGTCATTTATATACTTGGACAAAGTAACTCAAAAACTACCAAAGTTATTGCTGGATACTGTGATAGAACTCTAAGATGTTTCCAACCGATCAAGCTTCCACCAATCTACGAAACAGAAGAAAATAATTACCTAAGCAACAAGTGCTTAGTAATCTTGTAAATGAGAAAATTAAACTTACCATTTTCCCTACATTTAAACATTTAATCATGCTTAGTAGTTCATAAAAATACTTGATATTCCTATTCAACATAATCGACACCATTAGTAGAATATTAAACCATGTAACATCATAAAACACAACAAATGCCATGAAGGAAATTACATCCATTTACCCTGCTTATATGAATATTCAATAGTCTTTTCATCCATGGTACCTATTAAATTTCTTATCTTATGAACATGCACATCTATAATATTGCATACAAGCCTTTTCATTTCCTTCTTCTTACCCGTTGAATCGTTTAGAATTACATTGGATACTCGAGAATGCTCACACATAGTGTGCCTATCCATATAATAGTAACCTTTCCTTTTCAATAATGCTCACATGAGCTGTGAAATGGGCCTGCTCACATGAGCTATGGGTTGAAATGTTAGCTACGCAATGCTGCTCACACAAGCTATAGAGAATCCGCAACAAATGCAAGACCTCAACCATCGGTAGAAGATTCAAGACCAGCACCCGAAACATGAAATCCCTAATGACATGTCACTTATATCTTAAGAATTCTTAAGGTTCAAACAGGACCTTTTCATATATTTGAATCCTTTAATATCATTATATTGTACAATTCTACACACATTTCATGTAATATACATTTCTCAAATACTAACTTAAAATATACCAATGATTCAATTTAATCCACTTTACCAATTACTAAATAAACTACAAATCAAGTTTAATATCACATAATTACCTACAATAACTCATTTAAAACATCACATGACAATGTTAATCTCTATACGAACTTACCTTAATCACCACGATTGTTGCAACTAAGTTGAAAGCTAATCCGAGACTTTCGCCTTTCCCTGATTCAAGTCTGATAGGTTCTTTTCTTGATCTAAATAATAATTTAACTCAATTATTATAATTTTAGCATTCAAATATGGTTCATATGAACAATTTAGCCAAGATTTCGCAGAAAGATTTGAAAAAGAAAAAACTCAGATTGTTTTATCAAGCAACACAGCTGCGAGAGGGAGACTACCACGGAACCCTAAAAATGTAAGTAATAGCCATAGTGGGACCAAGGACTCTATTGTGAAATTTGAGGCATGAGCTCCAGATAGAGCTTATGCGATCCATGCCAAAGAGGAAGTTTCAGCACCAGATGTTATCACTGGTACATTTTCTATGTTTGATACTGATGTTACTACTTTGATTGATCTAGGATCAGCATATTCATATGTATGCACAAATCTAGTGTCAAGTAAGAAATTTCCTGTTGAGTCCACTGAGTTTGTAGTTAAAGTAACGAACCCCTTAGGTCAGTATGTGTTAGTTGATAAGGTTTCTAAAAATTGTCCTTTGATAATTTGGGGTTGTAACTTTCTAGCCAATTTGATGCTACTACCATTTGATGAGTTCGATGTGGTTTTAGGTATTGATTGGTTAACTCTACATGATGCTGTTGTGAATTGTAGACGAAAGCTTATTGTGTTAAAGTGTCAGAATAATGAAAAGCTTCAGATTGAATCAGATAGACTAGATAGTATGTCTAATGTTATTACAACTATGTCAGTACAGATATATGTTAGAAAAGGTTGTGATGAGTATCTTGCTTACATTTGATTCTAGATTTTCTGAGTTGAAGCTAGAATCAATTCCAGTGGTATGTGAGTATCCAAATGTGTTTCCAAAGGAGTTACCCGAATTACCACCGATCAGAGAAGTTGAGTTTGCTATTGAGTTAGTGCTGGGAACATATCTAATATCGATAGCTCGTTACAGAATGTCACATACAGAGCTGAAAGAGTTGAAAACACAATTACAATAGTTGATAGATAGAGGTTTTGTTCGACCATTTTTTCTCCTTGGGGTACACTTGTTCTATTTATTAAGAAAAAGGATGGATCAATGCGACTATGCATAGATTATCGACAGCTCAACAAAGTCACGATCAAGAACAAGTATCCATTACCGCGTATTGACGATTTGTTTGATCAGTTGAATGGTGCAACAGTGTTTTCAAATATTGATCTTCGTTCTGGTTACTATTAGTTCTGGGTTAAAGACTCAGATGTGCCAAAAACCGCGTTTAGAACCAGGTACGGACATTATAATTTCTTGTGATACCGTTTAGTTTGACTAATGCACCAGCAACATTTATGGATTTGATAAATATAATTTTCAGACCGTATTTAGATAGATTTGTCATGGTATTCATTGATGATATTTTGATTTATTCATGGGATGATATAGAGCATGCCAAGCATTTGAGAATTATTTTGCAAACTTTGCGTGAAAAGCAATTATTCGCTAAGATTAGTAAATGTGAATTCTGGCTTCGAGAAGTTAGATTTCTAAGACATGTTGTATCAGCCGAGGGCATCAGTGTTGATTCGAGCAAAATTTCAACTGTTGTTGATTGGAAGCCTTTGAGAAATGTATCTGAGGTTAGAAGTTTTCTGGGTTTTGTCGGTTAATACAGAAGATTTGTCAAGGGATTCTTAATGATTGCTACAACATTTATGAGATTATTACAGAAAGATGTTAAATTTGAGTGGTTTGAGAAATGTCAACAAAGCTTTAATCAATTAAAAGTATTGTTAACTAAGGCACCGTTGTTAGTTCAGCCTTAGTTGGGTAAAGAATTTGTGATTTATAATGATACATCATTGAACGGGTTGGCTGTGTTTTAATACAATAAGGCAAGGTGATAGCATATGCTTCTAGACAGTTAAAGCCACACGAAAAGAATTATTCGATGCATGATTTAGAGCTTGTAGCGATTGCTTTTGATTTAAGGATTTGGCGACACCATTTATACGGAGAAAAATGTCATATCTTCACAGATCACAAAAGCCTAAAGTACTTAATGTCACAGAAAGATTTAAATCTAAGACGGCGCAGGTGGCTATGACTTGATCATTGATTATCATTCAGAAAAAACTAATGTTGTCATGCATGCTTTAAGTAGAAAATCTTTATTTACCTTGAGAGCGTTGAACACGCAATTATGTTGATTGATGACGGTTCGATCTTAGCTGAGTTGAAAGCTAGACGATGTTTTTACAATAGATTTATGAAGCTAAAAAATACGATGATGTGTTGTTAGCCAAACGGAAACAGATTGAATTGACTCCTAATTCAGATTTATAGATTGGATTTGATGATAGATTGTATTTTAAAGGCAGAAATTGCATTTCAAGAAATTTCGATCTCGTTCAAAAGATTTTACAGGAAGCTCATAGTAGTAGCTTGTCTATTAATCCTAATAGTAATAAAATGTACAGTGATTTGAAACAAAAGTACTGATAGCCAGGTATGAAATGGGAGATCTCAGAGTTTTTATCTAAATGTTTAGTGTGTCAATAAGTTAAAGCTGAGCATTACATACCTTCTGGTTTGTTACAACCAGTGATGATTTCGGAATGGAAATGGGAACTTGTCACAATGGATTTTGTATCAGGATTGCTTTTGTCTCCAAGAAAGAAAGATACAGTTTGGGTCCTTTTTGATCGTCTGATGAAACCCGCGCATTTCCTTCTAGTGCTTACAGATTATTCACTCGAGAGATTGGAAGATTTATATGTTGTTGAGATGGTCAGATTACACAGGGTGCCAGTTTCTATCATTTCGGATAGAGATTCGCGGTTTACATCTCGATTCTGGAGCAAGTTACATGAAGCTCTAGGTACTCGTTTGCATTTTAGCACCGTGTTTCATCCTCAGATCGATGGTCATTTCGAGCGAGTGATTCAGATGCTCAAAGATATGCTTCGATGTTGTGTTTTAGAGTTCGAAGGCAACTGGGAAATATTTCTACCTTTAGTTGAATTCGCGTAAAACAACAATTATCAATCGAGTATAAAAATGTCACCGTACAAAGCTTTGTATGGTTGAAAATGTCAAACTCTATTGTATTAGAGTAAGCTCTATAAGAAATAGCTTCACAGGGTTGATTTGATACGAGAAACCAAAGAAAAGGTTAAAGTGATTAGAGATAGTTTGAAAGCAGCTTCAAACCGATAGAAATCTTATGTATATTTAAAAAGAAAAGACATTGAATTTATAGTTAGCAACAAAGTCTTCTTGAAAGTCTTGCCATGGATGAAAGTTCTATGGTTCGGTTGTAAAGGAAAGCTAAGCCCTCGATTTATCGAGCCATATGAGATTATTGAAAGAATTGGGCCAGTAGCTTACAAATTAGCTTTGCTTTCAGAGTTAGAAAATATCCATAATGTGTTTCATGTATCTATGTTACGATGCTACCGATCAGACCCTTCGCATGTAATCTCACTTCTTGTTGTCGAGATTTAACTGATATGACATACAACAAAGAACTGATCAGAATTTTAGTTCGAGAGGTTAAAGAATTAAGAAATAAAAACATAGCTTTAGTGAAAGTCCTTTGGAAACGTCATGGCATAGAAGAGGCTACCTGGGAGTCGGAAGAAGCTCTGAAAGTACAATACCCAAACCTCTTTTCTGGTAAGATTTTCATGGACGAAAATTCCTTTAGGAGGAAAGTTGTAACAACCTATTTTTAGTGAAATCATAACGGTGGTTTTGGGGCCACAAATCTGACGTGAAAATATTTATTTTATTATTATTTTAATGTCTACAGTATGTTATTAGTGCCATATAAAAATTTCGTTAAGAAATTTTATCATTTGCATGCTTAATTTGGTGAAAAGGACTAAATCGTAAAAGGTGCAAAAGTAGAGTTCTAAATAGTTAAAGGTATCTATTAGTTATGGAATTAAATTGTTAAGGGATTTATGCTGTAATTAGACCATTGTTATTATGGGTAGACATTTATGGACACTAAATACGTGATTTTAAAGGTTAATAATAAGGTTAAATATGTAATTTAATAAATAAGTTAAGTAAAAATAAAGATTAACAAAATTTTGTCTTCCAAAATACTTTCATCCACTGAAAATTAGACTTAAAAAACTCCGTTGGAGAAGTTCAAAGGTTCGACCAAGTCTTCTTTGTGCATGGAAGTGAAACTTTGTTCCGTTTTTAATGATTTTTATGTTTTCAGGATCATTGTAGCTTAATATAGCTAGCCCAGGGACTAATTTGTAAAAATTTTAAAGGATTAGGGTTTTTCCATGAATGTGTTCTTATGATTCTTGAAAATTTATGGAAGAAAATGAATCCTTGTTGTTAAATAAACAAATTTTTTAAAGTAATTTTTGATGAAATTATGACTTAGGGACTTATTTGCTAAAGTAGTAAAATTTCATGGTGAAATTGTGATTTGTGTGGGTGGATATGAGTCCCTAGGTAAATCGGCTAGCATGGTATGTGGATGAAATTGCATGAATTTCAATTTATGAGCTTAAGGACTAAATTGTAAATAAATTAAAATAATAGGGGCAAAAGCATAATTTTTCAAAAGTATGAATTTTGGACTGAATTGAAAAGAATAAATATTAAATGGGTTAAAGTTTCTTATTTAGATCAAGTTAAGCCTCGTACGAATTTAGATCGAGGGAAAGATAAAGTCTCATACTAGTTGGTTCTATTTCATCATCTTTGCATTCGAGGTAAGTTCGTATGTTTAAATAGCATTTTAATGTTATTTGATTTAAATGTTATTATGTTATTCATCATATCATGTCAAGACAGAAATCCAACAACGTTATGATGACTATCAAGTCCCGTTTGAACCTTAGGAATATATAGGATACAAATGACATGTCATTAGGGATGCCATGTTTCAGGTGCTGGTCCTGAATGTCCTACCAAAGGCTGAGTTCCGACATTTGTTGCGAATACTCATCAACTTGTGTGAGCGGCATCGTATAGCTACATTTCGACTGTCAGCTTGTGTGAGAAGACCCATTTATGGCTCAAGTGAGCATCGATGTAAAGGAAAAGGAAAGGAAATGGTTTCAACCATGTGTTAGCACACTTTGTGTGAGCTTCTCGTGTATCTGATATTATTCTAAGTGGTTCAACGGGCATGAAATTGGGAGGAACAATAAGTGTTCCAATGGCTAAGTTAAGAACTTATGGAAAGGTATGAACTATTGATGATCAAAGTATGTATAATCATGTTTATGAAAAGAATGAATTCAAGTATGATATGTTCATGAAATTTATCTTACCATGAGATGTAACACCTCTAACCCGTACCCGTCGCCGGATTAGGGTTATGAAGCATTACCAGACTCAATTCAGATCATTATAGCCATTTATCACAATTCATATGCTTATTAAACTCAAAGAGATTTAATTCATGCTTGTACAAATCAACCGTTGAATTAAAGATTATATGTCATTTAAATGTTTATCATAAGTTTGAGTATGCGCCTATCACTTTATGCATATTCAGTAACAAAAATATACTATCACTTATTCAATTATCAACTTGTCATTTCATAACTCATATGCACATACATAGTTAATCATAAACTCTCCTATCATTTTATAGTATATCTGTACACATACAAAAGACTCAATCTAGGTTCGCATTTACCATGATTTATAAACTCACCATCTTTACCATTTCAAACCTATCATTTAATCAACCACATATTCGAATTCCACATAATACAAACCTATTTCTTTCATTTTGTTTCATAACATTTAAACATTACAGTTTCATGCACTTCTAACCCAAACTTACTACTCAATTAATTTATCCGAACATATAATGCATGCACATATGCTCTTATCTAATTTTCCCATTTATGACAAAGATATCCCAGAATCCATAGATTTATGAAGCATAAATATAAGACTCGATCATTCCATTTTATAGCCTACAAGCCGAGACATTTATTCATTTTCACACCCACTCTTCATAAAAAAAAATTTACACTTCTAATAACTTCATTTCATAACCGAGCAACCATAATACTAATTATTACTCAGAACTTATTTATAAACCAAATAGTTTCATGGATATATGTCATAAATCCTACCTATTCAGCATGAAACATATATAAATATAATTATACCTATATCATGCATTCATTTATTTATCCAACCGAAACATGAACGCATCACACACCAAGGATAGATTTACATCATTTAATATTAACATTAAGAACTAGCCATTTTCGCATGGCTATTATACATCATCAAAACAATATTCAGACATAGAGTTAGTCTATACATGCCTTTTTATTTAAAAAAAAACCAAATATATAAGTACCAAAAGGAGTTGATAGTGTGGTTGATACTTCCGACGATCCTTTGAGCCTGTAGCTTAAACAAAATCTATAAAACAAACAAGGGTTACACGCAAGGTAAGCATGCTAGCTTAGTAAGTCTTAAGCAACCTCAATATGACAATCGAGTATACATGCATTCAATAGAACATTTCCTAACATGAAACATCCAAGACTTAATATTTAATTTACCCAAACCGAATATCTCTTCTCCCTGTACATATATCAACTTTCATTTCTTCACCGTAGTATATTATATACTGAATAAAATAATTATCCACTTATGCTTATAATTTTACTTATACAAATAATTACTATTTTCATGCTTTTCTATAAACATTTCAATCATAGTATACATCATAATTACATTCCATCTATTATAAACACACCACTTTCTTTAACCATTTCATTTACTTAGAAACATAGCATATAATCCTAACATTAAAGTATGCTTAATACATACCTTATAACCGAATTGCAAATTCACTCCCAAAAGCTTAGGCATACTTAATTCATTAGCTAGATATTACTAACATTACACAGATCTCACACATACCGCGAGAAGAAGCTCTGCTGATTTGAGGTCCGAAATCATAACACTGACATTAAGCCTGCTAGGCACTAAGCCCGAGTTATGTCACGGGCACGAGGCCTGCTAGGAACAAAGCCCGAAATATGTCACTGGCACGAGGCCTGCTAGACACAAAGCCGAAATATGTCACCGGCACGAGGCCTGCTAGGCTCAAGGCCCGAATATCAGTGTGGTTATTCTTCAATTCACAGTCCATAGTGCTAACTTTACAACAACTCATCTATCACCAATTATTTTCACATATCCAATCAAAAATTTTATTTGTTCACATCACATTTTATAACACTTCAATCAATTCAATTTAGCACCTTTGTATTCGTCTAGTTCACATATTCATGCCAAAAGTATTCAAATTTTATCATTCAATATAATTATAAATAATTTATTAACATATATTCGCTTAAAGACTTACCTCGGCTGTCGATAGACCGTGCAAATCGGCTATTCGAGAACCTTCGTCTTCCCCCGATCTAATTCCGTTTTTCTTTGCTCTTGATCTAAAACACATTAAATTCAGCTTATTCAAGTACAAATCACTTCAATTTAGTCCCAAAACACATCAACATGCAATTTACTATTTTACCCCTACTATTTCAAAATTTTGCATTTTGGTACTAATTACACAAAACACAAAATACTCCCAATTTGCCAAGACTATACAAGGGCCGAATATTCCTAGGGGCTTTACAAGCCCTTCCATTTTATTTATTTTGCAATTAAACCCCTCTAAAATTTTATTTTTACAAATTGGCCCTAAAAACAAAAATTCATCAAAACTTCCAATACATAAAATACTAATCCTTAACTTCTCTTTTATCTAAAATCATCAAACATCAAAAACCATATGAACCTATCAATAGCTGAACATCAAGCATGCTTAGATTCAAAAATTTTAACATGGGTCAGATAGTATACGAAGCAACGATCACAAAAATGTAAAAATTATCAAAAACCGACTAAAAATGCATACCCGATTTAGCTTGAATGTATGACCGAATGCTCAAAACCTTTAAACTTTTATTTCCTAGCTCATGTACGGCAATGAAGAAGAAATAACAAACGTGATGGCTTTTAATTTCATATTATTAAACATATAATAACATTTTTTTAATGTTTTACTATTTTAACCTTTAATAAAAAAATAAAAACAACATATAAATTAAGGTCAATCTTGTCATATGCCACCCACTAACTTAAAAATGGGCTATTTGCCCTTTTAATACCTCATATTAAAAAGCCATCATCATTCTAGTACTTTTCACTATAGTATGCAACTTTTACTCTTTACGCGATTAAGTCCTTTTGTCAAATTGAACACACAAACGATAAATTTTTTCTACGAAATTTTCATACACATTAATTCACGCATAATAAACACAGAATATAATATTTAAATATCTCTCAGACTCGAATTCGTGGTCCCGAAACCACTGTTCCGATTAGGGTCAAATTCAGACTGTTACAACTCTCCCCCCTTAGGGATTTTCGTCCCCGAAAATCTTACCGTTAAACAAAGTCGGATATTGTTGCCTCATTAAATCCTTGGGCTCCCACGTAGCCTCTTCAACTCCATGCCGATACCATAGTACCTTCACTAATGGGATTCTTTTGTTTCTTAACTCTTTCATTTCCTGAGCTAAAATACGGATCGGTTTTTCCTCGTATGTCATATCGGGTCAGATTTCAATCTCAGATGAAGCAATCACATGTGACGGATCTGATCTATATCTACGAAGCATCGAAACGTGAAATACATCGTGTATCCTTTCCAACTAAGAGGGTAACCTCAATCTATATGCAACAGGTCCAATACGTTTGATGATTTCATACGGTCCGATAAATCTCGGACTCAACTTGCCTTTTCGACCAAATCGGAGTACTTTCTTCCACGGAGAAACTTTTAAGAATACTCGATCTCCGACCTGAAATTCAATGTCTTTGCGTTTCAAATTAGCATAGGACTTTTGACGATCCGAAGTAGCTTTCAAATTGTCTCTAATAATAGCTACTTTCTGCTCTGTTTCTTTAATCAAATCAACCCCGTGAATCTTATTCTCACTGAGCTCAGTCCAGTATAATGGTGTTCGACATTTTCGCCCGTACAAGGCTTCATAAGGAGCCATTTTGATACTAGATTGAAAGCTATTATTGTAAGCAAATTCAATCAAAGGTAGGTATCGTTCCCACGTACCTTCAAACTCAAGAACGCAACATCTCAACATGTCCTCAAGTATCTGAATAGTTCGCTCAGACTGACCATCTGTCTGCGGATGAAAGGCTATACTAAAATGAAGTTTAGTACCTAATGCATCTTGCAATTTCTTCCAAAACCGCGATATAAATCTCAGGTCTCTGTCTGAAACAATGGAACTCAGTACACCATGCAATCTCACAATCTGTGATACGTACAATTTAGCCAGATTATCGAGTGAATAGTCTGAACGAACTGGCACAAAATGAGCTGATTTAGTCAGTCTATCAACTATAACCCAGACGGCATCTTTCTTACTTGGTGTCAAAGGGAGACCGAATACAAAATCCATTGTAAATCTATCCCATTTCCATTCAGGTATCATGATTGGCTGAAGTAATCCGAATGGCACTTGATGCTCAGCTTTTACTTGCTAACAAAGTAGGCATTTCGAAACAAATTTAGATATATCCCGTTTCATGCCCGGCCACCAATAGAACTGTTTCAAATCATTATACATCTTTGTGCTACCCGAATGTATTGATAATCGACCACTATGAGCCTCGCTCAGAATCATCTGAATCAAATTAGCATTTCTCAGTACACACAATCGGCCTTTATAGCTCAAACAATCATTTTTATCAATTCGAAACTCTGCCTCTGGATCATTTTTACATTGTGCTCGTCTAGAAGTCATATCTTTGTCAACCTTCTGTGCATCGCAAATTTGTTGAATAAACAACGGTCTAGCCTTCATTTCAGCTATGATCGACCCATCTCTAGACATAACCACATGTGTGTTCAACATACGAAGAGCAAACAATGATTTTCGACTTAGTGCATCCGCAACAACGTTAGCTTTTCCCGGATGACAGTCAATTACCAATTCGTAATCTTTTAGCAATTCCAACCACCTGCGCTGTCTTAAATTCAGGTCTTTTTGAGTCATCAAATACTTTAGACTTTTGTGATCCGAGTAAACATGGCATTTCTCGCCGAATAAGCAATGATGCCAAATCTTCAGTGCAAACACAATGGCTGCAAGCTCTAAATCATGCGTCGGATAATTTCTTTCATGCGGCTTCAATTGTCTTGATACGTAGGCTACTACTTTGCCTTCCTGCATCAATACGCAGCCCAAACCACTTAAGGAAGCATCAGAATACACGACAAATTCCTTACTCGATTCAGGCTGAGCTAAAACTGGAGCTTCAGTCAACAGGGCTTTCAACTGATCAAAACTCTTCTGACACTTTTCCGACCACTCGAACTTTACATCTTTCTGTAGTAGCTTTGTCAAAGGTGTAGCTATCACAGAAAAACCTTTCACAAACCGTCTGTAGGAGCCCACAAGTCCCAGAAAGCTTCGAATCTCAGAAACATTTTTCGGTGGCTTCCAATCAAGTATAGCCGAGATTTTGTTCGGATCGACTCGAATACCTGATGCTGAAACAACATGTCCCAAAAAGCTAACCTCTTTCATCCAGAACTCACACTTACTAAACTTCGCATACAACTGTTGATCTCTCAAAGTTTGTAGCACTAATCTCAAATGCTCGGCATGCTCGGTTTTATCTTTGGAGTAGATCAATATATCATCAATAAACACTACTACAAACCGATCCAAAAACTATCTGAAGACTCGATTCATTAGATCCATAAAAACAGCAGGTGCATTAGTAAGTCCAAAAGGCATAACCAGAAACTCAAAATGTCCGTACCTCATCCGGAATACAGTCTTTGGCACATCTGTATCTCTGACTCGCAACTGATAATAGCCCGATCTCAAATCTGTCTTCGAAAATACTGAAGCCCCTTTCAACTGATCAAACAAGTCATCAATTCGAGGTAACGGGTACTTATTCTTTATAGTTACCTTATTCAGTTGACGATAATCAATACACATTCGCATCGTTCCATCTTTCTTCTTCACAAAAAGAACTGGTGCACCCTAAGGGGAAAAGCTCGGTCGTGCAAAACCCCTATCTGTCAACTCTTGCGACTGCGCTTTCAACTCTTTTAACTCAGTAGGTGCCATCCGATACGGAGCTATCGAAATCGGAGTCGTTCCCTGTACTAATTCAATGCCGAACTCAATCTCTCGTACTGGTGGTAAACCCGGTAGTTCTTCAGAAACACATCGAGTATTCACACGAGGTAGCATGCATTCGGTATGCTTTTCAAACACTTTATTATCCAGTACATAGGCCAAATAAGCTTCACACCCTTTTCTCACTTACTTTCGGGCTAACATTGAAGATATTACTGTAGGAAACCCACTTAAATCACTGGATTCGATTCTGATGATCTCCCCGTTTTGACATCTCAAATCAATAAGCTTTCTTTTGCAATTCACCACTGTATCATGTGAAGTTAACCAGTCCATTCCCAAAATTATATTGAACTCATCAAAGGGCAACAACATTAAATCGGCTGGGAAGCAAGAATCCCGAATCATCAACGGGCAACCTCTACACACTTTGTTAACAAGCACACATCTACCCAAAGGGTTGGACACACGAATCACAAAATCAGTAGACTCAACTGGCAGAGTCTTACCGAATACTAGAGTTTCACACACATATGAATGAGTCGAATCGGGATCAATCAATGCAATCACAGTAGTATCATAAAGGGTGAAAGTACCGGTAATGACATCGGGGGAGGAAGCATCCTCTCTGGCTCGTGTAGCATAAGCTCTAGCTGGAGCTCTAGCCTCAGATTGAACTGTAGTGTTCTTCGTTCCTCTCTGACTACCACCTACATTACCTGAATGTCTAGGTGGTCTACCTTGCGCTGATGTGTTGCCCGACTTAATGTTCTGAACTGTATTCTGCTCAACTAACATCGGACATTCCCTAATAAAATGATCTGACGATCCACATTTAAAACAAGACCGATCACGAAATCTACAACTCCCGAAATGCCATTTCCCACAGTGCTTGCATTCAACTCGATTCTGTGGAGTGTTACCAACACTGGCCATCGAGGTAGGTCGGGAGCCCACTGGAGGTCGATCTCGTCTAGGTAAGTCTGAAGTAGCTTTATGTCGGCTGAAGTCATCTCTGAACTTCTTAGACGTGGAATGGAAGGTCTTACCCGACGATATCTTACGAGTGTCTCTAGCTTCTGTCTCAGCCTTTCTTTTCTCCTTCCCGAGCTTTTCAGCTTTGCAAGCTCACTCGACTAAAGTCACAAACTCTTTGATTTCAAGAATACCAAAAAGCAACTTTATATCATCATTCAAACCGTCTTCGAACCTTTTGCACATAATGGCTTCAGTAGAAACACACTCTCTAGCATATCTCATCGAGGCGACAAATTTCCGTTCATATTACGTCACGGTCATTCGCCCCTGTTTCAGTTCAAGAAATTCTTTTCGTTTTTGATCAATGATTCTTTGACTGATATATTTCTTGCGGAATTCATTCTGGAAGAAATCCCACGTCACTTTTTCTTTCGAAACCACTGATACTAGTGTATTCCACCAGTGATATGCAGTGTCCCGAAGTAAAGATATAGCACACTTCAGGCATTCGTCTGGAGTACAAGATAGCTCATCAAGTACCCGAATAGTGTTATCAAGCCACATTTCGGCTCGCTCTGCGTCATCATCATCATTGGCCCTGAATTCTTCGGCCCCAAATTTCCTGATTTTATCAACTGGAGGCCTACTAAATCTCATCGAATCTATCATCGGGGGTGCTGAAGGTATCAGAGTTGGATTATTCGGGGGTGGAGGTTGTTGTACAGCCGGGTTAGTCTGAATAAACTGGGTAAACCACTCGTTCATCATCTGATAGAAGGCTTGTTTAGCCTCCCCCTCGTGGCTACCCGAAACTGGTCGAGAGTCTACCGGCACTGATCCTCGTGCACGGTCAGGCGCTACACTCTCTACATCATCCGCTACGGCTCTTTCAGGATCAATGTCCATTTACTATATAAAACACAGTTCAGAATGTCAGAAGTCACCACACTATCAATATGTAATAAAGGCATGTATAACTAAACTCTAACGCTCTACGGTAGTCCTAGAATCGACTAAACCGTAGGCTCTAATACCAATAAAATGTAACACCCCTAACCTGTACCCGTCGCCAGATTAGGGTTATAAAGCATTACCGGACTCAAATCAGATCATTATAGCTATTTATCACAATTCATATGTTTATTAAACTCAAAGAGATTTAATTCATGCTTGTACAAATCAACCGTTGAATTAAAGATTATATGTCATTTAAATGTTTATCATAAGTTTGAGTATGCGTCTATCACTTTATGCATATGCAGTAACAAAAATATAACTATCACTTATTCAATTATCAACTTGTCATTTCATAACTCATATGCACATACATAGTTAATCATAAACTCTCCTATCATTTTATAGTATATCTGTACACATACAAAAGACTCAATCTAGGTTCGCATTTACCATGATTTATAAACTCATCATCTTTACCATTTCAAACCTATCATTTAATCAACCACATATTCGAATTCCACATAATACAAACCTATTTCTTTCATTTCGTTTCATAACATTAAAACATTACAGTTTCATGCACTTCTAACCCAAACTTACTACTCAATTAATTTATCCGAACATATAATGTATGCACATATGCTCTTATCTAATTTTCCCATTTATGACAAAGATATCCCAGAATCCATAGATTTATGAAGCATAAATATAAGACTCGATCATTCCATTTTATAACCTACAAGCCGAGACATTTATTCATTTTCACACCCACTCTTCATAAAAAAATTTACACTTCTAATAACTTCATTTCATAACCGAGCAACCATAATACTAATTATTACTCAGAACTTATTTATAAACCAAATAGTTTCATGGATATATGTCATAAATCCTACCTATTCAGTATGAAACATATATAAATATAATTATACCTATATCATGCATTCATTTATTTATCCAACCGAAACATGCACGCATCATACACCAAGGATAGATTTACATCATTTAATATTAACATTAAGAACTAGCCATTTTCGCATGGCTATTATACATCATCAAAACAATATTCAGACATAGAGTTAGTCTATACATGCCTTTTTATTTAAAAAAACCAAATATATAAGTACCAAAAGGAGTTGATAGTGTGGTTGATACTTCGAAGCGATCCTTTGAGCCCGTAGCTTAAAGCGAAATCTATAAAACAAACAAGGGTTACACGCAAGGTAAGCATGCTAGCTTAGTAAGTCTTAAGCAACCTCAATATGACAATCGAGTATACATGCATTCAATAGAACATTTCCTAACATGAAACATCCAAGACTTAATATTTAATTTACCCAAACCGAATATCTCTTCTCCTGTACATATATCAACTTTCATTTCTTCACAGTAGTATATTATATCTTGAATAAAATAATTATCCACTTATGCTTATAATTTTACTTATACAAATAATTACTACTTTCATGCTTTTCTATAAACATTTCAATCATAGTATACATCATAATTACATTCCATCTATTATAAACACACCACTTTCTTTCACCATTTCATTTACTTAGCAACATAGCATATAATCCTAACATTAAAGTATGCTTAATACATACCTTATAACCGAATTGCAAATTCACTCCCAAAAGCTTAGGCATACTTAATTCATTAGCTAGATATTACTAACATTACTGAATCTCACACATACCGACAATGAAGCTTTGTTGATCGAGAGTCGAAATCATAACATCGGCATTAAGCTCGCTAGGCACTAAGCCCGAGTTATGTCAAAGCCACGAGGCACGCTAGGCACAAAGCGAAATATGTCACCGACACGAGGCACGCTAGACACAAAGCCGAAATATGTCACGCACGACGAGGCTGCTAGGCTCAAGGCCCGAATATCGGTGTGGTTATTCTTCAATTCACGATCCATAGAGCTAACTTTACAACAACTCATCTATCACCAATTATTTTCACATATCCAATCAAAAATTTTATTTGTTCACATCATATTTTATAACACTTCAATCAATTCAATTTAGCACCTTTGTATTCTCGCTAGTTCACATATTCATGCCAAAAGTATTCAAATTTTATCATTCAATATAATTATAAATCATTTATTAACATATATTCGCTTAAAGACTTACTCTCGGTGTCGATAGACCAGTGCAAATCGGCTATTCGAGAACCTTCGTCTTCCCCGATCTAATTCCGTTTTCTTTGCTCTTGATCTAAAACACATTAAATTCAGCTTATTCAAGTACAAATCACTTCAATTTAGTCCCAAAACACATCAACATGCAATTTACTATTTTACCCCTACTATTTCAAAATTTTGCATTTTGGTACTAATTACACAAAACACAAAATACTCCCAATTTGCCAAGACTATACAAGGGCCGAATATTCCTAGGGGCTTTACAAGCCCTTCCATTTTTTTATTTTGCAATTAAACCCCTCTAAAATTTTATTTTTACAAATTGGCCCTAAAAACAAAAATTCATCAAAACTTCCAACACATAAAATACTAATCCTTAACTTATCTTTTATCTAAAATCATCAAACATCAAAAACCATATGAACCTATCAATAGCCGAACATCAAGCATGCTTAGATTCAAAAATTTTAACATGGGTCAGATAGTATACGAAGCAACGATCACAAAAACGTAAAAATTATCAAAAACCGACTAAAAATACATACCCGATTTAGCTTGAATGCATGACCGAAAGCTCAAAACCTTTAAACTTTTTTTTCCTAGCTCACATACGGCAATGAAGAAGAAATTACAAACATGATGGCTTTTAATTTCATATTATTAAACATATAATAACATTTTTTTTAATGTTTTACTATTTTAACCTTTAATAAAAAAATAAAAACAACATATAAATTAAGGTCAATCTTGTCATATGCCACCCACTAACTTAAAAATGGGCTATTTTCCCTTTTAATACCTCATATTAAAAAGCCATCATCATTGTAGCACTTTTCACTATAGTATGCAACTTTTACTCTTTACGCAATTAAGTCCTTTTGTCAAATTGAACACACAAACGATAAAATTTTTCTACGAAATTTTCACATACATTAATTCACGCATAATAAACACAGAATATAATATTTAAATATCTCTCAGACTCGGATTTATGGTCCCGAAACCACCGTTCCAACTAGGGTCAAATTCAGACTGTTACATGAGATGATTTTGCTAAGTTATATATTTAATCACTAACTTGTGTTGTTGATGATGCTTAGGCTTGAGCCAAGCTACGTTGGATTGATTCATGTCTATTTTTAAGATAACACATTGAAATGTAAGTTATGTTCATGATTTGCGAACTTACTAAGCATTATATGCTTACGATGTTGTTTTTTCTATGTTTTATAGATTATTAGAAGCTTGATCGGTTTGGAAGCCCGTCAGAGACCTATCACACTATCTAGAGATTATGTAACAACCCGGTTTTAGTCAAATCAAAAAAGTTGTTTTGAGACCACAAATTTGAAGTTGAAATAATTATTTTATTAATTTTTTAATGTCCGTAGCATGATAATATGTTTGTGTGAAAGTTTCGTTAAAAAATTTTATCGTTTAAATAGTTAATTTAAGAAAAAAGAACTAAATCGCATAAATTGCAAAAGTGCTATTCTATTAGCTATTGGTGTTAAATAGTTGTAGAACCTTAAAGTTTAGGTCCTTAAGTGGTAAATATAACATTAGTATGTTAGTGGATGTTAATGGTTTGGAATGAATGAAATTTTGAATTAATTTTAAGGTTAAAATGGTAAATGGTTAATAAATAGATAAAACAAAAACATTTTATTATATCATCTTCCTTAGCCGGTTCTTGCAAGGAGAAAATTTTTAGGTTTCATTCGGCCAAGCTTTGTATGCTCAATTAGGTACAATTTTTGAGATCGTTCTAGATAGGTCTAGCTAGCCTAGGGACTAATTTGCAAAACTATTAACATTTTTGAGAGTTGCCATTGATGTATAGATGTGTTCTTTGATGTTTGATGATGAAATATGAATATTTGTTATGATTTACACATGTTTTGTTAAGTGATTTTTGGTGAAAATGCAAATTAAGGGTTAAATTTAGAAATCTTGAAAATATGAGGTTAAATATGTGAATAAATGAAAAATGTGGGTTGATATGTGTATTAGGGAAATTCGGCTAGCATTTGATTGGATGAAATTGCTTCAATTTGTGATATTGTGTAATAAGGACTAAATTGTAAAAGTTATGAAATACTTGGGGCAAAAATGTAAAAGTGCTTTAAAGTATGATATGGACTAAATTGAAAGAATATGTGATTGAATAAGTTAACTTTGAATTCATATAGATCAAGAAAGAAAGAATTGAGATTTAGATCGGGGGAAAAGCAAGGTTATCGAGTAGTCGACCCGATCCGTCATTTCTGTATACGAGGTAAGTTCGTATAATTGAACTTAATTGTGCATTTGTTTAATTGAAGGATAGAATTGAGATTGTATGTGTTCCATTAGTTAAATTTGGAGATATTGAATTTAAATGTACGGTTTAAGCATACGAGTTGCTGAATAACACCATAGTTGGGCTATGGCAAATCGAAAAATAAGACCATAACCGAGTTATGGCATATGAATGTATGACCTCGGTAGGGCCTTGCAGTGTACATATAAGACCATAGTTGGACTATGGCATCGAAAAATTGATGAATTTGTATCATAAGTATTTATAAGCCAAAGTGTTTTGATAAGAGAATTGTCGAGAGATAGATACATATCGGTATAGGTATGTACGGAAAACTGCTCAAATAACGTGTTAGAAGATGTTGAGGACTTATGAGTTACGATGTGGTTTAACTATATGTTAACTCGTTGATTAATGCTCTAAATGCTAATTATGTTATCCGTTTTGAAAATGCTAATAAATGTTGAGATTACTTCATATTTACATACAAACTTACTAAGCTTTATAGCTTACTTTGTTTATTTCCTTCTATGTTTTATAGTTAATCAAAGCTAACACAGAAGCGGGGATCGTCAGAAACTTCATCGCACTATCGAACATCTATTTGGTACTTTTGTGTTGTGTAAATATGGTATATGACATGTATATGCTTTTGTCATTTTGGTGTGTTTGGTGACTATGTATATTAGCCATTTGGGTTGATATAAAATGATTAACAAGATGATGTTATAAATATGCAAATGGATCTATTTTGAGTTTGGTAAATCGACTTATGTTAGGTGATTGAAGTTGATAATTTGGAAGTTATGTGTTTGTGAATTAATGCTTGATAATGTATGTTTGAAATGAAATAGTAAATTGAATTGCATATGTGAATTATGGTAAATGAACCATATTATTGATGTTGTTTTGGTTTATATTTGAGTAAGTGAAATGGTTGTATTTGTATATCATGAAATGTGCATGATTTGGGATTGATTTGGTTGCATATTTGTGCCTTGAAATGATACCACTTGTACTTGTGTAAGTATGTGAAAAATGGGGTGGCAAACTGACCCTGCAAATGGTCTATTTTTGTTCACAGGTGCAGAGACATGGGCGTGTGTCTCAGCCATGTGTCACACACTGTCTTGTTACAGGGCCGTGTGTCTCCTGGTGTTGAAATTGAATTGAGGTCAGTATGCTCTACACGGTCTCATACACGGGCGTGTGACTCGCCATCTGGTACAAGTCAGTATACCCCCTAAATGGCACACGGCCTAGCACACGGGTGTGTGGCTTGGCCGTGTTGCATAAGTCAGTATACCCTACAGGTTTGGCACGGCCTAGCACACGGTCTGGCACAAGGGCGTGTGGTTGGCCGTGTGACCCAAGTCAGTATGTATGCCCTGTTTCCACACGGCCTGATACACGGGCTTGTCTGGAGCCGTGTGAGGCACATGCCCTATTCACACATGCCTGTGACCCCTGAATGGTTGAAATTTTTCTAAGTTTCCAGAAATTTCTGGAGTTATCGGTTTAGTTTCGAACCACTTCTAAAGCATGTTTAAGGCTTCGCAGGCCCTTATAAAGGACAATGGGATTGTGATTAAATGATATTTGAGTATGAATGCATAAATGTATGAGATATGTATGTTAAATGATATGTATTGATCGGTAATACCTAGTAACCCTACTCCAGTGATGAATACGGGTTAGGGGTGTTATATTTATTGGTATCAGAGCTATGGTTTAATCGATTCTAGGACTAACATAGCATGTATGAGAGTCCAGCTATACATTCCATAAATACTCTACGATAGTGTGATGATTCCTGACTACTTAAATTGTGTTTTCGTATAGTAATGGATCCCGAACGAGTGATAGCTGATAATGTAGAGTGTAATGCGCCTACTCCCGCTCAAAGGACAATGACTTCTGAATTTAGACCCTTGTCTAGTAGTCACGGAGGTGAGGCTAAAGAAGCCTTTTCCTAGATGATGAAAGAGTGGTTCACTCAATACGTCCGGAAAAATTTGTCTGCTCGACAACCTCCACCCCTCCTATTCCCTAAACTGTACCTATAGCTCCTCAAGTAGTCGAGCTTTTAAGATTGAATAAGCCTTCAGTTGCTAAGATCCGTAAACATGGGGCTGAAGAGTTCAGGGGCAATATTGATGATGACCCTGAGAGAGTTGAGTTCTGGCTTGAAAATACTATCCTAGTGTTTGATGAACTTTCGTGTACGCCACCTGAATGCTTAAAGTGTGTTATTTCTCTTCTAAGAGACTCTGCATATCATTGGTTGAATACTTTCGTGTCGGTAGTGCCGAGAGAGTGAGTGACCTGGGAATTCTTTCAGACCGAGTTCTAGAAGAAATACATCAGTCAACGATTCCTTAACCAAAAGCATAAAGAATTTCTAGAATTGAAACAGGGTCGTATGACTGTAACTGAATATGAAAGAGAATTTGTACGGTTGAGCAGGTATGCTCGAGAATATGTTTTTACTGAAGAGATAACGTGCAAGCAGTTTGTTGATGGGCTGAATGAAGACATTAAACTTTCGGTCGGGATATTGGATTTAAAAGAATTTGTTGTGTTAGTCGAACGTGCTTGCGAAGTTGAAGAACCAGGCAAAGAAAAAGGAAAGGCTGATTCGGAAGCTAGAGATTCGAGAAAAAGATTGATGAATAAACCCTATCACTCTTCATCAAAGAAATCTCGAGATTCATAAAGTCGATCAAATACACCAGTGGAGTACTTTAATAGATATCGTGGGAAGCAATTTACGAGTTCAAAAACTCCAGCTGTGTCAGTGGCAAGTGTGGGTAATGTTAGAACGAACAAAGCCTGTTTTAGATGTGGTTCGCACAAACACTTCTTTGGATATTGTCCTGAGTTTGATAAGAAAGATAAATCTCAGAGTGCAAGACAAAGGAACACGACTACGAAAGGAAGACCAGCCCGTAATGTTGGAAATGTGAGTGGTGGTAGATGTACGATACAAGATACTACTGTGAGATCCGAGGCCAGAGCACCTGCTAGAGCCACGCTATTTGCACTTGCGAAGAAGCGTCATCTCCAGATGTTATCACCGGTACTTTCACTTTCTATGATACAAATTTGATTGCATTGATAGATCCATGATCAACTCATTCTTATATATGTATGAATTTAATATCTAGTAATACCTTTACAGTAGAGTCTACTGAATTTGTGATTAGAGTATTGAACCCCTTAGGCAAATGTGTTTTGGTTGACAAAGTCTGCAAGAATTGTTTGTTAATGTATCATGATTTCTGTTTTCTTGCTAATCTGGTGTTGTTGCCATTTGATGAATTTGATGTGATTCTGGGTATGGATTGACTAACGATGCATGAGCCAGTAGTGAATTGTAGACAAAAGACAATTGAACTGAAATGTCAGAATCGTGAGACTATTATAATTGAATATGATGATCTGAATAGTTTGCCAGTTGTGATCTCGTCTATGTTAGCTCAGAGATTTGTGAGAAAGTGGTGTGAAGCTTATCTTGCCTATAGACTTGATACGAAAGTGATAGAAACAAAGATTGAATTAGTACCAGTTGTGTGCAAGTATCCAGATGTATTTCCCGAAGAGTTACCGAGTTTACCACCTATCAGGGAGGTTGAGTTTGGTATTGAATTAGTACTAGGAACAACGCTGATATCGATAGCTCCGTACAGGATGGCTCTGATAGAGTGAAAAGAATTGAAAGCTCAATTACAAGAGTTGACAGATAGAGGTTTTGCTAGACTGAGTTTCTCTCCCTGGGGTGCACCAGTGTTATTTATGAAAAAGAAAGATGGCACGATGAGAATGTATATAGACTATCGACAGCTCAACAAAGTGACGATCAAGAATAAATACCCTTTGCCACGAATAGATGATTTGCTTGATCAATTAAAAGGGGTAACAGTGTTTTTGATAATTGATTTGAGATTAGGTTATTACCAGTTACGAGTTAAAGACTCAGATGTGCCAAAGACTTCATTTAGAACAAGGTACAGACACTACGAATTTCTTGTTATACCTTTTGGACTAACAAATGCACCTGTTGTTTTTATGAACTTGATGAACTGAATTTTCAGGCCGTACTTAGATCGATTTGTAGTTGTATTTATTGATGACATTTTGATTTACTCTCGTGATGAATCTGAGCATGCCGAGCATTTGATAATCCTATTACAAACTTTGAGAGATAAGCAATTGTTTGCAAAGTTTAGAAAATGTGAGTTTTAGTTACGAGAGGTTGGTTTTCTGGGACATATAGTTTCATCCGCGGGTGTCCGAGTTGACCCGAGTAAAATTTATGCGATTGTTGATTGGAAGCCTCCGAGAAATGTATCTGAAGTCCGTAGTTTTCTGGGACTAGCCGGCTATTATAGATGATTTGTGAAATGCTTTTCGATGATTGCGACTCCGATGACACGATTGCTTCAAAAAGATGTTAAATTTGAGTGGACAGAAAAGTGTCAGCAGAGCTTCGAGCAGTTGAAAGCATTATTGACAGAGGAACCAATATTAGTTCAGCCTGAGCCGGATAAAGAATTTGTAGTTTTCAGTGATGCATCATTAAATGGCTTGGTTTGTGTTTTGATGCAGGAATGCAAAGTTATAGCTTATGCCTCGAGACAGTTGAAGCCGCACGAAAAGAGTTATTCGACGCACGATCTAGAGTTAGCCGAAATAGTATTCGCATTGAAAATTTGGTGTCATTACTTGTTTGGTGAGAAATTCCATATTTATACCGACCACAAAAGCTTGAAATATCTAATGACTAAAAGATATTTGAATTTGCGACAACGGAGATGGTTAGATTTGCTAAAAGACTATGAGTTAATGATTGACTATCATCTGGGGAAAGCAAATGTAGTTGCTGATACTTTGAGCCAAAAGTCCTTATTTGCTTTACGTGCTTTGAACACACAATTAGCTTTATCCAAGCCGAGTTGAAACCGAGACCGTTATTTCTACAACAGATTTTTTAGGCTCAAAAATTTGATAATGAATTGCAAGCAAAACGAAGTCAGTGTGAGTCGACTTCTGATTCAGAGTTTCGAATAGGGCCTGACGAATGTTTGATGTTCCAAGGTAGAATTTGCATACCGACAAATCTCGAGCTTATCAGAAGATTTTAAACGAAGCACACAGTAGTTTTTTATCAGTATATCCAGGAAGCACGAAAATGTATAATGATTTGAGACAACTTTATTGGTGGCACGACATGAAATGAGATATCTCAAAATTTGTCTCAAAAGTCAAAGGTGAGTATCAAGTGCCGTCAAGTTTATTACAGCCTATTATGATTCCTGAGTGGAAGTGGGATAAAGTAACAATGGATTTCGTATCGGGTTTGCCCTTATCTTCGAAAAAGAAAGATGCTATCTGGGTTGTTGTTGACAAATTGACGGGATCAGCTCATTTCATTCTGGTACGTACAGATTTCTCACTTGATAAATTAGCTGAGTTATATATTTTCGAAATTGTGAGATTACATGGTGTTCCCCTATCTATTGTTTCGGATAGAGATCCGAGGTTTGCACCCAGATTTTGGAAGAAATTAGAAGAAGCTTTGGGTACTAAGTTGCATTTTAGCACTGCTTTTCACCCGCAGATAGATGGTCAATCCGAACGAGTTATTCAAATACTTAAGGATATGTTGCGTTGTTGCATTCTTGAGTTTGAAGGTAGCTGGGAGAAGTATCTATTACTAATTGAATTTGTTTACAATAATAGCTTCCAATCAAGTATAAATATGGCACCATACGAAGCTCTATACGGTCGTAAATGTAGAACACCGTTGTACTGGACTGAGCTCAGTGAAAGTAAGATTCAGGGGGTTGATCTAATCAGAGAGACTGAAGAAAAAGTGAAAGTAATTTGTGATAGTTTGAAAGCAGGTTCGGAATGACAAAAATCATACCCACACTTGAAACGGAAAGATATTGAGCTCCATATCAGAGATAAAATGTTTTTAAAAGTGTCACCGTGGAAAAAGATATTGCAGTTTGGTTGGAAAGGGAAATTGAGTCCGCGATTTATCGGACCGTATGAAATTACTGAGCTAGTTGGGCCAGTGGCATAGTGATAAACCGTAATAGTAACATATTTTAGGCCCACATTTAGCATGCTTTTGGATGATTTATCCCTTGAATTAAGTAATTTGGTGCTCTTAATCCTTTAATTTCATGTTTTATACTCAGGAAAGCACCGGAGGATGAAAAGAACGAGAAACAGGCCCAAAAGGGAGTAAATGGACCATATCACGAAATCAACACGGCCTGGGCCCAAGACCACATGGCCGAGCCTCATTCAACAGACTCGAACATGGCCTGGCCACAATTCAAATGGGCGTGTGCCATGGGCGTGTCCCTAACATGAATAAGAGGAATTACACTTGGAATAGGATACTTAGAGGCAAAGAAACACATTCCAAAGCCTATTTAAACACCCTAATAGGAATTCTACTCGGATTAGGATACTTAGGGGCCAAGTAAGGCATCTCAAAGCCTATATAAACACCTTAGGGGGCAACTTAAAGGGGGAGTTCGACAGAAGCCCTCTGTCGGGGCGTCCAGCTAGGCCCAAGAGGGCAGATTTGTGGGGATTTACTCGAAGATAGCCAGTTGATTCAACTCAAGAAGCTGGAATCATACTCAAGACGGAGGATCTCTCCTTCAATTCCTTCAGGGGGTTTTAGGGATTTCTTATGTTTTGCTTTATCTTTTCTTCTGAGATGTTTTCTTTTATTGTTATGAACTAAACCCTCAGATACCTGAGGGGGGATGAAACCTAAGATGAATCTTGTTATCGTTTGTTGAACTATATGATAAATATTTGACTTGTTCTTAGTTGTGTATTCTTAATTCTTGTGTTGATATTTCTGGGATATTAATTCGAGTATGATGTGCTTAGGTGGAGGAGCAAAAGTCCATGCCTAAGAGTAGATCTATCATAATTAAGCGGAGTTGATCGCACGCCTAGAGATAGGGTGATGGGATTTTGCCGGATTAGGGTGAAACCTAATATGGGAGTCCATAGATCAAGTTAATACAATTCTAGGGGTTTTAATTAGAAAGGGATTTCAATTAATCAACCTAGGGCTAGACGTTAGTCGCCTCGAGAGAGGGATTAATAAAAATTAGGGAATCTTGCGGATCAAGTCAAGTGAATAAATCGTCTGGTTCAGAGTTAGATAACAAGTGAAGTCTAGGTGGATTCTTCCTCGGGTATTGTTTTAATCAATTGGTTTTTCTCAAAGTTATTTTCCCAATTTCATTCTTCTTTGTCTTAGAATCTTTAATTTAGTAGTTAGTTAATTTAGATTAAACAACAAATTCATTTAATTTTTAGTCTAGATAATAAAAAGAAAGTTAGTATTAGTACTTTTGGTTCCTTTGGGTTCGACAATCCGGTCTTGCCTTAACTATACTATTGTTCGATTGGTGCGCTTGCCTCAAATCGTTGTCATAGTTAATCTTCAGGTTCGATCATTCTTTATATAAATTTTAAGACTTTGACATCGCATAAAACAATGATCAAGTTTTTGGCACCATTGCCGGGGAACTAAAATATTAAGAACGCTCAATTTTTATTACTTTAGCCGTATTTTATTTTTGCAATTAAATTTTATTATTTTTCTAATTTTTCTTTTATTTGCTTTTGACAGGTATTTTAGTTTATAGAGGAGATGGCACTAAATAACTACCAGTGGCAAGTTATGAGGACAAAGCCAACAAAAGTAGCAAATATCTACAACCTCGACCCAGTAACCATGCTATCAAATTAGTTAGAGCTTTTAAGTAAGAAAATTGACGGTTTATGTGGTTCTTCACAGGTATATCCAGTTATGTAGTGTGAAACAAGCGGAGGCGTGGCGAATCCTGAGTACCCACCCTACGGACATGGCATGGAAAACAAACAAGTCAGTTATATGGGTAACTATTCTAGACCTAATTTTTTTTTTATGATAACACTTATAATGCAGGTTATAGGTACCATCCCAATTTCTCGTGGGATGATCAAAGTAGCCAAAGATCGGAACTTCTTCCAGATTTTCAACAATCACTTCACCAACAGGAAGATGAGTCGAACCTTGAGGAGATGCTAACAAAATTCATAGCAGTCTCAGAAACACGTTTCCAAAATATAGACACACGTTTCCAAAACACCGAGACGACACTTAAAAATCAACAATCGTCGATTCAAGGGATCGAGAATCAATTAGGTCAGCTTGCTAAGCTGATCTCAGAACAACTACGAGAAAGCTTGCCAAGCAACACTGAAACTAACCCAAAAGAGCAAATTCAAGCCGTAACAGCTCATGACAGTGAAAGGTTAGTGGAATTTGACCCGAGGCAAGAGCCTGTGGTAAGTGAAGGTAAGTTGAGGAAAGCCATGATTTACCAACCCCGATGATTACAGAGAACCAAGCTCGTGTACCATACCCCAATGCGATAAAGAAAGACCACACAGAGGAGCAATTCAGTAAATTTCTTAAACCTCCAAAGAAGTTACATATTAACTTGTCGTTTCTTGAAGCTCTTTCGCAGATGCCAAATCCTAGACCTTGTGTCAATAAAGAAGAAATTCATGAGGAACAAAAGCTTCGAATCGATAAACTAGATGAGTGGAAGACACACTTCAAAGAGAAACTAAAAACACACGAAGCAAAAATGAGGCAACTCCAAGAGAAACTTAACGATGGGACAACCCAGCTTAAGATAGGAGATCAGGTTTCACCCTAATCCGACAAAATCTCGTCACCCTATCTCTAGGCGTGCGATCAATTCTGCTTAATTATGCTAGATCTACTTTTAGGCGAGGTCTATTCCTCCTCCACCTAAGCACATCAAATTTAGATTAAGCTCACATAATTAAGAACAAACTAAGTATTTATTATATAATTCAATAATCAATAACAAGATCCATCATAGGTTTCATCCCTTTCAGGTATCCGAAGGGTTTAGTTCATAACAAAGAAAGAAAACATCTCAAGAGAAAAGATAAAACAAAACATAAGAAATCCATAAAACTCTCTAAAGGAATTGAAGGAGAGATCTGCCGTCTTGAGTAGAATTCTGGCTTCTTGATATGGATCAACTGGCTATCTTCGAGTTATTCCCACAACTTTGACCTTTTCAGCTTGGCTCCTTGGCCTAGCTCACCGCCCCCCTTTCAGCTGACCCTTAGGAGGTTTATATAGGCTCTTGAAATGGGTTTCTTTGCCCCAAAGTATCCAAATCCGAATGAAATTGCTCTTTTCCATGATAGGGACACGGCCATGTCACACGCCCGTGTGACGAGTCTTTTGCCCGTGTTCAGACTTTTAACTGAGGCACGGCCATGTAAATCAGGGTTCAGGTCGTGTTCTAAATGATCGGCAAGGCACGACCGTGTGGGCTTTAGTTTAGGCCATGTCGATTTCCTCCTTGGCCCAATTTGCTCCGTTTTGGGCCAGTTTTATGTTCTTTTCATCCTCGGGTGCTTTCCTGGGTATAAGACATAAAAAGAGAGGATTAAGAGCACCTTTTTATATAAATCAAGGGATAAATCATCCAAAAGTAAGCTAAATGTGGGATTGACATATGTTACTTTTACAGTTTATCAAATACCCCCACACTTAAGCTTTTTCTTGTCCTCAAGCAAAATTCTCAACTTGCAATTAAAACGAACTTTCCATGATTCATAATTCCTATCAATAATGTCTCATCATAATTCATAGATAATTTATACATGGATAATTCAACTCAAATAGTCCTAAAGATTCAAACAAGATAAGTCATGTATTTG
Source organism: Gossypium bickii (assembly GCA_025503065.1). Lineage (NCBI taxonomy): Eukaryota > Viridiplantae > Streptophyta > Magnoliopsida > Malvales > Malvaceae > Gossypium > Gossypium bickii. The sequence goes on from CP106717.1 coordinate 20,494,977, forward strand.
TATCACAAAAACATATGTGCCTCCCCTTATCAGAATAATTATATTTAATTCAAAACCTACAAGGATTGACATCCTCACAAAAGATTCACTCAAATCACTCAAAAAGTGTTTAAGGTTCAACGTCAAAAGATCACTCATAAGTCGAACCTGAAAAGTTAATCCCATAAGCTTGCCTGAAAATCAAATCTCCACCATTGTAAAATGAGATGATAAACATATCAAAAGGTCTTTAACAGGGTTGTAACGGGGCTAGGGTTAAAGGTGTGGATAAAGGCTGAATTAGAAGGTTAGAATCGAGATTGAATTGACAAGTTGCCTATCTAGAAATTATTGAAATAATAATTACATCAACTGAAAAGTGATAATCCTAATATTATGAGCTTCTTCTTTTTTTTTTCCTTTTGATAAATTGATTGTAACTGGATAAGCTCGCTTTTCATAACACTAATACTGAATATACTTCAATTTTTTTAAGAACAAACTAAGTGTTACAATAATGAATGAATTTATTAAAATAAAGATCATAGCTAGGCAACAGATCAAATTAATTCTCGACATAAGGGTAGTCAGAAGGAATAGTGATAACAAAAACAAAGGTGTTTTGGGTTAATATTGGCGGGTAAGTCAATAATAAGGGTTGTTAGGCTCAACGGGGTTCACTTGGGGTTAATTATGAAGGTAGGCTTTTTAATGGAGTAAGTGGGTTAAAACCTAGGTGCCTTTATCATCTCGGTATATCAAATCATAACTGTGGTCTTGACATGTATAATCAAGGCAAGTTCTAGAATAACAGTTCATAGTTGACACACTCATAATCAATAAAGTGAGCATGGAAAAGAATATATGCTCTATAAGGCTCAAAATCTCACAAAAATTTATGGGTGTTTTTGACATCAACCTTGTAAATTTCAAACTTCAAGATAACATTCAAATTCAGGTTAACAACCTAAAAATTTTAATTTTGAAAAATAGACCTATCATGCTTGATTCTCTAGTATTCTTCAAATTTAATCATCAATGCACAATTATCAACGACTTACTCTAAAATACGTCAATAAAAATAATAAATTATCAGAAATTTCATCCTAGTTAGTAATATGAGGAAATTACTTTGGAACAAGATTAAATTCATGGATTTGAGAATAATGAAAAAAGTTAGGCATTATTATCCTCAGGGATTTGAGAATAATGCAGAAAGTTAGACACTTTATCCCCCCACACTTAAGATGTACTGTAACACCCCAAACCCGGCCTAGAAGTTATGACCGGATCTGGCATGTCACATAAAAGGGTTGTTTAAAAACTGCGCGTTTGTTAAAAATTCCAAGTTTAAATATTTATTGATTGTTATCCTTGTTGTTAACATTTAAAAAAAATAGATATTAAGGGTTTAGGAAAATTCTGTATCGCACATTGAATAATAATAGGCAGTAATCAAATTAAAAGCTAAACCAAATAAAATACCAAAATTAAAGTTATAGTGGCCTTATTACATAACAAAAACCCAACTAAAAATAAGTCCAAATAAAAGAAATGAGTTTACGAGAAAACATCGCATGGCCACCACAAGTCCGCCTCAGCTCCCAATTCACGATCTAATGATTACTTGAAACATTTAAAAAGAGGGATGAGTTTACGAAAACTCAGTGTGCGATTCCCCTTACAACGATAACTGGGCCTAAGCCCACAGAAGCAAATTGGGCCTTAGCCCTAATATCATGGCATATCAAATAATGAGTGCAATGCAATCCCAACCCAACCTAATATTCCATCCGCTACACACCACCCGTACATCCATCCTCATACACACCTGGAGATCAACCCTCCATCCGCTACACACCTCTTTGGTAGTCTATGCTGACAGACACATTGCTCAAAGTCCACATAAGTGGTCTAGCCACTAAATCCATGTGATTAAATCACAAAAATCCATGATGAGGCTCGAGGCCATCATCAATCATGAAAGAGTCACCAATATACACTTCCCCTTTAAATTATTTATATCCCAAAGCCCATGCATTATGACATAATAATTCGTGTATGCAGTATGTCATGTATTCAAAACATATATCAAATATAAATATAACATGAGATACCATCATAATCAGATAGACATAATACAACATAATCAAGCTAATCAACCTCTAAGGGTACAGCAGTAATTTTACCTACCAAGGGTATTTTTGTAATTTACCTATCGAGGGTATTTCAGTAATTTTGCACCTGCAATGGCCTTTTCGAAGGCCGAATGTCGCCTCGAGTGACTCAACTACCATTTTCAGTCGTACCGGACTAATGGGCCTCAAACCCGATTTCGGCCCATTCGAGCCCACACGCTCGTGTGGCCCACCTAACACAAATCTAGTCACCTAGTCTAGTTCACTATATACTACACCATCATATCAATTGGGCCCACGGGCCCATTGGACCTACTTCTGCCCATCGTGGCCCAAGCAGCCTCAACCCACAAGAATACTACTGATGGCCTCAACTATCGCGTCGTAGCCCCACACGTGCGCTTGTACGCTAGTGTGGCTATTATTGCCTTGACCGGCACTTCGGCATTTGCAGCTCTAAAACTAGAGTAGAGAGAGTTACACACACCTGATAGGAATCTGGTGCTAATCCGCGTTCCGACCACTCTTGCACCCAAACGCCCTCCAAAGTGTCCTTCCTCCTCCTAGAATGCTATATATATATAGCTAGCTTCTCACCTTCCTTCTTTGTATCTTTCCGATGTGGGATCCTTTCGTCAGCAGAGTTTAAATCCAACTCAAACTATTCCCGTCCAATTCGCAAAATAAATACTCCCTTGCTTTTCATGAGATTCGAACCCTTGCTCCTTTGTCGCATAATCCAAGCCGCTAGCCACTAGGCCACAAGCTCCTCTTGTGTCTTAAACCATGTGCAACTAAATATAAATCTATAGCCCAATTCTAATGTCCATGTAAAAAGAAAACCAAAATGCAAAAAGCTAAGCCTTGAACCTTGGACCTCCTTCCTTCCTTGTTGCATCACCCCCTTGCTCCCTAAGTGGCGTCACTTTGCCACTACACCACACACTCCACTTGTGTCATTTTTCTCCACATTTTATTTTTAAAGCCTACCTACTAACTCCCAGGGTTTTTTCCACCTAAAACCAAATTTTCCCTAAAGCCAAAGTTTGATCCCGGGATTTCAAAGAAGCCCTCTAACCTTCCAAAATAACTCGCCTAATAAGTCCAACTTGCACTAAAGCCGATCTTTTGTTCTCCAAAAATTTTAAATGCTACTACGAAGGCCCATTGGGCCCAATCCTACTAAGCCCAATTTCAAGATGTTACAAATCTACCCTCCTTAAAGAAATTTCGTCCTCGAAATTTCCAACTAACTAACAGTCATACAACCTAACCTACAACACTACGCTCACGCTGCGCACTCTGATTCCAACAACCGTAATATACTTTTAACTAGAATTTAGAACCCTACACATACTCAAAAACACCTAGCCATTAAAGCAGACAAATATTTCATACGCAACCAACACTATATCCGAACATCACATCCAAACCAAACACACAGAATTGATACCAGAAATACAGCATATAACAAAGCAAAGTATCAGGTGCCGGAGACTCGGGTGCCAAACTTCCAAAAAAAATAGATATATATTTTTCTAAACCATTTTCCAAACCATCCTTTGAAAACATTTTTAAACCCAAACCCTTGCAATCAACTCCGCTTAATTGTGTTGATGTTCTCTTAAACAGGGACTTTTTCTCCACTGAATAAGCACATTCGAATTTGAATCAATAACCAGAATTATCAAAACAAGAATAAGAACTCACAATTAAGAATAAGAACAAGTATTTATCTTATAAATCAAATAATAATAAGATCTGTCTTAGGTTTCACCCCCTTAGGTATTTAAGGGATTTAGTTCATACTGATAGAATGAAACATATTAGAATAGGGAAAACAACAAAACATAAGAAAACCCAAAAACTTCTAAAGAACTTGATGGAAGATCCTCAGTCTTGATTGAGATCCTTCTCCTAAGCTGTTCCCGACGGCTGTCTTGGCGTATTTTCTACCTTCTATTCGGCGTCTACTCGACGTCCTGTCGACTCCCCCTTTAGGTTGCCCCTTAGGGTGTTTATATAGGCTTTTGAGATGCTTTACTGGCCCACAAGTAGCCTTTTCCGAATAGAATTAAACCTAGGGTCAGTAAGGACATGCCCGTGGTCAATAGTCCAGGGCGTATTCGATCCTGCTTGTCACACACGGCCGTGTGGTTCGCCCGTATGCAATTGTCCAGGTAGTGTAGCCCCATTTTGTCCCTTTTTGTCCCGTTTCTCATTCTTTTCAACCCCCTAAGCTCCCCTGAGTATAAAACATGAAATTAAGAGATTAGGAGCATCAAATTCATCAAATTCATCAAATTTAATGGAAAATCATCCAAACATAAGCCAAGCATGGGTTTAAAATATGTGTAAGCTATGGTTTATCAAATATCCCCACACTTAAGCCTTTTCTTGTCCTCAAGCAAAATCCTCAACTCACAATTAACATCAACTTCCTCAATTCATAATTCTTATCAATAATGTTTCATCATAATTCATAGATAATTTATACATTGATAATTTAAGTAAAAGAGTCCTAAAGATTCAAAGAATCTAAGTCATAAATTTTTATAGCACGAAAATATAGGTGTTTCCCCTTACCTAAATAATTACCCTTGATTCAAAATCGACAAAAAATTGACATCCTCACTAAAGATTCACTCAAATCACTCAAGGTGTTTAAGGTTCAAATTAAGCACTCAAAAAGTCAAACATGAAAAGTTAATCCCATAAGCTTGCATGAAAATCAAATCTCCACCACTATAAAATGAGATGATACACAAATCAAACGGTCTTTAAAGGGTTGTAATGGGGCTTGGGTTAAAGGTGTAGATATAGGCTGAATTAGAAGGTTAGAATCGAGATTGAATTTACAAATTACCTAATTAGAAACAATGAACTAATAATGAATAATTATATTAATAATAAGAGCTTCTTCTAAAGATGTGAATTTAACTGTTTACACTCATAAAACATGGAACTAATAATGAATATACTTTTAATTTTTTTAATAAATATACAATTAATAAGAAAAAACTTAACAATGGAAATAGAGAACATAGTTAGGCAACTGCTCAATTCAAATCTCGACAAAAGGGACGTCAAAAGATTAGGGGAATTAAAAATTTGGTTTTAGGTTAATATTAGTGGGTGAGTCAAGAAATGATTTATTAGGCTAAAAAGGGTTCTCTAGGGGTTAATTATGATGGTAGGCTTTTTATGGAGTGAGTAGATTAAATTCTAGGTGCCTTTATCATCTCATATATCAAATCAAAATGTGGTCTTGACATGTATAATCTAAGCAAGTTCCAGAATAACAGATCAATGTTGACACACTCATAATCAATAAAGTGAGTAAGAAAAATGTATGCTCTAAAAGGCTCAAAATCTCACAGAAATTCTGGTTTTTGATGTCAGCCTTGTGAATTTCAAACTTCAAAGTAATATTTAAATTTAGGGAAACAACCTAATAAAATTTTAATTCTGAAAATAGACTTATCATGCTTGATCCTCTAATGTCATAAAGTTTAAACAATTAATGCACAATTATCTATGACTTAATTTGAAACATATCAATGAAAATCATAAATCAATAAAAGCTTCATTCTAATAGTAAATATGAGAAAGTTACTTAAGAACAAGATATAATTCAGTGATTTTCAAATAATACTATAATCAACCTCCCCACACTTAACATGTACATTGTCCTCAAAGTACAAAGATCGATAATATAGTCAGAAAATCATAAGAGAAGGAGAGGAGTGAAACTTCCTGAATCATTGATGTTATCCTTGAAAATGAAACTTGTAGAATGGAACCAATGAAAAGCATGATGAACTAGGCAGAGGTGAAGGTGGGTGAGAATATTCCAGTTCTTTAGTAGCACCTTGAACCTTTTGAACTGCGGAGTCAATAGTAAAGTTTTAAGGGGTTTTGTTAAATGGATGTTGTTATGATTACTCGATAAACAGCCAAAGACGAAAAGAAATCAACATAATTAATATAATTTAAAGACAAGAAAAGGAAATAGTTTAATAATTTAAAACTTTAAATAAAATAATGAAAACAAAAAGGAAAATGAAAATAAATGGACTCAAAGGTCCTCATCCCCAGATGGATCGTGAGGGGGGAGTGGCGGCGATATGTGGAAGTGCTGACAAATCTGTTGAAGAGTCACCTCGATGCCCTCAAATCGTCAAGCGTTGTCGTTAAATTACTGTGTACAATACTGCTCGAACCTAGTGAGGCGCTCAGAGATGTCAGTCAGTGAAGCTGCCGCATGAGCTGGTCGGCGTGGTGGTGGTGGTGTAGATGGTGGTTCCTTGTGCTATGGGGGGACATCATCAGTAATGTCCTCTAGGTCGTCCTACTCCGTGGGCTACGAGTGCCGGTACTGGGGAGGATCAAACCCACGTCGGCGCTCAATCATCCTCATGTGAAGCATGGTATGAATGTCCTGCGAGGACATCTGCTCGATAAGGGTGAGCGAGGAGGATTGAGCTGCAGTGTTGAAGAACCCAAAATATCAAGCCAAGCGCGTGATGTATGGGCCCATGGAGATGACTCCTCTCCTATGCCGCTCCGTCTGATGCTAAATGGCGCGGGCGATGAAATAAGCTAAGTCGAAGACGTGCCCACTCGCCATGCACCATAAGAAGTAGGTGCCGTGAGTGTTGACGACACCGGTGCTCTCTCGCCTACCCGTCAAAGTATGAGCAAGGATAGCGTGTAAATACCACAATGATGGGGTAAGAGTTGATGCTTTGGAGCGGCTGAGGTCATATGTAGCTGAGTTGGGGACTAAGTCTCTCCAACATGCAGAAGGGGAGTAATGGATGTGGCGATGGAGGTCCTCAAATTCGTCCTCCTCCATGAACTCCTCGGTGTAAAGTCTCAAAGCGGCTCTAAACTGTGGGACACTCAACTCACGTACGAGGCCTCCAAGATGGAATTGGATTACACCGAAGTCGTCAAAGTCCATCATGACCGTTTGAAGGTGAAAAATGGAACAGAACTCTAGAATGAGCTATAGGTCAGTGGATAATAGGGCTCGAACCGCGTCGGCTAGCTAGACCTGCTCTAGGGCGACCCAATCAATACACCTCCGCACACCTAGGGGTCATGCGCAAAGTAACCGAAAGAGCTCCTCCTGGGGTTCTGAAGGAAACTCTAGAAACGGGTGGCATACTTGGACAAAAGCACTTGAAGAAGTTGCACCGGCACCCTTCCGCTTTTTTTAAAGCGGGAACAGCAGTTTTCTTCCCACGTGGGAGAGTCATTTACGTACCTGAAAAAACTAAAGGTTTTTAATGAATCAAATATCATTTTTAGCCACGAATGTACCTATTCTAGTGGTCCTAACCAATAGTATAATCCTAATAGTAAATTAGATTTGGCATGTAATGCTAAACTTAGATGATGAAATTAGATATATAAAATGAAATATACTAAATTTAAATAATAGTAATTATCAAACTAAAATCAGACTAAACTAAATAACACATCAGAGAACTAATGAATTAGAAAAAGAGAAATAATAAGAATGATAATAAGAACAAAAAAATCAGATCACATAAATAATTAAGAGTCAATGAAATAAATAAGAATAGTGGAGAAAGGTGAACTAATGGAGTTGTTTGAAGTGGTGGTACGGACGTAGCAGTGGCACACGGGCATGGTGTCTGACATGGGCATGGGCTGGGTGCTTGGAAGCGTAAAAGATGAAGGGGGAAGAAGAAAAATAAGGGGAAGAGAGGAAAGGGAAGTGAAGGGTTGAGGTTGAATGGTCGCCGGTTGCCGGAATGGGAAGAAGAGGTAGATTGTTTGGGGAAAACGACTAGGGCTTTTTTGGGGGGAATTTTGGGGAAGATGAGCTGTGGGTCCCTTTAAATAGGGAGTAGGGAACCCGATCAGAGGCCACGCCCGTGTTCCCTTTGTTTAGCCCGTGTGTTTCGAGAATTTTGAATTAGGGTGCCTCTGAGTATTAGTCCATGCCCGTGTTCCCTGAGCGTGTTATGTCACACGGCCAAATCACATGGCCGTGTGATCTTTCATTCGTTTCTCCCACGCCAGTGTTTAGGGTCACAAGCCCGTGGTAATTAGTCAGTATCGACCACGACTTCAAGGCACGGGCATGTCCTATGCCCGTGGGATTCTTTCAATTTCGACCACGGCTTCTAGCCATGGGCATGTCACATGCCCGTGTCATTTACTCAGTAACAACCACGGCTACATCGCACGACCGTGGCACTTTTATCGCAGGCCGTGTTTTGGAGTCAATTTTGACCACGGCTACATCGAATGGTCGTGGTGTTTTATCGTAGCCCATGTTGGGGAAACTTTTTTCTTCCTTGGCCTACCCGGTCTCCGCCATGCCAATATCTCTTCCCGTGGTGTCCACACGGCCACGGCCACTGATAAATCGTAAAAGTAACATATTTTAATCCCACATTTAGCATATTTTTGGATGATTTATCCCTTGATTTATGTAAAAAGGTGCTTTTAATCCTTTTGATAAACCGTAATTATAAAACATTTTAATCCCGCATTTAGCTTACTTTTGGATGATTTATCCCTTGATTTATGTAAAATGGTGCTTTTGATCCTTTCTTTTCATGTCTTATACCCAGGAAAGCACCCGAGGATGAAAAGAACATAAAACGGGCCCAAAACGGATTAAAATGGGCCTTGGCACGATATCAACACGGCCTGGCCCAAAGTCCACACGGTCGTGTCTTGTCGATCATCTAGAGCACGGCCTCTCCCCCGATTTACACGGGCATGCCTTATTAAAGAATCCGAACACGGCCTGAAGTCGATCCACACGGGCGTGCTACATGGTCGTGTCTCTGTCATTAGAATGAATAATTTCAGTCAGAAAAGGATACTTAGTGAGAACGAACCGCATTCCAAAGAGCCTATAAATATCCCCTAAATACCACCTTTGAAGGGGAGGCGAGCTAGGCCAAGGAGCCAAGCCGGAAAGGTCAGAATTGTGGGAATCGCTTGAAGATAGCCAGTTGATCCATCCCAAGAAGCCGGAATTATACTCAAGACGGCGGAATTCTCCTTCAATTCCTTCAGGGAGTTTTAGGAATTTCTTATGTTTTGTTTTATCTTTTCTCTTGAGATGTTTTCTTTCTTAGTTATGAACTAAACCCCTCAGATACCTGAAGGGGATGAAACCTAGATGAATCTTGTTATTTGATTTATGAATTTTATGATAAATACTTAGTTTGTTCTTAATTATGCATGCTTAATCCAAATCTGATGTGCTTAGGTGGAGGAGGAATAGACCCTGCTTAATAGTAGATCCAGCATAATTAAGCGGAGTTGATTGGACGCCTAGAGATAGGGTTACGAGATTTTTCCGGATTAGGGTGAAACCTAATATAGGAATCCATAGATCGATTTACTGCTATTCTAGGGGGTTATTATAAGAGAACGAGAGTTCCACTAATTAACCTAGGGTTAGACGTTATTTGCCTCAAGAGAGGGTTTAGCATAGGTTAGGGAGTCCTACGGATCAAGCTAAGTAAATAAATCATATAATTCAAGGTTAGATAACAAGTGAAGTCTAGGTGGATTCTTCCTGAAGGTATCATCGTGATCAACTGAGTCTTTCTCCAAGTTATTCCCCAATTTGTTCTTTTTGGCTTTGTCCTTAGCTTAGTCGTTGTCAAATTTATATTAAAACAAAACGCCACTTTATTTTTAAGGCTAAATAATAAAAAGAAAGTTAGTATTAATACTTTTAGGTTCGTTATCTGGTCTTGCCTAAGCTATACTACTATTCAATAGGCACACTTGCCTTTAATCGTTGTCAGAGTTAGTTTTCAGGTTCGATCATTCTTTTATAAATTTTAAAGCTCTGATTTCAGCGATCAAGTTTTTGGCGCCGTTGCCGAGTTACTAAAATATTATGAAAACTCTATTTTTATTACTTTAGCCATTATTTTTATTTTCAGCAATTTATTTTGTTTTTAGTTTAATTTTTAATTTTGCTTATTTTTCTTTCTTTCCTTTCTTTCCAGGTACCTCTAGTTTATGACTAGAAGGAACCCGAGAGGACCTCTAGTATACGATAGTGATATTGAAGCTACTGCTCGAAGGAATCACTGAGAAATCAGACAAGCTCTTAACTATACAGAAAGAGAGGAAGAAGACAGATCCAATCCTACTGAAGGGATGGACGAGACTAATCCACCACCACACGATGTGGGGGAACGCAACGCTCCATGTACAATGTTTGATTATCCTAAACCATATTTAACAGGAGCATAATCGAGTATTGTTAGGCCTGCTATAGGTGCTAATAATTTTGAATTAAAGCCTAACACAATACAAATGATTCAACAGTTTGTTCAATTTGATGGTTTGCAGGACAAAGATCCAAACACTCATATAGCTAATTTCTTAGAGTTCTGTGATACCTTCAAAATAAATGGCGTTTCTAATGATGCCATACGTCTTCGGTTATTCCCTTTTCCATTAAGAAATAAGGCCAACAAATGGTTAAACTCATTACAACGAGGGTCAATCACTACATGGGATCAAATGACCGAAAAGTTTTTAATGAAATATTTCCCACCAGCCAAAACGGCCAAATTACGGAATGATGTCTCTTCTTTTGTGCAGATGGATGTAGAGACATTATACGACGCATGGGAGAGATACAAGGATCTCTTGAAAAGGTGTCCACACCATGGTTTACCCTTGTGGCTACAAGTCCAAACATTTTACAACGGTATAAACCCCTTAAGGAGGCAACTAATCGACTTAGCCGCCGGTGGAACCTTAAACAACAAAACTCTTGAAGCAGCTTACGAGTTCATTGAAGAGATGTCACCGACGAAATCAACCGGAGCATTCAACATCGACACAATAACCATACTATCAACACAGATGGAGATGATGAATAAAAAGATTGACAGTTTGTGTTCTTCGCAGGTACATCCAGTGATACAGTGTGATGCAAGAGAAACTGTGGTGAATTCTGAGTACCCACCCTACCCACCAGAAGCAGAGAGCGAACAGATGAACTATATAGGTAACAATTTCAGATTCAATAATAATCCATATAATAATACGTACAATCCAGGTTGGAGGAACCACCCAAATTTTTCATGGGGAGGCCAGGGAAATCAAGGTAATCAAAGCCAACAACCTCCTCAAAACTACCAAAATCAGCCTTATCCACAAGAGAAGAAACCAACTCTCGAAGAAATAGTGGCAAGATTTTCGGCAGACACAGAAAAACATATCCAAGAAACTGAGAGAACAATCAAAAGCAACGAGAGCTGAATCGGGAAAATCACTAAGTCAGTGAAGGAAGCTACTAATGCAGTCGAACAACTCGCAAAGCTCATGTCAGAATGACCACAAGGACATCTACCAAGTAACACCAAGATTAATCCAAAGGAGCAAATTCAAGCCATAGCAGCTCAGGAAAACGTAGAAGTAGACGAACCCTTCCCACAACAAGAAACCAAGGAAGAATAAGGTAAGATCGAGGTAACGCAAGAAAAGCTGAAACCGGTAATCAAAGAGTACCAACCTCGCATTCCTTATCCCGAAGCATTAAAAGAGAGCGATTGAGAAGAAACGATTCGGTAAGTTTCTTAAACTTTTAAAGAAATTACACATTAACTTACCTCTTCTTGAAGCCCTTTTTCAGATGCCAGACGCGAGGAAATTTTTAAGACAGCTCTTGATAAACAAACGCAAATTAGATGCAGAGCCACACATTGAACTCAACACAAAGTGCTCAGCAATTCTACAAAATAGACTACCACAGAAATTAAATGACCTAAGGAGTTTTACAATTCCATGTTTAATTGGTAGTTTAACTATTGATAATGCGTTAGCTAATTTAGGGGCAAGCATAAATGTCATGCCTTATACATTGTTTAAATGACTAGGCCTAGGGAAGCCCAAACAAACTAGGATGAGTATTCAATTAGCTAACAAAACTGTTAGAATTCCTAGGGGCATTATCGAAGATGTTCTCGTAAAAATTGATAAATTTGTTTTTCCAGTAGACTTTGTTGTCTTAGACATGGATGGGGACAATTCAATCCCTTTGATACTAGGAAGACCCTTTTTAGCAACTGCCAAGACTAAAATTGATGTTGCCACAGACGAGCTTATACTTTGTGTAGGTGACGATTCAATCAGTCTTCAAGCTCTTGACTCAGCCAGGACATCGAATGACCCAGGTGAGAAAGAAAAATCCATTGATAACCATTTGATTAACCCTTCTTTTCAGGAAGCACCAGAAAAGGGCAAAATTGAACCTAATCTTGAACATAATGCCAACAAAGGAATAGATCATGAGGAACAAAAGGTTCAACCTGATGAATTAGATGAGTCGAAAACACACTTCAAGGAAAAATTAGGGATACAAGAACAGAACCAAAACCAGTCTACGAGATAGGCAAGCCCAAAAGCAAAGATCAGGTATTGTTAAACCTACGATTATCTCCTCTAGACCCAGACACAAACAAAGAAATTCTTTTTAAAGTAATCGACAATCTTCTACACAAGACAATCGAGGTAAGCAATCCCAATTTTGATGCTCTCAAAATCAATGCCACTCGACCTGAACTACACAATGAACATCCAATGGACAATATGAGGAAAGATGTTCAAACCTTCAAACCTCCATGGATTGTTCAAAACACAAGGAAAGTCTAGCTGAAGACTATAAACGAGCGCTTCTCGGGAGGCAACCCGAGTACTAACCTTACTTATTTTACAATTATTTTCATTTTACTTTATTTTTCCTTTTTATTTTTCTTTTTAAACTAACCAGAAGTGCAGTTTTCCAGGCCACACGGCCTTATACACGGTCGTGTCCATGGCCGTGTGGACCACCGGAACCACCACACTAACAGAGCAGAGCTCGTGCAATTCAATCCAACCACCCTCCAATGTCACGGATCTAACCACCCTCCCCACGGGCATCAAAAAATCAGCACGGCCATGCCCCACGACTATGTGAAGCTACTGGCTTATCGTGCACGGGCAAGACACGCCCGTTCGTCCCAACCGTGCCAACATACTAACTTCGCGAACACGGGCATGGTGGGCTGAAACACGGGTATGGGAAACCAACACACTCCAACACACAGCCGTGCAATGCGGTCGTGTAAATTGAAACGGGCTTGGACCACGACCGTGGGGACATGCTAGAATTCAACCCCTATTTAAACCCCACAGCTTTTTCCTTCACCCCCTAACTTCCCCCATCCTTTTTCTTTTTAAAAAAAATTTTTCTATTTTACTTAGAAAAAGTGTCCAGACTCTTTTTCCACGCAAGAACCATGCCGAAGAAGCGGAAGCAACCCAGCATAGTGTCCCTAACGGAGACCCTACACATAAGCTCATGCCAATCGCTTCATCCAAACAACAGGCCAAGGGTCTTTGAGACCAATTAGTTTCTATTTTTCGTTCCTCCTTCCTTTCATTCTCCTTTTCTTTAATAATTTTATGTTTAATTTAGTTTAACTTAGTTTAGTTTCGTAGTGTCATGTTCGAAAGGTTGCTAGGGAATCACGCCACTTTCGCCACTGCCAGCAGCTCCTCAGCCTTAGAGGTCACACCCACCTCACGAACCGCCCAACAATAAGGACTCTTCGGTCCATTTATCTTTTATTTTCATTTCATTTACATTTTTGTTTCCTCTTTCTTTATCTTTTTTATTTTTAATTATATACTTAGTTTATTTTAATTAAATTCTGGCTACTTCTCAGTGCGTTACCCAATTTCTTCATCTAGTGCAGATTCATCATCCAGACAGACCATCACCGCCACCAAAGATACTCCTCCGGGAAAACATCCACAACTCAGGGAGTAATTATTTCCCCTTCTCTTTGGATTTATCCCTTCAATGTTATTATCTATCTTTGTACATTGAGGGCAATGTACATCTTAAGTGTGGGGGGGTGAATAGTTATTCTGAGAAAATGCCTAACTTTTTCCATTATTCTCAAACCTTGAGGATAAAAATGCCTAACTTTCTGCATTGTTCTCAAATCCCTGAATTTAATCTTGTTTTAAAGTAATTTTCTCATATTATTAATTAAGATGAAAATTCTGATGGTTTATGACTTTTATTGACATGTTTTTGAATAAGTCATAGTTAATTGTGCATTGATGATTAAATTTGAAGAATACTATGGAATCAAGTACGATAAGTCTAATTTTCTAAGATTTAAAATTTTAGGTTGTTAGCCTGAATTTGAATGTTATCTTGAAGTTTGAAATTTATAAGGTTGATGTAAAAAACTACCATAATTTTTGTGAGATTTTGAGCCTTATAGAGCATACATTCTTTTTCGTGCTCACTTTATTAATTATGAGTGTGTCAACTATGAACTGTTATTCTAGAACTTGCCTTAATTATACATGTCAAGACCATAGTTATGATTTGATATACTGAGATGATAAAGGCACCTAGGTTTTAACCCACTTACACCACTAAAAAAAGCCTACCCTTATAATTAACCCTTAATGAATCTCGTTGAGCCTAACAACCCTTTTTATTGACTTACCCACTAATTTTAACCCAAATACCTTTGTATTTATTATCACCCTTCTTTTTGACTACCCTTTAATCGAGATATGATTTGATTAGTTGCCTAAGTTTTTATGAATTATTATTTGAAAATTGTCTTTAGCTAGTTTGTTCTTAAAAAAGAAATGAAGTCTATTCAGTATTAGTATTATAAAGAGTGAGCTTATATAAGTTAAAGTCAATTTCCAAAAGAAAAGCTCGTATTAGTAGGATTATTATTTTTAGTTGATGTAATTGTTATCTTAGAAAATTTTAGGTAGGTAACTTATCAATTCAGTCTTTATTCTAACCTTCTAATTTCAGCCTTTATCCACACCTTTAACCCCAGCCCCGTTACAACCCTAATAAAGACCTTTTGATCTATTTATCGTATCATTTTTCAATGGTGGAGGTTTGATTTTCAGGCAAGACTATGGGATTAACTTTTCAGGTTCGACTTATGAGTGCTTAAATTTTTACCCTTAAACACTTTTTGAGTGATTTGAGTGAATCTTTTGTGAGGATATCAATCCTTGTCCGTTTTGAATTAAAGGTAATTATTTAGATGAAGGAGAACACCTATGTTTTCGTGCTACAAAAATATGACTTATCTTGTTTGAATCTTCAGGACTCTTTGAATTGAATTATCTATGTATAAATTATTTATGAATTAGGATAAAGCATTGTTGATAGGAATTATGAATCATGGAAAGTTCGTTTAATTGTAAGTTGACAATTTTGCTTGAGGACAAACAAAAGCTTAAGTGTGGGGGTATTTGATAAATCGTAATTATAACATATTTTAATCCCACATTTAACTTACTTTTGGATGATTTATCCCTTGATTTATGTAAAAAGGTGCTTTTAATCCTTTCCTTTCATGTCTTATACCCAAGAAAGCACCCGAGGATGAAAAGAACGTAAAACGGGCCCTAAACAGAGTAAAATGGGCCTTGGCACGAAATCGACACGGCTTGGGCCAAGGACCACACGGTCGTGTCTCGTCGACCACCTAAAGCACGGCCTCTCCCCTGATTTACACGGGCGTACCTCATTAAAGAATCCAAACACAGCCAGAAGTTGATCCACACGGGCGTGCTACATGGCTGTGCCTCTGTCGTTAGAATGAATAATTTCAGTCGGAAAAGGATACTTGGGGAGAAAGAATCGCATTCCAAAGAGCCTATAAAAATCCCCTAAGTACCACCTTTGAAAGGGAGGCGAGCTAGGCCAAGGAGCCAAGCCGGAAAGGTTAGAATTGTGGGAATCGCTTGAAGATAGCCAGTTGATCCATCCCAAGAAGCCGGAATTATACTCAAGACGGCGGAATTCTCCTTCAATTCCTTCAGGGAGTTTTAGGAATTTCTTATGTTCTGTTTTATCTTTTCTCTTGAGATGTTTTCTTTCTTAGTTATGAACTAAACCCCTCAGATACCTGAAGGGGATGAAACCTAGATGAATCTTATTATTTGATTTATGAATTTTATGATAAATACTTAGTTTGTTCTTAATTATGCATGCTTAATCCAAATCTGATGTGCTTAGCTGGAGGGGGAATAAACCCTGCTTAAGAGTAGATCTATAGCGGAGTTGATCGAACGCCTAGAGATAGGGTTACGAGATTTTGTCGGATTAGGGTGAAACCTAATATGGGAATCCATAGATTGATTTACTGCTATTCTAGGGGGTTATTATAAGAGAATGAGGGTTCCACTAATTAACCTAGGTTTAGACGTTATTCGCCTCGAGAGGGGGGTTAGCATAGGTTAGGAAGTCTTACGGATCAAGCTAAGTAAATAAATCAAATAATTCAAGGTTAGATAAAAAGTGAAGTGATAAACCGTAAAAGTAACATATTTTAAGCCCACATTTAATATGCTTTTGGATGATTTATCCCTTGATTTGTGTAAAACGATGCTCTTAATCCTTTCTTTTCATGTCTTATACCCAGGAAAGCACCCGAGGATGAAAAGAACACAAAACAGGCCTAAAACAAAGCAAATGAGCCTTTCCACGAAATCGACACACCCTGGGCCAAGGACCACATGGTCGTGTCTCGACGAAAATCTAGAACACGGCCTAATCCCAATTTACACAGCCGTGCCTCATTAAAGAAGTCTGAGCACGGCCTCTTCACCACCACACACGACCGTGCCATTAGTAAAATCCGAACACGGTCAGGTCTCGATTTGCATGGGCGTGTGACATGGCCGTGCCTCTATCACTGGAAAGAGCAATTTCAGTCGGAAACAGATACTTCGCGAGAAAGAATCGCATTCCAATAGCCTATAAATATACCCCAAGTACCACCTTTGAAAGGGGGCCAAAGCTAGGCCAATGAGCCAAGCCGAGAAAGTCAGAGTTAGGGAGTAACGCGAGGATAGCCAGTTGATTCATCCCAAGAAGCCGGAAATATACTCAAGACAGCAGAATTCTCTTTCAATCCCATCAGGGAGTTTTAGGATTTTTCTTATGTTTTGTTTTATCTTTTCTCTTGTGATGTTTTCTTTTTACATTGTGAACTAAATCCTTTAGATACCTGAAGGGGGATGGAACCTAGACATATTTTATTATTTGATTTTTAGGTTATATGATAAATTACTTAGTTTGTTCTTAATTATGTTGCTTAATCCAAATTTAATGTGCTTAGGTGGAGGAGGAATAAACCCTTCCTAAGAGTAGATCTAACATAATTAAGCGGAGTTGATCAGGCGCCTAGGGATAGGGTTACGAGATTTTGCCGGACTAGGGTGAAACCTAATATGGGAATCCATTGATCAATTTACTACTTTCCTAGGGGGTTATTATAAGCGAACGAGAGTTCCACTAATTAACCTAGGATTAGACGTTATTCGCTTCGAGAGAGGGTTTAACATAGGTTAGGAAGTCTCATAGATCAAGCTAAGTAAAAGAAATCATATAATTTAAGGTTAGATAATAAGAGAAGTCTAGGTGGATTCTTCCCGAAGATATCATAAAAATCAACTGAGTCTTTTTCAAGTTATCCCCAAATTCATCTTTTTGTCTTTGTTTCCTGAGTTTATTTATCGTCAATTTAGTTTAAAAGCAACTTCACTCTATTTTTAAGGCTAAATAATAAAAAGATAGTTAGTATTAGTACTTTTAGTTCCTTTGGGTTCGATATCCGGTCTTGCCTAAGCTATACTACTGTTCGATAGGTACACTTGCCTTTAATCATTATCAGAGTTAGTTTTCAGGTTTTGATCATTCTTTTATAAATTTTAAAACTCTGATTTACAGCGGCATTAAGAAAGCTCTATTTTTATTACTTTAGCCATTGTTTTATTTGCAATTTATTTCTTTTGTTTTCTTAGGTTAAATTTTAATTTTTCTAATTTGAATTTGAATTTTTTTTATTTCTTTCTCTTTTCTAGGTACCTCTAGTTTATGACTAGAAGGAATCCGAGAGGACCTTTGGTATACGATAGTGATCTCGAAGCAACCGCTCGTAGGAATCGCAGGGAAACCAAGTGAGCCCTAGATTACATAGAAAGAGAAGAAGAAAACAAATCCAATCCTACTGAAGGGATGGGCGAAAACAACCCACCACTACACGATGTGGGAGATCACAATGCTCCACGTACAATGTTTGATTATGCGAAACCGCATTTAACAGTAGCAGAATCTAGTATTGTTAGGCCTGCTATATCTGCTAACAATTTTGAATTAAAGCCTAACACAATACAAATGATTCAACAGTTTGTTCAATTTGATGGTTTGCAGGGCGAAGATCCAAACATGCATATAGCTAATATTTTGGAGTTCCGTGATACCTTCAAAATAAATGGCATTTCTGATGATGCCATTCATATTTGGTTATTCACTTTTTCATTGAGAAATAAAGCCAAACAGTGGTTAAACTCGTTACAACGAGGGTCAATCACTACATGGGAGTAGATGACCGAAACATTTTTAATGAAATATTTCCCACTGGCCAAAATGGCCAAATTACGTAACGATATCCCTTCCTTTGTGCAGATGGATATAGAGACACTGTATGACACATGGGAAAGGTTCAAAGATCTCTTGAGGAGGTGCCCACACCATGGTTTACCCCTATGGCTACAAGTCCAAACCTTCTACAATGGAGTAAACCCATCAACGAGGCAACTGATAGATTCAGCCACCAGTGGAACGCTGAACAACAAAACTCCTGAAGCAGCCTACGAGTTCATTAAGGAGATTTCGATCAACAATTATCAATGGCAAGCTTCAAGAACTAAACCAACGAAATCGGAAGGAGTTTTCAACGTCGACACCATGACCATGCTATCAACGCAGCAAGAGATGATGAATAAAAGGCTTGATAGTTTGTGTTCTTCACAGATACATCCAATCATCCAGTGCGACGCTAGTGGAACTATGGTGAATCCTGAGTACCTACCCTACCAACCAGGAGCAGAAGATGAATAGATGAACTATATAGGTATTAATTTCCAATCTAATAATAATCCTTATAGTAACACTTGCAATCCAGGTTGGAGGAACCACCCAAATATTTCATGGGGAGGACAAGGCAATTAAGGAAATCAAAGGCAACAACCCCCCCCAAAACTTCTGAAATCAGCCCTATCCACAAGACAAGAAGCCAACCATCAAGGAGCGCATCCAAGAAGCTGACAAAACAATCAAAAGCAACGAAAGCTGAATTGATGAAATTACTAAGTCAGTCAAGGAAATCACTAAAGCAGTCGAACAACTTGCAAAATCAATGTCGAAACCGCGCAAGGACGTCTACCTAGTAAACACGAGATTAACCCTAAGGAGAAAATTCAAGCCATCACAAAGTCCGGGGTAGCAAGGAGTTAGATACATCCAACCAGACTCCAGAAAGTAAGGGAGGCGAAGGTATAACAGAGGAAGTACAAGAAAAACCAAAGTCGATAGTCAAAGAGTACAAACCTCGTATACCTTATCCCGCAGCATTAGACAGAGATGATTTAGAGGAGCAGTTTGGTAAGTTTCTTAAACTTTTAAAGAAATTACATATTAACTTACCTCTTCTTGAAGCTCTTTTCCAGATGCCAGACTCGAGGAAATTTTTAAGATAGCTCTTAACCAACAAATGTAAAATAGATGAAGAGCACTATGTGGAATTAAACGCAACATGCTCAGCAATGTTACAAAATAGACTACCACAGAAGCAAAAAGATCTAGGGAGTTTTACACTTCCATGTTTAATTTGTAGTTTAAATATTGATAATGCGTTAGCTGATTTAGGGGCAAGCATAAATGTTATGCCTTATGCATTGTTTAAGCGACTAGGTCCAGGGAAGCCAAAACAAACTAAGATGAGCATTCAATTAGCTGATAAAACTGTTAGAATTCCTAGGGGCATTATTGAAGATGTTCTCGTAAAAATCGATAAATTTGTTTTCCCAGTAGACTTTGTTGTTTTAGACATGGATGAGGATAATTCAATCCCCCTAATTTTAGGAAGACCTTTTCTAGCAACTGCCAAAACTAAAATTGATGTTGCCTCAGGTGAGCTCATACTTTGTGTAGGTGACGACTCAATTAGTCTTCAAGCCCTCGACTCAGCTAGGTCATCAAAGAATCAAGGTGAGCAAGAAAATTCTTTTGTTAATAATTCAATTACACCTTCTTTTAAGGTACATCCAAAAAAGAGAACGATTGAACCAGATCCTCAGTTTAGTGCCAACAAAGAAACAACTCACGAAGAACAAAGGACCCAAATCGATGACCTAGATGAATGGCAAACACACTTAAAGGAAAAACTAGGATTACACAAGGAAGAACAGAAAACACAGGTCAAAGAAGAGCCAGATTCACACAACGTAAAACTGGAGGAACCACTAGAAGAGCTCGTGGGAACATCCAATCACTATAAAATAGGAGACCAGGTTCTGTTAGATACAGCCGAGCCGCACATCACCACAATAAACCTGAAGGAAAAGAGAGAACTTCTTCTTAAGGTACACTATATCTTCCCACAAGGACTAGTCGAGGTAAGCAATCTAACATTTGGCACTTTCAAGGTAAACGCTTCTCGACTTCAATTTTGTCATAAAACTAAAACTGTAGACATGAGGGAAGATATTCAAACTTTTAAACCTCCCTAAAATTTTCAAATACGAGGAATGTCTAGCTTAAGACTATAAATGAGCGCTTCTCAGGAGGTAACCCGAGTACTAACCCTATTTCTTTTTGCATTATTTTACATTTTCTTTTCTCTTTTTCTTTTCCTTCTTAACAAACCAAAAGTGCAGAATGACAGATCACACGGCCTTACACACGACCGTGTCTGTGGCCGTGTGGACCACCAAAACCACCACCCTGATAGGGCAGCAGCGATGCAGTCAGCCCAGCCACCACCCCAACGTCACAGATCCAACCACTCTCGACACGGGCACTGACAAATAAGGCACGACCGTGGCATCAATCGTGTGAGGCTATCAACTTCCATACCACGGACAGAACACGCCTATGCCACAAACCGTGTGAAATTATTGAGGTTACTAACTTATCGAGCACGGGTAAGACACGCCCGTGTCAGACAACCCTGCCAACAAGAAAAACATCACGAGCACGGGTGTAGACGGATCAAGCACGGGTATAGAGTGACAATACCCTCTATAACACGGACGTGCGAGGAGGTCGTGTAATTCGACATACCCTGGGATCACGGCCATGTCAGAGCAGAACATATGAACATCTATTTAAACCCCTCACCTCTTCTCTTTTCCCCCATCTGATTTCATCCTTATTTTCTTGTTTTCACTCTCCTCTATCTCAGATTCCCCACTTACTAAGGCTCTCGATCCTTGAGCAAGCCAACACCATGCCAAAGAAGCGTAAAAGGCCACATTCCGCAAAGGAGAACGATCAACATGAGTTCATGCCGGCAGCTTCGTCTCAACACTAGGCCAAGGATCTATGAGACCAATTAGTTTTTATTTTTCATTTCTTTTTCTTTTCATTCTCCTTCTCTTCAATAATCTTATGTTTCAATTAGTTTAACTTAGTTTAGTTTCTTAGTGTTAGGTTCTAAAGGCTGCTTGGGAATCACGCCACTTTCGCCACCACCAGCACCTCCGTCGCCTTAGAAGTCACACCCACCTCGCGAACCACCTACCAATAAGGATTCTCAAGCCCCTTTATCTCCTGGCCTTAGTCTATTTTCCTTCTTAGTCTCTTTCTCTTATCTTTCTTGTCTTTATTTATATATTTAGTTTATTTTTATTAGGTCTTAATAAAGCCTGGCTACTTCTCAAAGCACTACCCAATTTCTTCATCTAGAGCAGGAACATTATCCTGACTGACCATCACCGCCACCAAAGACACTCATTCGGGAAAACATCCACAAATCAGGGAGTAATCCTTCCTCCTTCTCTTTTGATTTATCTTTAAAATGTCATTATCTATCTTTGTACATTGAGGGCAATGTACATCTTAAGTGTTGGGGGTGAATAGGTATTCTGAGAAAATGCCTAATTTGTCATCATTCTCAAACCCTGAGGATAAAAATGCCTAACTATCTGCATTGTTCTCAAATCCCTGAATTTAATCTTGTTTTAAAGTAATTTTCTCATATAACTAATTAGGATGAAATTTCTAATG
Organism: Gossypium bickii; assembly: GCA_025503065.1. Classification (NCBI taxonomy): domain Eukaryota; kingdom Viridiplantae; phylum Streptophyta; class Magnoliopsida; order Malvales; family Malvaceae; genus Gossypium; species Gossypium bickii. Next base: position 20,517,237 of record CP106717.1, read on the forward strand.
ATTTGTGATTTTTATTGATATGTTTTGGAATAAGTCATAGTTAATTGTGCATTGATAATTAAATTTAAAGAATACTAGAGAATCAAGCATGATAAGTCTAATTTTTTAAAAATTAAAATTTTAGGTTGTCAACCGGAATTTGAATATTATCTTGAAATTTGAGATTTACAAGGTTGATGTAAAACACACCCATAATTTTTGTGAGAATTTGAGCCTTACAGAGCATACATTCTTTTTCATGCTCACTTCTTGATTATGAGTGTGTCGACTATGAATCGTTATTCTAGAACTTGCCTCGATTATACATGTCAAGACCACAGTTAAGATTTGGTATACCGAGATGATAAAGGCACTTAGGTTTTAACCCAGTTACTCTACTAAATAGCCTACCCTTATAATTAACCCTTAGTGAACCCCGTTGAGCCTAACAACCCATTTTATTGACTTACCCGCTAATTTTACCCCAAAACCCTTTGTATTTGTTATCACCCTTTATTTTGACTACCCCTTAATCGAGATTTGATTTGAGCCAGTTATCTGAGTTTATTATTCTGGTAGTTAAATTTATCTTGTATTTAGTTTGTTCTTAAAAAAAAAATTCAAGTTTTCAATACTAGTAGTATAGAAAGTGAGCTTACACAATCAAAGACTACTTCCCAAAAGAAAAGCTCGTATTAGTAGGATTTTTATTATTTTCAGTTGATGTAATGATTATCTTAGAAATTTTTAGGTAGGTAACTTATCAATTCATTCTCGATCCTAACCTTCTAATTTCAGCCTTTATCCACACCTTTAACCCTAGTCCCGTCACAACCCTAACAAAGACCTCTTGATTTGTTTATCATATCATTTTACAGTGGTGGAGATTTGATTTTCAGGCAAGCCTATGGGATTAACTTTTCATGTTCGACTTGTGAGTGCTTAATTTTGACCCTTAAACACTTTTTTAGTGATTTGAGTGAATCTTTTGTGAGGATATCAATCCTTATCGGTTTTGAATTAAAGGTAATTATTTAGATGAAGGAGGACACCTATGTTTTCGTGCTACAAAAATATGACTTATCTTGTTTGAATCTTTAGGACTCTTTGAATTGAATTATCCATGTATAAATTATCTATGAATTAGGATAAGGCATTGTTGACAGGAATTATGAATCATGGAAAGTTCGTTTTAATTGTAAGTTGACAATTTTGCTTGAGGACAAGCAAAAGCTTAAGTGTGGGGGTATTTCACAAACCGTAAAAGTAACATATTTTAAGCCCACATTTAATATGCTTTTGGATGATTTATCCTTTGATTTGTGTAAAAAGGTGCTCTTAATCATTTCTTTTCATATCTTATACTAAGGAAAGCACCCGAGGATAAAAAGAACACAAAACGGGCCTAAAACGAAGCAAATGGGCCTTTCCACAAAATCGACACGGCCTGCGCCAAGGACCACACGGCCGTGTCTCGACGAACATCTAGAACACAGCCTAATCCTGATTTACACGGCCATGCCTCATTAAAGAAGTCCGAGCACGGCCTTCTTACCACCACACACGACCGTGCCATTAGTAAAATTCGAACACGGTCAGGTCTCGATTTGCACGGACGTGTGACATGGCCGTGTCTCTGTCGCTGGAAAGAGCAATTTCAGTCGGAAACAGATACTTCGAGAGAAAGAATCGCATTCCAAGAGCCTATAAATATACCCCAAGTACCACCTTTGAAAGGGGGCGAAAGCTAGGCCAAGGAGCCAAGCCGAGAAGTTCAGAGTTAGGGAGTAACGCGAGGATAGCCAGTTGATTCATCCCAAGAAGCTAGAATTATACTCAAGACGGCGGAATTCTCTTTCAATCCCATCAGGGAGTTTTAGGATTTTTCTTATGTTTTGTTTTATCTTTTCTATTGTGATGTTTTCTTTTTACATTATGAACTAAATCCTTCAGATACCTGAAGGGGGATGAAACCTAGACAGATTTTATTATTTGATTTTAATTTATATGAAAATTTACTTAGTTTGTTCTTAATTATGTTGCTTAATCCAAATTTAATGTGCTTCGGTAGAGGAGGAATAGACCCTGCCTAAGAGTAGATCTAACATAATTAAGCGAAGTTGATCGGGCGCCTAGAGATAGGGTTACGAGATTTTCTGGATTAGGGTGAAACCTAATATAGGAATCCATTGATCGATTTACTGCTTTCCTAGGGGGTTATTATAAGCGAACGAGAGTTCCACTAATTAACCTAGGATTAGACATTATTCGCTTCGAGAGAAGGTTTAACATAGGTTAGGGAGTCTCACGGGTCATGCTAAGTAAAAGAAATCATATAATTTAAGGTTAGATAATAAGAGAAGTCTAGGTGGATTCTTCCTAAAGGTATCATAAAAATCAACTGAGTCTTTTTCAAGTTATCCCCAAATTCATCTTTTTGTCTTTGTTTCCTTAATTTATTTGTCATCAATTAAGTTTAAAAGTAACTTCACTCTATTTTTAAGGCTAAATAATAAAAAGAAAGTTACTATGAGTACTTTTAGTTCCTTTGGGTTTGATATCCGGCCTTGCCTAAGCTATACTACTGTTCGATAGGTACACTTGCCTTTAATCATTGTCAAAGTTAGTTTTCAGGTTTTGATCATTCTTTTATAAATTTTAAAACTCTGATTTACAGCGATAATGAAGTCTAGGTGGATTCTTCCTGAAGATATCATCTTAATCAATTGAGTCTTTCTCCAATTTATTCCACAATTCGTTCTTTTTCTCTTTGTCCTTAGCTTAGTCGTTGTCAAATTTAGATTAAAACAAAACGTCACTTTATTTTTAAGGCTAAATAATAAAAAGAAAGTTAGTACTAATACTTTTGGTTCCTTTGGGTTCGATATCCGGTCTTGCCTAAGCTATACTACTGTTCGATAGGTACACTTGCCTTTAATCATTGTCAGAGTTAGTTTTCAGGTTCGATCATTGTTTTATAAATTTTAAAGCTTTAATTTCAGTGATCACCTTTCTTTTCATGTTTTATACTCAAGAAAGCACCAGAGAATGAAAAGAATGAGAAACGGGCTTAAAACGGACCAAATTGGGCCAAGAGAGAAATCAACACGGCCTGGCCCAAAGAACACATGGCCGTCCCTCATTAAAAGTCCAAACACGACCTGGCCACAATTCACACGGGCGTGTTCCATGACCGTGTCCCTATGGTGGAGAAGAGTAATTTCATTCGGCTTTGGATACTTGGGCGCAAAGAAACCTATCTCAAAAGCCTATGTAAACACCCTAAGTATAACCTTAAAGGGGGCGATTAGCTAGGCCAACGAGCCGAGCCGAAAAGGTCATATTTGTGGAAATACTCAAAGAGAGCCAGTTGATCCATCTCAAGAAGCCGAAATTCTACTCAAGATGGAGGATCTCTCCTTCAATTCCTTTAGGGGATTTTAGGGATTTCTTATGTTTTGTTTTATCTTTTCTTCTGAGATGTTTTCTTTTATAGTTATGAACTAAACCCTTCAGATACTTGAAGGAGATGAAACCTAAGACGGATCTTGTTATTGTTTTCTGAACTATATGATAAATACTTGATTTGTTCTAAATTATGTGTTCTAATTCTTGTGTTGATATTTCCGGGATATTGATTCAAGTATGATGTGCTTAGGTGGAGGAGCAAAAGTCCCTGTCTAAGAGTAGATCTAGCATAATTAAGCAGAGTTGGTCACACGCCTAGAGATAGGGTGACGACATTTTGCCGGATTAAGGTGAAACCTAATATGGGAGTCCATAGATAGAGTTAATGCGATTCTAGGGGTTTTAATTAGAAAGAGATTTCAATTAATCAACCTACGGTTAGACGTTATTCGCTTCAAGAGAGGGTTTAATATAAATTAGGGAATCTTACGGATCAAGTCAAGTGAATACATCGTCTAGCTCAGTGTTAGATAACAAGTGAAGTCTAGGTGGATTCTTTCTAAGGTATCGTCTTAATAAACTGAGTTTCTCCAACAGTATTTCCCCAATTCATTCTTTTTGTCTTTGCGTCTTCAGCTTAGTAGTTAATTAGAATTAGATTAAACAACAACTTCACTTATCTTAGGCTAGATAATAAAAAGAAAGTTAGTATTAGTACTTTTAGTTCCTTTGGTTTCGGCAATCCAGTCTTGCCTAAGCTATACTACTGTTCGATAGGTGCACTTGCCTTAAGTCGTTGTCAGAGTTAGTTTCCAGTCTCTTTTTATAAATTTTAAGACTCGATCAGCCACGATCAGCCACGCCCGTGTGCTAGGCCGTGTGGGTAGGACATCCTGCGCTTATTAAATTGGTTAGTTCTTAGTTAAATACTAAAAATAAAAAATAAAAAATATGGATGCTTAGTGAGGTTATTGCTCGGGTTGCCTCTCGAGAAGCGCTCGTTTAAAGTCTTAAGCTCTACTTACCCTGTTTTCATTTGTATATGAAGGTTCACGGAGTTGAAACTCCTCTCTCATATCTCTAAAATTTTCACCATTATATATTTTAAGTCGTTGACCGTTTACCTTGAATGTGCCAATAGTTGGATGCGTTACCTCAGTTGTGCCATAGCGAAAAATAGTTTTGATTACGAATGGACCTGACCATCTTGATTTCAGCTCTCTAGAAAACAATTTGAGCTTTGAATTGTATAGTAGAACAAGATCTCCCACTTCGAATTGCTTTGGTTGCTTCAAACGAGCATCATGGCGTCACTTTGTTGCCTCCTTATATAGACGTGAGTTCTCGTAGGCATTGGCTCGCCATTCATCTAGCTCATTCAACTGCATCATTCTTTGCTCACCTACAAATTTAATATTGTAATTTAAGAATTTTATTGCCCAAAATGCTTTGTGCTCTAATTCAAATGGTAGATGACAACTTTTTCATTAGACAAGTCTGTATGGGGATGTTCCCATGGTAGTTTTAAAAGCGGTTCTATAGGCCCATAAAGCATCGCCTACTTTTAATGCCCGATCTTTCCTGTTTGATTCTACTATTTTCTCTAGAATACACTTAAGCTCTCGATTTGCTACTTCAACTTGTCCACTAGTTTGAGGGTGATAAGGGGTAGCTGTTTTGTGGTGTACTCCATATTTCTTTAAGACTTTATCAAATTGAGTATTGCAAAAATGAGTACCCCTATCACTAATAATTGCTCTGGGTGTTCCAAATCAAGAGAAGAGTTTCTTAAGAAATCTCACTACCACTCTAGCATCATTAGTAGGTAAAGCTTGAGCTTCCACCCATTTTGACATATAATTCACTAGTACTAAGATGTATTTATTCCCAAATGAGCTAGGGAATTGACCCATAAAATCAATACCCCATACATCAAATATTTTACATGATAGCATATACGTTTGAGGCATTTCATCGCGTTTAGAGATATTACCTGTTCTTTGACATCTATCACATGAAGCAACATACCTGTTAGCGTCTTTGAATAGAATGGGCCAATAAAAACCTGATTCAAGCATTTTATGTGCTGTCCTAATCCCACTGTAATGCCTTCCTGATGGTCCTAAATGGCAATGTTCTAGGATTTTGCTTGCTTCTGCCGTTGTAACACATCTCCGAATCACTTGATCTATACATATATGGAAGAGAAAAGGGTCCTCCCAAAAATAGTTTTTCGCATCAGCAAATAATCGCTTCTTTTGATGATATGTTAACCTTTTTGGTAGGATGTTAGCAGCTAAGTAATTTGCAATGTCTGCATACCAAGGTACCTCGGAGTCAGATATAGCGAATAGTTTTTCTTCAGGAAATGAGTCATTTATCTCACTATCATTGAGTTCTTTGATATATGGATTTTCAAGCCTAGAAATATGGCCTGCCGCAAGATTTTTAGCTCCTTTCTTATCTTGAATTTCCAAATCAAATTCCTGTAAGAGTAAAATCCATATTATAAGTCAAGGTTTTGCATCAGATTTAGTTAAAAGATAACGAAGAGCTGAATGGTCAGTGTAAACGACAAGTTTAGATAATATCAAATATTGTCTAAATTTATCAAATGCAACAACCATAGCTAGCAATTCTTTTTCTGTGGTGGTGTAATTTTCTTGTGCGGCCGTCAATGTTTTGCCTGCATAATAAATCGGCTAAAAATGGTTGTCTCTTTGCTGTCCCAAAACTGCACCTACTGCAAAGTCACACACATCACACATTAATTCAAAGGGTAAATTCCAATCAGCTGCAATTATAATTGGAGCATTTATTAATTTATTTTTGAGGGTATTAAATGCTTCGAAACATTCCTGATCAAATTTGAAAGGCACATCTTTCACTAGTAGTTTTGTTAAAGGCTTAGCTAATTTAGAAAAATCCTTAATAAATCTTCTATAAAATCCAGCATGTCCTAAAAAACTTTTAATAGCCTTAACTGAACTAGGAGGAGGTAATTTTTCTATGGTTTCAATTTTTCTTTATCAACCTCAATCCCTTTACTAGAAATTTTGTGACCTAACACAATCCCTTCTCGAACCATAAAGTGACACTTTTCCCAATTAAACACAAGGTTCGTTTCCTCACATCTCATTAGAACTCGTTTTAAATTTTTAAGGCAAAGATGGAAAGAATTACCAAATACCGAAAAGTCGTCCATAAATACCTCCATAATATCTTCCACGAGTTCATCAAATATGGCTAGCATGCAGCGTTGAAAAGTAGCAGGGGCATTACATAACCCAAAAGGCATTCTGTGATAAGCAAACGTACCATATTGATACATAAATGTGGTTTTTTCTTGATCCTCAGGAGCTATTGGGATTTGGAAGTAGCCAGAGAGTCCGTCTAGGAAACAATAGTACATAATCTTTCTAACATCTGATCAATGAAGGGTAAAGGAAAGTGATCTTTTCTCGTGGCATCGTTCAACTTCCTATAGTCAATGCAGACTCTCCAACCTATGACTATTCTTGTTGGAATCAATTCATTCTTTTCGTTAGCTACAATAGTCATGCCTCCTTTCTTTGGAACAACCTGCACAGGACTTACCCAAGTACTGTCAGAAATAGGATAAATAACTCCAGCATCTAGAAGTTTAATTACCTCAGCTTTAACAACTTCCTTCATGTTGTGGTTCAATCGTCTTTGAGGTTGCACACATGATTTAAATTAGTCTTCCATTAAACTTTTGTAGGTGCAAAACGATAGACTTATCCCTTTAATGTCAGAAATCTTCTAAGCTATGGCTCTTTTATGCTCCTTTAGTACCTGTAGCAGCTCGTCTTTCTCTTTGAGTTTCAGTTCTGAAGAGATGATTACTGGTAGTGTAAAATTATCTCCGAGGAATGCATATTCTAAGTGATTTGGTAATTGTTTCAATTCCAATTTGGGCATTTCTTCAGTAGAGGGTTTTTGTTTTAGTTCATCGTTTATTTCAATGCCCTCATCTTTCTTTGTCTTGGGGCAGAAGTATTAGAATTTAACTCACTTTTCACCTCCCCTAACTCATTGGTATCGTCATCTTCTCCCTCACCTTGGGTAAGACACAGTTCCAACGTGTCGTCATGTATGATTTCCTGAAAAGGATCTTGAATAAAATGATCAATGGCATCAATAAAATAACAGGAATCATCTTGCTCTCTAGAATATCGCATAGCATCATAAATTTTATAAATAATTTCCTCGCCACCTACCCTTAGTGCAAGTTGATAGGAATTATAAATCATGGAAAGTTCGTTTTAATTGTAAGTTGAGAATTTTGCTTGAGGACAAGCAAAAGCTTGAGTGTGGGGGTATTTGATAAACCGTAAATATAACATATTTTAATCCCACATTTATTATGCTTTTTGAAGAATTAAGCCTCGTTTTATATAAAAAGGTGCTCTTAATCCTTTCTTTTCATGCCTTATACCCAGGAAAGCACCTGAGGATAAAAAGAACACAAAATGGGCCTAAAACGAAGTAAATGGGCCTTTCCACAAAATCAGCACGGCCTGGGCCAAGGACCACACGGCCGTGCCTCGACGAACACCTGGAGCACGGCCTCATCACCACTACACACGGCTGTGCCAAAGCAGAAATCCGAACACGATCAGGACTCTATTTGCACGGGTGTGTGACATGGCCGTGCCTTTGTCACTGGAAAGAGCAATTTCAGTCGAAAAAGGATGCTTCAGGAGAAAGAATCGCATTCCAAGAGCCTATAAATATACCCCAAGTACCACCTTTGAAGGGATCGAAAGCTAGGCCAAGGAGCCAAGCCGAGAAGGTCAGAGTTAGGGAATAACACGAGGATAGCCAGTTGATTCATCCCAAGAAGCCGGAATTATACTCAAGAAGGCAGAATTCTCCTTCAATTCCCTCAGGGAGTTCTAGGATTTTTCTTATGTTTTGTTTTATCTTTTCTCTTGTGATGTTTTCTTTTTACATTATGAACTAAACCCCTCAGATACCTTAAGGGGGATAAAACCTAGACAGATTTTATTATTTGATTTTTAAGTTATATGAAAAATTACTTAGTTTGTTCTTAATTATGTTGTTTAATCCAAATCCAATGTGCTTAGGTAGAGGAGGAATGGACCCTGCCTAAGAGTAGATCTATCATAATTAAGCAGAGTTGATCGGGCACCTAGAGATAGGGTTACGAGATTTTGCCGGATTGGGGTGAAATCTAATATGGGAATCCATTGATTGATTTACTGTTTTCATATAGGGTTATTATAAGCGAACAAGAGTTCCACTAATTAACCTAGGATTAGACGTTATTCACTTCGAGAGAAGGTTTAGCATAGGTTAGGGAGTCCCACGGATCAAGCTAAGTAAAAGAAATCATATAATCTAAGGTTAATTAATAAGAGAAGTCTAGGTGGATTCTTCCCGAAGGTATCATAAAAATCAACTGAGTCTTTTTCAAAGTTATCCCCAAATTCCTCTTTTTGTCTTTGTTTCCTTAGTTTAGTTGTCATCAATTTAGTTTAAAAGCGACCTTTATCTTAGTTAGGTTAAATAATAAAAAGAAAGTGAGTATTAATACTTTTAGTTCCTTTGGGTTCGATATTCGGTCTTGCCTAAGCTATACTACTGTTCGATAGGTACACTTGCCTTACAATTGTTGTCAGAGTTAGCCTCCAGGTTTGATCATTCTTTTATAAATATTTAAAACTCTGATTTTACAGCGATCAAGTTTTTGGCGTCGTTGTCGGGGAACTAAAATATTAAGAAAGCACTATTTTTATTACTTTAGCCATTATTTTATTTGCAATTTATTCCTTTTGTTTTCTCAGGATAAATTTTATTTTTCTAATATTTATTTTTTTATTTTTTTATTTCTTTCTCTTTTCTAGGTACCTCTAGTTTATGACTAGAAGGAACCCGAGAGGACCCTTAGTATACAAAAGTGATATTGAAGCTACCGCTCAAAGGAATCATCGGGAAACCAGGCGAGCCCTAGATTACACAGAAAGAGAGGAAGAAGACAGATCCAATCCTACTGAAGCGATGGGCGAAAACAACCTACCACTACACGATGTGGGGGATCACAATGCTCCTCGTACAATGTTTGATTATGCGAAACCGCATTCAACAGGAGCAGAATCTAGTATTGTTAGGCCTGTTATATCTACTAACAATTTTGAATTAAAGCCTAACACAATACAAATGATTAATAGTTTGTTCAATTTGATGGTTTGCAGGACGAAGACCCAAATATGCATATAGCTAACTTTTTAGAGTTTTATGATACTTTCAAAATAAATGGCGTTTCTGATGATGCCATCCGTCTTCGGTTATTCCCTTTTTCATTAAGGAATAAAGCCAAACAGTGGTTAAACTCGTTACAGCGAGGGTCAATCACTACATGGGAGCAGATGACCGAAAAGTTTTTAATGAAATATTTTCCACCAGCCAAAACGGCCAAATTACGTAATGATATCTCTTCCTTTGTGCAGATGGATTTAGAGACACTGTACGACGCATGGGAGAGGTTTAAAGATCTTTTGAGGAGATGCCCACACCATGGTTTATCCCTATGGCTACAAGTCCAAACCTTCTACAATGGAGTAAACCTCTCAATGAGACAACTGATAGATTCAGCCGCCGGTGGAACGCTGAACAATAAAACTCCAGAAGCAGCCTATGAGTTCATTGAGGAAATGTCATTAAAAAGCTATCAATGGCAAGCTTCGAGGACCAAACCGACAAAATTGCAGGAGTTTTTAACGTCGACACCATGACCATGCTATCAATGCAACTTGAGATGATGAATAAAAAGCTTGATAGTTTGTGTTCTTCACAGATACATCCAGTCATGCAGTGCGACACTAGTGGAACTGTGACGAATCCTGAGTACCCACCCTACCATCCAGGAGCAGAAGATGAACAGATGAACTATATAGGTAATAGTTTCCGTTCTAATAAGAATCCTTATAGTAACACTTACAATCCAGGTTGGAGGAATCACCCAAATTTTTCATGGGGAGGACAAGGAAATCAAAGAAATCAAAGGCAACAACCCTCCCAAAACTTTCGAAATCAGCCTTATCCACAAGATAATAAGCCAACCATCGAGGAACGAATCCAAGAAGCTGACAGATTAATCAAAAGCAATGACAACCGAATGGAAGAACTTGCTAAGTCGGTCAAGGAAGTAAGCAAAGCCGTGGAACAACTTGTAAAGTCAATGTCAGAACGACCCAAGGACGCCTACCTAGTAATACCGAAATTAATCCTAAGGAGCAAATTCAAGCTATCACACTTCAGAATAGCAAGGAAATAGATACACCCAACCCAACTCCAGAAAGTAAGGTAGACGAAGGTACAACAGAGGTAGTACAAGAAATGCCAAAACCAGTAGCCAAGGAGTACAAACCTCGTATACCTTATCCCACAGCATTACAAAAAGATGATTCAGAGGAGTAGTTTGGTAAGTTTCTTAAACTTTTAAAGAAATTTCATATTAACTTACCTCTTCTTGAAGCTCTTTTTCAGATGCCAGACGCGCGAAAATTCTTAAGACAGCTTTTGACCAACAAACGCAAAATAGATGAAGAGCACCACGTGGAACTTAACACAACATGTTCAGTAATGTTACAAAATAGACTACCACGTCGAACCACTCCTAATGCATGTTTAGGGCCTTATAGGTTTGTGTTAGGGACAAATGATTGGTTGTGAATGAATTGTATATGAATTGATTAATTGTATGTGAAATATATGTTTAATTGTGTTATAAGTCTAGTAATGCTCCATGACCCTATTCCAGCGTTGAATACGGGGGAAGGGTGTTACAAAAATGTTTGTCCCTTTATTCATAGTGCCATTCTTTTTTTTCATAAGTGGCAAAGTCGGAATTCTTGGCATAATTCTCTTTTTTTTTCTCCATAATTCTCTCCTGGGTATGATTAGGCCCCGATTTCTTTCCAAATGAGTATTATCCCTTAAATCATTCCCTCATTGATTCTCCCCAAGGACATTGAATCTGGAACCACCACTATTACCTCCTTGATTCTTGTTTCCCTCATCTCTCCATGCTCCGTCCCTTCTTTCATTGTCATCATTCAACTAACATCCACAACCCATAGTTTTCCTCTTCAACAATCCATTGGATTTGATGAGCTTTCAATGGTAACAAATTATAAAATCCCTCATTCGGTGGTAATGCATTTTATAATTTAGGACATGAATCGTTGTTATACCCATAAAATCCACACCCAAATCAAACATTGGGTAATGATTCATACACAATACTTTTCACTTTCCCATTAATCTTAATTTTTCATATTAGTGGCTTCTGAAGATCTACACAAACAACTGATAAACCATAAAAGTAACATGTTTTAGTCCCATGCTTGGCATGTTTTTGGATGATTTATTATGTGAATTAGTAAATTTGATGCTCCTAATCCTTTAAATTTATGTTTCTATACTTAGGTGAGCATAGGGAAGTGAGAGGAGTGAAAAACGGGCCAAAATCTGATAAAAAGATATTTTTTCAGAAACCACACGGCCTGGGCATTTTCACACGGGCTGGGCACACACCCATGTGAGCCACACGGTCTGGCCACACGCCCATGTGCTAGCCTGTGCCGTGCTTCTCTTTTATGTGAAAAAACCCAATTTTTAGGGTTAGTGAGAATTCTAAAGTTTATAAATACATATTAGAAGAGGACTAAAGGGGACACGTAGAGTAGAATGAAGAAACTACTCGAAGAACACCACTGGAATCAACTCAGAAGTAGATCTCCTTCAAGATTGAATATCTCCATTCAAATTTCCTTCGAAGTTTTATTAGGTTTCTTATGTCTTGTTGTTATTCTAATTTTGAGATGTTTTGATCCCAGATTAGGAACTAAATTCCCTAGATACCTAGGGAAGATGAAACCTATGATGTATCTTATTATTTGATTTTCTGAATTACATGATAAATACTTGATTCTTGTTCTCAATTATGTATGCTTATTTCTTGCTTCAATATTTTCAGGATATTAATTCAAGTGTGATGTGCTTATTTTAGTGGAGCAAAAGTCCCTATTAAGAATAGATCTAGCATAATTGAGTGGAGTTGCATGCAATCCTAGAAAGAGGACGCCATAAATCTACCGGATTAGAGTCAAATCTAATAGGGGAATCCATAGATCGAGTTAATGCGATAATAGTGGTTTTAATTAGAAAGAGATTTCAATTAATCAACCTAGAGTCAGTTGTTCTTACTCTCGAAAGAGATATTAACATAATTTAAGAATTTCTACGGATCAAGGCATAAGTGAATAAATAGTTTAATTCAGATTCAGAATAATAAGTGAAGTCTAGGTGGATTCTTTCCTGGGAATTGTCTATCTCATTGGTTTTTTTTTCAAATATTTTCCCAATTCGCTCTCTATTGAGTTCTTAGTAATTAGTTTAGTTAATTTTAGATTAAAAACAATTCCTTTAATTTTCGACTAGATAATAAAAAGATTGTAATTTCTAGTACTTTTATTCCTCGTGGATATGATATTCCTGACTCACCATAGCTATACTGCTGTTCGATAGGTGCGCTTGCCTTTGTCGTGATTTTAGTTAGTTTAGTGATCATCAAGTTTTTGGCGCCATTTTCGGGGACTAAAATATTAGGAACACTCGATTTTTAGTAATTTAGCCATTTTTATTTTTATTGTATTCTATTTTTGTTTTTAGTTTAATTTTTGTTTTCTAATTTTTCTTTTGTTTGCTTCTGGCAAGTTGATAAATCGTAAAAGTAACATATTTTAATCCGACATTTAAAATACTTCTGGATGATTTATCCCTTGATTTATGTAAAAAGGTGCTCTTAATCCTTTCTTTTCATGTCTTATACTCAGTAAAGCACCAGAGGATAGAAAGAACGAGAAACGAGCCTAAAACCGACCAAATTGGGCCAAAGCAAAAATCGACACAGCCTTGTCTCCCTGATAAACTAGAACACAGCCTAATCCCGATTCACACGGCTGTGCCTCATTAAAGAAGTCCGAACACGGCCTAAAGATGATGCATATGGGCGTGTGCCATGCCTGTGTCCCTATCGCTAGAAAGAAGAATTCTACTCGGAAAAGAATACTTAGGGGCAAAGAAACCTATTTCAAAAGCCTATATAAACCCCTAAGTATTACCTAAAGGAGAGCGATTAGCTAGGCCAAGAAGCCGAGCCAAAAAGGTCAGATTTGTGGAAATCACTCGAAGATAGCCAGTTGATCCATCTCAAGAAGCCAGAATTCTACTCAAGACGACGGATCTCTCATTCAATTCCTTCTAGGGGTTTTAGGGATTTCTTATGTTTTTTTTTTTATCTTTTCTTCTGAGATGTTTTCTTTTATAGTTATGAACTAAACTCTTTAGATACCTGAAGGGGATGAAACCTAAGACGAATCTTGTTATTGTTTTCTGAACTATATGATAAATACTTGATTTTTTCTTAATTATGTGTGCTTAATTCTTGTGTTAATATTTTCGGGATATTGATTCATGTATAATGTGCTTAGGTGGAGGAGCAAAAGTCCCTGCTTAAGAGTAGATCTAGCATAATTAAGCAGAGTTGATCGCACGCCTAGAGATAGGGTGACGAGATTTTTCTGGATTAGGGTGAAACCTAATATGGGAGTCCATAGATCGAGTTAATGCGATTCTAGAGGTTTTAATTAGAAAGAGTTTTCAAATAATCAACCTAGGGCTAGATGTTATTCGCCTCGAGAGAAGGTTTAATATAAATTAGGGAGTCTTACGGATCAAGTCAAGTGAATAAATCGTCTGGTTCAGTGTTAAATAACAAGTGAAGTCTAGGTGGATTCTTCCTAAGGGTATCGTCTTAATCAACTGAGTTTTTCCAACAGTATTTCCCCAACTCATTCTTTTTTTGTCTTTGTGTCTTTAGCTTAGTAGTTAGTTAAAATTAGATTAAAACAACAACTTCACTTATTTTAGGCTAGATAATAAAAAGAAAGTTAGTATTAGTACTTTTAGTTCCTTTGGGTTCGACAATCCGGTCTTGCCTAAGCTATACTACTGTTCGATAGGTGTACTTACCTTAAGTCGTTGTCAGAGTTGGTTTCTAGGTTCGATCATTCTCTCTTTATAAATTTTAAGACTCGACAGCCACGATTACAGGTTCCTTTAGTTTATAACTAGAAGAAACCTATCGGGACCATTACTATTTGACAGCAAAATTGAAAGCACAACTCGTAGAAACCATAGAGACGTAAGGGAGAGTCGACAGAATATAGCGGAAGAGCAAGAGGATGTGATAATTATTACTAAGGAGATTGCTGATAATCAGAATAATCAGCTACCTCTTGTGGTTGCCGCAAATCCTGTAAATCCAAATCTTTCTATAACACCCTTAACCCATATCCGTCGCTGGAACAGGGTTTGGAGCATTACTGGAGATTTCAGAACAATCACAGATGATTGTGATATTTACTGTTCATAACAAAACTGTCCACTTAAGTCATAGTCACTAAATTATTTATATCTTGAGCTACAGAATACTAAATTAAGATCCGCTTGATTTTTCCGAAACTAAACTCAAATATCTTCCTACCATAAAATTTTCATAATTTATGGTTTACCAATAAGTACAGTTAATTCTTCAAATTCATCCTCGTTATGCTGTTTGACAGTTTCAACCTTTCTTCACAAAAAATTAATTATCTCTTTGTACGGGATTCGGATGATGTTCCCGTTTCTTTCTCTTGAAATTAGTTTCGTTAAAAAATTAAACATATAAATTTAAATTCCCAAGTATGTTTGATACAAAATTTAATGATTTTCTAAAGTCAAAATAGGGGAACCCGAAATCATTCTGACCTTATCTCACAAAAATTCAAATATCTCATAAAATGAAATTCTTTTGCTTACACCGTTTCTTCTATGTAAAACTATACTCAATAGGCTTAAATTTCATATTTTATTCAATTTATAATTTGATTTCCAAAATATTTGGTGATTTTTCAAAGTTATACTACTGTTACCATCCAAAACTGTTTTAATGCTAATTTTACTCTTTCATGATTTCTTTATATTAACTTTTATTTAAACATACATAACACCAAAGCATATCCATAACTAACCATTCAAATAGCTAGTCATTATCAGATATTTACATACCATTCTTTGGCCAATTTAACCTATACATCAACACCAAAGACTTAAACATATAATATCCTTACCTTCATATACATGCTCATAACATCATACTTTATCAAGTCCACACATACCCAATCACATTCAACATAACAACTTCCCACATGTATCATCTAGTCTAATTTCATTAACATACCATTATAAACCATAACACACAATGGCATTGTCATAGGCATATGAGTAATTAATATGCTTGCAACCCATTGGCCAATATAAGCCAATTTATATGGCTACATACCAAATCAAATCCTTAATCATTACAAGCCAATATATTTGGCCATATCATAATGACACATACACAAAATGACTAAGTCCCTATACATGCCAAGACTCAAAGGTTTGCATTCATTTACCCAACATGATAGCTTGATAGAGTGATAGCATCTCTGGCGATCTCCAACCCGAACTAGTTTGGTGACACTATAAGGCATAGGAAAGGAAGGGGAGTAAGCTATATAGCTTAGTACGTTCACACGCAAATAAATAGCAACATAGTCATGAATATCATACAATTAACATAACATAATTTACATATATGTCATCATAGTTTCATAGGCATAACTTACTCATTTTCAATCTTACCAAAAGTTCATCACATACCGATCTTATTCATATGAATTTTTTGTACATACCTTTACCATCTCGTAACATATCATACTCTTTCTCATCTTTGGCATAATCTATGAATTACCCATTAAACCACTTGGAATACTAAAGGATACTCGGGAATCACATACACAATGTACCAGACCAATGCCATATCCCAGACATTCTCTTACATGGAAATCACAAATCGATGCCAATAGCCCAGCTATGTAATATCCGGGATTTTGGGCTTGTGCAATGTTGCTTAATTGTATAAAGTAGCATGCCTATGTATGTTTAAATGTGTTGTATAAATTTTTGAGAACTTTAGAGTGTGGGTGAGTGCCTCAGAAAATATCAGATTTTAGGTCTTGAAGTGGAGCCAAGCTTGATAGGCCTTAAGAGAATTTATAAGGGAAATTAGACACAAAAATGGGCTTGTTAAAGTGGCAAGGAGGCGCCACTTAAAGCCCTAGTAAGTGACGCCACAAGCAATACAAGGGGGCCTAGGTTCGAGCAGCAAGGGGAGTAATTTTGAGCTGCTTTTTGCGTCAGGCAGCAAGAGAGTTGGACGGCATGGGGAGACTGGATGGATGAGCATTAGTTGAGGTCAAATTCCTTTTAAAATTCGGCTAAGGGCAGAGGATAAGTGTTGACTCATTCAAACTTGTTTGAATGGGGTGAGAAGAGGAAAATTAGGAGAAAAAGATGGAATTTGAGAGGAGGATGAGTGTTGGCCGGCCAAGGGATTCTTTGGTGATCAATTTCGGTCATAGCCGAATTTCTAAAGGGAGGTTTAAAGGTTCTTTTCGGTTCTCCTTTCTTTCTCTAGTAGAGTGCCGAAATTTTCACCCTTTTCCCTCTTGACCAAAAGCCGAAAGTTTGGAACCATTTATGCATCTTTTCCTTTCTTCTTTCACATCTTATTTCTCTTTCACTCACTCCCTAGAAATCGAAACTTACCCTCTCATCTTTAACAAAGCCGAAACCTCTCTACCCTTCTTCACCATTGCCGAATTCTACTAAGTTTACTTCTTCTTCATCTCGCGATTCTCTCTGACATCATAGCCGAATGCTCCCCTACTCTTTGGGAGCCAATTTAATCATTTAATCAGGAGCCGAATCTCTCTGTTCAAGCAAGGATATTCAATTGAGTTGGTAAGGGAATCGTGGCATTTAACATTCCTATCTCTTTCGTTTAGATTAGTCGAAATTAAGACTCTAATCCTATTAATGTTTTTGGCCGAAACTTTGAAGAAGGTTTCGGGATTCCTATTGTAGTCAACTTCAAGAGAGAGGATCTTTCGGGAATTTAAGATCTGAGGTAAGTGAAGTGTGATTTAGGCCGAACACCATTTGTTATGATCCATTAAGAGTTAGAATCGACATTAACATAGGTTATGCAGGGATTTCGACATCTCCATAGCCAAGTGACTATTTTCGGGATTTAGATCCATGAGGTAAGGGAATATGAATATTCAGGCAGGGCCATATTAGGTATTAGTGTCTAGCCGATTCTGACTTTGATTTTTAGAGAGGAGTATAAGCTGTTTCAGTAGACTTTTGGGATTTAGTGAACACGTTAGTACCAGGTGTGTAGCCCCACACTACTTCTTGATAGATTTATGGTGTTGATTTAATATATGTGTTAATGAAAATATGAGTTAAGAATGTGGCTAAAGGTACCATAGAATGGTATAGAGTATTCAGGTACGTAACCTTTAATATTACGTTAATAAATGTTATGAACATTAGGAATATGGCACATAAGTGAATTGTTATGAATATGGAATAAGGTATATGGCATGATTTTTGCATACTTTGTATTGTGCATGGGCATATGGGTGATATTGAAAAGGGGATGTGATCTGGTGGTTTTTACCACAATATCTGGTGACTCATGTCATATAATCTGAATGTGGTGACTTATGTCACGTATTATTATCTGGTGACTTTGTCACATTATCTGGTGGCTATGCCACAATTTATAAGGGCGATGTGCAAGTCGTCTGCAGCGACTGCCTTCGATGGTGTGTAGCGGATGGAGGGTCGATTTAGTAATCCCCAAGATGTGATTGGTTGGTACGGGTGATGTGTAGAGGATGGTTATTTAGGTTTGGGTTCAGGATTGCAACATTGCTATATTTATTATGTATGATTTGATATGCCTAAGTCGATTTGGAGTTTGTGTTGGTGGTTATACACTGAGTCTGTTTGACTCACCCCTCGTGGGCTAACATTTTGCAAGTGACACTCAGTAAATGGACCGGGTCGGCAGGAACTTAGTGGTGGCCATGCTCAGCTCAAAGTTATCTTATTTTTAGTTTTTTTTTATATTTAAGATTTGGATTTATTTCGGGTTATGCTTTGATGTAATAAGGCCATTACTATTAACTGTTTTAAGCATGCATTTTATTTGGTTTATTATGCGATTATTATTAAATCAAGATTAAATAACTTTTCTTAAAAATTAAATTTTAAATGTTTTGACACCTAAACACAAACGATTTTCAACTCAAAGATAGACTTTAAAAACTCGGCAATACTTTTAACTTATTGATTTCAAGTACAAATAAAAATATTGTTTTAATAAAATCTAGTCTTCAAGAACAACAACGTTTTCAATTTGAACTCAACACAAATCAAATTTCTTTTCAAAATGACCCAAATTTTCCAAAGTAACAAACAAGTTTTGAACTGTTTTACTCAGGGAACATAACAGATCCGGTCAAGGCTCGTAGGCCGAGTTTGGGGTGTTTTAGTTTGGTATCAGAGCCCTATTTTAAACTCTCGGCCTTGGGTTTAAAGCCCACAATATTTTCAAAATTGAGCCCAAATAAGTTTTTGTGAAAATTTTTGGAATTGAAGCAGGTTTTCTGGCATGGCACCTAAGTCTCCGACCCGAAATCCACCAGGTAAGTACCCCTAACTGTTGTGTGATTTATTGTATGTGGGTATAATGGGAACGTAGATTAGTATATTAAGTTATTGAACCCTAGGATTATCTTACTCCAACACAGAATTACGTAAAATTTAAAGCCTAACTAAACAAACCTGTGAATAAGTCGCCAAGTTAGGGTGTGGCAACCATTGTGCGCATGTCTAGGATTGGATTCAGGGAGAGCCTGGTATTTAAGCAGTCCTAGTGACTCACCTCCTATTCGCTCGAATCCTACTTGGTGCGTAGTGACGGTTCACCCTTACCAAGAGGACTCATTTACAGGCTAAACTCAATAATTAAAACCCGAAAGGGACTAGCCATATTTTTATAAAAACCTTAGTTTTAAAATCACCAAATTACCCCTTTGATTTGTAAAAACTCTTTTATAAAATTTTTCCAAAATATTCCCGATTTACAAAATTACCCAAATACCCCTGGTTGTAAAATTACTAAAATACCCTTGGTTTATAAAATTACCACACTACCCTTAATTTTTTTCTAAAATATTTTTACTTTACAAAAATACCAAAAACCCCTATTTTTCGAAATATTGAGATACCTAGATTTTGAATATTACCAAAATACCCCTATAGGACAAATTACGAAAATACCCCTGGGTTTGGAACGAACGAAGATATTCGAGTGGTGAATGTGTGTAGTACATACTATTGAATGAATGTGTTTCTCTGAACTAGGATAGAAGACTCGAAACGAAAACTCTGAAATGATCGAAAGAACTACTACTAAACTCCTTTACATAAAATTTCCTCGTGGGTAATTAGTGGAACAACAACTAATGCATAAAACTTTCTAAAACAGATTAAATCACGATCGTAGACATGAGTTCTAGGGGACGTGGTCGTAATGTGCGAGGGCGTGGTAGAGGTAGAATGACCGTATCGGAACCCGTTAGGTTTGGTCAAGGGTTCGAGAACGAGGTACCACCACCCCCACCACAAGCGGTTGGAGTTGAGCATCTGGATTAGACAGGGGATGATGCAGTATCGCAGGCGATGCTGCGGGTTCTTGAAATGGTGGCTGGAGTAGGTGGAGGTATGGGAGCTCGGAAATCTGTACCCGAGTGACTCCGAGCCAATAGAGCTGAGGTGTTCCGTGGTGTATTCGGTGTGGCGCCCAGTACGGTTGAGTATTGGTTGGAGGCAACCGAGCGAATTATAGATGAATTTGGATCGATTGCCGAGGAGAGGCGAAAGGAATGGTGTCGCTTCTTCGCGATGAGTCATATCAATGGTGGCTCACAGTTCGGGATGGTGCTACAGCTGAGGAACTCACTTAGGAGTATTTTAAGGTGGCGTATCAAAAGAAGTATGTTGGGACTAGTTATATTAATTCGCAGAGGAAGGCATTTCTGGGGCTGGTTCAAGGGAATAAGTTCGTAGCGGAGTACGAGGCAAAATTCTTAAGGTTGAGCCGGTATGCTCGAGGGATCGTGGCTACGGAGCATGAACGATATGTCCGGGTTGAGGACAGACTGAGGGATAACCTGAGGTTGTTGATAGCTCTACAGCAGGAGCGGGAGTTTGCCGTGTTGGTGGAGAAGGCTAAGGTAGCCGAAGGGATTAAGGACTCTGTGAGGTAGAATACAGATCGGAATAGACAAAAGAGAGGTTTTGGATCAGCAGGGTCATCCGGGAATGTTCAAAAGAGGCCTAGAATTGATGGGCCGCGAGGTCAGCAGGTTGTTACAGGAGGGCAATATCGTACTTGTGCTCAGTGTGGAAAGATGCACCTAGGAGAGTGTTGGAAAAAGACAGGGGGATGTTTTAAGTGCGGGTCCAAGGAACACATGATTAGAGATTGTCCTATGAAAACAGATGGGAGCCGACCAACAAGTCAGGGTTTCAATCAGGCTGGAAGAGGTGGAGAGCAGCCACCGCGGGGTCGTGGTCCGATAGGCAGAGGTAATGGTTCTGGAAGAGGACGAGGAACACCGAGCGAGAGGTGTTGGTAATACTGAGGCAAGACAGTAGTGCGGTGTATGCGATTCATTTTGGAAGGAGAATGGAGACGCACCGGACGTCATAACCGGTATGTTCCTTATAGCTGACAAGCCTTACTTTGCTTTAATGGATGTTGGCTCGACCCATTCTTATGTTGCATGTAGAGTAGTTGAAACACTAGCATAGCCTCTGAACTGTCTAATAGGGAGATGACTGTAGTGAGCCCGTTAGGTCAAACTGTAGTGGTGAATAAGATATTTCGGAATATACCTCTAGAGATTCAGGGAGTGGTATTTCCTGCCGACTTGATGGAACTACCTTTCGAAGAATTTGACCTCATTCTTGGCATGGATTGGCTAGTGGAACATCGGGCTATATTGGATTGTGCAGCTAAGCGAATGGAGTTAAGGACCCTGGAGGACGAGAAGATAATTGTGATAGGAGAAAGAAGAAACTACTTGTCTAACGTAGTTTCAGCATTAAAGGTTGATAAGATGGTTCGGAAAGGGTGCAAGGCATTTTTGACTTTCGCCAATGCGTTGGATGTAAGAGAAGAGGGAGTTAGCAGAGTTAGAACAATAAGGGAATTTGTGGATTTTTTTCAGAGGAGTTACTTGGGATACCCCCGGATAGGGAGGTGGAGTTCGGAATTGACTTACTGCCAGGTACAGCTCCTGTGTCAATTGCTCCATATAGAATGGCACCAAAATAGTTGGTTGAGCTCAAGGCTCAAATTCAAGAGTTGCTTGATCGTGGGTTTATCCGACCCAGTGTGTCTCCATGAGGAGCATCGGTCTTGTTTGTGAAGAAGAAGGACAGAACTATGCGTATGTGCATAGATTATCGTCAGTTGAATAAGCTGACCATCAAGAACAAATACCTGTTGCTAAGGATAGACGACTTGTTCGATTAGCTCAAGGGGGGCGCGGTGTTTTCAAAGATAGATTTACGATCTGGATATCATCAGCTTAAGGTGAAGGAAGCAGAAATCCATAAGACAGCTTTCCGAACAAGATACAGCCATTATGAGTTTCTTGTAATGCCGTTCAGATTGACGAACGCCCCAGCCGCGTTCATGGATATGATGAATCGGGTTTTCCAACCCTACTTGGATCGGTTCATCGTTGTGTTTATAGACGACATCTTACTATATTCCAAGTCTGAGGAGGAACATGATGAGCATCTCCGGATAGTGCTGCAAGTGTTGAGGGAAAAGAAGCTCTATGCCAAATTCAGCAAGTGTGAATTTTGGCTTAAGGAAGTTGCATTCTTAGGACATGTGGTGTCTCCAGAAGGAATAAGGGTGGATCCTCGGAAGATCAAGGCTGTGTTAGATTGGAAGCCACCTAAGTCTGTGGCTAAGGTTCGTAGTTTCTTGGGGTTGGCAGGCTATTACAGAAGGTTCGTAGAAGGGTTCTCATCAATAGCCGCACCTCTGACAAAGTTGTTGAGAAAGGAAGTACCTTTCGTATGGACAGATAAGCAACATGAGAGCTTTGAGAAGCTTAAGAGGGTTTTGACTGAAGCTCCGGTTTTGATTCAACCTGAGGCAGGGAAGGATTTTATGGTGTACTGTGATGCTTCTCACACAGGATTAGGATGTGTTCTGATGCAAGACAAAAAGGTAGTCGCTTATGCGTCTCGGCAATTAAAGCCACATGAGGTTAACTATCCGACTCATGATTTGGAATTGGCGGCAGTGGTCTTTTCCCTTAAGGTATGGAGGTACTATTTATATGGAGAAAAGTCAGTGATCTACACGGACCATAAGAGCCTTAAGTATCTGTTGACTCAGAAAGAGCTGAACTTGAGACAGCGAAGGTGGGTGGAGTTACTGAAAGACTACGATTGTTCTATAGAGTATCACCCGGGCAAGCCGAATGTAGTGGCAGATGCCCTAAGTCGGAAAGTAGTGTTGGATCTGAGGGCAATGTTTGCACATCTTAGCTTGTATGACGATGGAAGTTTGTTGGTAGAGTTGCAAGTCAAGCCATCATGGTTGAATGAGGTAAAAGAAAGTCAGTTGGTGGATGATGATTTAAGTGTTAAGTTACGACAAGTGCAAAATGGGGAGTTGGAAGGTTATGGTGTTAACAGTGAGGGAGTGTTGTGTTTTCATGTCAAGGTCTGTATGCCTAGGAATAAGGAGTTAAGGCAGAAAATTCTTCAGAAATCGCATAGTAGTCCTTATGCTATGCATCCTGGAGGTAGTAAGTTGTATAGAGATCTACGGGAACAGTTTTGGTGGCCTGGTCTTAAGCGGGAAGTTACAGAATTTGTAGGAAAGTGCTTAACGTGTCAGCAAGTCAAGGTTGAACACCAAGTTCCGTCAGGATTGCTTCAGCCGATATAGATTCTGCAGTGGAAGTGGGAGAGAATAACCATGGACTTCGTTAGTGGGCTTCCCCTTACGCCTACTAAGAAGGACTCGGTATGGGTGATAGTGGATCGATTAACAAAGTCCGCGCATTTCATTCCAGTGCGGGTTGACTATTCCTTGCAAAGGTTAGCAAAGTTGTATGAGGCAGAAATTGTGAGATTGCATGGAGTACCAGTTTCGATTATTTCAGATAGGGATCCAAGTGTTAGAAGATATGTTGAGGAGCTGTGTGATAGACTTCAGAGGAAGTTGGGAAGAATATTTGCCTTTAGCAGAATTTGCATATAATAACAACTATCAAGCTAGTATTCGAATGGCACCATATGAAGCGCTGTATGGACAGAAGTGTCGCACTCCTACGTGTTAGATGGAATTGGGGGAACGTCGAGTGTTGGGTCCAGAGATTGTGGTAGAATCCGAAGTGAGGGTTAAGGTAATTCGAGCACAGTTAAAGGAGGCATCTGATAGGCAGAAGTCATATGCAGATCTTAAGTGAAAGGAAATAGAGTTTGCTGTGGGAGATTAGGTGTTTCTTAAAGTTTCACCTTGGAAGAAGGTGATGAGATTTGGTCGCAAAGGGAAGTTAAGCCCAAGATTTATAGGACCTTATCGGGTATTGAAGCGAGTTGGACCAGTGGCATACCAGTTAGAGTTGTCTCCGGAATTGAAGCAGATGCACGATGTATTCCATGTTTCCATGCTACGTCGTTACCGATCGGATCCATCTCATGTAGTGCCAGTTGGGGAGGTGGAACTGAAACCAGATTTGTCCTACGAGGAAGAGCCGATTCAGATTTTGGAACGAGATGTGAAAGTGCTACGGAAGAAATCAGTTCCTTTGGTCAAAGTGTTATGGCGTAACCATGGATCAGAAGAAGCTTCATGGGAGCCGGAAGAAGAAATGTGACAGCAATACCCTCACCTATTTTAGCCAGGTAATTTAGAGGTCGAAATTATTTTAAGGCGGTAGAACTGTAATATCCGAGATTTTGGGCTTATGCATTATTGCTTAATTGTATGAAGTAGCATGCCTATGTATGTTTGAATATGTTGTATAAATTTTTGAGAACTTTAGAGTGTGGGTGAGTGCCTTAGAAAATATCAGAATTTTAAGTCTTGAAGTGGAGCCAAGCTTGATAGGCCTTAAGAGAATTTATAGGGGAAATTAGACACAAAAATGGGCTTGTTAAAGTGGCAAGGAGGCGCCACTTAAAGCCCTAGTAAGTGACACTACAAGCAGTACAAGGGGGGCCTCGGTTCGAGCAGCAAGGGGAGCAATATTGAGCTACTTTTTGCATTAGGCAGCAAGAGAGTTGGACGACATAGGGAGACTGGATGGATGAGCATTAGTTGAGGTCAAATTCCTTTTAAAATTCGGCGAAGGGCAGAGGATAAGTGTTGACTCATTCAAACTTGTTTGAATGGCGGGAGAAGAGGAAAATTAGGAGAAAAAGGTGGAATTTGAGAGGAGGATGAGTGTTGGCCGGCCAAGGGATTCTTGGTGATCAATTTTGGTCATAGCCGAATTTCTAAAGGGAGGTTTAGAGGTTCTTTTCGGTTCTCCTTTCTTTCTCTAGTAGAGTGCCAAAATTTTTACCCTTTTCCCTCTTGACCGAAAGCCGAAAGTTTGGAACCATTTGTGCATCTTTTCCTTTCTTCTTTCACATCTTATTTCTCTTCCACTCACTCCCTAGAAACTTACCCTCTCATCTTTAACAAAGCCGAAACCTCTTTACCCTTCTTCACCATTGCCAAATTCTACTAAGTTTACTTCTTCTTCATCTCGCGGTTCTCTCTGACATCATAACCGAATGCTCCCCTACTCTTTGGGAGCCGATTTAATCATTTAATCAGGAGCCGAATCTCTCTGTTCAAGCAAGGATATTCGATTGAATGGTAAGGGAATCGTGGCATTTAACTTTCCTATCTCTTTCTTTTAGATTAGTCGAAATTAAGACTATAATCCTATTAATGTTTTTGGCTGAAACTTTGAAGAAGGTTTCGAGATTCCTATTGTAGCCGACTTCAAGAGAGAGGATCTTTCGGGAATTTAAGATCTGAGGTAAGTGAAGTGTGATTTAGGCCGAAGGCTATTTTCTATGATCCATTAAGAGTTAGAATCGACACTAACATAGGTTATGCAGGGATTTCGACATCTCCATAGCCAAGTGACTATTTTTGGGATTTAGATCCACGAGGTAAGGGAATAAGAATATTCGGCCAGGGCCATATTAGGTATTAGTGTCTAGCCGATTCTGACTTTGATTTTTAGGGAGGAGTATGTTTGTTTGGTGAGACTTTCGGGATTCAGTGAACACGTTAGTACCAGGTGTGTAGCCCCACACTAATTCTTGATAGATTTATGGTGTTGATTTAATATATGTGTTAATGAAAATATGAGTTAAGAATGTGGCTAAAGGTACCATAGAATTGTACAGAGTATTCAGGTACGTACCCTTTAATATTACGTTAATAAATGTTATGAACATTTGGAATATGGCACATAAGTGAATTGTTATGAATATGGAATAAGATATATGGCATGATTTTTACATACTTTGTATTGTGTATGGGCATATGGGTGATATTGAAAAGGGGAAGTGATCTGGTGGTTTTTACCACAATATCTGGTGACTCATGTCACATAATCTGAATGTGGTGACTTATGTCACGTATTATTATCTAGTGACTCTGTCACATTATCTGGTGGCTATGCCACAATTTATAAGGGCGATGTGCAAGTCGTCTGCAACGATGTGCAAGTCCTATGCAGTGACTGCCTTCGATGTTGTGTAGCGGATGGAGGGTCGATTTAGTAATCCCCACGGTGTGATTGGTTGGTACGGGTGATGTGTAGAGGATGGTTATTTAGGTTTGGGTTCGGGATTGCATCATTGCTATATTTATTATGTATGATTTGATATGCCTAAGTCGATTTGGAGTCTGTGTTGGTGGTTATACACTGAGTCCGTTTGACTCACCCCTCGTGGGCTAACATTTTGCAGGTGACACTCAATAAATGGACCGGGTCGGCAGGAACTTAGTGGTGGCCATGCTCAGCTTAGAGTTATCTTATTATTTTTTTTTTTATATCTAAGATTTGGATTTATTTCGGTTATGCTTTGATGTAATAAGGCCATTACTATTAACTGTTTTAAGCATGCATTTTATTTGGTTTATTATGCGATTATTATTAAATCAAGATTAAATAACTTTTCTTAAAAATTAAATTTTAAATGTTTTGACACCTAAACACAAACGATTTTCAACTTAAAGATAGACTTTAAAAACTCGGCAATACTTTTAACTTATTGATTTCAAGTACAAATAAAAACATTGTTTTAATAAAATCTAGTCTTCAAGAACAACACCGTTTTTAATTTGAACTCAACACAAATCAAATTTCTTTTCAAAATGACCCAAATTTTCCAAAGTAACAAACAAGTTTTGAACTGTTTTACTCAAGGAACATACCAGATCCGGTCAATGCTCGTGGGCCGGGTTTGGGGTGTTTCAAGCTATGATCTTACACGAAGTCTCATATCGGCACCATATCCTAGATATGGTCTTATATGAAATCTCATAACGATTTTATATCCCAAATATGGTCTTATACGTAATCTCAGTGACCCTAATGTCATGACATTTGTATCCTATTTATTCCTAAGGTTCAAACGAGATTTTCTCATTTGTCATATCATCGTCGATTGTATCCATATTGTCATTTATACAATTCATATATTAATAAAACATTTAAAATACAATTGTAACATTGCATTATTTACACATGAACTTACCCCGACACAAGAATGGCAAAATGGGCCTAAATTTCACATACTTTATTTTTTCCTCGTTCAAGGTCTGACCCTCGATTTTATTGATCTATAATATTGAATTTGACTTATTTAATCGTTATACTGTTCAATTTATCCCAAAATCACATTTTGGCAAAAATTTACATTTTTACCCCTAAACTTTATCATTTTTACATTTTAGTCCCTAGGCTCGTAAAATGATTTTCATTCAATTTCTTTGTACTTTAAGACTAGACAAACCATTTTCATGCTTATAACAGCCCACATTTTCCATTAAAATAGATTTTTACAACACTTTTTATACTATTTTACAAATAGGTCCTTTTTATGCATTTTCATCAAAAATCACTTGCCAAAAGTTGTTTATCTAACATTAAACTTGCATAATCTATCATTAAACATCAAAATACACAAACTTATAACATGGTTCAAACCCTAGACCTTCTTCATATCTCAAATTAATGTTAGAAATAGATAGATCATATTACAAGGATTGCAAAAACATGAAAATTATTAAAAACGGGGCTAGAACGGACTTACAATCGAGCTTGAAAGCTTGAAAAACCTCAGCCATGGTTTCCTCTTTCAAATTTTGACCAAGGAGGAAGATGTAAAAATTTTTGTGTTTTTATTTTGTTTATTAAATCATTTAATTACTAAATGACCAAAATGCCCCTAACTTAAAAATATTCTATTTCACCTATTTCATGTCCATTTTTGTCCAACAAATTATCCAATTGTCTAATTACCTTTTACGGACCTCCAATTTAAAATTTCATAGCAATTAGGCACCTCTAGGTTCTAGAACTCAAGTTTTGCACTTTTTACGATTTAGTCCTTTTGACTAAATTGAGTGCCCAAACGTCAAAATTTTCAAACAAAATTTTCACGAAATCATTCTGTAAAACTATATATCATAAAAATATAAGAATATTAAATTTTTCCTCGTTGGATTTGTGGCCCCAAAACCACTGTTCCGACTAAACCCAAAATCGGGCTGCTACGACTCTCCCCCCTTAGGGATTTTCGTTTACTCAAAATTTCTTATACCTCATCGAAGAATCCTCTTCAAGGCGATACTTTCGGAAACACTCTATCGCTGATCTGAAATTCAATACCCTTAAGTTTCAAGTCTGTATACCACTTAAGGCGGTTTGAAGTTGCTTTCAACTTTCATGAATCACTTTCACTATTTCCTAGAATCACAAATCAATTCAACCTCGTATATCTATTTCCCAGTTATCTTCGAACTCAAACACATAATGTCAGAGCATATCGTCAATGATCTGAAGTACTCTATCAGGCTTACCATCGATCTAAAGATGAATTACAGTGCCAAAATGCAACTGCGTACTCAGAGTTTTCTATAGCTTTCTCCATAATTGCGATATAACCCTCGGATCTCAATCTAAAATAATGGGGACTGACACTCTAGAGGGCTAACAACCCCAAAAACATATAACTCGACTGATTTGTCAAATAAGAAACCTGTACATAGCAAAATGATTATACAAATTTTTGTCAAACGATCAACCACATTCCAGACAACATCTTCCTTTTCGGGGATAAAGAAAATCCAGATATGAAATCTATAGTAACTCTATCTCATTCTCAATCCAGTGTCATCAATGACTGTAATAGTCCTAAATACTTTTGATACTCAGCTTTTACCCGATGACAAATCGACACCTGAACACAAACTCAAAAATAACATGTTACATGCTCAATCGCCGGAACATCTACTTCAAATAACTGTACATTTTATTACTTTCTAAATGAACAGACAAGCTACTACTATGAGCCTCAAACAAATTTTTCTGCATAAGCTCTGAATTATTCAGTGTGAATTCTATCTCGGAAAAATAATAACAATCATCAGGTCTAACCTGAAATTCGGAATCAAGAGTCATTTCACGTTGTACTCGTTTAGCTTGCAATTCTCTAACACATTTCTGAACTTCTCAAACTCGAAAAGAAAACATCACTTTAGCTTTTAACTCAGCTGGAATCAAACCAACATTAGATAGGTTTAATCACGTAACCAACACTCACAAAATAAACAAGGATTTTTCGTTCAATCATCCATAACTATATCTACTTTCTCCAAGGTAAATCGATAACTACACGTATTCTAATCCATTCAATAATACATTACTAAAAAATCACGAATTCTTTACTCAATTCAAAACGAACCCAGAACCAGTGCTTCGATTAAGAATTTCAACTGTTTAGAACTTTGCTAACATGAATCTGACCATTTAGCTTTCACAATTGTTATAATCTTATCAATCAGAACAAATTTAACTCGTAATAGCATCATTAGATTAGAACAATCCAATAGGTATATCTCTGTATCATACTTTCTAGAATATGAATTCTCTATATCAGACTATCCGTCTATATACTCGTAAATGTACAAAATTTACTTCCATACCTGAGGATAAACTTAAATGCATGCTACTCAAATTACTTTCCAACTGACCAACTCATTCAGATACAAACAACCGAGTCGATCTCAACTATCGAATAATACATATCAAAATACTTCATTCTTTATGTTGTTAAAATAACTCAAACATACAATCTTTCATAATTCCCTTAACATGCTAATCAAAGATCTTTGCAACTGCATTAGCTCAAGAAAACAAAATACCCTGATTTAACTCATTAACCTTTTATCGAACTTACTTGAGAAATGAAAACCATCATACAATTTGAGCTCGTGCTTTCACCATCTATACCTTTTCCAATGTCAATTCCTTTCACGAAAATTAGAGAAATCCTGATACCAATATCACCATGTTTCTATGATCGAACTAGAAATACAACCATAATAGACATAGTTATCACCAGCCGATGAACACATTTTAAAGATGAGCCATGATTGATAAGTTACGAAATAAGGATGATAAGAAACTGAGATAAGGAAATCCAAGATGCAATACCATACCGGAAGTCTAAAAACATAACTCATAAGAAAAATAATAAAGATCTTGATGATTTCTCAGAGAAATCTAGAAGAAAACCACTGCTTACCGGCTTTGGAATTCCATTGTAACAGAGATAATATATTTTCTGTATATATGCATAGAAGACATAACAACATCCAATAGAAATAAAAGAATAACCTCACACAAATTTCATCGTCAATTTTATTCTAAACATAATATAATAGAATCCCAAGGAGAGATAAGAATTGCTGATCATCAACCGACCAGACCATCAGTGCTTTCATCTAACATTAGAGTTAGCTAGCATTCCCACATGATAGGAATTTCATCAGAAAATGAACAATCATATATATCTCTGAGGATAAATGAATATATAGAATACCCAAAAGAGATCATCAAAATCTATTCAACTAACTATTACACACAGACATCTTTACAACTCAAATATCATTTCTCTGACTAATTCTGTTATTATGAACCCCGTATTATTCCATTCACTAACGAAAATCAATTCGGGAGAAATTTCAGCAAACACATTCTTTAGACATCATACCTGAATGAGTCGATTGGTCGAGATCAACTTTTTCCTTAACCGTGACATCGCAAAATCCAAATGATCTTTAGAGCAACCTGGCATCTTTTCCATAACTGAGTTCATTTGCCAAACTATTCTCAACTCTATCTGCATTACTAATTATTCCGCCATTGAACTCTTTAGTTTAATACTTGTGAACTTATTCAACATAATTCTCATCAATTTTCGTTATAACAGCAACACTGGTAAGGGGGTGAGGTCGTAAAGCCTCTAACTTGACTATCATAAATACACACATATGACTTAGAATTCATCATCAACATAATATCATCACAATCATATAATTCACTCCAAGCAAATTACCATACTTATTTATGCTACACGAACTTACCAATTGTATTTATTCAAACAAGTGTACATAAGCATACATTCCTTCAATTTTGAGAAAGTTTACTTGTCACGTTCACTTAACCAAACATGTTAGGCACATAACATCATAGGAATTCCAACCAAACATGGATGAGCTTTTTACAATATAGACTTTCATTTCATTTCACTTTTCCATATTTCTCAACTTATGGTTATCTCATTTCGTAAATCATCACATACATATCATGAACTCTTATTCATACCTTTCCAAGTTTCAAATCATCATAAAAACATTTCAATTATCTTAATAGAACTTTTAGCATTATTGAAAATAGCTCGATTGGAAAGCATCTCTTTCTCAACAAAACCATTCTCGTCAAAGTCGGGAGATATCACACTATCACAGGTAGTAATATGGCATGTATAGCTAGACTCACATACGCTACGTTAGTCCAAGAATCGACTAAACCATAGCTCTAATACCACTAAATGTAACACCCCTAACTCGTACCTGTCTCCATAACAGTGTTACAGAGCATTACTGGAGATTTCAGAACAATCACGGATAATTGTGATATTTACTGTTTATAACAAAACTGTCCATTTGAGTCATAATCACTAAATTATTTATATCTTTAGCTACAGATTTTTAAATTAAGATCTGCTTGAGTTTTCCGAAACTAGACTCAAATATATTCCTACCATAAAATTTTTAGAATTTATGGTTTAGCCAATAAGTACTGTTAATTATTCAAATCCATCCCTGTTCTGTTGTTTGACAGTTTCAACCTTCCTTCACTAAAAATTAAATATCTCTTAGTACGAAATTTGAATGATGTTTCCATTTCTTTCTCATGTAATGAGACTAGTTACGAAATTAAACATATAATTTTAAACCCCCAAGTATTTTTATACAATTTTTAATGATTTTTCAAAGTCAAAACAGGGGAACCCGAAATCATTCTCACCTTATCTCACAAAAATTCAAATATCTCATAAAATGAAATCATTTTGCTTACACTGTTTCTTCTATGTAAAGCTAGACTCAATAGGTTTTAATTTAATATTTTATTCAATCTCTAATTCAATTTCCACAATATTTGGTGATTTTTCAAAGTTATACTACTGCTGTCGTCCAAAACTATTTTAATGCTAATGTAACAGCCCAATTTTGGGGCTAGTTAGAACGGTGGTTTCGAGACCACTAAGTCAAGGTTAGGGAAATTTATTTTGATTTCATTTTATGTTTTATGGCATTAAAATATGGCTATGTGAAAATTTTGGTGTTTTAATTTTAATGATTTCATGCTTAATTATGATAAAGGACTAAATCGCATAAAGTGCGAAAGTTCTATTTTATTTGCTAGAGGTGCCAAATAGCTATGGACTATTAATTGGAGGCCCCAAATGTGAAATTTGGCCTTGTTTAAGTGACTTGGTCGGCCATAGCATGCATAGGGGACAAGAGCATTTAATTTGGTCAATAGTTGGTGATGTTAGTTGGTAAAATGAATAAAATAAGATGATATAAGCAAAAGTCATCACCTTTTTCATTTAGTCTTCTTCTCCAACCAAAAATATCACCAAGAGAGGGCTTTGAAAGCTTGAAAATTTTAGCAACTCATTTCCTCGACAAGTAAGTGATTTGGGTGGTTTTAATTGATGATTTTTGTGTTTTTGGAGTCCCCAAAGCTTAAGCTAGCTAACGAGGGGAGAAATAATTTGTAATATGGTTGAAAGTCTAGGGACTTGACATGAGAGCGTTTGTGTGGTTAGCTAACTTTTTATGGAAGAAAATGAGTGTAGGGAGTTGTGAAACAACTTTTGTGAAAGGTGTTTGCATGAAAACACCTAAGTAGGACTTAAATGCAAAGATTGAGATTGTGTCATAAATGCATGAAATAGTTGGAATTGTGAGTAGTTGTAAGAGAAATAAATGTTTAGCTAGGCTTGTGTAATGAGAAAATGTGTTGAAAAACGATTTACTAGCCTAGAGGCAAAATCGTAATTTTGCCATAGTACAAGGACAAAATGACCATTTTGTCCTTGTACAAATTTTGATGCATTATGATCATAGAATGATCTAAATGAACGAATTTTATTGTTATAGATCAAGAAGGGCGCAGAATTAATTTTGACTGGGGGAAAGGCAAGGTTACAGATTAAATTGTTAGTTAACACGTTTTGCACCGAGGTAAGTTTATGTGTAAACTATACATTTTATATACATACATTGTTGTTATTGATTGGTGCATGGCATGACTGAGAACATGTATGATTTGAGTGGACTGATTTTGATAGTCATTGTATAGTTTCATATGAATGACTAAGTAGTCATATAAAAGTGTAATGACGATACTTGATGGTGGGCTAAGTGCGATACCACCTTATTACTTAACTACGACAGGCTGTGTGCGAAACCATTGTTTGTTATATTATTTAGTGGGCTATGTGCGAGACCACTATGAATATCCTTTTTGGTGGGCTATGTGCGATACCACCCTATTAACGATTGATGGTGGGCTAAGTGCGAAACCACCGAGTGTTTGACATTGTGGTTAGATTAGTGAGAAAGTATGATGTGTTGTATCATGAGAAATTGTGATGTTGAGTACAGGTATACAAATGAATGAATACAAGCATTAAGCTTGTGATGTGGTGGGAATGTGGTAAGGGATGGAATGAGTAAGCATAAATATGATTGTGGATTGCTTTTGTTTAGTATAATGTTATTTGTTTACATGTAAACTTACTAAGCTTAAAGCTTACTCCCATTTCTTTTCCCTTGTTCTATAGAGTTTAGGAGCTGAGCCGGGATATGGCGATAATCAGAAGATCCCCCACACTATCAGCTCACCTCGATATATTTAGACTTAGTGATTTTGTATATGACATGTATAGGGGCTAGACTAGTTAGATTATTTTGTTATTTTGGCCAAAGGTGCGTAGGCCCCTTATTAAGATAACTATATTGTATATTGGCATGGTTGATGGCTTACCTTGTTATAAATGAAAGATGATGTTACTCATGGTAGTTCATATAGCAAACTATGAGTTGTTTATTGATATGTTGAATGGATTCATGTGGTGTGATCTAGAGGGGTGCAAAGAGCTTGGAAAATAGCCTCATTCTTGTCTACATGGGTAGGTGGAATGGTGGAAATGTGCAAGTGTACACAATCGCAACAAGTAATAAAGTAACAAGTAAACGTCGAGTTATCGTACCCACATGGACTGTAAAAGAATTATTTATGAAAATGATTTCAAACACTTTGGTGAAGGGAAAATATTTGGATTTAATAAAAATTTAAAAACTAAAATAAACAAAGAAAAATAAAATAAAACAAAGTTCTAATGCACGATTTCAAAAGCTAATTTTAATCAAGATGATATAATTGTGTTGGATTAATTACATTTCTTACCTTAGAATTATTAAACTTATGCTTATACTTGTTACGAATAAATCACGACAACTCGATAATTTGCTAACTTATGAACATATTTACAAATAAAAAATCCATTCATATCTTGTACATATTCCTATGTCAATTCGACCGATTAAACAGATTTATAAAGGTAAACATGTTAGATTAAACAATCTCTCGCATATTCCTATGTCGATTCAAACGACTAATTCAACCTATTAAGCATATAAAAGACCATGTAAGGTAACAAAGTATCCTTATCTAGAAACAGTTTAATCACAACAATCTTGCAAGCTATGCAAGGCATATGTATCGCCAAATACAATGCTAATTTAATCTTCAGCTACCTTAAAAGAATTAAACATGCACTGACTAAGTACTGTCTCCATTAATTACAATTTCAACGCGTTTAAATAATTAATTATTTAGTTATCTAAACAATTATATTGCCAGAATAACTTAAGCATGATTTTACTTAATCAAGCATTTTACCGAGGTTTATAACAGCATAAACACAATTTTAATAATTTAAGAGGATGAAACGCAATCAATCCAACACGAATTAAATTCAAGCTAAGCTGATTAAATTAACCATTCCAATAGCATAAATATTCATAAACATGTTTGTCAAAACAACAACGAAATTTAAAGAGATAAGGAACAAGAAGCAAATTGGGTGTTTCTCCGTGGCTTGACTTATTGCTCCGTTCTTCGTTCTTCATTGTCCTCGGCTATCAAGGTGGCTTATGAACACTCCAATTGCTGCTCCAAATGGATGAGAAAACACCTCTTTTCCAAAAGGAGAAATCGGTACAAGAAGGCTTGGTTTTATTTTTGGAGATAAAGAGAGAATGGAGAGAATAGAAGTGATGAGAGAATGACAATGTTGAAGGCTTGAGGGATGATTTGAATGATCAGCCAAGGATGGTATTTATAGCTGAATATGGAAGCTAAAGTTTGCTAAAAATATCATCCAAAGAGCCACACCTTGGCCGGCCACCTATGTGGCAAAGTTGATGGCTTCAACTTTGCTAAATATGGCATGGGACAAATCTACAAAGCCACTAATTGTGGAGGGGGTTGAATGCAACTTTGACAAGTCTCCAAGGGCTTCTTTGCAAGCTTAATTAATAAGCTAATAAGCTGATTTGGGCCAGCATATGGACGGTTTGGGCTGCCCAATTGGTGGCTGGTTTGGTTCACTGAATTCGGTTCAACTAGTGCGGTTTAACTGGACCCTTTTTCCATAATTAATTATTAATAATTTATTTAGCCCAAATTAAATTGGGAATAAATTAAAATTAATTATATTATGATTTGATATTCATAATCGGACCGTCTTGGGCTGGAAATAAATTTGCCTTGTTACTTCGAATTGCTTCTCGGTTTTGTTTTTCGAGTAGTGTCTACCGAGCCAATTTTCGCCTTTTGTGCGAATCTGTCGAAAATAGTCAAAATAAATCAAAATTAACTATAAAATTAATTAAAATTCATCATGTTCATATTTTTAGCACAATTTAATTATTTTATAATATTTAATTATTTTTTGACAAGAATATAACCGAAATAGCATGATTTTAAGTTAAAAAGGCCATGTAAAAACACGTAAATCTTCGTGTTTCCACACCCCCAAACTTAATTCATTACTCGTCCTGAGTGATGCACAAATTGAAAATAATTTCTCGAAAACATCTTTTGAAAAACTTAATCAGAACAACATTCTTCCCAAAATTATGAATTAGGTATACTTATGCTCAAGAACAAGAATTTTGATAATTATGCTACTTAAGTATACATATCATTCAAATTACCTCTAACAACTATTATACTAGCAAAATTAGACTAAATGTTTCTTAATAAAGACATGTTACTCACTACCAATTTGATTTTAATTTCTTATTTCAAAATTAAACTGCAATCATTAAGCTTAACTGATATCTTCACATGTTGAACAGAGCAATTTCTCTCCACTAATGTAGGTAACATTGGAACTTTGAATCAATAGGTCTTTAATACGGTTGTAACGTTGTAATATCTGGGATTTAGGGGTTATGCATTTTAACTTAAATGTATGTGGTAGCATGCTTGTGTGTGATTTGTATGTGTTTTGGGGGCTTTGGGAACCCTGGGGTGTAGGTGGATGCCTTAGAAAAATATTTGATTTTAAGCCGTAAAGAGGGGCTAAGGGAGCTAGGCCTTAAGGAGTTTAGTGTGTGGCTTATGACACAAGAACTTACCTTGTAAAGTGGCAAGGGAGGCGCCACTTAGAGCATAGGAGAGTGACGCCTCAGGGAGTGAGAAGGGGCCTAGGGTCGAACAGCAAGGGGAGCATTTTGGGGTTGCTTTTTACGTCAGGCAAGAGAGGAGTTGGACGAAACAAGGACTCTGAAGAGATGAGTGATAGACTTGGTCAAATTCATTTGAAAATTTGGCTAAGAGAGAAAGATAAGTGTTGACTCATTCAAATACTTTTGAATGAGAGGTGAAGCGAAGATTTAGGGGAAAAACGAGGGGAGCAAGAGTTTGAGTGTTAGCCAAAAGCTAGAGAGGAGAAAGGAGGTGGGATACATTCGGTTGGGTGAGGCTAGTGTGCAGAAAACTTAATGCCATCAAAGTGCCAAATCTGTCACTTTCTTTTGTCGAAATTGATCTTCATTCTCCCCTAAGCTCTCACCCTTTTCTTCCATAATCAAACCACACCGAAATTGACTCTTTTCCTCACTTATTAGACCTTGACCGAAACATCCAAAGACCATTAAGGTCATTTGCTTTTTATCTTTCTTCTCCCTACTCGTTTTCTTGGAAGCCGAATCTAATTCCCCTCCCTTGTTTCTTCTTTGATCATCTTGTTCTCTTCTTCTTTTCACGATTTCTTCTGTCATCAAAAGCCGAAAGCACATTTGACCATAGCCGATTGCATCTTTAACCTTTGAAACCAATTTATCCACTAGATCAAAAGCTGAATCATTCTCATCGATTCCTTTTCCATTTATCTCTTGAAGCCGAATACCCTTTCTCCTGTGGCCGAATCTCTCAGTGATCAAGGGGAGGTGTTGTCGATCATTGGTACAAGCTATTCAACCGAATCTAATAGTGGGGTAAGGGATCCTTGTCATTTGATCTTTTTTTTTTCTTTTTCCTTTGGTTAGCCAAAAGCAAGGAAGCTAATCCCTTTTTATTCTTTTGGCCGAAACCATGAAGGTGAGTTTCAGGATCTCTGTAGCCGACGATTAGAGGGAGATCTTTCGGGATTCTAATATTCAAGGTAAGCATAGTATGACCTTAGCTCGAAGGCCACTCATTCTCGTCCATTAATGCTAGAACCGATTCTAACTTAAGTTATGTAGGGATTCGACAACTTCCAAGGGCAAGTGACAATTTTCGGGATTTAAGCAAGCAAGGGAGTTATAATATTCGGCCAAAGGCCATGTTGTTTATTAAGGGTTGGCCGATTCTAACTATGGTATTTTACGGGGTTTTCGACAGAGATAAAGGAGAAGTCTCGGGTTTCAGATCTATTTCAGTAAGGGTAGTTAAGTTATAGATTGTATTTCGTTTATCTTATATGTCAATTAACCGGGTTTTGATTAAGTGTTCCTCAATGGATGCGAGTACCAGTGGAGGAGAGAAAGGTGTAGTTCCTACCCCCAGATTCAAGAAACACTCAATTTCTACCGTACATGATTGGCTACCGGGGTGTGGGCCAGCATCAGAAAGGGATAAGCAGATCGCTGTTATCCCTGCTAGCGAGAGTGTCGGTATCGAGAGTGTTATTCTCACTATTATCAGGTGTGTAACCCCACACTAATTTCCCGATAGATTAATATTATTAATGTTAAGCATGTGGTAATAAGAAATATGAACGAACATGGCTAAAGGTACCATTCAGTGGTATAGTGTATTCAGGTACGTTACACTTTAACACTCCGTTAATAATGTTTACAAACATTGATATGAAAATATGTGTAATTTCGTTACGGCTTTGGGGTAAGGCATACTGCATGATATCTGTATGTTTTGTATGATGCATGGGCATATGGGTGATAATCATAAAGGGGAAGTGTTCCGGTGGTTTTACCATATTATCCGGTGACTTATGTCACATATTATGAATCTGGTGACTTATGTCACATATTATGAATCTGGTGACTCTGTCACATTATCTGGTGGCTATGCCACGTTATAAGGGCAATATGCAGTTGACTGCAGCGACTGCCTTCGAGGGTGTGTAGCGGATGGAGGGTCGATTTAGTAATCCCCACGATGTGATTGGCAGGTACGGGTGGTGTGTAGAGGTTGGATACCTAGGTAGGTTTGGGATTGCATTTTCATTCTTATATGTATATGTGATTTAATAATATATGGTTTGATGTGCTATGTTATGGGCTTATGGCCGAATATGACTAAAGAATGGGCTTTGCCAAAATGTTTAAGATTAAGGCTATGATCGGTTGGGTTTTGGTGTAGCTGTTACACATTGAGTCTGTTGACTCACCCTTCGTGGGCTAACTTTTTGCAGGTGATGAATAGTATTATGGATCAGGTCAACGAGGACTATGGGGTGGCCATGCTCAGCGTTTTCGGGTTTTCGAATGGTTGAATTTTGCGTTATATTAGCATACTTTTCTTTCGGTATTTATTTGGTATTTTAAAATTTGTAATAAGGCCACTATTTAATTGTTTAAGTTTTATGTTTTAAGTGTTATTTCCATGCGAAAATCAGCAAATGAATAACTAAATGTTTTCTTTAACAACTTCAAATGTTTTGTCACCTAATTAATTCACGGTTTTCCAACCTAATGAGCTTCTTAATTCGACAAATCTTTTGATTGTGAAAATTGAAAGAAACGTTTTTAAGCTATACAAACTTGAATGACAAACACGGTTTTTCAACTTGACAAAAACACAAATCTGATTTTAAAACCACCTTATTTCTCAAGATGATAAAACGAGTTTTAGCTAAGTTGTACTCAAGGAACATGTCAGATCCGGTCGGGGCTTGTGGGCCGGGTTTGAGGTGTTTCAACTTGGTATCAGAGCCCAATTTTAAACACTCGGTCTTGGGTTTTGAAGCCCACAATGTTTTCAAGATTTGAGCCAAAATAGGGTTTTTGAAAATTATTTTTTTGTTAAAATGGTCCTACAGAAGCATGGCACCCGAGTTCTCGGCCCAAGTCCGCCAGGTAAGTACTTTAGTTGGTAAATTGATTTGAATATGCTAATATGTGATACTATAGATAATAGGCTAGGAAAACTATAGAGACATGAAGCCCTAGGTGTATGTGTACTTCTACAGAAAAACCACTGATTAAAACTCTATTGCATAAAACTTCTATTTAAATAAGAAGTGAAAAGACTCTAATGCATAAAATTTCATAAAAACAGATAAACCGTGACAGTAGACATGAGTTCTAGGGGACGTGGTCACAATACTCGTGGGCGCGGCAGAGGCAGACTGATTGTGTCGGAACCAGTTGGGTCTGGTTAGGGTTCCGAAAATGAGGCGCCGCCACCGGCTGTAGGGGCGGAATTTCAGGAGCAGACAGGAGAAGATGATGTAGTATCACAAGTTATGCTGCGAGTTTTAGAGCGAGTGGCAGGAGCTAGTATGGGAAATAGGGCTCGAAAGTCAGTATCTAAGAGACTTAGAGCAAATGGAGCCGAGGTTTTTAGAGGAGTATCTGGGGTAGCTCCGAATGTTGCAGAGTATTGGTTAGAGGCAATCGAGAGGATCATGGACGATTTGGACTGCACTGCTGAGGAGAAGCTAAAAGGTGTTGTTTCGCTGCTTCGGGATGAGGCCTACCGGTGGTGGCTCACTGTCAGAGAGGGTACCCCTGCAGAGCGAGTGGATTGGGGGTATTTTAAGATTAAGTTTGAGGGGAAATACTTCGGAGCTAGCTACATACGCTCGCAGAGAATGGCGTTTCTAAATCTAGTGCAAGGAAGCAAGTCGGTAGCGGAATATGAAGCGGAGTTTCTGCGATTAAGCCGGTACACCAGGGAGATTGTGGCTACTGATTACAAGCAATGTGTCAGATTCGAGGATGGACTACGAGATGAGCTGCTAGTGTTGATTGCCCCGCAGTGGGAAAGAGACTTTGCAATCTTAGTGGATAAGGCTCGGATAGCTGAAGAAATTAAGCGGACCGAGAGACGAAACCGGGACAGAGGGCAGGGTAGGAATAAGAGGAGCTATGGGTCTTCAGGGTCATCCGGGAATTTTCAAAAGAGACCTAGAGTTGATAGGCCGCGAGGTCAGCAGGTTGCTGAGGGAGGACAGTATCGTACTTGTGCTCAGTGTGGAAAGATGCACCCGGGAGAATGTTGGAAAAAGACAGGGGGATGTTTTAAGTGTGGGTTCAAGGATCACATGATTAGGGACTGTCCGGTGGACACAGATAGGGGCCGAGCAGTAGGTCAGGGTTTTAGTCAGGCTGGCAGAGGTGGACAGCAGCCGTCGAGAGGTCGTGGTCCAAATGGCAGAGGTAATGGTTCTGGTAGAGGTCGCGGAACACCAGGCAGAGGTAGTGGTAACACAGAGGCGAGACAGGCGGGTCTGGTATATGTAGTTCGTCGGAGGGAGGATGGTGATGCACCTAATGTCATAACGGGTACGTTCCTTATTTCTGGATTACCCTTTATTGCTCTGATAGATATAGGGTCAACTCATTCTTACATCGCTAGTGAGGTGTCTAGAACTCTGCATGTGAACTTTGAGACTGTACCTAGGAAGATGACTGTACTTAGTCCTCTAGGGCAATCAATAGTAGTAGACAAACTCTTTAGGGAAGTGCCTTTAGAAGTTCAGGGGGCGCAGTTTCCGGCTGACTTAATGGAGTTGCCATTCGGGGAATTTGATCTAATCTTAGGCATAGACTGGCTAATAAAGTACCGTGCGAATGTGGATTATGCTACTAGGCGCATGTTGTTGAGAACTTTCGATGGCGATGAGATTGTGGTGATGGGCGAGAGAATGAATTACCTGTCGAATGTAGTGTCTGCCCTTAAGGAAGAGAAGATGGTAAGGAAGGGATGTGTAGCTTTTCTGATGCTTGTTAGTGCCTTGGAGGCTAAGGAAGTAGTTGTAGAAGGGGTCAGAACGATAAAAGAATTTGTGGATGTCTTTCTGGAAGAACTTCCAGGGTTGCCTCCGAATCGTGAGGTGGAATTTGGGATTGACTTGTTGCCTAGTACAGCGCCAGTATCTATCGCTCCGTATAGAATGGCACCAAAGGAGTTGGTTGAGCTTAAGGCTCAGATTCAAGAGTTGCTTGATCATGGGTTTATCCGACCTAGTGTGTCTCCATGGGGAGCACCGGTCCTATTCGTGAAGAAGAAGGACGGAACTATGCGTATGTGCATAGATTACCGACAGTTGAATAAGCTGACGATCAAGAACAAGTATCCGTTGCCGAGGATAGACGAATTGTTCGATCAGCTTAAGGGAGCTGCGGTATTTTCAAAGATAGATCTAAGGTTGAGATATCATCAGCTCAAGGTGAAGGAAGCAGATATCCATAAGATAGCTTTCCGGAAAAGATACGGGCATTATGAGTTCTTAGTAATACCGTTCAGATTGACGAACACCCCAGCTGCATTCATGGATATGATGAATCAGGTTTTCCAACCCTACTTGGATCAGTTCGTCGTTGTGTTTATAGATGACATCCTAGTGTATTCCAAGTCTGAGGAAGAACATGATGAGCATCTCCGGGTAGTATTGCAAGTGTTAAGGGAAAAGAAGCTATATGCCAAGTTCAGCAAGTGCGAATTTTGGCTGAAGGAAGTTGCGTTCTTAGGGCATGTGGTGTCTGCGGAAGGAATAAGGGTAGACCCGTGGAAGATTGAGGCAGTGCTAGATTGGAAACCACCTAAGTCTGTGGCTGAGGTTCGCAGTTTCTTGGGGTTAGCAGGCTACTACAGAAGATTCGTAGAAGGGTTCTCATCAATAGCAGCACCTCTGACAAAATTGTTGAGAAAGGAGGTACCTTTCGTATGGGTAGATAAGCAGCAGCAGAGCTTCGAGAGGCTTAAGAGGGTTTTGATAGAAGCGCCGGTTTTGATTCAGCCTGAGGCAGGGAAGGATTTTGTGGTATACTGTGATGCTTCTCACACAGGATTGGGATGTGTTCTGATGCAAGACGGGAAGGTGGTCGCTTATGCGTCTCGGCAATTAAGGCCACATGAGGTTAACTATCCGACGCATGACTTGGAATTAGCTGCGGTGGTCTTTGCTCTAAAAGTATGGAGGTATTATTTATATGCAGAGAAGTCAGTAATTTACACGGATCACAAGAGTCTGAAGTATCTGCTGACTCAGAAGGAGCTGAACTTGAGACAGCGAAGGTCAGTAGAATTGTTGAAAGACTACAATTTTTCAATAGAGTATCACCCGGGTAAGGCAAATGTAGTGGCAGATGCCCTAAGTCGGAAAGTAGTGTCGGATCTGAGGGCAATGTTTGCACATCTTAGCCTTTATGATGACGAAAGTTTGCTAGCAGAGTTACAAGTAAAGCCGACATGGTTGAGTCAGGTGAAAGAAAGACAGCTGGAAGATGATGATCTAAGTGCTAAGCTATGGCAAATGCAGAATGGGGAATTGGAAAATTATGGTGTGAACAGCGACGGAGTGCTATGTTTTCGGGGCAAGGTCTGTATGCCGAAGGATGAGGAACTCAGGCAGAGAATTCTTCAGGAATTGCATAGTAGCCCTTATGCTATGCATCCTGGAGGAAGTAAGTTATACAGGGATCTACGGGATCAATTTTGATGGCCTGGTCTTAAGCAGGAAGTTACAGAGTTTGTAGGGAAGTGCTTAATGTGTCAGCAAGTCAAGGCTGAACACCAAGTACCTTCGAGGTTGCTTCAGCCGATAATGATTCTGCAATGGAAGTGGGAGAGAATTACTATGGACTTCGTTAGTGGGCTTCCCCTTACGCCTACTAAGAAGGACTCGGTATGGGTGATAGTGGATCGATTGACGAAGTCTGCACATTTCATACCAGTATGGGTTGACTATTCTCTGCAGAGGTTAGCGAAGTTGTATGTGGCAGAAATTGTGAGGCTGCACGGAGTGCCGGTGTCAATTATTTCAGATAGGGATCCGAGGTTTACGTCTCGATTTTGGAAAGCACTAATCAGCCATTAGGCACCAGGTTGGACTTCAATATGGCATTTCATCCGCAGTCGGACGGCCGTTCTGAACGGGTAATTCAAGTGTTAGAGGATATGTTAAGGGGTTGCGTGATAGACTTCAGAGGAAGCTGGGAGAAGTTCTTGCCTTTGGCAGAGTTTGCGTACAACAACAGCTATCACACAAGTATTCGGATGGCACCGTACGAAGCACTGTATGGACGGAAGTGTCGCACTTTTACGTGTTGGACAAAATTGGGGGAACGTCAGGTTTTGGGTCTGGAGATTGTGGCAGAATCTGAAGAAAAGGTTAAGGTAATTCGGGCACGGTTGAAGGAGGCATCTGA
Organism: Gossypium bickii; assembly: GCA_025503065.1. Classification (NCBI taxonomy): domain Eukaryota; kingdom Viridiplantae; phylum Streptophyta; class Magnoliopsida; order Malvales; family Malvaceae; genus Gossypium; species Gossypium bickii. The sequence goes on from CP106717.1 coordinate 20,561,266, forward strand.
CAGGCAAAAGTCGTACGTAGATCTTAAGCGGAAGGAGATAGAGTTTGCTGTGGGAATATTTAGGGGAAAAATGAGGGGAGCAAGAGTTCGAGTGTTAGACGAAAGATAAAAAGGAGAAAGGAGGTGGGATACATTCGGTTGGGGGACGCTAGTGTGCCGAAAACTTAATTCCATCAAAGTGCCAAATCGGTCACTTTGTTTTGCTGAAATTCAACTTCATTCTCCCCTAAGCTCTCACCCTTTTCTTCCATAATCAAACCACATCAAAATTGACTCTTTTCCTCACTTATTAGACCTTGGCCAAAACATCCAAAGACCATTAAGGTCACTTGCTTTTTATCTTTCTTCTCCCTACTCGTTTTCTTGGAAGCCGAATCTAATTCCCCTCCCTATTTTCTTCTTTGATCATCTTGTTCTCTTCTTCTTTTCACGATTTCTTCTGTCATCAAAAGCCGAAAGCACATTTGACCATAGCCGATTGCATCTTTAACCTTTGAAACCGATTTATCCACTAGATCAAAAGCCGAATCATTCTCGTCGATTCCTTTTCCATTTATCTCTTGAAGTCGAATACCCTTTCTCCTGTGGCCGAATCTCTCAGTGATCAATGGGAGGTGTTGTCGATCATTACTACAAGCTATTCAACCGAATCTAATAGTGGGGTAAGGGATCCTTGTCATTTAATCTTTTTTTTTTCTTTTTCCTTTGGTTAGCCGAAATCTAGGAAGCTAATCCCTTTTTATTCTTTTGGCCGAAACCATGTAGGTGAGTTTCAAGATCTCTGTAGCCGACAATTAGAGGGAGATCTTTCGGGATTTAGATATTCAAGGTAAGCATAGTATGACATTAGGCCGAAGGCCACTCATTCTCGTCCATTAATGCTAGAACCGATTCTAACTTAAGTTACGTAGGGATTCGACAACTTCCAAGGGCAAGTGACAATTTTCAGGATTTAAGCAAGCAAGGTAAGGGAGTTGTAATATTCGGCCAAAGGCCATGTTGTTTATTAAGGGTTGGCCGATTCTAACTATGGTATTTTAGGGGGTTTTTGACATAGATAAAGGAGGAGCCTCAGGTTTTAGATCTATTTCGGTAAGGGTAGTTAAGTTATAGATTGTATTTTGTTTTGATCTTATATGTCGATTAACCGGGTTTTGATTAAGTGTTCCTCAATGGATGCAAGTACTAGTGGAGGAGAGAAAGGGTAGTTCCTACCCCTAGATTCAAGAAATGCTCGGTTTCTGCCGTACGTGATTGGCCACCGGGTTGTGGGCCAGCATCGAAAAGGGATAAGCAGATCGCTGTTATCCTTGCTAGCGAGAGTGTCGGTATCGAGAGTGTCGTTCTCACTATTATTAGGTGTGTAACCCCACACTAATTTCTCGATAGATTAATAGTATTAATGTTAAGCATGTGGTAATAAGAAATATGAACGAACATGGCTAAGGGTACCATTCAGTGGTACAGGGTATTCAGGTACGTTACCCTTTAACACTCCATTAATAATGTTTACAAATATTGATATGAAAATATGTATAATTTCGTTATGGCTTTGGGGTAAGGCATACTACATGATATCTGTATGTTTTGTATGATGCATGGGCATATAGGTGATAATGATAAAGGGGAAGTGTTCCGGTGGTTTTACTACATTATCCGGTGACTTATGTCACATATTATGAATCCGGTGACTTATATCACATATTATGAATCTGGTGACTCTGTCATATTATCTGGTGCCTATGCCACGTTATAAGGGCGATGCGCAGTTGACTGCAGCGACTGCCTTCGAGGGTGTGTAGCGGATAGAGGGTCGATTTAGTAATCCTCACGGTGTGATTGGCAGGTACGGGTGGTGTATAGATGTTGGATACCTAGGTGGGTTTGGGATTGCATTTTCATTCTTATATGTACATGTGATTTAATATGATATGGTTCGATGTGCTATGTTATGGGCTTATGGCCGAATATGACTAAAGAATGGGCTTTGCCGAAATGTTTAACATTAAGGGTAAGATCGGTTGGGTTTTGGTGTAGCTGTTACACATTGAGTCTGTTGACTCACTCTTCGTGGGCTAATTTTTTGCAGGTGATGCATAGTATTATGGATCGGGTCAGCCCATGTGCCAGCCCGTGTCAATTTTGAACCCTGCTTCTCTTTTACATGGAAAAACCCAATTTTTAGGGTTTCTGAGCATTCTAAAGTTTATAAATACATATTAGAAGAGGACTAAAGGGAACACGCAGAGTAGAATGAAGAAATTACTCGAAGAATGCCATCGGAATCAACTCAGAAGCAGATCTCCTTCAAGATTGAATATCTCCATTCAAATTTTCTTTGAAGTTTCAGTGGGTTTCTTATGTCTTGTTGTTATTCTAATTTTGAGATGTTTCCATCCTAGATTATGAACTAAATTCCGTAGATACCTAGGGAAGATAAAACCTATGATGGATCTTATTAATTGATTTTCTGAATTACATGATAAGTACTTGATTCTTGTTCTCAATTATGTATGCTTATTTCTTGCTTTAATATTTTCAGGATATTAATTCAATTGTGATGTGCATATTTCAGTGGAGCAATTGTGATGTGCATAAGAGTAGATCTGGCATAATTGAGTGGAGTTGCATGCAATCCTAGAAATAGGACGACATAAATCTACCGGATTAGAGTCAAATATAATATGGGAATCCATGGATCGAGTTAATGTGACAATAAGGGTTTTAATTAAAAAGAGATTTCAATTAATCAACCCAGAGTCAGTTGTTCTTACTCTCAAAAGATATATTAACATAATTTAGGTTTTTGTACGAATCAAGGCACAAGTCAATAAATAGTTTAATTCAGATTCAAAATAATAAGTGAAGTTTAGGTGGATTCTTTCCTGGGTATTGTCTATCTCATTGGTTATCTTCAAATATTTTCCCAATTCGCTCTCTGTTGCATTCTTAGTAATTAGTTTAGTTAATTTTAGATTAAAAAAATTCCTTCAATTTATCGGCTAGATAATAAAAAATAGTAATTTCTAGTACTTTTAGTCCTCGTGGATACAATTTTCTCAACTCACCATAGCTATACTACTATTTGATAGGTGCTCTTACCTTTGTCATGATTTTAGTTAGTTTAGTGATCATCAACAATGAATCGAGCGAAATGGCCCCTTTTGGCATTATTGGTGTTTTAATCAATATTCAAAATGGTCCAATTGTTTGGCCAATTGCCTTTAGAAGAAAATCAGAATAATAGCTTTCTGGTAGGCCAGGGAATCGGACCCAAACAACTTTAGTGTCTATTTCAGTCTGAGTTGTCAAGAAGTTCGATGACTAAGGGCAAACAGTTAGATACTGTCCGAAAATCACCCATGGACCACCAATTAGCACTTTTTTGAAATCCTCTTCATCATTGAATCACACAAGGTAAAAATCATTCTCCAAATCCGTAAGTTGAAAATCATGATTACAATTCTATACAATTGTGATTTTGTTTAACAAGGCATTGAAAGCAATACGTCGCCCTAAATGTTTAACAACTATAGTACGTGTCATTTTTCTCTCAATGAACTTGTGGACTCTTTTCGAGAAAGTGATCGACAAGATCGCATCAACCAGTTCCGTCAACACATCACCTTATACAATTCAAAATGCTCTCCTTTAGCTGGCGAATAAGTAGCAGATTGGGAGCCTATCAAAGTGTTCTTATAGGAAATTTTGGGCACAATAGTTTCCAGTAATTTCCTACCATTTCCATCAACTATTGGGTAATCAAAATCTGATGGTAAATTTGGCTGATGTCTCACCTTTTTGGTAGGATGACCAATACAAGAATTCAAAGACGCAGGACTGGCCCCAACCACAAACTCTGCCACAGACAAGATTTCACTCATTCTAAAACAAAAGAGAAGAGAAATTAATTTGATATATGATTTACCTCTTAAAGCTTAATAGGATACAAAATCCTATCTTTTAACTTAGTATTTTATGTAATGATAACATTAATTTATATATATGCAACTCATAAATTAGAGAAATAGAATTTGTTTTTGTTTTTATGCTAAGTACAAATGAAAATTGAATCATTGTCTAAAAGATCAAAGATTGAAAAAAAAAAAAACAAAATAATCATATTTGTTTATATTTAATTCCATTCTAATTTTTTTTCTTATATATGTTTTTCCTAATATTGAATTCCATTCTTTTTTGTAATGTATATCATATCTAAGGTGGTGTATACATTGTGATGCTCCTCAATAAGTAAGAAAACCTAATCTAACTTACAAGTAGACGATTTTGACATATTATATTTATTTAACATAGATTTAGTTATCTTCGTCACTATTTGATTATTTCTTTCAAACACACCATTTTTGTTGTGGTGAATACCAAATAGTTAGTTGCCACTTCATGCATTCATATTTATGAAATTTACAAAATTTATCAGAGGTTTGCTCCTTTTCCTTATAACTTTCTCAAAACTTTTATGAGTCCACCAAATTGCTCAACAAGTGCTTTATACTTCTTAAATATTGAAAGTACTTGACATTTTTCTCTCATGAAATACACCCATACATAGAGGTTAAATCATCGATGAATAAAATAAAATACCTATTTTGAACATGAGCCAAGGTTTTCATAAGGTTATACACATTAGTGTGAACCAAATCTAGCACCTATTTATCCCTTATGCTTGTTCTTTTGGATATGGTTGACAGTGATGTTTGCCAAGCATACAACCTTTACAAACATCAAAGTTTTCTTCAATTATTGGTAGTTCAAATTTCCAAATATCTTGTGCCACAAACAATAGTCATTTTCTTTTTTAGCCACCAAGCTAAAACTTTTCTTGTATTGAAAAGACAATGTAAAGTTTCTATTATTGATCATTTTTATTATAACATCAATTTTTCCTTTCAAATCAAGAATTTTGTACTCTCGAATATCAAAGTTTAGAGAACAATCATACTTCCAAAGCTATCCAATACTCGACTAATTTTCATATAATGCGGGCACATAAAGAGTATGGTAACACCCCTTACCCGTATTCGATACCGGAACATGGTATGAGGCATTACGACTAGCATTCATACCAAACCAAGACATGAATTTCCATCCAAATTTGAAAATTTTCATAAAAATTCATATCGTCCCTTAAACAAGCGTACGAGGCCCAAAACATACATTGGGAATAGTTTGGGACTATACCAAGAACTTTAGAAGCTTTCGGGAAACTTAGAAAATTTTAATCATGAAACAGGTCCACACGCCCGTGTGGGTGAATGCACACGCCCATGTGGCATATCACATGCCCGTGCTTCAGGCTATGTCTATCTTAGGGTGCATTCTGTTTATTACGTCATCAACCAAATAAGGTTACATGGCCAAGGCACACACCCGTGTTCTTATGCCGTGTGGTGAATTAAATTCTGAAAATCAAGTGCAGACTTCACATGGCCTGGGCACATGGCCATGTCCTATGGCCATGTCTCTCACACAGTTGAGACACACAACCGTGTCTCGTGCCTGTATGTTTACTACTAGGCATTCTGTTTCTCAAAACTAAGGTGCAGGGGACACACGGCTGGAACACATGATGACCGTGGGGCAGACCATCTGTCACACATGACCTAGGCACACGCCCGTGTGTCTACCTGTGTGGACAAATACAAGGCTAACTTCCAAGCCATTTTGTCACCATTACTTGCACACATTCACACAACATCACATGGCACAAATCATAGCATATAAATGCCTTCAAAAACGACTACAATCAAGCAATAACGTATCATTTTCATACCATCATCTATCGTGCATTATAACATTAGGCCTTGCCAAATCATTTCATCCTAAATTCACACTCAAAGGGCATTAACATATGAATAAACACCTAACCATCATATATTAAGCAAATATAAACCACATCACAAAACATTGACATATGCTTATACATACTTATATAGGCTTACAACCACTTAGCCAATATAAGCCAATTTGCATGGCTAAACATTACATCCAACTTTTAACCATCACAAGTTAATACATTTAGCCAAATCATAATGACTCATACACCAAATGACTAAGTCCCTATACATGCCATAAACTCAAAGGGGTTTGCATTCACTTATACCCAACATGATAGCTTGATAGTGTGATAGCATCTCCGGCGATCTCCAACCCTAGCTAGCTTAATAACCCTATAAGATATGAGAAAGGAAGGGAAGTAAGCTACAAAGCTTCGTAAGTTCGTATGCAAATAATAAGCATTAATAGAAATACATTTTTCATACAACTAACATAACATAACACAACATAAACGTCATTAAATCTTTACAAGCAAAACTTACTCAATCACAATGCTTACCCCCTTCAATTTATAAGCCTAATTTAATATATGTTAACATTTGCCGAACATTCGTAATATCTCCAATATAACATACCATAATAATCATTAAAAAATCATTTCAAGCCTTATAGTAAGATGCACATTAATTATCTGTATTCATACTTTCAAGCCCAGAGCTTAACTTCTTTCAATTATTTAACTCTTAACTTCTCATACTTTTATAACCATTTTAATAAGGAATTATGCAAATCTTTCCTCTTTCACACATAACCGATAAATCAATATTCAAATGAAAAACATTTACTATCTTACAAATAGGTTTGGCCCCAGAGCCTTACACATGTTCGTCAACTAAATCTACCATGAATTTACACATCATAAACATAAACACTCAATCACAAGATTTCATAAATATTTTTAATAGATTTTAATACCAATCTTTTCTTCATTTCATATTCATTGAGTCACAATCAAGGAAATAAAACATTTCATATCTCAATTCCATTTGGCCTAAAATCCCTTTTTCATAAGTTTCAATCAACTTTACCATGTATTTATTCATCACATAAATAAACCAATAATCACATGGTTAACTTAAAGTCACTTTCATAATGATCATGAATTCATAATATCATGAAGCCAATGCTTATAAACTTTACATACATACCTGTAGCAACTCGTAACATAATCATTTACTTCGTCATCTTTGGCATAATCTTAGAATTTCCCGTTGAACCACCTGGAATACTAAAGGATACTTGGGAATAACATACATATAGAATCATACCAATGCCATATCCCAGATATGGTCTTACATGGGGCCACATATCGATACCAATAGCCCAGCTATGGTCTTACACGATTTTCATATCGACGCCATGTCCCAGACATGGTCTTACACGAAATCTCATATCAATGCCATATCCCAGATATGATCTTACACGTAAACTCATAACCCTAATGTCATAACATTTGTATCCTATCTATTCCTAAGGTTCAATCGGGACTTCTTCGTTATTTTAACATTATCGAACTTGCTCATAATATCAATCATACAATTCATATAAAATTTTAAAGCAATTTAAAACATAAACATGGCATTGCATTATTCACGTACAAACTTACCTTGATACCAAAAATGGTGAAAAGGACCTAACCGTCAAATACTCGTTTTTCCCTCATTCTAGGTCCAAACCTCATTTTCCTTGATCTATAATATCAAATTTAGCTCAATTATTAGTCATATTATTCAATGTGACCCAAAAATCATATTTTGGAAAAATTACATTTTTACCCCTAAAGTTTCACATATTTACAAATTAGTCCCTAGGCTCGTAAAATGAAATGTGTCCATTTTCTTTGTTACCCAAGCCTAGTCGAACCTAACACTATCTCATAACAGCCCACATTTTCCTTTAAATCAAATTTTTACTAATCATTTTATAACTTTTACAAAAAGGTCCTTTTTAGGTGTTTTCATCAAAAATCACTTAGTAAAAGATGTTTATTACACATCAAACTCTCATAATCTATCATGAAACATCAAAACACATACATGTCACACATGGGTAAATTTTTAAACATGAACCCTATCTCAAATAAATGGTAGAAATAGCTAGATCGATTAATAACAACTTCAAAAACGTATAGAACATTAAAAACGGGGCTAGGATGTACTTACTATCAAGCTTGAAAAGTGAAGAAACCCTAGCTATGAACAACTTCAAAGTTTCGGCCCTAGCTTCAAGAAGATGACCAAATTTTGCTTCATTTTTCCCTTTTTAATCTTTTATTAACCAAATTACCAAAATGCCCTTTTTACTAAACTTTAAAATTTTACCTACTCATGTCCATTTTTGTCCATAAAAATAGAAATTGGGAAAATTTCTATTTAAGGACCTCTAATTAATAATCTAAAACTATTTCATACTTAAAGCTTCTAGAATCTCATATTTTGTAACTTTTACAATTTAGTCCAAAAAGTAGAATTGGACACTTATCACAAAATTTCTTCGTGAAACTTTCACACAATCATGCAAACATGTCATGGAACTCAAAAAAATCATAAAATAAATATTTCTACTTCAGATTTGTGGTCACGAAACCACTATTCTGACTAAACCCAAAATCGGGCTATTACAAGTATTATGGATGATCTTATTTTCATGTTTTGTGTTCAACTTGGCCTTGAATTTCAACATATCCATCATTGACCAATTTCATATTTGAGAAAAAAATGGAGTCCATTTAAAGGAAACTGTAACATCCTAAAATTAGGAGTCCTGCTGTTTGCATTATTTTGTGTGTTTGGCTAGCTAAGCTTGTTATTTGGGGGTGTTCGGGGAGTCCTGGGAAGGCCCGGGGTCAAGCCTAGGCCTAGGTAAAATTTTTCTTTTTGGGCACTTAAGAGAGTAAGGCTGTTGACGGCGAGGCTTAGAGAAAATGTTGGTAAATTGCTAGCACAAGTAAGCACAAGATGGAGTCGATGTGGCGTCACTAGAGAGCAAAGGGGGAGGAGTTCAAATCCCATCTGCTGCATTATGGAGCTTTATTTTTGTGCTCAATGTGGAGAAGAGGTGGTTTCGGTTGGGACTCTATCAAGGATGGTTTAGACTTGGTCAAATATTCGAATGAGAGGAGAGGAGGGCATGGTAGAGTGATTTGGAGAGTGAATCAAGGGATGTGGTGGAAGGGGGAAAATTCGGTCAAAGAGTAAGGGATCTTTGAGTAGCATTTTCAGTAGTGGGAGAATAGTGTGTCGTTTGTTTAAAGAGTGGCTAGGTGAGTTTTGTTTTTCTTTGCATTTTCGGTATTAACACTTGGGAAACCTTGCCTCTACTCTCTTTGCCGAAACCTTTAGTTGCCATTCTCATTTTTTTTTCTCTTCTCATCTTTTCCTCCGTATACATTTTGAGCCGAAACCTTTTTCCTTCTGTGGTATTTTCTTCTATTCATCTCTTTCTCCCATTCTGTAAAAGCCGAATCTTTCTTTATCTCCATCTTTTAAATCGGTTCCCTTGTTTTTGCCAATAGCCGAATTTCAACTCTTTTTCTTTTAGCTTCAAGCGAACGTTTCTTTTTTTAATCTTTCTGGCTATCTTTGGAACCTCATTTCTTTTAGCCTTCATAGCCGAACTTGGAGCCTCTGTTATCATTAATGCAATCGCTGAATCTAACCATCCCAATCGGCTCATCCTTGGAATTCCGGTAAGGGTTCTTCTTCCTCCATTTCCTTTCGTTTTTCTCCTCTTCTCTCGTAGCCTTGTTAAAACTAAAACCTTAACTTCATTCCTTTTTGGCCTAGGCCGATTGTAGAAGGGATTGATCTTACCTTCTCCTCTTCGATCAGTATTCAATCGGAAAGTATTTGGTAAGTAGTGTTAATGGCCGAATAGAATGGATGGAGGGTCTCCGTCATGTTTCAGTTAGGCCGAAAGGCCGTTTCTTATTATTTTATTTTGGAGCATCGGTCCTAACTCGTGCGCTATTTAGGGACTCATCTGGAATCGCAAGCCAAATCTGTTGGTGTTCGGTTCTCCATTAATCAAGGCAAGAAGTTCTCTCTGATTTCTGCTTGTCTATTCTCTTTTCAGTCTCTCTGCCATAACCAAACCTCCTTGTTAGACAACCATCGCTTCTCTCTGAAAGTACTGTACTGATCAAGACTCTCTTCATGGATGCGAGTGCTAGCTGTTCTAGGGAGGTATCGACAAAGGAGCCTGAGGGGAGTGGACTCGTAGGCTCCACTCCTAGGTTCAAACGACGTAGGGTGTTAGCGGTTCGGGATTTTCTGTCGGGCTGTGGTAGGGAGCCGACATCTACTCGGAAGAGGCAGATTGCTATTGTTCGTACTAGTGTCGGTTAAAAGCTGAAATACCCATAATGGGAATGCAGTTGAAATATCCTAGTGGGAATTGTTGGAGATTTACCAAGTAAGTAAACTTATGACTATACCATTATGAGTAAATTAGCATGATTGGATGTGTGTTCTGATTATCTAACATACATTGATATATGTTTGCATCCATCATATTATGACGTTATGACATGTTGCATGGGAAAGGAATATGATATTGATGAAAGGGAAAGTGTATTTCGGTGGCTCTACCACATATTTCGGTGACTCTGTCACATTATTTTGGGGCTCTGCCACATATTTTAGTGACTCTGTCACATTATTTCGGTGGCACTACCACTATTTTAGGATGAGCAGTGCGACTACCATCGTGGTGTGTAGCGGATGAGGGTTGATTGTAGAAATCCCCGCTGGTGTGTTATGGCTGGAATGGGTGGTGTGTAGCGGATGGATTCTAGGTTGTGCTAGGTTACATTGCATGCTTTTATCTGTTTTACAATGTGGGCTTCGCCCAATTTGATTTTGTAAGGGCTAAGGCCCAATTTGTATCTGCTTGGGCTCGGGCCAGTGATTGTTCGTTTTGGGGATTACACATTGAGTTTTAGTAACTCACCCCTCTGCTAAAATATTTTCAGGTAATCTCTAGCTTTGAGGATTTGGAATCGAGGCGGACTTTGTAGTGGCCATTCGTCGTTACTTCCGTAAATTAAGTTTTACTTTCTTTTAAATTTCATTTTAGTTTGGGGTTATGTTCTGTAATAAGGCCTCTGGGATTTTATTTGATTTTTAACTTTTTATTCGGCTGCTATTTTATATTAATCGTTCAATACGGGGTTTTCCTCAACATTAATAACTATTTTTTAAAATATCACGTTTCTGCAAATGTTCAAATTCGATTTCCAAAATAATGGCAGTTTTCAATTAATCCTAACTTCGCTAAAATAGACATTGAATAATCGCGATTTTATAACAAACAATGAAATAGAGAGTGTTTTTTTTGAAACGCATCATTTTCAACGAACTACTTCCCTAAACAATCGCTTAGTTTTTGTCAACTTCCTAAATCTCTTTTCGAAACAATGTTTTTTCTAAAAGTCATCGAACCTGAATATTTTTAAACTAACTCATTGAAAACAGCAACCCTAATGTTTTTGCAAGAAAACTATTAAACCAGATGGATTTTCATAAGCAACAAAACTTGAAGTTTAACGAACACATAGTTTCTTTCACAACACTTTCATGTGACATGAAAGATCCGGTTAACATCTAGGACGGGTTTGAGGTGTTACATTTTGTGGTATCAGAGCCCGGTTGCAAAACTCGACTGTGGATTGGGTTCGACAACGTTTTTCCAAAATTGGTTTAAAATCTGATTTAAGAAATGTATGTCTTTTTGGAAGTATGGCACCCGATTCTCCGGCACCAAATCCGTAAGTGTTCTGGCTCTGTTTGATATTGTGAAATGATGTTAGAAAGAAAATTAGAATTAGTGTTGTATGACTGCTGGCTATGAGAGTTAAAACTGTAGAGATTGAGACATTAGGAAGTTCGACCTATGAAAACAACTACTATACTTACTTTGCATAAAACATTACTAATAAATATTGGAATTATACACTAATTCATAAAATTTTTAATCAGATAAATTTGATCTAGCGAACTTGAGCACTAGAAGACGTGAATGTGGTGGACGTGGCCATGGTAGGGGGGGCAGGTGCCGAGGTGAATCCTCGTAATCGGGGCATGTCGGAGGGCTTAAGCCCCAAAGATCGCCGAGAGCGAAGCGAGGATCTCAAGACAGAACTAGAGGGAACGATGCTTTGTCCCAAGCTATGTTACGAGTCTTGGAACGGGTTGCTGGAGCAAGCATTGGATCGGTAGCCCGGAAATCTATCCCTGAGCGACTTCGGCCCAATGGGGCTGAGATATTTAGAGGCATTTCTGGTGTGGCCCCAAACGTAGCTGAATACTGGCTAGAAGTAGTTGAGTGGATTATGGATGATATTGACTGCACGGCAGAGGAAAAATTAAAAGAAGCAGTGTCCCTTCTACGGGATGAGGCGTACCAGTGGTGGCTCACAGTGAGGGAAGGTACTATAGCGGACCGTATCACCTGGGACTTCTTTAAGACAGCGTTCCAGGGAAAGTATGTTGGGCGAGTTATGTGGACGCCCAGAGGAAGGCATTTCTGAATTTGGTTCAAGGGAATAAGTCCATTGTTGAATATGAGGTAGAGTTGTCGTTACGCTCGGGGTATCGTTGCAACCAATAATGAACATTGTGTTCAGTTTGAGGATGGTCTACGGGATGAGCTGGGAGTACTGATAGCTCCGCAGCGAGAAAGAGATTTTGCCATACTGGTTGAGAAGGCAAAAATTTTTGAAGAGGTGAAACGTTCTGAGAGGCAGAACCAGGATAAGGATAGAGGCAAAAATAAGGGAAGTTTTGGGACGTCAGGATCTACTGGCAGTTCCCAAAAGAGGCCTAGGTTAGATGGGCCAGCTCGAGCCATGATGCCAGTTGCTGGAGGTCAGTTGCGACCTTGTACACAGTGTGGGAGAATGCATGCGAGAGAGTGTTGGAGAAGAACTAGAGGATGTTTTAAATGTGGATCTAGGGATCATTTGATAAAGGATTGTCCGCAAGAGCTTGCCAGGATGCAGAGGATAGGTCAGGGACTTGCACAGCCCGGGAAGGGTGCTCAGCAATCACCAAGAGGTCGTGGTCCAGCCAGAGGGGGAAATGGGTTTGGACGAGGTCATGGAGCATCAGGCAGAAGTGCTGGTAATACAGATGCAAGACAGCCTGGATTAGTTTATGCATCGGGCACCGGACGTCATAACCGGTACATTTCTTATATCTGATGAACTGTTTACTGCTTTGATAGATATTGGATCTACCTATTCTTATGTTGCTTGTGCTATATCTGGGACTTTGGGCATAAAATTTGAGATTTCTGCTAGAGAGATGTCTATGATTAGCCCTTTAGGACAATCGGTGGTAGTGAACAAACTATTTAGGAATGTGCCTTTAGAAGTGCAAGGGATGGTTTTCCCGGCAGACTTGATGGAATTACCATTCGGCGAGTTCGATTTGATCTTAGGCATGGACTGACTAGTTAAGCATCGTGCAAACTTGGATTGTGCTGCTAAGCGCATGATACTGAAGACTTCCGAGGATGAAGAGGTGATTGTGATAGGAGAAAGAAGGGATTACCTATCCAATGTGGTTTCGGTATTAAAGGCAGAAAAGATGGTGCGAAAAGGGTGTAAGGCGTATCTAGCTTTCGTCAGTATGTTGGACGCCAAGGAATTGACTGTAGGAGATGTCAGAACTGTGAAAGAGTTCTCGGATGTCTTTCCTGAAGAGCTTCCGGGATTGCCTCTAGATTACGGGGTGGAATTTGGCATTGAGCTACTTCCGGGAACGGCTCCAGTGTCTATCACTCCTTACAGGATAACACCGAAGGAGCTGGCAGAACTAAAGGCTCAGATCCAAGAGCTGTTGGATTGGGGGTTTATCCGACCAAGTGTATCACCTTGGGGAGCGCCGGTATTGTTCGTCAAGAAAAAGGACGGGTCGATGCGTATATGCATTGACTATAGGCAATTGAACAAGTTGACTATTAAGAACAAATACCCGCTACCAAGGATTGACAATTTTTTCGATCAACTACGAGGAGCTTCGATTTTCTCGAAGATAGATTTAAGACCTGGGTACCATCAGCTAACGGTCAAGGAGGCGGATAGTCATAAAACTGCGTTCCAAACTCGGTATGGGCATTACAAGTTTCTAGTAATGTCGTTCAGGTTAACAATTGCACCAGCTGTTTTTATGGATATGATGAATCGGGTCTTCCAACCCTATCTAGACCAATTCGTGATGGTATTCATAGATGACATCTTGGTGTACTCAAGGACTGAAGAGGAGCATGATTCGCATCTTCGGGTTGTTTTGCAGATATTGAGAGAGAAGCAACTTTATGCTAAATTCAGTAAGTGCGAGTTTTGGCTAAAGGAAGTGACGTTCTTGGGTCATGTTATGTTTGCTGAAGGAATTAGAGTCGATCCCTGAAAGGTCGAAGCCATGTTGGACTGGAAGCAGCTGAAGTCAGTGTCGAAAATTCGAAGTTTTTTGGGTTTGGCTGGGTACTACAGAAGATTCTTTGAGGGGTTTTTGTTGATTGCCACACCTTTAACCAAGTAATTGCAGAAAAGAGTACCGTTTGTCTGGGCCAATAAGCAACAGGAAAGTTTTGAGAAGTTAAAGAAGATTTTGATGGAGGCACCAGTACTTATTCAGCTTGAGGATGAGAAGGAATTTACCGTTTATTGTGATGCATCACACATAGGTTTAGGTTGTGTGTTAATGCAAGAAGGGAAGGTGGTGGCATATGCATCCCGTCAACAAAGGATGCATGAGATGAACTATCCCACTCATGACCTGGAGCTGGCTATAGTGGTGTTCGCGCTAAAGATATGGAGGCATTATCTGTACGGGGAAAAGTCGGTTATCTATACGGATCATAAGAGCCTGAAATATCTCCTCACTTAGAAGGAGTTGAATTTAAGGCAACGGAGGTGGATAGAATTGCCGAAAGACTATGACTGCTCAATTGAGTATCATCCAGGTAAAGCTAACATGGTGGCAGATGCGTTAAGTCGTAAGGTGATATCAGATTTGAGAGCAATGTTTGCTCATTTCAGTCTTTATGAAGATGGTAGTCTATTAGCAAAACTTCAGATAAAGCCGACATGGGTACGGCAGATTAAAGAGAAGCAATTGTTGGATGAATCGTTAAGTTCTTGATTCCAACAAGTGGAAAGAGGAGAGATAGTGGATTTTGGATTGAACAGTGAAGGGGTATTATGTTTCCGTGGAAGAATTTGTATGCCGAAAGACTCTGAGTTGAGGCAGATGATTCTGCGGGAAGCGTATAGTAGCCCATACGCTATGCATCCCGGTGGAAGTAAGATGTATCGAGATTTATGTGAACTGTATTGGTGGACAGGGCTGAAGTGGGAAGTTACCAAATTTGTGGGTAAGTGTTTGACATGCCAGCAAGTGAAGGCAGAACATCAGTTGCCTTCGGGATTGCTGCAACAGGTGAAGATTCCACTTTGGAAGTGGGAGAGGATAACGATGGACTTTGTTAGTGGGCTGCCTCTAACACCTACTAAGAAAGATTCAGCGTGGGTAACATTGACCGGTTGACTAAGTCTACACACTTCATATCGGTTCATACCGACTATTCATTACAGAAGTTGGCTGAGCTGTATGTGGCAGAAATCATAAGGTTGCATAGGGTACCCGTGTCTATCATATCAGAGATCCTAGATTTACATCACGGTTCTAGAAAGCGTTACATGAAGCTTTGGGTACAAGGCTAGATTTCAGCATAGCGTTCCACCCACAGACTGATGGTCTGTCAGAAAGGATAATTCATATTCTGAAGGACATGTTAAGGGGCTGTGTGATTGACTTCAGAGGTAGTTGGGAAGATTACCTGCCGTTGGCTGAGTTTGCATACAATAATAGCTATTAGTCCAGCATTCAGATGGCACCCTACGAGGCGTTGTATGGTCTTAGGTGTCGTACCCCTACCTGTTGGACGGAGTTAGGTGAGCGAAAGTTGTTGGGTCTGGAATTGATCTCAGAAACAGAGGAAAAGGTTAAGTTGATTCGAGACCGGTTAAAAGATGCTTCTGACAGACAGAAATCGTATGCAAATCTGAAGCGTAGGGAGATAGAATTTTCAGTGAAGGATCGCGTCTTCTTGAAAGTCTCACCTTGGAAGAAGGTTTAAAGGTTTGGACGGAAAGGCAAGTTGAGCCCCAAATTCATCGGGCCTTATCGAGTATTGAAGCGTGTGGGACCAGTGGCTTATCAGCTTGAGTTACCCTTGGAGTTGAGACAGAAACATAATGTATTCCATGTTTCAATGCTAAGGCGCTATCGTTCAGATCCATCTTACGTAGTGCCGAAGGAAGAAATTGAGGTAACACCTAATCTGTCTTTTGAAGAAGAACCAGGGCAGATCGTGGATCGGGATATTAAGGTATTAAGGAGGAAATCAATTCCATTGGTTAAAGTATTATGGCGTAATCACGGTTCAGAGGAAGCCATGTGGGAGCCGAAAGATGTGATGCGATAGCAATACCCTCACCTCTTTTAATCAGGTAAATTTTGAGGCTGAAATTTCTTTAAGGGGGTAGAATTGTAACATCCTAAAATTTGGGGTCCTATTGTTTGCATTATTTTGTGTGTTTGGCTAGCTAAGCTTGTTATTTGGGGTGTTCAGAGGGTCCTGGAAAGGCTCGGGGTCGAGCCTAGGCCTAGGTAAAATTTTACTTTTTGGGCACTTAGGAGGGAAGGCTGTTGACGGCAGGGCTTAAGAGAAAATGTTGGTAAATTGCTAGCACAAGTAAGCACAAGGTGGAGTGGATGTAGCGTCACTAGTAGAGCAAAGGGGGAGGAGTTCGAATCCCATCTGCTGCATTATGGAGCTTTATTTTTGTGTTCAAGGTAGAGAAGAGGTGGTATTCGGCTGTGACTCTATCAAGGAAGGTTTGGACTTGGTCAAATATTCGAATGAGAGAAGAGGAGAGCATGGTGGAGTGATTTAGGGAGTGAATCAAGGGATGTAGTGGAGTGATGAAGTTGGCCGAAAGTGGGAGACTTGAGAAGGGGGAAAATTCGGTCAAAGAGTAAAGGATCTTTGAGTAGAATTTTCGGTAGTGGGAGAGTAGTGTGCCGTTTATTTCAACAGTGGCTAGGTGAGTTTTGTTTTTCTTTAAATATTCGGTATTAACACTTGGGAAAGCTTGCCTCTACTCTTTTTACCGAAACCTTTAGTTGCCATTCTCATTTTTCTTTTTTTCTCTTCTCATCTTTTCCTCTGTACACATTTTGAGCCGAAACCTTTTTCCTTCTGAGGTATTTTCTTCTATTCATCTCTTTCTCCCATTCTGCAAAAGCCGAATCTTTCTTCCTCTCCATCTTTTAATTTGGTTCCCTTGTTTTTGCCAATAGCCGAATTTCAACTCTTCTTCTTTTAGCTTCAAGCGACCGTTTCTTTTCTTAATCATTCTGGCTATCTTTGGAACCTCATTTCTTTTAGCCTTCATAGCCAAACTTGGAGCCTCTGTTATCGTTACTGCAATCGCCGAATCTAACCATCCCAATCGGCTTATCCTTAGAATTTCGGTAAAGGTTCTTCTTCCTCCATTTCCTTTCATTCTTCTCCTCTTCTCTCGTAGCCTTGTTAAAACTGAAAACCTTAACTTCATTCCTTTTTGGCCTAGGTCGATTGTAGAAGGGATTGATCTTACCTTCTCATCTTCGTTCAGCATTCAATCGGGAAGTATTTAGTAAGTAGTGTTAATGGCCGAGTAGGGGGGAAGAATGGACGGAGGGTCTCCTTCATGTTTCAGTTAGGCCGAAAGGCCATTTCCTATTATTTTGTTTTGGAGCATTGATCCTAACTCGTGTGTTATTTAGGGACTCATCCAGAATCACAAGCCGAATCCGTTGGTGTTCGGTTCTCCATTAATCAAGGTAAGGAGTTCTCTCTGATTTTTGCTTGTCTATTCTCTTTTCACTCTCTCTGCCATAACCAAACCTCCTTGTTAGACAATCATCGCTTCTCTCTGAAAGTAACGTACTGATCAAGAATCTCTTCATGGATGCGAGTGCTAGCCATTCTAAGGAGGTATCGAAAAAGGAGCCTGAGGGGAGTGGACTCGTAGTCTTTACTCCTAGGTTCAAACGACGTAGGGTGTCAACGGTTCGGGATTTTCTACCAAGCTATGGTAGGGGGCCGACATCTGCTCGGAAGAGGCAGATTGCTGTTGTTCACGCTAGTGAGGGCGACGACGAGCAGGAGTGTATAGTTCTTCGCATAGTCAGGTGTGTAATTTCACACCTCTATTTCGTTTTGTCTGTGTTATACTATGTGTCGGCTAAAAGCTGAAATACCCGTAATGGGAATGCAGTTGAAATATCCTAGTGGGAATTGTTGGAGATATACCAGGTAAGTAAACTTATGACTATACCATTATGAGTAAATTAGCATGATTGGATATATGTTCTAATTATCTGACATACTTTGATATATGTTTGCATCCATCACATTATGACGTTATGACATGTTGCATGGGAAAGGGGTATGATATTGATAAAAGGGGAAGTGTATTTCGGTGGTTTTGCCACATATTTCGGTGACTTTGTCACATTATTTCGATGGCACTGCCACAATTTCAGGATAAGCAGCACGACTGCCGTCGTACTGTGTATCGGATGAGGGTTGATTGTAGAAATCCCCACTGGTGTGTTATTGCTAGAATGGGTGGTGTGTAGCGGATGGATTCTTGGTTGGGCTGGGTTGCATTGCATGCTTTTATCTGTTTTACGATATGGGCTTCGCCTAGTTTGATTTCGTAAGGGCTAAGGCCCAATTTGTATCTGCATTGGCTCGGGCCCAGTGATTGTTCGTTTTGGGGATTACATACTGAGTTCTAGTAACTCACCCCTCTGCTAAAATTTTTGCAGGTAATCTCTAGTGTTGAGGATTTGGAGCCGAGGAGGACTCTGTGGTGGCCATTCGTCGTTACTTCCGTAAATTAAGTTTTACTTTCTTTTAAATTTCATTTTAATTTGGGGTTATGTTCTGTGATAAGGCCTTTGGGATTTTATTTGGTTTTTAACTTTTTATTCGGATGCTATTTTATATTAATCGTTCAATACGGGGTTTTCCTAAACATTAATAACTGTTTTTTAAAATATCACGTTTCTGCAAATGTTCAAATTCGATTTCCAAAACAATGGTAGTTTTTAATTAATCTTGACTTCTCTAAAACGGACATTGAATAATCGGGATTTTATAACAAACAACGAAATACAGAGTGTTTTTTTTGGAACGCATCATTTTCAGCGAACTACTTCCCTAAACAATCGCTTAGTTTTTGTCAACTTCCTAAATCTCTTTTCGAAACAACGTTTTTCTGAAAGTCATCGAACCTAAATATTTTTAAACTAAGTCATTGAAAATAGCAACCCTAATGTTTTTGCAAGAAAACTATTAAACCAGATGGATTTCCATAAGCAACAAAACTTGAAGTTTAACGAACGCGTAATTTCTTTCACAACACTTCCATGTGACATGCCAGATCCGGTCGTAACGTCTAGGCCGGGTTGGAGGTGTTACAGAAAGTTTTTTTTATCTCTTATCATATGATTGTTGCAATCGTGTCCAAATACTAGACATTCTTGTGCTCCTCAAAAGCCTTCTAGTAATCATAGAACATGTTTCTATCATTGTTTCTTCTTCAGTAAATATAATTTGTTTTTGATTGCTAAGACAATAATCATTTTACACATGCCTAAACTTATTTCGAATGTAACATCGTGGCTTGCCTCTATTATATCAATCCTTCTCTTCATTATTTATTTTTACAAATTTCACAGCATTTATTGGATCCACCACTATTGCCTCATCCACCATAATTTGTGTTGATTCTACCTCTTCCATGTAAATTTGTTCTTCTTCCTCTTTTAGACCTTCTACCTCTAAAAGACTTGATTTTATTTTACATTGAAGGTTTCTCACCATTCTTGGAATCAATGGTAAGCTTAAATTGAAATACACTCTTAACATATTTTTCTAAGTAAACAATATTTGCTCACAGGATCTCAATTATACCATCAACCCTTTGACATATCCTTAATTTCTTCAATAACAGCTATTAAAGGATCAAATTTTTCAGTTAAGCTAATTAGAATGTTATCTACAATTTTAGGATCATTTATTGTACCTCCATGTAGCTTCATTTGATTCACAAATTTGGACAATCTATTATGATACTCATTTATGATTTTAGGTTCATTTTTCATTCTCAAAATCTCTTTTGAGAAATTAAAGTTTAATTATTCTCAACTTTGTGTCTCCTTCAAATTATTATTGTAAAATTTCTTGAAACTTCTTTAGATTTCTTTGCTTTCATAATTCTGGGAAATATAACATTCAGGATTTTTCTTTAGATCGTCCCAAGAATTCCAACATGTCTAATATTTGTTCTTTAAGTTGCCCTCCTATAACATCTTTTGAATATTTTGGTCTTTACACCTTGATTAATTCCAAAACACTTAAGATAGTGAAAAGTGTTTCCATTTTTACTACCAAAAAGTCATAACTTTTGCCTACGAAAACAAGAACTTGAACATTATTGTAGATTATATTATTGATTGATAAATTATTTGTGGAAGTCACAACTCATCGCTACAAATATATTTTTTACTCTTTTTCACTATCTTCTCTTTGTAAGAATATTTGGCTTTGATGTCATTTTGTTGGAGATAATTCAAAGATGGTAAAGAGGAGAGACACTGAAGATAGAATATGAATTTTTTTTTTTTTTTTTGCTTACTTTTGGCTTAATGGATTCATCACTTACAATATTTAAATTTTAGAATTATATAAGTGACTTCTCGATTTTATAAATTCGTCATTCATTCTATTCAAGTAATAACTGTGATTTTTTTTATTTACCATATCTATGCATACTAGTCAAAGTTACTTAGATTTTCTAAATCCATCTATTCTAGTTACATTGATCAAATACGAACTTTAATGAAAAACATCATTCAACAAGTTTACTTACCTCGTAGTAACCTTAAAGAAAGAGAATGATAATGATTACATATTATCAAAAAGTTCAAGAAAAAAATTTGTTTGAAAAAGTTTATCTAAAAAGTAAAGTAGATTCAAATATTCGAATTTATATTTCGTCCAATATCACATCTTAAAAGATATCGTATAAATACTATTTTTGACTGGTATGCATGAGGATTTATTTTGGATAACACCTATAATTCATCCCAAGTACAGTTGGAATATATCCATCATGCATTTTAGTTATTTATATTCAATGTTTGAAAGAAAATGAAAAAAGAAAGCTGATATTTTTCTATATTAAAATAGACTACCTTTTTCATGAACATGCTTGTTGTTTATGACTAGGATGAGTAGTAGAAAGAGGTGCGACAGAGATTATAGGACGGTTCACTTGGAAAGAGTGTAGAGCCGCAAGAGAGAGAGGGGTTTTTTTGTTTATCTCCCGTTTGGAAGAGTTCAAG
Source organism: Gossypium bickii (assembly GCA_025503065.1). Classification (NCBI taxonomy): domain Eukaryota; kingdom Viridiplantae; phylum Streptophyta; class Magnoliopsida; order Malvales; family Malvaceae; genus Gossypium; species Gossypium bickii. Next base: position 20,582,592 of record CP106717.1, read on the forward strand.
GATTTTATATGGAGGCTTGGTAGGCCACGTGGTGGCCTTCCATTGGTGGACAAGTTCCCTTATTTTCTTTCAATGACATTGTAGAGCGACAATGTAACGCTATAGAACTAAGAGATGGATGATAGATGTTTTGTCAATATGAGTTTTCTTGTTAAAGGTATATTGATTATCTCCTTAGCTCAAGGTGAATAGCACTAATGACAGAGGTGCATTAGCGAATTTGGTCAAGATCAGCGAAAGTGGTTGGTTGATGAGGGTTGCTCTATACAACACTTGTAAAACTATGTTCGATTATTCATTTTTAAATTATTTGTTTTTAGGGTAAATTACATCAACAATCACTCAACTTTGATCTCAATGACAAAACAGTTACTCAACTTTTAATTCAATCACTCAACTTTCAAAAAAAATAACAAATCAGTCCAAGTAACACTTTTTCGTTACAAACGTAACGAAAAGTTGACTTGTCATTTAACTGGCCACGTTGGCATCCTAGCTGTCATTTAAACAATCCTAATCTAAGAACCCTAATTGGGAAATAGAAGAAGAAGAAGAAGAGAATAAATAGAGATACCTTAGATACGGCCGTTTTGTTCCTCCAAGGTGGAGCCATCACCCAGTTCATTGTTGTTCCATTGAATCTTTGTGCCCAGGCGACTCCGTTGAATCTCTGTCCTTTTTTTTTTCTCCTATTCTTCTCCTCTCTTTTTTCTTTTTTTTCTTAACTCTAGTCGCCGCCGTTCATGGCCTTCTCTGGCCAACCATCATCACCAAATGGCTCATCTTTGTCTCTTCTCAAATCTCACTTCTTATTTCCTAATAAGCCTTCAAAATCCTGAGATTTAGCCCTCAAAGCTTCGAACAAGGCTTCAACATATCTCCGCCATCCATCGTTGGATCACCACCATATTTTGACCACAGCTCTTCTTTGACCAACCATGACTCTTAACCGCTCGAATCATCAAACTGGTGGCTCGAGTTCTTCAACCTGTAAAACCCGAAATGGGTGTGGGTTTCTTCCTTTTTGATTCACTTTCTTTTTTAGGTTTTTCAACTTCTCTCTTTTGATGCAGGCCAATTCGGTTATTGTTTTTTTTTTTTCCTGGTTTGATTTTGCTTGCTTGTTATTTGTTATTTTTGTTTTTGGTTGAGAGGGGTTGGGATTTGGTGGTTATGGTGGAGTCTTGGCAAATGAGTGACAGTGAGTGATGCTAGTGTGGTGATTAAATGATAGTGGACTTGTGGAGGTGGCCAACGTCGAGGGTGGTGGTGAGGGAGCCTAGAGGGATGAAGAAAAATGTTGAAAAGGCCCCCCCACTTTTCTCTTTCTGTTTTTGCTATTTAATGGTGGCATGTGAGAGGGATGATAGAAAAATGTCCAATGTGGCAAGTTAACTAGTGACGCCAACTAGTTAACTGCCACGTCACTTGTCCCGTTAAGCCTGTAACGGAAAATGTTAATAAGTGACTAATTTGTCACTTTTCAATAACGTTAGTGACCGATTTGTTATTTTTTGGAAGTTGAGTGACTGAATTTAAAGTTGAGTGATTATATTGTCATTAAAATCAAAGTTGAGTGACTGTTGTTATAATTTACCCTTGTTTTTAATACTTGTCCTACCATATTTGGACATGAAGATCTCAAGGACCGCTTGCTTTCCTATTTGGTACCTACAATCCATTGCAGCTTCTAACCAAGCTAGACCTCAGAGCACATTCAAAGTCGTTCTAAATTGCACCAGAATGGTTATAAGAAAAGTTCTTGTATTCTTAATCTTGTAACGGATAAAAACTGAATCATTTTTCTAAATCATACATTCATCTCTTGGACTGAATCAATCATGACAATCAAAGTCAAGTTCGGTACATGATAAGTGCAAATAGCAGTTCATTCCACGTATCAGGCAATCCAGGCAGACACCAATGCAAACAATCTGCATACCTTGCTGGATCAGATTTTTCTTCTTGCGTTAGCAGCTTACCACCAGTAGCTGCATAGAATGATGTATGTGCATCTTTCCAGTATTCAGATAGCCTCGTTATGTTGAGGAAGTGAAGGGGTATTTTCATGGATTGAATGACTTTCACCGCAGTTGTGAAAAGCTGCCTATTGGTACCAACATCAATTCTCAATATGTTCGGAAACGGAGATGTCTCGTTCCAACACTTGATCCTATTCGCGTTATTCCAATCAGAGCGCCTGTTTTAATTTGCATACACAAAATGTGTTAAAGTATCTGTTTAGAACCATCTAATTGAGAAGTTTTCAAGTGTTTGCTAGTTTATACTTCATATGTGTAGGACTCATACTACTGAAGAACACTGAAGTTCTATTAGAATCAACATTTTCTTCCACCCATTTAGCCCATGACTTCAAAGCCCTCTCATATGCTACATTCTGATCAACATCGACAGAATCCGTTGCCCCATTACTGAAAGATCCTTGCCTTTTCGGTCAGTTTTAAAGGAAGAATTGAGTGAATATTTCTAGTAATTCAGAACCATATGTACTAAAGAATGTAAAAGACAACAAATGTAAGAACTTACAGAGCTTTCATGGTGGGGTACCTCCACCAAATATAAGTATTGAATATGAGATAATCCATATTTTTCCAGTTATCCCTGTGTTTTGAGATTGATTCAAGCTTGATTACAGGAACCAGTGTGCCATACCTCATTGTTGGAGGGTCTACATTGGATTCAACCAGAAATGGTGCCCAGTAAAACTCCATTGTAGCATTGTAATCCTACACAGTTCAAACAAATTCTTTCATTTTTTTTTCTCTTAGTTATTTGAATGAAATCAATCAATGAGTTAAAATATTGTAGAAACAGCAGCAAGCAATTACCTCCATTTTAAAGACAGTGGTATAGCTTTGCATAACTAAAGCTCTTCTTCTCTGGTGGGATAATAGATTGAACCATACAAACCATAGATAGCATCTGGTTCAAATTTATGGAGTCCCCAACAAACATTAGCCTCTTTCCTCTAAGTTTCTCCAGCAATAAATTTGCCTCAAACCTTAACCCAAAAATTTTAACTATTCAAGGGTGTATGGAGTAGCATATCGTTTCAAAATATGCAAGGAACAAGATACTTGAAGAAAAATGGAAGACTAAAAGAATGAATCTGAAAAGAATTACCAAGTACTTAGAGAAGAAAGTATTTACTTGGGCAAAGAGCAGTCTCTGGGCTGCCATCTCCATTTCTGGTATAAAGATTCAGGCCTTCCATTCTTCAAGCAAGTCACCATGTCAGTAAGGAACTCACAGTCGTCTTCTTGGTATAAAGGGTGTGATGACCCATTATCAAAAACCCATTCTCCTGTGAAGATATCACACTCTTCTAATGGCGAAACAATCCTTTCATAGTCACCATCGTCAGCTTTGTTTTTTTCTTGAAGTTGAACATAGGTTGAGTTTGAAGATTCCTGGAAGGGGCATTGGTGTTTGAAATCTGGGAATGGAATGGTTTTCATGTATTGATTGTAACAAAAGAATCCAAAGAACGAAGTTGAAAAAGTTACAATGGCTAGCATGGGGAAGTAATTGCATCTTTGGGTCTTATCAAAAGGTCTCTTTGTTACTGATTCTCTATCACTCTATCAGAGACTGAATATCTGTTCTTGGGAGATTATCTTTTTCTTTATCTGTTTTTAACTTCTTTTTTAATAGGTATAAGTCAACCTCCCATTTGTTAACTAACAGTAGCTTCTGTTACTGTTTCTTTTTCGTTTTTATTTTTTTTAAGGGTAAGAATAAAGATTGTACAGGATCGAATTTAGAATGCCTGAACTTTTTACCACCCACAATTTTTTCTTACCTTGCTTGATGTGTTTTAACCAGTAATGTTGATATTTATGGTTTATCCATTAAATTAATTTTCGTTGGTTTCATTAAAAAAATGTGGCAAATCAAACAACCAACTATATTTTACGATTAGACACGCTAATGTTGTCACTGTATGGATGCTGATCCGGATTAGGTGCCCCCGGTTGCTGTTTTCGATCGGGCTGGGGTGGCTCCCAGTCTCCCTTCTCATGGGGGGCTTGGTCTGATTATTAAGCAAGGCTTTCAATGAAAACGAAAGTCGATTAGTAACAGGGATCTATGCATTAATATTTTCATTAGTGGCTAATGTCTAAGTGAATGGTGATTGTAAGGACCAATTATTATTGCCCAGGCCCAAATCAGAAACAAACACAACAAAAATAAAAGTCCAAAAAAATCCTACACTCCATTACAAATACTAGGGCTTGATTAGCCCAAATTAAAACCCAAGACTCAATTACAGCCCAAATTTCTCTGTGGCTTGAAAATTAAAATCAGAAGATTCTAGATTTTTTTTCTGAAACCCTAGCGCCATAGGCTTCCCTCGGTTGTCACGCCCGCGCCTTGTCCCGAGACTCCCCCCTGACGCGCCCTCTGCACCTTGCACGAAAATAGCAAAATCGCCTTTCCTCTGCTCCGTTGACCCTCAAAGATATTTGCAAAGAACAAAGAAAATAGCATCACAAATACAGCAGCAGAGACAGAAGCAAGGAAGAGAGTAATATTGCTTTTTTCCTTTTCATTCGGCTATATAAAAATCGAAAACAACAATGTAATATGACCACGCACACAGAGCAAAATACAAAAAAATCGAATATCAAATACAAGAACAGAAATTCAAAAAAAAATATCAAAGGTGCTTATATTTTCTTTTTTTTTCTTTTCTTTCTTATGCTTTTCGAGAAAATAAATAAATAAATAACGAAAATCTCACCCCCAACGTTCTTCTCCTCCTCCGTCGTAGTTGCTAGCGCCGAATACCCAAGAACCCTTCTGGGTTCTTGTAACACCCCAAACCCGGTCAACACACCATGACCAAATCTGGCATGTTACAGAGTAAAAATGTTTTGAATTAAATCAATTTGACAGTTTATTTCTATCGAAAACATAAGTTAAAATGAAACCCGTGTAGAGTATTGTTGGAATCGTTTTAGTGTTGCTTTAAAACCCTGAAAATCTCTTTCTGTTGGAAAATCCATTTGTTGTTTCTAGTTTTGGAAAACCTTCCGATACTTATCAAAATCCGAGTGAGTTGAGCGTAGTCAAGTTAAAAACATTTGTTTTTGAAGTCATTGAAATTTAATGTTTGAAATCATCTAAGTTACCTTTGTTAACATCTCGTGAATATTGTTACCCGACAGTAACGTTTGAAAATCCCGATATAGAGTATCGTTTTGAAAACATCGATTTATTCTCGGTTACTTAAGCAAATCAAGTTATTAATCACATGCATAAGATAGTTAATATAGAATCAAGTAGTTAAAACCCAAAATAATACTTAGCGGCCTTATTACAAAATCAAAACCAAACTTTAAGAAATAATAACCAAAATCAAAGTATAAAACAAAACCCGAAAATAAGTTGCATGGCCACCTCGAGTCCTCCCCGGCTCCAAATCCGCGATCTATGCCTCATCTGCAAAATATAAGGGAAGGGGTGAGTCACCGGGACTCAGTGTATAAATCCCTATCCCAATAGTGCAAACACTTACACAAATCATGAGTAAAACATGCAAATCATGCAACCCCCGTAACCATCCGATCTCCTGTATCTACCCCGTGTGGTCAAAACCATGGTGACCGTAGTCATAATATATATAAGTGTGGTCAAAACCACTGGTGACCGTAGTCACAAATCAAGTGATGGGGCCAACCCATCGTGTGGTCAAAACCACTGATGACAATCCCGTAATCAATCATGTGAGGCCAACCCACTGTGGTACCAAACCACTGGGACGAGTCACAATATCCATGCGTGGTCAAAACCACTGGTGACCGTAGTCACAATATCATACGTGTGGTCAAAACCACTGGGACTTAGTCACAAATAATAGCATCAAAGGCGGGGCCAACCCGCCGTGTGGTCAAAACACTGGTGACAGTCTAAATCATTCTTCCCCCTCTTCTCAACAATCCCATCATCATGTCCATATCAATCGTGGCATAATAACATGTGATCATGCAAATCATTCATGGCATAGCATAATACAGTGACATGATAGCATATATCGAGATCCATATAACAAGGGACTTACCCGGAGTCCACGCTCATGCCCACAAGGTAAAATTACCGGTTTCAATGGCTATTCAGTTATTAACAGTAACACAATAAACATATAGTACTAATGAAGTGTGTAAGCGTTACACACCTGACTACTTGTAGATCTAAGTGAAATCCCAAAACTACGCGTAACTAACGAGATCCCGAAATGTTTGCCTTCACCCTACCTACAATCGGCCAAAATCACACTTTTAAGAATATAGCCATTCGGCTTATTCACAAAATCCCGAAGGATATGTCGCACAAAGATAGCACCTTACCTTAACGCCGATTTGGTTTCCAACCAAATCCCGAAGCTACGTGATGAACATCTTTTTACAATCGGCTAAGCACTAGCATAAAGATAATTAGCCTTTGGCTTTCGAAAGAATAAGGAAAATATCTTGAAATGCCAGAACCCTTACCTAGACCGGCAATCAAATCTCGAAGATCCGCTGTATTCGGCTACACTCCTCCCTACAATCGACTTAAACACATCATTAGGAATCCAAAGGCCATTCCGCCTTAGCATGAATCTCGAGAACCAAAAGAGTTTGTCACTCCCTTACCTTACTGACAGATTCAGCCACTAATCTCCAAAGTTCGGCACCCCCTAATGATGTTAGAGATTTCGGCTACCAATATAGAACAAGAAGAGTTTAAGTTTGGATCTATAACAAATTGGGAGATAGAAGAGAAGTGGGATTTCGGCATCTGCCCAAATCAATCGAGAGAAAAATAAAAATGAAAAGTTATACTTACCAGGAGATTCGACTATAACCCAAAAGAAAGAGATAGATTCGGCACCTCAAAGAGATTAGCACACGTGAGAAGAGAAGAAGAAAATAGACTAAGGGTATTCAGCTAAACACTTGAAAGAAGAGAAGAGAAAACTCAACAAAGTTTCAGCTTTTGATGATGGTAGAGATGGAGAAGAAAATGGAATAGGAATGATTTTGACAAAGGAGAATGAAAGAGATTTCGGCACAAGGGGATTTGAAAGAAGGAAGACAGATACCGAATAAAAATGAAAATGTTGGTTTCGGCTCTTCAAAAGAAATGGCAAGGTTAGTTCGGCCGATTACAATAGTTGCCAAAAGAGAAAAGAAAGAAATGCCAATGAGGTCTCGGTTTTTGGCACCAAACAAAAATGAAGAAGCCTTCTAAGCTAGCCGACCCGAGGGCTGAGGATCGGCACGTTTATGATGAAAGGGTTATTTGCGCAAACACCCCCTCCGCTTTTGCGATACATTTTAATTAAGTCCTATTTCATCTTCTTTATTTTTTAATTTTGCCGCGAAGCTTCTATTTTGTTCCAGTTTGGTCCTTAGGCCGTTTTAAAAGTCAAAAGCTGGAACGGTGCCATTTTGAGATGGGTCAGACCTACCCGACCCGAACCGCCTAGGATCCGCGTGTTTTTGGACTGAGGGTCTATTTGCGCCCTCAGTCCTTTCGCTTGTGAGGCGATTTTTTATTGGGTCCCTCCTTTATTTTTTTTCTTTCCTTCCGAATTGCCCCTTTTATTTTATTTTATTTTTAATTTAATCCTTGGCCTAGCAAGCTGAAACGCAGCGCATAAAGACCAAGGATATTTTTCCAATAGGTCCTTGGAGGTTTCAGATCATTGCAGCACGGTCCTTGTCCGTTTTTTATTTATTATTTTTTATTTACGACTTTTAATTTTATTTTAATAACGATTAAGTCCCTTTTATTTTACTTTTATTCTTTATTTATTCGTTCACTTATTTATTAAATTGTTTGGCTATTTGTTATTTTTTGCTTTATTCATTTTGTTTATTTACTTATTTTGCTATTTATATTGTTTATTTATTTATTCATTTATTTTTCATTCTCATATATCGTGATTTGTTATGTTTTTATTTTCTTTATTTATTTAAATTATGCTTCTATTATTTTATCATTTCATTTTTATCATTATTTTATCATCACTTATTCCTTTATTATTTGATCCCATTATTTGTTTGTTATCATTTATATATATATATGTACGTATGTATGTATTTTTATTTTTGTATTTTTTTCTTCTTGAATTTCTAATAGGTTCATATTTTCAGCTTAGTGTGTTCTTATTATCATTATTATTTGTTTTGTTGATAAAATTGTTATCATCATTAATGTTTTTTAGTAATGTTGTTATGGCATGCATGTTGGTTATTATTTATTATCATGATCTTTATGTTTTATTAATTTATTAAATTCATGTCGCATAATTGTTCTTTAAACGCGATATTTTCACGTTAACCGCACTCGAATATGAGATTTTTGTTTTGAAATAACCATTTACCTCATGTTCTAAGGTTCGAAAGAAATCATAACCTAACTTATCGGGTTTCAAATTTTCTCGTCGAATCTAAAGAACATATCATTTTCTTTTTACAATCAAAGCATAAAAGATAAATAAAAATTGATTCTCGGGAATTTGAAAACGTTGTGTCCTAACTTACTGGATGTGACATTTCGTTATCCTGGGATAAAGATTTCTTATAACAAAGGCAATATTCTGAATTTGGAATCTCGAAAAAATCGTGCCCTAACTTACTGGATTCCGGTTTTTTTTCATTTGACCCAAATAATTGAATATCCTTCTCAATATGAGTTGTAAAAATTGAAAGACAAGCTCAATTTCGGGAACTCGAAATGTCGTACCCTAACTTACTAGGCATGACATTTTACTTCTTCGAAATAAGAAGGTTATAGCATCCATTTAATTTTTTCAAGTTTTCTTTTAAATAAAGAGGATCGTATTTTTAAATCTTTTTAAATTTTTGACATTAATACATTTATCAATCAAGTCAGTACCAATTTTGGGCGTGACAAGGGTGCTAATCCTTCCTCGCACGTAACCGACTCTCGAACCCGTTTTCTCAAATTTCGTAGACCAAAAAAACTGTTTTAGTAAGCCAAAATGTTTTATTAAAATGAAGGTGATTCGATCACACCTAATAAAGATCGATGGCGACTCTCTTTTTTTATTTTCATTTTCAAAACCAAAGTCAACCCCCTTTTTTACAAAAAAAAAATGGTTTCGACAGCTTGGCGACTCCGTTGAGAACTAAAAAGAGAGTCAAGCCGTGAATTTGATTATTTTCTGTCTTTTTGTCGAAAAATTGAAAATCCGATTTGAAAAATTACAATCGTGTTATTGCATTTATTGTTATTTCATATGATTACTGTGGTTTGAGTCTTGTAGAATACTTTTGCATCATATCGCATGACCGCTGGGTCACACTCTTTTAAGTGGAAGTGAAAAGCTACTCCTTCGTGAGGTTTTCACCTCCGTGCAGGATAGTGGATCGCTTTCAGGATACATCCGTACCTATGTCTTCGTGAGATTTTCATCTCCGTGCAGCCATAGGGAAATGTGTCCCCCTGAACCGAACTCGGTCCGTATGAGCCTATAATGGGTGAGGATCAAGGAATCTGCTGGTTCAGGTACCTCAACTTTAGAACCAAACCGCATATAGAAAGCCTTAGGAGCCCACCCTAGGAAGAGCTACGCTAAACCTTACCAGGTCACCCAGATAGGTGCTTGTTTGTTTTTTTCTTTTCCTTTTTATTTTTCATGCTTTGAATTTTGTTTCTGTATATTGTACTGACATTTTGTGTTTTATCTTTGTTATTTTGCATGCATTTTCATATTTAAGAGGAGTCGATTCGGGTTCGATTGCTAAATTAGAAAGTTGGTCATGGAAAACGACTTTCTTGATAAGGTGGAAGATAATGCGACTGTCTGAACTTGGTCAGAAGCAACACAATTAGAGAAGGGGGATAGTTTAGCTGCGGGGCATGTATTAAAGTTATGGGACTACACTTGTATTAGTGTTACGCAAAATAATCTTCAAGAGTTAAAAGCAATATGGGATCAGTGGAACGATGAGACCAAGAGGTTGTTCTACCATAATTAGGTAGACGAGAAGTTATTTCGAGCCCTCACTTAGTACTGGAACCCCGCATATAGTTGCTTCACCTTTAGGAGAGTGGATTTGGTACTCACCATAGAAGAATACAAAGCTCTACGGCATTGTCCGAGGGTTCATGTTGATAGAATATATTCGAGAGCTGCATATGTCCCAGCCTTCTGGAAGAAGTTGATGAGCATTACGGGAATGAGTGAGCAGTAGATTACAGATAGAATTAAGCAAAAAGGCGAGTGTAAGTGCATCCCGTGGAGGAATTTGAGGGATCTGATTTTAACTCATCCTGATATGAATGAGAGAGTTGATGTTTTTGCATTGAGCATTTACAGATTGATGCTATTCCCTAAGGCTTTAGGACATGTAGATGAAGCGGTCACAGATTTCTTCGACCGAACAGTAAAGGGATCATGCCAATTCCTACAATCTTTGCCGAGACTTTTAGGTCATTGAATGCAAGTAGAAGATCCGGAGAGGGCAGGTTCGTAGGGTGCATACAGTTGTTGTTGGTTTGGTTTCACAGCCACTTCTAGAGGGTGGATAAAATTTCTTATCGAGTCTTTACTGATAACTATTCCTCAATGAAAGAGATAGCAGCAATACCAAAAAGAGACGACGTGTCAGAAGAGAATTGGATGGCACTTCTCCAAAATCTTCAAGAGGAGGATATCGAATGGAGAGCTCCATAGTTCGTGCCTAATGAAATCCTGTTCCGATGCGAGAGTTTTGATTGGGTCCCTTTGCTCGAAATTTGGGGAGCCATTGGTTATGCTCCTTTACTTGTACTAAGACAATACGAATCAAGGCAAGTTATACCAGCAACACATGGTCTAGCGCAATGTGAGTTCCCATATAAAGGAGATAATTACAAGAAAAGAATCAAGGAGATTTCCACTGCTTGGGATCAGATTCGTCGGATGAAAAAGTTGACGGTAGGATCAAAAACTACTCTTGGGTATAGTGGATGGCTCAGCAGAAGGATTAATGACAACATCCCGGGGCCAAGTTTGGATGGCGTACGATTGATGGAAGAGTACTTACAGGTAGTCCCATCAGAATTGGAGATAATAAAACAAGATTTTGAAAAGAGGAATCGGGAGCTGAAGAAGAGGATAGAGCAATTGGAGGCCGAGAAGCAAAGGAAAGGAAAAAATAAAGTTGAGGAAGACTTGGATAGTTTGAAGATGGACTACAAGAAATTGCGTCTATCGATGAGAACCACCGGTTTGGGGAAGACTTCAGAGCAGTGGCGGATTCAAGCGAAAAGGACCAAAGCTGATTAATGGAAGAGAAAATTCCAAGAGGCTCAAGCTCAGAGGGAGGCTCTAGAAATGAGTCTATCAAAAGCTCAAAATGACAAATAGGAGTTAAAGGCCAGAGTGGCAGAGCTTGAAAAAGCACTTTACCAACATAGAAATCGGAATTATGTAGTTGAACTAAGGGTAAGTTTGAGCAAGATTGAAGAGATGAAAGGAAGAATAGAAGAGCTAGAGTCTGCTTTGCAAAGTTGTGAGCTTCGGGTAGAGCTTCTTGAAGTAAATGAGGAGCGTTGGAAGGAACATCTTCATCATCCTCAGAGTCAAGTTAGGGACCGAGATTACATTATGGGCGAAGCCATGGCTCAAATCCGGGAGATAGCTGACCATCTACAAACCTTGACAGTTCGAGCCGATACGCTAAGTGTGAAATGCGAGCTAGAATCAGATAGGGGTCAGGAGCTAGCTTTGTTGCTTAGGAAGGTTAAAACTTTGAGCGTTAGGGCAAAGCTGTATTTGTAATCTATTTTATGTAAAGAGCTTTGATTTCTAATAAATTTTTCTAAATGGAATTAAATCAGAATCGGCGTCTTTTGCATTTCATGCATCCGCGTTGCATTACATCATATGCATTAAAGTTCACTAAAATTTTCTAATTAATTAAAATTTATTTCAGTAACATGGAAACCCACAAAAATCCACCAACTACATATCACTACAATACCTACCGCAAAACGAAAGCAATGGATCAAAGACTAGAAAGATTAGATCATATGCAAATGGATATGGAAGATCAATTGGAAGCACAGATGCAAAAACAATTAGCAAAAATGCAACAAGATATGAGGGATCAGATACTCGAATCCCAAAGGAATATGATGAACCAGCAGGCCCATCTATTGTCCGGAGGACCCAACAAAGGAAAAAGCCTTGTGACCAATCCTGGTGATGACAATGAAAAACCTCCCTATCTTCCGAGTTTTACCCCAATGTACACCTAAGCGCAACCGGATGCATACCCTCAAATGGTACCTGTCACCATCAGGTTCCAGTACCAAGCCGGTACATCAACACCAATGAATTTTCCAACGAGCTCGGGCTCCAATCTAGGAGATAATCCAACTAATCCCGTTGTCCCCGACCTCGATGATTTTTAGCAAAAATAGAGAAGGCGAGAGTAGGTGTGTCTAAACAACTTGAAGACCGGTGTAGATGGCTAGAAGAGAAGTTTAAAGCAATGGAGAATGCAGACTACCATGGCGAGGTTAATGCTAAGGACTTGAGCTTGGTCCCAGATCTAATACTCCCACAAAAATTCAAGACGCTGGAGTTTGAGAAATATAATGGAACTAGCTACCCTGAAGCTCACATTATGATGTTCTATTTGAAGATGATAGGATATGTCAACAATGATCAGTTGTTAATTCACTTCTTTCAAGACAGCTTGATCGGATCTACGGCCAAGTGGTACAACCAGCTAAGCCGTGCTCAAATTAATTCATGGAAGGATTTGGCACTGGCTTTTATGAAACAATATGGCCACGTAACGGACATAACACCAGACAGAATTACATTGCAAAACATGAAGAAGAAGTCAAGTGAGAGCTTCAGATAGTATGCCCAGAGGTGGAGAGAGGTAGCTACACAAGTCCAGCCCCCTCTCCTAGAGAAGGAAATGACCATGCTTTTTATCAACACACTGAAGGCTCCATTCATCAACCACATATTGAGGAGTGCTACTAAGAGCTTCTCAGACATAGTGATGTCTGGAGAGATGGTAGAGAATGCAATCCGGAGCGGGAAGATAAACATGGGAGAAAGCGCCAGGAGACCGGGTCCGAGAAAGAAGGACAACAAAGTGAACAATGTGAGCGCGTACAACAAGGGCTATTCAAAGTCGATTACTGTTGGCTTACCAAAGACATTAATCACTAGTTTTCAAGCCCCTCCGAGGCAGAAATCGAATCAGAGGCCGAACATAGAGAAACTCCAGTTTACGCCCATCCCGATGACGTATAAGGAGCTATACCAAAGTTTATTCGATGCGCATGTTGTATCCTCTTTCTACCTAAAGCCAATGCAACCTCCATATCCTAAATGGTATGACACAAATGCCCAGTGTGAATATCATGCAGGAATTACGAGGCATTTGATAGAGAACTCCACCGCTTTCAAGAAATTAGTCGAAAGGTTCATCAAAATGGGCATCGTAAAATTTGATGATCAATCTAGTGCAGAAAATCCATTACCCAACCACGCTGATAAGGGGGTAAATGCGATTATCAAAAATGTCGGTGGGAAAATTAAGATGGAAATTGCAGAAATAAAAACCCCGATGAGAGAAGTCTGGAAAAAGATGGTAGAAAGAGGGTTGATTAGGAAAGACTCGAGGAACGGGTCCCGAAAAGGAAAAAAATTATTGCGAGTTTCATGATGAAGTAGATCACGAGATTCAGGAATGTAATGAATTCAGGGCTTTAGTACAGGGTCTAATAGACAAAAAAGAGCTCGAATTCTTCGAGTATGTTGAAGAACCAGAGGTATGTGCCTCTGAAGGAAGATCGACAAAGAGAGACTATGAGCCCAATCATCCAGTAGTAATCATCTCATGACCGAGAAACAATGAAGCTGGAGTACAAATGGCACCAAGGGTCATAATCGAAAAAACTATGGCTTTTCCTTACAAGGATAGCAAGAAGGTTCCATGGAATTATGATTGTAACGTGACCATTCCGGGAGAAGAGAGCCTGATCAGCGCTTCGAAAGAAGGTTGAGAGGTTGGTTTCTATACACGAAGAGGGAAGCGCTATGCAGGAGCTGAGCTTGTTAAAGGGAAAACCCCATGGCTGAACAAAATGGAGAAAAGACGGTCATGTCCAAATCACCAGTCAAAGAGCCAGTAACTGAGAATGAGGCTAGAGAATTTCTAAAATTCTTAAAGCACAGCGAGTACAGTGTTGTAGAATAGTTGCATAAGCAACCGGCTCATATCTCAGTGCTAGCTTTACTTTTAAGTTCGGAGGTACATCGTGATGCATTAATGAAAGTGCTAAATGAAACCTATGTCGCCAATGATATCTCTCTAAACAAGCTGGACCGGCTGGTCAGCAACATAAGCGCTAACAACTTCATCTTCTTTAACAATGATGAGATACCTCTAGGGGGTATGGGATCCACAAAGGCCTTACATATCACTACCCGCTGCAAAGGGTATACGCTGCCAGGGGTACTGATTGACAACGGATCTGCATTAAACGTCTTGCCCCTATCCATGCTAAATAGGTTGCCCGTAGATAGCTCTCACATGAAAACCTGTCAAAACATAGTGAGAGCATTCGACGGGACCAAAAGAAGGGTGATAGGGAGAATTGAGATACCCCTCTTGATCAGCCCAAATACATACGAAGTGGACTTCCTGGTGATGGATATGAAGCCCTCCTATAATTGCTTGTTAGAGAGGCCTTGGATTCATACTGCTGGAGCAGTACCGTCATCGCTACACCAGAAGCTAAAGTTGGTAGCTGAGGGTCGGCTGGTAACAATAAATGCAGAGGAGGATATTACCGCATCCGTAACCAGCGACGCACTGTATGTAAGGACAGATGATGAAGCGCTAGAATGTTCATTCCGATCGTTAGAATTTGTGAATGCAACCTTCATCATCGAAGGGAATAAGATCCTGGTACCCAGAATATCCAAAACCACAAAGATGGGTCTGAAACTCATAGTGGGTAGGGGAGCCTTGCCTGGAAGAGGACTTGGAAGATGCCTGCAAGGAAAGGCCGAGGCACCAATGTTGAAGGACAAACGAGATCGCTACGGTCTAGGGTTTAAGCCAGACGCCAAGCAAAGAAAAAAGGAGATAGAGAAGAAACAAGAAAGGAGAATGGCAAGACTGAACGGGGGAGAAATCGAGTGGGAACCGATGACCTTTCCCCTCATATCCAAAAGTTTCATATCAGGAGGAACCACTCAACCGATAGGAAAATGACAAGAAAGGAAACTGCGGAAGAAATGTTAAGATGCTTGAGCATCAACGCCATATCCGAAAAAGGAATGGGGGAAGAGAATCTATCAAATATCCGCCCCTATGTACCTGGAAGCATTTTGAACAATTGGACTGCGGAAGAGATTCCTGTAGTTTTTAGAGCCAATACAGAGTAATGTTCAAAACGCGCTTATTGCTCCAAGCCTAAGAGCGATAAGAGTCCTTTGTGAAATAGGCATATGTCCTAAATCTTTTCTTCAATAAAAATGCATTTTTTGTGTATCATTTCGAGCAAATATTCTTTTATTCTTTTCATTCATAATCATACCATACAAAAATTATTCTTCGATTCTTTTATTTCATGGATGTTTTTTTCTTTATCCCTATAACAGGTCTTCAGATATCAATGATATGAGTGACATTACTACTGACTCAGAATCTCCTTTTAAACAAGATTTGTGCACGGAAGATTCCCAAGATCTTGAAGATGTTCGAGACTGTAGTTTACCTCCTAATTTGTTGAGGATGGTAGAACAGGATGAGAAGCAAATCTTACTTCATAAAGAGTCAGTGGAAATTGTAAGCCTTGGAGATGAAAAGGACGTAAAGATAGGAGCCTACATTGCTGCGGAAACGAAGCAAGACCTCATTGAATTACTCTACGAATTTAAGGATGTCTTTGCTTGGTCATATCAAGACATTCCCGGGCTAAGTACTGATATCGTGGTACATCGACTCCCCATAAAGGAAGAATGCAAGCCGATTTAACAGAAACTCCAGAGGATGAGGCCCGATGTTTTGCTAAAAATAAAAGAAGAAGTCAAGAAACAATTCAATGCCAGGTTCTTACAAGTGGTTAAATACTCAGAATGGGGAGCTAACATTGACCCTGTCCCTAAGAAAGATGGAAAGGTACGAATGTGCATAGATTACAGAGACCTGAACAAGGCCAGCCCAAAAGACAACTTCCCATTGATTGGCATTGATACCTTAGTGGATAATACAACAGGCTACTCATTGTTCTCCTTCATGGATGGATTCTCTGGATACAATCAGATAAAGATGCATCTTGAAGACATGGAAAAGACCACATTCGTGACTTTATGGGGAACTTTTTACTATAAGATGATGCCATTCGGATTAAAGAATGTGAGGGCAACATACCAAGAGCCATGGTAACCCTGTTTCATAACATGATGCACCAGAAAATTGAAGTTTACGTCGATGACATGATTGCAAAATCTCGAACGAAAAAAGAACATATACAAGTTTTGAGGAAATTGTTCTTGAGGTTGAGAAAATTCCAGCTGAAGCTTAATCCAACAAAGTGTACTTTTGGGGCTAGATCAAGAAAATTACTAGGTTTTATAGTTAGCGAGACGGGAATTGAGATCAACCCAGATAAAGTCAAGGCTATACAAGAGTTGCCTCCGCCGCGCACTCAAAAGGAAGTTTGAGGCTTCCTAGGAAGACTAAATTACATTGCCCGGTTCATTTCACAACTAACTGAGAAATGCGACCCCATATTCCATCTCCTTAAGAAACACAACCCAGGCGTTTGGGATGAAGAGTGCCATAAAACTTTCAATAAGGTCAAACATTACCTATCCAATGCCCCAGTACTGATGCCACCTAACCCAGATAGACCACTGATACTATACTTAGCAGTATTCGAGAATTCCGTGGGATGCGTGCTTGGTCAACATGACAAGTCAGGAAGAAAAGAAAGAGCAATATACTATCTCAGTAAGAAGTTCACTGAATGTGAGACAAGATACTCTCCAATCAAGAAGTTATGTTGCGCTTTGATTTAGACAACTCGAAGGTTGAGACAGTACATGTTGTACCACACGACTTGGCTTATCTCAAAGTTGGACCCTTTGAAGTACATGATGGAGTCGACTGCCCTGAATGGAAGGATGGCCCGATGGCAAATTCTTTTTTCCGCATTTGACATACTCTATGTGAACTAGAAGGCAGTTAAAGGAATCGCAATAGCCGACTTTCTCACTAGTAGAGCTCTAAAGGATTACGAGCCTTTGAACTTTGATTTCCCAAATGAAGATCTGATGTATGTTGCAACCACCGAAGAAGACTCACAAAAAAGTCATTCTTGGAAGCTAAACTTTGACGGTGCCTCAAACGCTATGGGTAATGGAATTGGAGCAGTCTTGGTATCCCCAAACGGAGATCATTATCCCTTTACTAGCAAACTAGATTTCGATTGCACGAATAATATGGCAGAATACGAAGCATGCATCATGGGCATCCGTGCAGCCATAGAATGTAAGATCAAAGTACTAGAGGTTTATGGAGATTCTGCTTTGGTAATCTATCAACTCAAAGGAGAATGGGAGAAAAGAGATCCTAAGTTAATCAAGTATCGAAAGTTGGTTCTTGAGTTAATTGAGGATTTTGACGACATCACTTTCTATGATCTCCCACGAGATAAAAATCAGATGGCTGATGCCTTAGCTACTTTAGCTTCGATGGTCAGAGTGAAAAAATAAGAGGATGTGCAGCCTATCCAGATGAGTATTTATGAAACTCCAGCTCATTGTTGCAACATCGAAGAAGAAGAAGAAGAAAAGGATGATCACCATTGGTACAACGATATATTACGATATGTGAAGAATCATGAATACCCCAGCCAAGCAACTGAGAATGATAAAAGGACGTTGAGGAGGTTGGCCAATGACTATTTCTTGGATGGGGAGATCCTATACAAAAGGAGAAAAGATCAGGTGCTACTAAGATGCGTAGACGCTGTTGAGGCTAAACAAATCTTAGAAGAGGTCCATGAGGGTGCTTGCAGGACACATGCCAATGGTTTTACAATGGCCAGGCAGATCATGAGATTCAGGTATTATTAGTCCACCATGGAAGGAGATTACATCAATTACGCCAAGAAATGCCACAAGTGTCAAATTTACGGAGATAAAATCCACGTACCGCCTTCACCTCTTCATCTTATGACTTCTCCTTGGCCTTTCTCCATGTGGGGCATGGATGTCATTGGGCCAATTTCGCCTAAGGCTTCTAACGGGTATCGATTCATCTTCGTGGTCATCGATTACTTTACCGAGTGGGTAGAAGCTGCTTCATATGCCAATGTCACGAAATCAGCAGTCAGTAAATTCTTAAAGAAAGAGATTATATATCGATACGGAAGGCCAGAAAGGATCATATCTGACAACGCATTAAATTTGAACAACAACACGATATCAGACGTCTGCAGTCAGTTTAAGATCAAACATCATAACTCATCACCATATCACCCAAAAATGAATGGTGCAGTAGAGGCGGCCAATAAGAATATCAAAAAGATCGTGGGGAAAATGAGTGAGACTTATAAAGATTGGCATGTGAAGCTACAACTCGCCTTCTATGCCTATCGAACATCCGTCAGAACCTCAGCTGGGGCAACGCCTTTCTCTTTAGTTTATGGAATTGAGGCAGTTTTACCCATTTAAGTGGAAATTCCCTCTCTTCGAGTTTTGACAGAAGTAAAGTTGGATGAAGTGGAATGGATCCAATCCCAATATGATCAGCTAAATTTGATTGAAAAAAAAAAGGTTAAAAGCTATCCGTCATGGTCAGATATACCAAAAGCGAACGATGCGAGCTTACAACAAAAAGGTTCGTCCTAGAGAATTCCAAGAGAGAGACCTACTGTTGAAAAAGAACTTGCCCATACAGAAGGATTTTAGAAGGAAATGGATGCCAAATTGGGAAGGACCTTATGTGGTAAAGAAGGCCATTTTTGGAGGAGCGCTGATTCTGACGGAGATGGATGGTAAAAGCTTGCCCAATCCTATGAATTCAGACTCAATTAAGAAATATTTCACCTAAAAAGAAGAGAGGAAGAGAGGCCAAGGTGAAAACTCGTAAAGAGCACCTTGAGACCAAAGGGGTCTTGAATTGAAAACCCACAAAAAGGGCAATTCAAATCTTGATCAAGAATGGGGCATGTGGTAGTCTTGCTATTCCTGAATGAACAAGGAAAAGAGATTCTACGTCTTGAAGCATCAATAAAGTGCTTTGGATCTCCAAAACACACATCGAGCTCAAAAGGGTCTTCAGGAAGTTAGTACAGAGAAACTCATGCTATGATATCCGGGGCACCTACTTTCATATTATTCACTTTGTATTTAAGCAAGTTTGCTATGTTGAAAAATCTATTCATTTCAAGTCTTGTTCCTCATAAACTTCGATCCTGTCCATTTCTACAATCTTTTTTGAGTATTTTTACATTGAAATAATGATTAACAGACTAATGATATTCAAGTAAAGGGAGTTTTGCATATTACTCTGAAAGGTTTTCTAAAAAGATACAAAGATCTGAGAACTGGTTCACTATTCAACAGCTAACCAAACTTAGGGGTTGGAAACATTTGAGAATAGATAATCAGAATGATGACTATTTCTTTGAATTTTCTGTTAAAGATACCAGCTTAACAAAAAGACATGGTAACACGTCAGTAATAAAACTTGGACGAACATCGAGCAATGATAACCTAAACATTAAAAAGGGATCATTCTCATGCATTCATGTAAATATCATCCATACACATCCAATTAGGAGCATTTGATTCATACAGATCATGACATCCTAATCATTTGGCATAAACATAAGCATAAGAAATCGAGTCTACAGGACATATCCCCTAGAGGACAGTGTAGCAATATCGAAGACAGCGAATCTCATCTCCATGAAGCAGCAGAGTAGATTTAAGCCATTAGTCTTATCTCCCTGAAGTTGTAGTGGAGCAGATTGAAGACAGTTAATCCTATCTCCTTGAAGTTATAGTGGAGGGATTAAAACGACGAATCTTATACCTCTGAAGTTGCAGTAGGTCAGATTGAATTTACCATACAAGTTTTATCTCCCTGAAGTTGCAGTGGAGCAGACTGAAGATAGTGAATCTTATTTCCCTGAAGTTGCAGTGGAACAGATTGAAGCTATAAATTACAGATCTTATCTATCTGAAGTTACAGTAGAGCAGATCAAAATAAACCTTATCTCCCTGAAGTTGCAGTGGAGCAGGTTGAAGTTACAAGTCTTATCTCCCTGAAGTTGCAGTGGAACAGACTGAAGATAGTGAATCTCATTTCCTGAAATTGCAGTGGAACATATTGAAGCTATAAATCACAGATCTTATGTCTCTGAGGTTGCAGTAGAGCAGATCATGGCAAACCTTATCTCCCTGAAGTTGTAGTGGAACAAGTTGAAATCACAAGTCTTACCTCTCTGAAGTTGCAGCGGAGCAGGCTGAAGATAGTTAATCCTATCTCTCTGAAGTTGCAGTGGAGTGGATTAAAACGATGAATCCTATACCTCTGAAGTTGCAGTAGGTTGGATCAAATCTACCATAGTGAATCTTATCTTCCTGAAGTTACAGTTAAGCAGATTGAAGCCACCAGCCTTATCTTCCTGAAGTTGCAGAGAAGCAGGTTGAAATTACCAATTCATATCTCTTTGAAGTTCCAGCAGAGAATATCGAAGCAACAAATCTCTTCTCCCTGAAATTACATTTGAGCAGATCGAAGTATCAATTCCTACACCCCTAAAGATGCGGTGGAATAGAAGGAGGCTACTTGAAGAAAAGAAGCGTCAACAAGTCAAGATTCGGCAAAACCGGGCAAAATTGGTCTTTTTAAAGTCTTTGCTCCATTCTTGTTACACGACAACGAGCAACGATGGGCAGCTGTAAGGACCAATTATTGCCCGGGCCCAAATCAGAAACAAAAACAACAAAAATAAAAGTCCAAAAAAATCCTATAGTCCATTACAAATACTAGGGCTTGATTAGCCCAAATTTCTCTGTGGCCCGAAAACTAAAATTAGAAGAAGCTAGGTTTTTTTTGAAACCCTAGTGTCGTAGGCTTCCCTCGATTGTCATGCCCGCGCCTCATCCAAAGGCGCCTTGTCTCGAGACTCCCTCCTGACGCGCCCTTTGCACCTTGCACAGAAATGGCAAAATCGCCTTTCCTCCACTCCGTTGACCCTCGAAGATATCTGTAAAGAACAAAGAAAATAGCAGCACGAATACAGCAGTAGAGATAGAAGCAGGGATGAAAGTAATATTGTTTTTTCATTTTCATTCGGCTATATAAAAACCGAAAACAACAATGTAATATGACCACGCACATAGAGCGAAATATAAAAAAATCTAATATCAAATACAAGAACAGAAATTCAAAAACAAAATATCAAAGGTGCTTCTATTTTCTTTTTTTCTTTTCTTTCTTATGCTTTTCGAGAAAATAAATAAAAAAATAACAAAAATCTCACCCCCAACGTTCTTCTCCTCCTCCGTCGTAGTTGCTAGCGCTGAATACCCAAGAACCCTTCTGGGTTATGATGAGGATTCAAAGGGGCAACAAAAAGGACGTATTTTAACCATTTTTATAAAATACGGTCCGATCTTTAAAAAAAAGAATAGGAAAATGAACTGAAAAGGGAACGAAAGGGGCCGATTTTTCACCTCCGGCCATCGTATACGGCAGAGGACCGTCGATGGCGCAAGAAGGTCTAAACCCTAGCAGAGAAAGGAAAGGAAGGGCCTCTGCTTCTTTTGCTTTTTTTAAAGAATAGTAGTAGTAAATAAAAAAACGAAGAAGAAAATCTGCTTTTATAAAGAGCCTAAAACGACATCATTTAGGGCCGGTGTCAATGGCCTCAAAACGGTGCCGTATGGTGCTAACCCGTGTGCGACCCGACCCGAGGGCTGAGGATCCGCGCGTTTATGATGAAAGGGTTATTTGCGCAAGCACCCCCTCCGCTTTTGCGATACATTTTAATTAAGTCCTATTTCATTTTCTTTATTTTTTTAATTTTGCCACGAAGCTTCTATTTTGTTCCAGTTTGGTCCTTAGACCATTTTAAAAGCCAAAAGCTGGAACGGCGCCGTTTTGAGATGGGTCAGACCTACCCGACCCGAACCGCCTAGGATCCGCGTGTTTTTGGACTGAGGGTCTATTTGCGCCCTCAGTCCTTTCGCTTGTGAGGCGATTTTCGATTGGGCCCCTCCTTTATTTTTGTTTCTTTCCTTCCGAATTGCCTCTTTTATTTTATTTTATTTTTAATGTAATCCTTGGCCTGGCAAGCTGAAACGCAGCGCATAAAGACCAGGGATATTTTCCCAATAGGTCCTCAGAGGTTTCAGATCATTGCAGCACGGTCCTTGTCCGTTTTTTTATTTATTATTTTTTATTTACGTCTTTTAATTTTATTTTAATAACGATTAAATCCCTTTTATTTTACTTTTATTCTTTATTTATTCGTTCACTTAGTATTTATTATTTTTTACTTTATTCATTTTGTTTATTTACTTATTTTGCTATTTATATTGTTTATTTATTTATTCATTTATTTTTCATTCTCATATATCGTGATTTGTTATGTTTTTATTTTCTTTATTTATTTAAATTATACTTCTATTATTTTGTCATTTCGTTTTTATCATTATTTTATCATCACTTATTCATTTATTTATTATTCGATCCCATTATTTGTTTGTTATCATATATATATATATGTATATTTTTGTATTTTTGTATTTTTTCTTCTTGAATTTCTAATAGGTTCATATTTTCAGCTTAGTGTGTTCTTATTATCATTATTTTTTGTTTTGTTGATAAAATTGTTATCATCATTAATGTTTTTTAGTAATGTTGTTACGGCATGCATGTTGGTTATTATTTATTATAATGATCTTTATGTTTTATTAATTTATTAAATTCATGTCGCATAATTGTTCTTTAAACGCGAGGTTTTCACGTTTAACCGCACTCGAATATGAGATTTTTGTTTTGAAATAATCATTTACCTCATGTTCTAAGGTTCGAAAGAAATCGTATCCTAACTTACTGGTTTCGATTTTTCTCGTCGAATCTAAAGAATCTACCATTTTCCTTTTACAATCAAATCATAAAAGATAAATAAAAATTTATTCTTGGGAATTCGAAAACGTTGCATCCTAACTTACTGGATGTGACATTTCCTTATCTCGGGATAAGGATTTCTTATAACAAAGGCAATATCCTGAATTTGGAATCTCGAAAAAATCTTGCCCTAACTTACTGGATTCCGGTTTTTTTCATTTGACCCAAATAATTGAATATCCTTCTTAATATAAGTTGTAAAAATTGAAAGACAAGCTCAATTTCGGAAACTCGAAATATCGTACCCCAACTTACTGGGCGTGACATTTTACTTCTTCGAAATAAGGTCATAGCATCCATTTTAAGTTTTTTAAGTTTTCTTTTAAATAAAGAGGATCGTATTATTAAATCTTTTCAAATTTTCGACATTAAGACATTTATCAATCAATTTAGTACCAATTTTGGGCGTGACGAGGGTGATAATCCTTCTTCGCACGTAATCGACTCCTGAACCCGTATTCTCGAATTTTGTAGACCAAAACACTGTTTTAATAAGCCAAAACGTTTTATTAAACTAAAGGTGATTCGATCACACCTAATAAAGATCGATGGCGACTCCCTTTTTTCATTTTTATTTTTAAAATCAAAGTAGACTCGTTTTTTTAAAAAAAATTGTTTCCACAGTGATGATTCCTTTTTTTTTTTTTTTTAACTTTTTGGGGTTTGACAGCATATGTTTGAGATCTTGATGATCGGCAACCATTGTGTTTGACAATACGCCATTGTTGCTCTATCTCTAATTACTTTTCTTCTTCGAAAAGAAATCTCTTTTTGTCAGAAAAGAAATATTAGATGAATTTTTACCTTGATTACTTTTATTAATAAAAAAACCTCAAATTTAAGATTACTTAATTGAATATTGGATATGTTAATTATCTATTATTTGATTATTAGATAATTTTTATTGTTTAATTAATAAAATGTAAAAGAATACGGACTTTAAAAAATTATAGAATAGTCAATCGAGTTATCATTTTTGTTATTTTTAGTCCAAAACCGTTAAAACACTAATACGGCCGTTAATTTGATTGATTTGCTTCCTTTTCATTGTTTCCCAGGGATTAAATTGCCAAGTTCTTTTTTCTGGGCTTTTCTCTACAAGTAAGTTCTTCTTGGTTTTTTTGTTGGTTGCATATTAACTGTTGTTTGGTTGTCGAGAAAATTTTGAATGTTAGTATTGAACTTTGCATCTTAAAAAATATTGGGACTTTTAGTCATGTTTGAGCTGTTGAGTGGACAACAATTAATGGATTTCAATTTCTTTTAAGTTTTAACTTTTAGAATGACTAAATTAGATTCCATATCATGTTATGTTTTGTTTAAACAATTATTTTTATTAAACAAACAAGGAAAAAAAATGTTAAAAAAGAATGAAAAGTCAGCAAATAAATAGATTATTTTAATGATTGTGCTTTTTGACTCTGGTTTAATCAAGTTAATGTAGATATATATACTTTTTTTACTGAGAAATTTTTTGTTTGAATTGATGAGATTTCGAGGCAGCTAGGAAAAATGGGCTAAAAAATGAATATAAACCCATTATTCATATTCTTACTGAGGATAGTTTTCACATCCATAGTTGCTGAACAGTTAAAAATAAACAAGCATTCTAGATTTCATTCAACATATTCATCACTCAAGGTTTCTCAAATGGAGCAAGGTAGACTCTGTTTGCAACACTTTGGTTAGTGTGGCATGCAACAGTGACCATTTCAGGGTTATAGGTCAGCAAAAGTTAGCCGACAATGGAAAAGCAGCTGAACCAGAAAGAACTGGTGAAGCTACCGTGCAAACACCAAAGGAAAAAAAAAAAAAAAAGGGAAGACCAAGAAGAACTTACTTGCAGAGAAAAGCCCAGCAAAAAATTGAAGAACTTGGTGGTTTAATCCCTGGAAAACAATGAAAAGGAAGCAAAGCAATCAAATTAACGGCCACATTAGTGTTTTAACGGTTTTGGACTAAAAAAATTACTTGAGTCATCATATTATAACTTTTTAAAGTTAAATGATTCAACAAAAAAATTACTAATAATCAAGTAATCATTTATATAATTTACCCAATGTAAAAACATATTTAATTAAACTCTCCTGCATACGGATTTTAACAGCTTACTATACAATAAAATTCCAATAAAGCATTAGAGCCGTAACATATACAATGCTGCGATTTAAGATAATGTGAAATTTCTTTGTTTTTAAAGTAAGATTATGTGAATCTTACTCAAAAAATGGATTTTGATAGAGAAGAGGGTTTAGTATTGTTTGCAGCTATCTTTCAATCGATTTCATATGTTGTTTTCTTTTGAACCAAAAAGAAAAATTAAGATTATGTGAATATTTTTGTGATCTAAATTTCGCAACACAACATACTGAAACAATCACGAAGTGGAGCCAGACACACTGGTTTCCCCGGCAAATAACGTTATAGGGAACGCAGAGCTGTAGGCTGCTTTAGAATTTTTTAGAATATTTTGAATTTTGAACTTTTATTACTTTTTTATTTTTATCATTTATGCTACTATATTAAGGTTAGAGTTAGCAAAATAAGTTCGAGCTTGAAAGCTCGTTCATATCAATTCGAGCCCATAATGATTCGAATTTGAGAAATTTCGAGTTTGAAAAAATTTAAGCTTAAGTTTGTCCTAATTCAAGAAAGCTCGAACTTTAGTTCAGGCCCAAGACTGACTCAAGCGCAAGCTCGAATTAAATTCGATCTAAAAACCTGAAAAAATTTGACTATATAAAAATATATTTTAAATATTATGTAATTATATTAAAAGCTTATAAATAAATAATAAATATATATGTTAAGTTCTAAATTAAAATGCATTTTGAAAAAATTAATTATAAATATAAAAGAATTTTTAATGCAATTATTATATATGTATAATAATTATTCATATTTACAAGATTTAAATTTAATGATTATATAAAATATAATATATTAATTTGATGATATGAAAATCAAATTAAGCTTAAAAAACTCATCTATCAAATTTGTTAAACTTTTAATTAATGAATAATTAAAATTTGTATGTATCTATTTTTGCACCCATAATTCATATGAAAAATGAAGACAAAAATCTCTTAAAATAATTTTCCTTGTTAATTTGAGACAATGCAAATTGGGTTATATAAAGGCATATCGACAAAATTTGGACTTTTTTATTATACTTTATAATAATTTATTTATAATTTAACATTTTATGTTTTTTTAGTTTGTTCGAATTTTTTATTATTTATTATAATTTTACAATTTTTTTATAATTTTATAACATTTTACAACTTTTCATTTTTTTATAATTTTCTATAATTTTTTTAATTACATTTAGAATAAATATTCAAATTTAAAAAGATATCCAATAATTATATATATTTATATTAAATTATTAACCAATAAAAATTAAACTGAACTAAAATACCTGTCCAACTAATTAACCAAACCTAACATCTAAAACTTTAACGCTGTGTTCTTTCTTCAACAGTTGAATTAAAACAGTTCATAGGCCGGTTCACCCAGCATAATCTGAAAAGTGGAAGAGTTTGGGAAAAAATATAGGTTCGAAAAATGAGTTTGGATAGAAAAATAAGGCTCATTTAGAAAACGGGTTAGGCCTCAGATAAGGCTTTTTTTGCTCGTGCCCGGCTTGGCCCAAATATGCAAAAAAAATTGTTATTTTTTTTATTATTTTCTTGTTATTTTTTCACTATTTTGTTACTATTTCACAATTATGTTGTTACTATTTTGTTGTTATTATTTGGATATTGTATAACTCTTGTTTTATTATTAATTTTGTTACTATTTTAGAGGCATTTACTTGTTAAATTATACATATCTTAGTGTTATTTAAATATACTTATATTTTTTAATTTATTTTCAATTTATTGGAAAATATTTATTTTAATGTTTTTAGTATTTTTGATGTATTATATATATATTTTAAAAATTATATTAAAAATAATATAAAAAATTACTACAGACGGGTTGAGATTTTAGCATTTTTATCTGAGTCGGACTTGGACATTTTAAGCTCATTTTTCGGGTCGAGTTATACTCGAGCCTAACAAACGGATCTTAAATTTTTATTAAACTCGGCATGAATCTGACCCGGCCTATCAACACCTCTATATTAAACGCTAAGTATTTTAACACCCATTTGTGCCGTTGTCCACCACCAACACCAACTGTGAACACCCACTGCCGCTTCCATCAATACCCAGCACTGTTGTCTATCAACACCGACTGCGGTTCTCCATCAAAAAACCTTAGGTTCTTACCCACATTTACTCCTTATTCTTCTCTTTGCCGCAGGCCTTGAATTTTTGCTGCATCCAGCTGCTACCTTCTATTGCTACTTGATTTTGAATCTTGTTGCCCTCACTGCCGATTCACTCAATTTTTGTCGATGGCTACTGCCCTTGCTGTTACTAATTGAATGTTGATTAATTGACAAATTCATTAAATGCTTTTTATTTTAGTGTTTTTAGTATATTTAATGTATTATATTTTTTAATTTATTTTTATATAAAAAATTGATATAAAATAATTCAAATATGAACGGATTAGATCGGATCCAAGTTTACATTTCTTTATTTGGTCAGATTTGAGTAGAAAGTTACGTCCATTTTTTAAGTTGTGTCAAGCCTAAGTCTAAAAAATGAGTCTAAATACCTTATATGGGCTCAATTTAACTTCGCCCACTAACAGATTTACTTCAAGCATAGCAAACTTTTTATTTTTAATTTTATATTAATTTTATATTATATTAATTTTTTAATTTTTAATTTATACTATTTATAAAAAAAATTTATTGAATTAGTGTCAGACATCAACGAGTCTCAACTCTATCCCACTAAAAAAACTATGTTATAATTGTGATATGAGATTATTTTGTGGAAAATAAATTTGACGAATAAGATTTCTTCTCTCTATTATACCCTTACTATATTCAACCCCTATGATATTTTAACTTTTTCATTCAATTATTCTTTTTAAATTAATTTTATTTCTAACAAAGCTTTTTTTTTTTATAAACAAAGCTTTTTAAATAATCTTTTTTGACTCTTAATCTTTCTTTAAATTTTAATTTTGTTATTTTTTTCCAGTCTAAATTAATTATTTTTATCTTAAATTTTGTGAGCATTAAATCTATTTATTAATTAATAAATAGATTTATAAATTACCAAATTAATTAAAATATATTTAGTATATATTAAAATTTTAAATTATTTTAAATATGTAAATAATTTATATTTTTTTAACTAATGTTTTTAATGGTCCTTTTCATTTTTATCTCATCGCCACCACAACGTTTGAATCCAAACACATATCTTATCATTGGTTTCAATCTTAGCGCTATAGTAACTAATTTTGCTAGAGCTAATTGCATTGCCCATCCATAGGGGCCCTTAGTGACTAATGAGGATACAATTGCATGCCATAGGGGTCATTAGTACGAATATTGTAACAGTCAAGTTTCAGTGAAATCGGAACAATGGTTTCGGGACCATAAATCTGAGTCGAAAATAAAATTTATTTTTATTTTATTATATGGTCCATATTATGCTAGATATGATATGTGAAAATTTTGGTACGAAAATTTTATCGATTTAGTACTTAATTACGAGAAGGACTAAATCGCATAAAATGCGATAGCTGAATTTTAGTAGCTATATGGATTAAATTGCTATGGAATTCAAAACTTAAGGTCCTTATGTGTAATTAGACCATTAATGAAAAGTATGTAGATATTTTTGGATGGTTCATTCATGGAAAATGAGAAAAAGGCTAAGGACTAAATTAGAAAGTGAAAATATTAATTAATTAAAAAGATGAAAAGAAAATAAAAATCACATTTTTCTCACCTTTTTCCCCAAAATAAACATGGAAACCCAAGGAGAGAGAAGAGAATTTCATGGCCAATTTGGATCTGGATGACCAAATACGGAGCTAGAACGAGGAATGAGGAAAATGTCGGATTAGTAGATTTTACGTACACAAACTTTTGTCAAGGTAAGTTCGTGTAACTAAATTGTATATGTTTTTATGCTTGATTTAAATGTTGTGCTTGTGAATTTTATCAATGTCATAAATATGTGAAATGAGCACCTACTCGATATAGCCCGATAAATGAAAATGCCCGATAAAATGGTAAATTAATAAAACGTTACTTGTATGCCTGGATTAATCGATAAATGTTCTGAATGTTCCGGTAACGCTCCGAAATCCTATTCTGGCGACGGATACGGGTTAGGGGTGTTACAAATATGTTTGGAGATGCAGTTTTGACCGTGCTTATTGCCTTAGTGCATATCACTTTTGTATGTTACGGGTCCATGTATTCATGTCTTCGGACATAAGCACTTTTAGTGTGTTATTCAGGGTGATTGGTTAGGATCTCGAGTATCCAATTCTATCATACTAAGGGTGTAATGAATTGATTTGGAATTTGATAATAAGACTTAATAAGTTGTATAATGTGCTATTGTAACACCCTTAACCCGTATCCGTCACCGGATTAGGGTTAAAGGCGTTACCGGACTGATCGGAAACTTTTACAAACATATCATAATACAATTTATCAATCGTAATCAAAGTGTCCCTTTTATAGGTCAACGAGACCATAATCAAGCTTTAGAATAGGGTCGGGACTAAACCGAACTCATATGGAATTTCACGAAAAATTTTAAAAACTTTTCTAAGTTACAGAGGTTACACGCCCGTGTGGGCAGGCCGTGTGCCTCCCACGGCTACCAGACACACACATGTGTCTTGGCCGTGCCAAAACAGAGCATGTATACTGACTTATCCACACGGCCACTAGACACGCCCGTGTGCCATGGCCATGTAAAAGTAGGCTAGCTACTGACTTATTCACACAGTCACTAAGCACGGCCGTGTATGCAAAACAGGCCATTTGCAAGGCCAACATGCCACCCACACTTGGGTCAATCCTACAAGCAATATACCAATTCATTTCATGTACAATTGACAACCAAAGACATGTCAAATAATCAACAATACTCCACATTCAATCTTATTCTCAATCATGCCAATTTGCATAACTAAAACACACACACACACACACACACATATATATATATCTAAGCATGATACATCCACATTTACCTTTCATATAACCACTTCTTTGATCAATCATACTTATTCTAATTTCATCCATATGCTTTCTATAAACTTGACCATTTCATAGTCATAAGATCATACAAAACCAACATCATATACCATATTTACAAATGCATAATACCAACATATAACTAGCCACATCACATAGCTAATTGCATATCTCAATCATATACCAAAAAGACTAGCCTATACATGCTATATTTAGCTATATAAATATTTCAAAGGTACCAAGACAAGTTTGAGTAGTGTGATGACGATCCTCGACAGTCCTCGAGCCTCTCGTAGCTTTGACGATCTATGAAACAGAGTAAACACACACAGAGAGTAGGCTTTCCAAAAGCTTAGTAAACCATATACAAATAAACTTAGCATAAAATGCACATAACCATATTGATGCAATGACATTTATTGATCTCATAGTAAATTCATCACATTTTCTTTGGCTTATTTGCTTAACCATATCTTGCCACATTCTTCAACTCAAATATCACATATACACATAGCTCATTCAAGCATATCTTCACATAATATATATCATCAATTCAATACATATATTCATCTTAGTAAGTTCATATAGACACTTACCTTTCATACATACAATGTGTACTTTTTAAACGTACCTGAAACGGATATACAAATTACATAGTCGTTCATATCTCAGACTTGCCCGTTGAACCATTCGAAACTAAATAGGATACTCAAAGTGCTCGGAATAGTCTTACAATGCCAACGTCCCTGACGTGGTCTTACATGTAATCGGATATCGATGCCACTGTCCCAGACAGGGTCTTACACGAATCAATACGATGCCAATGTCCCAGCATGGTCTTACTCGTAAATCTCATATCGATGCCAGTGTCCCGGACGTGGTCTTACATGGAAACTCGAATCAATGCCAACGTCCCAGACGTGGTCTTACATGATATCACATATCGAACACCTATATCATGACATACGTAATTCCTATCTATTCCTAGGTTTACACGAGACTTCTCGAACTTTAACATCTTGTCAACTTATTAACAAACTCAGATTTCACATACATTCCATCTCAATGGATAATTATAGCAATTCAAATATCATATATACTCACATAATTCAATGCAAATACATTTATTTGTATATCGACTTACCTCGAGTTCGGTTTAACGGAAACGGATATAGCTATTTGATTACTTTCGATTTCCCGCGATCTAAGTCTATTTTCTTCAGTTCTTGATCTATACATATTCAAATTTAACCCTTTTATTGATCAACTTATTCAATTTAATCCAAAAACATACATTTAGGGTAATTTACAAATTAGCCCTCACATTTTCATATTTTGACAGTTTAGTCCCTATTACACAAAGTCACAAAATACACCAAATTTGCTTATACCCATGCTTGGCCGAATATACCCTATGATCATATCAATCCATACATTATTTATTTCACAACTTAGTCCTTCAAAATGCTATTTTCTCAATTAAGCCTTAATTAACCATATTCACCAAAAATTCAAGAACAAAACATGTTCATTAAACACATATCTTTCATTTAACACCAATACTCTTCACATAGCTCACCATTTCATTAATGGCACATCTCATAAACATCATCAATTCTTCAAATTACAATATGGGCTTGATAATAGACTAAACAAGAATCTCAAAAACATAAAAATCATCAAAAACTAAAGTCAAAACATAACTTAATTTGGATCAAACCTAGTCGAATACCCTAACTTGTTTTCTTCTTTTCTTTTCTTATGAATTTCAACTAACAATGGATGATAATGTGGCCATTTTCATGTTTTTATTACATTAAATTAAACTTAATAACATAATTCCAATTTTAGCCTTTAAAACAAAAATATATATAACATATAATACAAGGTCATTCTTGACCTTTTTCATCCACTAACTAAATAGTAGTTTAATTGCCTCATAAGGCCTACTCTTTTAAAAGCCACAACACATAGGTGCTTCAACAAATAGCATGCAAATTTTACATTTAATGCAATTTAATCCTTTTGTCAAATTAAGCACACAAACAGACAAATTAACTCACGGAACTTTAACACATGCTTAATCACACACAGTAAACACAGAAAATAATATTAAAATATTATTCAACTTGGATTTGTGGTCCCAAAACCACTATTCTGACTAGGGTCTAAACCGGACTGTTACAGCTATTGTCACGAGCTGTGACTCAAAACCTATGACCATTGCAACAGAAATGTCCCATGGAGGTCTACATATTAAATGGGGCTCATATAACCCACTTGAACTAGCCCAATTCGAAGAACAAGCGACGAAGCCCATCCACTTCAAGCCTTAGTGGCCCAACAAAGCAGTTATAGGAAATTAGGGCTACCTTGGTAAATAGGCAAAGTAATCTTAGAAGATTTGTAATTTGATAAGGTTTGATTTTCTAATCTTGAAGACTGTGTAAATCCCTTAACTGTAGATAGAATTCGATTTCGTCCGTTAATGCAATTTGATCTATACCATTGATTTTGGGGGAGCTCAACTATAAATAGAGAGCCTCCCCTCATTTGTAATCATCCATCGTATCCATTGTAGTGAATACTAAATTGAATGCTCACTCTAAGAGAAATAATGACATAAGTGGTAATCACCTTAATCATGTATGGGAAATGAATAAATTGAACTAGTCTTATGAGGCTTGAGTAATAATGATACGGTAATAAGAGATATAGAATGAAAATTCCTTAACATATGGTTAAGGTGAATATATTTAATCCATAAAAGACTCAAACTATTAATGGGTTATAGTAAGCTCAGATAATCCTTGTTACTTACTAAGCTCTAAAAGCTTAACATGTTAGTTGTTTAAACACATAGGTGAATACTATTCTGAGAAGACTGAACCAGTGACTTGGGGCATCACGTCACCAGTTGAGGAATAAACGGTTTAAACTATGGTATTGTGTTAGAGTTTGTTACTTTTCGCATGTACATAAGGACTTACACTTTTCAAAGGAATATATCTATGATATTTTATGTGTAACGCCCCATACTGAAACACCCCACACTCGGCCCACGAGCCTGGACCGGATCTGGTATGTTCCTCAAGTAAACCGGTTCAAAGTTCTTTTGTTACTTTGTGAAAATAATGTGTTTTGAAAGAAATATTGTTTTGGGTTGGGCTCGAGTAGAAAACAAAATCGTTTTATAATGAAAACCCTTTTAAATTTAAAAAAAAATAAAACATATAAAGTACATTTAAAATAAATTGCTTAATCTTTAACTTAATAAAAATTTGGTAACATAATAAATAAAAATAGAAATAAAGTAGTGCACTATGGCCTTATGGCCTTATTACATCAAGTAAATCCAAATAATTCGGAGTACTTAAAAATTAATAGTCCATAAAAATAAAAACTTCATGTTGAGCATGGCCACCACAAGTTCTGCTGTCCCTGGTCCATTCTTTATTCATCACAGAAACATGGTCCTCAACGGGGTGAGTCAACAGACTCAATGTGTACACAACACTAAATCATAATAGAATCAGGCATAACAAATATTACACATTCATATCATAACATACAAATTATGATGCATTCCCAAACCCAAACCTAACAAGCCATCCGCTACACTCCCCCGTACCAACCTGTACACCGTGGGGACTACTAAGTCGACCCTCCTTCCGCTACACTCCATATCGCGGTCTTAGGTCACCACATTTGTGGTCTTAGGTCACCACATTTAGATATCGCGGTCTTAGGTCACCGCATTCAGATTACTGTGGTCTTAGGTCACCACATTCAGATACCACGGTCTTAGGTCACCGTGTTCGTGGTCTTAGGTCACCACATTCGCTTCCCCTTTCAATAACCCATATGCCCCATTTTGTAATATGCATTAATATGCCAAAGTTCACATTCTTATTCTCATGTTACAAATAACATATTTCATATTCCTAGTAAGAGTAGGAAACGTACCTGAGTACTTAGTACCATAACATGGTACCTTAGCCACTTTCTTATTCTTAATATCACATATTTTAATTAGACATAGCCATAAAACTTATTAAGAATTAGTGTGGGGTACACACCTGATTTGCTTAGCAAATTCCTTGAGATCTTGAAATCTGATCTATCGCTTAGATCCTTAATCCCTACATTTGGCCACATTTAGTATTTTAGGAAAAAGCCTATTCGGCTAAACTAATCAAATCCCGAAGGATTTTTGTATCCACTTTCTTACCTTGCTGCCGATTTGATAATTGATCAAATCCCGGAAACTTGTATTCTTCCCCTTTGAAATCGGCTAATCACTAGATCCCTTGAATCGGTTAGTTTTCGGCTTAAAACACATAAAAATAGATCTAACTACTAAAATAGGCCTTGGCCGAATGTTCATAGTCACTTACCTTAAGGATCTTAAATCCCGAAATTATGCCTTGGTTATAGCTTCTATCGAAATCCCTAAAACCACATGTTAGATCAACTTCTAACTTTTAATCACAATCAATGGCCCTTGGCCGAATAACTTACCTTGATGGTCAAATCCCGAAGATCTTTTCCTTTATAGTCGACTATGGCAAAAAAATCCCGAAAGAATCCTTCCAAATTTCGGCAAATAAGAATATTGATGGGATTAGTCCTAGATTTCAACAAATCTAAAAGAAAAGAATAAAAATCAAAACTTGTTCTTACCTTTTCTTGAAGAAATCGACAGCACCTATGCTTGAAGCCCCTCAAAGATTCGGCTTTTGATGGATTGGAAAGAAAAGAAATTGGCTAATGGTGATATCTTGAATTTTCGGCTTTGGCTAACAAAAAGAAGAAGAACAAATGCTCTAGGAAATTCGAGAGAGAGAGGGTTGAGAGAAAGAATGATGAATGGCCTCTTTTCCTTATATAGCCGAATTTACTAACTTAGAATCCCTTACTTGGCCATCACTCTTCTATTTTGATAGCTTTATCTCTTTAATTATCTCCTAAAATAAAAGATAATTCAGCAACTATCCTTACTTAGCCAAAATTATTAAACTCAAAGTCCCTTACTTGGCCATCACTTCTCCCTTATTTTCCTAATTAAAGAATAATTCCTCATTTATCTCTTGAAAATAATCTAAAATAAATCCATTATTTATCCCTTATTTATCCACTATTTATCTCTTAAAAATAGAAGAATAAAAGCTCCTAAATTATAGCCTTGTGCCGTCCCTTGCTGCTAATCTCTGCTGCAAAATAAAACTTTTATTGTGCTTCCCCTGCAGCTCGAATCTTGGCCCAATACTCCTGTATGTGGCGCCATTTCCAGAGGCCCTAAGTGGCATCTCCAGGCCACTTTTCCAAGCCTGTTTGTGTGTCAAATTTCACATACTTTTTCTCTTAAGGCCACCTTGCCTTAATTTCCTCTTTTAAACTTTAAAACTCGACATTTCTAAGTCATTTCTAAGTTTCTAAAAATTTTCGTTTGCCTCTTTAAACTTGACATTTCCTTACATTTCCAAGTTTCCAGAAATGTTCACTTTCCTCTTTTGAATCATTTCCAAATCATTTCCGGTTTCCAAAAATGTTCACTTTCCTCTTTTAAACCTAACATTTCCATACATTTCCAGGTTTCCAAAAATGTTCATAACACATAAGACATGTCATTTCGTACAATTAAATTGAAAATACATAGGCCCTTTTCAGGATGTTACACATACACAGCCTGGTCACTGATTCCAAGTTACAAGGTGCCACATTCGTTGTCGAAGCAACTACAATCAATTCATAATTCAATTTATAAAATAAAAGATCCCAATATTAGTTAAACATGCATATAATGTTGGAAAAAAATCTAATTTGAAAATGATTTTCTTGCACTGTGGAAAAGTAAAATTTTAAAAATCAACCCGATTTATGATATTTATCGCAATAAAACCAAAATCATACTTGTATTTTCGGATAAATGGATCCTTGACGTTTTTCGGCTTTCAACCAAACAATCTTCTTTGCTATTCTTGTACCACGAACTTCTTCCAATGTGGGCTCGAACCAATTGAATCAAAACACAGAACTAGAAAAAGTATTATTTTATCTTTAGGGTGAAAACAAAAATGATCTCTTCTTTAATAGAAACCAGTAGAATTGTTATTCTGAAAAAATATATTTAATAGTTGAGAATAAATTTTCTCTATTTTTTGATAGAGTAACAATCTCTCCAAGTTATGTAAATAGTTCTACCAGTGTCATATATTTATAGGGAGAGAGGTAGAACCTTCGTTGGATTGTAGAGATTTATTTCAAATAAAAATCAACTTCCTAGTCCAACTAGGAGAGGGAGAGAGACTAATAGGGTGAGTTTCGCCTCATATGTATTATGATGAGAATTTGGGCCTCTCATTTAGACCCAATTATATGTGCTTTCTGGACTTTTAACCCAGCACACTATAATTTAATCCAACCCAACATATATCTTTCTATTTTCCAAAATAAACATCAAATTTCCAATTAAATAATTTTCTCATCCTAATTTTACCCCCGATAAAATTATTATGATTTTACCCATGGTAAAATTTCCAAGAAAATATATTCAATATTTCACAATTCAACTTGTTCGCTATGACAGAATGGTTTATTTTCATTTTTGGGTTTTAAAGCAGCTCAAAAACATAAACTCATTCTTCTGATCATTTTAACTAATTCACCTACATTTGCAAATGAATCATTACTCATTGTAACACCCCAAACCCGGCCCATGCGGTATGACCGGATCTGACATGTCACATGAAGAAAGCGAAAAACATCATGTGATTCTTACTAAAGTAGTCATTACTTGGTTGTGTTTAAGTAAACAAGTTTTGCATGTAAATATTTGATAAAATACAGCTATTTTTGAAAGATTGATTGATGAGTCGAAAATCGAGGTAGTAAACTTTAAAACCATGACTTTTGAAAATGACGTTGAAAATTTGAAAGAGAATCCGAGTTAAATTATTTGTACATATTTATTATGAGAACCGTTTATTAATTAATTTTGGAAAACTGTTATTTATGATTTTAGAAAAATCCTCTTTTAGACAATTTAAGAAAAATAAAAACATCTCAAACATAAAGCAAAATAAAATAGTCCAGAGGCCTTATTACAACTTAAAAACCCAAAATAGTAAAAGTAATAAAGTAAACGGAAATAGAAATCTAAAGTTCAAAAACACCATTGCTAAAGTATGGCCTCCACCGAGTCATCCATGGCTCAAGTCCACATCACTGAGCATTACCTACAAGGGTTAAGGAAAAGGGGGGTGAGTTACAAGAACTCAGTGTATAATCCCCTTACCGTCATCCACTGGGCCTGAATCCATTTGGCCATATCTTGGGCCTAAGCCCATTTACATAATAATATTAAAATGAGATGAATGTATGCAACCCAACCCATCCCTCCAACACACCCCCGTACCAGCCTATCACACCTGTGGGGATCAAGTCAACCCACCCCGCCAATCACACCAATTCGCAGGCAAGATGCCATTTATAATATATTTTTATTGTGGCGAAGCCACCGGAATAACAGAATTATGTGGCATAGCCACTACTGATGGTAATATAATTGGCACACAGCCTTGGGTAAACATGATCGACACAGAGTCATTGATTCATATGTTAGGCACATAGCCATTATCAAAATTTGTGGCAAAGCCACCAGGCTACACTTCTCTTCGACATTTTTCCCATCCCATGCAAATTATGTAAATGCAACATACATAATAAAGCATAATATCCACAAATATAAACAACAATAATTAATCCAGTGATTTATTACGGTAAATCGACCAATTATAGAACTTTGTAATTCGGCCCACTAAGGCATTCTAGCAAATCGGCCATTTAGGGGCATTTTCGTAATTTGGCCCATAGGTGCATTTTCGTAATTTGGTAATTTTATATGATTATTAGTTTATATTCAATGTTATAAATATATTATTACTTATTCATTAAGTTATAATTATATTATAATAAAAGAAACTTAGTTAGTGGATGGTTTTGGTCAAAAATGACCTTATTAGTTATGTTATAAATATTTTATATTTTAAGGCTAAATTAGTAAATAGATTTTATGTATGATATATTGGATAAAAGCATGAAAAATGGCCATTTTAAGTTCATCTTTTGGCTGAATATTTGAGAAAGAAGAAAAGGGTTTAGTTCTTTTGAATTTCGACACTTACAAGCTTTAATTCAAGGTTAGTTTTTGATCGAATTTTGATAATTTCTACGTTTCTGTAATCGTTGCTTTGAGAGCTACAAAACCCATGTCTCAATTTGATGAATTGATGATGTTTGTGTGATATGCTATTGATGATTTGTTAAGATTTTTGATGATTTTTGGTGTTAAATGAAAGATATGAGCTAGATAAACATGTTTTGTTCTTGAAGTTTTGATGAATTTAGCTAAATAGGGCAAAATTGTGAAAATATTATTTTGGAGGACTAATTTGTGAATTTGATGAAATATTTGGACTAATATAGTCCCTAGGGAGGTTCGACTATGTATGTGTGTGAACAAATTGTGTATATTTGATGTTTTGAGAAAATTGGACTAAATTGTCTAAATGTGAAAATGTGAGGGTTAATTTGCAAATAGCCCTAAATGTGTGTCTTTGGATTGAATTGAATGGGCTAGTGAATAAAAGGATTAGTTCTGAATATGTTTAGGTCAAGAATCGAGGAAAACGAATTTAGATCGCGGGAAAGTGAAAGTAACTGAGTGGCCATTTTCATTCCGATAAACCGAATCTGAGGTAAGTCACTATGCAAATAAATGTATATGTATGCAACTGTAATTGTTCATTTGATTAATGATGATGATGAATGCTTAGGAGAGGTTATGTATTAGAATTCCAAGATATGTCCGATATAGAGATTAAGTCTGAGAAGCCCTGTACGAATTGAGGTATAGATAGGAATGGTTTAATCATGTCATAAACATCTGTTCCGTTTTATCATGTAAGACCATGTCTGGGACGTTGGCGTTGATTTGAGACTCGTGTAAGACCCTGTTCGGGACAGTGGCATCAATATCTGATTATGAGTAAGACCATATTTGGGACGTTGGCATCGATATGAGACTTTACGAGTTAGACCACGTCTGGGACGTTGGCATCGATATGAGACTTTACGAGTAAGACCACGTCTGGGACGTTGGCATCGATATGAGACTTTACATGTATGACCATGTTTGGGACATCGGCATCGCATTGATTCGTGTAAGACCCTGTCTGGGACAGTGGCATCGATATCCGAGTACATGTAAGACCTCGTCGGGGACATTGGCATTGTACAATTATTCCGAGCTTTCTGAGTACCCTTTTAGATTCCTAATGGTTCAATGAAAAAATATGTGGTACAAATGGCAAATTCGAACTATGAATAAATATGTGATTGTAAATCTGTTTCAGGTACGTTGATTATACACTAATTGTGTATATAAGGTGAGTATCTAAGTGATCTTACTATAATAATAGGTATATGGAATTTACGAGATGATAAGAATTGTTTTTGGCTAGATGAGCTATGTGTTTATATGATTCTTGAATGGTGAAAATGACTTATGTATTTAAAAGTGTGTAAGCCAAAGCAAATAAGTGAGAGTTTGCTAAGTGATTGATATGTGCCAACGTTTTTATTTGCATATATGCCTTATATATCAAGTTTATTTGTATATGACTTACTAAGCTTTTGGAAAGCTTACTCTCTGTATGTGTTTTCTCTGTTCTATAGGTCGTCAAAGCTACTGAAGGCTCGGGACTGTCACGGATCATCATCACACCACTAATCTCTTTTTTCGGTACACTTTGAAAATGTATATAGCTAGTTATGGCATGTATAGGCTAGTATTTTGGGTATAAGTTGTTATGTGAACTTAGCCATGAGATTTGGCTATTTATGAGTTGAGACTTTGCTTAAATGAATGTGTTATAATATGCATATTTTGGATTGGTTGAAGCATATGAAATGGCTAAGTTTTGAGAAAGCAAATGAATGAATTATGCTTGTGATGATATGAATTTTAGTCCTTGAAATTGTCATGGTTGGAATTGGTATTGAATGTATGGTTTGAATGGGCAAAATAGTATGTTTTTGGTTGCTATATGTTCATGTTATGATTTGGTTTGTAAGACTTGTAGGTGTGACCCAAACGGGTGGCTTTTAGCCTTGCAAATAGCCTATATTG
This sequence comes from Gossypium bickii, assembly GCA_025503065.1. Classification (NCBI taxonomy): domain Eukaryota; kingdom Viridiplantae; phylum Streptophyta; class Magnoliopsida; order Malvales; family Malvaceae; genus Gossypium; species Gossypium bickii. The sequence continues at coordinate 20,623,132 of CP106717.1, forward strand.
TCACACGGTCTTGGCACACGGGCGTGCCTAGATACTGTGGGGAAATTGGTAGAATGTAGCTTAGTAGTATACCTCCTCGACACGGGGTTTTCAGTTAGCCGTGGTGTATAAGTCAGTAGCTAGCTAAGAGCACACGGCCATGGCACATGGGCGTGTTTAGTGGTCGTGGTGGCGAAGTCAGTATAGGACCACGGTCAGGACACACGGGCGTGTCTGGTGGCCGTGGGGATCAAGTCATTATATAGATACGGATAGACACACGGGGGTGTCCAGAAGTCGTGGAGGGCACACGGTTCCCTCCCACGGGCGTGTCTCCCCTGTAATTTAGAAAAGTTTTAAATTTTCGAGAAATTTTGTATGTGTTTTAATTTAGTCCCGACTCGGTTTATAAGCATGCTTAGTGTCTTGATGACTCATTTTAGGGACACTATGATTGTTAATGATGAATGTAATGTATGAAATGCTATGTAAGTTTTTGATTTGTCCGGTGACGCTCCTAACCTTAATTCAGTGTCGGTTACAGGTTAGGGATGTTACATTTGGTTGGTATCAGAGCTACAGTTTTACCGATTCTCAGACTAACGTAGCATGTCAGAGTCTAGCTATACATGCTATATATCTGAATTGTGATAGTGTGATGAATCCTAACGTAAAATGTGATTTTTACGTAGTAATAGATCCCGAAAGAGCCGTAGCTGACGACGTAGAAAGTAATGCGCCTGATCCCGCGCAAGGGACAGTGCCCTCTGATTCGAGATCGGCTACGAGCGGTCACGAGGGAGAAGCTAAGCAAGCTTTCTTCCAGATGATGAGTGAGTGGTTCACTCAGTTTGTAAAGAATAACCCGACTGTTTCACAACCTCCACCCCCAGTTAATCCCCCTAAAACTACAATTGTGCCACCAGTTATGCATCCGAATCAGTTGAGTAAGCCTCCGATTGACAAGACCCGAAAGTATGGGGCTGAATAATTTACTAAAGATGATGATGCTGAAAAGGCAAAATTCTGGATTGAAAACACTATTCGGGTATTCGATGAAATGTCTCTGACTCCGGAAGAATGTATAAAATGTGTTGTATCATTACTCCCAGATGCAGCATATCAATGGTGGAAAACTCTGATTTCTTTTGTTCTGAGAGAACGAATCACATGGGATTTCTTTCAAAGTGAGTTCCGAAAAATATATATCAGTGAGAGATTTGTTGATCAGAAATGGAAAGAATTTCTAGAACTTAAACAGGGCCGAATGACTGTTTAAGAATATGAACGAGAATTTGTGAGACTGAGTCAGTATGCTCGAGAATGCATATCATCTGAAGCTATAATGTGCAAAAGGTTCGAAGATGGCCTTTATGAAGATATCCGTTTGCTAGTCGTGATTTTAGAAATAAAAGAATTTGTTGTACTTGTAGACCGAGCTTGCAAAGCTGAGGCGCTTGAAAAAGATAAGAGAAAAGCTGAGTCTAAAGCTCGAGATGTGAGAAAGAGATTTCAGAGTAAATCATTTCAGTCTGCTTCGAAAAGATTCAGAGATGATCAAAATCATTCTAGAGATAATGCGGGACACTAGAACAGAAATAGAGCTAGATCGCAAATGAGTTCCAAAACTCCAGCAACTTCAGTGGCCAGCGTTGGTGATGTTCGATCCGAGAGACCTGAATGTAAATATTATGGAAAAAGACATCCGGGAAGCTGTAGATTAAACGACAGAGCTTGCTTCAGATGTGGATCGCTTGATCATTTTATCCGTGATTGCCCTGAGCTTGTCGAGCCAGAAACTGTTTAGAACTTGAGATCTGATAATGCACTTGTGAGAGGTAGACCATCAAAGAATGTCAGAAATGTTAGTTGTAGTCAGAGAACTAAGAGGGATAGTGTTGTCAGATCTGAAGCTAGAGTGCCAGTCAGAGCATGTGCTATCCGAGCTTGAGAAGATGCTTCATCGCCAGATGTTATAACTGGTACTTTTACTCTTTATGATACTTCTATGGTTGCTTTGATAGACCTTGGTTCTACGCATTCATATATTTGCATGAATTTAGTATTCAGCAAGACTTTGCCTGTAGAGTCTATTGAGTTTACTATAAAAGTATCAAACCCCTTAGGTAAAAGTGTCCTTATTGACAAAGTATGCAAGAACTGTCCGTTAATGTTTCGAGATATCTGTTTCCCTGCTGATATGATGCTTTTTGCATTTGATGGATTTGATATTATACTGGGTATGGATTGGTTATTTATGCATGATACTGTTGTGAACTGCAAAAGAAAGACTATAGATTTGAGATGTTCGAATGCTGAGATTGTACGAGTTGAGTCTAATGATTTGAATGGATTGCCTGCGGTGATATCTGTTTTGAAAGCTCAGAGTTATTTGAATAAGGGTTATGAGGCATATTGTGCTTATGTAATTGATTCAAAAATGTCTGTAAGAAAGATTGAATCAGTGCCTATTGTCTGTGAGTTTTCCAATGTGTTTCCTGAAGAGTTACCGGGTTTACCTCCAATTTGTGAAGTTGAGTTTGGTATTGAGTTGTTACCTGGTACTACACCTATTTCGATAGCTCCGTATAGAATGGTAACAACAGAGTTGAAAGAATTAAAGTTATAGTTGTAAGAGTTGACAGATAGAGGGTTCGCTAGACTGAGTTTTTTGCCTTAGGGTGCTCTAGTTTTGTTTGTGAAAAAGAAAGATGGCACGATGAGGATGTGTATCGACTATCGTCAGTTGAATAAAGTGACAATAAAGAATAAATATCCGTTGCCCCATATAGACGATTTATTTGACCAGTTAAAAGGAGCTACCGTGTTTTCAAAGATTGACTTGAGATCAGGATATTATCAATTTAGAGTTAAAGATTCAGACATTCCGAAGAATGCTTTCAGAACGAGGTACGGGCATAACAAATTTTTAGTTATGCCATTTGGATTAACCAATGCTCCTGCTGTTTTTATGGATCTGATGAATAGAATTTTTAGACCGTACCTAGATCGATTCATTGTCGTATTTGTTGATGACATTTTGATTTACTCGTGTGATGAGACTGAAGATGCTGAACATTTGAGAATCGTGTTGCAAACTCTGATAGAAAAGCAGTTGTATGCGAAATTCAGCAAATGTGACACGAGGTTAGTTTTTTGGGACATATCGTGTCTGCTTCCGGAATCTGAGTGGATCCGAGTAAGATTTCTGCTACTTTGAATTGGAAATCTCCGAGAAATGTATCAAAAGTCCACAGTTTTTTGGGTTTAGCGGGTTATTATCGCAGATTTGTAAAAGGCTTTTCGACCATAGCTACTCCGTTGACTAGACTGCTTCAGAAAGATGTCAAATTTGAATGGTCAGATAAATGTCAGAAAAGTTTTGATCAGTTGAAAACTCTGTTAACAGAAGCTCCAGTGTTAGTACAGCTAGAATCGGGTAAAGAATTTGTTGTATATAGTGATGCTTCGCTAAATGATTTGAGATACGTTTTGATGCAAGAAGGCAAAGTTATAGCTTATGCCTCGAGACAATTGAAGCCTCATGAAAAGAATTATCTGACACACGACCTTGAATTAGCTGCAACTGTATTTGCGCTTAAGATATGGCGCCATTATCTATACGGTGAGAAGTGTCAGTATTTTTAGATCATAAAAGTTTGAAATATCTAATGACCTAGAAAGATTTGAACCTGCGTCAGAGAAGATGGCTTGAGTTGTTGAAAGATTATGAACTTGTGATAGATTATCATCTGGGTAAAGCAAATGTGGTTGCAGATGCTCTGAGTAGAAAATCGTTGTTTGCATTACGAGCTTTGAGTACTCAGTTGGATTTGTCCGATGATTGTTCTATGATAGCTGAATTAAAAGCAAAGCCTTTGTTCTTACAACAGATATGTGATGCTCAGAAATATGATAATGAATTGTTATTGAAACGAGCTCAATGTGAAGTAAATCCTGAATCTGAATTTCAAATTGTTGATGATTGTTTGAGATTCCGAGATTGTATCTGTGTTTCGAGAAACCCAGAATTGATTCAGTTGATTTTGAATGAAGCACATAACAGTCATTTATCTATTTATCCAGGAAGTACTAAAATGTGTCATGATTTGAAACGACATTACTGGTGGTCTGGTATGAAACGAGACATTTCTGACTTTGTTTCAAAATGTTTAGTCTGTCAGCAAGTGAAAGCTGAACATCAAGTTCCATCGGGATTGCTTTAGCCGATTTTGATTCTGGAGTGGAAGTGGGATAGAGTGACAATGGACTTTGTTTCTGGTTTGCCTTTGACTCAGAGAAAGAAAGATGCTATATGGGTCGTAGTTGATCGATTAACTAAAACTGCCCATTTTATTCCGGTAAGAACTAACTACTCACTTGATAGATTAGCTGAGCTTTATATTTCTGAGATTGTGAGATTGCACAGGGTGCCACTGTCCATTGTGTCAGATAGAGATCCGAGATTCTCATCGAGATTCTGGAAGAAATTGCAAGAGGCTTTGGGCACGAAATTACACTTCAGTACAGATTTTCATCCGCAAATAGATGGTCAGTCTGAACAAATTATTTAGATTCTTGAAGATATGTTTAGATGCTATATACTTGAGTTTAATGGTTCGTGGGAAATGTATCTGTCGATAAAGTATTTTTGAAAGTGTCTCCGTGGAAGAAAGTGCTTCGATTCGGACGTAAAGGCAAATTAAGTCCGAGGTTCATCGGACCATATATGATCATTGAACGTGTCGGGCTTGTTGCATATAGATTAAAGTTGCCGTCTGAGCTAGAAAAGATACACAACGTATTTCATGTTTCAATGCTTCGTAGAGATCGATCTGATCTGTCACATGTGATTACGCCATCTGAAATTGAAATCCGATCGGATATGACTTATGAAGAGGAACCGATCTGTATCCTAGCTTATGAAGTGAAAGAGTTGAGAAACAAGAAAATTCCGCTAGTGAAAATATTATGGAATCGGCACGGAATTGAAGAGGCTATGTGGGAGCCTGAGGATTCAATGAGACAGCAATATCTGAATCTGTTTATTGGTAAGATTTTAGGGGACGAAAATCCCTAAAGGGGCGAGAATTGTAAGAGTCCGGTTTGTACCCTAGTCGGAACAGTGGTTTTGGAACCACGAATCCGAGTCTGAATATTATTTTCTGTGTTATTGATGAGTGTTTAAGCATGTGTTAAATTTTCGCAAGTTAATTTGATTGTCTGTGTGGTTAATTTGACAAAAAGATTGAATTGCATGAAGTGTGAAAGTTGCTTGCTATTTGCTAAAGCACCAATGTGTTGTGGCTTTATAAATGTGAGGACTTATGTGGCAAATAAGCCAATTCTATGATAGTGGACGGTAATAAATGTGACACATACATATTTTTATATGATTATTAGTTTATATTATATGTTATAAATATATTATTACTTATTCATTAAGTTATAATTATATTATAATAAAAGAAACTTAGTTAGTGGATGGTTTTGGTCAAAAATGACCTTATTAGTTATGTTAAAAATATTTTATATTTTAAGGATAAATTAGTAAATAGATTGTTATGTATGATATATTGGATAAAAGCATGAAAAATGGCCATTTTTAGTTCATCTTTTGGCCAAATATTTGAGAAAGAAGAAAAGGGTTTAGTTCTTTTGAATTTCGACACTTACAAGCTTTAATTCAAGGTTAGTTTCTGATCGAATTTCGATAATTTCTACGTTTCTGTAATCGTTGCTTTGAGAGCTACAAAACCCATGTCTCAATTTGATGAATTGATGATGTTTGTTTGATATGCTATTGATGATTTGTTAAGATTTTTGATGATTTTTGGTGTTAAATGAAAGATATGAGCTAGATAAACATGTTTTGTTCTTGGAGCTTTGATGAATTTAGCTAAATAGGGATAAATTGTGAAAATATTATTTTGGAGGACTAATTTGTGAATTTGATGAAATATTTGGACTAATATAGTCCCTAGGGAGGTTCGGCTATGTATGTGTGTGAACAAATTGTGTATATTTGATGTTTTGAGAAAATTGGACTAAATTGTCTAAATGTTAAAATGTGATGGTTAATTTGCAAATAGCCCTAAATGTGTGTCTTTGGATTGAATTGAATGGGCTAGTAAATAAAAGGATTAATTCTGAATATGTTTAGGTCAAGAATCGAGGAAAATGGATTTAGATCACGGGAAAGCGAAAGTAACTGAGTAGCCGTTTTCATTCCGATAAACCGAATCTGAGGTAAGTCACTATGCAAATAAATGTATATGTATGCAATTGTAATTGTTCATTTGATTAATGATGATGATGAATGCTTAGGAGAGGTTATGTATTGGAATTCCGAGATATGTCCGATATAGAGATTAAGTCTGAAAAGCCCTGTACGAATCGAGGTATAGATAGGAATGGTTTAATCATGTCATAGACATCTGTTCCGTTTTATCATGTAAGACCACGTCTAGGACGTTGGCGTTGATTTGAGACTCGTGTAAGACCCTGTCCGGGACAGTGGCATCGATATCTGATTATGAGTAAGACCACGTTTGGAACGTTGGCATCGATATGAGACTTTACGAGTTAGACCACGTATGGAACGTTGGCATTGATATGAGACTTTACGAGTAAGACCACGTCTGGGACGTTGGCATCGATATGAGACTTTACGAGTAAGACCACGTCTGGGTCGTTGGCATCGATAGGAGACTTTATGTGTAAGACCATGTCTGAGACATCGGCATCGCATTGATTCGTGTAAGACCCTGTCTGGGACAGTGGCATCGATATCCCAGTACATGTAAGAAGTCGTCTGGGACGTTGGCCTTGTACAATTATTCCGAGCTTTCTGAGTACCCTTTTAGATTCCTAATGGTTCAATGAACAAATATGTGGTACAAATGACAAATCCAAACTATGAATAAATATGTGATTGTAAATCTATTTCAGGTACGTTGATTATACACTAATTGTGTATATAAGGTAAGTATCTAAGTGATCTTACTATGATAATAGGTATATGGAATTTATGAGATGATAAGAATTGTTTTTGGCTAGATGAGCTATGTGTTTATATGATTCTTGAATGGTGAAAATGACTTATGTATTTAAAAGTGTGTAAGCCAAAGCAAATAAGTGAGAGTTTACTAAGTGATTGATATGTGCCAATGTTTTTATTTGCATATATGCTTTATATATCAAGTTTATTTGTATATGACTTACTAAGCTTTTGGAAAGCTTACTCTCTATATGTGTTTTCTCTGTTCTGTAGGTCGTCAAAGCTACTGAAGGCTCGAGACCGTCACGGATCGTCATCACACCACTAATCTCTTTTTTTGGTACACTTTGAAAATGTATATAGCTAGTTATGGCATGTATAGGCTAGTATTTTGGGTATAAGTTGTTGTGAACTTAGCCATGAGGTTTGGCTATTTATGAGATGAGACTTTGCTTAAATGAATGTGTTGTAATATGCATATTTTTGATTGGTTGAAGCATATGAAATTGCTAAGTTTTGAGAAAGAAAATGAATGAATTACGCTTGTGATGATATGAATTTTAGTCTTTGAAATTGTCATGGTTGAAATTGGAACTGAATGTATGGTTTGAATGGGCAAAATAGTATGTTTTTGGTTGCTATATGTTCATGTTATGATTTGGTTTGTGAGACTTGTAGGTGTGACCCAAATGGGTGGCTTTTGGCTTTGGAAATGGCGTATATTGTCACACGGTCTTCGCACACGGGCGTACCTAGAGACCATGGGTAAATTGGCACAATGTAGCTTACTAGTACATGACCTTGACACGGGGGTGTCAGTTAGCCGTGGTGTATAAGTCAGTAGCTAGCTAAGAGTAGACGGCCGTGGTGTATAAGTCAGTAGCTAGCCGTATCTGGTGGCCGTAGGGATCAAGTCAGTATATAGATATGGATAGACACACGGGGGTGTCCAGATGTCGTGGAGGGCACACGGTTCCCTCCCACGGGCGTGTCTCCCCTGTAATTTAGAAAATTTTTAAATTTCTGAGAAATTCTGTATGTGTTTTAATTTAGTCCCGTCTTGGTTTATAAGCATGCTTAGGGTCTTGATGACTCATTTTAGGGACACTATGATTTTTAATGATGAATGTAATGTATGAAATGCTATGTAAGTTTCCGATCTATCTAGTGACGCTCTTAACCTTAATTCGGTGTCGGTTACGGGTTAGGGGTGTTACAAAATCGGTCATTGCATAACACACTAATATCTTTTCTATGTATGAAGCCTGAGATAGTGCTATCGTTTTGTTTTTTTGATCCCTTAATATTCAGATGCTTAGAACAAAATTACATTCTCCCAAGTCATTCATGCTAAATTGTTGGGTTAACCACTATTTAACCAATGAAAATGTCCCTACATCATTCCTAACGAGTAGAATTCATCGGCATATAAAATGAGAATGACCACATTTCCATCCCCTAAATGTTTATAGACACAAGGCTCATCTTGTTTTGTTCAAATCAAAAAGTCTTGATCAAATATTTGGTTCCATGAGCAAGATGCTTGCTTCTGTCCATATATGGATCTAAGCAATTTGCAAACTTTATACTCATTTTTTTTAGCTATATATCTGGTGGATTGCATCAAATAAATGTTCTTTTCAAGATAGCTATTCAAAAACACTGTCTTGACATCCATTTTCCAGATCTCGTAATCGAGAGTTGTTGCAATGGATAGTGTAACACCCCAAAAATCTCGAAACTTTAATTTCTGTGCATTGAAGTTAGTATGTATGTGTAGCATTTAGAATAATAATATTAAGGTATTATCGGGATTATTTGAAGCCTTAGAGATAAGGGAGACCATTGGGAAAAGTTTATTTTTCTTGCTTAGTGGACCCTAGACTCAGGCATGAGGCCTCTTAAGTAGATTAAGAGAAAATAGGACATGAATGGGCTTGTGGTCCAGTGGAAAGTGGCGTCACTTGGGAGCTATGAGGTGGTGTGTGTGAAAGCTGAAGAGGTCCAAGGTTCGAGCAGGAGGAGTGCATTTTGGAGTGTTTTATTTTGCATAGGTGGACAACAAGTTGTGTTGGTTTTGTACTCTTGCCGTGGAGAGTTTGAAGCAAGCAGGACTGATGGATGTGGAGGAGTTTTCGGATAAGATTAAGGTATTATTGGAGAGCAAAGTTTGGAGATGGGGAGTAACGATGTGATGGTGCCGAATGGGACTCTAAGGGAGGGGAGTGTTCGACCTGTGGCTTTAAAAGGAAAGGAGGCCGAATGCTTGAAAGGTTCTTTGAGCATTCTCTAGTTTTTATTCTACCCCTCAAACGGTTTCTCCCTTTTTGCTGAATTTTCGCTATGCCAAATTCCCTTCATTTCCGAAATTACTATCATCTTTCTTCGCCGAATCTCTACTCTTGCTGAACCCTTGTCGTTGTTCCTCCACCTCAATCGATTGTTATCTACTCTTAGTCACGTTGGAAGCCGAATCTTGTTCAGTAGATATCTAAGCTACAGGATCAAAGGACAATTTCGATAAGTGCTTAGTTGAACTTTTTAGTGTGTTTTGTGAAAAGCCGAAGGGCTATCTAACCCCTCCTTGTCGTTAACTTGTATTAACAAGGGTAAGACTTAACAATGGCAAGCGTGGTAGGTAAGGATTGCTAACAAGGTGGTAAGTGTTCTCGACTCAGTCGTGGTTTAGTAAATGGTCGAATCTAATGTGGCTCATAGAGTGACTTATGTGCAATATGGGTCACTTGGTTTTGACGATATAGGTGTTTGGTTGCAGATCTAGAGGATAGTCACAAATAGTAGCAAAGGAATGGCTACTAAAACGTGAGGCACACGGTAAAGGTACGGTGAGGTTTCGATTTTTGATAAGTATGTGTTAAAGCTTTGGTTAATCGCTAGTAATGTCGATTGTAGGTTCGTGACTAAAGGGTTTGCAGCACACGACGTTACCAGGTGTGTACAAACACTACACACATGATATCAGCAACGCCGAAAAGCTGAAAAGTGCCGAACTTTGGGGGCCCAAAACGGTAATGGTTGATATGTGAGCATGAATAATGAATTGGCATGAATGATTGTATGATTGGATCGTAGTTGAGCCCAATGGGCTATATGACATGAAATGGGCTTTATGAGGACGTAGGCAAGTATGCTAGGGTTAATGGACTTTAGGCCTAGTTTGAACAACTTTGAAATTTCGTAAGACTTAATCTAATTAAACATGTCCATGAACAAGTCATTGGGTTAGAGTGTGGAAATGGACATACGCATGTCTAGGATTGGATCTAGGGAGAGCTTGGTACTTAAGCGGTCCTAGTGACCCACCTCCTCTTCTCTGGAATCCTACTTGGTGCATAGTGTCTGTTCACTTTAGCCGCGAAGACTTGTTGATGGGCCAAAGTTCATAACTAAAACCCGGGAGGGACCAAAAACCCCTAGATTTGTAAAATTACTAAAATACCCTTAGATTTGTAAAATTACTAAAATACCCTTAGCTTTGTAAAATTACTAAAATACCATTAGATTTGTAAAATTACTAAAATACCCCTATTTTGTAAAAGTACCAGAATAGCCCTGTTTTGCAAATAACCAAAACACCCCTATTTTGTAAAATTATCGAGATACCCCTATCTTGCCAAATTACCAAAACACCCCTGTAGGGTAGAATGACGAAAATACCCCTAGGCAGTGCAATGACGAAAGTACCCCTATGTGACGAATATGAGTTTGTGGATGTTACTCATGTGTTTGATGCATTCATATCATATTCTGCTTAGGATGCATTTGGGTGGGAATTATGGTGCGGAAGAAGATTTGAGGATCGAATAGTCGCTTGACGACCATGGATCCACTGGAGGCTTTAAGTCCATTATATGATTAGCAGCTTTGCTGCAACATTGAGTAGTGCCGCTGGGAGTGCTACATTTGGTGTGTAGAGAATGGGTGGGTTGATTTAGAAATCCCCACAGGTGTGTAATGGTTGGAAGGGAAATGGTGTGTGCAGCGGAAGGATTTTTGGGAAGGGTTTTGCATTATCTTGTTCGTATATTGTACGATATGATATGATATGAGGTCATTGTGGGCTAAGGCACAGGACCACCGATTTTGATACGGCTTAGGCCCAATGTGAATATTTGTATGTGATTTGATTGCCAAGGGTTGTACACACTGAGTTTCGAAACTCACACCCTTTTATTTATTGTTTCAGGTGACCCTGAATAGACGGCTCGGCGTGGGAGAGGACTCGGAGATGGCCACACTACAAGCTGATCAGATGTTTTCAATCTATTCAAATGAATTTATTTTAAATACTTTGTTTTTCATTAAATTGTAATAAGGCCATGTATCTCCTAATTGACTTTAGATTTTGGGTTTTATTATTATTGTTTCAACTATCCAGTTAATAAACTTAAATAAAATTTCTAAAGTTAACATGGTTTTCGAAATAAACATATGAATGTTTTCTTAAAATATGGGCTTTTCATCTTAACAAGTAAAATCATTTTGAAGTGTGCCTTTCGTGTGGCATTCCAGATTTGGGCCTAACTTATAGGCCGGGTTTGGGGTGTTACAGATAGTAATTTGCAGACCAACTTGAGCATGACAACCGGAGAGAATGTTTCTTCGTAACCTATTCCTTCTTTCTGAGTATAATTGTTTTCTACAAATTTGGCCTTATAACCTTCCACTTTTCCATTCGCTTTTCTTTTCCTCTTTTAGATCCACTTACACCCTATGGGTTTTATCCCTTCCGGTAAGTTTAGAAGTTCCCACACTGAGTTGGAATACATAAAGTCCATCTCAGTTTTCATAGCTATTTCCTAAAGCTTGGAATCAAAACTCTACATCGCTTCTTCATATGTGAGTGGGTCATCATATTCCTGTTCAAAAAACTCAGTGTTAAAACATTTTCACCAGATTGGAAGAACTCAAGCCTACGAGAGACCCTCCCATTGTGAAAAAACACCCTATGTTGCTAATCGTTTGCAAGTCTACTATTAAGAGTTGGTTCTAAAACAATTTCTATAGGTTTTTGTATATTTCTCGAAAGTTCCTGTAACACCCATCACCTGTATTCAACGCTGGAATAGGGTTTAGGAGCATTACCGGACCTACAACACAATTATACATACTATTAGCATACATTTCATAAATTCAAACATTCATCAATCAACCTCAATTAATATGTCCCTAATACGAGCCTACGAGGCCCTATTTGTAACACCCCAAACCCGGCCTAGACGTCATGACCGGATCTGGCATGTCACAGGGAAGGGTTGTTAAAGAAAGTTGCGTGTTTTGTTAAAATATTCGTATTTTTTTTAAAATTTTGAGTTTAGGTGTTTGTTTATAAAAACCCGTTTAACTCAATGTCCATTTTAGAAAAGTTCTGATTAATTTGAAAACTGCTTTTGTTAGGAGATTTGAGTTTGAATTGTTGGTTAAAATATTGTTTATAACAGAAATCTTGTTGGTAAAATATACGTGGCATAGTCACCGGACAAAATGTGACAGAGTCACCAAAATATGTGGCAGAGCCACCGAAATACACTTCCCCGATCATCAATATTCCAATCCCATGCAACATATCATGTCATAATAATATAGTGTATGCATGAACGTACTAGCATAGCAAATAATCAGATCACATACAATCATACTAAATCTACCCAAACAGATATAGTCGTAAATTTACTTACCTGGGTTATTTCCAGCTCACCTGCCCCAAGTCCAAAAAGAAATAACTATACGGCCCCAAGACCTCATAGAATAGCACAAGAATTGATCACCCCATAATCGGCCTTCACCTTACCTACCACCCAGGCTAAGAGAATGATAAATGGTGGAACAGGATAACTTGATTTGGCCCTTCCCAAAAGAGAACGAAAGCAGTTTAGGTTACAACGAGTGGTTTAAGTTCGGCCTAGCCAAACCAAGAGAAGAAAGAACAAAAAGAAACATGAACAAAAAAGAAAGAATCATTACCTCAAAATTAGCAGTAAGCCGAATGGAATGGTAAAATTTGGCACTAGCAACAAGACCCAAACACTCTAGATTCGGCTACTAGCAACAGAAGAGAAACTCCAATTTAGATTGGGAAAAAGAATAGAAGTTTGGTAAAGTAGAGAAGCAAGGAAGAAGAACACGATTCGGCTATGGTGAACTCACAAGAGAGAAGCCGATTCAAAATGGAATAATAAGGGAGGTTCGGTTATGGTGGATAAAAACAAATAGTAGGAGATGGATAGAGAGAAAAAATGAGTAGAAGGAACACAACAGAAGAACAAAAAAGAGTTTCGGCTATGTCCTAAGAAGAGAAATCAGAAGAAAGAACCCAAAAATGTTTAGTAGCAAAAGCCGAAAATGAAAAAAAAAATGCTTAGAAACACAAGGGAATTTTCGGCACAAATTCTCTAAGAGGTTTCGATTTACTCTCTTGCTACTTACCCCAATTGCCGATTTTTACCTCACTATACCAACCTCTGGCCGAAATTACACCTCCCACACACTCCCCATTCGGCCAACAACTCTCACACTCTCAAATCCCTTGATTCACTCCCTAATTTCTTCCACCAAGCCCTCTCCATCACTCATTCAAACAGGTTTGACCAGTTCAAATCTTCCCTTATAGAGTCCCACGCCAACTCTACTTCCTCTCTACCTTGGGCACAAAATAAAAGCTATATTTTGCAGCATGTGGGATTCAAACCCCACTCCACCTAGCTTCCACCTTGACGCCACAACCAACCCATCACACACCTCACTTGTGTTATCAAAACACAATGAATTACACTTAAGTCCTGCCTTCGATAGCTTCCCTTGCTAAAGTGCCCAAAACCAAAATTTTGCCAAGACCTGGGCTCGAACCCGAGCATCCCCAGGAACCCCAAACACACCCAAACAACAAGCTTAGCTAGCCAACGCACAGAATAAAGCAAAATGCCAAACCCCTAATTTAAGGATGTTACACTATTCATGCATTGGAAGTGGTTTGGGACTAAACCGATAACCTTTAAAATAATCTGAGCACTTAGAATTTTTTTTCCAAACCAGGGGACACACGCCTATGTGACCAGGTCGTGTGGATATTCAAAATGGGATCAAATGGCCGTGTCCCAGCCTGTGTACAAACAAGTGAGCTTACTGACTTGGGTCACACTGCCAACCACACGCCCGTGCTTTTAGCCCATGTGCCATTCGAAGTGGCCACACATGCCCGTGTGCTAGGCCGTGCCAAACCTGTAGGGCATACTGACTTATGCAACACGGCCAAGTCACACACCCCTGTGCTAGGCCGTGTACCAATTAGGGGGTATATTGACTTGTGCCACTTGGCCGATCACACGCCCATGTGTGAGACGGTGTGGAGCATACTGACTTCATTTCAATTTCAACACTAGGGGACACATAGCCATGTATCATGACTGTGTGTCACACACGGCTGAGACACACACCTGTGTCTTTGCCCGCGTGGGCAAAAATAAGCTATTTACCAAGCCATTTTGCCACCCCATTTGATATACTCCTTCACTTACACATATGGCACCAAAACAAAGCATAATAGTTAACCCCAAAACAACCAAATCAAACATAATTCCTACCATTTCATCTAAGCATTTCTTAGCCTAAACCTCAATCACAAACATCATCAACTCATCAACCATTTCCAAGCAACATTAAACACATCACAAAATAGCATTAGCACATCTATAAACATTTAACAAACATATATCATTTTGTACCAATTTCACAAGCATGATACTAATTCCACAACCCTCATAATATAAGTCATATATTTATATGTACATACACTAGGCTCAAACATACCAAAACAAGCCAACTTTCATGGCTATATACACAAAACAAAACATATACATTTTAAAGCCATCTCAAATGGAAAAACTCACTACTAAAACATAACCAACATGACCATAGTCCCTATACATGCCATATGACCAAACCATAAACTCAAAAGTACCAAATTGATGGTTGGATAGTGTGATGTAGCCTTCGATGATCCCCGAATCTGAGCTAGCTTTGAAATCGCTATAAGACATGGAAAATAAACAAAGTAAGCTTTATAGCTTAGTAAGCTCGTATTATATAAACTTAACGAATCAAAAATACACCATTCATCAATTTAAACATATTAACATGTAATTCGTGATTACTAACAAACCTTTCACATGCTTATTCATATGCTTATATACAAACTTCATAACTTCTTCGATTTAAGGCTCATACTATGCATGTACATACTTGTACCAATCCATAACAAGCTCATATATATTTGGAATACCGTTAAATACCCGATATCTCGCACACTAAGTGCCGTACATAGCCGAAGCTATCTCAAATTGCACACTAAGTGCCATACATAGCCGAAGCTATCTCGATCTCGCACACTAAGTGCCATATATAGCTGAATCATTGTCAAACATAACTTTAATCTCGTATACACAATTTATGCAATATCAAAACATTTAAAGCATAATTATAATAATGCTTGTTACATACGAACTTATCTCAGATATTAAAACAACGAATCGAGTCGATTGGTCAATAACTTTCGTTTTTCCCCGATACTAATCCGAATTTCATTTTTCTTGATCTAATATATTCAAAATTAACTCATTTAATCAACTATGTATTCAATTCAATCCAAAAATTACTTAGGGCTATTTTACACATTTGCCCCTAAACTTTCACATTTTTTACAATTTAGTCATTATTACATAAAATTACAAATTAATGAAATTCCAATTATACCCATGCTAGCCGAATTACCATAATGCCCCTAGCAGCCCATAATTTTCATTTATTTCACATTTTACCAAGTGACTTTGCACATTTCTCAATTTAATCCCTATTTTGCATTTTTACTAAATATCACTTTACAAAACTTGTTTATCTAACATCAAATATTCATAATCTATCATCAAACATCAAAATACTCATGTATTCATAAATGGAATCTTTCAAAATCTCTAACAGTTTTGCAAAATAGTCCCTGGGCTAGCTAGTACTAGATGCAACGATCACAAAAACATAGAAATCATCAAAAACTAAGCAAAACACATACCTAATTGCTTAAATTTTACTTGGCTGAATGAAGAACCCTAATATTTTTTTTTTCTCCTTCAAAATTCGGGTATGGAAGATGATGATAAGGCTAATTTGGCTTTATTTTATTTATGTTAAGTTTAATTACTAATTTACAATTATAACCTTAATAATAAACCATTTAAAACACATCATAAAATGTCCATATATGTCCACTCATGATTATAATGGTCTATTTACAACATAAGGACCTTAGCGTTAAGGTTCTATAGCTATTAAAGACCTTTAGCTATTAGAACTCAAGTTTTACGCTTTATGCGATTTAGTCCTTTTTATCAAATTAACTATTCAAATGTTAAAATTTCTTCACGAAACTTTCACACATACATATCATCATGTTGTAAAAACTTAAAATAATATTAAAATAATTTTACGACCTCAGATTTGTGATCTGGAAACCACTATTCTGATTTGACTAAAAACGGGCTGTTACAGTTCCTCGATTACCTCTTTACTCTAAGATTTGAAGTCATTCATATAACTTTCTTCGAGGACAGTAATATGAGTTGACATTATAAAAGTTTGCTTTTTTGGGTTATAAAACAAACCCCACTTTGTTCCTTTTAGATATCCTATAAACATGCACAATTCTGTCTGTGATTCCAACTTCCTCGCATCTTTAACCAATACGTGGGTGGGCATCCCCAAATCCTTAAATAGGTTAGAATTGCTTCCTGCCATGCCACAATTCGTATGAAGTTTTTGATGCTGCCTTAGTTGACATATCATTCAGAATATAGCAAGTCGTTTATATCATATATCCCCAAAACGAGATTGACAACTTCAAATTACTTAACATCGAACATACCATGTCTAAAAACGTTTGATTCCTTCTCTCTACCAATCCATTCTATTGTGAAGTGCCCATTGCGATCAACTAGGATAGAATCTCATTTTTTTATGAGGTACCCTAAGAACTCGTCAGATAAATATTCTCCACCTCGATCAGACCAAAGTGTCTTTTAAAAATTCCCTACTCAATTAATGTGTTAGCTTAATTAATCAACTCAAAATCACAAAGAGGTGGGTGAATTGGCCTTTTAAAAATTTTGTGGTAGCTAAATAAAGACAATGAACACAATGATATATAGTGGTTTGGCCACAATTGCCTACTTCACTACCTTAGCTTTCCACAACTAAGATTTTCCAAAATTCACTAATTTGACAACAATTGAGGACAATTCTTAACCTTAAAAATCCCTCAAGGTTTCTTCCCAAACCTTACGACAAAACCCTCTTCAAAGATAATAACAAATAACAAATTAAGAAATAACACTTACAAGATCAGAATGTTTGCAAATTAAGCACTAATACAAAGAGAAACACTTGAGCTGAATGTAATATCTGGGATTTAGGGCTTGTGCATTTTTGCTTAAATATATGTGGAAGCATGCCTGTATGTGCTATGAATGTGTTTTATGAATTTTGAGAACTTTAGTGTGTAGGTAAATGCCTTAGAAAATATTGTATTTTAAGTTTTAAAGAGGAGCTAAGCTTGATGGGCCTTAAGAGAATTTGTAGGGGAAATTAGACACAAGATTGGGCTTTGAAAAGTGGCAAAGAGGCACCACTTAGGGCCTTAGTAAGTGACGCCACAAGCAGGGTAAAAGGGACTAGGTTCGAGCAGCAAGGGGAGCAATTTTGAGCTGCTTTTTCTGTCAGGCAGCAAGGGAGTTGGACGGCATGGGGAGACTTGGATTGATGAGCATTAGTTGAGGTTAAATTCCTTTTAAAATTCGGCTAAGGGCAGAGGATAAGTGTTGACTCATTCAAACTTGTTTGAATGAGGAGAGAAGAGGAAAATTAGGAGAAAAAGGTGGAATTTGAGAGGAGAATAAGTGTTGTCCGGCCAAGGGATTCCTTGGTGATCAATTTTGGTCATAGCCGAATTTCTAAAGGGAGGTTTAGAGGTTTTTTTCGGTTCTCCTTTCTTTCTCTAGTAGAGTGCCGAAATTTTCACCCTTTTCTCTTTTAACCAAAAGCCGAAAGTTTGAAACCATTTGTGCATCCTTTCCTTTCTTCTTTCATATCTTATTTCTCTTTCACTCACTCCCTAGAAACCGAAACTTACCCTCTCATCTTTAACAAAGCCGAAACTTCTCTACCCTTCTTCACCATTGCCGAATTCTACTAAGTTTATTTCCTTTTCATCTCGCGATTCTCTCTGACATCATAGTCGAATATCTCTGTAGGTTCAGGCAAGGGTGCAGTCGATTTCTGTAGTGAGGGTAAGGATCAACTGGCGTTCTTTTCTTTCTTTTCTTTTGGCCAAAATCAAGACTCTAATCTCTTTTATCCTTTTTGGCCGAAATCTTGAAGAGGAATTTCGGGATTCCTATTGTAGCCGACTTCAAGAGGAGATCTTTGAGATTTCTAGATCTAAGGTAAGAAAAGTATGATCTTAGGCCAAAGGCCATTTATTAAGTTCATTAAGTGATTGAAAATCGGATCTAACATGAGCTTATAAGTATTTCGACATCACTAGGAGCAAGGATTAATTTCGGGATTTAGATCAGCAAGGTAAGGGTTCTAGTGATTCAGATATGTTTCTTATTCGTTCTAAAGCCGAAAACTAACCAGTTAAGTGATCTAGTGTTTGGTCGATTGCAAGGGGGAAACATCACGAAGTTTCGGGATTTGAGTAGTAACCAAATTGGCAGCAAGGTAACGATTTTGGTTGCGATAATCCATCGGGATTTGATTATTTAGCCGAATGGCTTTTTGCTAAAATGCTTAGGGTTGGCCGAATGTAGGAACTAAGGATCTAGAGCATTAGATCGGGATTTTCGGGATTCAGTGAAAGCATTAGTACCAGGTGTGTAGCCCTACACTAATTCCTAATAGATCTATGGTATTAATGTTATGTATGTGTTAATGGAGATATGGAAAATATGGCTAAAAGGTACCATAGAGATGGTACAGAGTATTCAGGTACGTTAACCTACTACTACTATGTTAATAATGTTATGAATATCTGTTATGACACATATGTGAATTTGTAACGAATGTGAAATAAGGAATATGGCATGATTTATGCATGTTTGTATGACGCATGGGGCATATGGGTAAATATGAAAAGAGGAAGTGATCTGGTGGTTTTTACCACAATATCTGGTGACTCATGTCACATAATCTGAATGTGGTGACTTACGTCACATGTTATTATCTGGTGACTCTGTCACATTATCTGGTGGCTATGCCACAATTTATAAGGGCGATGTGGGAGTCGTCTGTAGCGACTGCCTTCGATGGTGTGTAGCGGATGGAGGGTCGATTTAGTAATCCCCACAGTGTGATGGCAGGTACGAGTGATGTGTAGAGGATGGATATCTAGGCTTGGGTTCGGGATTGCATCATTACCTATGTTTGCTATGTATATATATATATGATTTGATATGCCTAAATCGTTGGGACCTTGTGTTGGCTGTTACACATTGAGTCTACTTGACTCACCTCTCGAGGGCTAACATTTTACAGGTGACACTCAGTGATGGACCGGGTCGGCAGGGACTTAGTGGTGGCCAATACTCAGCTCAGTGTTTACTTTCATTTTGGATTTTTATGTTAAGTTTTGGATTTATTTTTGAATTTTACTTCGTTGTAATAAGGGCATTACTATTAACTGTTTTATGCTTTCATTCCAAATTTCTATTATGAAACGATTAATTTCTAAACCATATGTTAACAGTTTTTCTGAAAATAATTTCAAATGGGTTGAAATTCGGCCACATCTTATAACTTATAGTTTTCAATTAGAAAATAATGTTTTAATAAAATATGGACTTCAATAAAGACAACGTTTTCAATTTAATCACAACACAAATCAATTTTTCTTCAAAACCACCCAAATTTTCTGAATTAACAAACAAGCTTTTGAAGTGTTTTACTCGAGGAGCATGCCAGATCCGGTCGAGGCTCGTGGGTCGGGTTTGGGGTGTTTCACCGAATGGATACAATGAAAGCTCAAAATTGTGTATTAAGGAAATATTTGAGAATTGAAAACACAAGGTTGTTTTTGATTGATCTTTAAGCTTGATAATCTCTCTTGTTATTGTAGGGCCAGTAACGACTTGATAGTCAAAGGTGCCAGAAAGTGTATTTTTGAGACTTTGTTTCTACAAACCGGACCCGTAAATATTTTTATTAAATATTTATGGAGTCATATTAGAGACGAATTAAATTTTAAGTAAACAATTTTATTGAATTAGGAGTTATTAAGGTACATGGACTAAATCGCGTAAAGGTTAAAAGTTGGATTATAGATTGAAATAAATTAAAGGGACTAAATAAGTAAATATAGCCTTGTTTCTTTTAATGAACGGTCATAAGGACATAATTATGATATGTATATTTTATATAAATATATATAGGTTATGATAGTTTTAATATATATATGTCTTATAATAATATTAATAATAAATAAATTGAAAAAAAAATGAATGAATGAAGAAATGAAAGTGGAAAGTGAGATGAAACAATGCATGCAAATTAGAAAAAGGAAGAAAGAATAGAAGGGACACTAAGGGCTTCAAACATTCAAATTCCAATTGAAAATTGAAAATTTAATGTAAAATTGAATTGTGTAATATTAATGTATTTTAATTGTTTTATTCTGTAGCTAACGTTGTACCAGAATCCTCGAGTAAAAAGGGGAAGGATAAGATCGACGTTGAATAGCTCGCAATTCACAGCTTGTGTTTCTATAATTTGAACTATTGTAAATTATTTTATTTTGAACTATTATACATAGTAAGACATCAGGTGAGTAGTTTTGTTAAAATTGGGATGAAATGAATTAAATTGTATTGATGAATGTTTATAAGGACTTAAATGTGTGTATTGAGAAATGTACGTATTTGCATATATGATGAATTGAATATATGTTTTGAGAATTGTGATTGTTAATGAATTGAATAAAATGCCTATATGTTACAATTGTATATATATATATGTGTGGAAATGAGGCATTGATTATATTGAAATGTAAAATGAAACCCTACTAATTGTTCGGGCTAAGTCGGATATAGATGGCATGCCATAGGATAGAAAGAGTTTAGGGATTTCTTCGACCTTGATTCCATGAGGCACTGGGTGCCAACAGTGGCGAAGCCAGGGGGCTAGCATGGGCCCCGACCCCCCTAAAAGGTATAATTTCTATTTAGGCCTTTAAAATTTTTTTAAAAATTTTAAATTAGTAAAGGTAGAATTGCAGTTTGGCCCCCCTAAAATTATAAAAATTCGATTTAATCCTTTAAAAATTAGGAAGATATAAACTATAAAAATTAAAATTTCATATGGCCCCCCTAAAAAGTTGTCCTGGCTTCGCCCCTGGGTGCCAATTTGCTTCAGTTTAACAGGTGAGGCACTAGGTGTCAACTTATATAGCGCTGGGCATAGTTATTACTTCAGATTTTACGATGAGGCACTGGGTGCTAAACTGTTGTGTTGGTTGAATCTGTGTATCCATCCAAGTCCGAATCGTGTTAATAGGGGAAATTAAATAATAAATTATGTGTTTGATTTGAGATGGAAGAGATGAGAAATGAAATATGAAATGATGAAATGAGGTATGAAACTTGAAATGAATTCAAGTATGGATCAAAGATATGAACAATGCCATTGTATGGGTTAAAATGTTCAAATGCCATTGTCATGTACTAAACATGTAGAATCTAGTGGATGTGAATAAAGAATGAGCAAAATTACGTTATTGATTTGAAACATATGTTCATAACATTACTTGTTGCATTCTTACATTTTAATTACTTATATTAACTTTATATTGTTCAGATTATAGAAATACCACTGAGTTTTACTGAGTGTGCGGTTTTGTTTTCCATACGCAGGCTAGGTACTTTTCAACTTGTCGTCGACCCAGCATCCAACAACAATCCCGAGCTCAAGTGTGATGATGTTATATTTTGTAATGGCATGTACCTAGGAAGTCCTTGGTTTGATGTTGTTGATATGTGATAATATTTTGGTTTTCTAGTGAAAAGATGATTAGGTTTATATATATGGTAGTGGTTGAGGTTATGTTGGTATAATAGCTTATCATAATGTTTTGGGTATGTGTTAGTTTAAAGTTTAGTAGCTTAAGTAGCTAATGTTAGTCCAGTTATGGAAAATTTTGGCATGAATGAAAGCTTTGAATGGTTGATGCCTTATGAATGAAAGCTTTGAATGGTTGATGCCTTACTAGTATGTTTGATGATATAAAATGTGGTACCAATGAGGGTATATTGGTTAGGCATATTAGATAATTATTTTGGCATATTTTGAGCATGTTTAATTGTGTTTTGGATAGGTTAAATGGCTGGTAATTTAGTTTCTTAGTTCTCAAGCAAGTAGGAAATGATAAACTTGAGTTTTAAGGTATTTTAAGTGCACACAGCCTGAGACACGGTCTGCCACACGGTCGTGTGACACACAGGGGTACCCACATAGTTGTATGCCCTGAATGTGTTGAAAAAAGTACAGAAGCAGTTTCCACATGGGCTAACACACGGCCTACGACACACAGTTTGGATAGTCACATGCCAATGTCACGAGCCACACAGTTTGGCACACAGCCGACGACACGGTCGTATGACCCAAATTAGTGAGTTACACGAGCTGCGACACAACCATGTGTTCTAACTTCAAAAGTCACACAATTTGGGCCGTGTAGCCTATATTTCTAAGTATTTTTGAGATTGCTCTAAAACTTTCAGAATTGTTGCAAATTAGTCCTTGTCTATTCATAAACTATTTTTAGGGATCTATAGACTTTAATTAAGGCTTGTGAGAGCATTTTTACTCTGTTTTGGACTGAATTAGCAAACATAATTTAGGTGAAGTAGGTCATTCTACTAATATCATCGAAGGTAGTAATAGTCAGAGTATGGTTGAATACTTTAATGCTAATAATTGGAATAGCTTGTTATGTATCCAACTTCTAGATTTTAAGAGAGGATAAATAGTGATAAGAGTGTAGACAGTGGAAGACCAAGTTTAGTATTGTATAATAGTGATAAGAGAGTAGATAGTGGAAGACCAAATTTAGCATTGCATAGTATAATTCATTATTCTATTGTATAATACTTTAGTACAGAAGTACTAGATAGTCATGATCTGCTCCCTATATGATGTGATTAAATTTTCTAATTGGTTAATAATGCCCATGACACTACTCTGATGACGAAGAGGGGTTAGGGGTGTCACATTTAGTGGTATCATAGCTACAAGTTTAGTCAATTCTCGAACTAAATCGAGCTTAAAATAGAGTCTAGTGGTACATGCCATAGTTGAGTTGAGCTGAGTCGGGATTTTGATGATGATTACAATTGTTTTGTTTTATAGTTAAAAGATGACAAATGAATCAGATAAGACAGTTGAACAAGAGTTTTACTCTAGTGATGAGTATACCGAGGATTATGCGGAAATTAAGTCAGCAACACCAAATGTTAACCAAGCTGATGCTCAACGAGCTAATGTTGAGCGAGGTAATAATGGTAGAGTAGGTGATTCAAATTTACTTCGAGCTATTGCTAATGCACTTCGTGTAACATCCTGATTTTTGGGCCTATGCGTTTAATGGGTGAATATGTTTAATATGTTAATTTAAGTAATAGGGGTCCAAATTGGGCTCAGAATTAGGCAAAGGCCTTGATTAAAATTATCTGTTTGGGCATTATAGGGTTTAAAAGGTAGTATCTATGTTTAAAATACCAAAGTGGGCTTGTGGCCCAATCTTAGGAGGTAACGCCACACAAGGGAGTAAGGGGCCCAAATTTAAGTTTCATGGAGCCCAATTCTTCTAATTTAAGTTAGCTAAATTTTGGACATTAGGATTAGGTGGAGTGGATGGCAACAAGGCTAAAATTTAGGGGTTTTAATGTTTAAAATATGTGGATAATAAGCAGATAAAGGCTATTATTTAGAAATTTATTTTATGTGGATAATAAGCAGATAAAGGCTAAAATTTAGGGATTTTAATGATTAAAATATGTGGATAATATGTTGATAAAGGAGGGAGGAGTTAGAGATAATTAAGTCTCTTTTAGATGAGCTAGTAGATTAAGATAAAGGAGAAAAGATAGGATTTATCTACAAGGTTAGGTATGTGCCGAAATTTCAATAAATAGGAGGAATATCTCTTCAATTTTGGCATTTGGGTTTTTCTCTTATTCTTTTCTCTTCTTCTCTAAGTAAAAGCCGAAAACTCCTAAAGTTCCACCTTCTTCTTCATTCTTTGCAAAAGCCGAAATCTCTAAGCCTAATCCCTCATCTTCACTTTGATTCAAAAGCTGAAACTCTTTCCATTCTTTTTCTTCCTAGCCGAAATCTTCAAGTCTCTTCCTTGTTTTCTTTTCTTCTTCTCTTTTCCTGTCAAAAACCGAAACTCTTCACTCAAGTATTTTAAAAGCCAAAGACACATTAGCCTTCTCTTGTTCATACTTTTTCCGAGATTTTCCTAAAATCTGAAATCCCTATATCTCATTTCCTGTGATTACCGAATTGCTTCTGTGGTGCCTACTTGTGCCAAAATCTGAAGGGAACTTTAGTGGAGTCAATCGCATAGATCTTTAAGTTATAGAGCGGTAGCACTCGAATCGTGTTACTTTCGAGATTTCAAGGTAAGAAGATCTATTAGTTTCAACGTGTAAATTCGAGATTTACTAACCCTTGGCCGAATATAGGAGAGGCCCTATTTTCACATCTTTTTGACTTTTTGAGCAAAGTTGTAGATCGGTCTAGCAAGTGTATCGACATTAATCAGGTGTGTAACTCTCTACACCATTTAGATCTATTTGATTAATATATGATTATAAGTCTTATATGTTTTGATAAATGCCGAAATCCTAGCATAATGACGGAAACCCAAAGTGGGTAAAAGTAAATCACTAGGTTAGTGAATGTTCTGATTAAATGATATAAGAATAATGATTTTGTGTGATTGCATGGGTTGGGTTTGATGAAAGGAGGAAGTTATATGTTGTAGCGGTTTTTACCGTGATCTGTTGTAGCGGTTCCTTACTGTGATCTGCTGTAGCAACTTTTGTCGTGATCTGTTGTAATGGCTACGGCCATGATCTGATGATGAGCAGCACGACTGCCATCAAGGCGTGTAGCAGTGTGGGTTGATTGTAGAAATCCTCAATGGTGTGAATGGCTGGTACGGGGGCGTATAGCGGATGGAAACCTAGGATTTGGGTTGGGCTTTGCATATTATTTTTGTGCTATGTATATTAATTATTACATTTTATGGGGCTAAAGCCCAAATCTAATGGTGCATGAGGTGCACACCGAGTCTCGCGACTCACCCTTTTAATTTAACACTTTGGGTGACACCTAGTGCATCGGACCGGCTGTGAGAGGAACGCGAGGTGGCCATGCAAAAGAGAGCAATTGGATTCAAAGCTAAAAGGCTTTAGTCCGCTATTTTATATTTTGCTTGATTTTAAGTATGGTTGTAATAAGGCCACGGGCCACTAGACTATTATTTTTGATTGGGTTATGTTGGGTTTTTAAGTTTTATGTTTTCAATTAAGTTAAGACATGTATGAAATTTCAGTTTTTATTTAAAAATCCATCAAGATAATTTATAACTTAATATTTTACACTTTAATGAATTCTTAAGCTTTCGAAATAAAGGTTTAAACCTAGTAATTGTTTTCCAAGATGCGGCATGTTTTGTGAACTCCTTTAAGTGACATACCAAATCCGGTCGTAGTGTTTGGGCCGGGTTTGGGGTGTTACACTTCGACACGTTGCAAAAACTACGTCAGCTACCGTGCCTGCACCTGCTGTTTGAAGAGCTCCGATAAAAGAATTATGGAGATATGGTGCGACTAAGTTTTTGGGGTTAAAAGTGGTTGATCCCTCAGTAGTTAAAGTTTGGATCAAATCTACTAAATGCGTCTTACAACAACTTGAATGCAACCCGCATGAAATTGTGAATTATTTATGCAAGGAGAAGTGTCTACTTGGTGGCAGTCAGTAACACGCCACGTACCTGCTGGACAAGCCAATTGGGAATTCTTTCAAAAGGAATTCCAAAAGAAATATGTCAGAGAATTGAATATCGAATATAGGAGACATGTTTTTGTTGTTAAAATAGAGTGGGATGTCATTGGCTGATTATGAACGGGAGTTTTTACGACTCAGTAAGTATGCTGTTGAATTTGTGCCATCCGAAATTGAAAGTTGTAAACGATTTCTGCGTGGACTACGTGATGAGCTTTGGGTATAGCTGGTATCGCATCAAATCATAGAGTTTGACGATCTAGTTGAGCAGGAAAAGATGGTAGAACAGGCTTTAGGCATTGAGAAAAAGGTGGAGGTTACTCGCACAGCTGAAAGGTTTGGAGCTACTAGCTCACACCACAACCGAAGCGAACTAAAAAATTTCGCGGTAGCTGAAAGTCAACTTTTAGGTCTGACCAATCTAAAAGAAATCGTGATCGAAAACCGACTGTGTCCACGTGTAGTGTGCAAGGTCCATCGAGGGATACTAATATTCCAAATTGTGAGCACTGTGAGAAAAAGCATCGTGGTGAATGTTGGAAGCTAACTCGAGCTTGTTTTCGCTGTGGATCTATGGAGCATTTTGCTCAAGAGTGTCCGAGGAATGATAATGCTACCTCTGTTACTTATCAGAGTTTTGTACCTTTATCTAGAGGTCGTGGGATAAATCGTGGTGGTTCTACTGTCAGTGGTGGTGCTAGAAAAGGGAGCGATGTTGTTACTCATCAGTAAGAGGCCAGAGCGCTAGCCCGAGCTTATGTTGTGCGGACACGTGAGGATAGTGATGCTACCAATGATGTGGCAGATATATTTTTATTACATTCAAAACCTGTTTATGCTTTAATAGATCTGGGATTTCAAACTCAAATGTTAATGCTGAGTTAGTTAAATCATAAAGTTTAAAATCTAAGATGTCTAGAGTTTCAATAGATTTGTCAAGTCTGTTGGGGCAATTTGTGTTAGTTAATCAGGTGTGTAGATGATGTTCTTTAGAAATCCATAATAAATTCATCCCTGTTGATTTATTGATAATACCATTTGGCGATTTTAATCTAATTTTGGGTATGGATTGGCTTACTAAACACGGAGTGATTCTAGACTGCCGTAAAAAGAAGTTTGTGGTTCAGAGTGAAGATGGTAACATGATTGAAGTGAATGATGTTCGAACGAGTGGTTCAACTCATATCATTTCAGCAATTGAAGTTAATAAACTTCTCAATCAAGGCTGTGAAGCTTTTCTGGCCTATGTTATCAATATGAATTCTGGTATTAGTCCAAGCAGTAAGATTCTAATTGTTTGTGAATTGTAACATCCTGGAAAGGGCCTATGCATTTTCGGCTTAATTGTACCAAGTGACATGTTCTATGTACTAAGAATAAATTTTGAACATTTTTGGAAACTCGAAAAATGTATGAGAAATGGAAATGAACATTTTTTGAAACCTGGAAATGCATGGACATGAATATTTTTGGAAACCTAGAAATGCATAGACATGAACATTTTTGGAAACTAGGAAATGTAAGGAAATGATTCAGAAATGAAAAGTGAACATTTCTGGAAACTTGGAAATGTAAGAAAATGGCAAGTTTACAGAGCCGATCGAAAATTTTAGGAAACTTAGAAATGACTTAGAAATGTCGAGTTTTAAGTTTAAAATAGGAAATTAAGGCAAGGTGGCCTTAAAAGAAAAAGTTGGTGGAATTTGACGCACAAACAGGCTTGGAAAAGTGGCCTGAAGATGCCACTTAGGGCCTATTGAAAATGGCGCCATATGCAAGAGGAATGGGCCTGGGTTCGAGTCACTTGGGAAGCAAATAAAGGAGGCTTTATTTTTGCTTCCAGAAGGCTGAGGTGGACGGCACATGCTTCTAGAAACGGAGAAGTTTTATTTTCGTAAATACTCGATAAATAAGTTGATAAATAAGGGATTTAAATTAGATTATTGTTTGAAGAGATAATAGATGGATAAATATGGATTTATTTCTTTTATTTTGATAGATAAGGAAGAGATAAAAGGGGATTATTATTAGTATTATTTTTATTAAGAGATAAGAGATAATTATTGGATTAAGTTTTATTAAAGTGATAAATCAAGGGATAAAGCTATCAAAATAGAAGAGTGGTGGCCAAGTAAAGGACTCTAGCTAGTAATTTTGGCTATAAAAGGAAGAGTAAGGCTATTCTTCATTCATTCTTTTCTCTTCAAGAAAACCTCTGCCAAAATTCTCTAAAGTTTCTCCTCTTCTCTCTGCCGAAATTTTCCTAGCCAATTCTCTCTTTCCTCTGCTATTTTGCTAAAACCAAAAACCCTAGTAAAGCAAGCCAATCTCTTCATCTTTCTTTTCTTCCTATTTCTCCTTACCAATCAATTCAAAAGCCGAATCTTGGAAAGGCTTCAAGCATAGGTGCTGTCGATTTCTTCAAAGGTAAGAACAAGTTTGATTTCCATTCTTTCAGAGAGATAATCTAACCCCATACATATTTTGGTTGCCGAATATGAAAGGATCTTTCGGGATTATCAGAGTAGTCGACTAAAAGGAGGAGTATTCGGGATTTCTAAGATTAAGGTAAGACATGTGAATATTCGGCCAAAGGCCTTGATTTATATTTTGATGATTAAGATTAAGTCTAACGTAAGGTTTTAGGGATTTCGACATTCCTAGGGAAATAAGGAACAGTTTCGGGATTTGTTGGTGTTCCAATCGGCAACAAGGTAAGAATACTAATCCTACTAGGATTTGGTTTTATAGTCAAATAGGTCTTCTCTAAAGATTACCATGTTAACTGAATTTAGGCATTAAAGATCTAAAACAGTAGATCGATTCTCGAGATTTCAAGGATTTTTAAGCGAATCAGGTGTGTAATCCCCACTATCTTTTAATATGTCACATGGCAATATTTTAACCTATGAATATATATATATATATATGAATGTGAATATGGCTAAGTACCCAAATGTGGTACAAAAGTACTCAGGTACGTTTCCTACTTTTACTAGGAATATGAAATATGTTACTTATAACATGTGAAAAATCTATAAGAATGTGAATATATGTATGATATGCATGATAATGATAATATGGGGCATATGGTTGTATATTGAAAGGGAAGTGAAAAGTGGTGACTTAAGACCACGATGTCGAAAAGTGGTGACTTACGACCACGATGTCGAAAAGTGGTGATCTAAGACCACGATGTCGAAAAGTGGTTTTCTAAGACCACGAGACATGCGGTGACTTAAGCCCACAATTTGGTGTGTAGCGGAAGGAGGGTCGACTTAGTAGTCCCCACGGTATGTTTGGTAGGTACGGGGGTGTGTAGCGGATGGCATCTAGGTTTTGGGTTGGGATTGCATCATTATTTTGAATTAATGTGTGAACATGAAATGTATGGTATGCCTTGATTTATTAAATTGTAGTGTTGGTTACACATTGAGTCGGTTTAACTCACCTGCGTTGGGAATATTTTCAGGTGATGAGCAATAATGGACCAGTCGGCGGGAGCTAAAGGTGGCCATGCATCGCAAGAAGAAGTTTAAAGATTTGGACTTTTATTTTACTCAAGACTTTAATTTTATTTTTGGGTTTTGGTTGATGTGATAAGGCCATAAGGCCCAAGTTGGATAGTTTTATTTCTTTGCTTTTATTTTTAATCATTATGTTACGAATTACTTTTAATTAAGTTCATTTAAATTATTTTTTTAAAAAATAAACCCTAAATTGTTTTGCCACCATAATTAAATGATTTCTAAGTAAAATAAATGGGTTTTCGCTCTAAGCCCAATCCAAAACGATATTTTTCTAAAATTACACAAATTTTCCTAAGTAATAAAGAACATTGAAACTTAGGTTTACTTAAGGAACATACCAGATCCGCCAAGGCTCGTGGGCCGGGTTTGGGGTGTTTCAATTTGGTATCAGAGCCCAGTTTCAAACCCTCGGCCTTGGGTTCAAGGCCCAAAATGTTTTCAAAATTAAGCCCAAAAGAAATTTTATGAAAATTTTGTGAAAAGCAGGTTTTTCTGGCATGGCACCTAAGTCTCCAACCCGCAGTCCTCCAGATAAGTACCTTTATTTATTGTGTGAATTATGTTATGAATTATGGAAGGGTAGAAAAGGCATGGGCGTAGAATAGCATGATAGGAACTTGAACCCTAGGACTAGTCTACTCAAACACAAATACATAAGACTTAATGCACTCAACAAACCTATGGCTAAGTCTTTGAGTTAGGGTGTGGTAACCACATGCGCATGTCTCAGGATTGGATCAGGAAGAGCACAGTATTTAAGCGGTCCTAGTGACTCACCTCCTCTCGCGCAGAATCCTGCAGTGCGTAGCTTCGGTTCACCCTAACCAAGAGGACTTATTCATGGGCTAAACCCTTAACTAAAACCCGAAAGGGAACTAGTCGTATTTTCATAAAAACCCTAGTTTTAAAACCTCTTAAATTACCCTTTTGATTCATAAAAGCTATTTCATAAAATTTTTCTGAAATATTTCTTGATTTACAAAATTACAAAAATACCCTTAGTGGTGAAATTACAAAAATGCCCTTGGGTTTTAAAATTTCCATATTACCCCGATTTCAATAAAATTTTCTTACTTTGTAAAAGTATCTCGAACCTCTATTTTGCAAAAGTCCAAAATACTCCGATTTGAAAATTTACGGGATTACCCCTGGTTTACCACAATTACCAAAATGACCCTAAATTCTCAAAGTTTTTGCAACATCACCGATTTGGAAAAAAAATTCTCAAAAAGAACCCTCAAGTTTTGCAAATTTTGAAATACCCTTGATTTATTAAGATTTACAAATTTACCCTGGTTAATTACCGAAATACCCCTGTAATTTCAAAATTTCTGAAATGCCCCCGGGATTTCAAAATAGCCTTATTGACAAAATCACCAAGGAACCTTATTTTGGAAAATTACGAAAATACCCTCGTACGGCAAATTACGAAAATACCCCTGGGTAGTGGAAAAACAACAACAATGAAAACTACAACATTTCTCTGAATGAACGAAAGTTCATAATTGATTGATGGATGAATGAATGAAAGACTGTATGTTTGGATGAATGCGAAAGGACCACTCCTAAATCCTTTTTCATAGAACTCCTTCGCGGATAAATCAGTGGAACAAAAGTACTAATGCATAAAACTTTTTAATTAGACTAAATCGCAACGTTAGAAATGAGTTCTAGGGGACGTGAACTTAGAGAATGTGCCTAGAAAGTATGATAGTTCTTTAAGATCAGAGTGCGCAGCAATAGCGTAGTGGGGTGAGTTAGACCGTACGATTATTCGTTAGTAAGTAATTTCGAGGATGAAATTATTTTAAGGGGGTAGAACCTGTAACATCTGGAAAGGGCCTATGCATTTAAACTTAATTGTACCAAGTGACATGTTCTATGTACTAAGAATAAATTTTGAACATTTTGGAAACTCGAGAAATGTATGAAAGTGAAATGGAAATGAACATTTTGGAAAACGGAAATGCATGGACATGAACATTTTTGGAAACCTAGAAATGCATAGACATGAACATTTTTGGAAACTAGGAAATGTAAGGAAATGATTCAGAAATGGAAAGTGAACATTTCTGGAAACTTGGAAATGTAAGAAAATGGCAAGTTTACAGAGCCGATCGAAAATTTTAGGAAACTTAAAAAGACTTAGAAATGTCGAGTTTTAAAGTTTGAAATAGGAAATTAAGGCAAGGTGGCCTTAAAAGAAAAAGTTGGTGGAATTTGACGCACAAACAGGCTTGGAAAAGTGGCCTGAAGATGCCACTTAGGGCCTATGAAAATGGCGCCATATGCAAGAGGAATGGGCCTGGGTTCGAGTCACTTGGGAAGCAAATAAAGGAGGCTTTATTTTTGCTTCCAGAAGGATGAGGTGGACGGCACATGCTTCTAGAAAGGGAGGAGTTTTATTTTCATAAATACTCGATAAATAAGTTGATAAATAAGGGATTTAAATTGGATTATTTTTTGAAGAGATAATAGATGGATAAATATGGATTTATTTCTTTTATTCTGATAGATAAGGAAGAGATAAAAGAGGATTATTATTAGTATTATTTTTATTAAGAGATAAGAGATAATTATTGGATTAAGTTTTATTAAAGTGATAAATCAAGGGATAAAGCTATCAAAATAGAAGAATGGTGGCCAAGTAAAGGACTCTAGATAGTAATTTTGGCTATAAAAGGAAGAGTAAGGCTATTCTTCATTCATTCTTTTCTCTTCAAGAAAACCTCTGCCAAAATTCTCTAAAGTTTCTCTCCTCTTCTCTCTCTTAGAAATTTTCCTAGCCAATTCTCTCTCTTCCTCTGCTATTTTGCTAAAACCAAAAACCCTAGTAAAGCAAGCCAATCTCTTCATCTTTCTTTTCTTCCTATTTCTCCTTACCAATCAATTCAAAAGCCGAATCTTGGAAAGGCTTCAAGCATAGGTGCTGTCGATTTCTTCAAAGGTAAGAACAAGTTTGATTTCCATTCTTTTAGAAAGATAATCTAACCCCATACATATTTTGGTTGCCGAATATGAAAGGATCTTTCGGGATTATCAGAGTAGTCGACTAAAAGGAGGAGTATTCGGGATTTCTAAGATTAAGGTAAGACATGTGAATATTCGGCCAAAGGCCTTGATTTATATTTTGATGATTAAGATTAAGTCTAACGTAAGGTTTTAGGGATTTCGACATTCCTAGGGAAATAAGGAACAGTTTCGGGATTTGTTGGTGTTCCAATCGGCAACAAGGTAAGAATACTAATCCTACTAGGATTTGGTTTTATAGTCAAATAGGTCTTCTCTAAAGATTACCATGTTAACTGAATTTAGGCATTAAAGATCTAAAACAGTAGATCGATTCTCGGGATTTCAAGGATTTTTAAGCGAATCAGGTGTGTAATCCCCACTATCTTTTAATATGTCACATGGCAATATTTTAACCTATGAATATATATATATATATGAATGTGAATATGGCTAAGTACCCAAATGTGGTACAAAAGTACTTAGGTACGTTTCCTACTTTTACTAGGAATATGAAATATGTTACTTATAACATGTGAAAAATCTATAAGAATGTGAATATATGTATGATATGCATGATAATGATAATATGGGGCATATGGTTGTATATTGAAAGGGGAAGTGAAAAATGGTGACTTAAGACCACAGTAATCTAAAAAGTGGTGACTTACGACCACAGTAATCTGAAAAGTGGTGATCTAAGACCACAGTAATCTGAAAAGTGGTTTTCTAAGACCACAGATGCGGTGACTTAAGCCCGCAATTTGGTGTGTAGCAGAAGGAGGGTTGACTTAGTAGTCCCCACGGTGTGTTTGGTAGGTACGGGGGTGTGTAGCGGATGGCATCTAGGTTTTGGGTTCGGGATTGCATTATTATTTTGAATTAATGTATGAACATGAAATGTATGGTATGCCTTGATTTATTAAATTGTAGTGTTGGTTACACATTGAGTCAGTTTGACTCACCCCGTTGGGGAATATTTTCAGGTGATGAGTAATAATGGACCGGGTCGGCAGGAGCTAAAGGTGGCCATGCATCGCAAGAAGAAGTTTAAAGATTTGGACTTTTATTTTACTCAGTACTTTAATTTTATTTTTGGGTTTTGGTTGATGTGATAAGGCCATAAGGCCCAAGTTGGATAGTTTTATTTCTTTGCTTTTATTTTTAATCATTATGTTACGAATTACTTTTAATTAAGTTCATTTAAAGTATTTTTTTTTTAAAAATAAACCCTAAATTGTTTTGCCACCATAATTAAATGATTTCTAAGTAAAATAAATGGGTTTTCGCTCTAAGCCCAATCCAAAACGATATTTTTCTAAAATTACACAAATTTTCCCTAAGTAATAAAGAACATTGAAACCTATTTACTTAAGGAACATACCAGATTTGGCTAAGGCTCGTGGGCCGGGTTTGGGGTGTTTCATGAATTCCATGATGTGTTTCCCCGAGGAATTATCGAGATTACCACCAGACCAGGAGGTTAAGTTTGTAATTGAAGTGTTTCCTGGTACAACTCCGGTGTCAATGCCTCATTATCATATGGCACCTACAAAGCTGAAAGAATTGAAGGTGTAATTGGAAGATTTACTGGATTGTGGCTTTATGCGCTCTAGTATATCGCTTTGGGGAGCTCCAGTGTTATTCGTTAAAAAGAAAGATGGCTCAATGCGACTTTTTCTAGAATATCGAAAATTGAATAAGTCGACGATTAAAAATTGATACCCTCTACCTAGTATCGATGACTTGTTTGATCAACTAAAAGGAGCTTTTGCCTTTTCCAAGATCGATTTAAGATTCGGTTACTATCAAAGGTAAAAGATAGTGACGTACCTAAGACGACATTTCGTATGAGTTATGGCCATTATGAATTCTTGGTGATGCCTTTTGGTTTGATTAACGCTCCTACGGCATTTATGGGTTTCATCAACCGCATTTTCCAACCATATTTGGATCAATTTGTGGTAGTTTTTATTGACGACATCTTGATTCACTCGAAATCTAAATTTGTCCAAGTCTGAGTCGTGTTAATAGGGGAAATTAAATAATACATTATGTGTTTGATATTGAGATGGCAGAGATGAGAAATGAAATATGAAATGGTGAAATAAGATATGAAACTTGAAATGAATTCAAGTATGGATCAAAGATATGAACAATGCCATTGCATGAGTTAAAATGTTCAAATGCCACTGTCATATACTAAACATGTAGAATCTAGTGGATGTGAATAAAGAATGAGCAAAATTATGTTATTGATTTGAAACATAACATTATTTGTTGCATTCTTACATTTTAATTACTTATATTAAGTTTATATTGTTCGGATTATAGAAATACCACTAAGTTTTACTCAGCGTGTAATAGCCCAATTTTCAGTGGTGTCGAAAATAGTGATTCGAGATCACTAAATTCGACGAGTGAGTTCGAAAATTCAATTATTATAATTATGAGTTAAGTTTAATTTTAGAAATATTCTTGAATTAGTGAATTTTGTGTTTTAAAAGAATTATTAGGTTAATTTGTTTCAGAAACGAGATATCAAGACCTTGATTTCATAAACTGAGCCGTAAATATTTATAAAAATATTTACGGAGTGTCATTAAGTTAGTATTAAAGTTTCGTTAGAAAATTTTAACGTTTGGGTAGTAAATTAAGTAAAAATGACTAAATTAAAAAAGGTGCAAAACTTGCTAATTAAAGAAACAGTGATTAAATGGCTTGATAAATAAATAATGGAGGAATTAAGGAGAAATTAAACCTAAAGAAAAGAGATAAGGCGGCATAAGTAAGGAAAATAATAAAATATAGCCAATTTAATGGAAAAATAGTAAATAAAGCAAAATTTTAAATTTTGCTTTGAAATCTAAAAGTGTCTAGGCCATTCTTCTTCATAATTTTAGCCAAACAGCAATGAGAAAGAGCTCTCAAGCTGGTGTTACATATTTTTAATGCATGTGAGTTTATTTCTTGCCCTTTTCTTGTAATTTTTGTATTTTTAAGACTTTTGCAACTAGATCCAACTATCTAATTTATTAGTTTTTGATTTTATGGGTGATTTTGAAAGTTACCATTGATAAGTGCTGGATGTTTATGATGAATTAACATGGATTTGAAGCTTTAATTTTGTTAATTGATGATTTTATTAAGTAATTTTGATAGATATTGATTTTGGGGCCAATTTGTGAAAAAGTTAGAATTAGGGTTTGGTATTGAAATTTTAAATATCAGTGGTTGTATGGTAGCCTAAAATAATTAGATAAATTATTAATTGAGAAAAATTAGTTCAATTGATGGGTTGATTGATCACGGACTAAATTGTAAAAACTATAAACTTTTGGGTAAATGTGTAATTTTGAAAATTGAAGGGTATACATTGTAAAGTGAATTAGAATTAAATTAGATGCTAATGAATGAGTAATTTTATATTATAGATTAAGAAACCGAAGATAAATGGGGAAAAGAGAAATTAACAGACTAGTCCTTAAATTTCTACAAATTCTACAAATATACCCAGGTAAGTTCGTATGGTTGAACTTTGATAATTATATTGAATTGATGGATGGTATTATATATTTATTTATACTATTTGTTAAAAACATGAAATATTATTATATAATGAAATTAAAGTAAATGCTCGGAGTTAATGGAACGCGGGATTTGAGTACCATCGTTTGTTGCAAAAGATGAATTGACGGAGAAGACTATGGTTGAACCATGGCAATGTTTAAATGTAAGACCATAGCTGGGCTATGGCATTTTAATGAAAAGACCATAACTGGGTTATGGCACAAAAAGAATGATGTACTCATATCCATAAGGCGTTCTCCAATTCGAAAAGACTTGGTTAGTGACATGGAAAATTCATGTATATGAAACTTGTCTGATTGTAACACCCCTAACCCGTAACCATCGCCAGATTAGGGTTAAGAGGTATTACCGATCATTTTAGAACATTTAATTCCTATAGTCCATTAATTAGGTCTACGAGACCCTAAACATGCTTTAGAAAGGGGTCGGGACTAAACCGAACACATACGGAAATTCTCAGAAATTTAAAGATTTTTCATAACTGCATAGGTCACACGACTGTGTGGGCAGGCCGTGTGCCTCCCACAGCCTCAGACACGCCTGTGTGTCTAATTCGTGTCAAAACAAGGCATACATACTGACTTGTTCACACGACCATGGACACGCCCGTGTGTCTCACCTGTGGTCGCTACTGACTTGCACCACACGGCCAGTCACATGCCCATGTGTCTAGCCCGTGGTCGAGCTTGACTTATTTCAATTTGCAAACTTGAAAGACACAGTCGAGCCACATGCCCGTGTGCTCAACCATGTGGGCAATTATAAGCCATTTTCAAGGCCAATTTACCATCCACACTTTGGAATCACCTACAAGCATCAAACTAATACCAATTCATGCCTCAGATGCAACCAAAACATACCAATATAAGCACCAATTAATCATAAACTACACCATTTATTTCTATACTCAATTTCTACTCAAATAAGTCCATCTAAAATACCATTTTCACAACAAAAATCATATAAGTTAAGCATCATATAGTTCATACCACAAATTCACACTTAAACCACCATTCTCATAAACCAATTTAAGCATGAAACATACTATTATCACCATTCACATGACCACTCATTTATACACCAACATCATTCAACTTTAAAGCCATATCACATAGCAAAGACCAACATCTCAAAATGTTGTAATATCCGGCATTTAGGGGTTATGCGTTTTAACTTAAATGTATGTGGTAGCATGCTTGTGTGTGGTTTGTATGTGTTTTGGGGGCTTCGGCAACCTTGGGATGTAGGTAGGAGCCATAGAAAAATATTTGACTTTAAGCTGTTAGAGGAGGAGTTAGGAGCGCTAGGCCTTAAAAAGGTTAGTGTGTGGCTTATGACACAAGAACTCAGCTGGTAAAGTGGCAAGGGAGGCGCCATTTAGAGCACAGGAGAGTGACGCCTCAGGGAGTGAGAAGGGGCCTAGGTTCGAGCAGCAAGGGAAGCATTTTGGAGGTTCTTTTTGCGTCAAGGGGAGTGCAGAGTTGGACGGCACAAGGACTCTGAATGGATGAGCATTGGACCTGGTCAAGGCACTTGAAAATTCGTCTAAGAAGGGAGATAAGTGTTGACTCATTCAAACTCATTTGAATGAGTGGAAAAGAGAAGAAATAGGAGGAAAAGAATAAATCTGATAGAGAGAAGAAGAGTTGGCCGAATGGAGAGGTCTTGGTGTGCCATTTTTGGCCAAGAGGAGGAGTGACTATGCTAGGGGCTTTAGGTGCCGAAATAAGGTGAGTGGGTGGCCATTTTTCTCCCTTTCGAAAGCTTTCTTCTCATCTCTGCTTTTGCCAAAAATTTGCACCCTTTTTTCTCTCTTGACCAAAAGTCGAAAGTAAAAGAACCATTTTTGCATCTTCTCTTCATCTTATTCTTTCTTC
The DNA here is from genome assembly GCA_025503065.1 of Gossypium bickii. Lineage (NCBI taxonomy): Eukaryota > Viridiplantae > Streptophyta > Magnoliopsida > Malvales > Malvaceae > Gossypium > Gossypium bickii. The sequence continues at coordinate 20,661,249 of CP106717.1, forward strand.
ATTCACCCTCTAAAAGCCGAAACCTACCCTCTCATTCCCACTAGAACCGAAACCATACAAGACTTCCACCTCTTTTCTTCTTCTTTGCATCGAATCTTCCATCTTCAAAAGGCGAAGAAACCTTTTTCCATTTGCTAAGACCTTAGCCGATTTGGTCACTTGTCACTAAAGCCGAATCACATCATCATCTCACTGTTGATATGAAACCGATTCCTTTTCTATTTCTCTATCAAAGCTGATCAACCTTCTATTGTGGCTGAATCTCTCTGTGTTTCCAAGCAAAGGTGTTCAATCGATCTCAATATTACGGTAAGGGTTAATTGTCATTCGGTCTCTCTTTCTTTTCCCTTTGGTTAGCCAAAATCAAGGACACTAATCCCTTTTATTCTTTTGGCCAAAACCATGAAAGTGGGTTTCGGGATCTTTGTAGTCGAGGATTAGAAGGAGATCTTTCGGGATTTGGATATTCAAGGTAAGCAAAGTATGACCTTAGGCCGAAGGCCACTGACTTTTGTCCATTAATGTTAGAATCGAATCTAACATAAATCATATAGGGATTTCCACAATTTCCGAGGACAGGTGACGATTTTTGGGATTTAATCGAGTAAGGTAAGGGGAGTTGTAGTATTCGGCCAAAGGCCATGTTATTTATTAAGGGTTGGCCGATTCTAACTATGGTATTTTCGGGGGAGTTCGACAGAGATAATGGAGGAGTCTCAGGGTTCAGATCTATTTCGGTAAGGGTATTTAAGTTATAGACATGTTTTTGTTTCGATCTTATGTACCGATTAACCGGGTTTTTGATTAAGTGTTATTCAATGGATGTGAGTACTAGTGGAGGAGAGAAAGGGGTAGTCCCTACCCCTAGATTCAAGAAACGCTCAGTTTTTATAGTACGGGATTGTCCACCGGGGTGTGGGCCAACATCGGAAAGGGATAAGCAAATCGTTGTGATCCCTGCAAGCAAAAGTGTCAGTGAGATCGAAAGCGTTGTTCTCAGTGTTATCAGGTGTGTAACCCCACACTAATTCCCGATAGATTAATAGTAATAAGGTTAAACATGTGTTAATAAGGTTATGAATGAACATGGCTAAGGGTACCATTCAATGGTACAGTGTATTCAGGTACGTTACCCCTTAACACTCAGTTAGTAATGGTTCCAAACATTGATATGAAAACATGTGTAAATTTCGTTATGCCATGGGGTAAGGTATATTGCATGATATCCGTATATTTTGTATGTTGTATGGGCATAAGGGTGATAATGTAAAGGGGAAGTGTTCTGGTGGTTTTACCACATTAATCCGGTGACTTATGTCACAATATACTGTATCCGTTGACTTTGTCACATTATCTAGTGGCTATGCCACGTAATAAGGGTGATGTGCAGTTGACTGCAGTGACTGCCTTCGAGGGTGTGTAGCGGATGGAGGGTCGATTTAGTAATCCCGACGATGTGATTGTTAGGTACGGGTGGTGTGTAGAGGTTGGATATCTAAGTGGATTCGGGTTGCATTTCCATTTTATTTATATGTGACTTCATATGCTATGATAGGTATGCTATGTTATGGGCCTATGGCCAGATATGACTAAAGATGGGCTTTGCCCGACATGTTTGGGATTAAGGCTATAACCGATTGGGACTTCGTGTTGGCTGTTACACATTGAGTCTGTTGACTCACCCTTCGTGGGCTAACTTTTTGCAGGTGATACTTAGTGCTATGGACCGAGACAGCGAGGACTATGTGGTGGCCATGCTCAGTGTTTTCGGGTTTTCGTATGGTTGAACTTTGTATTTTCTTTACCATAATTTGCTTTCGGGATTTAATTGGTATTTTAAATTTGTAATAAGGCCACTACTTAACTGTTTAAATTTTATGTTTTAAGTTTTATTTTTCATACGATAATCGGCGAATGAGTAACTAAATATTTTTCTTTAACAACTTCAAATGTTTTATCACCTAATCAACTACGGTTTACAACTTAAAAAGATAAAAAATCCGGCATTACTTTTAATTTATGAAATGTGAAGGAGATGTTTTAATGTAATACAAAATTGAATGATAACTTGCTTTCAACTCATTAAAATTTCAATCTTGTTTTAATAATGTACAAGAACATGAAACGAAATTTTGTTAAGTTTTTTCGAAGGAACATGTCAGATCCGGTCGAGGCTTGTGGGACGGGTTTGGGGTGTTTCAACTTGGTATCAGAGCCAAGTTTTAAACACTCGGCTTTGGGTTTTGAAGCCCACAATGTTTTCAAAGTTGGACTAAAAATGGGTTTTTGAAAGTTTTCATTAAATGGTCTTAAGGAAGCATGGCACCTAAGTTCTCGGCCCAAGTCCGCCGGGTAAATTCTTTAGATGGTAAGTTGATTGGAATATGTTGATGTATGATACTTTAGATGATAGGCTTAGAGAACCATACTATAGAGACCTGAACCCCTAGGTATATGTGTGTACTTCTGCGGAAAATCACTGTTTAATCTCTTTTTGCATAAAACTTCTCTTTAAACAATAAGTGGAAAGACTCTAATGCATAAAATTTCGTAAAAACATATAAAACGTGACGGTAAAAATGAGTACTAGGGGACGTGGTCGTAATACATGCGGACGTGGCAAAGGCAGAATCACGGTGTCCGAACTTGCAGGGTCTGGACACTGGTCTGGGAATGAGGCACTGTTACTACCGATTGGAGAAGCAGAATTCCAGGGCCAAACTGGAGGGGATGATGCAATATCCCAGGCGATGTTGCGAGTGTTGGAAAGAGTTGCTGGGGCAGGTTTAGGTGGAGGGGCTCGGAAGTCTGTGCCTGAACGACTGCGAGCAAATGGAGCCGAGGTATTTAGAGGGGTATCTGGGGTAGCTCCAAATGTTGCTGAATATTGGTTAGAAGCAGTCGAAAGGATCATGGACGATTTGGGCTGCACTATTGAGGAGAAGTTAAAGGGTGCTATTTCGTTGCTTCGGGATGAGGCCTACCAGTGGTGGCTCACTGTTAGAGAGGGTACTCAGGTGGAGCGGATTGACTAGGATTATTTCAAGAATATTTTCCATGGGAAGTACGTAGAAGCGAGTTATGTGGATGCTCAGAGAAAGGCATTCCTGAACCTGGTACAAGAGGGCAAATCTATAGCCGAGTATGAAGCAGAATTCCTTCGTTTAAGTAGATATGCCCGGGGAATCGTGGCGATCGACTATGAGCGCTGCGTACGGCTCGAAGATGGGCTCCAAGATGAGTTAAGGGTGTTAATAGCTCCACAGCGGGAGAGGGACTACGCGATGTTAGTGGAGAAAGCAAAAATAGCCGAGGAGGTGAAGCGTACTGAGAGACAGAACCGGGACAGAGGTCAGGGTAAGAGTAAGAGGAGTAATGGGTCTTCAGGATCATCCGGGAATTTTCAGAAAAGACCTAGAGTTGATGGGCCGCGAGGTCAGCAGGTTGCTGTGGGAAGTCAGTATCGTACTTGTGCTCAGTGTGGAAAGATGCACCCAGAGGAGTGTTGGAAAAAGACTGGGGGATGCTTTAAGTGTGGGTCTAAGGATCACATGATTAGAGACTGTCCAATAGAAACAGATAGGAGTCGACCAGCAGGTCAGGGTTTTAATCAGGCTGGTAGAGGTGGACAGCAGTCACCGAGGGGTCGTGGTCCGATTGGCAGAGGTAATGGTTCTGGTAGAGGTCGCGGAACACCAGGCAGAGGTGGTGGTAATATGGAGGTGAGGCAGCCGGGTCTGGTATATGTGGTTTGTCGGAGGGAAGATGGTAACGCACCTGATGTCATAACGCGTACGTTCCTTATTTCTGGATTACCCTTTATTGCTCTAATAGATATTGGGTCGAGTCATTCATACATCGCTAGTGAAGTGTCTGGAACCTTGAATGTGGACTTTGAGACTGTACCTAGGAAGATGACTGTACTTAGTCCTTTAGGGCAATCAGTAGTAGTAGACAAACTCTTTAGGGAAGTGCCTTTAGAAGTTCAGGGGGCGCAGTTTCTGGCTGACTTAATGGAACTGCCATTCGGGGAATTCGACTTAATCTTAGGCATGTACTGGTTAGTGAAGTATCGTGCGAATGTGGACTGTGCTGCTAAGCGCATGTCGTTAAGGACTTCTGATGACAATGACATTGTGGTGATGGGTGAGAGGAGGAATTACCTATCAAATGTAGTATCTGCCTTTAAGGCAGAGAAGATGGTAAGAAAGGGATGTATGGCTTTTCTGATACTTGTTAGTGCCTTGAAGGCTAAGGAAGCAGCGGTAGAAGGGGTCAGGACGGTAAAAGAATTTGTAGATGTTTTTCCGGAAGAACTTCCAGGGTTACCTCCAGATCGCGAGGTGGAGTTCGGGATTGACTTGTTGCCTGGTACAGCACTAGTATCTATCGCTCCGTACAGAATGGCACCAAAGGAGTTGGTTGAGCTCAAGGCCCAGATTCAGGAGTTGTTAGATCGTGGGTTTATCCGACCCAGTGTGTCTCCATGGGGAGCACCGGTCCTATTCGTGAAGAAAAAGGATGGGACTATGCGCATGTGCATAGATTATCGGCAGTTGAATAAGCTGACCATCAAGAACAAGTACCCGTTACCGAGGATAGACGACTTGTTCGATCAGCTTAAGGGGGTCATGGTATTTTCAAAGATAGATCTAAGATCGGGATATCATCAGCTTAAGGTGAAGGAAGCAGATATCCATAAGACAGCTTTCTGGACAAGATACGAGCATTATGAGTTCTTATAATGCCGTTCGAATTGACGAACACCCCAGCTGCGTTCATGGATATGATGAACCGGGTTTTCCAACCTTACTTGGATCAGTTCATCGTGGTGTTCATAGACGACATCCTGGTATATTCCAAGTCTGAGAAGGAACATGAGGCACATCTCCGGGTAGTATTGCAGGTGTTAAGGGAAAAGAAGTTGTATGCCAAGTTTAGCAAGTGCGAATTTTGGTTGAAGGAAGTTGCGTTTTGGGTCATGTGGTGTCTGCAGAAGGGATAAGGGTGGATCCTCAGAAGATTGAGGCAGTGTTAGATTGGAAACCACCTAAGTCTGTGGCAGAGGTTCGCAGTTTCTTGGGGTTAGCAGGCTACTACAGAAGATTTGTCAAGGGGTTCTCATCAATAGCAGCATCTCTGACAAAGTTGTTTAGAAAAGAGGTACCTTTCGTATGGGCAGATAAGCAGCAGGAGAGTTTTGAGAAGCTTAAGAGAGTGTTGACAGAGGCTCTGGTTTTGATTCAGCCTGAGGCAGGGAAGGATTTTGTGGTGTACTATGATGCTCCTCACACAGGATTGGGATGTGTTCTGATGCAAGATGGGAAGGTGGTCGCTTGTGCATCTCGGCAATCAAGGCCACATGAGGTTAATTATCCAACGCATGATCTGGAGTTGGCTGTAGTAGTGTTCGCTCTAAAAGTATGTAGGCACTATTTGTATGGAGAAAAGTCGGTGAATTACACAGACCACAAGAGTCTGAAATATTTGTTAACTCAGAAGGAGCTGAATTTGAGACAGCGAAGGTGGGTGGAATTGTTGAAAGACAGTGATTGCTCAATAGAGTATCACCCGGGTAAGGTGAATGTAGTGGTAGATGCCCTAAGTCAGAAGGTAGTGTCAGATCTGAGGGCGATGTTTGCACATCTTAGACTTTATGATGATGGAAGTTTGATAGCAGAGTTGCAGGTGAAGCCGACATGGTTAAGTCAGGTGAAAGAGAAACAGTTGGTAGATGACGATTTGAGTGCTAAGTTACGACAAGTGCAGAATGGGGAATTGGAAGACTATGGTATAAACAGCGACGAAGTGTTGTGTTTCCAAGGTAGGGTATGTATGCCAAAAGATGAGGAATTAAGGTAGAGAATTCTTCGGGAATCGCATAGTGGTCCTTATGCTATGCATCCTAGAGGAAGCAAGTTATACAGGGATCTACGGGATCAGTTTTGGTGGCCTGTCCTTAAGCGAAAAGTTACAGAATTTGTGGGGAAGTGCTTAACGTGTCAGCAAGTCAAAGCTGAACACCAAGTACCTTCAGGGTTGCTTCAGCGGATAAAAATTCCGCAGTGGAAGTGGGAGAGAATTACAATGGACTTTGTCAGTGGGCTTCCCCTTACGCCTACTAAGAAGGACTTGATATGGGTGATAGTGGATCGGTTGACAAAGTCTGCACATTTCATACCAGTGCGGGTTGACTATTCTCTACAGAGGTTGGCAAAGTTGTATGTGGCAGAAATTGTGAGGCTGCACGGAGTGCCGGTATCGATTATCTCAGATAGGGATCCGAGGTTTATGTCTCGGTTTTAGAAAGTACTACATTAGGCATTAGGCACCAGATTAGACTTCAGCACGACATTTCATTCGCTGACGGACGGCCAGTCGGAGCTGGTAATACAAGTGTTAGAGGATATGTTGAGGGGTTGCGTGATAGACTTCAGAGGAAGCTGGGAGGAGTTCTTGCCTTTAGCGGAGTTTGCATACAACAACAGTTATCAAGCAAGTATTCGGATGGCACCGTATGAAGCACTGTATGGACGGAAGTGTCGCACCCCTACGTGTTGGACAGAACTGGGGGAACGTCATGTTTTGGGTCCAGAGATTGTGGCAGAATCAGAAGAAAAGGTTAAGGTGATTCTGGCACGATTGAAGGAGGTGTTTGACAGACAAAAGTCGTATGCAGATCTCAAGCGAAAGGAGGTAGAGTTTGCAGTAGGGGATCAGGTGTTTCTAAAAGTTTCACCGTGAAAAAAGGTGATGAGATTTGGTCGCAAGGGTAAGTTAAGTCCCAGGTTTATAGGACCTTATCGGGTTTTGAAGCGGGTTGGACTAGTGGTGTACCAGTTGGAGTTGCCTTCAGAATTGAAGCAGATGCATAATGTGTTTCACGTCTCGATGCTACGTCGTTACCGATCGGATCCATCTCATGTAATACCAGTTGATGAAGAGGAGTTGAGACCAAATTTGTCCTACGAGGAAGAGCCGATTCAGATCTTGGAACGAGATGTGAAGGTGTTACGGAGGAAATCAGTTCCTCTAGTCAAAGTGTTATGGCAGAACCATGGATCGAAAGAAGATTCGTGAGAGTCGGAGGAAGCAATGCGACAGCAATACCCTCACCTATTCTAGCCAGGTAATTTTGAGGCTGAAATTATTTTAAAGAGGTAGAACTGTAATATCCGGGATTTAGGGGTTATGCGTTTTAACTTAAATGTATGTGGTAGCATGCTTGTATGTGGTTTGTATGTCTTTTGGGGGCTTCGGGAACCTTGGGATATAGGTAGGAGCCTTAGAAAAATATTTGACTTTAAGCTGTTAGGGGAGGAGTTAGGAGCGCTAGGCCTTAAGAAGGTTAGTGTGTGGCTTATGACACAAGAACTCAGTTGGTAAAGCGGCAAGGGAGGCGCCACTTAGAGCACAGGAGAGTGACGCCTCAGGGAGTGAGAAGGGGCCTAGGTTTGAGCAGCAAGGGAAGCATTTTGGAGGTTCTTTTTACGTCAAGGGGAGTGCAGAGTTGGACGGCACAGGGACTCTGAATGGATGAGCATTGGACCTGGTCAAGGCATTTGAAAATTCGGCTAAGAAGGGAGATAAGTGTTGACTCATTCAAACTCATTTCAATGAGTGGAAAAGAGAAGAAATAGGAGGAAAAGAAGAAATCTGATAGAGAGAAGAAGAGTTGGCCGAATGGAGGGGTCTTGGTGTGGCATTTTCGGCCAATGGGAGGAGTGACTATGCTAGGGGCTTTAGGTGCCGAAATAAGGTGAGTGGGTGGCCATTTTTCTCCCTTTTGAAAGCTTTCTTCTCATCTCTACTTTTACCGAAAATTTGCACCCTTTTTTCTCTCTTGACTAAAAGCCGAAAGTAAAAGAGCCATTTGTGCATCTTCTCCTCATCTTATTCTTTCTTTATTCACCCTCTAAAAGCCGAAACCTACCCTCTCATTCCCACTAGAATCGAAACCATACAAGACTTCAACCTCTTTTCTTCTTCTTTGCATCGAATCTTCCATCTTCAAAAGCTGAAGAAACCTTTTTCCATTTGCTAAGACCTTAGCCGATTTGCTCACTTGTCACTAAAGCCGAATCACATCATCATCTCACTGTTGATCCGAAATTGATTCCTTTTCTATTTCTCTATCAAAGCCGATCAACCTTCTATTGTGGCCAAATCTCTCTGTGTTTCCAAGCAAAGGTGTTCAATCGATCTCAATATTACGGTAAGGGTTAATTGCCATTCGGTCTCTCTTTCTTTTCCGTTTGGTTAGCCGAAATCAAGGACACTAATCCCTTTTATTCTTTTGGCCGAAACCATGAAGGTGGGTTTCGGGATCTTTGTAGTCGATGATTAGAAGGAGACCTTTCGGGATTTGGATTTTCAAGGTATGCAAAGTATGACATTAGGCCGAAGGCCACTTACTTTTGTCCATTAATGTTAGAATCGAATCTAACATAAATCATATAGGGATTTCGACAACTTCCAAGGACAGGTGACAATTTTCGGGATTTAATCGAGCAAGGTAATGGGAGTTGTAGTATTCGGCCAAAGGCCATGTTATTTATTAAGGGTTGGCCGATTCTAACTATGGTATTTTAGGGGGAGTTCGACAGAGATAAAGGAGGAGTCTCGGGATTCAGATCTATTTCGGTAAAGGTATTTAAGTTATAGACATGTTTTTGTTTAGATCTTACGTACCGATTAACCGGGTTTTTGATTAAGTGTTATTCAATGGATGTGAGTACCAGTGAGGAGAGAAAGGGGTAGTCCCTATCCTTGGATTCAAGAAACGCTCAGTTTCTGCAGTACGGGATTGGCCACCGGGGTGTGGGCCAGCATCGAAAAGGGATAAGCAAATCGCTGTGATCCCTGCAAGCGAAAGTGTCAGTGAGATCGAAAGCGTTGTTCTCAGTGTTATCAGGCGTGTAACCCCACACTAATTCCCGACAAATTAATAGTAATAAGGTTAAACATGTGTTAATAAGGTTATGAATGAACATGGCTAAGGGTACCATTCAATGGTACAGTGTATTCAGGTACGTTACCCCTTAACACTCAGTTAGTAATGGTTACAAACATTGATATGAAAACATGTGTAAATTTCGTTATGGCCATGGGATAAGGTATATTGCATGATATCTGTATATTTTGTATGTTTCATGGGCATAAGGGTGATAATGTAAAGGGGAAGTGTTTCGGTGGTTTTACCACATTAATCCGGTGACTTATGTCACAATATTTTGTATCCGGTGACTTTGTCACATTATCTAGTGGCTATGCCATGTAATAAGGGCGATGTCTGATTGATCTGCAATGATCGCCTTCGAGGGTGTGTAGCGGATGGAGGGTCGATTTAGTAATCCCCACGGTGTGATTGTCAGGTACGGGTGGTGTGTAGAGGTTGGATATCTAGGTGGGTTCGGGTTGCATTTCCATTTTATATATATGTGACTTCATATGCTATGATAGGTATGCTATGTTATGGGCCTATGGCCGGATATGACTAAAGATGGGCTTTGCCCGAAATGTTTGGGATTTAGGCTATAATCGATTGGGACTTCGTGTTGGCAGTTACATGTTGTGTCTGTTGACTCACCCTTCGTGGGCTAACGTTTTGTAGGTGATACTTAGTGCTATGGACCGGGACAGCGAGGACTATGTGGTGGCCATGCTCAGTGTTTTCGGGTTTTTGTATGGTTGAACTTTGCGTTTTCTTTAGCATACTTTTCTTTTGGGATTTAATTGGTATTTTAAATTTGTAATAAGGCTACTACTTAACTGTTTAAATTTTATGTTTTAAGTTTTATTTTTCATACGATAATCGGCGAATGAGTAACTATATATTTTTCTTTAACAACTTCAAATGTTTTATCACCTAATCAACTACGGTTTACAACTTAAAAAGCTCAAAAATCCGGCATTACTTTTAATTTATGAAATGTGAAGGAGATGTTTTAATGTAATACAAAATTGAACGACAACTTGCTTTCAACTCATTAAAATTTCAATCTTGTTTTAATAATCGACTTATTTGTACAAGAACATGAAACGAAATTTTCTTAAGTTTTTCCGAAGGAACATGTCAGATCCGAAACACCCCAAACCCGGCCCACAAGCCCTGACCGAATCTGGCATTCTCCTTGAGTAAAACTCGTTTTGTCATCTTAGAAAAACATGTGGATTTTTCTGAAAAAATAAGTTGATTTCGAAGAAAAATATATTTGAAGTGTGTTCTTGTTGGAAACCGTTTTGTGATTAATGTTCGTATCTCATTAAAAACGTCATCGTTTTGATTTTAGAAAATTTTATAAGTTATAAGAAAACCAAATTAGCACTTATTATTAAGTTCGAAACCTTAGGTGTTTAAGTGTCAAAACGGATTACGTTATTTGTCGAGAATAATTAATCATTTAGTTGAAATTGTTCGTATCAAAATAAAGTTTAAAACGTATAAAAACATAGCTAATGGTGGCCTTATTACAATAAAACTTAACCCGAAATAAACCCCGAATAATAAAAGCAAAACGTAGTAAATTTAATTAAAAGTAAAATCGAATACTGAGTTGAGCATGGCCACCACCTAGTCCTCGCTGACCCGGTCCAAATCACTGAGTATCACCTGAAAAAGATATCCCACAAAGGGGTGAGTCAACAGACTCAATGTGTAACAGTTCACTAAAAGCCCAATCGATCATAACCTTAAAGATAACATTTTTGGCAAAGCCCATTTAAATCACATTTAGCCATAAGCCCATAACATAGCAAATCAAATAATAACGGATTTAATCACATGTACAAATATAATGAGATGCATTCCCAAGCCCACCTAGATATCCATCCGCTACACACCACTCGTACCTGCCAATCACACCGTGGGGATTACTAAATCGACCCTCCATCCGCTACACACCCTCGAAGGCAATCGCTGCAGTCAACTGCACATCGCCCTTATAAATTGTGGCATGGCCACTAGATAATTGTGACAAAGTCACCGGAAATCATAATATGTGACCGAGGTCACCAGATACATAATATTGTGACCGAAGTCACCGGATAATGTGGTAAAACCACCGGAACACTTCCCCTTTATCAATATCACCCATATGCCCATGCAACATACATATTATTCAGATATCATGCCATATACCCCAAAGTCATAATAGAATCATACTTATCTCATATCCATACTTATAACATCATTAACTGAGTTTATTAAGGGGTTTACGTACCTGACTGCATCGTACCACAGTATGGTACCCATAGCCATATTCACACAGATTCCTTATTAACGCATGCTATCATTAATACTATCAATCTACCGGAAATTTAGTGAAGGCTACACACCTGATAACTGTGAGTACGATACTATCGATTCCGACAATCTCGCTAGCAGGGATAACAGTGAATTGCTTATCCCTTTCTGACGCTGGCCCACACCCCGGTGGCCAACCACGAACAGCAGAAACCGAATGTTTCTTGAACTTAGGGGTAGGCACTACCCCTTTCTCCCTTCCACTGGTATTCGTATCCATTAAGGCACACTTAATCAGAAAACCCGATTAACTATTATATAAGATCTTAATCGAATAAAAAACTACAACTCAAATACCCTTACCGAAATGGATCAGAATCTCGAGACTCCTTTTATACCACTGTTGATCTGCCCCTAAAAGGTACTAGTTAGAATCGGCCATCCCTAAAACAATATGGCCTTGGGCCGAACATTAAGACCCCCTTACCTTGATTGTCTAGATCCCGAAAATGTCACTTGTCCCTAGAGATGTCGAAATCCCTACATGGTCTATGTTAGATTTAATTCTAACATTTTATGAGCAAAAGTAAATGGCCTTCGGCCTATGGTTACACTTGCTTACCTTAGATCTCGAAATCCCGAAAGATTTCCCCTTGTAATCGGCTACAAACAAATCCCGAAATCCTCCTTCAAGGTTTCGGCTAAAGAGAGTAAAAGGGATTAGATTCCAAATTTTCGGCTAATCCAAAGAATAAGAATGAACAAGGAATGACAGTTGATCCTTACCCCTAATGCTGAGATCGATTGCACCCCCCTTGCTTGCAGTCACAGAGATTCGGCTATATAGGCTAGATGATGATTGATTTGTTTCAGCTTTGGGGTTTAATGAATAATTGGCTAAGGCTTACCTGTGCTTTCGGCTTTTGATGGATTGTGAAAAGAAGAAGAGAAGGAATTGATGTTTGATGGGGTTTGGCTTTTATGTCCAAAGGGATATTCAGCCTTATCAAATGAGAAGAAAAGAGATGAAGTTCAGAGAGGTTCGGCAATGGTGGTGTTTTGAGAGAAAGAGATTTCGGCTAGAACAAATTAAAAGAAAAGAGAAGAGAAAGTGATGGTGAAGCTCACAACAAAATAATGGAGAGAGAGAGGGTGAGGCTTAGAAGTTGCGGCAATGGTGAAATAGAATGGATGAAAGGTTCGGCCTAATCAAAATAAAGAGAAGGGATAGATGATCAAGAGAGAAAGAGGTGCACGAGTGGTCACTTACTTGGTTTACGGTCTCAAAAGAAAAAGAACATAAAAGCTTTTGGGAAAAGAAATCGCACAAAGAAGATGCCTAAACCCCACTATGCATATTTGGCCTCTCCCCCCAACCTCATGGCCGAAAATGACATAAAAAACAATCCCTTGGCCGGCCAACTCTCCTTCCCCTATCCTGAATTCGGCTAACATTCAAACACTAGCTCCCCCTTTCTTTTCTCCTATTTTTCCTCTTCTTTACTCATTCAAAAATATTTGAAAAAATCAATGCTTATCCTTCTCTCTTAGCCGAATTTTAAATGCATTTGACTTGATCAAATGCTCATCCACTTAGTGTCCCATTGCCGTCCACCATTGCTTCTCCTTGCTGCAAAATAAAAGCTCCCATTTGCTTCCCTTGCTGCTCGAACCTGAGCCCTTTCTTTACTGCTTGTGGCGTCACTTTCCAAGGCCCTAAGTGGCGCCTTCTTGCCACTTTACCAAGGCACTTTTTGTGTCCAAATTCCCTTACAAATTTTCTTAAGGCCTCATTTGCCTAGCTCCCCTTTAAGACTTATAAACCAGTATTTTTCTAAGGCATTCTCCTACATTCTAAAGTTCCCAAAATCTATAAAACACATTCAAAACACACATAGGCATGTTACAGCATATATTTAAATTAAAATGCATAACCCCTAAATCCCGGATATTACAGGTTTCAAATGTACCATATCTACTAGCCTATACATGTCATATACCAACTATATACATCTTTCAAAAGTACCAAAATAGATAGTCGATAGTGTGATTGAGTCATTGACAATCCTCAGATCTGAGCTAGCTTTATTAACACTGTAAAATAGATAGACACTTCACACAGTAAGCTTTAAAGCTTAGTAAGTTCGTAATATAATACATATTTCTCAATAATGCAATATCAATACATAAAGAAACCATCACTTATATAGATACACAATTAAACATGATAACATCCTCAAACATATGCTCGTACATCCATCTATTCAATCCTTAAATAATATCATCAACCACATAGGTTTGAAACATACCTTTGCCAACACTTAGTTAACAAACGTTCTTGCTATTTGATGCTCAAAAACCATATTTCATTCAATGCTCATTATCTGTAATACCCCTAACCCGTATCCGTCGCTGGATTAAGGTTACAAAGTATTACCTGAAGAACTTAACTTTCGTAATGCCCAAGTAACCACATAAATCTCAATCGCAAACTCTTTATGCTTGTACTTTTGTTATTAAAGGTAATCATGCATATTTCGCTTACGAGTTCATACTTACGTAACCATGATATAATATTTAACATCATTTTCGGTTATGGCAAAAGGTAATCATGCATATTTCGCTTACGAGTTCATACTTACGTAACCATGATATAATATTTAACATCATTTTCGGTTATGGCAAATCAACTCCAACACTCAAGTCATTAACGTGTTAAGTTATATAATTTCATTTCAACCTCGTCTTTTCTCAACAAATTTATTTGATTTAAACCACATCTCAACCTCAACTTCATGTAACATCAAGATATGCCATACATCCATCTACCCTAATAGAATTATCATGACTAACATTCAAGCATTTAATAAAGAGTATTTTCAACTAACTTATAGCAGGGCCGAATACCAACTACATCATTACCATAATCAAATTTGCCAAAACATACTCAAGCATAACAAAAACATAGCCATTTTTGCATGGCACATTTATACATATAATTACAATTCTTTCAAACACATCCCAAAAGATTTATAACTATACATGCCATAATATTCAAAAGAGAAACATCGACTAAAATACCAAGGGAAGTGATAGTATGATGATCTTCTTAATTGGTCCCCAGGAGCAGACAAGCTCCAAAAGAGTAAACTACAAATACAAAACAACCAAAGACAAAGTAAGCTTCCACAGCTTAGTATGATTAAGCAGTTTATACAATTATAAAAATGCACCTATTCAGTATTTCATAATTGACTTGTGAATAATATCCATCATGCATATTTATAATAACTTCCATAACCCATCATTTCAAAATTTGCAATTTATCACACCTATCATAAGATTTCAAATTTATCATAAGATTTCAAATTCTTCTACTTACAATTCAACCATTAAAGTCTCCGGATAATATGTGCAATACGTACCTTTAATGAGTATTTTCTTTCCTGACATAATTGTTCGAACATAACAAGTGGCAATATACTTGTATATATATATCCATATATTTAATTATCACGGTTAATAGAGATTTTCTACTGAATTTCATACCTGTATACTTGGTAATACAATTTAGTAATGTGTTGTTCACATAAAGCCGTTACTTACCCCTCTCGTAACGTATCGCTCACAGAGAGCCGTCATTTAATATCCCGTAACGTATCGCTCACATAGAGCCGTTACTTGATCATTCACACACATAGTGCTTAATATAATTTATCATCCATTCGAATATAAAATTCAAATACAAATCCAATCTACCATATTTTCATATTTATGCTTTAGCAATCCAATTCTATACTGCATTCGGCTTAAGCAATATCAAATCACCCACAAACTATTTTAATCTATTTTCATGCATCTATTTCACTATTTTACATAACTAAGGTACCAACATCATGTAAATACACATTTATGCCATTGCATTAACATCCCAATTATCTATACATTCGGCTAAACTCACCAAAACCATATGTACATTCGGTTATGCACATATTATACACTTACTACCATTCGAAACAAAGCATATAATAAGGTACAAAAATCCAATTTAAATCAATTGCTTAAATCATACCTCAGATATCAACGAGTTCAACTTCCCGATTAATCGTTCAGTTCGGTTTTTCCCCGATCTAATCCCACCTCCTTTTGTTCTTGATCTATGACACATCAAATAAAGCTTGTTCACATTTAATTCTATTCAATTTAATCCCAAAACTCATAATATTAAAGTTTACTATTTTACCCCTCAATTATTTAAGCTTTACACTTTAGTCCCTATAACCCAAAACACAAAATGTCATGAATTTGGCCATCTTCATCAAGGGCCGAATGTTCACCACCCTCCTTTCATCTCATTTGTTCATTTTTTTTATATAATTAATCCTTCCTAAATTTTATTTTTATTAAAACACCCTAACACCCGAAATTCATCTAGAATTTTAAAGAGATCCTAATAATCTAGTTCGTTTCTAATATGTGCCATTTCAAATCACTAAAACACCAAAATTCCTACCCGCAGTTATAATCAAAATATACCATCAAAACAAAAATTTACAAATGGGCTAATCAATATGCATGACAACAAATTCTAGAACATTGAATTTTACAAAAACAAAGCTTAAATACCAACCTAATTTGAGCATGCACCATCCGAAAATGAAGAGAGCTTGGAGACTCTTTTTCACCTTCAAAGATTCAGCCACTTCAAGGAAAAGATGAACACTTTTATTCGTTTTCTCTCTTTTTTTTATTACTCCTTTATTTACTCAAATTATAATATAAATAAAAACACCACTAACGAAAGAAAATTAAATTTAATATGCAAGCTAATGATTATGCCGTCCACTACCATGAAATGTGGAAAATTGACATGCAAGTCTTCACTTGATCAAAACAATTCAACTGACCTTCTTAATTCATGCACACTACTTTTACCACTTAAGCTATTTGATCCTTTTTATTAAATTAAACATTCAAAAAATTAATTTACACTAAAATATTTTCACTCATACACAAACACTTAACATAGACATCAAATAAATCAAAATAATTGTGGTCCCGAAACCACCATTCTGGTTAGGGTCGAATTCGGACTGTTACATTATCTCTTCAATTCAATCGCACACTTAGTGCCCAATTCATAGCCGAAACTTAAATAACATCGCACACTTAGTGCCTTGATATCAAACAGGACTTGAGTCGGTAATGCATACACAGTGCCATTCAATAAACCCGAAGCTTCCATTACTTCGCACACACAGTGCTATTCATCTCTATCTCGATTTCAATTTCTCACACTTAGTGCCACACTTCTCAATCTCATACATATAGCAATTCTAATTCAATAACCACATATTCAATTCATAACTCTTAGATATAAATTGAACAGATCGTATTATATCCGAACTTACCTGGACGTAGAAATACCGAGACTAATCGATCAATCGAGCACTTTATTTTTGCCTCGATCTCGATCCGAATCTCTCCTTTCTTGGTCTATACATATTCAAATTTAGCTCGTTCAATCACTAATTCATTCAATTTAGTCCAAACACACGTATTTAGGGCATTTTACAAAATAGCCCTCACATTTTCACATTTTGACACTTTAGTCCCTATTTCATAAAATCATCAAATACACATAATTTCATTTCACCCATGCCTAGACAAATTATCCTTATGTCTATACAAGCCCACATATTTCATTTATTTCACTTTTTACAATTTAACCCAAATTACTCAAATTCACTAAAAATCCCAAGATAAAACATGTTAATCTAATTCATTTATTTCATATTTCATCAACTAACATCACATAACTTAAACATTTATCAATGGCACATCTCAAAATCTTCATCAAATTCCAAAATTAAAGCATGAGTTTGAAAGAACACTAAGGAACGATTACAAAAACGTAGAAATTATCAAAAACCGAGCTTGAAACATACCTCAATAAAAGAAAACAATGGTCGAACCCTATCTTAGTATTTTTCTTTTCTTTTTCTTGTGATTTTCTGCAAGGAAGATGATAATGGCTTCCTTTTTCTTATTTTTTTATTTTATTATACATTAATTAATTAATTACCACTTTAGCCTTTTTATTTCCTTTTAAAATCCACTATCCATTGGTTTTTATGTCCATCAAATATTTCAATGGTATTATATCAACATAAGAACTCACATTTAATAAGCCATACCCAAATAAGTACTGTAACAATCAGCACACAACTTTTACATTTTATGCGATTAAGTCCTTTTTACAAATTAAGCACACAATCGATAAAATTTTCACATAGAATTTACACACATGCTTAATCACATACTGTAAACACGAAAAATAATATTAAAATATTTTTCTAACCTTGACTTTATGGTGTCGAAACCACTATTCCGACTAGGGTCTAAACCGGGCTGTTACATTGATAATTATGTACATTCATGATTATGAATTGTTATCAAAATAAATATACACGAAATTCATGAAAATAATGGTATAAGAAATATTGATTGTTATTGAATTGAATGTATGTGTAATTGTGATATTTGAATATTGGAAAGTTTTGGAAATTAAAAAGTGAATTGAAACCCTATTAACTGTATCAAGTTGAGTCGAATATAGTTGGCATGCCATAGAATTGGAAGTGTCCAGGGATACTTCGACCTCGAGTCGATGAGACATTGGGTGTCAAATTGTTACTTCGGATAAATTCGATGAGGTACTGGGTACCAAATTACTTCGGCATGGCCGATGAGACATTGGGTGTCAGTCTGTTACTTCGAATTATCCGATGAGGCACTAGGTGCCAAACTGGTGTGCTTTGGTTGGATCCGTGTATCCGTCTGAGTTCGAGGTCGGGTTAATAGGGGTAAACAAATGAATTGATAATATAATCGATATTGAATATGAATTGGAATGAGATATTGAATTGAATTATATAAATGAGATGTATGAATCATGAGTTCATGAAATGGACATTGATATTGTTAAATAATTGTGTATTAAATTTTGATAATCTATTTGAGATAGTAAATTGATGAGAATTGTATGTGCTAAGAATGATCTATATATATAATTAATATTGAAAGACTTATGGTTATTACCGGTATATACATGAAATACTTGGTAATAATATTTACTTAATATACTGAAAGTGACATGTAATTATGTGATTAACTTTGATATGTTGATACAAGGAAATTATGTATATGGTGATGAGTAATAAACCCAAGTGTGATATATCGTGAAAATAAGTTTATCAATATTGAATTTATATGTAAGATGTGCAAGTATGCTAACTATTGTTGTTGCTTGATGATTAGGCAAGTGCCAAGCTATTGATTGAATAGTAGTATGTTTATTTGTTTGAAGCACTGGAATGGTAAGTATTTAAGTGAAAATAAGTTAGTGCTCATGAAAGAATGGTAAGGCTTAAATTATGGAATTTCTTATGAAATAACTTATTATGTGTTCAATACGAAAAAGGCTTGGTTAAATGCACTAACTTACGATTATGGCTATATGATATAAATATGGAATAAATGTAGAAGAGTTAAAGTTATATAAAATTTTACTAAACTTGGGTAATAAGTTTATGTATGCGATACTATGGATTTATTCACCTTGTGAATTAATGAATATAGTTTTATGAATACTAGAGAAAAAAAATATGGAAATATTTGGATATATATAATTTTATATTTGAAAATAATTAATATGATTAAAGATTATATGAACTTACTAGGCATTCATTGCTTACATGTTTGTTTTATTTGTTTACCTTACAGATTATCGGAAGCTCGAACGGGTTGAAAGCTTATCGGAGCTATATCACACTATCCATTAGTTCTATCAGTAATTATGGATGACTTAATTCTGATTATAATGGCATGTATAGGTTATTTTGACTAAATGTTAGTCTATAGGTGTTATGTAGATATTAGTCATTTATTTGGCTTACGTTTTGGTATTATGGTTATTTTTCTTGTAATTTTTGTATTTTTATAATGTTGATATGAGTTAATGATGAAAGGTAAAATAATAGTTGAATATGGTATGTTTAGGTTGATGCATGAATGATTAGAAAAAGGCATAGTTTGAAATTGGTCTTAAGTGGTACTTCATAGATTGTTTCGTTAATAAGTGTCGAATACTTATGATGGTATATTAGTTAGGTATTTAGCATGTCTATCTTGACATGTTTAGAGTATGTTTAATTGAGTTTTAAATTAGTTGAATAAATGGTTTTGAGTTGCTTGATGTGTAAGATTGCAGGGAATGGTAACCTTGATATTTAAGGCTTATATTGAGTCCACACGGCTAGACACACGAGCGTGTGATTGGACCATGCAAGACACACAACTAACACATGGGCGTGTGAATTGGCCGTATGTCCCCTGTTACTTAAAATTTTCAAAACAGACTGCTCAGGAGTTTACACACAGGCAGAGACACGGGCGTGTGTCCTCACACGACCTAGCACACAGGCATGTGGCTAGCCGTGTGACCCAAGTCAGAGAGTTACACCGGGTAGGACACGGTTTGAGACACGGGTGTGTTTCATGATCACATGGGCGTGTCCTAGATTCACACGGGCGTGTGTGCCCTGTTCCAAAGAAAATTTTAAATTTTCATGAAAAATTTTCTAAATGTTTGATTGAGTCCCGATTTGTTTCTAACACGTATTTTGGGCCTCGAGGACCCATGGAAGGGATAAGATAATTATATTATGATATGAATGCTAAATGAATTTGTAACATTCGTAATTGATCAGAAAAGTCCAGTAATGCTCCGTAAACTCTGTTCCGGCGATGGATAAGAGTTAGGGGGTGTTACACAGCGTGCGGTTTTATTTTACATGCGCAGGCTAGGTACTTTTCAACTTGTCACTAACCCAGCATCCAACAATAATCCCAAGCTCAAGTGTGGTGATGTTATATTTTGTAATGGCATGTACCTAGGAAGTGCTTTGTTTGATGTTGTTAATATGTGATAATATTTTCGTTTTTTAGTGAAAAGATGATTAGATGTATATATATGGTAGTGGTTGAGGTTATGTTGGTATAATAGCTTAGTTTAATGTTTTGGGTATGTGTTAGTTTAAAGTTTAGTAGCTTAAGTAGCTAATGTTAGTCTAATTATGGAAAAATTTGGCATGAATGAAAGCTTTGAATGGTTGATGCCTTTCTATGATGTAAAATGTAGTACCAATGAGGGTACATTGTTTAGGCATAGTAGATGATTGTTTTGGCATATTTTGAGTATGTTTAATTATGTTATGGATAGGTTAAATGGCTGGTAATTGAGTTGCTTAGTGCTCAAGTAAGTAGGAAACGGTAAACTTGAGTTTTTAGGTACTTTTGGGTGTACACGGTCTGAGACACGGTCTATCATAAGGCCGTGTGAGACACATGGCAACCTACACGGGCGTGTGCCCTGAGCATGATGAAGGACAGTATAGAAGAATTTTCCACATGCGCTAACACATGGCCTGTGACATGGCTGAGTGGGATTAATTCAAGAGATACGCGACCCAGGAACATGGGTGTGTGATAGCACACAAACGACTAGGATAGTCATACACCCATGTCACGAGCCATATAGTCTGGCACACGACCATGTAACCCAAATCAGTGAGTTACACGGACCGGGACACGACCGTGTGTCCCAACTTCAAAATTCACAGGGTCTGGGGCATTTCAAATGACCGTGTGTCCCCTGATTCTAGGTATTTTGAGATTGCCCTAAAACTTTCAGAATTGTTACAAATTAGTCCTTGCCTATTCATAGGCTATTTTTAGGGATATATAGACTCGAATTAAGGCCTGTAAGAGCATTTTTACTCTGTTTTGGAGTGAATTATCAAACGTAATTTAGGTTAAGTAGGTCATTCTACTAATATCATCGAAGGTAGTAATAGTCGGAGTATGATTCAATACTCTTAAGCTAATAATTGGAATAGCCTTGTTACCCTAAACCCTAAACCCACCTCCTCCTATCTCACTCACAAAAATGGTTATACAAGAGATCCTATGCCAGACACATGATTTGAGAATTATTAAGTTAAAAGTGAATCTCAAATCTTTAACTTCTTTTCCAGTTTTTATTACAGGTGGGAGCTGAGTTCACAGGCACTTTTATACTAATCTTTGTTGGTACAGCCATTACTATTGTGAACCAAAAGACTAGCTTTCAAGAGGGGATAAATAGTGATAAGTGTGTAGGCAGTGGAAGAGAAAGTTTAGCATTGTATAATAGGGATAAGAGTGTAGACAATGGAAAACCAAATTTAGCAGTGCATAGTATAATTCGTTATTCTATCGTATAATACTTTAGTATGGAAGTATTGGACTATCATAATATGTTCCCTGTATGATGTGATTAAATGTTCTGATTGGCTAGTAATACTCGTGACCCTAATTCGATAATAGAGAGGGGTTAGGGCTGTTACAGGGCCTTTGAAAGATGGTATATATACCCCCTAATTGGTTTCCAATTGTTGTGGCTGTTGGAGAAATGAATAGAGCCATTGGGATGAAATAACCAGTGTATTTAACTCACCTACAACCACGAGTATCAATACTTGCTAATAAAGTATCGATATTTTAACATTTAATGCAAATTTCAATGACCATTGGAGCTAGAAATATTGATACCAATAAACATTTATCGATATAGCATGAAAAATATTGATACTGGATCGATACTTAGCTGAAATGTTTGAGAAACAAAATTTCATTTTGGTACCGATTTTTGGAGGGGTATCAATATTTTAGAAACTATCGATACTGGCCAAAAAGTATCGATACTTTTTGACCTAGAGCTATACTGGCTTATTTTAAAACAGTTTTAACTTTGATTGAAAATGTCTAACTCTATTGAAATCATTGGAACTTGATTAAAGGTTGATTCAAAAAGTTTTCTAAGAGTTCAAAATAGTAGGTTTAAAATTATATGTTTTAGACTTTATACAATTTTGCCAAATTTGTTCAACTGTAGCTTTTATTCAAAAACATTTTAATTTGTTTTATTAAAACACATTATCAAATAAAGCTTGGTATAACAATCTCCCCCTTTTTTGATATAACAAAACATTTGGTAAATTTGTTTTTGAACAAGTTGCTCCCCCTTTATAAAAGTCATTCTCAATTTAATGCTTAGTAAATTTTTACATTTTTACATAGAAAAGAATGGTCACTAAATTTATATAAGTTTCATACCAATAATTAAACACAAGATCAAACATTAATCAAATTATATTTGTTGATAATTACCTTTGCTATATAGAATTTACCTTTGTTTTCTCCTCCTTTTCGTTATATATAAAAAAAAAGAACAAATAAAGCTTAGGAGAAAAAGATGGTTAGTTCAAGAATAGATGTTAAAAAAAATAAATAATAATTTGCAAAATAATCATAAAAATATCTTAAAGTACCAATTAAACATTAAGGTGCAACATACCATAGTTATATGAAACAATAAAAAATAACAGTGCAAATGTCATGAAATATGGCATGAAAGTGCAATAACTATCCTAATCGTCATTACTAGGAGAAAATGGATAGGTCGGAGGATGGTGATTTAGAAGCGAAGCCATTTCCATTTCTAACTATTAAAGCCTAGTGTTAACCTCATCTCTAAATCCTTGAAGACTATTACTCAAAGAGTGAAGTGTTGGATTTGGTGCTTTAAGTGTAGTAATTTTGTCTAATTACACTTGTATTTTTTTGAACAAATTGGTTAAAAAAATTATTTGTGAATTACATTAATACTTTGTATATTATCCTCACATGGTTTTTGCATACAAAGAAAAATGGAAGCAAATGTTGCTCACTGGTTGTCTAATGTTTAACTAATACTAAGCAATGTTACGTGGTCGGATCATAATATGTTGTCTATCAAGTCTAATTGGGGAAATGCCTTGTCTTGGGCATCGGAGCAAATGACTCTGAGAAGATAGAAACATAGATGTAACTAACTGGACTGACAATGCATTGAACTAGACCCAAGTAGAATAGATCCTGAATCCATTTATGAATTTGTTCACTTTTGATATTTATAGTGTGACATACCTAAATCTTGAGTGGATGGTAGACTATGTTTGCATGACTCGTACACTTTGATGTAAGTAAAAGCTTGAGTTCAAATAGATAAGGAATCGTAAGTTGGTGCG
Source organism: Gossypium bickii (assembly GCA_025503065.1). Lineage (NCBI taxonomy): Eukaryota > Viridiplantae > Streptophyta > Magnoliopsida > Malvales > Malvaceae > Gossypium > Gossypium bickii. Next base: position 20,684,664 of record CP106717.1, read on the forward strand.
CTGGGTGTACAATTTCTGCAGTACATAGAGTCATTCACAACAATTGAATTCATGGCCGAAGACAAGGGTAAATGGTATCCTCTCATAGACATTACCTGGTGGATAAAAAGTAAACATGGTCATGGTATTTGATTTTTGAGACGAAGAATTAATTACTATTCAATAGTAATTGACTTTGGAGGAAAATTAGGTGTATTTGTTACAACATATTGCCTATGCAGCCCAAAAAGTCCTGCATGTGGTAATTACATTTTAGAGGGAAATTAGGTGTATTTTTCCTAGTCGAACTCTAAGGAATTCAATGATAATTTAGGCACTTTAATATTCCAATTTTAGCTTATATAAAGGCCATTGTAATTAGTTTAAATACACAATTGGAGAGAGACAGAAAATGTACTCAGAGTTCTTATTTCTTTCTTAGGTTTTTTACTTAGGGTATTTTATTTTCTTGTAATTGGAAGATTATATTTCGAAGTGAGACTCTCGGGAGTGGTGATTGTTTCGGAGCCACGCTTTCATCGAAAAATCCATGAGCATCTATTTCCTTTATATTATTCTTTATATATCTTTCTTAACATTGTTAATTGAGTGTTTGTGTAAATATTAGAATAATTTATAATAATTTATACTTTATCTATATTTCGCATGTTTCAATTGTATTAATCCTATTAATAGATTTGCATGTAGAGTTTTCTTAGCAGATTAGCTGTCTAGGAGAGAGAGAACATAAAACCTAGACTTGACGACCTTACGAAGTCATTTAGGTAAGAATTAACCCAAAATTGGTATGGCCTATCCGTGAACACCTTAGCCCCGAACCAGTTTGACCTGTGAGGTCAAGAGATAAGTAGTTCTTGTTGACTCATTAGGTTAGTTGAATATCGAGGAGCGCAACTAGGTTGATGACTAGCTGGTAAATAGAGCCCTACATCAATAATTAATTAGGTAAAGCAATTGGATCTAGACTAATTGAACTCGCATAGTCAAAACAAGGGATAGGAGAAACTGATACATAAACTTAAGAGTAGATTTAAGCTTAATTGAATTTATTTAGTTTATTAATATCATCATCATGTTGCTTTCATATTAACACTAGTAATTTGTGACTCAAGTAGATTAGTAATGTAACATCTTGAATTAGGGTCTAGTCAGAATAGTGGTGCGAGACCACAAATCCGAGGCTCAAGTATGAGTTTTGATGGTTATTGCTAAGTTTGCATGTTAGTGTGAAGTTTCATGAAGCAATTTTGTTAAATTGCGGGTGAATTGTCCAAAAGGACTAAATTGCAAAATTTGCAAAATGTGAGATTCTAGAAGCTATTTGTATAAAATAGCTTTGAATTATCAATTAGAGGTTCTTAAAGAGCAATTTTCCCAAATTTCTAATTTTTGGACAAAATAGGGCATGGATGAGTTAAAATAGAAAGTTTGTTCAAAAGGGCATTTTAGTCATTTGTCAATTAAATGATTAAAATGGGAGAAGATGATAGAATTTCATTCATCTTCTTCTCCAAGGCTGTCGAAATTTTCAAGAAGTCATTGTTAGGGCTCTTCAATTGTTCAAGGTTGCTGGTAAGTGCATCTAAGCCCCGTTTTTTATATTCTTTGTATTTTTGAAGTCCTAGTAGCATGAGTAAGCTATTTTTAGCTATATCTTGATGGATGTTCAAAAATGTACCCATGTATGACATGCATGTATTTTGATGTTTTATGGAAGGAATATGAAAGCTTGATGTTGTAGAAACATCTTTTGCTTAGTGATTTTCCATGAAAAATGCATGTAGGGACTAGTTTGTGAAAGTCTTGAGTTTGGTCATACGTATGTGTTTTAGTGAGAATTGATGACTGCTTTAGTTGAGTAAATGATTCGGCTAAGCATGAAATGTTAGAAAGTTGAATGAAAATCACTTTACGAGCCTTGGGGCAAAAGTGTAAATATGATAAAGATTAGGGGCAAATTGGTAATTTTACTAAAGTATGAAATAAGGGTCAATTTAGTCAATGTGTGTATTGAACGGATTGGTTTATCATTATAGGTCAAGAAAGACGAAGCCCGGATCGAGACCGAGGCAAGAGAAAGGTAGTGGACTAAATTGTACATCTCTATACTTTTGAGTACCGAGGTAAGTTTATGCTTAAATAATGCATTTATTCTTACGCATTCCTAATGCTAGTTAGAGTGTAGCATGATTGAGAATGATTGAGAATGATTGAGAACCTATATGGTTTAAGTAGAATGAATGTGGTAGATTTTGTGAATGAATGGATGAGTAAGTAGATATGTGAATGTGTAGTTATAATACTTAATGGTGGGCTAAGTGCGATACCACCCTAATACTTAACAACGACGAGCTGGGCTGTGCGATGCTATTATTAAGTATATTGTCTAGTAGGCTATGTGCGAAACCACTATGATTATCTTTGTTGGTAGGCTAAGTGCGATACTACGCTATAAATTGATTGTGGTGGGCTAAGAAATTAGCTGTGTGGATGTGCTAGTGAGTAAATTAGCTGTGTGGATGTATTATTGAGAAATGATGATGTGTTGTATTTTTCAAGTAAATGTGATATTGAATGCAGGGGTGCATGTCAAGAAATATGAGTATTTGACTCATGATGTGTTGGAAATGTGGTAAGGGATAGAAAGAGTAAGCATAGATGTGAATTACTTATGTTAGTATAATGCTAATTGTTGTTTAACATAAGCTATGATGCTTAAATTGTTTATGTGTAAACTTGCTAAGCTCAAAGCTTACTCCCTTTCTTTTCCCTTGTCTTATAGAGCAAAAGAATTGAATCGAGAGACGTGGATCAATTGGAAGATCACCCACACTATCAGTACTCTCTAGTACATTAGACTTAATGTTTTGTATATGGCATGTATAGAGGCTAGACAAGTTAGTGAATTTTTTTGTAAATGGCTAAGATGTGCTGGCCTTTAGATGGGTAATCTACTTTGTATTATGCCATGGTTGATGGCTACCTTATTATATGAAAAGATGTAGTCTTCCATGTAAGATTATGTTTCAATATGAGTTGATTATTGATGTGTTGAAAGAGTATATGATGTGTATGCTAGAGGGGTGAGAAGAACTTAGCAAATAGCTTTGCTGTTGTCTATATGGATAGACACACGAGCGTGCGTCTAGGCCATGTGTGACCCACGGCCAGCCCATAGACGTGTGCCTTGCCCGTGTTACATTAACAGGTTCGAGCAGTATAGGCCACGGGCTAGCCACACGGGCGTGTGCCTAGACTCTAGGCCGTGTGAAGTAGTCAGTGTTCACCACGGGTGGAGAGCACGGGCATGTTCCCTAGCCGTGGGGCTTTGGCAGATTGCTTGAGTTTTCATGCAAGGTTTGTAGACATGGGCGTGTGTGTCTACACACAAGTGTGTGACATCTTGCACGGGGCGTGTAGTCCCTGTGTAACATCCTAGATTAGGGGTTATGCGTTTGGAGCATAACTCAAGTGTTAGTAGGCTTTAAGTGTGGTTGAGCATGTTTTAAGGGTTTTGAGAATCCAAGGATGTAGGAGCAAGTCTTGGAAAAGTATTGGAATTTTATTTTTAAAAGAGAAGGAATTTTATTTTTAAAGGAGAAGTTAGGTGAAGGAGGCCTTAAGAAAAACTTTTAGGAGTTTATGGACATGAAAATGGGCTTGTGCATTCTTGCTTAATTTTATGAAATAGCATGTCTATTGTGATATGAATGTGTTATGTGAATTCTAGAAACCTTGGAAATGTAAGGAAAGTGCATTTTTAGAAATGTTGGAAATGAAAGGAAATGTCTTGGAAATGTAAGGAAATGTCCTAGAAATGCATGCAAATGATTTAGAAATGAACATTTTTGGAAACTAGGAAATGTAAGGAAATGATTTAGAAATGACTCGAAAGAGGAATGTGAACATTTCTAGAAACTTGGAAATGTAAGGAAATGTCAAGTTTACAGAGCCGAACGAAAATTTTTGGAAAACTTAGAAATGACCTAGAAATGACGAGTTTTAAGGTTTAAAAGGGTAAATTAAAGCAAGGTGGCCTTAAAAGAAAAAGTTTGTGAAATTTGACACGCAAACAGGCTTGGAAAAGTGGCCTGAAGATGTCACTTAGGGCCTATGGAAATGGCGCCATATGCAAGAGGAATGGGCCTGAGTTCGAGTCATTTGGGAAGCAAATAAAGGAGGTTTTATTTTTGCTTCCAGAAGACTGAGGTGGACGGCACATGCTTCTAGAAAGGAGGTGTTTTATTTTCATAAATATTCGATTAAAAAGGTGATAAATAAAGGATTTTTAAATTGGATTATTTTGAAGAGATAAATGTTGGATTAAACTCTTTTATTTATGATAATTAAAGGGATAAAGCTATCAAAATAGACGAGTGGTGGCCAAGTAAGGGACTCTAGCTTAGTAATTTCGGCTATAAAAGGAAAAGAGAGGCCATTCTGCATTATTTTCTGTTCTTTGAAAGCCTCTGCCGAATTCTCTTCACCAAATCTTCGTCTTCTTTTATTTTTGCCAAGCCGAAATACCTTGTGTTCTAGTCGAATCCTCCATCTTTATTCTTCCTTCTCTAATCCCTCCAAAAGTCGAAAGTTGTGAGATTATCATCTAGCCATAGCCGAATCTCTGAAGATTGAAGTGAAGGTGCAATCGATTTCTTCAAGTAAGGGTAAGGTCTCATTCGGTTTCATCCTTTTTCTTTTAAGATTTGCCGAAATCTAGGACTAACCCCAATAATGTCTTGTTGCCGAAACTTTGAAGAGATCTTTCGGGATTTACAAGGAAGGAGAAGTTCTTTTCCCGAAGGTACACCATAGGCCACGTGTTCCCTAGTTATTTGGTGAGATTCGGGATTTAAAATCCTCAAGGTAAGCATATGAAGTATTCGGCCAAGGCTTATTATTGGTATTTAGAATTATTTCCTATTTATTCAAAAGCCGGAAACTGACCTAGTTAAATGATTTGGTGGCTAGCCGATTTTTAAGGAAGGAATACTACAAAGTTTTCGGGATTTGATTTATAGTGAAATCGGTAACAAGGTAAGTTTAAGTATACTAATCCTACTAGGATTTGGATTTATGGCCGAATGGCTTTTTAAAGTGATTAATCAAATCTAGGGATTAAGGATCTAAGCGGTAGATCAGATTTTGAGATCTCAAAGAATTTGCTAAGCGAATCAGGTGTGTACCCCACACTATTTTCTTAATAAGTTTTATGGCATGTTTAATAAATATATGTATGTGATATTATGAATACGAAAGTGTAAGAATGTCGCTAAGGTACCATGTTATGGTACAAAGTACTCAGGTACGATTCCTACTCCTACTAGGATTACGAAATATGTTATATTTAACATGTAAAAGGTGACATGAATGTGAATTTAAGTATGATATGCATAATATGAATAATATGGGGCATTCGGGTTATATGAGAAAGGGGAAGTGAATGTGGTGACTTCGATCTCACTATCTGAATGTGGTGACTTCGGTCACATTATCTGAACATGGTGACTTCGGTCACATTATCTGAATGTGGTAACTTCGGTTACATTATCTAAATGTGGTGTCTCATGACACAATTATCTGGTGGCTATGCCACAAATTTTATATGGGCGATGAGCACGTCGACTGCAGCGACTGCCTTCGATGGTGTGTAGCAGATGGAGGGTCGACTTAGTAGTCCTCACGGTGTGACTGACAGGTACGGGGGTGTGTAGCGGATGGGCAATTAGGTTTGGGTTTGGGAATGCATCATAACTTGTATTCATTGTTCTGAATGTGTAACTCTTGTATGCCTAATTCTATTATGATTTAGTGTCGTGTACACATTGAGTCTGTTTGACTCACCCCATTGTGGGACCATGTTTCAGGTGATGAGCAGTGATGGACCGGGACGGAAGAACTTGTGGGGCCCATGCTCAACATGAAGTTTTTATTTTATGGACTATTATTTTTATTTAAGTAATTGACTTATTTGGAACTTATTTGATGTAATAAGGCCATAAGGCCATAGTTGAACTGTTTTCCATTTATTTTTATTTATTATGTTTATGTGATTTATCTATTAAAGTTTAAGTATTAATTTATTTTTTTTAAACTAAATCCTAAATATATTGTCACCTTATTTAATGGATTTCAATACAAGATGAATTGGTTTTTAACACAAGCCCAACCCAAACCATATTTTCTTTAAAATGGCACAAGTTTTCTCCAAGTAACAAAGAACTTTGAAATCGATTTTCTTGAGGAACATACAAATCTGGTCAAAGCTCGTGGGCCCGGTTTGGGGTGTTTCAGTTTGGTATCAGAGCCCAGTTTCAAACCCTCGGCCGAGGGGTTTAAGGACCAAAACATTTTCAAATCGAGCCCAAATGAGTTTTATGAAAGTATTTTTGAAGATGAAAGGAGTTTTCTCGGCATGGCACCCAAGTCTCCAACCCATGATCCACGGTAAGTACCCCTAACTATTTGGGTGATTATGTGAATTATGTTATGAATATTAGAAGGGTAGAAAAGGCATGGAACGTAGAATAGCATGATAGGAGCTCGAACCCTAGGACTAGTCTACTCAAACACAAATACATAAGACTTAATGCACTCAACAAACCTATGGCTAAGTCGCCGAGTTAGGGTGTGGTAACCATTGTGCGCATGTCTAGGATTGGATCTAGAAGAGCTGGTACTTAAGCAGTCCTAGTGACTCACCTCCTCTTCGCAGGAATCCTACCTGGTGCGTAGCTTCGGTTCACCTTAACCAAGAGGACTCGGTCATAGGCTAAACACAATAACTAAAACCCGAATGGGACTAGCCGTGTTTTTATAAAAACCCTAGTTTTAAAATCACCATATTACCCTTTTAAAGTATAGCAGAATTTAGTTTGGAAAATTTTTCCCAAAATATTTCTGAATTGCAAAATTACTAAAATACCCCTAGTGGTAAAAAACAAAAAAACCCTTGGTTTATGAAATTCCCAAAATACCCACAGTTCTTATCAAGATTTCATTACTTTATAAATGTTCAAAAACTCTAATTTGCAAATTATCAAAATATCTTGTTTTTGGAAAATTTAAAATCGCTTCGACGCATACAAAATTACCAAAAATAACCCTGATTTCCAAAATTTTTGCAACATCACTGTTTTGGAAAGTACAATTCTCAAAAAGAACCCTCAAAGTTTTGCAACTTTTGAAATATCCCTGATTTACTAGATTTTACAAATTTACCCCGATTTGTGAAAAATTACCAAAATACCCCCGAGGTCCAAAATTACCAAAATACCCCCGAATTTCAAAATTTTTCCAAAATACCCCGGGAATTTAAAAATACCAAAACACTTTGTGACAAAATCACCAAAGAACTTTTTCTTTTGAAAAATTACGAAAATACCCATGTAGGATAAAATTACGAAAATACCCCTGGGTAGTGGAAAAACAACGACAACGAAAACTACAACATTTCTCTGAATGAATGAAGGTTCATAATTGTTTGATGGATGGATGAATGAATGAAAGACTGTGTGCATGAATGAATACGAAAATGAGTTCTAAGGGACGTGTACTTAGAGATTGTGCATAGGAAGTATGATAATTTTATAAAATCAGAGTGCGCAGCAGTAACGTAGTGGATGTATGATCGTTCGTTAGTAAGTAATTTCGAGGACGAAATTATTTTTAAGGAGGGTAGAACTGTAACATCCTAGATTAGGGGTTATGCGTTTGGAGCATAACTCAAGTGTTAGTAGGCTTTAAGTGTGGTTGAGCATGTTTTAAGGGTTTTGAGAATCCAAGGATGTAGGAGCAAGTCTTGGAAAAGTATTGGAATTTTATTTTTAAAGGAGAAGTTAGGTGAATGAGGCCTTAAGGAAAATTTTTAGGAGTTTATGGACATGAAAATGGGCTAGTGCATTCTTGCTTAATTTTATGAAATAGCATGTCTATTTTGATATGAATGTGTTATGTGAATTTTAGAAACCTTGGAAATGTAAGGAAAGTGCATTTTTTAAAATGTTGGAAATGAAAGGAAATGTCTTGGAAATGTAAGGAAATGTTCTAGAAATGCATGGAAATGATTTAGAAATGAACATTTCTGGAAACCCGGAAATGATTTGGAAATGATTCAAAAGTGGAAAGTGAACATTTTTGGAAACCTGGAAATGTATGGAAATGTTAAGTTCAAAAGAAAAAAAATTAACATTTTTGGAAACTAGGAACTGTAAGGAAATGATTTAGAAATGACTCGAAAGAGGAAAGTGAACATTTCTGGAAACTTGGAAATGTAAGGAAATGTCAAGTTTACAGAGCCGAACGAAATTTTTTGGAAAACTTAGAAATGACCTAGAAATGACGAGTTTTAAGGTTTAAAAGGGGAAATTAAGGAAGGAATACTACAAAGTTTTCGGGTTTTGATTTATAGTGAAATCGGCAACAAGGTAAGTTTAAGTATACTAATCCTACTAGGATTTGGATTTATGGCCGAATGGCTTTTTAAAGTGATTAATCAAATGTAGGGATTAAGGATCTAAGTGGTAGATCAGATTTCGAGATCTCAAAGAATTTGCTAAGCGAATCAGGTGTATACCCCACACTATTTTCTTAATAAGTTTTATGGCATGTTTAATAAATATATGTATGTGCTATTATGAATACGAAAGTGTAAGAATGTGGCTAAGGTACCATGTTATGGTACAAAGTACTCAGGTACGATTCCTACTCCTACTAGGATTACGAAATATGTTATATTTAACATGTGAAAGGTGACATGAATGTGAATTTAAGTATGATATGCATAATATGAATAATATGGGGCATTCAAGTTATATGAGAAAGGGGAAGTGAATATGGTGACTTCGGTCTCACTATCTGAATGTGGTGACTTCGGTCACATTATCTGAACGTGGTGACTTCGGTCACATTATTTGAATGTGGTAACTTCGGTTACATTATCTGAATGTGGTGTCCCATGACACAATTATCTGGTGGCTATGCCACAAATTTTATATGGGCGATGAGCACGCCGATCGCGCAATGATCGCTTTCGATGGTGTGTAGCGGATGGAGGGTCGACTTAGTAGTCCCCACGGTGTGACTGGCAGGTACGAAGGTGTGTAGCGGATGGACAATTAGGTTTGGGTTTGGGAATGCATCATAACTTTTATTCATTGTTCTGAATGTGTAACTCTTGTATGCCTAATTCTATTATGATTTAGTGTCGTGTACACATTGAGTCTGTTTGACTCACCCCGTTGTGGGACCATGTTTCAGGTGATGAGCAGTGATGGACCGGGACGGCAGAACTTGTGGTGGCCATGCTCAAAATGAAGTTTTTATTTTATGGACTATTATTTTTATTTAAGTAATTGACTTATTTGGAACTTATTTGATGTAATAAGGCCATAAGGCCATAGTTGAACTGTTTTCCTTATTTTTATTTATTATGTTTATGTGATTTATCTATTAAAGTTTAAGTATTAATTTATTTTTTTTAAACTAAACCCTAAATATTTTGTCACCTTATTTAATGGATTTCAATATAAGATGAATTGGTTTTTAACACAAGCCCAACCCAAACCATATTTTCTTTAAAATCGCACAAGTTTTCTCTAAGTAACGAAGAACTTTGAAACTGGTTTTCTTGAGGAACATACCAAATCTGGTCAAAGCTCGTGGGCCGGGTTTGGGGTGTTTCACCCTGTTTGAATGAAAAGAAAAATTTTAAGATCATAAGAGTTTCTGATTTAGTCGCGATAGCCCTCGTGTGTATGGGTGAGGCCTCGTAAGTCGAGAATGAGGTTGTAGTGGTGAATAAAGAGAGTGGTCACGTTGAGCCTAAGTGGTGATCAAGTGGTTTTACTCAAGTAATGCCTAGGGCCTGATTTCGGTGCAGAATACGGGTAAGGGGTGTTACAAGTAATTATTTCCAGTAATTGTCTTGATAGTAGTTTTCCCCAAACTACAATCCCTTGGATACGATCCTCGGAGTACTTACCTACTTTGCTGTAATTATATTACAACCTGACCTATATACTCAATTCCATATATTTTGTGGCAGTATTCACACTCTGGATGTTAGTACGTCTGGAGGCGATCAAGTTGTTGGCGTTGTTGTCAAGGATTACAATGGTGATGATTGTTATTGAATCAATTACTTACAAAAAATATTAGTCAAAAGACGAATGAGCTAGATAGTGTACTAATTTTTATATTCATTAACTGTGTTATTTTTATTCTTAATTTTTTTTACCTTGTTGACTAGAAGATTTAATTATAGAAAATTTTGATTATAGGTGGTTTAATGATGAAAGGACTTCTTGGGATGATGAATGGATTTATAGGTAAATAATGCGATGTGTAGTGCAAAATGAAGCTAGGATATTCTTTCCATATCTGATCATGGATTTATGCCGACTGGTTGGAGTTCTGATGGCACAAAATGAACAAGTGAATTGTCCAACGAAAAGTCTGAGAGGCGATCCCTTGTACGAAAAAATACAAGAACTTCAACAAGAGTTGCATGATGGAAGAACTGGAAAGCGTAGAAACAAAGACTGACTGCTGAATTCATCACTTAGAGAATCAATGCTAGAAAATTTTTGAGTTGATGGAAAGGCGACAGTACGATTCCAAGATGATCGAGGCAATAAAAACATATATCAAGTGCTATGCGAGTAATTATGGATTAGATGAACTAGTTTGGCCAGTAAAGCCAAATCATTACAATGTTAAAGTAAGATGTGGACAAGAATCTCAACCGAATTAGAGAAGGATATGAACGGAGAAATGAAAAAGATAGACCCTGCCTCGGACAAAGACAAAATTGAAATTATGTACGCTCTAATGCGACCTTCAAGAAAAGGGGTAGTCTTGAAAGATTCTAAAGAGTGGTGAAAAGATGCTTTAAGACGAGCAGCGATAAAGAGCAAAGGAAGACAACTATTGACTAAAGAAGCTACTTAGGATTCCGATTAGTTAAATGCATTGGCATTTTATTTATTTTTAATGTGGCATGTAAACTATTAAACACTTTTGGTTTTTATTTTTGAACATTTTTATTTTATGTTTTTTATTGTTGTTTTTCTTTGTTTATTTTTCTTATCTACAACGAGTTACCCTCAAAGACCACATGACAGATAGAGCTTAAACGAGGAGGTAGACACCTGAGCTAGTCTGATGTTCCATTTTAGGGAAATCTGGTAACCTCCTAACTTTTCTTTTCAACATATTGAGGACAATGTGTAGTTTGAGTGTAGGGTGCACATAAACTTTATGTGTGTTTATTTTTCTTGTTTTTATGTTTATTTTAATTTTTATGCATTTTTCAAAAAAAAAAATTCAAAAATCCCAAAAATATTTTCTATTTTTATTTAATTTTCCAAAAATAAAAATATATTTTTCTTCTTTGTTTTTAATTTTTTGTTATTTCATGGTGCTTGGACTAAAATTAAGTAATAAATTAGTAGTTGTACATATCAAATGCGTATACATGATTTCCAAATTTGTAAATTTTGAATGATATTAGACTATTTCTTCCCCTTAATTGTAGATTAATTAGTTCCCATAGTTAATAGGTATAATAGACTAGAGGTAATAATCGAAATCAAAATGAATAAAATGTATCGTAGGATGAATAAAAGATATGGATCCTTGTAGATAAATAATTAAAATTGCTAATTGTTCGTTTAAATAGATGCATGTTTAATAGACTGTTGATAGGTGACTAATTTGGGAAAGACCTTATGCATTGCTTGTATAGCCTTCAGCCTAAAGAGCCAACCTTAAACATTACATTATCCCTGGTTCCCGAATTGTAGCCTTACATTACCCTTCTTAATGAGCCTTTATGTTTGAAACCTTGAGTCGAAATTGAGTTCAAAGCTCAACCCTTCACATTCATTGAACTTTGTAACACACTATTGAATGGACGTCAAGCCATAAACATTGAGGGACAAGTAGAAACATTATGGTGGCTTTATGTGTGAAAAAATAAAATTAAGAGATTACATGAATTAGTTGTTAATAAAAGAAGTGTAACACCCTAAAAATCCCGAAACTTTAATTTTTGTTCATTGAAGTTAGTATGTATGTGTAGCGTTTAGAATAATAATATTAAGGTATTATCGGGATTTGTAACACCCCTTACCCGGGTTCTATGCTGGAACCAGGCCCGAGGCGTTACCGTACTAAAACCTCATGATCGCTACTTAGGCTCATCGTGACTACTCACTTAAGTCACCTTCACAACTTCATTTTCAACTTACGAGGCCTCAATTATATGCACGAGGGCTTTCGAGACTATATCGAAACTCTTTCCATTCTTAAAAATTTTTCTCTTTTATTCAGGGTTCACACACCCGTGTATGTTGAAACACGCCCGTGTGTAGACACACACACGCCCATGTCCCCAAACCGTGCTTAAAGTTGAGCATTCTGCCAAATGGTCCACGGCAAAGGCACACGCCCGTGTTAGTCTTGGGGCACTCCCGTGTACCCCCAAGACACTCCCGTGTCTCCCACCCGTGGTCTACACTAACTAGTCTCACACGGTGTTGACACGCCCGTGGCCTTAGACCGTGTGCTAATCCTTGGTATACTGACTTATTCAACACGACCTGGGTAGACGCCCATGTGCTAGCCGTGTGTATCACACGACTTGAACAAACGGCCGTGTGATCAGCCCGTGGTCTATACTGACTTAAGATAATAAGGTGCAGGATGCACACGGCCTAGACACACGCCCGTGTGTCCATCCGTGTGGTTACTTAGAGGATATCTACCAAGCCTTTTCCTACTCTCATTTGCATACTGTAACTACCCGAAATTGGGCCTAGTAGAATTGGACCCATTGGGCCTTGGGCGTAGGAGTTTTTAAAATTTTTGAGAACAAGAGAATGGCATTATTTCAAGATGGACTTATTAGGAAGTTGATTTTGGAGAATTACGAAGTTTCTAGGAAGTTCCGGTTTAAGTTAGGCTATAAGTAAATTTTTATGTTTAAGCACTTTAAGGAGAGAAGGTAAGTGGCATCAAGGCTTAAGGAAATAAGAGTGTATTTTCCTAGCATAAGTTGAGCACATGGTGGAGTGGTGTGGTGTCAAGTGGAGAGCATGAAGGGAAAGGGTTCGAATCCCATCTATTGCAATTTTGGATTTATTTTTGTGCTTTCTTTCCAAGTGTCGGTCATGGTACTAATTATGGTAAGGAAGACTTTTTAATTTTTGGAAAGATGGCTAAGGAATATGGTAAGGAGAAAGACTAGGGAAAATCAAGGAAAGAAATGAAGGAAAATGGTAAGAGAAGGGAACATGTTGGCCTATTATGTGGAGGATGTTTTGGAAAACATTTTGGGTCAACACTCATCTTTTGGTAAAGATGATACATGGTTTTGTTAGGGGGAAAACTTGGTAGTCGAATTTCCTATAGTCTTTTGGCAAAATTTTGGTGTTTGTAAGGCTTGTTTCTTTTAGCATTTTTAATGTTTGTTTACCAATTCTTTCTCTTTGCTGACCAAAATTCTAAAGCCATTTGTTCACCTCATTTTCTCTTGTTTTGGCCTAAACACTCTAGCCATTGTTCATCTTGCTCCCTTGTTGTGCCGTAACCCTCAATCCATCTTTGTTCATTCTTCCCTTGTTGCTGAAACTTTCATCTCTTGGCTAAGCCGAACTTAGCCACTTGTTTTTATTTTGAAACTCCTCTTGTTCTCCATGATAAGGGCTGAATCAAGCCATCCTTTGCTGTAACTTATCATTCTCATAACCTTGGTGTCGGGAGTTGATCGTTAAGTGGGTGATTAGGCCGAATATTGGTGGTAAGATGTTACTCTTTATTTTGATGTTTTGCACCGCTCATGTGATTCTACTTTGTGGTGATGATATCAACTTCTTGCTCTTGTGGAAGGGCCGAATATTGGATGAAGGCTAACCCTTTGGTACATCACTTATTTACTTTAGGAACTTGTTGCAATAGCCAAGGTGCAAGGCCGGATTTGTGAACCTAGTAAGGAAGGATCACTATTCTGGGGGCAACAAAGAGTGGTTCTTTAGGAAATTTCAAATAAGGTGTGTAATCCCATACCCTTCCGAATACATGTTTGAAATGGTGTGTAATCTCACATCTCTCTGAATGTTGGCATGAAATGTTGTAACATCCTAGAACCGGGGCTATTTGTGATTAAATGATTTTTCTTGTGTTCGAATTACTATAGTATTAATTGTGGAATAATACGGCTTAATTAGAGGTCTTGAGTGGGCTTGGTTTAGTAGAAAATTTTAATTTGGAAGCTTTAAAGGTAGGGAGCCTCAGAAGATAGGGGTTAAGTATAAATTTGGGCGAATTATGGCACAAGGAATAGGCTTGGTGCAATTGGTTGGGTGCATCTAAGGGTGTTGCAAGGGCTTGGGTTCGAGGCATGATGGCTGCAAGTGGCATTTTATTTTTTTTTTGGGGCGTTGGAGTGAGCAAGGGAGGCTTTAAAGAATTTTGGTGGCTAAGTATGGACATGAAAGTGGGTTGGCTAAGTGGCTAGCGTGTGCTACTTAGAGGCTTGGAGGTTGTTGGGCGCATGTTCGAGCTGCTGAAGCAGCGTTTGGCATTTTTAATTTTTGGGTAAACGGCCTGGAGAGGTCTTATAATTAAATGGTGGGGTAAATAGGCAAGAAAGTCGGGCTGAAAGAGTTGGCAAGGGCGTTGGAAGAGGGGGGCTGCAGTGGGGTCCTGGTTTCGAATCCCAGCAGCTGCAAGTGGGTTCTATTTTATTTTGCTAGCGTGAAAGTGGAGTGGCCTGCACATGGTTTTTGCTTCTTTGTTGAGCATTCGGCTGGAGTTTGGCAAGCACATGGATTCTTTGTTTTTTTATTTGATGGGATAACATGAGGATAATAATTAGTTTTCAAATTGGATTTTTATTGGATTATTGTTTGGGATTAATTCAATTATTTGAATTAAATCAAACAAGTGGCCTAGATTAAATTAAAGTAGTGGAATGAATTTTAAACTCCTTGGTTGAATGGAGTGGACGGCAAGCATTAGGGGGAGGGGGTGCCGATTGTCTATAAAAGTCTTAACCTACCATCTTGTTTGTCTTTTTTTTATTTTAGCCGAACCCCTTCTTTCTTTGTTTCTTTTATTTTTTTTATTTTTCTCTCCATTATTTTTCCCTCATAATAGCCGAATACACCCATTTAAAGTGCCGAAATCCCTTTTTTTTATATTAAACTCTACTTGGCCGAATATTGTGCAAGAGAAGGTGGCTTTCCTTTAGTCGATTTTGGAAGGTAAGGGTCTTAGGCTGAATGTTTATGTTTTCTCATTATGTCGACTTTGGTAAAGGTGGGTGTGGGTTTCGGCAACTGTTAATTAAGGGTACTAATCACAGATTAAATCAAATTCGCTGTAGGATCTTCGGGATTTGAAAACAAGCAAGTGAGTTCGTCAACGTTCGCCAATCAATTTTCGATTCGCGATTCGGGTGCTGAAGCTAGTATTCAAAGTGATTAGGTAAGGATTCGGGTACAAAAGGTTACCCTTTAACTTATGTGGGTTGGTTTAATAGGCCATAGTACTAACCCTATGGTTGGCCGAATATAGGTACAGAGAGATCTAGTGTGGCCGACCTGTCTTTTCGGGATTTAGAGCATCCAAGGGTGACAGGTGTGTACATACACACTTATAATTAATTAAATGTACTAAACTGTTGTGTGTGCTAACCGGATCTGTGTAGATTCAGGATTAATACCATGAATGGTATAAGCAAGGAACTAGGTAAGTCCTTGTTGATTATGAAATATTTTAAGATGCTTTTGGGAAGCATGGTATGTTTAATACACGTTGCTTATGGCTGATGATAAAACCTGTACATGTGATTAAGTATATGGTAGCATGAATTATGTGATATAAATGTTTGATGTGGGATTGATGAGTGGAGGGGCAAAGATATTCGCGTGTCGACGGGCACCGATGTTTTGGTAACACACTGCGTGACTACTGGTCACAGAGGTTTGGTACCTCCAGAGGTTTGGTACCTCCAGAGGTTTGGTACCTCATCGCGCCTCGCCCCAAAGTGGCTTAGCACCACGATGGGTTGGCCTACTGATTATCATAAGGGATTGACGCCAGTGATTTGGCATCACACGATGGGTTGGCCCCATCAATCGATTGTGTCTAACGGACACCGAGGTTTGGCACCTCCAGTGATTTGGCATCACATCTGTGACTATATGTCACCAGTGGTTTGGCACCACCAAAGTGGTTTGGTACCACGGGGTAGACAAAGGCGTTTGGTTGGCTAGGTCGGTGCATGACTTAGTACATGATGATTGATTATATGTCAGGTATGAAATTGTTTAAATACGGGGGAAGGGTTACATACTGAGTCTTGGTGACTCACCTTCTCCTTTATATTTTTCAGGTGACACGTAGATCGCGGATGTGGAGCCGGGTTGACTCGAGGTGGCCATGCAGTGGGATTTAGGTTTTAATAGACTTTGAATTTCAGTTTATTTATTTTTGGATTGTTGATTTAAATTTTATTTCGAATGTAATAAGGCCTCCTGACACTTTATTTTTGCTATTTTACATATGTTGGATACTTGTTTTAAACTATGTTATTATTATTGAATTAAAATCACATGTTTTCCAAGTTAAAATGAAAATTTGTTTTTAACGTGCCATCGGACACATTTGGAATTTTATATTAACTTGGTTTAAATAAATTTTCTAATAAACACTCAATAAAGTTTTTACAAGACAATCAAACAAAGGGTTTCGACAACCTAAACTATTTTTGAAAAAGGAGTTTGTTTTCAAAGATTTTTCCATTGTAACAAACAAGATTCGGCCATAGTGTTTGGGCCGGGTTTGGGTTGTTACAAATTGGTATCAGAGCCCAGTTCAAAGCTCAGCTGTGGGGGCCCGTGGCCCAAAAGTGTTTTGGTAGGCCTTGTGAATTGTTTTTGGGTTTTTAAGCAGCATGGCCCGAGTCTCCGGCACCGATCCACCCAGGTAAGTACTTCGAAACTTCTTTGTGAATTATATTCTGTAAAAGGGTAGGAAGCATGGAACGTAGAGAGTCTTATAGGATTTGAACCCTAGGATTAGACTACTCAAACACACAAACAGAACATAAGACTTAAGGAACTAAACCAACCTATGACTTAGTCAGTGAGCTAGGGTGTGGTAACCCCTGTACGCATGTCGAGGATTGGATCCGGAAGAGCTTGGTATTTAAGCAGTCCGCGTGACTCACCTCCTCTTCACTCGAATCCTACCTGGTGCGTAGCTTTGGTTCACCCTGACCAAGAGGGCTCGGTCGTAGGCTAAACATAATGACTAAAACCCGAAGGGGAACTAGCCATGTTTTGAAAAAGAATGAAACAACAGAACCCTAATGTTTTCAAGTTTTCAAAATCACTCTCTTGAATCTAAGAACAAACATTTTTACAATGTTTTCCCTGAAAAACTTGATTTGTGAAAAATTACAGAAATGC
This sequence comes from Gossypium bickii, assembly GCA_025503065.1. Classification (NCBI taxonomy): domain Eukaryota; kingdom Viridiplantae; phylum Streptophyta; class Magnoliopsida; order Malvales; family Malvaceae; genus Gossypium; species Gossypium bickii. The sequence continues at coordinate 20,702,141 of CP106717.1, forward strand.
CCTTAGGGGGTAAAATTACTAAAATGCCCTTGGCCCATAAAATACCAACTCAATGGTTTGTTCAAAAAATTTCAAATATTTCACAAATATCCAAAAACTCTACTTTGCAAATCACCAATAAAATACTTTGGTTTTGGAAAATTACGAAAATGCCCTCAACTTGTAAAATCACCAAAATGACCATGAATTCAAAATTTTTGCAACACCATAGTTTTAAAAAGGGAAACTCTTAAAAAGGAACCCTGCCTTGGTTGGGGTTACGTTAGTTCGTTTTTTTGGTGTTGCTAGTAAAGTGTATGGAACTTAGATTATGGACTTAGGGAATGTGTAGAAAGTATGATAGTTCTTTAAGATCAGAGTGCGCAGCAGTAACGTAGGATGACGAGTTAAGGATACACGATTAGACGATAGTAAGTAATTTCGAGGACGAAATTATTTTAAGGGGGGTAGAACTGTAACATCCTAGAACCGGGGCTATTTGTGATTAAATGATTTTTCTTGTGTTCGAATTGCTATAGTATTAATCGTGGAATAATACGGCTTAATTAGAGGTCTTGAGTGGGCTTGGTTTAGTAGAAATTTTTAATTTGGAAGCTTTAAAGGTAGGGAGCCTCAGAAGATAGGGGTTAAGTATAAATTTGGGCGAATTATGGCACAAGGAATAGGCTTGGTGCAATTGGTTGGGTGCGTCTAAGGGTGTTGCAAGGGCTTGGGTTCGAGGCATGATGGCTGCAAGTGGCATTTTTTTTTGGGGGGCGTTGGAGTTAGCAAGGGAGGCTTTAAAGAATTTTGGGGGCTAAGTATGGACATGAAAGTGGGTTGGCTAAGTGGCTAGCGTATGCTACTTAGAGGCTTGGAGGTTGTTGGGCGCATGTTCGAGCTGCTGAAGCAGCGTTTGGCATTTTTAATTTTTGGGTAAACGGCCTGGAGAGGTCTTATAATTAAATGGTGGGGTAAATAGGCAAGAAAGTCAGGCTGGAAGAGTTGGCAAGGGCGTTGGAAGAGGGGGGCTGCAATGGGGTCCTGGTTTCGAATCCCAGCCGCTGCAAGTGGGTTCTATTTTATTTTGCTGGCGTGAAAGTGGAGTGGCCTGCACATGGTTTTTGCTTCTTTGTTGACTATTCGGCTGGAGTTTGGCAAGCACATGGATTCTTTGTTTTTTTATTTGATGGGATAACATGAGGATAATAATTAGTTTTTAAATTGGATTTTTATTGGATTATTGTTTGGGATTAATTCAATTATTTGAATTAAATCAAACAAGTGGCCTAGAGTAAATTAAGGTAGTGGAATGAATTTTAAACTCCTTGGTTGAATGGAGTGGACGGTAAGCATTAGGGGGAGGGGGTGCCGATTGTCTATAAAAGTCTTAACCTACCATCTTGTTTTTCTTTTTTTTTTATTTTAGCCGAACCCCTTCTTTCTTTGCTTTTTATTTTTTTTATTTTTCTCTCCATTATTTTTCCCTCATAATAGCCGAATACACCCATTTAAAGTGCCGAAATCCCTTTTTTTTATATTAAACTCTACTTGGCCGAATATTGTGCAAGAGAAGGTGGCTTTCCTTTAGTCGATTTTGGAAGGTAAGGGTCTTAGGCTGAATGTTTATGTTTTTCTCATTATGTCGACTTTGGTAAAGGTGGGTGTGGGTTTTTGCAGAATGTTAATTAAGGGTACTAATCACATGATTAAACCGAATTGTTTTGTAGGATCTTCGGATTTGAAAACAAGCAAGTGAGTTCGTCAACGTTCGCCAATCAATTTTCGATTCGCGATTCGAGTGCTGAAGCTAGTATTCAAAGTGATTAGGTAAGGATTCGGGTACAAAAGGTTACCCCTTTAACTTATGTGGGTTGGCCGAATAGGCCATAGTACTAACCCTATGGTTGGCCGAATATAGGTACAGAGAGATCTAGTGTGGCCGACCTGTCTTTTCGGGATTTAGAGCATCCAAGGGTGATAGGTGTGTACATACACACTTATAATTAATTAAATGTACTAAAATCATTGTGTGTGCTACTTAGGATCTGTGTAGATTCAGGATTAATACCATGAATGGTATAAGCAAGGAACTAGGTAAGTCCTTGTTGATTATGAAATATTTTAAGATGCTTTTGGGAAGCATGGTATGTTTAATACACGTTGCTTATGGCTGATGATAAAACCTGTACATGTGATTAAGTATATGGTAGCATGAATTATGTGATATAAATGTTTGATGTGGGATTGATGAGTGGAGGGGGCAGTATATTCGTGCCGACGGGCACTAGTGTTTTGGTAACACACCGTGGATCGCGGTCACCGTGAGGTTTGGTACCTCCAGAGGTTTGGTACCTCATCGCATCTCGTCCCAGTGGCTTAGCACCACAGTGGGTTGGCCCCACAGATTATCATAAGGGATTGACGCCAGTGATTTGGCATCACACGATGGGTTGGCCCCATCAATCGATTGTGTCTACGGACACCAGAGGTTTGGCACCTCCAGTGATTTGGCATCACATCTGTGACTATATGTCACCAGTGGTTTGGCACCACCAGTGGTTTGGTACCACACGGGGTAGACAAAGGCGTTTGGTTGGCTAGGTCGGGTGCATGACTTAGTACATGAGGATTGATTATATGCTGTGTATGAAATTGTTTAAATACGGGGGAAGGGTTACATACTGAGTCTTGGTGACTCACCTTCTCCTTTATATTTTTCAGGTGACACGTAGATCGCGGATGTGGAGCCGGGTTGACTCGAGGTGGCCATGCAGTGGGATTTAGGTTTTAATAGACTTTGAATTTCAGTTTATTTATTTTTGATTTGTTGATTTAAATTTTATTTCGAATGTAATAAGGCCTCCTGGCACTTTATTTTTGCTATTTTACATATGTTGGATACTTGTTTTAAACTATGTTATTATTATTGAATTAAAATCACATGTTTTCCAAGTTAAAACGAAAATTTGTTTTTAACGTGCCATCGGGCACATTTGGAATTTTATATTAACTTGGTTTAAATAAATTTTCTAATAAACACTCAATAAAGTTTTTACAAGACAATCAAACAAAGGATTTCGACAACCTAAACTATTTTTGAAAAAGGAGTTTGTTTTCAAAGATTTTTCCATTGTAACAAACAAGATTCGGCCATAGTGTTTGAGCCGGGTTTGGGTTGTTACAAATACACACTTATAATTAATTAAATGTACTAAACTGTTGTGTGTGCTAACCGGATCTGTGTAGATTCGGGATTAATACCATGAATGGTATAAGCAAGGAACTAGGTAAGTCCTTGTTGATTATGAAATATTTTAAGATGCTTTTGGGAAGCATGGTATGTTTAATACACGTTGCTTATGGCTGATGATAAAACCTGTACATGTGATTAAGTATATGGTAGCATGAATTATGTGATATAAATGTTTGATGTGGGATTGATGAGTGGAGAGGGGCAAGATATTTCGTGCCGACGGGCACCGTTGTTTTGGTAAACACATCGTGACTACGGTCACGGAGAGGTTTGGTACCTCCAGAGGTTTGGTACCATCGCGCCTCGCCCCAAGTGGCTTAGCACCACATGGGTTGGCCCCACAGATTATCATAAGGGATTGACGCCAGTGATTTGGCATCACACGATGGGTTGGCCCCATCAATCGATTGTGTCTACGGACACCAGAGGTTTGGCACCTCCAGTGATTTGGCATCACATCGTGACTATATGTCACCGGTGGTTTGGCACCACCAAAGTGGTTTGGTACCACCACGGGGTAGACAAAGGCGTTTGGTTGGCTAGGTCGGGTGCATGACTTAGTACATGATGATTGATTATATGCTGTGTATGAAATTGTTTAAATATGGGGGAAGGGTTACATACTGAGTCTTGGTGACTCGCCTTCTCCTTTATATTTTTCAGGTGACACGTAGATCGCGGATGTGGAGAGTGGGTTGACTCGAGGTGGCCATGCGAAAGGATTTAGGTTTTAATAGACTTTGAATTTCAGTTTATTTATTTTTGGATTGTTGATTTAAATTTTATTTCGAATGTAATAAGGCCTCCTGACACTTTATTTTTGCTATTTTACATATGTTGGATACTTGTTTTAAGCTATGTTATTATTATTGAATTAAAATCACATGTTTTCCAAGTTAAAACGAAAATTTGTTTTTAACGTGCCATCAGGCACATTTGGAATTTTATATTAACTTGGTTTAAATAAATTTTCTAATAAACACTCAATAAAGTTTTTACAAGACAATCAAACAAAGGGTTTCGACAACCTAAAGTATTTTTGAAAAAGGAGTTTGTTTTCAAAGATTTTTCCATTGTAACAAACAAGATTCGGCCATAGTGTTTGGGCCGGGTTTGGGTTGTTACAAATGTTCTGTGATTCGGTCGAAAAACTGAAGAAAACCAAAAACCGGCATCCGTGACCACTCGGGCGTGCGTATGTTCGTAGTGGTAACCATATTTTTCAATGAAACAGTTTTGGTTAGCAGCAGTGACATGATTTTGAAAAATCATGAAAAATAGGAGAAATGGAATTAGAAAGTGAATAAGATATCAAATTAAATCTTACTTTGTCTATTTTTATATGAAAGAAACAGATGAGGAAGAGTAATTTTATATTCTATGATATTTTAATTTTAGTCGGACTGGTTCTAATTGACTTCGTGGTTCTCTGTTCTCTATTAGAAAAATCATTTAAAATTGTACAAAGTGAATTATGAGTTATAAGTTATATGTATAAATCCCTTATTAAGCCTATTTTCAATAGAAACAAGTGGCAGCAAAACCGTACTGTGAGATATTTGAATTTAGGGTAAGAGAGGTCAGAACCGTTGGTCATTGAAACAAGGGAATTTTTAATCAATAAACTGTACTAAATGGCTAAGCCAAAAATTCTGGAAAAATTGTAGTAGGACGATATATGAGTCTAGTTTCAAGGAATATTTACAGATCTAAATTTTGAGTTACCTAACTCGAGTTATAGTCGATTTAGTCAGTATGACACAGATGGACAGTTTCAATTTTTATGCCCCACATTAGTAGTTAAGTCTAAGTTGCAAAATTACCAAAATACCCTTGAAGGGTAAATTTCCGAAAAACCTTGGGTTGCGAGATTACAGAATTACCCATAGTGGGTAAAATTTTTGAATTACAAAAATGCCCTTTTGGGCCGAATTACGAAAATGCCCTTATGGGCCGAAATTACGAAAATACTCTCAATGGGCCATTTTATCAAAGTGCCTTAATGGGCCGAATTATTATTGTTTAAATGTGCTGAGTCATTGTAATAAATTACTTGTTAAATGGTTGCTATTTAAATGTGAACATCTTATTATGTATGTTGCATTTTCATATATTGCATGGGTTGGGAAAAAAATGTTGAAGAGAAGAGTAGCCTGGTGGCATTGCCACAATAAAATGTTTATTATAATGTTTACATATGATATTGGTGGCTTGGCCACAATAAGATATTATAAATGGCAAATTGCCTGTATTTTGGTGTGATGGGGGGGGGTTGACTTGATCCCCACAGGTGTGATGGTTGGTACGGGGGTGTGTTGGTTGGATGGGTTGGGTTGCTTACATCACACACACACACACACACACATATATATATATATACACATATATCCTGTTATGCTATATGGGCTTAGGCCCAAGATATTGCTATATGGGTTCAGGCCCAGTGGATGACGGTAAGGGGATTTCACACTGAGTTCTTGTAACTCACTCCCCCTTTTTCTTCACCCTTGTAGGTAATGCTCAGTGATGTGGACTTGGGCCATGGATTACTCGGTGGGGGCCATACTTCAGCAATGGTGTTTTTGAACATTAGATTTCTATTTCCGTTTACTTTATTACTTTTACTATTTTGGGTTTTTAAGTTGTAATAAGGCCTCTGGACTATTTTTATTTTGCTTTATGTTTGGGATGTTTTTATTATTTTTCTTAAATTGTTTAAAAAGGGAATTTTCTAAAAATATAAATAATGGTTTCCAAAATTGATTAATAAATGGATTTTATAGCAAACTTTTACAAATGATTTAACTCGAATTCTCTTTCAAAATTATCTATGACATTTTCAATAGTCACGGTTTTAAAGCTCACTACCTCGATTTTCGACTCATCAAATGATCTTTCAAAATAGCTGTATCTTATCAAATATTTACATACAAAACTTGTTTACTTAAACACAACCAAGTAACGCCTATTTTAGTAAGAATCACATGATCTTTTACGCTTTCTTCATGTGACATGTCAGATCCGGTCATACCGCATGGGCCGGGTTTGGGGTGTTACACATACATACACATATCATCACATAATTTCACATAACATCAATAAGACTATTGAATTAAAAACATTTAATCATAGGAGAAATAAAGCATTCATCCATACACTAGGGAGAACTATTCTCAAAACATTTACCAACAACTTAAGCCTTCATCTATGGCTATACACAACCATAACTCTAAGTTCTCTTAGGCCAACACAATTTGGCACATCAGTTAGGACTTAATCAACTCTAAAAGAATCCCTATACATGCCATGACTCATAAGGACTTGGAACACTGTACCAAGCATTAATTCGATAGTGTGAAAACATCTCATGCGGCCTCCAACCCGAGCTAGTCAAAATAACCTCGATGTCGAAAGAGCCGAAAAGGACTATTTGCCCACATTTCTCTTTTCATCTGTTCTAGGTCCGAAACTCGTTTTCTTTGATTTGAATGGAGTAAAGCTTGCTGAAATTTGAAGCTTTCAAACCCCTCCCATGGCTGATTTTTTCGGTTGAAGAAGAGAAGAAATAAAAAAGATGATAGCCATTTGCTTATTTCATCTTATTTTATTTTTTTCTAATTACCTAACATGACAACATTTAATGCCCTTGTCCCCTTTGTCTTCTTTGACCGGCCAAGCTAATTCCCATGGCCTAATTGCACATTTGGGACCTCCAATTTATTACCCATAGCTATTTGTCACCTCTAGGAAATAAAATAGAACTTTCGCACTTTATACGATTTAGTCCTTTTTCACAATTTAGCTAGAAATTGCTAAAATTAAGGCACTGAAATTTTCATGCATCCTTATAAACATGTTATAACACATAACATAACATGAAAATAATTTTCTCTAACCTTGAATTAGTGATTCCGAGATCACTGTTCCAACTAGCCCCTAAATTGGGCTGTTTCAACTCTCCCCCCTTAGGGATTTTCGTCCCCAAAAATCTTATAAGGAGGAGTTGCTACCAATATTCTTAAAACGTTTCCCTCAACTCTTCAAAATAACAAATCCACTTATCCTCAAGTTTCTCTTGCCAACAACCCTGAAGCTGTGATTCATAAGGTTGAAACATAACTTGAGACCCCTGTTATTCTTCCTCTAGGGCATATACTCAATATTCCACCGCTTTTGGAATTCTTTACATGTCCCAATGATCGTTCGGATCTTTACTGGTTGATTCACTACAACTCGAATGACTTCCCCCCTTGGGAGTCTTGTCAAGCCAAATTTGAAATCAATAAGGTTTCTATCTCCCTTTCTCATTAGAGCATTCACTGACTGTAACACTCTTGACTTGTATGCTTTAAGGACTCAGCCTTTAGTGGTCAACTACCTCTGGTCATAACCTCGGTCATATTGCAAAATGTATTCTAGGGTCAAAACATTTATGCACGTAACTGTACTTCCTTATTCTTGTATTAGTAGATATGCTATTACTAAGTCTCATACCAAAACTTCTGCATAAGTTCTGAATTTATCATCATTCTAATTTCTATCTTGAAAAAGCATCAACAACAGAAAACTTATCCAACCTGTATTCTATCATCTCAATTAAACTCATTCAGAGCTTATTTAAAATACCATTTACTATCTCACTTCTGAACCCTTTTGATCTAAAAAGAAAACTCGCTTTAGTCACAAACCTCGCTGAAACTAGGATATTACCAACTAAGATTAATCGAGTAACTAACTCGCACTGCTTATCATGGATCTTTCATTCAGTCACCTATACTATGTCTGCTATCTGAGAAGTATTACAATAACTATACCTGCCATTGTAATAGCTCAAGCAGTTTCCACTAATTCGTCTTCAAAATCTTCTGTAACATAAGATACCCTCAATCACCAAAATTCAGAAAATACACATTGACTTTTTCATGGATCATTTCATCACATCTAACTCACAACATATACACAAAAGTGATCACCTCAGGATCACCAACCTATTAACACTATTTCTCGATTCAGACTGAACTCAGTACTAGAACTTTCAATTAATAGTTCCTTCTATAGCTTTCAATTTGACTAACACAGTTTGAACATTTCGATGAGCATACCCTTGAATCATGCTCCCTACTCACGTGCACATAGAATTTTATCCTCTTTACTGATTTATGCGTGAATATATACAGAACTTGAGTTATATTTCACGCACACTCTCATATGAGTTTCTCTTGCTATGCTAATCTAAAACCTTTACTATCGTCACCTCTCACGATAACAGGGACATCTTGATCGAATTCATTAACTCTATTCAGCTTACTTGAAAGCTCATCATACAACATGGAACTTGTGATTTCACTTCTTATACTAGAATCATCACGAACTTCTTCCTCAAAGCACCCGTACAGGGTTACAAGGATACAAAGGAATGCCGATTTCAATTAATTAAATTGACAACTGTTCTATCTGATTTTCACTATCAGTTACCATTATCACACAATCACAGGTTATGGAAAGAACAACTGCAGATATTACACAAAATACTCAAGGAGATTATTATAATCCCTTCATGGCATCAATTAACCATGCACAACTACAGGCTTTGAGCCAACTTACTCAAACTTGCCATTTATTTATCACATATCATGCCACACATCGCACTTTCTTCTTCGTGATTCATTCACGAATATCTTCATTCACTCCTTCACATGACGTTAGTACTAACTTCATTTGTACCTCTAAGCTCATCTATTTGTCCCATCGATCACTAGGGATAATCAAAGGTGCAAATTCATCGTCATTCATGTAGGCACGAAACTAATGCCACACCCCCGAGGTGGTCTTATATGGAGTCACCTCTAAATGCCATCAAGTATCGATGCCACATTCCAAATATGGTCTTATACGATTCTCATATCCATTTCCGAAGCCATATTCTGGATATGGTCTTATACGGAACCATAACTTGGTGCCGAGGCCATGCCTCGAACATGGTCTTATATGGGACCTTATCTATTTCATATCTCAATGATAGCTTTTTTATTATAGTCCCTTAGGACTTCAACCTCATGTTCAACAACAATTACTGTACCTAGTTGAGTATCATGTATCAATGTGATACAAAGCATTTTCAAAATGCTAACACAAATATTGCGTTATTCACATACAAATTTACTCAATTTAACTCTCATAACATCTCATCATAATTTGACAGTGGTAAGGAGGGTGAGGTCGCAGGGCCCCTTGACTTGACTCTCGTGACTACATACCTATGATTTAAAATTTCATCATTAATGAAATATCTACTTAAGAACTCAACATTTAACTTTACTTTCTCTTACCATCACTTATCAATTAAAGAATGTCTTATGGGTTTGAGTACGTCGTTTTCTTGATTGCCATAGTCCAACTATGGTCTTACTCGTATCACAACATCATAGCCCAGCTATTACTTTACATGTCATCACGATGCCATAGCCTCGCCATGGTCTTACACGAAATTTCACATTATTACCAATGCCATATCCCGGATATAGTCTTACATGGAAACTCATGTTGATGCCGATGCCATATCCTAGATATGGTCTTACACTGGTTCTCATATCGTCAGCAATGCCATTTCCCAGACATGGTCTTCTATGGGATCACATGTATCGCCATGGTCTAACCATGGTCTTATTCATCATTTTATCATTGGACGATCGTACTCATCCCTGCATTCTACTTAATCAAACTTCTCAATTTAACTTTCACACCATAATACTCGTAGTTTCATACAGAGTCAAGAAATAAAATGTTATACAATCTTCTACTTTAAAAATCGCATATGAGATTCAACTATGTGAACATATTGATCATGCATCATTCAAACAATCATACATACACATGTACCCCATTCTCTGGGTAATTTACTCACTATATGCACCTAACCCAATAGGTTGAGTGTATAACACCTTATGCACATCCAACCAATACAGATAAGCTTATCACTTTATAACTCTCATTTCATGCATTCTCACACACATGTCGTATACTTCTACTCATACCTCTTCGAATCTCATCACTGCATAAGAGCATTTCAATTATCTCATTATCACTTACAACATTATTGGATTTAGCTCGGTTGGGAACCATTCCTGTCTTAATAAAACAATTTCGTTAGAGCCGGGAGATATCACACTATCACAGTCCACCTATGGCATGTATAGCTAGACACTTACTCATGCTAGGTTAGCCTGAGAACCAACTATGCTTTGATACCACTAAATATAACACCCCTTACCCGGGTTTTATGCCAAAACCGGGCCCGAGGCGTTAGCGTACTAAAACCTCGTGATCGCCATTTAAGCTCATTGTGACTACTCACTTAAGTCACCTTCACAACTTCATTTTCAACTTACGAGGCGTCACTCATATACACGAGGGCTCTCGAGACTATATCAGAACTCTTTCCATTCATAAAAACTTTTCTCTTTTATTCAGGGTTCACACGCCCGTGTATGTTGAAACATGCTCGTGTGTAGACACACACACGCTCATGTCCCCAAACCGTGCTTAAACTTGAGCATTCAGCCAAATGCTCCACGGCTAAGGCACACGCCCCTGTTAGTCTTGGGGCACTCCCGTGTACCCCCAAGAGACTCCCGTGTCTCCCACCCGTGGTCGACACTGACTAGTCTCACACGGCCTTGACACGCCCGTGGCCCTAGACCGTGTGGTAATCCTTGGTATACTGACTTATTCAACACGGTCTGGGCATAGGCCCGTGGTCTATAATGACTTAAGATAATAAAGTACAGGATGCACACGACCTAGTCACACGCCCGTGTGTCCATCCATGTGGGTACTTAGAGGCTATCTACCAAGCTTTTTCCTACTCGGATTTGCATGCATACACATATCATCACATAATTTCACATAACATCAATAAGGCTATTGATTTAAAAACATTTAATCATAGGAGAAATAAAGCATTCATCCATACACTAGGGAGAAGTATTCTCAAAACAATTACCAACAACTTAAGCCTTCATCTATGGCTATACACAACCATAACTCTATGTTCTCCTAGGCCAACACAATTTGGCTACATCAGTTAGGACTTAATCAACTCTAAAAGAATCCCTATACATGCCATGATTCATAAGGACTTGGTACACCATACCAAGCATTAATTCGATAGTCTAAAAACATCTCATGTGGCCTCCAACTCGAGCTAGTCAAAATAACCTCGATGTCGAAAGAGCCGAAAAGGACTATTTGCCCACATTTCTCATTTCATCTGTTCTCGGTCCGAAACTCGTTTTCTTTGATTTGAATGGAGTAAAGCTTGCTGAAATTTGAAGCTTTCAAACCCCTCCCATGGCTGATATTTTCGGTTGAAGAAGAGAAGAAATAAAAAAGATGATAGCCATTTGCTTATTTCATCTTATTTTATTTCTTTTTAATTTACCTAACATGACAACATTGAATGCCCTTGTCCTATTTGTCTTCTTTGACCGGCCAAGCTAATTCCCATGGCCTAATTGCACATTTCGGACCTCCAATTTATTACCCATAGCTATTTGGCACCTCTAGGAAATAAAATAGAACTTTCGCACTTTATACGATTTAGTCTTTTTTTACAATTTAGCTAGAAATTGCTAAAATTAAAGCACTAAAATTTTCTTGCATCCTTATAAACATGTTATAACACATAACATAACATGAAAATAATTTTCTCTAACCTTGAATTAGTGATTCCGAGATCACTGTTCTGACTAGCCCCTAAATCAGCTGTTACAACTCTCCCCCCTTAGGGATTTTCGTCCCCGAAAATCTTATAAGTAGGAGTTGCTACCAATATTCTTAAAACATTTCCATCAACTCTTCAAAATCACAAATCCACTTATCCTCAAGTTTCTCTTGCCAACAACCCTTAAGCTGTGATTCATAAGGTTGAAACATAACTTGAGACCCATGTTATTCTTCCTCTAAGGCATATACTCAGTATTCCACCGCTTTTGGAATTCTTTACATGTCCCAATGATCGTTCGGATCTTTATTGGTTGATTCACTACAACTCAAATGACTTCCCCCCCTTGGGAGTCTTGTCAAGCCAAATTTGAAATCAATAAGGTTTTTATCCCCCTTTCTCATTGGAGCATTCACCGACTGTAACACTCTTAACTTGTATGCTTTAAGGACTCAGCCTTTAGTGGTCAACTGCCTCTGGTCATAACCTCGGCCATATTCTAAAATGTATTCTAGGGTCAAAACATTTATGCACGTAACTGTACTTCCTTATTCTTGTATTAGTAGATATGCTATTACTAAGTCTCATACCAAAACTTCTGCATAAGTTCTGTATTTATCATCATTCTAATTTCTATCTTGAAAAAGCATCAACAACAGAAAACTTATCCAACCTGTATTCTATCATCTCAATTATACTCATTCAGAGCTTATTTAAAATACCATTTACTATCTCACTTCTGAACCCTTTTGATCTAAAAAGAAAACTCGCTTTAGTCACTAACCTCGCTGAAACTAGGATATTACCAACTAAGATCAATCGAGTAACTAACTCATGATCGCTTATCATGGATCTTTCATTCAACACTGCATTTACTATGTCTCGCTATCTCGAGAAGTATTACAATAACTATACCTGCCATTGTAATAGCTCAAGCAGTTTCCACTAATTCGTCTTCAAAATCTTCTGTAACATAAGATACCCTCAATCATCAAAATTCATAAAATACACATTGACTTTTCCATGGATCATTTCATCACATCTAACTCACAACATATACACAAAAGTGATCACCTCAGGATCACCAACCTATTAACTCTTTTTCTCAATTCAGACTGAACTCAGTACTAGAACTTTCAATTAATAGTTCCTTCTATAGCTTTGAATTTGACTAACACAGTTTGAACTTTTCGATGAGCATACCCTTGAATCATGCTCCCTACTCACGTGCACACAGAATTTTATCCTCTTTACTGATTTATGCGTGAATATATACAGAACTTGAGTCATATTTCAAGCACACTCTCATCTGAGTTTCTCTTGCTATGCTAATCTAAAACCTTTACTATCGTCACCTCTCAGATAACGGGGACATCTTGATCGAATTCATTAACTCTATTTAGCTTACTTGAAAGCTCATCATAAAACATGGAACTTGTGATTTCACTTCTTATACTAGAATCATCACGAACTTCTTCTTCAAAGCACCCGTACAGGGTTACAAGGATACAAAGGAATGCCAATTTCAATTAATTAAATCGACAACTGTTCTATCTGATTTTCACTATCAGTTACCATTATCACACAATCACAGGTTATAGAAAGAACAACTGCAGATATTACACAAAATACTCAAGGAGATTATTATAATCCCTTCATGGCATCAATTAACCATGCACAACTACAAGCTTTGAGCCAACTTACTCAAACTTGTCATTTATTTATCACATATCATGCCACACATCGCACTTTCTTCTTCGTGATTCATTCACGAATATCTTCATTCACACCTTCACATGACGTTAGTACTAACCTCATTTATACCTCTAAGCTCATCTATTTGTCCCATCGATCACTAGGGATAATCAAAGGTGCAAATTCATCGTTATTCATGTAGGCACGAAACTAATGCCACACCCTTGAGGTGGTCTTATATGGAGTCACCTCTAAATGCCAATGCCATATCCCGGATAAGGTCTTATATGGACTTCCACATCAAGTATCGATGCCACATTCCAAATATGGTCTTATACGATTCCCATATCCATTTCCGAAGCCATATTCTAGATATGGTCTTATACGGAACCATAACTTGGTGCCGAGGCCATGCCTCAAACATGGTCTTATATGGGACCTTATCTATTTCATATCTTAATGATAGCTTTTTTATTATAGTCCCTTAGGACTTCAACCTCATGTTCAACAACAATTACTCTACCTAGTAGAGTATCATGTATCAATGTGATACAAAGCATTTTCAAAATGCTAACACAAGTACTGCATTGTTCACATACAAACTTACTCAATTTGACTCTCATAACATCTCATCATAATTCGACAGTGGTAAGGAGGGTGAGGTCGCAGAGCCCCTTGACTTGACTCTCGTGACTACATACCTATGATTTAAAATTTCATCATTAATGAAATATCATCATAGTCACACAACTCATCTAAAGTGAAGTTTTTTTAACATTCATCATGCTACATTTGTTTCTATCACTCATACTTTTGAATAGTGATTTCAATTACTCAAGTTCCACATTACTATCTACTTAAGAACTCAACATTTAACTCTACTTTCTCTCCTTGATTGCCATAGTCCAACTATGGTCTTACACGTTTCACAACATCATAGCCCATCTATTACTTTACATGTCATCACGATGCCATAGCCTCGCCATGGTCTTGTACAAAAACTCACATCATTACCAATGCCATATCCCGGATATGGTCTTACATGGAAACTCATGTTGATACTGATGCCATGTCCTGGTCTTACACTGGTTCTCATATCGTCAGCAATGCCATTTCCCAGACATGGTCTTATATGGGATCACATGTATCGCCATAGTCTAACCATGGTCTTATTCATCATTTCATCATTGGACGACCGTACTCATCCCTGCATTCTACTTAATTAAACTTCTCAGTTTAACTTCACACCATAATAGTCGTAGTTTCATACAGAGTCACGAAATAAAATGTTATACAATCTTTTACTTTAATAATCGCACATGAGATTCAACTATGTGAACATATTGATCATGCATCATTCAAACAATCATACATACACATGTACCCCATTCTCTGGGTAATTTACTCACTATATGCACCTAACCCAATAGGTTGAGTGTATAACACCTTATGCACATCCAACCAATACAGATAAGCTTATCACTTTATAACTCTCATTTCATGCATTCTCACACACGTCGTATACTTCTACTCATACCTCTTCGAATCTCATCAATGCATAAGAGCATTTCAATTATCTCATGATCACTTACAACATTATTGGATTTAGCTCGGTTGGGAACCATTCCTATCTTAACAAAACAATTTCGTTAGAGCCGGGAGATATCACACTATCACAGTCCACCTATGGCATGTATAGCTAGACTCTTACTTATACTAGGTTACTCCGAGAACCGACTAAAACATGCTTTGATACCACTAAATGTAACACCCCTTACCCGAGTTCTACGCTGAAACTGGGCCCGAGGCGTTACCGTACTAAAACCTCATGATCGCCATTTAGGCTCATCATGACTACTCACTTAAGTCATCTTCACAACTTCATTTTCAACTTATGAGGCGTCACTCATATACACGAGGGCTCTCGAGACTATATCAGAACTCTTTCCATTCATAAAAACTTTTCTCTTTTATTCAGGGTTCACACGCCCGTGTATGTTGAAACACGCCCGTGTGTAGACACACACACGCCCATGTCCCCAAACCGTGCTTAAACTTGAGCATTCAGCCAAATGCTCCACGGCTAAGGCACACGCCCCTGTTAGTCTTGGGGCACTCCCGTGTACCCCCAAGAGACTCCCTTGTCTCCCACCCGTGGTGGACACTGACTAGTCTCACACGGCCTTGACACGCCCGTGGCCCTAGACCGTGTGGTAATCCTTGGTATACTGACTTATTCAACACGGTCTGGGCACACACCCATGTGCTAGCTGTGTGTATCACACGACTTGAACAAACGGCCGTGTGATCAGACCGTGGTCTATAATGACTTATGATAATAAGGTACAGGATGCACACGGCCTAGACACACGCCCGTGTGCCCATCCATGTGGGTACTTAGAGGCTATCTACCAAGCTTTTTCCTACTCGCATTTTGCATGCATACACATATCATCACATAATTTCACATAACATCAATAAGACTATTGAATTAAAAACATTTAATCATAGGAGAAATAAAGCATTCATCCATACACTAGGGAGAACTATTCTTAAAACAGTTACCAACAACTTAAGCCTTCATCTATGGCTATACACAACCAAAACTCTAAGTTCTCTTAGGCCAACACAATTTGGCTACATCAATTAGGACTTAATCAACTCTAAAAGAATCCTTATACATGCCATGACCCATAAGGACTTGGAACACCATACCAAGCATTAATTCGATAATGTGAAAACATCTCATACAGCCTCCAACTCGAGCTAGTCAAAATAACCTTGATGTCGAAAGAGCCGAAACGGACTATTTGCCCACATTTCTCTTTTCATCCGTTCTAAGTCCGAAACTCGTTTTCTTTGATTTGAATGGAGTAAAGCTTGCTAAAATTTGAAGCTTTCAAACCCCTCCCATGGATGATATTTTTTGTTGAAGAAAAGAAGAAATAAAAAAGATGATAGCTTTTTGCTTATTTCATCTTATTTTATTTCTGTTTAATTACCTAACATGACAACATTTAATGCCCTTGCCCCCTTTGTCTCCTTTGACCGGCCAAGCTAATTCCCATGGCATAATTGCACATTTGGGACCTTCAATTTATTACCCGTAGCTATTTGGCACCTCTAGGAAATAAAATAGAACTTTTGTACTTTATGCGATTTAGTCCTTTTACACAATATAACTAGAAATTGCTAAAATTAAGGCACTAAAATTTTCATGCATCCTTATGAACATGTTATAACACATAACATAACATGAAAATAATTTTCTCCAACATTGAATTAGTGATTCCGAGATCACTGTTTCGACTAGCCCCTAAATCGGGATGTTACAGGATTATTTGAAGCCTTAGAGATAGGAGAAACCATAGGGAAATTTGTTTTTCTTGCTTATGGACCCTAGTCTCATACATGAGGCCTCATAAGCAGATTAAGAGAAGAGAGGACACAAGTGGGCTTGTGGTCCAGTGGAAAGTGGCATCGTTTAGGAGCTATGAAGCGGCGTGTTTTCCAGTTAAAAAGGTCCAAGGTTTGAGGCCTAAAGAGGAGAGAATTGAGGAGTTTTATTTTTGTGCTTTGATAGAAGGAGTTGGTGTTAGAGGGGACTCTGGAAGGGAGTGTTTAGGAGAGAAATTTAAGGTGAATACAAGGGAGAAAAGTTAGGACATGTGGAGTAAGGATGTGATGGTGCCAAATTGGATTCTAAGGGAGGGAAGTGTTCGGCCTATGGCTTTAAAAGGAGAAGGGGCCGAATGTTGAAAGGTTCTTTGAGTATTCTCTAGTTTTATTCTCCCCATCAAACGGTTTCTCCCTTTTTACAGAAATTTTGCTAAGTCAAATTCCCTCCATTACCGAATATTCTATCATCCCTCTTTGCCGAATCCTTCATACTCCCCCTTTCTCAAATTTCCTTTTTGGTTCACCACTTGGTTCTAGCTGAATCACCTCTTTTCTTATTCTCCCTGGTGTTGCCGAATTGCCTCTGTCACATTACTAGTCTCAAAAGCCGGACTTAAGCCGCAGAATCAAAGGAGAATTTTGGTAAGTGCTTAGTTGCTCTTTTAGCAAGTTTTGTTAAAATTCGAAGGGCTATCTAACCCAATCCTTATCATTAACTTATATTAACAAGGGTAAGGCTCAACAATCGCAAGCGTGGTAAGTAAGGATTGCTAACAAGGTGGTAAGTGTTCTCGACTCAGTCATGGTTTTGTAAGTGGTTGAATCTAATATGGCTCATAGGGGTGACTTATGTTCAATACGGGTCACTTGGTTTTGACGATATAGGTGTTTGGGTGCAGATCTAGAGGATAATCACAGATAATAGCAAAGGAAGGGCTACTAGAACGTGAGGCACATGGTAAAGGTACTGTGAGGTTTCGGTTTTCGATAAGTATGTGTTAAAGCCTTGGTTAATCATTAATAATGTTGATTGTAGGTTTGTGACTAAGGGGTTTGCAGCGCACGTGGATACCAGGTGTGTACAAACACTACACACACGACATCGACAATGTCGAAAATGGCTAAATGGGCCCGGTGGGCCCTAAGGCTAGGTTTGATGAGTATGTTTGGTTTGGTGTATGAATTGAGTCTGTAAAGCATAATACACGATCTGGAATTGTTTTTGGCCTAACAGGCCATAAGGATGTGATTGGGGCCTAGTGGGCCGTAAGGATGTAATTTGGGTTTGATGGGCTTTATGGGGACGTAGGCAAGTATGCTAGGGTTTATGGACTTTAGTCCTAGTTTAAACAACTCTAAAATTTCTTAAGACTTAATCTAATTAAACATGTCCGTGAACAAGTCGCTGGGTTAGGGTGTGGCAACGGGCATACATACGCATGTCTAAGATTGGGTCTAGAGAGAGCTTGGTACTTAAGCGGTCCTAGTGGCCCACCTCCTCTTCTTTGGAATCCTACCTGGTGCGTAGTGTCTGTTCTCTTTAGTCGCAAGGACTTCTTGATGGGCCAAAGTTCATAACTAAAACTCGAGAGGGACCAAATACCCTTATATTTGTAAAATTACTAAAATACCCTTATAATTGTAAAATTACTAAACTACCCTTATGTTTGAAAAATTACTAAGATACCCTTATATTTGTAAATTACCAAAATACCCATGTTTTGTGCAAGTACCAAAACACCTCTATTTTCTGCAAGTACCAAAATACATATATTTTGTGTAATTACCAGAATACCCCTATTTTGCACCAAAATACCCCTATAAGGTAGAATTACGAAAATACCTTTGGGTAGGGAAATGACAAAAATACCCCTCTGGGACAAATATGAGTTTATAGATGTTACTCGTGTGTGTGATGCATTCATATGATATTCTGCTTAGGATGCATATGGGTGGGAATTATGGTACGGAGGAAGATTTGAGGATCGCATAGTCGTATGGCCATGGATCCACCGGTGGCTTTAAGCCTATTATATGATTAGCAGCTTTGCTGCAACGTTAGGTAGTACCGCAACCGGGCTACCTTTGGTGTGTAGAGGATGGGTGGGTCGATTTAGAAATCCCCACATGTGTGTATAAGGTTGGATTATTGGGATGGGTTTTCCATTATCATGTTTGTATCAAGACCACCAAATTTGATAGGGCTTAGGCCCAATGTGAATATTTGTATGTGATGTGATTGCCAAGGGTTGTGCACACTGAGTTTTGAAACTCACACCCATTGATATCTTGTTTCAGGTAATCCTATTGATCGTGTCTATCAAGTCTTGAAATTTATAAAAAGAGAATGATCGACCCTGGAAACTAACTCTGACAACGACTTAAGGCAAGTGCACCTATCGAATAGTAGTATAGCTTAGGCAAGACCGGATTGTCAACCCCAAAGGAACTAAAAGTACTAATACTAACTTTCTTTTTATTATCTAGCCTAAAATAAGTGAAGTTGTTGTTTAATTTAATTTTAATTAACTACTAAGCTAAAGATGCAAAGACAAAAAGAATGAATTGTGGAAATACTGTTGGAAAAACTCAGTTGATTAAGACGATACCCTTAGGAAGAATCCACCTAGACTTCTCTTGTTATCTAACACTGAACCAGGCGATGTATTCACTTGACTTGATCCGTAAGATTCCCTAATTTATATTAAACCCTCTCTCGAGGGCGAATAACGTCTAACCCTAGGTTTATTAATTGAAATCTCTTTCTAATTAAAAACCCTAGAATCACATTAACTCGATCTATGGACTCCCATATTAGGTTTCACCCTAATCCGGCAAAATCTCGTCACCCTATCTCTAGGCGTGCGACCAACTCCGCTTAATTATGCTAGATCTACTCTTAGCCAGGGACTTTTGCTCCTCCACCTAAGCACATCATACTTGAATCAATATCTCAGAAATATCAACACAAGAATTAAGAACACATAATTAAGAACAAATCAAGTATTTATCACATAGTTTAAAAAATAATAACAAGATCCGTCTTAGGTTTCATCTCCTTCAGGTATCTGAAGGGTTTAGTTCATAACTATAAAAGAAAGCATCTCAGAAGAAAAGATAAAACAAAACATAAGAAATCCCTAAAATCTCACAGAAGGAATTCAAGGAGAGATCCTAAAATCTTGAGTAGAATTCAGCTTCTTGAGATGGATGAACTGCTCTCTTGAATATTTACCACAAATCGACCTTTTCTGGCCTCATTCATTGGCTAGCTAACCGCATTCAGGTTTCGCCTGTCACGAACTCTCTTTCAAGTTGACCCCTAAGGTGTTTATATAGGCTTTGAGATGCCTTACTTGGCCTGCAAGTATCCTAATCTGAATAGGATTCCTATTTGGGTGTTTGAATAGGCTTTGGAATGTGTTTCTTTGCCTCCAAGTATCCAAATCTGAGTAAAACTCCTCTTGGCCTAGGCACGGACACGCCCATGGCACACGCCAGTGTAAGTCATGGCCAGGCCGTGTTCGGACCTGTTGAATGGGGCATGACCGTGTGGATTTGGGCCAGACCGTGTCGATTTTGTGATATGGCCCATTTACTCCGTTTTGGGCCCGTTTTTCGTTTTTTCGTACTTGGGTGCTCTCCTAGGTATAAAACATGAAAACAAAGGATTAAGAGCACCAAATTACATAAATCATGGCTTAAATCATCCAAAAGCATACTAAATGTGGGCTAAAAATATGTTACTTTTACGGTTTATCACATACCCCCACACTTAAGCTTTTGCTTGTCCTCAAGCAAAATTCTCAACTTACAATTAAAACGAACTTTCCATAAGTCAATATTCCTATCAACAATGTCTCATCATAATTTAATTCAAAGAGTCCTAAAGATTCAAACAATATAAGTCATATATTTGTAACACAAAAACGTAGGTGTCTCCCCTTATCTAAATAATTACCTTTAATTAAAAACCAACAAGGATTGACATCCTCACTAAAGATTCACTCAAATCACTCAAAATGTTTAAGTTTAGGAAAAGAAGCACTCATAAGTCGAACATGAAAAATTAATCCCATAGGCTTGCTGAAAATCAAATCTCTACCACTGTAAAATGAGATGATAAACAGGTCAAAAGGTCTTTAACAGGGTTGTAACGGGGCTAGGGTTAAAGGTGTGGATAAAGGCTGTAATAGAAGGTTAGAATCGAGATTGAATTGACAAGTTACCTATTTAGAAATAATGAGATGATAATTACGTCAACTGAAAGTAATAACCCTAATAATACGAGCTTTTCTTTTAACTGTATAAGCTCACTTTTCATAATACTAATACTGAATATACTTCGATCGATTTTTTTTAAGAACAAATCAAATAATAAAGGATAAATTCAACTATTGAAATAATATAATTAGGTAGCTAATCAAATCAAATCTTGATATAAGGGTAGTTAAAAGGAATGTGATAACAAATACAAAGGGGTTTGGGTTAATATTAATGGGTGAGTCAATAAAAAGGTTGTTAGGGTTAATTATGAAGGTAGGCT
The DNA here is from genome assembly GCA_025503065.1 of Gossypium bickii. Lineage (NCBI taxonomy): Eukaryota > Viridiplantae > Streptophyta > Magnoliopsida > Malvales > Malvaceae > Gossypium > Gossypium bickii. The sequence continues at coordinate 20,723,738 of CP106717.1, forward strand.
TTTTAGTGGAGTAAGTGGGTTAAATACCTAGGTGCCTTTATCATCTCGGTATATCAAATCATAGATGTGGTCTCAACATGAATAATCAAGGCAAGTTCTAGAATAACAATTCAATGTTGACACACTCATAATCAATAAAGTGAGCAAGAAAAAGAATATATGCTCACACGGCTCAAAATCTCACAAAAATTATGGGTGTTTTGATATCAACCTCTAAATTTCAAATTTCAAGATAACATTCAGATTCAGGTAGGCAACCTAAAAATTTTAATTCTAAAAAATTAGACTTATCATGCTTGATTCTCTAGTATTCTTCAAATTTAATCATCAATGCACAATTAACTATGGCTTACTCAAAAACATATCAATAAAAATCATAAATTAGGGGAAATTTCATTCTAATTAGTAATATGAGAAAATTACTTAAGAACAAGACTAAATTCAGGGATTTGAGAATAATGCAGAAAGTTAGGCCTTTTCTTGAAATAACTATTCACCCCCCCACACTTAAGATGTACATTGTCCTCAATGTACAAATATAGATAATAACATTTAAGAGATAATCAAAAGAGAAGGGGAGAAGTGAAACTTCCTGAATTATGGATGATTTTCTTGAAGGATGTGAAAAATACGTTGGAGATGTCGTCTTTTGTTGTGGTTGTTACTGACGAGCTCTGCGCTAGATAAAGAAATTGGGGAGCTTGTAGAGAATTAGCCAGGAGTTATTAAGACACATTTAAAAATGTAATTAAACTAAGGCTAACAGATAAAGGGGCTTGAGAATCTTTATTGGTAGATGGTTCGCGAGGTGGGTGTGACTTCTAAGGCTGTGGAGGTGTTGGCGGTGGCGAAAGTGGCGTGATTCCCAAGCAGCCTTTAGAACCTAACACTAAGAAACTAAAATAAAATAAACTATATTAAGCATAAGATAGTCAAAGAGAAGGAAAATAGAGGGGAAGATAAAAGTGAAACAAAAGATAAATGGTCTCAAAGACCCATGGCTTGTCGAATGAATGAAGCGGCCGGCATGAACTTATGTATATCGATCTCCATGAGGGAGATTGTGCTTGGATCCTTTCGCTTCTTTAACATGGCCCAAAAGTTTGAGAGGCATGCTATGGAAACAAAGAATTCTGAGAATGAAGGGTGTAAGGGAGGAAGAATGGTGAGAAATAGGTGAGAAGAGGGAGGGGTATGTAGTTTAAATAGAATTCCAAGTCAGGTATAGTCACACACCGTGTACTGTGGGCGTGTTGATTCACACGGCTATCTCGCACGGCCGTGTGTCTAGGCGTGTTGGTTCACCCACGCCCATTTTACAGATTGCCACACCCATTGGTGATAAGTCAGTGTCGTCCACGGCCGTGTCGCACGGCTGTGGCGTGTTGTCGGTGCCCGTAGGGTGGTGGTTGGAGTCTGTGACTCTGAAATTTGATTTTCTCTAACTCGTACCACCCCTGTCATGTCAGTACGAAGATTCTTGAGGTCCACATGGCCATGGCCACGACCGTGTGCAAGACCTTGGGGTCTAGAAATCTGTACTTTTGGTTAGTTTAAAATTAGGTGTTTAAGACTAAGAGAAGAAAAGAAAATAAAATTAAAACAAATGCAAAAGTAAATAGGGTTAGTGCTCGGGTTGCCTCTCGAGAAGCGCTCGTTTAAAGTCTTAAGCTAGACTTTCCTCGTATTCACAAAAATTAGGGTGGTTTGAGGAGGTGAAAATCCTTTCTCATGCAATCAATTCGGTTACTGATATAAAGTTTAAGTCGAGTAGTGTTTACCTTAAAGGTGCTAATTTTGGGACTAGTTACCTCGACTATTCCATCTGGGAAGATTTTGAGTACCTGATCTCCTACCTTAAGCTGGGTTGTCCCATCGTTAAGTTTGTCGTGGAGTTGCCTTGTTTTTGCTTCGTGTACTTTTAGTCTTTCCTTGAAGTGTGTCTTCCATTCGTCTAGTTCATCGATCCAAAGCCTTCGTTCCTCTTGAATTTCTTCTTTATCGACACGAGGTCTAGGATCTGGCATCTGTGAAAGAGCTTCTAGAAACGACAAGTTAATATGAAATTTCTTTGAAAGTTTAAGAGTCTTACCAAGTTGTTCCTCTGTGTGGTCTTTCTTTGTCGCATCAGGGTGTGGCACACGGGGTTGGTACTCTGTAATTATCGGGTTTGGTAAATCATGGCTTACCTCAACCATACCTCCACTTACCACAGGCTCTTGCCTTGGGTCAGATTCTACTAACCTTTCACTGTCATGAGCTGTTACGGCTTGAATTTTCTCCTTTGGGTTAGTTTCAGTGTTGTTTGGCAAGCTTTCTTGTGGTCGTTCTAAGATCAGCTTAGCAGGCTGATCTAACTGATCCTCGTTCCCTTGAATCAATGCTTCTTGTTTCGTTTCTATATTTTGGAAACGTGTTTCTGTGGTTGCTATGAAGTTTGCCAGCATCTCTTCAAGGTTCGACTCATCTTCCTGTTGGTGAGGTGGTTGTTGAAAATCTGGATTTTTTGTGGCTGCTATGAATTTTGTCAGCATCTCCTCAAGGTTTGACTCATCTTCCTGTTGGTGAGGTGGTTGTTGAAAATCTGGATTTTCTGTGGCTATTATGAATTTTGTCAGCATCTCTTCAAGGTTCGACTCCTCTTCCTGTTGGTGAGGTGGTTGTTGAAAATTTAGAGAAAGTTCCTGTCTTTGGCTACTTTGATCATCCCACGAGAAATTAGGATGGTACCTCCAACCTGTATTATAAATGTCACTATAAAAATTATTTTGAGGTCTAGAATAGTTACCCCTATAGTTGACTTGTTCTCTTCTCATGCCATGTCCGTAGGGTGGGTACTCAAAATTCGCCACACCTCCGCTTGTTTCATACTGCATAACTGGATATACCTGCGAAGAACCACATAAACCGTCAATTTTCTTATTTAAAAGCTCCAGCTAATTTGATAGCATGGTTATTGGGTGAGGTTGTAGATATCGACTGCTTTTGTTGGCTTTGTCCTCATAACTTGCCATTGATAGTTACTCAGTGCCATCTCTTCTATAAACTAAAAGTACCTGTCAAAGCAAATAAAAGAAAAATTAGCAAAATAAAAAAAATAAAATTTAATTTCAAAAATAAAATATGGCTAGAGTAATAAAAATCGAGATTTCTTAATATTTTAGTTCCCCGGCAACGGCGCTAAAAACATGATCGTGTCTATCAAGTCTTAAAATTTATAAAAAGAGAATGATCGAAGCTAGAAACTAACTCTGACAACGACTTAAGGCAAGTGCACCTATCAAACAGTAGTATAGCTTAGGCAAGATCAGATTGTCGAACCCAAAGGGACTAAAAGTACTAATACTAACTTTCTTTTTATTATCTAGCCTAAAATAAGTGAAGTTGTTGTTTAATCTAATTTTAATTAACTACTAAGCTAAAGACACAAAGGCAAAAAGAATGAATTGGGGAAATACTGTTGGAAAAACTCAGTTGATTAAGATGATGCCCTTAGGAGGAATCCACCTAGACTTTTCTTGTTATCTAACATTGAACCAAGAGATGTATTCACTTGACTTGATCCGTAAGATTCCCTAATTTATATTAAACCCTCCCTCGAGGCAAATAACGTCTAACCCTAGGTTGATTAATAGAAATCTCTTTCTAATTAAAACCCCTAGAATCGCATTAACTCGATCTATGGACTCCCATATTAGGTTTCACCCTAATACGGAAAAATCTCGTCACCCTATCTCTAGGCGTGCGACCAACTCCGCTTAATTATGCTAGATCTACTCTTAGACAGGGACTTTTGCTCCTCCACCTAAGCACATCATACTTGAATCAATATCCCGGAAATATCAACACAAGAATTAAGAACACATAATTAAGAACAAATCAAGTATTTATCACATAGTTTAGAAAACAATAACAAGATCCGTCTTAGGTTTCGTCTCCTTCAGGTGTCTAAAGGGTTTAGTTCATAACTATAAAAGAAAACATCTTTGAAGAAAAGATAAAACGAACCATAAGAAATCCCTAAAATCCCCTAAAGGAATTGAAGGAGAGATCCTTCGTCTTGAGTAGAATTTCGACTTCTTGAGATGGATCAACTGGCTCTCTTTGAGTATTTCCCACAAATCTGACATTTTCGACTCAGCTCCTTGGCCTAGCTAACCACCCTAGGTTCCGGCTTCTGCCGAACTCCTTCTCAAGTTCACCCCTAAGGTGTTTATATAGGCTTTGAGATGCCTTACTTGGCCTGCAAGTATCCTAATCCGAATAGGATTCCTATTTGGGTGTTTGAGTAGGCTTTGGAATGTGTTTCTTTGCCTCCAAGTATCTAAATCCGAGTAAAACTCCTCTTGGCCGCCGCAGAGACACGCCCATGGGACACGCCCGTGTAAGTCGTGGCCAGGCCGTGTTTGGAACTATTGAATGGGGCACGGCCATGTGGATTTGGGCCAGGCCGTGTCGATTTCGTGATATGGCCCATTTACTCCATTTTGGGCCCGTTTTCCATTCTTTTCGTCCTTGGGTGCTCTCCTAGGTATAAAACATGAAAAAAAGGATTAAGAGCACCAAATTACATAAATCATGGCTTAAATCATCCAAAAGCATACTAAATGTGGGCTTAAAATATGTTACTTTTACAGTTGATCACCTGCATAGGCGGCTCGACGTGAGAGAGGACTCGGAGATGGCCACATTACAAGTTGATCAAATGTTTTTAATTTGTTCAAATAAATTTGTTTTAAATATGTTGTTTTTCATTGAATTATAATAAGGCCATGTATCTCCTAACAGACTTTATGTTTCGGGTTTTATTATTGTTGTTATAACTATCCAGTCAATAAACTTAAATTAAATTTCTAAAGTTGACATGGTTTTCGAAATAACACAACATATAAATGTTTTCCTAAAATATGGGCTTTTTATCTTAATTTAACAAGATACAAGGGTTTTGTGGCTTTTGGGCCTTAAATGGTTAATTAGTAAATCATTTTGTAGTGTGCCTTTAATGTGACATTCCGAATTCAGGCATAACTTCTAGGCCGGGTTTGGGGTGCTACATTTAGTGGTATCAGAGCCCGGTTGCAAAGCTCGAGCTGTGACATGGGCCTTAGATTTTGGGTTTAAAAAAAAAGTTTTTGCAGGATTCTTGAAGTGCGGTTCACCGAGCCCTCGACGTCAAGCCAAGTAAGTTTTTGATAAACTGTAATAGTAACATATTTTAAGCCCACATTTAGCATGCTTTTGGATGATTTATCCCTTGAATTGTATAAATTGGTGTTCTTAATCCTTTGTTTTCATGTTTTATACTCAAAAAAGCACCGGAGGATGAAAAGAATGAGAAACGGGCCCAAAACAGAGTAAATGGGCCATAACATGAAATTGAAACGGCATGGGCCCAAGACCACACGGCCATGCCTCATTAATAGACTCAACACGGCCTGGCCACGATTCACATGGGCGTGTGCCATGGGCGTGTCCCTGACGTGAGAAAGAAGAGTTTCATTCGAATTAGGGTACTTAGAGGCAAAAAAAGCCATTCCAAGAGCTTATATATACACCCTAAAGGCCAACCTTCAAGGGGAGTCCAGTTAGGCGTCCAGCGAGGCCAAGGAGTCGAGCCAGAGAGGCCAGAATTGTAGAATTTACTCGAAGAAAGCCAGTTGATTCTTCTCAAGAAGCCGGAGTCATACTTAAGATGGAGGATCTCTCTTCAATTCCTTCAGGGGGTTTTAGAGTTTTCCTTATGTTTTGTTTTATCTTTTCTTCTGAGATGTATTCTTTTATGATTATGAACTAAACCTCGAGATACACGAGGGGATGAAACCTAAGATGAATCTTGTTATCGTTTGCTGAACTATATGATAAAAACTTGATTTGTTCTTAATTATGTGTTCTTAATTCTTGTTTTGATATTTCCGGGATATTAATTCAAGTTTGATGTGCTTAGGTGGAGGAGCAAAAGTCCCTGCCTAAGAGTAGATCTAGCATAATTAAGCAGAGTTGATCGCACGCCTAGACAAAGGGTGACGAGATTTTGCTGGATTAGGGTGAAACCTAATATGGGAGTCCATAGATCGAGTTAATGCAATTCTAAGGGTTTTAATTAGAAAGAGATTTCAATTAATCAACCTACGGTTAGACATTAGTAGCCTCGACAGAGGTATTAACATAACTTAGGGCTACGGATCAAGTCAAGTGAATAAATTGTCTGGTTTAGAGTTAGATAACAAGTGAAGTCTAGGTGGATTCTTCCTCGGATATTGTCTTAATCAATTGGTTTTTCCCACGAGTATTTTCCCCAATTCCTTCTCTTTGCCTTTGCATCTTTAGCTTAGTTGTTAGTAAATTTTACATTAGATAACAAATTCCTTTAATTCTTAGGCTAAATAATAAAATGAAAGTTAGTATTAGTACTTCAGGTTCCTTTGGGTTTGACAATCCGGTCTTGCCACTAAGCTATACTACTGTTCGATAGGCGCGCTTACCTCAATCCTTGTCATAGTTAGTTTCTAGGCTCGATCATTCTTTTTATAAATTTTTAAGACTCTGACAGCACACATCAAGTTTTTGGCGCCGTTACCAAGGAACCAGAATATTAAGAAAGCTCAATTTTTTATTACTTTAGCCATTTATTATTATTATTATTATTACAATTTATCTTTATTATCTTTATTATTTTTAGTTTTTTTTTTTTTTTTGCTTTGCTAATTTTTTTCTCTATTTGCTTTTGTTAGATAATTTTAGTTTATAGAGAAGATGGCACTGAATAATTATCAGTGGCAAGTTATGAGGACAATTCCTACTAAAGCAGTCAGTGTCTTCAACCTCGACGCAATCACCATGCTATCAAATCAGGTAGAGGTGATGAATAAAAAGATTGATGGTTTGTATAGTCTCTCGCAGGTACACCCAGTAATGCAATATGACTCGAATCTAGGAGGCGTGGCGAATCCTGAGTACCCACCCTACAGATATGGTATGGAAAACAAGCAAGCTCACTATATGGGTAACAATTTTAAATTTCAAAATAACCCTTATAGTAATACTTATAATCTAGGTTGGAGGGACCACCCCAATTTCTCGTGGGGAGGTCAAGGTAATCAGAGACAACAACCCCTCCCGAACTTTCAGCAACAGTCCTACCCACAGGAAAAGAAGCCGAATCTTGAAGAGATGCTGAAAAAATTCATAGTGGTGTCAAAAACTCATTTCCAAAACATCGAAACAGAACTCAAAAATCAAGAAGCATCGATTCAAGGGATCAAGAACCAGTTAAGTCAGCTTGCTAAGTTGATCTCAGAAGGACCACAAGGGATCTTGCCTAGCAACACCGAAACTAACCCTAGAGAGCAACGTCAAGCAATAACTGCTTACGATAGTGAAGGGTTAGATGAACCAACATTGACGTAAAAGAATGTGGTTGGGGAAGGTAAGGTTGAGGTAAGCCATGATAAACCAAACGCGGTAATTACAAAGTACCAACCACGTGAGTTGTCCCCCAATGTAATAAAGAAAGACCACACAGAGGACCAATTCGGTAAATTTCTTAAACTTCCAAAGAAATTACATATTAACTTGTCGTTTCTTAAAGCTTTTCACAGATGCCAGATTCAAGGAAATTTTTTAAAGACTTTTTGACAAACAAACGAAAGTTGGACAATACGTCACATGTGGAGCTAAACGCCGTGTGCCCAGCAATTCTACGAAATAAACTACCACGTGAGCTCACATTTCACGTAAGTGACGAAATGATCACTCTTCAGGTTCTTGACACGGCTAGGACATCAAGAATTAAGGGTGGAATCAATCACTTCAAAGTTGGAGATCAGGTACTCAAAATCTTCCCAGATGGAACAATCGAGGTAACTAATCCTAAATTCAGCACTTTTAAGGTAAACACTACTCGACTCAAACTATACATCAATAACCGAAGTGATCGCATGAAAAAGGATTTCCACCTCCTCAAACCACTATGATTGTGTGAGTGATAGGTATGTCTAGCTTAAGACTTTAAACCAGCACTTCTCGGGAGGCAACCCAAGCACTAACCTTACTAGTTAGTCTAGTTTATTTCTTTTCATGTTTAGGCACAGGTTCTCCATACCTATACGGCCTTACACACGACCGTGGTCGTGGCTGTGTGGGTACCACAAGCCTGCTCTCACTCAAGGGACAATGCCGGCTACATCTATGCCGAATAATGGTAGCCAAGAGGGAGAGGCTAAGCAAGCCATCTTCCGAATGATGAGTGAGTAGTTTTTAAAGTTCGTTCGAACAAATCCCGTTGCTCTACAACCTCCACCCCTACAAGTATTTGTTGTGCTACAAGTTGTAGATCTGATCCGATTGAATAAGTGTATCATCCTGAATTGGGGGCCTTTTCATTTGATGTGTTTCTGTATGTATGCTATGCTTAATGTGTTAGTTTAGGGTGTTTAGGGGTCTAGGAAAGATTCGGGGTTGAGCCGAAGCCTTGGCCAAAATTTGCTGTTTGGGCACTTTAGTGGAGAGCTAGCTGGGATAGGACTTAAGGGATATTACTTGTGTTTGAAGACACAAGAAAGTCAGTGGGAAAGAGGCAAGGAGGCACCACTTAAGGTTCAGGTAGGTGATGCCACAAGGGAGCAGAGAGGGAGAAGGTTCAAGTCGCATGGTGCTCATTTTGGAATTCTTTTTGGCGTCAAGGGGAGCAGAGGTAGAGTTCAGCTAAGATACTTCAAGAGGGTAGATTTGATTTGTAACATCCCCAAACCCGGCCCATTCACTACGACCGAATCTGGTTATGTTATTGCGGAAAGACGGTTGAAAAACCTCGTTAACTTAGCATAAAGCATGAAAGAATTCAATTTTGAAAACTATATCAGATATGTGAGTAAAACGAATTCCTCTTACTTAAAACTCATGTAATTTCTTTTGTTGTGTGAAAACATTTTTGAGTTAATAAGAATTTAAAATAACAAAACCATAATCAAGTAATACCAAATAATAAAGTGGCCTTTATTACAACCCAATAATTCAAATAAAGTACTTATATCAAAACCAAACATAAAATATTAAATCATCATCTTCGGCATAGGCCACCTTGTCCTCTCCGATCTCGGTCCAAATTTTTATGCAATACCTGAAAATGGTTAAAGGAAAAAGGTGAGTCACCAAGACTCAGTGTGCCACCCTTTTTCCCGGATTAGTAAAATATCATATGCAACATAAACATAACCATCATGCATCCAATCAATATGCACCCAATCCTAACCATCCATACACCTTTTCTACCCCGTGTGGTACCAAACCACTGGTGGTGCCAAACCACTGGTGACATATAGTCACAATGTGTTACCAAAACACTGGTGTCCCAAAGACACGATATCCGTCAATGTGGTGCCAAAACCTTTGGTGTCCCAAAGACACGTTTGTGATACCAAATCCTTTGGTGACCGAAGTCACAAATCCGATGATGGGGCCAACCCATCGTGTGATACCAAATCACTAGCGACAATCCCGTATCTCTCAAGTGGGGCCAACCCACGGTGGTGTCCAACCACAGGGACGAGTCGCAATGAGGTGCCAAACCTCTGGTGTCCCAAAGACACAAATGTGGTACCAAACCACTTTGGTGACCAGAAGTCACAATAATCGGGTGATGGGGCCAACCCATCATGTGATACCAAATCACCTGGCGTCAATCCTCAATACCGCCTTGTGGGGCCAACCCCACGTGGTGCGAAACCACGGGACGAGACGCTGAGGTGCCAAACCTCTGGAGGTGCCAAACCTCCGTGACCCAAAGTCACAAAGTTGTGTTACAAAACACGGTGCTCAAAGCACAAAATATCACCGCGCCTCCTCTCATATCACCCATCATTATACCAACTCATGTATAGTATTCAAATCATGCAAACATGTTTAACGTTGCATCTCATAGCACATACATCATAAATCATGACATCATGTATCAATAATGATACTCATAATGAAACGGACTTTACGAATCCGTGCACATACCCCATAGGGTATCATATCACTCAACCATACTTTGTTTCGATTTTACCAATCAATCGGTTTATCAAACATATACAAAGCAAGAAGTGTGTTAGTTTACACACTGGTTACTAATACGACTATCAAATCCAGGAGATCAAGATCTAACGCACTAGATCCCCTTCCTTAACACTTTTCGAGCACTAGCCACAACTCGAGATATGCGAGATCAAGCCTTCCCCTACAATCGGCCAAAACTAAACAACATAATCATGCTAATCAACCTCACAAGGGTATAATCGTAATTTTACCTACTAAGGGTATTTTTCGTAAATTCACAATTGAAATGGCCTTTCCAGAAGGCTTAATGTCACCACTAGCGACTCGGCTACCATTTAGGTCATACCGGACGATTGGGCCTAAAACCCGATTTCGGCCCATCCAGCCCACATGCTCGTGTGGCCCACCTAGCACAAATCTAGCCACGCATATAACTTCCACCTAGTCTAGTTCAACATATACTAACCAATCATGCAATTTACTCATATAGGCCCACGGGCCCATTGGGCCCACACGCCCATCGAGGCCCAGCGACCTGACCCACGAGAATACTGCGATGGCCTCAACTATCGCGTCGAAGCCCCACACATGCGCGCGCGCGCTCGTGTGGCTACTAATGCCGTATGCAAGCATTTCGGCATTTTGCCGCTACAACTAACTAGAGTAGAGAGTTACACACGATAGGACTCTGGGGCTAATCCGCGCTCAGACCACTCTTGTGCCCAAACGCCTCCAAGATGTGTTTACTCTCCTCCTAGGATGCTCCTTATATAGCTAGCTCTTCACCTTCATTCTTTGTGTCTTTCCGATGTGGGATCCCTTCGTCGATAGAGTTTAAATTCAATGAAACTCTTGCCAGTCCAATCATGAAAATAAATACTCCTTGCTTCTTATGAGATTCGAACCTGGGCTCCCTTGCAACATAATACACGCCGCTAACCACTTGGCCACAAGCTCCTCTTGTGTCTTAAACCATGCGCAACTAAATATAAACTATGGGCCAAATTCTAAGGTCCAAGCAAAAAGAAACCAAAATGCAAAAGCCAAGACTTGAACCTTGGACCTCCTTCCTTCCTTGTGGCGTCACTCCCTTGTCCCCTAAGTGGCGTCACTTTGCCACTACACCACACACTCCACTTGTGTCATTTTTCTCCATATTTTATTCTTAAGGCCTATCTGCCAACTTCCAGGTTTTTTTCACCTAAAACCAAAATTTCCCCAAAGCCAATATTTGATCCGGGACTTCATAGAAGCCTCTAATCTTCCAAAATCACTTATCTAATAAGTCTAACTTGCATTTAAGCCGATCTCTTATTCTCTCGAAAATTTAAACGCTACTACGCCTAAGGCCCATTGGGCTCAATTCTCCTAGGCCCAATTTTGGGATGTTACAAATCTACCCTCCTTAAAGAAATTTCGTCCTCGAAATTTCCAACTAACTCTGATGATCAGACATCCTAACCAACCACACTACGCTCTCTGCTGCGCACTCGATCTTAATAAAATTTGTCATTCTACCTTGACCACGTCCGCGACCACCACGTCCCTAGAGCTCATATCTAGCGTCGCGATTTAACCGATTAAAAGTTTTATGCATTAGAAATTTTGTTCCACTTTGTTTTATCCACGAGCAAATTTTATAAATGAAGTTTCGGAAGTCGTTCTTTCGAGCAATCAAAGTTTCATCTCAAGTTCTCTGTTCTAATTCAAACATTCACATACTTCTCTAAAGACACATTCATTCATCCATGTCACTTTCTTGAGCATTCCCAACCTGGGGTAATTTCGACATTTTCCTATAAGGGTATTTGGTAATAACTGAGGTCAATTTGAAAATAGTTTTCAAATTAAAGATATTTCAAAGTTTACAAAATCTCGGGGTCATCTTGAAAAATTTGTTTTTCAAACCGGATGTGTTGCAAAAATTTGTAAATCGGGGTTATTTCAGTAATTTTGGAAGTTAAAGGTATTTTCGTAAGTTTCCCAAATCGGGATATCTCGATATTTGTAAAACAAAAGTTTTTGATATTTTCATAATCTAAGAACATTTTAGTAAAAATCGAGGAATTATGAAAATTTAGAAACCAAGGGCATTTCGGTAATTTTGTTCATCGGGGTAATTTTGTAAATTTTCAAATCGAGGTATCTTGAAAATAGCATTTTTGTATACTTTTGCAAAGTAGGAAATTTTATTAAAATTGGAGTTAAACGAAAATCTTGAAAGTCGAGGGCATTTTAGTAATTTTTAACACAGGGTATTTTTGTAATTTCCCATACCAGAGTATCTTAACATTTTGAAATTTGAGATTTTGGTATTTTGCAAAGTAAAATCATTTTAATGAAGTTGAGGTAGTACAGTAATTTTACAATACAAGGGCATTTTTGTAATTTTGCCACTAGGGCATTTTGGAAATTTTGGTAAATCGAAAAAGCGTCTTTCAAAATCAGATTTAGGGTTTACAACCCAAAGGGGTAAGTTTGAAAATTTTAAAACTAGGGGTTTTAAAATAGTAAGGCTAATCCCTTTCGGGTTTTAATACTTGGTTTAGCCTATGAACAAGTCTTCTTGGTTAAGGTGAACCGTAGCTACACACCAGGTAGGATTCGCGTAAAGAGGAGGTGAGTCGCTAGATTTGCTTAAATACCAAGCTCTTCGAATACCAATCCTCGACATGCGTCTGATGGTTACCACACCTTAACTCGGTGACTTACTTCACAGGTTTGTTTAGTAGCCTTAAGTCTTATGCATGTGTTTAAGTAGACTAGTCCTAGGGTTCAACAGATCCTAGTTCACTAATCTACGTTCCCATAAAAGCCCATAATATTCACATATAAATCAATTCATACAAACAAATCACTTCAAGAAAGTCAAGTACTTACAGTGGACTGGCCTGAGGTACAAAGTGCCATGCCAGAATAACCTGAAAAGTTTCTTAAAAGCCCATATTTTGAAAAGCCCCCTTTTTTTTTTAAAAGTGTTTTTGGGCCCAAAACCCTCAAAGCCGAGCTTTGAACCTCGCTCTGATACCAAACTGTAACATCCCCAAACCCGGCCCATTCACTACGACCGAATCTGGTTATGTTATTGCGGAAAGACGGTTGAAAAACCTCGTTAACTTAGCATAAAGCATGAAAGAATTCAATTTTGAAAACTATATCAGATATGTGAGTAAAACGAATTTCTTTTGTTGAAACTCATGTAATTTCTTTTGTTGTGTGAAAACATTTTTGAGTTAATAAGAATTTAAAATAACAAAACCATAATCAAGTAATACCAAATAATAAAATGGCCTTTATTACAACCCAATAATTCAAATAAAGTACTTATATCAAAACCAAACATAAAATATTAAATCATCATCTTCGGCATAGGCCACCTTGTCCTCTCCGATCCTGGTCCACCTTATGCAATACACGAAAATGGTTAAAGGAAAAGGTGAGTCACCAAGACTCGATGTGCCACCCTTTTTTTTCGGATTAGTAAAATATCATATGCAACATAAACATAACCATCATGCATCCAATCAATATGCACCCAATCCTAACCATCCATACACCTTTTCTACCCGTGTGGTACCAAACCACCGGTGGTGGTGCCAAACCACCGGTGACATATAGTCACAATGTGTTACCAAAACACCGGTGTCCCAAAGACACGATATCCGTCAATGTGGTGCCAAACCACTTTGGTGTCCCAAAGACACGTTTGTGATACCAAATCACCGTGACCGAAGTCACAAATCCGATGATGGGGCCAACCCATCGTGTGATACCAAATCACTAGCGACAATCCCGTATCTCTCAAGTGGGGCCAACCCACGGTGGTGTCCAACCACGTGGACGAGTCGCAATGAGGTGCCAAACCTCGGTGTCCCAAAGACACAAATGTGGTACCAAACCATGGTGACCGAAGTCACAATAATCGGGTGATGGGGCCAACCCATCGTGTGATACCAAATCACTTTGGCGTCAATCCTCAATACCGCCTTGTGGGGCCAACCCATCGTGGTGCGAAACCACGGGACGAGACGCGAGGTGCCAAACCTCTGGAGGTGCCAAACCTCCGTGACCCAAAGTCACAAAGTTGTGTTACCAAAACTTTGGTGCTCGTCAAGACAAAATATCAACGCCCCCCTCCTCTCATATCACCCATCATTATACCAACTCATGTATAGTATTCAAATCATGCAAACATGTTTAACGTTGCATCTCATAGCACATACATCATAAATCATGACATCATGTATCAATAATAAGTACTCATAATGAAACGGACTTACACGAATCCGTGCACATACCCCATAGGGTATCATATCACTCAACCATCTTTGTTTCGATTTTACCAATCAATCGGTTTATCAAACATATACAAAGTAAGAAGTGTGTTAGTTTTACACACGGTTACTAATACGACTATCAAATCCAGGAGATCAAGATCTAACGCACTAGATCCCCTTCCTTAACACTTTTCGAGCACTAGCCACAACTCAAGATATGCGAGATCAAGCCTTCCCACAATCGGCCAAAACTAAACAACATAATCATGCTAATCAACCTCAAGGGTATAATCGTAATTTTACCTACTAAGGGTATTTTCGTAAATTCACAACCTGAAATGGCCTTCCAGAAGGCCTAATGTCACCACTAGCGACTCACCTACCATTTTCGGTCATACCGACGATTGGGCCTAAAACCCGATTTCGGCCCATCCAGGGCCCACATGCTCGTGTGGCCCACCTAGCACAAATCTAGCCACGCATATAACTTTCACCTAGTCTAGTTCAACATATACTAACCAATCATGCAATTTACTCATATAGGCCCACGGGCCCATTGGGCCCACTTTCGCCCATCGAGGCCCAAGCAACCCCAACCCACGAGAATACCATCGATGGCATCAACTATCGCGCCGAAGCCCCACACATGCGCTCGCGCTCGTGTGGCTACTAATGCCGTGTGCAGGCATTTCGGCATTTTGCCGCTCTACAACTAGAGTAGAGAGAGTTACACACCGATAGGACTGCTGGGGCTAATCAGCGCTCCGACCACTCTTGTGCCCAAACGCCTCCAAGATGTGTTTACTCTCCTCCTAGGATGCTCCTTATATAGCTAGCTCTTCACCTTCATTCTTTGTGTCTTTCCGATGTGGGATCCCTTCGTCAGTAGAGTTTAAATTCAACTGAAACTCTTGCCGTCCAATCCGCAAAATAAATACTCCCTTGCTTCTTATGAGATTCGAACCCAGGCTCCCTTGCAACATAATACACGCCGCTAACCACTTGGCCACAAGCTCCTCTTGTGTCTTAAACCATGCGCAACTAAATATAAACTATGGGCCAAATTCTAAGGTCCAAGCAAAAAGAAACCAAAATGCAAAAGCCAAGACTTGAACCTTGGACCTCCTTCCTTCCTTGTGGCGTCACTCCCTTGTCCCCTAAGTGGCGTCACTTTGCCACTACACCACACACTCCACTTGTGTCATTTTTCTCCATATTTTATTCTTAAGGCCTATCTGCCAACTTCCAGGGTTTTTTTTTCACCTAAAACCAAAATTTCCCCAAAGCCAATATTTGATCCCGGGACTTCATAGAAGCCCTCTAATCTTCCAAAATCACTTATCTAATAAGTCTAACTTGCATTTAAGCCGATCTCTTATTCTCTGAAAATTTAAACGCTACTACGCCTAAGGCCCATTGGGCTCAATTCTCCTAGGCCCAATTTTGGGATGTTACATGATTGAGTCAAATAATTCAAATGTGTGGCTGAGAGAAGAAAAAGGAGTTTGAATCATTCAAACTATTTCAAATGAGTGATCAAGAGTGAATTAAGGAGAAAAGGAAGGGATTAGCATGTGGTGAAGGTAGTGGCTGAATTTTGAATACTTGGGGGGAGTGTAGGAATCAGTTCTAGCTTGTTTAGGGTGTACCGAATTTCAATTATGGTCATAGGCATTTTTAATTCTCAAAAGTGCATTTTCAGTTTTGGTTTGTAAGTGCCGAATTTTGGAGGTGTTTAGTAGCCAAGTTTGAGACCTCTTTTTCCTTTCGGCATTTGGTGTTCTTTTTTTTTTTTGACAACTTTTGAACCTTTTCTCTGTTTAGCCGAAACTCCTATCATCCTCTCTACTTCTCATTTCTTTCTTCTCATTCGCATCACTTAAAGCCAAAAACCTCATTCTTTTTTTCTTCTTCTTGACCGAATCCTCCATTACTCCCATTCATCTCTTTGATTTCATCTTGCTTTAGCCAAATCTCTTAAGCCTCTCTACTTGTCCTTCATTTGCTGAAACATATCCCTCACCTTCTCACAGGTTTCTTTTTCAAAGTCGAAGCATCCATTGTTCTTATTCCTTCTATATTTCTTCTTGGCCGAATCTTCCTTGAGTGCTCATCTTCTTCTTTCGTTCTTTGTTCAGTGGATTACCGTCACTCTATTCCACAACTTTGTCAATCGAATTCTCTTTGATCGTGGTAAGTATTCCCTTTTCATTTCAATTCTCTTTTCTTTCCTTTTGGATGTCGAAGGCATTAATCTTGTCTTATGATTCTTGACCGATTGAAGGAGGGGCTTTGTCTTTACGTTCTTTTGGCATATGATCTATGATTGAAGGGACATTCAGTTTTAGTTGACTTAGGTATTCAATCGGTGTCTTAATCCAAGTTTTATAATCTTCGGGATTTGTAGATCTAGGTAAGGGATCTTTGCGTTTTGAGCATATATTCTTAATTGTTCTCTGTTCATTGCTTTAATCCGGTCTATTGACCAAGATCTTTTTTCATGGACTCAAACGCTAGCCAAGCAAAGGAAAGGGTTGGACCCATAGCCCCAGCCCCAAAGTTCAAGAAGCGCACAGTGTCTGCTATTCGGGATTGGCCACCGGGTTGTGGACCAACTTCAGAACAGAGTAGTAGGCAGATAGCAGTCGTTTCTACTATCGATAGTGTCAACGTAGAGAGTATTATTTTGCATGTTGTCAGGCGTATAAAACCTCATACACTTTATTTTAACTGTAATATTAATTGTGTGGGCTGAAAAGCCGGAAAAGGCTGTGTAGACAGTCGTGATACCCTTGTGGGTAAGGCTAGGAATGCCAGGTACGTGATTATAGCATTTTCTTGTGTGTATGGATGTATGTGGTAATCTATTACCTTGTTGATAGGATGTTGCATTCATTATGACTTGTATGTTATGCATGGGATATGGATATGATGTTTAAGGGGAAGTGCTTGATTAGTTGGTCACATAGTGATCGGTGGCTAAGCCACGTTATATTATTTGGTCAAAATGGCGTGTAGCGGATGGAGGGTTGATTGTAGAAATCCCCACGGTGTGATCGGCTGGTACGGGTTGGCGTGTAGAGGATGGAAAAACTAGGTTTGGGCTGGGACATGATGCATTCATTTATTTTTATGTCATCTTGAGTGGGCCAAGGCCCAATATGCAATTGTGGGCCTCGAGCCGTTTATCTGTTATAGGGGATTTACACACTAAGTGTCGCTGACTCACCCCTTACTTAACCTTTCGGGTAATCAATAGGCCGTGGATATGAGAGCCGAGGCAGACTCGTGGAGGCCATGATGTCTTTTCTTTTTGTAAACTTGATTCCTGCTTTATTTTACTTTTAATTCAGGATTTTTTGTTATGTAATAAGGCCTTTCTAAGTTTATATTAGGTTTTATTTATTTATTAGTTATTCAAAATTTGACACTATGCAAATTTAATCACGAAATTTCTTTAAAGATGGGGTTTTCAAAATACGAGTAACGCAAAATGAACATTTTCCTTCAAGTATCACCAAGCATAACAAATATTTGATTAACTAAAAATTGAAATTCTCCTAAACTAATAAATCACTGTTTTCAAGACATTGCCTTAATCGAAAAGTTTTCAAATCTACGGTTTTCCCCAAATTCAACGAAATTCACTTTTACTTCACCATGTAACATACCAGATCCGGTCATAATGTTTAGGTTGGGTTTGGGGTGTTACAATAAGCCTCCTGTAGATAAAATCTGAAAGTATGGGGCTGAAGAGTTTAGGGCCACAGCTAGTGATGATGCCAAGCGAGCTGAGTTTTGGCTCGAGAATACCATTCGAGTCTTTGATGAGATGTCGTTGACTCCTGATGAATGCATTAAATGTGTTGTTTCCTTGTTGAGAGATACGGCATATAATTGGTGAAAAACGTTGATATCCGTGGTTCCAAGAGAGAGAATCACCTGGGATTTCTTTCAAGCTAAATTCTGAAAGAAGTATATCAGTCAATGATTCATTGATCAGAAACATAAAGAGTTTCCAGAGCTGAAACAAGGCCGTATGTCAGTTACAGAGTATGAACGGGAGTTTATGAGACTGAGCCAATACGCACGGGAATGTGTTTTGATCGAAGCTACTATGTGTAAACATTTCATTGAAGGGCTGAATGAAGACATTAAATTGTTGGTTGGAATACTTGACATAAATGAATTTGTTGTGTTAGTTGAAAGAGCCTGCAATGCCGAGGAGCTTAGTAGAGAAAAGAAGAAAGCAGATTCTGAGGCTAGAGATGAAAGAAAGAGGTCGATGAGTAAGTCATCTCAACCATCGACGAAGAGATTTAGAGATGCATGTAATCGTTCAAATGCTTCGTTAGGACATTCGAATAGAGACCGTGTGAGTCAAAGTGTTGGTCCAAGAGCTCAAATCCCTACTGAATCAAGTGTTGGAAGTGTCAAAAAAAACAAGACTGAGTGTAGACAGTATGGAAGAAGACACGTTGGTGAATGCTGGGGCAAGTATAATAATAGAACTTGCTACAAATGTGGATCATGAGATCATTTCAATTGAGATTGCTCAGAGTTAGCTGGGAAAGATAATGTTCAGAGTGCAAGACCGAGTAATACAACGGCTAGGGGTAGTCCACTCAGAAATACTGGAAATGTAAGTGGAAGTCGGATATGGATTACGGATACAGCTGTGAGTTCTGAGACGAGGGCCCCTTCCCGAGCCTATGCTATACGCGCACGAGAAGAAGTATCATTTCTAGACGTCATTACTGGTACTTTCACTCTATTTGATACTAATATGATTGCATTAATAGATCCAGGTTCTACTCATTCCTATGTGTGTGTGAATCTAGTATCAAGTAAGACTCTACCTGTTGAGTCTATTGAATTCGTGATTAAAGTATGAAACCCCTTAGGCAAGTGTGTCTTGGTCGATAAAGTGTGCAAGAACTGTCCATTGATGTTTCGGGATATTTGCTTTCCAGCTAATTTGATGTTGCTACCTTTTGATGAATTTGATATCATTCTGGGTATGGATTGGTTAACTTTGCATAATGCTATTGTGAATTGTAAACGAAAGAGCATTGATTTGAGAAGTCAGAATAGTGAGACGGTTCGAATTGAATCCAGTGAGTTGAATGGACTACCAGCTATTATATCTTTGATGAAAGCTCTGAATTATGTGAAAAAGGGTTGTGAAGCTTATCTCACATATGTGATAGATACAAAAGTGACTGGAA
The DNA here is from genome assembly GCA_025503065.1 of Gossypium bickii. Taxonomy (NCBI): domain Eukaryota; kingdom Viridiplantae; phylum Streptophyta; class Magnoliopsida; order Malvales; family Malvaceae; genus Gossypium; species Gossypium bickii. The sequence continues at coordinate 20,743,278 of CP106717.1, forward strand.
AGAAAGTTGAATCTGTGCCTGTGGTTTGTGAATTCCCTGATGTGTTTCCTGAAGAACTGCCGGGATTACCTCCGATGCGGGAAGTTGAATTTGGCATTGATTTAGTACCAGGAATGACTCTTATCTCAATAGCTCCGTATAAAATAGCACCAACAGAATTGAAAGAGTTGAAGTCACAGTTGCAAGAGTTGATTGATAGAGGATCTGCACGACTGAGTTTCTCACCCTGGGGTGCTTCTGCGTTGTCTGTGAAAAAGAAAGATGGCACTATGAAGATGTGTATAGATTATTGACGGTTGAACAAAGTAACAATAAAGAATAAGTATCCCTTGCCACTTGATGATTTGTTTGATCAGCTAAGAGGAGCTACAATGTTTTCAAAAATAGATTTGAGATCGCGCTATTATCAGTTGAGAGTCAAAGAATCAGATGTACCGGAGACTGCTTTCAGAACGAGGTATGTACATTATGAATCCTTAGTTATGCCTTTTGGACTAACGAATGCTCCTGCAGTATTTATGAATTTGATGAACCGGATATTTAGACCGTATTTGGATCGTTTTGTTGTGGTGTTCATTGATGATATTCTGATTCACTCATGTGATGAGACGCAACATACCGAGCATTTAAGAATTGTGTTACAGACTCTGCGTGAGAAGAAATTGTATGCAAAGTTCAGTAAATGTGAGTTTTGGATGCGTGAGGTTGGTTTTCTGAGGCATATTGTATCAGTTGCGGGAATACGAGTTGATCCGAGTAAGATATCAGCTATTTAAGAATGGAAGCGTCTGAGAAATGTGTCTGAAGTCCGTAGTTTTCTGGGACTAATGGGATATTATAGACGATTTGTGAAAGGTTTCTCGATGATTGTGACTCCATTGACGAAGTTGCTACAGAAATATGTTAAATTCGAGTGGTCAGAAAAGCACCAGTAGAGTTTTGAACAATTGAAAACATTGTTGACAGAGGCACCTGTGTTAGTTCAACTTGAATCAGGTAAAGAATTCATAGTTTACTTTGATGCATCGTTGAATGGTTTGGGCTGTGTGTTGATGCAAGAAGGCAAAGTTATTGCTTATGCTTCGAGACAGTTAAACCCACATGAAAAGAACTATCCGATGCACGATCTTCAGCTAGTTGCGATTGTGTTTGCATTGATAATTTGGCGTCATACCTTGTTTGGTGAGAAATGACATGTTTTTACTGATCACAAGAGTTTGAAATATCTGATGGCTTAGAAAGAATTGAATTTGAGACAGTGGAGATGGTTAGAATCACTAAAAGACTATGAGTTAGTAATTGATTATCATTCGGGCAAAGCTAATGTTGTTGCTGATGTTTTGAGTCGAAAGTCTTTATGTGCTTTGCGAGCTATGAGTACTCAGATAGATCTATATGATGATGGTTCAGTTTTGGTTGAGTTGAAAGTGAGGTCGATGTTCGTACGTCAGATTTGTGATGCCCAGAAAAGTGATGGTGAGGTGATAGCAAAACGAGCTCAATGTGATTTAAATTCTGATTCAGAATTTTGAGTTGATACTGATGATTGTTTGAGATTCAGTGATTAAATTTGTGTTCCGAGGAATTCATAGTTAATTCTGTTGATCTTGAACGAAGCTCACAATAATCATTTGGCTGTTCATCCAGGAAATACAAAAATGTATAATGATCTAAAATAGTTTTATCAGTGGCATGGTATGAAAAGAGATATCTCTGACTTTGTGTCGAAGTGTTTAGTTTGTCAGCAAGTTAAAGCTAAACACTAGGTTCCATCCGGTTTATTACAATCGATTATGATTCCTGAGTGGAAATGGGAGAGAATCACGATGGACTTTGTGTCGGGACTACCTTTATCTCTAAGAAAGAAAGATGCAATCTGGGTGATAGTTGACAGATTGACAAAATCAACTCATTTTGTTCCGGCGAGAACATATTATTCACTTGATAAGTTAGCTGAATTTATATTTCTGATATTGTGAGATTACACAGGGTGCCACTATCTATTATGTTTGACAGGGATCCGAGATTTACCTCGCTATTTTGGAAGAAATTGCAAGAGAATTTAGGTATAAAGCTGCATTTTAGTACCGCATTTCATCCACAAACGGATGGACAATCCGAGCGGATCATTCAGATTCTTGAGGATATGTTGAGATGTTGCATTCTTGAGTTTGAAAATTCGTGGGAAAGTATTTGCCGTTATTTGAATTTGCATATAACAACAATTTTCAATCTAGCATTAAAATGGCACCATATGAGGCTCTTTACAGTCGAAAATGTCAAACTCCATTGTATTAGACTGAGTTGAGTGAGAATAAGATTCACGAGGTTGATTTGATAAAAGAGACTGAACAGAAAATGAAAGTGATTCGTGACAGTTTGAAAGCAGCATCAGACTGACAGAAGTCATATGCAGACTTGAAACGGAAGGATATTGAATTTGAGATTGGTGACAAAGTGTTTTTGAAGTGTCTCCGTGGAAGAAAATACTTCGATCTGGCCGAAAAGGCAAGTTGAGTCCGAGATTCATCGGGCCGTATGAGATCATTGAAAGAATTGGGCCAGTTGCTTATAGATTGTTGTTGCCACCTGAACTAGAAAAGATTCATAATGTGTTCCAGGTATCGATGCTTCGACGATACAGATCTGATCCATCGCATGTGATTGCTCCTACTGAAGTTGAGATTCAGTCATATTTGTCGTATAGTGAGGAATTGATTCGAATTTTGGCTCGTGAGATTAAAGAGTTGAGAAACAAAAGAATTTCTTTAGTGAAAGTGTTGTGGTACAAACACGGAGTTGAAGAGGCTACGTGGGAGCCTGAAGATGTTAAGAGAGAGCAGGATCCGAACCTATTCAATTGGTAAGATTTTCGGGGACGAAATTTCCTAAAGGGGGAGAGTTGTAACAACCCAATTTAGACCCTAGTCAGAACAGTGGTTTTGAGACCACAAATTTGAGGTCGAAAAAATATTTTAATATTATTTTTGGTGTTCGTAATATGTGATTGAGCATGTGTGAAAGTTCTATGTGAAAATTCTATTGATTGTGTGCTTAAATTTTAAAAAGGACTTAATCGCATAAAATATAAAAGTTGTGTGTTGATTGTTAAAGTGTTTATTTGTCATGGCTTTCTAAATGAGGAGTCCTTATGTTGTTATTAAACCATTTCATAAGTAAATGGATGATAATAGCATGGCATAAGGTGTTATTATTAAAATTCATTAAGGTTAAAAGTGTAAAATAGTTATTAATATTAATATTAATTAAACAAAACAAAAATTAAGGCCATTTTATCATCTTTTCTTACCGAAACTTGAAGAAAAAGAAAAAAAGAAAGCTTGTTAGGTTTCAGCTAGCAAATTAGTTTAATCAAGGTATGTCTTTAGCTCGGTTTTTGATAAATTCTATGTTTTTGTGATCGTTGCTTAGTGTTCTAGCAAACCCGTAATTTAATTTTAGAATTTGATGGTGATTTTGAGATATGCCATTGATGAATGTTTGATCTTTGAGATAGTTGATGATGAAATATGGAAGATATGTGAAGGATGAACATGTTTTGTCTTTGAATTTTTAGTGAAATTGAGTAATTTGGACTAAATTGTGAAAATAATATTTTGAGGGACTAAAATGTGAAATAAATGAAATATATGGGCTTGTATTAGCATGGGGAAAATTCGGCTAGGCATAAGTGGAGAAATTTTGTGTATTTTGTGATTTTGTGAAATAGGGACTAAAGTGTCGAAATGTGAAAATGTGAGGGCTATTTTGTAAAATGACCTAAATATGTGTGTTTGGATCAAATTGAATGAACTGGTGATTGAATGAGCTAAATTTGAATATGTATAGATCAAGAAAGGAGAGATCCATTTCGAGATCGAGGCAAAGGCCAAGTACTTGATTAAGCGGCTAGTTTTGATATTTCGACGTCCGAGGTAAGTTCAGATATATACTACTTGTTGAATTATATCTATGTGGTGTGAATTGAATGAATGTATAATTATTGAATTAGAAATGTTAAATATGAGTTTGAGAAATGTGGCACTAAGTGTGCATAATTGAAATCGAGACAGAGATGAATAGCACTGTGTGTGCAAAGTAATGGAAGCTTCGGCTTTACTGATTGGCACTGTGTGTGCGATGTCGAATTAAGTTCGGTTTTGTATCTAGGCACTAAGTGTGCAATGGTAATTAAGCTCTGGCTATGATTTGGGCACTAAGTGTGAGATTGAGTTGAAAATATATCGAGTAGTGAATGAGATATGGTATCGAGCATCGAATAGCAAGAACGTTTATTAACTAAATGTTGGAAAAGGTATGTTTAAACCTATGTGGTTGAGGATAGTTTTAATGGTTGAATGAATGGATATTTGAGCATATGGTTGAGGATGATAATGTACCTAATGGTACATCTATCTATGTGATGATTTAATTATGTATTGATGTTGCATTATTGAGTAGTATGTATTATATTACGAACTTACTAAGCTTTAAAGCTTACTATGTAATGTGTTTCTCTGTTTTACAGTGTAAGTAGAGCTAGTTCAGATCTGGGGATTGTCAGTGACTCGATCACACTATCAGCCAACTATTTTGGTACTTTTGAGAGATGTGAATATTTGAATATGGCATGTATAGGCTAGTTAATGTAGCATGTTTTGAGTTGTATAAATCTTGCCATGTGATATGGCTTGGAAGTTGAATGTTGTTGGTTTATACTTGAAGCTATGAAAATGATGATTGTGGTATGATATAGTGAGACTGGAATTGGTATATTTCATGCTTAAATGGTTAATGAGTATTGTGGTTTGATTATTAAACTTATGGTATGGATTATATAATGCTTGAATTATATGCTTTGATATGAGAAATTGGTATTTTTGAATGGACTTATTTGAGTGGAAATTAAATATGGATATAAAAGATGTAGTCGATGATTAGTTGGTACTTGTATTGGTATGTTTTGATTACATTTGAGGCGTGAATTGGTATTAGATTGATGCTTATAAGTGATTGCAAAGTGTGGATGGTAATTTGGCCTTGAAAAATGGCCTATAATTGCCCACACTGTTGAGCACACGGGCGTTTGGCTCGACCGTGTCTTTCGAGTTTGTAATTTGATTCAAGTCAGACTCGACCACGGGCTAGACACACGGGCGTGTGACTGGCCGTGTTGCAAGTCAGTGTCGATCACGAGTGAGGCACACGGGTGTGTCTCAGACCGTGTGAACAAGTCAGTATGTATGCCCTATTTTGCCACAGCTTGGACAAACGGGCGTGTCCACACGGCCTCCCCACACGGGCGTGTGACCTCTATAACTTAGAAAAATGTTAAAATTTCAGAAATTTTCGTATGAGTTTGGTTTAGTACCGAGTCCTTTCTAACACGTGTTTAAGGTATCGTAGACCTCATTAAGGGACTATGTGGTTGTAAATGATATGAAATGGTCGGAATTGATTAGTAATGCCTCTTAACCCTAGTTCGGCGACGGTTATGGGTGTTACAGACACGGCCATGTGTCTCAACTGTGTGGAAGACACGGCCATGGACATGGGCGTGTGCCAAAGCCGTGTGAAGTTTTCACCTGAAATTAGGAATTTAATTTGCCACACGGCTGAAGGACACGGGCGTGTGTCTTGGCCTTGTGACATTTATGGGGTGATGACCTCAGAAATAGAATGCCAAGGTTTTTGCACACGGGCTAAAACACGGGCGTGTTGGGGCTGTGTGAGGGACGTGAGAGTGTGTCCAGCTGTGTGAAAACCCCTGTAGGATCGAATTGAAAAATAAACCCACACGGGCGTGGAACACGGGCATGTGATATGCCACACGGGCGTGTCCCTTCCCCCACACGGGCATTTAGACTGTTTAATGGAAATTTTTCTAAGTCTTTTAGGGATATTTTAAAGAGTACTATTTGATCCCGAACCATTTCTAAAGTGTGAATTTAGGCCTCGTAGGCCTGTTTAAGAGTTGTTATAAAAAGTTTTAATTTGGAGTGGAAAGTCAGGTCTCAGTATTGTATGATTGACTGTGTATAAGTCTAGTAATGCCTCGTACCCTGTTCCGGTTTTGAATACGTGTAAGGGGTATTATAGCCTCTTCAACTCCATGAATCTGTTTCTCGCTAAGCTTAGTCCAATACAATGGAGTTTGGCATTTGCAACCATACAAAGCTTCGATGGTGCCATGTTTATACTGAATTGGAAGCTATTACTATACGCAAATTCAACAAATAGAAAATATTTCTCCTAGTTGCCTTCGAACTCTAAAATACAACATCTCGACATGTCTTTAAGAATCTGAATAACACTCTCGGTCTGATCGTCAGTCTGAGGATGAAAAGTAGTACTGAAATTCAATTTCGTACCCAGAGCCTCTTGCAATATCTTCTAAAAATGCGATGTAAACCTTGGATCTCTGTCCGAAATAATCAAAATTGGCACCCCGTGCAATCTAACGATCTCAGCAATGTACAATTCAACTAATCTATCGAGTGAATAATCAGTACGTATTGAGATGAAATGTGTTGATTTCGTTAACTGTCAATGAGAACCCAAATTGCATCTTTCTTTTTCAGAGACAAAGGCAATCCCGATACGAAATCCATCGTAACTCTATCCCATTTTTATTTTGGTATCATCATCGGTCAAAGTAAACCCGAAGGGACTTGATGTTCAGCTTTAACTTGTTGACACACTAAACATCTCGCTACATATTCAAAAATGTCTCGTTTCATACCCGACCACCAATACAATTGTTTCAAATCGTTGTACATTTTAGTGCTTCTTAGATGTATGGATACACAACTACTATGTGTTTCGCTTAAAATTTCTGAATAAGCTCGGGATTTCTCGGTATAGAAATTCTACCTTGGAACATCAAACAATCATCAGATACAATTTGGAACTCTGAATCAGAAGTTGACTCACACTGAACTCGTTTAACTTGCAATTCTTTATCACATTTCTGGGCTTCACCGATTTGTTGAAGAAATATCTGTTTCGTTTTCAACTCAGCTACAATTGAACCGTCATCAGACAAAGCTAATTGTGTATTCATCGCACGCAAGGAAATTAATGACTTTTTGATCAAAGCATCAACAACACATTCGCTTTCCCAGGATGATAATCAATTACTAGCTCATAATCTTTCCATAATTCAAGCCATCTTCATTGTTGCAAATTCAACTCTTTCTGAGTCATTAAATATTTTAAACTCTTGTAATCTGTATAAATGTAACATTTCTCAGCAAACAAGTGATGTCGCCAAATCTTTAATGCAAACACAATCACGGTAAATTCTAAATCGTGCGTCGGATAATTCTTTTCATGCGGTTTCAATTGTCTAGAAGCATAAGCTATTACTTTGCCTTCCTACATCAATACACAACCCAGACCGTTCAATGACGTATCACTAAAAATTACGAATTATTTACTCAATTTAGGTTGTACTAATGCTGGTGCCTCTGTCAATAATGCTTTCAACTGTTCGAAACTTTGTTGACACTTCTCAGACTATTCGAACTTTACATCTTTCTAAAGTAATCGAGTCATCGGTGTTGCAATCATAGAAAATCCTTTCACAAAACGTCGATAGTAACCGGCTAGTCCTAGAAAAATTCAGACTTCAGATACATTTCTCAGAGGTTTCCAATCTATAATTGCAGAAATCTTGCTCGGATCAACTCTAATACCTTCGGCTGAAATGATATGCCTCAAAAATCCAACCTCTCGAAGCCAAAACTCACATTTACTAAACTTTGCAAACAACTACTTATCTCTCAAGATCTGTAACACTATCCTCAAATGCTCGGCATGCTCAGATTCATCTCGAGAGTAAAGCAAAATGTCGTCAATAAATATAACCACGAATCTGTCTATATACGGTCTGAATATCTGATTCATCAAATACATAAAAATGGCAGGAGCATTAGTCAATCCAAAAGGCATAACAAGGAATTCATAATGTCTGTACCTCGTTTTGAACACTGTCTTCGGCACATCTGAGTCTTTAACTCGCAACTGATAATAAGCAAATCTCAAATCAATCTTTGAAAACATTGTTGCACCTTTCAACTGATCAAATAAATCATCTATTCTCGGCAGAGGATATTTATTCTTGATTGTCATTTTGTTGAGCTATCGATAGTCTATACACATTCTCATAGAACCATCCTTTTTCTTTACAAACAAAACTAGTGCACCCCAGGGCGAGAAACTCGATCTTGCAAATCCTCTATGTAACACCCCAAACCCGGCATAGACGTTATGGCCGTATCTAGTAATGTCACACGATAGTGTTTTTGAAACCTCATTGTTATGATGAAAACATTCCATGTTATTATTTTTAGTAAACCTTTTTTAGAACTTAAGAAGTCATCTTTATTCATTTAAAACATTTGTTTTGAAACATCCCTCGTTGCGGAAGCTTTAATAAAACAGTCTAGGTGATCATGCATTTAGAAATTACTTTAACTTTTTGAAAACCAAATTTCCTACGACCAACAAGTATAAATCCATAAAGTAAAATAAATAAATAAAAACCCAAATTTAAAACCAAAGTCCCAAAGGGTCCTTAAATTACAACCCAAATAATCAATAATAATCAAATCATAAATCGTAAATTGAAAACCATGAAGTCTAAAAATTACTGTAGTCACTATTGAGTCTTCTGTCGCACCGATCCATCTAAGTCTGGGGATTACCTCTGCACATTAAACAAAAGGGGTTAGTTTACGTAAACTCAGTGTGTAATCCCGTAGAAAGAAACAAACAATCAGTATTCATAGTGCACAGTTGAACAGTCTTGGGCCTAAGCCCTTTTGAAGATCGATGATGTGATTTGGGCCTTAGCCCATCTCGATCTGATGTCAAAATCTTTGTAGGGCCTTAGCCCATCACAAGATATCGATGGTGATAAAAATTATGCACGAGAGCAAAATCCTACCCAACCGGGCTCTACACACTATATCCGTCCAACCCTACACTCCATGTGAGGATATAATCAACCCACCCATCCCTACACTCCAAGTAGTACCAAATGCAGCACAATATAGTAGTTTGCAGTTGAGCTGCCAGTAAATTAGGCTTAAAGCCTTTCAATACACTTCCTCTGAATAACAACCCCTAACCCAATGCAATGCAACACACAATGGATGGCATGCTATTATGAAATTTCAGTACATATATTCAATTCAGATATTGACATGCCCAGTATAAATATCATTCAGTCAATTTCACACATTTAGGGGTCTAAGTAGCACTTACCGACCCTACAGTAGGTTCACAGTCGACTTGGGCGACCGTGCAACCTTAAAAACATGTCGGCAAAAATGGGCCCACATGCCCATGTGATCTGCCTATGTGGACCCACACGCCCGTGTGGCCCACTCAGCCTAAATTGGCCTTGACCGTGTGATCCATTTTTAGGCAAAAATGGGCCCACATGCCCATGTGATCTGCCTATGTGGACCCACACGCCCGTGTGGCCCACTCAGCCTAAATTGGCCTTGACCGTGTGATCCATTTTTAAAGTAACCCATGCTAGCTCAACACTTATATATGTTTTCACTATTTACTTATATGTTCATTCAAAGCTGTCTACTTGAGTCATTATCACTAAATTATTTATATGTTGAGCTACAGAATTCCAAATTACAATCCGCTTGATGTTTTTGAAACTAGACTCATATTCCTTTCTACCATAAAATTTTCAGAATTTATAGTTTACCAAATAAGTACAGTAAAATCTTTATAAATTTATCCCTATTCTACTATTTGACAACTTCATCCTTTCCTTACTAAAAATATTTATCTCTTAGTACGAAATTTAAAAATATTTTAAAAATATAAATTGAAGCCCTTAGTTATTTGTTTACAATTTTTTATGATTTTCCTAAGTCAGAACAGGGGATCCCGAAATCATTCTGATCTTGTCTCACAAAATTTATTATATCTCATGATTTACAATTCCATTGATTACACTGTCTCTTCCATGAAAAACCAGACTTAATAAAATTTAATTTCATATTTTATTCAACCTCTAACTCAATTCCCAATAATTTTGATGATTTTTCAAAGTTAGACTACTGCTGCTGTCCAAAACTATTTTAATGCAAAATGTTGATTTCAAAGTTTATAACACCCTTATTTCCTTTCTCTACAATTTTTTGCATCATTTTCTCTTATTTCTTGACAGCAAGTAAATTTGGCTTTTCGCCAAATCCCATTTTTTGTGTTTTTGGTACACAGCTGGTATCTTTTCTGATGCGTAAGCACTACTAAGCCTTTAGAACCTCGCTTCAGTAACCATGACTTCGCACAATCACAACATCGATTCAAAACCACCAGCCCCTTGATTAACTCCGAACAACCGCAACCAACGATGAACAACCGAATCAATTGGAAAAAAAAGAAAGAAACGGAAAGGGAAAATAATGGAAATTTCGGCAGAAACTAGGGGAAAGAATCGGCAGAGGAGGAAAAGAAGAAGAAGAAGAAAACGTCAGAAAAAGTTTGCGGAATTGGAGAGAAAATCGAAACTCTACTTTTTTTTTGATTTTTGCAAAAAAAAAAAGAGAATCAGATTATTTTCTGAAAATCTCTCCCCAATAATCTCCTAAAATCACTACCTATTAACCCACTAAAACACAACTACTCAGAATTTTGCCCCAACACAACTATTAGCCGAAATTGAAGCAAAAATACTGTCTCCACGCCATCACAAAGAATTGAACACAGGACCTCCAACACTTCAACACTCCACTTAACCACTAGACCAGCAGGCCCATTCCATTATATACTTATCAACAATTAAATAAAATCATATTGACCAAAGATTGGGCTTTATTCATAAAAATACCAAAAGTTGTCCAAGTCATGGCTTGAACTTGGGACCTTTCACACACTCCCAGAACACTTAACCACTAAAGGAGATACAGATTTGTGTCATACATCCGCAAAAACAAAAATTTAAATTTTGGGGTGTTACACTCTAGCAGTTAATTCTTGCAACTGAGTTTTCAACTCTTTTCATTCTGTCGGAGCCATTCTATGTGGAGCTATCGATATTGGTGAAGTTCCCGGTACTAAATCAATAGCATATTAAACTTCTCTAATCGGTGGTAAACCCAGTAACTCTTCTGGAAACACATCTGGATACTCACAAACAACTGGTATTGATTCAATCTTTGATTCTGACACTTTTGTATCAAGTACATATGCAAGATATACGTTGCATCCCTTTTTCACATATTTCTGAGCTAACATCGACGAAATTACAGCTGGTAGACCCTTCAAATCATTTGATTCGATTCAGAGAGTTTCATTATTCTGACATTTCAACTTAGTGGTTTTTCGTCTATAATTTACTACTACATCATGCATCGTCAACTAGTCCATACCTAGAATATGATCAAACTTATCAAACAGCAACAACATCAAATCAACCATAAAATAGTAACCCCGAGTCATTAACGGAAAACTCTTGCAAACTTTGTCAACCAGGACATATTTTCCTAAGGGGTTCAACACTTCTATAACAAACTCAGTAGAACCAACAAGTAAATTCTTACTAGAAACTAAGTTCACACATATATATGAATGAGTTGATCCAGGATATATCAATGCAACTACATCAGTGTCATAAAGAGAGAATGTACCGGTAATAACATCTGGAGATGACGCTTCTTCGCGAGCACAAATAGCATAAGTTATGGTAGGTGCTCTAGCTTCTGATCTCACAGTAGCATCTCGTGTTGTACCTCTACCACCACTCACATTTCCAACATTACGAAATGGTCTTCCTCTCGCAATTGTGTTGCTTTGTCTTGCACTCTGAGATTTATCTTTCTCATCTAACTCAGGATAATCTCAAATGAAGTGTTTGTGTGAACCACATCTAAAATAGGCTTTATCATTCAGTCTACACTCTCCAAAATGTTATTTTCCACATCGTCTACATTTAGGTTTATTCGATCTAACATTACCCACACTTGCCACTGACATAGTTTGAGTTTTTAAACCCGTAAATTGTTTTCCACAATCTCTATTAGAGTATTCCACTGGTGCATTTGATCGACTATACAAATCTCAGGATTTCTTTGATGAAGAGTGATAGGGTTTATTCATCAATCTCTTTTTTGAATGTCTAGCTTCCGAATCAGCCTTTCTCTTTTCTTTGCCCACTTCTTCAACTTTGCAAGCACGCTCAACTAACACAACAAATTCTTTTAAATCCAATATCCTGACCAGAAGTTTAATTTCTTTGTTTAACCCGTCAAAAAATCGTTTACACATTATCTCTTCAGTCGAAACATACTCTCGAGCATATTTACTTAAACGTACAAATTCTCTCTCGTATTCGGTTACAGTCATGCGGCCTTGTTTTAGTTCTAAAAACTCTTTATGCTTTTGATCTAGAAATTGTTGACTTATGTGCTGTTTTTGAAACTCAATCTGAAAGAACTCCAAGGTAACTCTCTCTCTCGGCACCACAGGTATTAATGTATTCCACCATTGATATGCGGTGTCTCTCAAAAGAGATATAACACACTTTAAACATTCAGCCGGTATGCAGGAAAGTTCATCAAACACTCAGATCATATTTTCTAGCCAAAACTCGACTCTCTCAGGATCATCATCAACATTAGCCCTGAACTCTTTAGCCCTATGCTTACGAGTTTTATCGATTGGCGGCTTGTTCAATCGTATTGGATCAATAACCTAAGGACTACGGAGATTGGTTGAGGATTTGGCGGGGATGGAGGTTGTTGAGCAGCCGGATTTGTCCAGACATATTGAGTGAACATGTAACATCCTTAAATCAAGATCTCTGCATTTTGTGTGTTGCATGTGATAATATGTTGGTTGTGCTAGTTTAAGGTGTTTTGGGGTCCAGGCATGAGCTCGAATTAGGCCTAAGTCATGGTAGAAATTTTCGTTCTGGTTACTTGGAAGGGAGAGCTAAGGGAGTTAGGGGTTAAGAGATATTATTAGAATGTTGTGACACAAATAACCTAGTGGTAAAGTGGCAAGGGAGGCACCACTTAGGCACAAGGAAAGTGACGCCAAATGCAAGAAGGAGAGCCAAGGTTCGAGCAGCAGAAATCCCCTTTCTGCTTATTATTTTTGACGCCAAAGCTAAGGCGGTAGTGTGCTCAGGATGGACTCTCTTGGATAATTGTTGAAGGAGTCAACACATTTGAATGTGTGGATGAGAGAAATTTGTGGAGTTTGATGTATTCAAACTCGTTTGAATATGTGGCCATTAGAATTTGGAGGAATCGGCTAAGGGAGCTTAGTGTTGGCCGAATGCCAAACACTAAGGGTGATGGAAGAAGTCGGTTGAGGTAGCTAAGGGTAGGCCAAATGTTATTAGTGGACTTAGGGAGCATTTCGGCTAGTTGAGAAAGTTTTCTTCCTCTTTTGTTTAGGGTCAAAACCGAAATCTCACTTGCATCTTTTTCTTTTTCTACTTTCAGCAATTGGGGTGCTTTGGCCAAATCAATTCTTCTATTTCCTTGAAGAGCAGAAACTTTGCTTTCATTCTCTTTTCTCTCTTGTGATTCATTCATTCTTAGCCGAAACTATTACCCCTTCTTTTCTCCTCTTTGGATTCCTTCTTCTCTTATCTCTTGAAACATAACCATAGCATCTTACTATTCTCCTCCCCGAGTTTTTGTCAATCCTTGGAAAAGTCAAATCTTTCTTCTTGCTGGGGTAAGTTGTTCTTCATTCTCTCAAATATTGCTTAAAGCCGAAACTCTCTAACACTTTCTCTCTCTCTTTACTTTCGGCTTCTTGCAAACTTAAATACCAATTGGCCATGATCTATTTATCTCCCATCTTGTGATTCTCTTAATCTTCTTAGGCCGAAATCTAATTGTTCTTTTGGTTTTCATAGCCGAACCTCAACCTTTGGGGTGTGTTTCGTTCTCATTTGGGGCATAACGTGTTGATCGGGTTTCACTTCAAACGTGGTAGGTGGCTTTCTCTCATTTCGAATCTACCTACTTTTCTTTCGAATACGGAAGGCATTAATCTGGTATTGTTAGTTCTTCGCCGATTGTAGGGGGAGACTTGCCATCGTGTGGCTTTGGGTTTTACGTGGAGAACGAATGGTGTTAAGCTAAGGGTGATCATTTGGTTGCGTTATCTCTTCCTTCGAGATTTCTTGGTTAAGCCGAATGGCTATATTCTTAATGAGATGGTGTTGGCCGATTATAGGAAAGGTGAAGGCAAGCGTTTGGATCTTCGGGATTCGTTAGACTCGCAAGTAGCCAGGTGTGTAACGCTTACACACTTCATTAGTTAATTTGCTAATTATGTTATTGTGAAAAGCTGAAATAGCTATTGAAATCAGTGTGATACCCTTGTGGGTATGACCGTGGACTCCAGGTAAGTCCCTTGTTGTTTGGCTACTGATATATGCTGTTATACCATTGTATTATGCTATGCTATGTGATATTTGCATCTTAACATGATAATATGCCACAGTTAATATGGTCATGATGATGGGTATGTTGAGAGGAGATGGAATATTGATTTAGATTGTCACCAGTGGTTTTGACCACACAGTGGGTTGGCCCTGCTTTTCATAATAATTGTGACTAAGTCTTAGTGGTTTTGACCACCAGTGGTTTTGACCACACGGATACTATTAGTGACTACGATCACCAGTGGTTTTGACCACACATGGATTATTGTGACTCGTCCCAGTGGTTGGGTACCACAGTGGGTTAGGCCCACATGTTGATTTACGGGATTGTCATCAGTGGTTTTAACGGTGGGTTGGCCCCACCATATGATTTGTGACTATGGTCACCAGTGGTTTTGACCACACGTATATGATTTGTGACTACGATCACCAGTGGTTTTGACCACCAGTGGTTTTGACCACACGGGGTAGACACAGAAGTTCGGATGGTTAGGTTGGGTTGCATGATTTGCATATTAACTTATGAATTGTGTAAATGCTTTGTTATTATCGGGATGTGGATTTATGCACTGAGTCTCATCGACTCACCCCTTCCCTTACATTTTTGCAGATGAGGCATAGATCGCGGATGTGGAGCCAAGGAGGACTCGAGGTGGCCATGCACTTTACTTTCAGGTTTCGTTTTAAACTTTTATTTTAGTTTATGCTTTCTTTAAATTTGGTTTTGGATTTGTAATAAGGCCGCTAAAGTTATTATTTTGGGTTTTATTTATTTGCTTCTATGTTTATTATATTATGCTTAAGTTGAATAACCTAGCATACACAAATAACCGGTAAAAATCAACGTTTTAAAATTATACCTCTTATCGGGATTTTTCAAACTTTACCATCGGGTAATAATATACACATGATGATAACAAGTTAACTTAGTTGTTTTCCAAACTAAGTTTTCTTCAAGTTCAAATTCAAACGGTTTCAACTTAATTATGTTCAACTTACTCGGGTTTTCACAAAAATCAAATAACTTTCCAAAACTAGAAACGACAAACGGGTTTTTCCAAAATGGGTTTTCCGGGCTTCAAATCAACAAAATGTTTTCAACAACATTCTACACGGGTTTTCTTCCAAACTCAAAACGGCAAAAGTGTTTTTAATAAAAGTAAACCGGCAACTTGATTTTCTTCAAAATATTTTCACTCCGTAACATACTGAATTTGGTTGTGGTGTGTTGACCGGGTTTGGGGTGTTACAGAACAACTCATTCATCATCTAGAAAATGCTTCTTTAGCCTTACCTTTGTGACTACTCGACACAGGTCTAGATTCAGAAGGCGCTGTCCCTTGAGCAGGAGCTGGCGCATTACTCTCAACATCATCTGCTACAGCTCGTTTGGGATCCATTAATATGCGAAAACATAGTTTATAATGTCAGGATTCATCACACTAT
Source organism: Gossypium bickii (assembly GCA_025503065.1). NCBI lineage: Eukaryota > Viridiplantae > Streptophyta > Magnoliopsida > Malvales > Malvaceae > Gossypium > Gossypium bickii. Next base: position 20,759,164 of record CP106717.1, read on the forward strand.
CATAGGTTATATATGGCATGTATAGCTAGACTCTCACACATGCTACGTTAGTCCTCGAATCGACTTAACCGTAGCTCTAGTACCAATAAATGTAACATCCTTCACCCCTATTCAATGCCGGAATAGGGTTATGGAGCATTACCTGACTTACAACACTTATAAACATACATTTCATATATAGTTTATCATATCAAAAACAATTCAACCATAACCAATGATAGTGTCCCTTAATCAAGCCTACGAGGCCTTAAACATGCATTAGAAAAGGTTCGGAATTAAACCGATAACTCGAGAAATTTTTCCACACTTAGAAAGTTTTTGCTTCAAACAGAGGACACACGCCTGTGTGGCCAGGCCGTGTGAGACACGCCCATGTCATAGGCCGTGTGAAATAACCAACATCATTCATTAAAAATTCCAAATAGATACATAATTTGCAATTAAAACCTCAATCAATGAGATAACATAAAATTTAACTACAAAGAAACTCATAAGTTCTCATCTTCTTTTAATTCATCATTCAAACAGTTTTTTATACATACCTATACTAATACATATCTCTTCGCACCAATTCGATTATCGAATCACTTTGAGTTTAGAAATTCTTACGATATAAGCACGTTGATTTTTTGATGCCATAGTCCAACTATGGTCTTACACATACATTGCTAAGGTCCTGCCGTGGTCTTACATTCACTTGCCATAACTCGGTTATGGTCTTATTATCCGATTGCCATAGCCCAGCTATGGTCTTATTCAGTATCTCGTCGACTTAAACCGTATATTTAAATAAAATTCATCACATTTAGCCATAGAAGAAATAAAATCTCAATATCGTCCATCAATTGAATAATTACACATTCAAGTTTAGTTATACGAACTTACCTCGTGTACGAAAATTATGAAACAGACCTACTATTTAATTACTTTGCTTTTTCCCCGATCTAAGTCCAAATTCCTCTTTTCTTGATCTATAAGTAATCAAAAATCAGCTTATTTAATCATCTCTCTATTCAATTTAGTCCAAAACACTTATTTAGACAATTTTACACATTTGCCAATAATATTTCACAACTTTTATAATTTAGTCCTTTTTACATAAAAATTAAAATTCATGCAATTTAGTACATACCCATGCTTAGCCAAATTTAATACATGTTACTAGTAGCCCATATTTTCAATTATTCACACTTTTAACACCACATTTCACATTTTCTCAATTTAATCCCTTTTTGACATTTTTGTTAAAAATCACTTTACAAAAGTTATTAATCTAACATTAAACCTTCCGAATCTATCATAATTCATCAAATCAATCAAGTATTCAACAATGGCAACATTATAATTCTTTAGCAGTTTCAAAATCTAAGGTACGAGCTAGCTAGAATACGAAGTAACGATCTCAAAAACGTAAAAATCATTAAAAACTGAGTTAAAACCACAACTTAATCTAGCCTTCAAAGTGGTCGATTGATATTGCCCTAAAAATGGCTTCCCAACTTGTAAAATTCGGCTAAGGATGAAGAGAATGAAACAAATTTTTATTTTGTTTTATTAAATTATACATTAATTACTAAATACCAATTTTAATAACTACACGAAATATCACTCCACTATCATCCATTAACTCTCAAATGGGTTAATTACTACTTAAGGACCTTTACTTTAAGTTTTTATAGCTATTTAATACATTTAGCTAATAGAACACTACTTTTGCGCTTTACGCGATTTAGTCCTTTTTACCTAATTGAGTATTCAAATGCTAAATTTTCTTAACATCATATATTCATGTTGTAAACAATAAATAATAAAAAAATAAATATTTCGACTTCGGATTTGTGGTCCTAAAACCACTGTTCTGATGTGACCAAAAACGGGCTGTTATAAAAGTGATTAGACTGTGGCCCTTACGTAAGTAGTCTGTGGCCCTTACGTAAGTAAAATTTTAGTATATAATCTTAAGTTTTGTTAGGTAGAAGTGTAACAAAGATACTAAGAGAGCACAAAATTTTTCAAGTTAGGAATGTTTTATGTGTGCATTGTTTCTTTAAGCAATCAAGAGAGTCTATTGCATTGTGAAACTAAGCTTTTGAGGGGGAAGCTTAGTAGAAGAGTGATCTAGTCTTTGTACAATGGTGAGGTCGCTAAATTGGTAAGAGTTAGCCCAATTTTAGGACTTAAAATCATTGGTTGTATTGTGAGAAAGATAATGGATAATTTCTCTAAGCAAGGCCCCTCAAACGTAGACTGACGTCGAACGTGTAAACAATCTCAGTGTTCATCTTTATGTTTATGCAATTTTGGTTTTTGAACTGTCGTAATTTGATACATCGATGGCTTAACAGTGGTCTCTAGACGATGTATTTTTTCCAAAATCTATTGATACTTATCGTTGATGGCTTCTGGCTATATGAAAAGCGCTCGTTCGACCACATGTACGAGTTCATAGCCATGTCCTTGATCATTTCCAGGCTCGCTCATAGTTGTTGTTCATGAAAGCTCTAGTCGATACGTCTTCTAAGACGGATCTTAAGCTCCCGTCCAATCCATTATAAAATATTTGGAATTGTAACCAGTCTTGCATACCATCGTGTGGCCATTTTCTAATTAGTAACTTGAAGCATACCCATGGTTTGTATAAAGTTTCGCCTTTGAATTGCTTAAAATTTGCAATGTCACACCTTAATTGGATGGTTTGACTAAAGGGGAAAAATTTGTATAAGAATTTCCCTGCTAAATCGTCCCAATTAGTTATAGAAACTGACTCTTAGGAATCGAGCCATTTGTAGGCATTGTCACAAAGCGAGAACGGAAATAATCAGAGACGGATCATGTCATCGGTCACTCCAATGTATTTGCATGTGTTGCATACCTATAGGAATCTCTTTAAGTACTGGTTTGTGTCTTTCATCATATTACCCTAAAATTATAAATTATTTTGTATCATTTGGATGGTGGCCGTCTTTATCTCGAAATTGTTTGTGTTAATTCTTGGCCTCTCGATACTACCTTGGACAGTGTCTAATCTAGGTAGCGTGTACTCGTGCAATGTTTGCACTTGTTGAGCCATCAGTGGCCCTCTTTGGAATTGTGTTGGTGGTTCGATGTGTTCTTCGAACAATGGGTTTCCTCGCGGAAAGCAGCCATTACAGGTGGATTGTTTTGCATTTGCTGATGGGCTCGCCTCAAGATTCTCTCCATTTTAGGATTTAGCTCAATTGGAATGGTTCCACTTCAAGTGATACACTGAAATCAAAGAGAATTTGAAATAAAATTAATAATTAAAAAATAAAATAAAATAACTAAAAATAAAATTTGTATCTATAATAGTAAACATTCCTATTTATCCTATTAAAATGCAGAAAATTAAAATTTAAGTCTAATTCCAAAACCTCCCGGCAACGACGCTAACAACTTGACTGTTGTTAGATGTGCGGATGACTGGACTGGAAATACTACAGAAAATAAATAGATAATTAAACAATAGTGTCCGCCAGTATACTACGGGAAGCATTCCGAGGATCGTACCTAAGTGAGGTTGAAGTAAACTTAAATTAGCTTTCTACACTAATATGGCTAAATAGTACTAATTTAAAATTATATTACGAAAACCAAATTAACATCAATTAATTAAATTAACCTAAAAATTATCTAAAATAAAAATAACCAATTAACAATTGAAATAAATCCAATAACACAGGCAGGGGATTAACTCACTTTAGTGCTCCTAATTAATTTCAGAACTTAGGTTTTATCGAGTTAGCTATTAATTAACTAGTTATTACCTCTCGGCCTCTAACTAATTAACTAATCAACCAATACATGCTTACCTCTCGGCCTCACTTTCTTGATCGAGATAAATTACGATTTACTCAATAAACTTATTTCTCGATCTCATTTATTCTAAATTACTTTCTAGGGGCGTCAGTTTCTAGGGTTTAATCGCATATAATTTCAACCAACTAACCCATATTTTTGAACCCTAATTCAACCGTCAATTAGTCACATATTCGTTCGTTAAACTCCTTAAGGAAATTAGCTACTCATGGTGGAACACCCCAAACCCGGCCCATGAGCTCCGACCGGATCTGGCATGCTCCTTGAGTAAAATGGTTCAAATTCCTTTGTTACTTTGGAAAAACTGTGTGGTTTTGAAAGAAAGGTTATTTTTGTGTTGGGCTCGGGTTGGAAACAAGTTTATCTTTCATTGGAAACCATTTGTTTTAGGGTGTCCGAACATTTAGAGTTTATTTTTAAAATAAATTTACTTGATCCTTAATTTGATAAAAATTCGTAAACATAACAAATTCAGATAAAAAGCATGCATAAAACAGTTCATACTATGGCCTTATTACATCAAAATTTAAAACCCGAACTAAATCCAAAGTATCTAAAATATAACATGTCCAAAACTAAATAAAATCCCGGACTGAGCATGGCCACCACTAAGCTCCTGCCGACCCGGTCCATTACTAAGCGTCACCTGAAAAATATTCCCACAACGGGGTGAGTCATATAGACTCAGTGTGTACATCCAACACTAAGTCTCAATAGTTTAAGCATATCAGTCCATACAAGTACATATAGCAGAAATAAAGATAATGATGCAACCCGAACCCAAACCTAGGTACCATCCCTTACACATCACCCGTACCAACCTGCACACCGTGGGGACTAGTAAGTCAACCCTCCGTCCGCTACACATCATCGAAGGCAGTCGCTGCAGTCGACGTGCTCATCGCCCTTATAAAATTCGTGGCATAGCCATCGGATAAAATAATTGTGACATGAGTCACCACATTCAGAAAATGTGACCGAAGTCACCACATTCAGATATTGTGGTATAAAACCACCACATTCACTTCCCCTTTTAAAATCACCCATATGCCTCATGTCATACAAATATGCATAAGCCATGTCATATCCCTTATTCACATTCTTATAATTTCACATATGCCATAACAGATCATATTATACTCATAGTAGTAGTAGGAAAACGTACCTGAGTACTTTGTACCATTGCATAGTACCTTAGCCACATTTTACATATTCTTAATACACATTTATTAAAACATAGCCATAAAGCTATTAAGGCTTAGAGTGGGGTACACACCTGGTTCACTTAACGCTTTTACTGAAATCCTAAAACCGATCTAATGCCTTGGATCCTTTGTTCCTTGTTGTCGATTTGATCACTAATCAAATCCCGAAACTTTGTAGTGTTTCTTCCTAGCAATCGGCTAGCACTAAATCACTAGGCTTGGTTAGTTTCGGCTTTTGAAAAACATAAGAAACAGATCTGAAACATCAACTAGGCCTTGGCCGAATACCATAAGCACTAACCTTAAATCCCGAAACTATCACTTCTTGCTCCTGAAACTGAAACACCCCATACCCAGCCCACGAGCCTGGACCAGATCTGGTATGTTCCTCGAAGTAAACCGGTTAAAAATTCTTTTATTACTTTGAAAATCTGTGTCTTTTGAAGATAGTTTGCTGGTGGGTTGGGATCGAGTTGAAAACAAATTTATTTTATATTGAAACCCATTTAATTTCAAGTAACAAAATATTTAAATTTTATTTTAAATTAAATTGACTTAATCCCTAATAAATAAAATTTCGTAACATAGTGAATAAAACAGAAAATAACATAGTTCACTATGGCCTTATTACATCAAATAAAAACCCAAAATGAAATTTTAAGTACTTAGAAAAATAAAGAGTCCACATAATAATTTCCTTGCTGGGCATGGCCACCACTAAGCTCCTGCTGACCCGGTCTATTACTGATCATCACCTGAAAAATGTTCCCACAATAGGGTGAGTCAACAGACTCAATGTGTAGCCACAACACTAAAATTTAAAAGCTCAGGCATACATTATCATATCACATGCATATTCATATAACAGATAGAAGAAAAAGTGATGCAACCCGAACCCAAACATATATGCCATCCGTTACACATCACCCGTACCAACTTGCACACCGTGGGGACTACTAAGTCAACCCTCCATCCGCTACACACCATCGAAGGCAGTCGCTGCAGTCGACGTGCTCATCGCCCTTATAAATATTCGTGGCATAGCCACCAGATTAAATAATTGTGACCGAAGTCACCAAATTCAGATATCGTGGTCTTAGGTCACCACATTTAGATATCGTGGTCTTAGGTCACCACATTCAGATATCGTGGTCTTAGGTCACCACTCACTTCCCCTTTTCAATAACCCATATGCCCCATATCATATATTATGCATTAACATGCCAAATTTCACATTCTTATCACTTATCACATGTTAACTATAACATATTTCATAATCCTAGTAGGAGTAGGAAAAGTACCTGAGTACTTTGTACCACAATATGGTACCTTAGCCATATTCACATTCTTATACATACTTATATTAAATATTGCCATAAATCGTATTAAAAGATAGTGTGGGGTACACACCTGATTAGCTTAGCGAATTCACTCCAAATTCCGAAGATCTCGATCAAGCGTCCTAGATCTTTTGTTCCTATATTCGGCCAACATATAGTAATTTACTAAAAACTATTCGGCCATAAAACCAAATCCCAATAGGATTATGGTAATTAAATCCTTACCTTGGTGCCGTTTCCACTGCTAACCAAATCCCGAAAAGCTTTGCTATACATTTCTGTCGATCTGTCCCTATAAACCAAGATACACAATCGGTCATCACTTATACCAAATATATGGCCTCAAACCTGATATCAACACTTTCTTACCTTGCTTGCTTTGATGAATCAACTCCTGAGAACTCCTTAGTACACCCTTACCGTTAGCTACACAACAAAAACACCTATTATGGCACTAAAGCCATTCGGCCATCTCACATAAATCTAAGCCCACTCATGGTTTTGGCACATCCATGAAGAAAGAATAAAACCGATTGCTTAAAGAAATACTTACCACTATCACTTCCTTGGAGAGACAAAAGAGAATAGTCAACAAGAAGGAAAAGTGCCTGACTTCCGGCTTTTGAGACTTGCGACAGAAGAAGGAGAATAAGGGCTCTTGAGATTCGGTTATGGCTTTTAATAAAATAAAATACAAATCGAGGAATGATCACTTACCAGATTCGACTAAGCCTCCAAATGAGGTTGGAATATTCGGCTACCACAAGTATATTTCGGCCTTTGAGAAACTTATGAGAAGAAGAGAAGAGTTTGAAGTACTTTGGCAATGGTAACAAAGGGAAATTTGGCTTCAAAGAGATAAAAAGGATTTGGGGTTGAAAGAAATTAAAGAATAAGAAGTGAGAGTAGGAGAATTTCGGCACAAAGAAATTTAAAGAAGAAAAAGGTATCAAGGATGATTACTCCCCCCTTATAAAGAATTCGGCTACTATATCCTTGCTCTTATCAAACTCTAAATTAAACTCCTATTTTAACTCTTTATCACCTTAACAAATAAAATAAAATAAATCATCGCATTATCTCTTATCACCAATTTAAACTAAAATAAATAAAATAAGGCCTCCATTATCTTCTTATCATTCATTAAAATAAACAAAAATAAATCCAACCTTTATCCTTATCTATTTGAGAGTCCATATGCCGTCTCACTACTCACCTTGCTGTTAACGTCAAAAGCCAAAAATAAAAGCCTCAAAAATTTCGCTTCCCACACGACTCGAACTCATGACCTGCACCCAACTTGTGGCGTTACTTGCCCAAGCCTTAAGTGGCGCCTTGTAGCCACTTTAACAAGCAGGTTCTTATGCTATAAATCCCTTACAAATTTTCTTAAGACTTCCTTGCCTAGCTTCCCCTTTTTACCTCGGCGCAAAAACAAAATAAAAGCCACCCATTGCTGCCCCGAGTTTCGAACACGAGACCTGCTGGAAACACCACACGCTACCAGCCACTTTGCTACTAGCTCCTTTGCGTCATAAACTCCTAACACTTCTTTTTAAGGCCGTCTTCTCCCTTAGCGCCAACTTGGAAAAATAAAAACACGCTTATGCTGCCCACAGGACTCGAACCCAGGCCCTTCTGAAGCTCCCTTTCCTGCAAGCGTCCAAGCCACTTTACCTAGGCACTTGTTGTGACATGCTTCGCCCGAAATTTCTGTTAAGGCCTCTTTAGCCCAATTCCCCTTTTTTTAACGCCAAAAATAAAATAAAAGCCCATTTGCTTCCCACGTTGCTCGAACCACTTTCCTCCTGCACTCCCTTTGACGCAAGCCTCCAAGCCCCTAAGGTAGCGTCCCTTGCCAATTTGCCAAACGGTTCCTTGTGTCCTAATCTCCCCAAAACTTTTCTTAAGGCCTCTTCAGCCTAGCTTCTCTTTTTAACTTAAACCCAATATTTTTTTTTTCTTTTTTTTTTCCAAAGCCTTCCCTTATTTTTCAGAGTTCTCAAAACCCTTAAAACTTATCCAAACACACTCGAGGCCTACTTAGCTCACGAATTATGCACTCCCGCATAACCCTAATCTAGGATGTTACAGTTCTACCCTCCTTAAAAATAATTTCATCCTCGAAATTACTTACTAACTAATGGCTGAACAATCCTACTCATCACACTACCCTTGCGCTGCGCACTTTGATCTTAATAAAACTATCTTACCTTCTAGGCACAATCTCTAAGTTCACGTCCCTTAGAACTCAATTCTAACGTCGCGATTTAATCTGATTACAAAGTTTTATGCATTAGTACTTTCGTTCCACTTATTAACCGCTAACAATTTTATGAAATAAAGATATTTAGAAGTAGTTCTTTAGATCACACAAAGTTTCAGTTCAATTTCACTACTCTAATTCAGAGAATCACATTCACATTCATCAACAGAGACACCTTCATTCCTCAATAGAGGCACATTCATTCATCAACATAGACATATTTATTCAGTGGTATCTACCACCCAAATTCACTATTCGAACACTCTTTGCCTTATTCCTATTCCAGGGGTATTTTCGTAATTTATCCTACAGGGGTATTTTCGTAATTTTTCAAAATAAGGTTCCTTGGTAATTTTGTCAATAAGGGTGTTTTGGTAATTTTGCATTCCTGAGGGTATTTTGGAAATTTTGAAATCCGAGGGTACTTCAGTAATTTTGTAACTCGAGGGTATTTCGGTAATAAACCAGGGTAAATTTGTAAAGTTTAATAATTCAGGGGTATTTCAAAATTTGCAAAACTTTGAGGGTTCTTTTTGAGAATTTTATTTTCCAAAACGATGATGTTGCCAAAAATTTTGGAAATCAGGGTCATTTTGGTAATTTTGTAAGTTAGGGGCAATTTTGTAATTCTTCAAAATTAAGATATTTTGATATTTTATAATTTAAAATTTTTGGTCATTTTATAAAGTAAGGAAAATTTCATTGAAATCGGGGTAGTACGGTAATTTTAGAAACCAGGGGCATTTTTGTAATTTCGCCACTAGGGGCATTTTAGTAATTTTTTGTAAATTGGGAATATTTTGAAAATTCTCTAAAAGTAAGTTTTTATTACTATTCAAAGGGGTAAATTTGGGGATTTTAAAGCTAGGGTTTCCATAAAAACATGGCTAGTCCCTTTCGGGTTTTAGTTATTGGGTTTAGCCTATGAATAAATCCTCATGGTTAGGGTGAACCGAAGCTACGCACCAAGATGGGACTCAGGCGAAGAGGAGGTGAGTCACTAGGACCGCTAAGTAAGTACCAGGCTCTTAGGATCCAATCCTAGACATGCGCATGGGGTTACCACACCCTAACTCGGCGACTTAGCCATAGGGTTGTTTAGTTAGGCATTTAAGTCTTATGTAAGTGTTGGGGAAAACTAATCCTAGGGTTCAAGTACTTATCATGCTAATCTACGTTCCATTCCATTTCTACCCTTCTACAGATCATTCAATAAATCACACAGATGGATAGAAGTACTTACCTGGTGGACTGCGGGTCGGAGACTTAGGTGCCATGCCAAAAACCTGCTAATTTCATAAAATATTTTTATAAAACTTGTTTGGGCTCGATTCGAAAACGTTGTAGGCCTTAAACCCAAGGCTGAGAGTTTAAAATTGAGCTCTGATACAAAATTGAAACACTCCATACCTGGCCCACAAGCCTGAACCGGATCTGGTATGTTCCTTGAAGTAAACCGGTTAAAAATTCTTTTATTACTTTGGAAATCTGTGTGTTTTGAAGATAGTTCGCTGGTGGGTTGGGCTCGAGTTGAAAACAAATTTATTTTATATTGAAACCCATTTAATTTCAAGTGACAAAATATTTAAAGTTTATTTTAAATTAAATTGACTTAATCCGTAATAAATAAAATTTCGTAACATAGTGAATAAAACAGAAAATAGCATAGTTCACTATGGCCTTATTACATCAAATAAAAACCCAAAATGAAATTTTAAGTACTTAGAAAAATAAAGAGTCCACATAATAATTTCCTTGCTGGGCATGGCCACCACTAAGCTCCTGCCGACCCGGTCCATTATTGATCATCACCTGAAAAATGTTCCCACAACGGGGTGAGTCAACAGACTCAATGTGTAACCACAACACTAAAATTTAATAGCTCAGGCATACATTATCATATCACATGGATATTCATATAACAGATAGAAAAAAAAAGTGATGCAACCCGAACCCAAACCTATATGCCATCCGCTACACATCACCCGTACCAACCTGCACACCGTGGGGACTACTAAGTCAACCCTCCATCCGTTACACACCATCGAAGGCAGTCGCTGCAGTCGATGTGCTCATCGCACTTATAAATATTCGTGGCATAGCCACCAGATTAAATAATTGTGACCGAAGTCACCAAATTCAGATATCGTGGTCTGAGGTCACCACATTCAGATATTGTGGTCTTAGGTCACCACATTCAGATATCGTGGTCTTAGGTCACCACATTCAGATATCGTGGTCTTAGGTCACCACATTCACTTCCCCTTTTCAATAACCCATATGCCCCATATCATATATTATGCATTAACATGCCAAATTTCACATTCTTATCACTTATCACATGTTAAATATAACATATTTCATAATCCTAGTAGGAGTAGGAAACATATGGTACCTTAGCCATATTCACATTCTTATATATACTTATATTAAATATTGCCATAAATCGTATTAAAAGATAGTGTGGGGTACACACCTGATTAGCTTAGCGAATTCACACCAAATTCCGAAGATCTCGATCTAGCGTCCTAGATCTTTTGTTCCTATATTGGGCCAACATATAGTAATTTACTAAAAACCATTCGGCCATAAAACCAAATCACAATAGGATTATGGTAATTAAATCCTTACCTTGGTGTCGCTTCCACTGCTAACCAAATCCCGAAAAGCTTTGCTATACACTTCTGTCGATCTGTCCCTAAAAACCAAGGTACACAATCGGTCATCACTTATACCAAATATATGGCCTCAAACCTGATATCAACACTTCCTTACCTTGCATGCTTTGATGAATCAACTCCCGAAAACTCCTTAGTACACCCTTACTGTTAGCTACACAACAAAAACACCTATTATGGCACTAAAGCATTCGGCCATCTCACATAAATCTAAGCCCACTCATGGTTTCGGCACATCCATGAAGGAAAGAATAAAACCAATTGCTTACAGAAATACTTACCACTATCGCTTCCTTGGAGAGACAAAAGAGAATAGTCAATAAGAAGGAAAAGTGCCTGACTTCTGGCTTTTGAGACTTGCGACAGAAGAAGGAGAATAAAGGCTGTTGAGATTTGGTTATGGCTTTTAATAAAATAAAATACAAATCGAGGAATGATCACTTACCAGATTCGGCTAAGCCTCCTAATGAGGTTGGAATATTCGGCTACCACAAGTATATTTCGGCCTTTGAGAAACTTATGAGAAGAAGAGAAGAGTTTAAAGTACTTTGGCAATGGTAACAAAGGGAAATTCGGCTTCAAAGAGATAAAAAGGATTTGGGGTTGAAAGAAATTAAAGAATAAGAAGTGAGAGTAGGAGAATTTTAAGCACAAAGAAATTTAAAAAGAAGAAAAGGTATTAAAGATGATTACTCCCCCTTATAAAGAATTCGGCTACTATATCCTTGCTCTTATCAAACTCTAAATTAAACTCTTATTTTAACTCTTTATCACCTTAACAAATAAAATAAAATAAATCATCGCATTATCTCTTATCAACTATTTAAACTAAAATAAATAAAATAAGGCCTCCATTATCTTCTTATCATTCATTAAAATAAACAAAAATAAATCCAACCTTTATCCTTATCTATTTGAGAGTCCATATGCCGTCCCACTACTCACCTTGCTGTTAACGTCAAAAGCCAAAAATAAAAGCCTCAAAAATTTCGCTTCCCACGCGACTCGAACTCATGACCTGCACCCAACTTGTGGCGTCACTTGCCCAAGCCTTAAGTGGCGCCTTGCAGCCACTTTAACAAGCAGGTTCTTATGCTATAAATCCCTTACAAATTTTCTTAAGACTTCCTTGCCTAGCTTCCCCTTTTTACCTCGGCGCAAAAACAAAATAAAAGCCACCCATTGCTGCCCCGAGTTTCGAACACGAGACCTGCTGGAAACACCACACGCTACTGACCACTTTCTTTGCTAGCTCCTTTGCGTCATAAACTCCCAACACTTCTTTTTAAGGCCTTCTTCTCCCTTAGCGCCAACTTTGAAAAATAAAAACACGCTTATGCTGCCCACAGGACTCGAACCCAGGCCCTTCTGAAGCTCCCTTTCCCGCAAGCGTCCAAGCCACTTTACCCAGGCGCTTGTTGTGACATGCTTCGCCCGGAATTTCTTTTAAGGCCTCTTTAGCCCAATTCCCCTTTTTTAATGCCAAAAATAAAAGAAAAGCCCATTTGCTTCCCACGTTGCTCGAACCTCTTCCCTCCTGCACTCTCTTTGACGCAAGCCTCCAAGCCCCTAAGGTAGTGTCCCTTGCCAATTTGCCAAATGGTTCCTTGTGTCCTAATCTCCCTAAAACTTTTCTTAAGGCCTCTTCAGCCTAGCTCCTCTTTTTAACTTAAACCCAATATTTTTTTTTCTTTTTTTTTTTCCAAAGCCTTCCCTTATTTTTCAGAGTTTTCAAAACCTTTAAAACTTATCCAAACACACTCAAGGCCTACTTAGCTCACGAATTATGCACTCCCGCATAACCCCTAATCTAGGATGTTACAGAAACTGTTAGAATCCCTTGATGTTTCAAAACCCGAGAGATCTCCTTAATGCTCCTTAGCGTCGGCTACACACAAAAGACACATTATTATGGCACCATGACATTCGGCCACCTTAAACCAAGGCCTAACAATATGATTTCAGCACCCTTGTGAAAAGAACCCAAAATCGATTGCTAAAGAAATACTTACCCCTTCTGTTTGCTTGCAGAGACTAAAAGAGAAAAGATTTTGGCTCACTACTTCCGCTTTTTAAGACTTTGCGACAAAAGAAAAGAATAAGGGCCCTTTGCTATTCGACTATGGCTTCAAATGATGATAAAACATTCGGTTATCACAAGAGAATATTCGGCTACAAGGGAATTGGGGTTGAGAAAAAGGCAAAGAATAGGAGAAGAATTTTGGCAAAGGTGACTAGGGAGAATTCGGCTTCAACTGACAAAGAATAAAAAGGGAGAGTTCTCTCAAAATTTCGGCAACAAGATAGCCACACTCACCAACTAAAATTCGGCACTTAAGCCTCCCCTACATGACCGAATTTTACCAACCAAGGAGTCCTTGGTCGGCCACTATATCCTTTCTTATCCTATCCCCTAATTCTTCCTATTTTCTCTCCATACTCCTCATTCAAAATAAATTGAATAAATCAACATTTATCATTACCATATAGCCGAATTTTAAAATAAAAACCAAGCCTTATCTCATCCTTTTGGAAGTCCACATGCCGTCTGACTCCTTCCCCCTCTCTTGAAGCCAAAAATAAAAGCCCCAAAATATAGCTCCCTTGCTGCTCGAACTCAAGACCTGCACCAAGCTTGTGGCGTCATTTTCAGAGGCCTTAAGTGGCGCCTCCAAGCCACTTAACCAAGCCCATTTGGGTGTCATATCTCCCCTACATTTTCTCTTAAGGCCACTCTGTTTCAGTTCCCTCTCTTAACCTTTAAATCAAATAATTCCTAAGGTCATTCGCTACACTCTAGGGTTCACAAAATTCATAAAACACATTATAACACACAAAGGCATGCTATTTCATATAATTAAGCAAAATGCACAAGCCTAATTTTAGAATATTACAGTTCTACCCCCTTAAAATAATTTTGACCTCGTAATTACCTGGCTAAAATAAGTGAGGGTATTGCTGTCGCATTGCCTCTTCCGGCTCCCACGAAGCTTCTTCCGATCCGTGATTACACCATAACACTTTGACTAGAGGAACTGATTTCCTTTGCAATACTTTCACGTCCCGTTCCAAGATCTGAATCGGCTCTTCCTCGTGGGACAAGTCTGGCCTTAATTCCACTTCCTTAACTGGTACCACATGCGATGGATCCGATCGATAGCGATGTAACATAGAAACATGGAATACGTCGTGCATCTGCTTCAATTCTGAAGGCAACTCTAACTGGTATGCCACTGGTCCAACTCGCTTTAATACCCGATAAGGTCCTATAAACCTGGGACTTAACTTTCCTTTGCGACCAATTCTCATCACCTTCTTCCAAGGCGAAACTTTAAGAAACACTTGGTCTCTTACAGCAAATTCTATTTCCTTCCGTTTAAGATCTGCGTATGACTTTTGCCAATCAGATGCCTCCTTTAACCGTGCCCGAATTACCTCAACCTTTTCCTCAGATTCTGCCACAATCTCCGGACCCAAAACTCGACGTTCCCCTAATTCTGTCCAACACGTAGGAGTGCGACACTTCCGTCCATACAGCGCTTTATACGGTGCCATCCAAATACTAGCTTGATAGCTGTTATTGTATGCAAATTCCGCTAGAGGCAAATATTCTTCCCACCTTCCTCTGAAGTCCATCACACAGCCTCTCAACATATCCTCTAACACTTGGATTACTCGTTCGGACTGCCCGTCCGACTGTGGATGAAAAGCCGTAGTGAAATCCAACTTGGTGCCTAAAGCCTAATGTAGTGCCTTCCAAAACTGAGACGTAAACCTTGGATCCCTATCTGAAATGATTGACACCGGCACTCCATGCAACCTTACAATTTCTGCCACATACAACTTTGCCGACTTCTGCAAAGAATAATAGACTCTTACGGGAACGAAGTGCGCGGACTTGGTCAACCGATCCACTATCACCATACCAAGTCCTTCTTAGTAGGCGTAAGGGGAAGCCCACTAACGAATTCCATGGTAATTCTCTCCCACTTCCACTGCGAAATCATTATCAGTTGAAGCAATCCTGACGGAACTTGGTGTTCAGCCTTGACTTGCTGACATGTTAAGCACTTTTCGACAAATTCGGTAACTTCCCTCTTAAGACCAGGCCACCAAAACGGTTCCCTTAAATCTCTATACAACTTGGTACCTCTAGGATGCATAGCATAAGGGCTACTATGTGCTTCCCGAAGAATCTTCTACCTTAACTCCTCATTCTTCGGCATACAGACCTTACCCTTGAAACACAACACTCCTTCGTCATTAACGCCATAATATTCCAACTCTCCATTCCGCACTTGCTGCAACTTAGCGCTTAAATCCTCATTTGCCCACTGACTTTCTTTCACCTCATTCAACCACGTCGGCTTGACTTGCAACTCTGCCAGCAGACTTCCATCGTCATACAAACTCAGATGCGCAAACATCGCCCTCAGATCCGACACTACCTTCCGACTCAGGGCATCTGCTACCACATTCGCCTTGCCCGGGTGATAATCTATAGAACAATCGTAGTCCTTCAGTAACTCCACCCACCTTCGCTGTCTTAGATTCAACTCCTTCTGAGTCAACAGATACTTAAGACTCTTGTGGTCTATGTAGATCACTGACTTTTCTCCATAGAGATAGTGCCTCCATACCTTGAGGGCAAAGACCACTGCCGCTAATTCCAAATCATGCATCAGGTAGTTAACCTCGTGAGGCCTTAACTGTCGAGACGCATAAGCGACCACTTTTTCTTCTTGCATCAGGGCACACCCTAATCCTATGTGAGAAGCATCACAGTACACCACGAAGTCCTTTCCTGCCTCAGGCTGAATCAAAACTGGAGCCTCAATCAAGACCCTCTTAAGCTTCTCAAAGCTCTCTTGTTGCTTATCTGTCTATGCGAAAGGTACTTCCTTCCTCAACAACTTTGTCAAAGGTGCGACGATCGATGAGAATCCTTCTACAAACCTTCTGTAGTAGCCTGCCAATCCCAAGAAGCTACGAATCTTAGCCACAGACTAAGGTGGTTTCCAATCTAGCACTGCTTCAATCTTCCTAGGATCCACCCTTATCCCTTCACCAGACACCACATGCCCTAAGAACGCCACTTCCTTAAGCCAAAATTCACACTTGCTGAATTTGGCATAGAGCTTCTTCTCCCTTAACACTTGCAACACAACCCGAAGATGCTCATCATGCTCTTCTTCAGACTTGGAGTACACTAGGATGTCGTCGATGAATACAACGATGAATCGATCCAAGTAGGGTTGGAAAACCCAGTTCATCATATCCATGAAAGCTGCTGGGGCGTTCGTCAACCCGAACGGTATCACTAGAAACTCATAATGGTCGTATCTTGTCCAGAAAGCTATCTTATGGATATCTTCCTCCTTTACCTTAAGCTGATGATATCCCGACCTTAAATCGATCTTCGAGAATACTGCTGCCTCCTGAAGCTGATCGAACAAGTCGTCAATCCTCGGCAACGGGTACTTGTTCTTGATGGTCAGCTTATTCAACTGACGATAATCTATGCACATACGCATAGTTTCGTCCTTCTTCCTCACAAACAAGACCGGTGCTCCCCATGGAGACACACTGGGTCGGATAAACCCACGATCAAGCAACCCTTGGATTTGAGCCTTGAGCTCAACTAACTCCTTTGGTGCCATTCTATACGGGGCAATTGACACAGGAGCTGTACCTGGTAGCAAGTCAATTCCAAATTCCACCTCCCTATCCGGGGGTATTCCAAGCAATTCCTCCGGAAAAACATCCATAAATTCCCTTACGATTCTTACTCCATTAACTCCCCCTTCTTTTGCGTCCAACGCCCTCACAAAGGCCAAGAATGCCTTGCACCCTTTTCGAACCATCCTATCAGCCTTTAATGCTGAAACTACGTTAGGCAAGTAGTTTCTTCTTTCTCCTATCATAATTACCACCTCTTCCTCCGGGGTCCTTAACTCCATTCGCTTAGCTGCACAATCCAACACAGCCCGATATTCTACTAGCCAGTCCATACCAAGAATGAGATCG
Source organism: Gossypium bickii (assembly GCA_025503065.1). Lineage (NCBI taxonomy): Eukaryota > Viridiplantae > Streptophyta > Magnoliopsida > Malvales > Malvaceae > Gossypium > Gossypium bickii. Next base: position 20,776,517 of record CP106717.1, read on the forward strand.
AATTCTCCGAAGGGTAGTTCTATTAAGTCAGCAGAAAATACTACTCCTTGAATTTCTAGAGGTACACTCCGAAAGATCTTATTCACCACTACAGTTTGGCCTAATGGGCTTACTACAGTCATCTCCCTATCAGATAGTTTAGAGGCTATGTCTAGAGTTTCCACTACACTACATGCAACATAAGAATGGGTCGAGCCCACATCAATCAAAGCGAAATAAGGCTTGCCAAATATAAGGAATGTACCGGTTATGACGTTCAGCGCATCTCCATCCTCCCTCCGACGAACCGCATAAACCAGACCCGGCTGTCTAGCCTCAGTATTACCAACACCTCTGCCCGGTGTTCCATGTCCTCTTCCAGCACCATTACCTCTGTTATTTGGACCACGACCTCGCTGAGGCTGCTGTCCACCTCTACCAGCCTGATTAGAACCCTGACCTGTTGGTCGACTTCCATCTATCTTTATCGGACAGTCCTTAATCATATGGTCTTTAGACCCATACTTGAAGCATCCTCCCGTTTTCTTCCAACACTCGCCTAAGTGCATTTTTCCACATTGATTATAAGTACGGTACTGCCCTCCTGAACCAACTTGCTGACCTCGCGACCCATCAACTCTAGGCTTCTTTTGAACATTTCCAGACGATCCAGCCGAACTAAAACCTCTTTTTTGCCTGTTCCGATCAGTGTTCTGCCTTACAGAGTCCTTAATTCCCTCGGCTACCTTAGCCTTCTCTACCAACACTGCGAACTCCCTCTCTTGCTGTAGAGCTATCAATAACCTTAGATCATCCCTAAGTCCGTCCTCAAACTGGACGCATCACTCATGTTCGTGAGCCACTATCCTCTAGCAAGCATAACATTTCACCTTAAGAATTCGGCCTAAATGCTGGCGCTACGGACTTATTTCCTTGAACTAGCCCCAGAAATGCCTTCCTCTGCGCATCAATGTAGTGAGTACCAACATACTTTTTCTGATATGCCGCTTTAACATATTCCCAAGTAAGTTCCTCAGCCGTAGCACTATCCCGAACCGTGAGCCACCATTGATATGACTCATCGCGGAGAAGCGACACCAACCCTTTCAATTTTTCCTCAGCGGTCAGATCGAGCTCATCCATGATCCGCTCAGTTGCTTCCAACCAATACTCAGCCGTACTGGGTGCCACACCAGATACGCCAGGGAACACCTCAGCTCCATTGGCCCGGAGTCGCTCCGGTACAGATTTTCGAGCTCCCATATTTCCTCCTACTCCAGCCACCATTTCAAGAACTCGCAGCATAGCCTGCGATACAGCATCATCACCCGTCTGATCTTGCTGCTCAACACCAACAGCTGGTGGTGGGGGTGGTGGTACCTCATTCTCAGATCCTTGACCCGATCTAACGGTTTCGACACATCGGTCATTACGCTCTACCTGGCGTCCTAAATGCGCTACGACCACGTCCCCTAGAGCTCATTTCTACGCTCACGCTTTAGTCTGATTAAGAAATTTTTATGCATTAGTATATGTTCCACTGATTATCCGCGAAGAAATTTTATGAAAGAAGTTTATTAGTAGTTCTTTCGATCAATCAAAGTTTCAAGTTCTCTATCCTAATTCAGAGAAGCACATTCATCCAAACATTCATTCAATAGTACCTAGCACACACATTCACTGTTCGAACTTCCTTGTCTATTCATATCCCAGGGGTATTTTCGTAATTTGTCCTACAGGGGTATTTTGGCAATAAATCCAGGTTAATTTGAAAATCTCAATGAATCAAGATGTTTTGAAATTTTCAAAACTCGAGGGTATTTTCGAAAATTTTCCCAAATCAGAGGTATGGCAGAAATTTTAGAAATCATGGTTATTTTTGAAATTTTGGTAAGTCAGGGGTAATTTGGTAAATTTCCAAATCAAGGTACCTTAGTATTTTGTAACGATAAAGTTTTGGGATATTTTTGCAAAATCAGCAAATGTTGTTGAAATCGGGGTAGTACGGTAATTTTAAAAAAACCAAGGGCATTCTAGTAATTTTACCACTAGGAATATTTAGGTAATTTTGGAAATCGGAAATATTTTGAAAAATTTTCAAAATAGTTTGTCCACAATTAAGAGGGGTAGTTTGGTGATTTTAAAACTAGGGTTTTCATGAAAATATGGCTAGTCCCTTTCGAGTTTTAATTACTGAGTTTAGCCTGTGACTGAGTCCTCTTGGTTAGGGTGAACCGTAGCTACGCACCAGGTAGGATTCCAGCGAAGAGGAGGTGAGTCACTAGGACTGCTTAAGTACCAGGCTCTTCTAGATCCAATCCTAGACATGCGCACAATGGTTGCCACACCCTAACTCGGTGACTTAGTTCACAGGTTTGTTTAATTAGGCTTTAAGTCTTATGTAATTGTTGGGGTAAACTAGTCCTAGGGTCCAAGTACTTAATATACTATTCTACGTTCCGTTTATACCCTTCTACAGGTCATACTATAATTCACACAATGGTTATATGTACTTACCTGGTGGACTTCGGGTCGAAGACTTAGGTGCCATGCCAGAAAACCTGCTTAATTCACAAAAACTTTCATCAAACTTGTTTGGGCCTTATTTTAAAAATGTTATAGGCTTTAATCCCAAGGCCGAGAGTTTAAAACTGGGCTCTGATACCAAGCTAAAACACCCCAAACCCGGGCCATGAGCTCCAACCGGATCTGGCATGCTCCTTGAGTAAAACGGTTCAAATTCCATTGTTACTCTGGAAAAACTGTGTGGTTTTGAAAGAAAGGTTATTTTTGTGTTGGGCTCGGGTTGGAAACAAGTTTATCTTTCATGGAAACCATTTGTTTTAGGGTGTCTGAACATTTAGAGTTTATTTTTAAAATAAATTTATTTGATCCTTAATTTGATAAAAATTCGTAAACATAACAAATTTAGATAAAAAGCATGCATAAAACAGTTCATACTATGGCCTTATTACATCAAAATTTAAAACCCGAACTAAATCCAAAGTATCTAAAATATAACATGTCCAAAACTAAATAAAATCCCGGACTGAACACGGCCACCACTAAGCTCCTGCCGACCCGGTCCATTACTGAGCGTCACCTGAAAAATATTCCCACAACGGGGTGAGTCATACAGACTCAGTGTGTACATCCAACACTAAGTCTCAATAGTTTAAGCATATCAGTCCATACAAGTACATATAGCAGAAATAAAGATAATGATGCAAACCGAACCCAAACCTAGGTACCATCCGCTACACATCACCCGTACCAACCTCCACACCGTGGGGACTAGTAAGTCAACCCTCCATCCACTACACATCATCGAAGGCAGTCGCTGCAGTCGACGTGCTCATCGCCCTTATAAAATTCATGGCATAGCCACCGGATAAAATAATTGCGACATGAGTCACCACATTCAGATAATGTGACCGAAGTCACCACATTCAGATATTGTGGTATAAAACCACCACATTCACTTCCCCTTTTAAAATCACCCATATGCCCCATGTCATACAAATATGCATAAGCCATGTCATATCCTTTTTTCACATTCTTATAATTTCACATATGCCATAACAGATCATATTATACTCATAGTAGGAGTAGGAAAACGTACCTGAGGACTTTGTACCATTGCATGGTACCTTAGCCACATTTTACATATTCTTAATACACATTTATTAAAACATAGCCATAAAGCTATTAAGGCTTAGAGTGGGGTACACACCTGGTTCACTTAACGCTTTTACTGAAATCCCGAAACCCGACCTAATGCCTTAGATCTTTTGTTCCTTGTTGCTGATTTGATCACTAATCAAATCCCGAAACTTTGTATTGTTTCTTCCTAGCAATCAGCTAGCACTAAATCACTACGCTTGGTTAGTTTCGGCTTTTGAAAAACATAAGAAACAGATCTGAAACATCAACTAGGCCTTGGCCGAATACCATAAGCACTTACCTTAAATCCCAAAACTATCACTTCTTGCTCCTGAAACTGTCAGAATCCCTTGATGTTTCAAAACCTGAGAGATCTCCTTAATGCTCCTTAGCGTCAGCTACACACAAAAGACACATTATTATGGCACCATGACATTCGGCCAGCTTAAACCAAGGCCTAACTATATGATTTCGGCATCCTTGTGAAAAGAACCCAAAATCGATTGCTAAAGAAATACTTACCCCTTCTGTTTGCTTGCAGAGACTAAAAGAGAAAAGATTTCGGCTCACTGCTTCGGCTTTTTAAGACTTTGCAACAGAAGAAAAGAATAAAGGCCCTTTGCTATTCGGCTATGGCTTCAAATGATGATAAAATAGTCAGTTATCACAAGAGAATATTCGGCTACAAGGGAATTGGGGTTGAGAAAAAGGCAAAGAATAGGAGAAGAATTTCGGCAAAGGTGACTAGGGAGAATTCGACTTCAACTGACAAAGAAGAAAAAGGGAGAGTTCTCTCAAAATTTTGGCAACAAGATAGCCACACTCACCAACTAAAATTCGGCACTTAAGCCTCCTTTACATGACCGAATTTTACCAACCAAAGAGTCCCTTGGCCGGCCACTATATCCTTTCTTATCCTATCCCCTAATTCTTCCTATTTTCTCTCCATACTCCTCACTCAAAATAAATTGAATAAATCAACATTTATCCTTTCCATATAGTCGAATTTTAAAATAAAAACCAAGCCTTATCTCATCTTTTTGGAAGTCCACATGCCGTCCAACTCCTTCCCCCTCTCTTGACGCCAAAAATAAAAGCCCCAAAATGTTGCTCCCCTTGCTGCTCAAACTCAAGACCTGCACCAAGCTTGTTGCGTCATTTCCAGAGGCCTTAAGTGGCGCCTCCAAAACACTTAACCAAGCCCATTTGTGTGTCATATCTCCCCTACATTTTCTCTTAAGGCCACTCTATTTCAGTTCCCTCTCTTAACCTTTAAATCGAATAATTCCTAAGGTTATTCGCTACACTCTAGGGTTCACAAAATTCATAAAACACATTATAACACACAAAGGCATGCTATTTCATATAATTAAGCAAAATGCACAAGCCTAATTTTAGAATATTACACATGGATCTAGATGCAATAATCCTTAAACTTATATTTAACATACAAAAAAATAAATTAAATAAAAGTAGGGAATAAGGAAAAAAATCGTTTTGCTGTCAATTTTTGCACGAAAGGAAGACCTCCTTTAACAGTCATGAAGATCACTTCGATTGCAATTGGAATCCCAAAAAAAAAATAATGAAAAACTATTAAATTAAATATTGGATCGAAATCAAATCCAAGTTAAACAAGAACAAAAAGTATTTAAAGGACTAAATATAAATAAAATAAAAACTAAACTGAAACCCTAAAACTAAGTGGCTCACTCGGTCAATCCTCCAAAGATGAGGCTAAACATGTCTATTTATAGAGTTTATGATCTGACCTAATTAGGGTTACCAAACAGGCCCACCAAAAAATTGATTAAGTTACATTGTGTGAACAAAAATACCCCTGATTTTCCTAGTCGTCGCCCGATGTTGCGACACCACAGGACCGGTGTCATGACACTACCTCCATTTTTTGGATATTTTGGCTTCAAAGTCTAGTGTTGCAACACCACTCCTCGATGTCGCGGCACTACAATTGTCCCTCGTCTTTTAAGCCCGAAAAAAGTGTCCTACACACTAGATAAAGTTGTTAGATCATCCCTAGGCCCGTAGTGACCCATTAGGTCATTACATAACTCAAAATTCCATAAAAACACTTATTTTGTGTAAATTAAAATTACAATACTAAAAACTGAAAAAGAACTAAAAACATATAAAAACACTCGAAAGCAAGTTTCTTAAGTGTTAGAAAGACCTTAATTTGCCATAACGAATTGTGACAGATCAGTTCCCCTCATATGTATTATGATGGGATTTGGGTCTCTCTCACATCGGTTCCAATTACAAGTACTTCCTGGGTGTTTTGATCCAATACTCTATAATGTGATCAAATTCGAATTTATTTTTTCTATTTCCCAAAATAAACTTTAATATTCTATATTAAATAATTTTTTAATCCCTATTTTATCCTCAGTAAAATTTTAGCAATTTACCCCTGGAAAATTTTGGAGAAAATATGTTTAATATTTCACAACTAAACAAGTTCACTGTGACCGAATGGTTTATTTTCATTTTCGGGCTTCAAAACAACTTAAAAACATAAACTCATTCATTCGATCATTTTTAAGTAATTCATATAGAATTGCGAAAGAATCATTTCCATTTCTTATTTTCATTTTCATTTCCATTTTAAGAAAACCACATTAATTTCCAAATGATTCCATTTCTCTATTTCGGAGAAAATCATAATCATTTTTAAATGTTTTTCATTTCTTTATTTCTATTCATTCTGTTTATTTCTATTCAAACCAGCAATCCATTTATGATTTCAACAAGCTAGTGGAGGGACCAATTGAACATATGTAATTAGGGCTCAAATAATTTATAATTAAGTTTCGTCTTTTCGGCTATTAATTATAAACTATTTAGCCACGAAGTCATTCCACTATATTGTTGTGACTAAGCTCTCCTCAACGACATACCATTACGAAAGCAATTACTTAGTGCTCGTCCAATGTGTAACAATCCTGTTTAGACCCTAGTCAAAACAGTGGTTTTGGGACCACCAATCCGAGTCCAAAAATATTTTAATATTATTTTCTGTGTCTGCAGTAAACGGTTTAGCATGTGTGAAATTTCTGTGAAATAATTTGTCTATTTGTATGCTTAAATTGAGTAAAGGACTAAATTGCATAATAGGTAAAAATGACAAGCTATTTGTTTAATTGCTAAATTGCCATGTTTTTTTTATATGAAGGCCTTAAAGGGAAATTTGGCCATTTTACAAGGGATGGACGGTCATCGGCCTATATTATATGGTTTTATGATTTAATTATAAAGGATAATTTTGTAATTTGCATATTAATTTGTGTTATAATAAAACAAAAGAAATAGATAGTGGAATGGTTCATTCATTTTAGCCGAATCTTGCATGAACAAAGAAAAGAAAACAAGGTTTTAAAGTTAGCTATATTCGGTAATTGTCTAAGCTTGATTGAAGGTATGTTTTGCTTCAGTTTTTGATAATTTTTACGTTTCTGTAATCGTTGCTTCGTAAACTTTGAACCCATGTCTTAATTTTGAGAATTGATGATGTTTTTAAAATGAGCCTTTGATGAATTTATGTGTTTTGTGATGTCTGATAGTGAAATATGAAAGATATGTGTTTGATTATCATAGTTTGTCTTTGGAGTTTTGTTGATTTTGAGTAATTTGGTTGTAATTGAGAAAAAGGATTATTTGAGGGACTAAATTGTGAAAAAAATGAAAAGCATGGATTCATATGAGCATAAGTGAAATTCGGCTAGGCATGGGTAACTTGAAGTTATGTGTATTTGTGATTTTGTGAAATAGGGACTAAAATGTCCAAATGTGCAAATGTGAGGGCTAGTTTGCAAATTACCCTAAATATGTGTATTTGGATTGAATTGGATGAATTAGTGAATAAAAGGGGTTAAATTTGAATATGTATAGATCAAGAACCGAAGAAAACGAACTTAGATCGCAAGAAATCAAAAGTAATCGAGTAGCTGTATCTGTTTCCGTTAAACCGAACTCGAGGTAAATCGATATACAAATAAATGTATTTGCAATGAACTATTTGTGTATATATGGAATTTGAATTGCTTTGAATATTCATAGTGATGGAATATATATGAAATACTAGATATGAATAAGTCGACAAGTTGATAATGTCTGAGAAGTCCCGTGTGAACCTAGGAATAGATAGGAATTACGTATGTCATGACATAGATGTCCGTTATGTAATATCATGTAAGACCACGTCTGGAATGTTGGCATTGATTCGAGATTTCGTGTAACACCATGTCCGGGACATTGGCATTTAGATGAGATTTACGTGTAAGACCATGTCTGGGACATTGGCATCGTATTGATTCGTGTAAGACCCTGTCTAGGACGGTGGCATCGATATTTGTTTACATGTAAGACCACGTTTCGGACGTTGGCATTGTACGACAATTTCTAGCACTCTGAGTATCCTATTTAGTTTCGAATGGTTCAACGAGAAAATCTGAGATATGAATGACTATGTGATTTGTATATCCGTTTCAGGTACGTTTGATATGTACACTAAATGTGTATGAAAGGTAAGTGTCTATATGAACTTACTAAGATGAATATATGCAATGAAATGATGGACTGATAGATGAAGATATGCTTAAATGAGCTTTGTGTATATGTGATACTTGAATTGAAGAATATGGTAAGATATGACTAAGCAAATGAGCCAAATAATATATGTGATGAAATTGCTATGAGAATCAAATTTGTCATTGTATCAATATGGTTATATGCATTTGATGCTAAATTTATTTGTATATGGCTTACTAAGGTTTTGAAAGCTTACTCTGTGTGTGTGTGTGTGTGTTTACTATGTTTTATAGATCGTCAAAGCTACTGAGGGCTCAGGGACCGTCGAGGATCATCATCACACTACTCAAATTTGTTTTGGTACTTTGAAAATGTGTATATAGTTAAATATGGCATGTATAGGCTAGTCATCTTGGTATAAGTTTGAGTTATGGAATGATCGTTGTTTTATGCAATGTCAAAGTCTTAAAATTTATATAAATAATGATCAAACCTGGAAACTAACTATGACAACGATTTGAGGCAAGCGCACCTATTGAACAATAGTATAGTTAAGGCAAGACCGGATTGTCGAACCCAAAGGAACTAAAAGTACTATACTAACTTTCTTTTTATTATCTAGCCTAAGAATTAAAGGAATTTGTTATTTAATCTAAATTAACTAACTACTAAACCAAAAACTCTAAGACAAAGAAGAATGAAATTTGGGAGAAATATTTTAAGAAAAACCAATTGATTAAGACAATACCTGAGGAAGAATCCACCTAGACTTCACTTGTTATTTAACTCTGAACCAGACGATTTATTCACTTGACTTGATCCGTAGGATTCCCTAATTTATATTAATCCCTCTCTCGAGGTGACTAACGTCTAACTTTAGGTTGATTAATTGAAATCTCTTTCTAATTAAAACCCCTAAAATTGCATTAACTCGATCTATGGACTCCCATATTAAGTTTCACCCTAATCCGGCAAAATCTCGTCACCCTATCTCTAGGCGTGCTAAAACACCCCAAACCCGGCCCACGAGCTTTGACCAGATTTGGTATGTTCCTCAAGAAAATCGGTTTCAAATTCTTTTGTTTCTTAGGGAAAACTTGTGTGATTTAAAAAAAATATATTGTTTGGGTTGGGCTTTTATTGAAAACCAATTTATCTTACATTGAAATCCATTTATTTAAGGTGGTAAACATTTAGGGTTTATCTCAAAATAAATTTACTTGAATCCATAAATAATAATTTGTAAACATAATAAATGAGAGTAAAAGAATTTAAAGAAAACCAACTATGGCCTTATGGCCTTTTTACATCAAATAATTCCCCAAACTTTAAGTTTAAGTACTTGATAAAAATAAAATCCACATTAATTAAATTCCTTGCTGTGCATGGCCATCCCTAAGCTTCTGCCGAGCCCGGTCCATTACTGTTCATCACCTGAAAATAGTCCCACAATGGGGTGAGTCAAACAGACTCATTGTATACACGACACTAAATCATAATAGAATTAGGCATACAAGAGTTACACATTCAAAACGTAAAATACAAGTTATGATGCATTCCCAAACCCAAACCTAATTGTCCATCCGCTACACACCCCGCACTGCCTACACACCGTGGGACTAATAAGTCGACCCTCATTCTGCTACACACCAAATTGCGGTCTTAGGTCACCGCATTCGTGGTCTTAGGTCACCACGCGTTCAGACATCGTGGTCTTAGGTCACCACTTTGATTCATCGTGGTCTTAGGTCACCACTTTTCACTTCCCTTTCAAAATAAAACCCATATGCCCCATATAATAATAATATGCATAAATATGCGAGTTCACATTCTTATTCTTATTCTCATGTTATAACTAACATATTTCGTAATCCTAGTAGGAGTAGGAAACGTACCTGAGTACTTAGTACCATAACATGATACCTTAGCCACTTTCATATTCTTAATGTCACATATTTTAATTAAACATGCCATAAAACGTATTATGAAGTAGTGTGGGGTACACACCTGATTCGCTTAAAATTTCCTTGAGATCCCGAAAAGCTTGATCTAATGCTTAGATCCTTAATCCCTACATTGATTTATCACTTATTACCTTAATAAAAAGCCATTCGGCCAAAATTCCAAATCCTAGTAGGATTAGTATTCTTACCTTGTTGCCGATTGGAACACCAACAAATCCCTAAAACCTTACGTTAGACTTAATCTTAATCATCGAAACATAAATCAAGGCCTTTGGCTGAATATTCACATGTCTTACCTTAATCTTAGAAATCCCGAATACTCCTCCTTTTAGTCGACTACTCTGATAATCCCTAAAGATCCTTCCATATTCAGCAACCATAATATGTATGGGGTTCGATTATCTCTCTGCTAATCTAAAAGAAAAGAATGGAAATCAAACTTGTTCTTACCTTTGAAGAAATCAACAGCACCTATGCTTGAAGCCCTTCCAAGATTCGGCTTTTGAATGGATTGGTAAGAAGAAATAGGAAGAAAAGAAAACTTGAGAATTTTGACAATGGTGGACTATAGATTCGGCTTGACAAAAGAAAAAGAGAAGAGAAGAGAAGAGAGCACTCAGAAATTCGGCAGAGAGAAGAGGAGGAAGAAAAATTGATGAGTAGCCCTATTTTCTTCCTTTTATAGCCGAAACTACTACTCAAAATCCCTTACTTGGCCACCACTCTTCTTAATTTGATAACTTTATCTCCTTAATAATAATAATAATCATTCTATTATCTCTTCTTTTATCCATTAAAAATAAAAGGAATTAATCCACAATTATCTCTGGAAAATAATTTAAAATAAATTTACTATTTATCCTCTTATTAGCCGAAATTTAATGAGAATAAAACTCTTCCTTTCTAGAAAGCTTGTGCGGTCCACCTCTGGCTTCTGGAAGCAAAAATAAAACTTCTTTTATTTGCTTCCCATGTGACTCGAACTCAGGCCCAACACCTTGCATGTGGCGCCATTTCCATAGGCCCTAAGTGCCATCTTCAGGCCACTTTTCCAAGCCTGTTTGCGTGTCAAATTTCACATACTTTTTCTCTTAAGGCCACCTTGCCTTAATTTCCTCTTTTAAACTTTAAAACTCGACATTTCTAAGTCATTTCTAAGTTTCCAAAAATTTTCGTTTGCCTCTTTAAACTTGACATTTCCTTACATTTCAAGTTTCGTAAATGTTCACTTTCCTCTTTTGAATCATTTCTAAATCACTTCCTTACATTTCCAAGTTTCCAAAAATGTTCACTTTCCTCTTTTAAACCTAACATTTCCATACATTTCTAGGTTTCCAAAAATGTTCATAACACATAAGACATGTCATTTCATACAATTAAACCGAAAATGCATAGGCCCTTTTCATGATGTTACAGTTCTACCCTCCTTAAAAATAATTTCGTCCTCGAAATTACTTATTAACGAATAATCGTACATCTTAACTCACCGCACTACGCTTATGCTGCGGACTCTGATCTTAATAGAACCATCATACTTCCTAGGCACAATCTCTAAGTTCACGTCCCCTAGAACTCATTTCTAACGCCGCGATTTAATCTGATTAAAGAGTTTTATGCATTAGAAATTTTGTTCAACTATTTATCCGCAAACAAATTTTATGCAAAGAGATGTTTAAAACTGGTTCTTTCGATCAAACAAAGTTCACAGCTCAAGTTCACTATTCAAAAAGTCACGTTCACATTCATCAACCGAGACATATTTATCCAGTGGTATCTGCCACCCAGATTCACTATTCGAACACACTTTGCCTTATTCCTATCCCAGGGGTATTTTCGTAATTTGTCCTACAACGGTATTTTCGTAATTTTTCAAAATATGGTTCCTTGGTGATTTTGTCAATAAGGGTATTTTAGTAATTTTGCGTTCTCGGGGTATTTTTTGAAATTTTGAAATCCAGGGGTATTTCGGTAATTTTGAAACTCAGGGGTATTTTGGTAATGAACCAGGGTAAATTTGTAAAGCTTAATAATTTTGGGGTATTTCAAAATTTGCAAAACTTAGGGGTTCTTTTTGAGAATTTGTTTTCCAAAACGGTGTTGTTGCAAAAAAAAAAATTGGGAATCAGGGTCATTTTGGTAATTTTGTAAGTTAGGGGCAATTTCGTAATTTTCCAAAATCAAGGTATTTTTGATAATTTGTAAATTAGGGTTTTTGAACATTTTATAAAGTAATGAAATCTTGATAAGAACTGTGGGTATTTTGGGAATTTCATAAACCAAGGGCATTTTTTGTAATGTTACCACTAGGGGTATTTTTTGTAATTTTTTTATAAATCGGAAACTTTTCGAAAAATTTTGTAAAAATAGTTTTCACAAATTAGAAAGGTAATTTTAGGAGTTTTAAAACTAGGGTTTTTATAAAAGTACGGCTAGTTCCCTTTCGGGTTTTAGTTATTGCGTTTAGCCTGTGACTGAGTCCTCTTGGTTAGGGTGAACCGTAGCTACGCACTGTAGGATTCTGCGAGAGAGGAGGTGAGTCACTAGGATCGCTAAGTACTAGGCTCTTCTGGATCCATTCCTAGACATACGCACCATGGTTGCCACACCCTAACTCGGCGACTTAACCACAGGTTTGTTTAATTAGGCACTTAAGTCTTATGTAAATGTTGGGGTAAACTAGTCTTAGGTTCCACATACTTAATATTCTAATCTACGTTCCATTTCTACCCTTCTATACATCATACTAAAAACCACACAAATGGATAGAAGTACTTACTTGGTGGACTGCGGGTCGGAGAATTAGGTGCCATGCCAGAAACCTGCTTATTTCAAAAATATTTTCATAAAACTCATTTGAGCTTGCTTTGAAAATGTTTTGGGCCTTAAACCTCTAGGCCGGGGGTTTGAAACTGGGCTCTGATACCAAACTGAAACACCCCAAACCCGGCCCACGAGCTTTGACCAGATTTGGTATGTTCCTCAAGAAAACCGTTTTCAAATTCTTTTGTTTCTTAGGGAAAACTTGTGTGATTTAAAAAAAAATTGTTTGGGTTGGGCTTTTATTGAAAACCAATTTATCTTACATTGAAATCCATTTATTTAAGGTGGTAAACATTTAGGGTTTATCTCAAAATAAATTTACTTGAATCCATAAATAATAATTTGTAAACATAATAAATGAGAGTAAAAGAATTTAAAGAAAACCAACTATGGCCTTATGGCCTTTTTACATCAAATAATTCCCCAAACATTAAGTTTAAGTACTTGATAAAAATAAAATCCACATTAATTAAATTCCTTGCTGTGCATGGCCATCCCTAAGCTTCTGCCGAGCCCGGTCCATTACTGTTCGTCACCTGAAAATAGTCCCACAACAGGGTGAGTCAAACAGACTCAATGTATACACGACACTAAATCATAATAGAATTAGGCATACAAGAGTTACACATTCAAAACATAGAATACAAATTATGATGCATTCCCAAACCCAAACCTAATTGTCCATCCGCTACACACCCCCCGTACACGCCGTCACACTGCAGTGGGACTACTAAGTTGACCCTCCTTCCGCTACACACCAAATTACGGTCTTAGGTCATCGCATTCGTGGTCTTAGGTCACCACGCTCAGACATCGTGGTCTTAGGTCACCACTTTCAGACATCGTGGTCTTAGGTCACCACTTTTCACTTCCCTTTCAAAATAAAACCCATATGCCCCATATAATAATAATATGCGTAAATATGCGAGTTCACATTCTTATTCTTATTCTCATGTTATAACTAACATATTTCGTAATCCTAGTAGGTGTAGGAAATGTACCTGAGTACTTAGTACCATAACATGATACCTTAGCCACTTTCATATTCTTAATGTCACATATTTTAATTAAACATGCCATAAAACGTATTATGAAGTAGTGGGGTACACACTGATTCGCTTAAAATTTCTTGAGAGATCGAAAAGCTTGATCTAATGCTTAGATCCTTAATCCCTACATTGATTTATCACTTATTACCTTAATAAAAAGCCATTCGGCCAAAATTCCAAATCCTAGTAGGATTAGCAATCTTTCCTTGTTGCCGATTGGAACACCAACAAATCCCGAAACTGTTCCTTGTTTCCCTAGGAATGTCGAAATCCCTAAAACCTTACGTTAGACTTAATCTTAATCATCGAAACATAAATCAAGGCCTTTGGCCAAATATTCACATGCTTACCTTAATCTTAAAAATCCCGAATACTCCTCATTTTAGTCGACTACTCTGATAATCCCGAAAGATCCTTCCATATTCAGCAACCATAATATGTATGGGGTTAGATTATCTCTCGGCTAATCTAAAAGAAAAGAATGGAAATCAAACTTGTTCTTAACTTTGAAGAAATCAACAGCACATATGCTTGAAGCCCTTCCAAGATTCGGCTTTTGAATGGATTGGTAAGAAGAAATAGGAAGAAAAGAAAACTTGAGAATTTTGACAATGGTGGACAATAGATTCGGCTTGACAAAAGAAAAAGAGAAGAGAAGAGAAGAGAGCACTAAATTCGGCGAGAGAGAGAGGAGGGAAGAAAATTGATGAGTAGTCCTATTTTCTTCCTTTTATAGCCGAAACTACTACTCAAAATCCCTTACTTGGCCACCACTCTTCTTAATTTGATAACTTTATCTCCTTAATAATAATAATAATCCTTCTATTATCTCTTCTTTTATCCATTAAAAATAAAAGGAATTAATCCACAATTATCTCTGGAAAATAATTTAAAATAAATCTACTATTTATCCTCTTATTAGCCGAAATTTAATGAGAATAAAACTCTTCCTTTCTAGAAAGCTTGTGCCGTCCACCTCTGGCTTCTGGAAGCAAAAATAAAACTTCTTTTATTTGCTTCCCATGTGACTCGAACTTAGGCCCAACACCCTGCATGTGGCGCCATTTCCATAGGCCCTAAGTGCCATCTTCAGGCCACTTTTCCAAGCCTGTTTGCGTGTCAAATTTCACATATTTTTCCCCTTAAGGCCACCTTGCCTTAATTTCCTCTTTTAAACTTTAAAACTCGACATTTCTAAGTCATTTCTAAGTTTCCAAAAATTTTCGTTTGCCACTTTAAACTTAACATTTCCTTACATTTCCAAGTTTCCAGAAATGTTCACTTTCCTCTTTTGAATCATTTCTAAATCACTTCCTTACATTTCCAAGTTTCCAAAAATGTTCACTTTCCTCTTTTAAACCTAACATTTCCATACATTTCCAGGTTTCCAAAAATGTTCATAACACATAAGGCATGTCATTTCGTACAATTAAACCGAAAATGCATAAGCCCTTTTCAGGATGTTACAGTTCTACCCTCCTTAAAAATAATTTCGTCCTCGAAATTACTTATTAACAAACAATCATACATCTTAACTCACCGCACTACGCTTATACTATGCACTCTGATCTTAATAGAACCATCATACTTCCTAGGCACAATCTCTAAGTTCAAGTCCCTAGAACTCATTTCTAACGCCGTGATTTAATCTGATTAAAGAGTTTTATGCATTAGAAATTTTGTTCCACTGTTTATCCGCAAACAAATTTTATGCAAAGAGATGTTTAAAAGTGGTTCTTTCGATCAAACAAAGTTCTCAGCTCAAGTTCACTATTCAAAAAGTCACGTTCACATTCATCAACCGAGACATATTTATTCAGTGGTATCTACCACCCACATTCACTATTCGAACACTCTTTGCCTTATTCCTATCCCAGGGGTATTTTCGTAATTTGTCCAACAGGGGTATTTTCGTAATTTTTCAAAATATGGTTCCTTGGTGATTTTGTCAATAAGGGTATTTTGGTAATTTTGCGTTCTCGGGGTATTTTTTGAAATTTTGAAATCCAGGGGTATTTCGGTAATTTTGAAACTCAAGGGTATTTTGGTAATGAACCAGGGTAAATTTGTAAAGCTTAATAATTCCGGGTATTTCAAAATTTGCAAAACTTGGGGGTTCTTTTTGAGAATTTGTTTTCCAAAACGGTGTTATTGCAAAAAAAAAAATTTGGGAATCAGTGTCATTTTGGTAATTTTGTAAGTTAGGGGCAATTTCGTAATTTTCCAAAATCAAGGTATTTTTGATAATTTGCAAATTAGGGTTTTTCAACATTTTATAAAGTAATGAAATCTTGATAAGAACTGTGGGTATTTTGGGAATTTCATAAACCAAGGGCATTTTTTGTAATGTTACCACTAGGGGTATTTTTTGTAATTTTTTTATAAATCAGAAATTTTTCGGAAAATTTTGTAAAAATAGTTTGCACAAATTAAAAAGGTAATTTTAAGAGTTTTAAAACTAGGGTTTTTATAAAAATACGGCTAGTTCCCTTTTGGGTTTTAGTTATTGCGTTTAGCTTGTGACTGAGTCCTCTTGGTTAGGGTGAACCGTAGCTACGTACCAGTTAGGATTCCTGCGAAGAGGAGGTGAGTCACTAGGATTGTTTAAGTACCAGGCTCTTCCGGATCCATTCCTAGACATGCGCACCATGGTTGCCACACCCTAACTCGGCGACTTAACCACAGGTTTGTTTAATTAGGCACTTAAGTCTTATGTAAATGTTGGGGTAAACTAGTCCTAGGGTTCACATACTTAATATTCTAATCTACGTTCCATTTCTACCCTTCTATACATCATACTATAAACCACACAAATGGATAGAAGTACTTACCTGGTGGACTGCGGGTCGGAGACTTAGGTGCCATGCCAGAAACCTGCTTATTTCAAAAATATTTTCATAAAACTCATTTGGGCTCGCTTTGAAAACGTTTTGGGCCTTAAACCCCTAGGCTGGGGGTTTGAAACTGGACTCTGATACCAAACTGAAACACCCCAAACCCAGCCCATGAGCTTTGATCAGATTTGGTATCTTCCTCAAGAAAACCGGTTTCAAATTCTTTTGTTTCTTAGGGAAAACTTGTGTGATTTAAAAAAAATTGTTTGGGGTGGGCTTTTATTGAAAACCTTGTGAATTAAAAAAAAAAAAACTTGTGTGATTTAAAAAAAATGTTCACTTTCCTCTTTTGAATCATTTCTAAATCACTTCCTTACATTTCCATGTTTCCAAAAATGTTCACTTTCCTCTTTTAAACCTAACATTTCCATACATTTCCAGGTTTCCAAAAATGTTCATAACACATAAGACATGTCATTTCGTACAATTAAACCGAAAATGCATAGGCCCTTTTCAGGATGTTACACGTGTGATCAATTCGCTTAATTATGCTAGATCTACTCTTAGGCAGGAACTTTTTCTCCTCCACCTAAGAACATCATACTTGAATTAATATCTTGAAAATATCAAGACAAGAATTAAGAACACATAATTAAGAACAAGTAAAATATTTATCATATAGTTCAGCAAACGATAACAAGATTCATCTTAGGTTTCATCCCCCTCAGGTATCTGAGGGTTTAGTTCATAATAATAAAAGAAAACCTCTCAGAAGAAAAGACAAAACAAAACATAAGAAATCCCTAAAACCCCCTGAAGGAATTGAAAGAGAGATCCTCCATCTTGAGTATGATTTTGGCTTCTTGAGATGAATCAACTGGCTATCTTCGAGTAAATCCCCACAAATCTGCCCTCTTTGGCCTAGCTGGACGCCCCCTGACTAAAGCCTTGGGTTCCCCCCTGTTAGGTTATACTTAGGGTGTTTATATAGGCTTCTAAATGTGTTTCTTCACCTCTAAGTATCTTAATCCAAGTGAAATTTCTCTTTGTAACAACAGGGACACGCCCATGGCCCATGCCTGTGTGAATTGTGGCCAGGTCGTGTTCGAGACTGTTAAGTGAGGCACGGCCATGTGGTCTTGGTCCCAGGGCGTGTTGATTTCATGATATGGCCCATTTACTCCATTTTGGGCCCGTTTCTCGTTCTTTTCATCCTCCGGTGCTTTTCTAAGTATAAAACATGAAAACAAAGGATTAAGAGCACCAATTTACACAATTAAAGGCTTAAATCATCCAAAAGCATGCTAAATGTGGGCTTAAAATATGTTACTATTACGGTTTATCAAATACCCCCACACTTAAGCTTTTGCTTGTCCTCAAGCAAAATTCTCAACCTACAATTAAAACGAACTTCCTCGATTCATAATATTCATCAACAATGTTTCATCGTAATTCAAAGATAATTCATACATGGATAATTCAACTCAAAGAGTCGTAAAGATTCAAACATTCAAAGTCATACATTTATAGCCCGAAAACGTTAGGTGTTTCCCCTTACCTAATTAATTACCTCTGATTCAAAATCGATAAGAGTTGACCTCCTTACTAAAGATTCGCTCAAATCACTCAAAGTGTTTAAGGTTCAAAATTAAGCACTCAGAAGTCGAACATGAAGAGTTAATCCCATAGGCTTGCATGAAAATCAATTCTCCACCACTATAATATGAGATGATACACAAATCAAAAGGTTTTTAACAGGGTTGTAACGGGGCTTGGGTTAAAGGTGTGGATAAAGGCTGAATTAGAGCGTTAGAATCGAGATTGACCTGAAAAATTTCCTAACTAAAGATATTGAACTGATAATAATTACATAAATTGAAAACTTGTACTACTAATAATAATACTCTGATATGAGCTTCTTCTTCGATAATTAGAAATAATGTATAAGCTCACCTAGTGAATATTCTTCGTTTTTTTTAAGAACAAGTCAAATATTTAGGATAGATTTAATAATTGAAATAGATAAAATAGTTAGGTAGCTGGTCAAATCAAATCTCGACATAAGGGTAGTCAAAAGGAATGGTGATAACAAATACAAAGGGTTTTGGGTAAATATTAGTAGGTGAGTCAATAAAAAAGGGTTGTTATGATTAAAAGGGTTCACTAGGGGTTAATTATGAAGGTAGGCTTTTAGTGGAGTGAGTGGGTTAAAACCTAGGTGCCTTTATCATCTCTGTATATCAAATCAAAGGTGTGGTCTCGACATGTATAAACAATGCAAGTTCTAGAATAACAAATCAATGTTGACACACTCATAATTAATAAAGTAAGCACTAAAGAATGTATGCTCTAAAAGGCTCAAAATCTCACAAAAATTATGGGTATTTGATATCAACCTCGTAAATTTCAAACTTCAAGGTAACATTTAGATTCAGGTAGATAACCTAGCAAAAAATTTTAATTTTTTGATAAATAGACTTATCATGCTTGATTCTCTAGTATCTTTAAAATTTAATCATCAATGCACAATTAACTATGACTTAATCCGAAACATATCAACAAACATCATAAATCAAAGGAAATTTTATTCTAATCATAATATGAGAAAATTACTTAAAGACAAGATATCATTCATTTTTTAATTCAGGGATTTGAGAATAATGAAGAAAGTTAGGCACTTTCTCAAAATAAATATCCACGCCCCACACTTAAGATGTACATTGCCCTTAATGTACAAAGATGTATATGAAATTTAAAAGAAAGGGAGAAGTGAAACTTCCTGAATTTGGATAGTTTCCTTGAGTTGGGAGTCCCGAGGTGTGGTGGCTGCTACCGAGCTCTGCATTAGATGAAGAAATTGGGAAGCTCATAGAGAATTAGCCAGGAAATAATAATAATTCAAAATATACTAAATATATATTTAAAGACAAGAAAGATAAAGAGAAAGAAAGTAGAAAGTAAAATAGAATTAAAATAAAAGATGAATGGATCAAAGAGTCCTTATTGTTAGATGGTTCGTGAGGTGGGTGTTGTAACACCCCTAACCTGAAACCGTCACCGGAATAGGATCAAGAGGCATTACTGGACAATAAGATTAATTACAACCCAATTATGACATATAGTCAATCATCATCATAATACATCAAACATAAACAATTAGTCCCTTATTAAGGTGTATAAGACCTTAAACACATGCTAGAGAGGGGTCAAGACTAAACCGAAGTACATACAAAAACTTCTCAGAAATTTAAAACTTTTATAGGTTTCAGGGGATACACGCCCGTGGGGGTAGGCCGTGTGCCTCCCACAGCTGCTAGACACACCCATGTGTCCTACCCGTGGTCGAAACTGACCTTTGCTCCACGGCCACCAAGCACGCCTGTGTACTTTGGCCGTGGTCAATCCTGTCAAAAACCACACGGCTACCAGGCACGTCCATGTGCCATGGCCGTGTGCTCTTAGGCCATATACTGACTTACGCCCACGGTCACTAGGCACGCCCGTGTGCCACAACTGTGTGGCAAAAATAGGCCATTTGCAAGGCCAAAATGCCACCCACATGGGTCAATCACTACAAGCACACTTAAGCATGTTTATACACACATTTTGGCAACCATTTCCTATCATATGATTAATCTATCAACTCATACAAATTCACTTTCAAACATATCAACTTATAAGCTAACATATATGATAAGCCGTAAAAGTAAAATATTTCAATCCCACATTTAGCTTACTTTTGGATGATTTATCCCTTGATTTGTATAAAAAGGTGCTCTTATCCTCTCTTTTCATGTCTTATACCCAGGAAAGCACTCGAGGATGAAAAGAACATAAAACAGGCCTAAAACGTAACAAATTGGGCCAAGGAGAAAATCGACACAGCCTAAACTAAAGCCCACACAGTCGTGTCTTGCCAATCATCTAGAACATGGCCTGAACCCCGATTTACACGGCAGTGCCTCAGTTAAAAGTCCGAACATGGCCCAAAGACTCTTCACACAGGCGTGTGACATGGCCGTGTCCCTGTCGTGGCAAAGAGCAATTTCATTCGGATTTGGATACTTTGAGGCAAAGAAACCCATTCCAAGAGCCTATATAAACCTCCTAAAGGTCAGCTGAAAGGGGGGCGGTGAGCTAGGCCAAGGAGCCAAGCCGAAAAGGTCAAAGTTGTGGGAATAACTCGAAGATAGCCAGTTGATCCATCTCAAGAAGCTAAAATTTTACTCAACACGACGGATCTCTCCTTCAATTCCTTCAGGGAGTTTTAGAGATTTCTTATGTTTTCTTTTATCTTTTCTCTTGAGATGTTTTCTTTCTTTGTTATAAACTAAACCCTCGGATACCTGAAGGGGATGAAACCTATTATGGATCTTGTTATTGATTATTGAATTATATGATAAATACTTAGTTTGTTCTTAATTATGTGAGCTTAATCTAAATTTGATGTGCTTAGGTGGAGGAGGAATAGAC
Source organism: Gossypium bickii (assembly GCA_025503065.1). Taxonomy (NCBI): domain Eukaryota; kingdom Viridiplantae; phylum Streptophyta; class Magnoliopsida; order Malvales; family Malvaceae; genus Gossypium; species Gossypium bickii. The sequence continues at coordinate 20,797,847 of CP106717.1, forward strand.
CTTGCCTAAGAGTAGATCTAGCATAATTAAGTGTAGTTGATCGCACGCCTAGAGATAGGGTGACGAGATTTTTCTGGATTAAGGTGAAACCTAATATGGGAGTCCATAGATCGATTTACTGCTATTCTAGAGCATTATTATAAGAGAACGAAAGTTCCACTAATTAACCTAGGGTTAGACGTTATTCGCCTCGAGAGAGGGTTTAATATATGTTAGGGAGTCTTACGGATCAAACTAAGTGAATAAATCATATGGTTCAGTGTTAAATAACAAGTGAATTCTAGGTGGATTCTTCCTGAGGGTATCGTCTTAATCAACTGAGTTTTCCTAAAGTTATTTATCCAATTCGTTCTTTTTGTCTTTGTGTATTTAGCTTAGTAGTTAATTAAGATTAGATTAAAGCAACTTCACATATTTTAGGCTAAATAATAAAAAGAAAGTTAGTATTAGTACTTTTAGTTCCTTTGGGTTCGACAATCCGGTCTTGCCTAAGCTATACTACTGTTCGATAGGTACACTTGCCTTTAATCGTTGACAGAGTTAGTTTCCAGGTTCGATTATTCTCTTTTATAAATTTTAAAACTTGACAAAGCAACGATCAAGTTTTTGGCGTCGTTGCCTTGGAACTAAAATATTAAGAAAGCTCTATTTTTATTGCTTTAGCCATTATTTTTTTTTATTTTTGTTTTGTTGTTAATTTTGCTAAATTTTCTTTCTTTCTTTTCCAAGTAGGCACCTCTAGTTTGACTAGAAGGAACCCGAGAGGACCTTTAGTATACGACCGTAATATTGAAGCGACCGCTCGTAGGAATCACCGAGAAATCAGGCGAGCCCTAAACTACACAGAAAGAGAGGAAGAAGATAAATCCAATCCTACTGATGGGATGGACGAGAATAACCCACAACCACACGATGTGGGAGAAAACAACGCTCCACGTACTATGTTTGATTATGCTAAACCACATTTAACAGGAGCAGAATCGAGTATTGTTAGGCCTGCTATAGCTGCTAATAATTTTGAATTAAAGCCTAACACAATACAAATGATTCAACAATTTGTTCAATTTGATGGTTTGCAGGACGAAGACCCAAATACTCATATAGCTAATTTCTTAGAGTTCTGTGATACCTTCAAAGTAAATGGTGTTTCTGATGATGCCATACGTCTTCAGTTATTTCCCTTTTCCTTAAGGAATAAAGCCAAACAGTGGTTAAACTTGTTACCACTAGGGTCAATCACTACATGGGAACAAATGACCGAAACTTTTTTATTAAAATATTTTCCACAGGCCAAAACGGCCAAATTACGGAATGATATCTCTTCTTTTATGTAGATGGATTTAGAGACATTATACGACGCATGGAAGAGATACAAGGATCTCTTGAGAAGGTGTCCACAACATGGTTTACCCTTATGGCTTCAAGTACAAACCTTTTATAATGGTGCAAACCCCTCAATGAGGCAACTAATCAATTCAGCCGCCGGTGGAACCCTGAATAATAAAACTCCTGAAGCAGCGTACGAGTTCATTGAAGAGATGTCACTGAATAACTATCAGTGGCAAGTTACAGGGATGAAACTGACAAAATTAGCCGAAGTTTTAAACCTCGATACAGTAACCATGCTATCAACATAGATGGAATTGATAAATAAAAAGATTGATAGTTTGTGTTCTTCACAGGTACATCCAGTCATGCAGTGCGACGCAAGTGGAACTGTGGCAAATTCTGAGTACCCACCCTACCAACCGAGGGCAGAAAGCGAGCAGATGAACTATATAGGTAATAATTTCAAATCCAATAATAATCCTTATAGTAACTCTTACAATCCAGGTTGGAGGAACCACCCAAATTTTTCATGGGGAGGTCAAGGAAATCAAAGACAACAGCCTCTTCAGAATTTCCAAAATCAGCCTTATCCACAAGAGAAGAAGCCGAACCTCGAAGAGATGTTGGCAAAATTCATGGCAGCCACCGACACTAGTCTCCAAAAACTGAGACAACACTTAATGACCAACAAGCATCAATCAAAGCAATCGAGAATCGAGTTGGGGAAATCACTAAGTCAGTCGGACAACTTGCAAAACTGATGTCCGAACGACCACAAGGACATCTACCAAGCAACACTGAGATTAATCCAAAGGAGCAAATTCAAGCCATAAGAGCTCAGGAAAAAGAAGAGGTAGACGAACCCATCTCACAACAAGAACCCGAGGTAAAAGAAGGTAAAGTTGAGGTAACGCAAGAAAAGCCGAAACTAGTAATCAAAGAATACAAACCTCGTGTTCCCTGCCCTGAAGCGTTAAAAAGAGACGATACAGAGGAATGGTTCGGTAAGTTTCTTAAACTTTTAAAGAAATTACACATTAACTTACCGTTACTCGAAGCTCTTTTGCAGATGCCAGACTCTAGAAAATTTTTAAAGGAGCTATTAACAAAAAACGAAGGATAGACGAGGAACTACATGTGGAACTCAATGCAAAGTGCTCAGCAATTCTACAAAATAGGCTACCACGGAAGCAAAAAGATCCAGAGAGTTTTACAATCCCATGTTTAATTGGTAGTTTAACTGTTGATAATGCATTAGCTGATTTAGGGGCAAGTATAAATGTCATGCCTTATGCATTGTTTAAATGACTAGGTCTAGGAAAGCCCAAACAAACTTGGATGAGTATTCAATTAGCTGATAAAACCGTTAGAATTCCTAGGGGCATTATCGAAGATGTTCTTGTGAAAATCGATAAATTCATCTTCCCAGTAGATTTTATTGTCTTAGGCATGGATGAGGATAACTCAATTCCCTTAATTTTAGGAAAACCCTTTCTAGCAACTACCAAGACTAAAATTGATGTTGCCACAGGAAACTTATACTTTGTGTAGGGGATGAATTAATTAGTATTCAAGCCCTAGACTCGGCCAAAACATCAAGTAACAAAGGTGAGAAAGAAAATTCTGTTGATAACCACTTGATTACACCTCCTTTTTAGGAAACACCACAGCGTGAGCCTGATCCCATACCATATACCAACAAAGAAATAACTCATGAGGAACAAAGGATACATACTAAAGAATTAGACGAGTGGAAAACACACTTCAAGGAAAAACTAGGGATACACGAGGAAGAACTAGCACTACACAAAGTAAAACCAGAAGAACCACCAGAAGAACTTGTAAGAACCTCAAATCACTTCAAAATAGGAGACCAGGTACTATTAGAAAAAGCAGATCCTCACATCATCAAAACAGACCTAAAAGTAAAGGGAGAAATTCCTCTTGAGGTACGCAATATCTTCCCACACGAAACAGTCGAGGTAAGTAATCCAACATTCGAAAAACTTAAGGTAAACGCTTCTCGACTTAAACTTTATCAAGAACATAAAACTATAAGCACGAGTGAAGATATTCAATCCTTTAAACCTCCCTGATTTTTTTTCAAATACAAGGAAAAGTCTAGCTTAAGACTATAAACAAGCGCTTCTCGGGAGGCAACCCGAGCACTAACCCTACTTCTTTTCTCATTTGCTTTTTCATTTTATTTTCTTTTAAACTAACCAAAAGTATAGAATTCTAGGTTACACGGTCTTACACACGCCATGTCCGTGACCGTGTGGACCACCAAGATCCACGTACTGACTTATCAGAGGCCGTACGAATCAAATCCCAACCAATTTTGACGTCACGGATCCAACCACTGCCCCACCAGCACTGACAAATTGACACGGCCGTACCCCATGATTGTGTGAAGCTACTGACTTGCCAACCACGGGCGAACCACCCCCGTGCCTCCCAACTGTGCCAACATACTGACTTCTTAGACACGGGTGTGGCTGGCTAAAAAATGGGCATGGTGAAATAACACGCACAGACACACGGTCGTGCGAGGCGGCCGTGTGAATTGACACGCCCTTGGACCACGGGCGTGGGAACGTACCAGATTGAGGCCTCTATTTAATCACCAACGCCCCTCCTTTCCATTCTTCTACTCTCCACCTCTTTTGTTATTTCTTCTTCTCAGACTTACCCCTTCATAACAAATCTCTAAAACCCTTGAGCCACACCAAATCCAAGTCGAAGAAGCAAAATAAGCTAAGCATAGTCCCCTCAAGGGAGACCCCAATACATAAGTTCATGCCAGCCGCTTCATCCAAACAAAAAGCCAAAGGTCTTTGAGACCATATAGTTTCTAATTTTCTCTTCTCTTTTGCTTCAATTTCCTTCCATTTGAATTTTTTTGCTTAAATTAGATTAATTTATTTTAGTTTCTTGGTTTTAGGTTCTAAAAGCTGCTTGAGAATCACGCTACTTCCGCCACCGCCAGCAACACGACCACCACGATACCTTCAGCCTTAAAAATTACAACCAACAATAATGACACTACGGTCTATTTATCTTTGGTTTTAATTCTAGCTTTATTTTTGTTTTTCTTCACTTTAGCTTGCTTTTCTTTTCATATATATTTGGTTTATTTTAAATTTGTCTTAATAACCCCTGGCTAATTCTCTACGAGCTCCCAATTTCTTCATCTAAACGCAGAGTTTGGTAGTAGTCACCACATCTCGGGACTCCCAACTCAAGGAATACATCCAAAATTCAGGAAGTCTCATTTCTTCCCTTCTCTTTTGATTTATCCCTTAACTGTCATATCTATCCTTGTACATTGAGGGCAATGTACATCTTAAGTGTGGGGGGTAAAAGTGTCTAACATTCTGCATTATTCTCAAATCCATGAGGATAAAAATGCCTAACTTTTTTTCATTATTCTCAAATCCCTGAATTTAATCTTGTTCCAAAGTAATTTCCTCATATTACTAATTAGGATGAAATTTCTGATTTTTATTGACGTGTTTTAGAGTAAGTCATTGATAATTGTGCATTGATGATTAAATTTGAAGAATACTAGAGAATCAAGCATGATAGGTCTATTTTTCAAAATTAAAATTTTTAGGTTGTTAACCTGAATTTGAATGTTATCTTGAAGTTTGAAATTTACAAGGTTGATGTCAAAAACACCCATAAATTTTTGTGAGATTTTGAGCCTTATAGAGCATATATTCTTTTCCATGCTCACTTTATTGATTATGAGTGTGTCAACTATGAACTATTGTTCTAGAACTTGCCTTGATTATACATGTCAAGACCACAGTTATGATTTGATATACCGAGATGATAAAGGCATTTAGGTTTTAACCCACTTACTCCACTAAAAAGCCTACCTTCATAATTAACCCCTAGTGAACCCCGTTGAGCCTAACAACCCTTTTAATTGACTTCCCCGCCAATATTAACCCAAAACACCTTTTTTTTGTTATCACCATTCCTTTTGACTACCCTTATGTCGAGAATTGATTTGATCTGTTGCCTAGCTATGATTTTTATTTTAAAAAATTCATTCATTATTGTAATACTTAGTTTGTTCTTAAAAAAATCGAAGTATATTTAGTATTAGTGTTATGAAAAGCTAGCTTATCCAGTTAAATCAATTCATCAAAAGAAAAAGAAGAAGAAGAAGCTCGTAATATTAGGATTATTACTTTTCAGTTGATGTAATTATTGTTTCAGTAATTTCTAGATTGGCCACTTGTCAATTCAATCTCGATTCTAACTTTCTAATTAAGTCTTTATCCACACCTTTAACCCTAGCCCCGTTACAACCCTGTTAAAGACCTTTTGATCTGTTTATCATCTCATTTTACAGTGGTGGAGATTTGATTTTCAGGCAAGCTTATGGGATTAACTTTTCAGATTTGACTTATGAGTGATCTTTTAACTTTTAACCTTAAACATTTTTTGAGTGATTTGAGTGAATCTTTTGTGAGGATGTCAATCCTTGTAGGTTTTGAATTAAAGATAATTATTAAGATAAAGGGAGACACCTATGTTTTTGTGATACAAATACATGACTTATCTTGTTTGAATCTTTAGGACTATTTGAGTTGAATTATCCGTGTATAAATTATCTATGAATTATGATGAGACATTGTTGATAGGAATTATAGATCATGGAAAGTTCATTTTAATTGTAAGTTGAAAATTTTGCTTGAGGACAAGCAAAAGCTTAAGTGTGGGGGTATTTGATAAACCATAAAAGTAACATATTTCAATCCCACATTTAGCTTACTTTTGGATGATTTATCCCTTGATTTATATAAAACGGTGCTCTTAATCCTCTCCTTTCATGTCTTATACTCAGGAAAGCACCCGAGGATGAAAAGAACATAAAACGGGCCCAAAACGGAGCAAATTGGGCCAAGGAGGAAATTGACACGACCTGAACTAAAGCCCACACGGTTGTGCCTTGCTGATCATCTAGAACACGGCCTGAACCCTGATTTACACAGCCGTGCCTCAGTTAAAAGTCCGAACGTGGCCCAAAGACTCGTCACATGGGCGTGTGACATGGCCGTGTCCCTGTCATGGCAAAGAGCAATTTCATTCGGATTTGGATACTTTGGGGTAAAGAAACCCATTCCAAGAGCCTATATAAACCCCCTAAGGGTCAACTGAAAAGGGAGCGGTGAGCTAAGCCAAGGAGCCAAGCCGAAAAGATCAAAGTTGTGGGAATAACTCGAAGATAGCCAGTTGATCCATCTCAAGAAGCCAGAATTCTACTCAAGACGGCAGATCTCTCCTTCAATTCCTTCAGGGAGTTTTAGGGATTTCTTATGTTTTGTTTTATCTTTTCTCTTGAGATGTTTTCTTTCTTTGTTATGAACTAAACCCTTCGAATACCTGAAGGGGATAAAACCTATGATGGATCTTGTTATTGATTATTGAATTATATGATAAATACTTAGTTTGTTCTTAATTATGTGAGCTTAATCTAAATTTGATGTGCTTAGGTGGAGGAGGAATAGACCCTGCCTAAGAGTAGATCTAGCATAATTAAGCGGAGTTGATCGCACGCCTAAAGATAGGGTGACAAGATTTTGCCGGATTAGGGTGAAACCTAGTATGGGAGTCCATAGATCGATTTACTGCTATTCTTGGGGGTTATTATAAGAGAACGAGAGTTCCACTAATTAACCTAGGATTAGACGTTATTCGCCTTGAGAGAGGGTTTAATACACGTTAGGGAGTCTTACGGATCAAACTAAGTGAATAAATCATATGGCTCAGTGTTAAATAACAAGTGAAGTCTAGGTGGATTCTTCCTGAGGGTATCATCTTAATCAACTGAGTTTTCCTAAAGTTATTTCTCCAATTCGTTCTTTTTGTCTTTGTGTCTTTAGCTTAGTAGTTAATTAAGATTAGATTAAAGCAACTTCACATATTTTAGGCTAAATAATAAAAAGAAAGTTAGTATTAGTACTTTTAGTTCCTTTGGGTTCGACAATCCGGTCTTGCCTAAGCTATACTACTGTTCGATAGGTACACTTGCCTTTAATTGTTGTCAGAGTTAGTTTCCAGGTTTGATCATTCTCTTTTATAAATCTTAAAACTCGACAAAACGATCAATATACAACTTGAACACATTCAATACTAAACATTAATCCTTCTCAATTTCACTAAATCATACTAGCATTTTACCAACACAAAGTTACCATTGATAAATCATTCACTTCAACCATAGACCATACCAAAATGTGCCTCATATCACTATGCCATTCATGCTTGAAACAACCATATATTTAGCCACAGCACATGGCTAATTACACACCTCAAATATGTACCAAATAACTAGCCTATACATGCCATATTTCAACTATATACATCTTTCCAAAAGTACCCAAAATAGATTGCCGATAGTGTGATTGAGATGCTGACGATTCCGTGATCCGAGCTAGCTTTGCTGACATTGCAAAACAGAAAAACAAATCACACAGTAAGCTTTATAAAGCTTAGTAAGTTCGTAACATAAAACATTAAACTAAACCAACCATCATATAGGTCAATTCTCCCTTATACATACCAAATCATCCATAGCTAAAATTATTCATTCATCCATTCATAGCTTTATCTATAAACTCATCAACCACAAAGGTTTAATACATACTTAGCTAACACATAGTTATTCAATTTCCAAGCTACTCAATGCTTGATAGTACAAGTCGATCATCCTCTGATATTCTTTTGATTTAATCGCACACTCAGTGCCATATACATGGTCGATACATATTAGTCATCACACACTTAGTGCCTAATCTTTCAATCGACTTATCTCGGTATCGCACACACAGTGCCAAATCTATAAGCCGAAGCTTTCATAACATCGCACACACAGTGCTATTCATTTCTATTTCGATTGCAATTTCGCACACTTAGTGCCATCTAATTAAATCTTACACCTAGCATCTTAACTCTCATAATCATATACATATTTATTCCATAATACTAAAACATATCTTAATAACATGTATTATATCTGAACTTACCTCGGATGTCAAAATACCGAAACGGTCGATTAATCGAGCACTTTCTCTTTGCCTCAATCTCGATCTGAACCTCTTCTCTCTTGATCTATACACATTCAAATTCAATCTATTCAATCACCAACTCATTCAATTTTGTCCGCACACACACATTTAGGGCATTTTACAAAATAGCCCTCACATTTCCACATTCGACACTTTAGTCCCTATTTCACAAAATCATCAAATTTACATAATTTCTCTTGGTTCAAACTAGCCGAATTCTCACCATGCTCATACAAACCCACACATTTCATTTATTTCACATTCTAGTCCTTCAAAATGCTACTTTCACAATTTAGCCCTAATTAGCTAAATTCATCAAAAATTCAAGAACAACACATGTTCATTAAACACATATCTTTCATTTAACACCAACACTCATCACAAAGCTCACCATTTCATCAATGGCATATTTCATAAACATCATCAATTTACAAAATTTGAGCATGGGTTTTGTAAATCACAAAGCAATGGTTACAAAACGTAAAAATTATCAAAAACCGAGCTCAAACATACCTTGAATCAAGCTTAACCCTAGCCAAAATTTTCAAAGCTTTTCTTCCTTCTTTTCTTTTGTGTTTTTTTTTCGGTTAACAAAGATGAATATTTTAAGCTTTTGTTTGTATAAAAATTATATTATTAATCCATTTACAAAAATAGCCTTCCATGACACATATAAAATAAATTATCATCATGATTATCATGTCATTTAACCCTCCATTATCTTAAAAATGGGTTATTAACAACATATGGCCTCCTCTTTAAGAAGCCAACAAAAAATAAGTATATAACAATCAGCACACAACATTTTTACACTTTATGCAATTAAGTCCTTTCTCACAATTTGACACACAGTCAATAAAATTATCACACATAAATTTAACATAGGCTAAATCATATACTATTCACACAGAAAATATTATTAAAATATTCTTACGACTCGGATTTATGGTCTCGAAACCACTGTTTTGACTAGGGTCTAAACCGGGCTGTTACAGGTGTGACTTCTAAGGCTGTATTGGGGTGGCAGTGGCCAAAGTGGCGTGATTCCCAAGTAGCCTGAAGCACCTAAAATAAAGAAACTAAGATAAAATAAACTAATTTAAGCATAAGAGAGTCAAAGAGAAGGAAAATAAAGAAAACAAGAAAAGAAAGATAACGACTAAATGGCCTCAAAGACTCTTGGCTTGTCGAGAGAATGAAGCGGCTGGCATGAACTTGTGTAGATCGGTCTCCCATGGAGAGACTGCACCAGGATCCTTCCGCTTCTTTGACATAGATGTGGTGTAGCTCAAGTGTTAGATGAAGGATTTAAAGAGGAAGAGTATGGAATGGGAGTGGTCTGAAGGGTGGGGTGATAGACAAGAGATGGGGCTAGGTGAGAAGAAGAAGGGGTGGGGGTGGGTTAAATAGAATTTTGGGGCTTGGTACTTTCCCACGCTCGTGTACCGTGGGCGTGGTAAGTCACACGGCCGTATCGCACGGCCGTGTTGTGCGTTGTTCGTTTCTCCCACGTGCATGTTCAGGTTGCCACGCCCGTGTCTGATCTAATAGTGTCGGCCACGGCCGCATCGGACGGCCGTGGCATGATAGTTGGAGTCCGTGACTCGAAGATATGATTCGTTCTGACTCGTACTGTCTCTGACATGTCAGTACGGAGCTTCGATGTATCCACACGGCTACGGCCACGACCGTGTGGCATAAAAATCTACACTTTTGGTTAGCTCATAATTAAGTGCTAAAGAGGAAGAATAAAAGTAGAGAAAGTACAAATAAAAATGTAAAAATAAATGGGGTTAGTGCTCGGGTTGCCTCCCGAAAAGCACTTGTTTATAATCTTAAGCTAGACTTACCTCTCATTCGCATGATCATGGTGGTTTGAGGAGTTGGAGGTCCTTCCTTATGCTATCAGTCCTATTATCGGTACATAGTTTAAGTCGAGTAGCGTTTACTTTAAAAGTGCCAAATATAGGATTACTTACCTCGACAGTTCCGTATAGAAAAACATTGATTACCTTAAAAGGGATTTCTTTGTTTGTGGTAGGGTCAGGAAGAGATATTCGAGGGTCTGCTTTATCTAGTAATACCTGATCTCCGATTTTGAACTTGTCTGTCTCGTAGAATGGCTTGGGTTCTGCTTCGTGTATCCCTAATTTCTCTTTGAGATGCGTCTTCCACTCTTCTAGTTCATCGATCTGAAGCCCTTGTTCCTCATGAGTTATTTCTTTGTTGGCACAGGGTCTAGGATCGGGTTCACTTGTGTTCTTTTCTAGTGCTTTCTAAAAAGAAAGGTTAACCGAATGGTTATCAATAGAATTTACTTTCTCACCTTGCTTATTCGATTTCATAGCTAAATCAAGAGCTTGAAGGGTGACTGTCTCCTCACCTACATAGAGTATGAGTTCACCTGGATCGACATCAATTTTAGTCCTGGCAGTTACTAAAAATGGTCTTCCTAGAATTAAGGGGATACTATTGTCCTCATCCATGTCTAAAATGACAAAGTCTACTGGGAATACGAATTTATCAATTTTCACGAGTACATCTTCGATTATACCCCTAGGAATTCTAATAGTTTTATCAGCTAATTGAATACTCATCCTAGTTTGTTTGGGTTTTCTTAGACCTAGTTTTTTAAACTTTTTATAAGGCATGACATTTATGCTTGCCCCTAAATCAGCTAACGCATTATCAATAGATAAACTACCAATCAAGCATGGAATCATAAAACTCCCTGGATCTTTTAGTTTTCGTGGTAGTTTATTTTGCAAGACTACTGAGCACATTGCATTCAGTTCCACATATGATTCCTCGTCTATCTTCCACTTATTTGTCAATAGATCCTTTAAAAACTTCCTAGAATCTGGCATCTGCAAAAGAGCTTAATGAAACAATATGCTAATATGTATTTCTTTAAAAGTTTAAGAAACTTACCAAACTATTCCTCTATGTTGTCCCTCTTCATTGCTTCAGGATATGGTATGCGAGGTTAGTATTATTTGATTACCGGTTTTGGCTTTTTATTACTTACCTCAACCTTACCTTCTTCTACTGATTTCTCTTGCCAGAGATTGGGCTCGTCTATCTTGGGTTAGTCTCGGTGTTGCTTGGTAGGTTTCCCTGTGGTCTTTTAGAGATCTCCTTAGCTAGTTGTCTTAACTGATTCTCGATCCTTTGAATCAATGCTTGTTGATTTTTAAGTGTTGTTTCAGCATTCTGGAAACATGTTTCTACGACTGCTATGAATTTTGTCAGCATCTCCTCGAGGTTCGGCTTCTTTTCCTGTGGGTAGGGCTGTTGTTAGAAGTTTTGGGATGGTTGTTGCCTTTGATTTCCTTGACCACCCCATGAGAAATTGGGGTGGTTCTTCCAACCTGGATTATAAGTATTACTATAAGGGTTATTGTTATGTCAAAAATTGTTACCCATATAGTTCATTTGTTCGCTTTCTATGCTCTGTCCGTAGGGTGGGTACTCAGGATTTGCCATGCCTCCACTTGAGTCGCACTACATAACTGGGTGTAATTGCGAAGAACCGTATAAACCATCAAATTTTTTATGTAACACCTCTACCTGATTTGATAGTAAGGTTACTGCGTCGAGGTTGAAAACTCCGGCTGCTTTGGCTGGCATTGTCCTTGTAACTTGCCACTGATACTTATTCAACGACATCTCCTATATAAAATCGTAGGCTGCTTCAGAAGTTTTGTTGTTCAGGGTTCCACCGACTGCTAAATCAATTAATTCCCTTATTGAAGGGTTCACACCGTTGTAGAAAGTTTGGACTTGTAGCCACAAGGGTAATCCATGGTGTGGACACCTCCTCAACAAGTCTTTGTATCTCTCCCATGCATCGTAAAGTGTCTCTAAGTCCATCTGCACAAAAAAAGATATATCATTCCTTAACTTGGCTGTTTTGGTCGGCGGAAAATATTTTAATAAAAATTTTTCAGTCATTTTATCCCATGTAGTGATTGACCCTCGTGGAAGAGAATGCAACCACTGTTTGGCTTTATTTCTCAAAGAAAAGGGAAATAGCCAAAGACGGATGACATCATCAGAAACATCATTTATTTTGAAGGTATCACAGAATTCTAGAAAATTCACTAAGTGTGTATTAGGATCCTCATCCTGCAAACCATCAAACTGAACAAACTGTTGTATCATCTGTATAGTATTAGGTTTCAGTTCAAAATTATTTGCAGCAATAGTAGGCCTAACAATACTTGACTTAGTTCCTGTTAAACTAGGTTTAGCATAATCATACATAGTTCGAGGAGCATGATTTTCGGCCACCTCTTGAGGTGGCGAATTATTCTTAGCCATCTCTTCGGTAGTATTGATTTCGACTTCTTGCTCTTCTTCTATATAGTTTAAGCTTCGCCTTATTTCTCTACGATTTTTGCAAATTGTACCTTCAATATCACTATCGTGAAGTAGGGTCCTGTCGAGTTCCTTTTAGTCATAAACTAGAGGTATCTAAAAGGAACAAAAGAAAGAAAATTAGCAAAGTTAAAAAAAGAAACTAAGAAATAAAAGTAAATTACAAAAAATAAAAATGGCTAAAGTAATAAAAATTGAGCTTTCTTAATATTTCAGTTCCCCGAAAACGGCGCCAAAAACTTGATCGTTGTTTTATGCAATGTCAGTCTTGAAATTTATATAAAGAATTATCGAACCTGGAAACTAACTATGACAACGATTTGAGGCAAGAGCACCTATCGAACAATAGTATAGTTAAGGCAAGACCGAATTGTCGAACCCAAAGGAACTAAAAGTACTAATACTAACTTTCTTTTTATTATCTAGCCTAAGAGTTAAAGGAATTTGTTATTTTATCTAAATTAACTAACTACTAAACTAAAAACTCTAAGACAAAGAAGAATAAAATTGGGGAGAAATACTTTGAGAAAAACCAATTAATTAAGACAATACCCGAGGAAGAATCCACCTAGACTTCATCTGTTATTTAACTCTGAACCAGACGATTTATTCACTTGACTTGATACGTAGGGTTCCCCAATTTATATTAATCCCTCTCTCGAGGCGACTAACGTCTACCCCTAGGTTGATTAATTGAAATCTCTTTCTAATTAAAACCCCTAGAATTGCATTAACTCGATCTATGGACTTCCATATTAGGTTTCACCCTAATCCAGCAAAATCTCGTCACCCTATCTCTAGGCGTGCAATCAACTCCACTTAATTATGCTAGATCTACTCTTAGGCAGGGACTTTTTCTCCTCCACCTAAGTACATCATACTTGAATTAATATCCCAGAAATATCAACACAATAATTAAGAACAAGTCAAATATTTATCATATAGTTCAGCAAATGATAACAAGATTCATCTTAGGTTTCATCCCCCTCAAGTATCTGAGGGTTTAGTTCATAATAATAAAAGAAAACATCTCAGAAGAAAAGATAAAACAAAACATAAGAAATCCCTAAAACCTTCTGAAGAAATTGAAGGAGAGATCCTCCGTCTTGAGTATGATTCCGGCTTCTTGAGATGAATCAACTGGCTATCTTCGAGTAAATCCCCACAAATCTGCCCTCTTTGGCCTAGCTGGACGTCCCCTGACTAAAGCCTTGGGCTCCCCCCTTTTAGGTTATACTTAGGGTGTTTATATAGGCTTCTGAATGTGTTTCTTCACCTCTAAGCATCCTAATCCAAGTGAAATTTCTCTTTGTCATGACAAAGACATGCCTATGGCACATGCCCGTGTGAATCGTGGCTAGGCCGTGTTCGAGACTGTTGAGTGAGGCACAGCCATGTGATCTTGGGCCCAGGCCGTGTTGATTTCGTGATATGGCCCATTTACTCCGTTTTGGGCCCGTTTCTCGTTCTTTTCATCCTCCAGTGCTTTTCTAAGTATAAAACATGAAAAAAAAGGATTAAGAGCACCAATTTACACAATTAAAGGCTTAAATCATCCAAAAGCATGCTAAATGTGGGCTTAAAATATGTTACTATTACGGTTTATCATGGAAATAGCCACGTGATTTGGCTAGATAAATGTTGGTAATATGCATGTGTGAATATGATATATGATGCAAGTGTTGGTATGGCTTGATAGCTATTGAAATGGCCAAGGCTATGGTAAGCATATGAATGCATTATGAGTATATATGTTTGAGCAAAGGAATGGTTATGAAAGGTAAAAATGTAGATGTATCATGCTTGGTTATATATATGTTTTGGTTGTTACAAATTGGTATGATTAGAAATGAGATTGTATGTGAAAAATTGTTGATTGATTTGGCATGTCTTTGAATGTCAATAGTGCATGAAATGAATTGGTATATTACTTGTAGGCTTGACCCTAGTATGGGTGGCATTTTGGCCTTGCAAATGGCCTGTTTTGCCTACATGGTCGTGGCACACGAGCGTGCCTAGTGGCCATGTGAATAAGTCAGTAACTAGCCTAGTTTTACACGACCGTGGCACACAGGCGTGTCTGGTGGCTATGTGGATAAGTTAGTATATATGCTCTTTTTTGGCACAGTTGGGACACATGGGTGTGTGTAGTAGTCGTGGGAGGCACACGGCCTGCCCACACGGGCGTGTGTCCTTTGTAACTTAGAAAAGTTTTAAATTTTTGAGAAATTCTATATGTGTTCAGTTTAGTCCTGACCCTATTCTAAAGCCTGATTAAGGTCTCATTGACCTATATAAAGGGACACTTTGATTGCGATTGATGAATTGTATTATGAAATGTCTGTAAAGTTTTCGATCTGTCTGGTAACGCCTTTAACCCTAATTCGGCGACACATACAGGTTAGGGGTGTTACACAATGACCTTGTCATAAGTGTGTTACCCTCATAGGATATCCTTGATCTCTTTGGGATAATATTTGTTCTCCCAATATGATCCTATTTTATCCAATGGTGATAGCAAGCTAATTTCATGTTTCTAATGTACCTATTTTTGGTAAAATTTTTAATAGAATACTATTAAGCTTGTGATTTCTTGCTTAAATCTTATAAGGGATATAATTGGGGTGCTGAAGTTCAAAAATAAGAAAAATCGGGTTAAATTGGAACAAAAAGCAAGACAAGGGGTTGAATTGAAAATTGCAAGATTATTTTTGGGCTGATAAAAAATCAAAATTTTAACTTTGTCAAACCCTATATTTTTTTTAAAAAAAATCTAATTTTGTGTTGGTTGTTAAACATGATTTTAGGAGAAAATCTTGCTCAATTAGCTCTTGATATGTGCATAAAAAGCCTTGTATTTGTGGCATAAAGATGTACTAGAACTGTAACATCCCTCACCCGTATTCAATGCTAGAATAGGGTTACGGAGCATTACTGGACTTACAACACTTTTAAACATACATTTCATATACAATTTGTCAATTCAAATACAATTCAATCATAAACAATCATAGTGTCCCTTAAACGAGCCTACAAGGCCTTAAACATGTATTGAGAGTGGTCTGGGACTAAACTAAATACTCGAGAAATTTTTCAACACTTAGTAAAATTTTCTCAAAATAGGGGACACACGCCCGTGTGGTTGGGCCGTGTGTCTCATACGGCCACCAGACACGCCCGTGTCATAGACCGTGTGAACATTTGAAATGGAAGCACATGGTCGTGTTCCAACCCGTGTCCTACCCCGTGCCCAAACAAGGGAGCTTACTGACTTGGGTCATACGGCCAACCACATACCTGTGTGTCTAGCTTGTGTGCCCTTCGAAGTAGCCACACATGCCAGTGTGTCAAGTCGTGTGCTAAGCCATGCCAAACCTATAGTGTATACTGACTTGTGTAACATGGCCAAGTCACACGCCCATGTGCAAATTAAAAAGTATACTGACTTATGCCATACGGCCGATCACACGCTCGTGTGTGAGACTGTGTGGAGCATACTGACTTTATTTTAATTTCAACACCTCGGGACACACGACCGTGTGTCATACACGACTGAGACACACGCCCGTGTCTCTGCCCGTGTGGACAAAAATAGGCTATTTACCAAGCCATTTTGCCAGCCCATTTCATACACACCTTCACCTACACATATGTCATCAAAACAAAGCATAATAGGCAACCCAAAACAACCAAACCAAACATAATTCCTACCATTTCATCTAAGAATTTCTTAGCCTAAACCTCAATCACAAACATCATCAATTAATCAACCATTTCAAAGCAACATTAAACACATCACAAAATAGCATTAGCACATCTATAAACATTTACCAAACATATATCATTTTGTACCAATTCGCAAGCATGATAGTAATTCCACAAACCTCATAATATAGGTCATATATTTATATGTACATACACTAGGCAAACATACCAAAACAAGCCAATTTTCATGGCTATATACACAAACCAAAACATATACATTTACAAGCCATCTCAAATGGCAAAACCCACTACCAAAACATAACGAACATGACCATAGTTCCTATACATGCCATATGACCAAACCATAAGCTAAAAAGTACCAAAGTGATGGTTGGATAGTATGATGTAGCCTCTGATGATCCCCGAATCCGAGCTAGCTTTGAAATCACTATAAGACATGGAAAATAAACAAAGTAAGCTTTATAGCTTAGTAAGCTCGTATGATATAAACTTAACTAGTTACAAATACACCATTCATCAATTTAAACATACTAACATGTAATTCATGATTACTAACAAACCTTTCACATGCTTATTCATATGCTTATATGCAAACTTCATAACTTCTTCAATTTAAAGCTCATACTATGCATGTACATACATGTACCAATCCGTAACAAGCTCATACATATTCAGAATACCGTTGAATACCCGATATCTCTTGCACACTAAGTGTCGTACATAGCCGAAGCCATCTCAAATCGCACATTAAGTGCCATACATAGCCGAAGCTATCTCAAATTGCACACTAAGTGCCATAAATAACCGAAGCTATCTCGATCTCGCACACTAAGTGCCATATATAACCGAAGCTATGTCGAATCGTATAATAAGTGCCATAAATAGTCGAATCATCATCAAACATAACTTTAATCTTGTATACAAAATTTATGCAATATCAAAGCATTTCAAGCATAATTATAATAATGCTTGTTACATACGAACTTACATCGGATGTGAAAACGACAGAATAGGTCGATTAATCGATAACTTTAGTTTTCCCCCAATCAAGATCCGAATTTTGCTTTTCTTGATCTAAATATATTCAAAATTAACTCATTTAATCATCCCTCTATTCAATTTAGTCCAAATTACACATTAGGGCTATTTTACATATTTGCCCCTAAACTTTCACATTTTTACAATTTAGTCCTTATCGCATAAAATCACAAATTCATGCAAATTTCACAACACTCATGCTTAGCAGAATTACCATAATGCCCTTAATAGCCCATAATTTTCATTTATTTCATATTTTATCCACTAACATTACACATTTCTCAATTTAATCCCTATTTTGCATTTTCACTAAAATTCACTTAACAAAACTTCTATATCTATCAAAAAGCATTCATAATCTATCAAAAAAATTCAAAATACACATGTATTCATCAATGGCATCATTCAAAATCTTTAACAATTTTGCAAAATAGACCCTAGGGTAGTTACTACTAGCTACAACGATCTCAAAAATGTAGAAATCATAAAAAAAATTGGGCCAAAATAGGAACTTTTGCTCCACTGCCTAAGCACATCAATACTTGAATTAATATCCTAAAATATCAAAGCAAGAATTAAGAACACATAATTAGAACAAATCAAGTATTTATCATATAGTTCGGAAAACAATAACAAGATTCGTCTTAAGTTTCATCCCCCTCAGGTATTTGAGGAGTTTAGTTCATGTTTATAAAAGAATACATCTCAGAAGAAAGTGTAAAAAAAAACATAAGAAAAACCCTAAAACCCCCTGAAGGAAATTGAAGGGAAGATCCTCAGTCTTGAGCGTGATTCTGACTTCTGAGATGGATCAACTGGCTTTCTTCGAGTAATTCCCTAATTTTAGCTCTCTCTGGCTTTGCTCTTGTCAAATGCCCTGACAGAGGCCTTCCGTTGAACTCTCGAACGCCCCCTTTAGGTTGCCCTCTAGGGTGTTTATATAGGCTTTTGGAATGTTTTTCTTTCCCTCTAAGTATCATTTTCTGAGTGGAATTAAAATAGGGACACGCCCATGTGGCACGCCCATGTGAATCAAGCCCTTGGCCGTGTTCGAGTCTGCTAAAGTGGCACGACCATATGGCGAACTCCAGGTCGTGTGGATTTCTTACTTTGGCCCATTTTCTACGTTTTGGCCCATTTCTCATTCTTTTCGACTCCCTAAGCTCTCCTGAGTATAAAATATGAAATTAAAGGATTAGGAGCATCAAATTCCACAATTCAAGGGATAAATCATCCAAAAGTATGCAACATGCGAGATTAAAATATGTATATATTATGGTTTATCAAATACCCCCACACTTAAGCATTTGCTCATCCACAAGAAAAATCCTCAACTCACAATTAAAATTAAATTTCCTCAACTCATAATCTTTATCAATAATGTTTCATCATAATTCATAGGTAATCTATACGTTGATAATTTAACTAGAAGAGTCCTAAAGATTCAAACAATCAAAGTCATAGTTTTTATAACACGAAAACATAGGCGTTTCCCTTACCTAAATAATCACCTTTAATTCAAAATCGACAAGAATTGACATCCTCACTAAAGATTCACTCAAATCACTCAAAGTGTTTAAGGTTCAAAATTAAGCGCTCAAGAGTCAAGCATGAAAGGTTAATCCCATAGGCTTGCATGAAAATCAGATATCCACCACTATAAAATGATGTGATATACAGATCAAAAGGTCTTTAAAGGGTTGTAAGGGGGCTTGGGTTAAAGGTGTGGATAAAGGCCGAATTAGAGGGTTAAAATCGAGATTGAATTGACAAATTACCTAACTAGAAAAATAGACTAATACTGAATAATTACACCAATTGCTTATTCTTAAAATGTGAAATTAAACGTATAAGCTCAAATAATCATAGAACTAATACTGAACATGCTTCAGATAATAATAATTTTTTTAAGAACAAACAAACGAATATAGGAAAGAATTTACAACTGAAGTAGAGAACATAGTTAGGCAACTTTTCAAATCAAATCTCGACAAAAAGGGTTTTACACAATAGGAGAGATTCTTTAAAGAATCAAAAGAAGTGAGTTTTAGGTTAATATTAAGGGTATATTAAGAAATAGTTAATTAGGATCAAAGAGGTTCACTAGGGGTTGATTATGAAGGTAGGCCTTTTGGGGGTAAGTGGGTTAAAACCTAGGTGCCTTTATCATTTCAATATATCAAATCAAAAGTGTGGTCTCGACATGTATAATCGGAGCAAGTTCTGGAATAACAAATCAATGTTGACACACTCATAATCAATAAAGTGGGAAGAAAATAATGTAAGCTCTAAAGGGCTCAAGATCTCACAAAAATTATGGTTTTTGATGTCAATCTTGCAAATTCCAATTTCAAAGTAATATTTAGATTTAGGTAGACAACCTAACAAATTTTTAATTTTGAAAATAGACTCATCATGTTTGATTCTCTAGTATCTTAAAGTTTAAATTATCATTGCACAATTACCTATGACTTGATCCAAAACATATCAATAAAAATCATAAATAAATAGAAGTTTCGTTCTAATTAGTGATATGAGAAAATTACTTAAGAACAAGGCATAATTCAGGGATTTTCAATTAATACTATAGTTGACCCCCCCACACTTAAGACGTACATTGTCCTCAATGTACAAAGATAGATAATGATTAGTAAGAAAGTCATAAGAGAGAGAGAGAGGTGAAACTTCTTGAATTATGGATGAAATCCTTGGAGGATGATTAATGATGAACATGGTGACTAGGCATAGGTGAAGGTGGTGGGGAATACTCCAGTGGTGTGTTCATTCCTTGAGTGGCACCTTGAACCTTTTTAAACTGCGAAGTCATCAGTAAAATTTTTAAGGAGTTCTTATTTAATAGACGTTTGTTATAGTTACTCGAGAGTTAAACAGCCAGAGATAAAAGAAATCAAATTATACTTAAAAATTTAAAGAGTTTAATAACGAAGGAAAATGAACTAAAAAAATAAAAAAAGAATAAAAGAATAAAAATAAATTAAAATAAAAATAAAGAAAATAAAAGGAATCAAAGGTCCTTATCATCGGAGTGATCTCGAGGTGGTGGTGGCGGCGATATGTGAAAAAGCTAATAATATCAACCACGGCTGCCTCGCACGGCCGTGTGGATTTATCTCAGCCCGTGTTCTTTAGGCAGTTTTGACCACGGCCGCGTCGCACGACCGTGGTGTTTAGTAGGAGCCCGTGTCTTGGGGAAAATTTTCGTCCTGTTTCTGCACGATCTCTGCCACTCCCATGTACCTATTCGTGGTGTCTACACGGCCACGGCCACGCCCGTGTGCAAGGCCGTGTGGTAGGGAAACCTGCGCTTTATTAAATTGGTTAGTTTGTAGTTAGGTGCTAAAAATTGAAAATATGACATTAGTGGAGTTAATGCTCGGGTTGCCTCCCGAGAAGCTCTTGTTTAAAGTCTTAAGCTAGACTTTACCTCTCATTCGCATAATAATGGTGGTTTGAGGAGGTGAAAATCCTTTCTCATGCTATCAATTTGGTTATTGATATACAGTTTAAGTTGTGTGGTGTTTACCTTAAAAGTGTCGAACTTAGGATTGGTGACCTCGACTGTTCCGTATGGGAAGACATTGAGTACCTTAAAAGGGATTTCTTCGTTTGTATTCCGATCCGAGGTGGCGATTCGAGGGTCTGTCTTATCCAACAATACCTGATCCCTGATCTGAAATTGGTTTGGCTCATGGAGTTGCTTCGGTTCATCATGTTTTCTTGGTTTCTCTTTGAAATGTGTCTTCCACTCGTCTAGTTCATCTATCTGAAGCCTTCGCTCCTCGTGAGTTATTTCTTTATTGGCACAAGGTCTAGGATCTGGCTCAGTTATGTAATTTCGTGGTGCTTCCTGAAAAGAAGGTTGAACCAAATGGTCATTAGTAGAGTTGATGTTTTCACCTTGATTACTCGATGTCCTAGCCGAGTTAAGAGCCTAAAGAGTGATCGTTTCGTCACCTACACAAAGTATGAGTTCGCCTGTACCAACATCAATTTTAGTTCTGGCAGTTGCTAAAAAGGGTCTTCTTAAAATTAAATGAACATTGTTGTCCTCATCCATGTCTAAAACAACAAGGTCTACTGGGAATACAAATTTGTCAATCTTGACTAGTACATCTTCGATTATAGCCCTAGGAATTCTTATAATTTTATCAGCTAATTGAATGCTCATCCTAGTTTGTTTGGGTTTCCCTAGACCTAGTTGTTTAAACATTTTATAAGGCATGACATTGATGCTTGCCCCTAAACCAGCTAAAGCATTATCAACAGATAAACTACCAATTAAACATGGAATTGTAAAACTCCCTGGACCTTTTATCTTTCGTGGTAGTTTATTTTGTAGAATTGCTGAGCACACTGCGTTTAGTTCCACATGCGACGCTTCGTCTAACTTCTGTTTATTTGTCAAAAGCTCTTTTAAAAATTTCCTTAAATCTAGAATCTGTGAAAGAGCTTCAAGAAACGGTAAGTTAATATGTAATTTCTTTAGAAGTTTAAGAAATTTACCGAATTGTTCATCTATGTGGTCTTTCTTCATCGCATTGGGGTATGGCACACGAGGTTGGTACTCTTTAATTATCGGTTTTGGCTTATCATGGCATACCTCAACCTTACCTTCCTTTACCACATTCTCTTGGCTTACTTTTGTTTCATCTAACCCTTCTCTATCATGAGTGGTTATTGCTTGAAGTTGCTCTTTTGGGTTTGTTTTAGTGTTGCTTGGCAAGCTACCTTATGGTCGTTCTAATATGATCTTGGCAAGTTGTCCTAACTGGATCTCGATCCCTTGAATCGATGCTTAATGATTTGTAAGTGTTGTCTCGGTGTTTTGGAAATGAGTTTCTGACACCGCGATAAATTTTGTCAGCATCTCTTCAAGGTTCTGCTTCTTCTCTTGCGAGTAGGTTTGCTGTTGGAAGCCTGGGAGGGTTTGTTTTCTTTGGTTTCCTTGACCACCCCATGAGAAGTTGAGGTGGTTCCTCCAACCTGGATTGTAAGTATTACTAAAAGGGTTATTTTGAGGTCTGGAATTATTACCCATATAGTGAACTTGCTCGTTTTCAGTGCTTGGGTTGTAAGATGGATATTCTGTATTGCTCATCCCTCCTCCATTCATCTCGCACTCCATAGCTGGATGTACCTGTGAAGAACCACATAAACAATCAATCTTTTTATTTAACATATCTACCTGATTTGAGTTAGTGCGTCGAGGTTGAAAACACTAGCGACTTTTGTTGGCCTTGTCCTCGTGACTTGCCACTGATAGTTATTCAGTACATCTCTTCTATGAATTCGTAGGCAGCCTCAAGTGTTTTGTTATTCAAGGTTCCACCAGTGGCTGAATTAATCAACTGCCTAGTCGAGGGGTTTATACCGTTGTAAAAGGTTTGAACCTGTAGCTTTAAGGGTACCCCATGGTGTGGGCACCTTCTCATTAGATCCTTATATCTCTCCCATGTATCGTAAAGTGTCTCTAAATCCATCTGCACAAAAGAAGAGATATTATTCCTCAACTTAGCCGTTTTAGCCGGCAGAAAATATTTTAACAAAAATTTTTCAGTCATCTATTCCCATGTAGTGATTGATCCTCATGGTAACGAGTTCAACCGCTGTTTATCTTTGTTCCTCAAAAAAAAGGGAAACAACCGAAGATGAATGGCATCATCAGAAACTCCATTTATTTTGAAAGTATTGCAAAATTATAGGAAATTCGCCAAGTGATTATTTGGATCTTCATCCTGCAAACCATCAAACTGAACAAATTGCTGTATCATCTGAATTGTGTTAGGTTTCAGTTCAAAATTATTTGCAGCAATAGCAGGTCTAACAATACTTGACTCAGTTCCTGTTAAATTAGGTTTAGCATAATCATACATAGTACGAGGAGCAGGATTTTAATTCATCGGGTTTGCGGCAACCAAAGGAGGTAGCGGATTGTTATCAGCCATCTCTACGGTTGTATGGGTATCGTCCTCTTGCTCTTCTTCTATGTATTGTAAGATTCGCCTTATTTCTCTTCTGTTTCTGCGAACGACCTTCTATATCGCTGTAAAAAATCAAGGGTCCTGACAAGTTCCTTCTAGTCACAAAGTAGAAAAACCTATCAGAAGAAAAGGAAAGAAAAATTAGAACAATAAAAATAAAAATAAAAATAAAAATAAATAAAAATAATGGCTAAAGTAATAAAAATCAAGTGTTCCTAATATCTTAGTCCCAGGCAACGGCGCCAAAAACTTGATCGTGTCTGAAAGTCTTATATAATGAATGATCGAGCCTAGAAACTAACTATGACAACGAATAAGGCAAGCGCACCTATCGTTTGGTAGTATAGCTATGGCAAGACCAGAAATATCGTATCCTCAAGGACCAAGAGTATTAGTAATTACTATCTTTTTATTATTTAGCCTAATTAAGGGAATTGTTGTTTAATCTAAAACTAACTAATTACTAAGCTTAGCTAAATCACAGAGAATTAACTGGGAAAATACTTTTGGGAAAACCAATTGATTAAGACAATACCCAAGAATCCACCTATACTTCACTTGTTATTTAACTTTAAACCAGATGATTTATTCACTTGACTTGATCCGTAGGATTCCCTAATTTATATTAATACCTCTCTCGAGGCTACTAACGTCTAACCCTAGGTTGATTAATTGAAATCTCTTTCTAATTAAAACCTCTAGAGTTGCATTAACTCAATCTATGGACTCCCATATTAGGTTTGACCCTAATCCAGCAGATTTTCGTCATCCAATCTCTAGGAGTGCGATCAACTCCACTTAATTATACTAGATCTACTCTTAAACAGGGACTTTTGCTCCATTGCCTAAGCACATCAATACTTGAATCAATATCCTGAAATATCAAAGCAAGAATTAAGAACACATAATTAAGAACAAATCAAGTATTTATCATATAGTTCAGAAAACAATAACAAGATCCGTCTTAGGTTTCATCCCCCTCAGGTACTTGAGGGGTTTAGTTCATGTTTATAAAAGAATACATCTCAGAAGAAAGTATAAAAAAAACATAAGAAAAACCCTAAAACCCCTTGAAGGAAATTGAAGGGAAGATCCTCAGTCTTGAGCGTGATTCCGGCTTCTGAGATGGAGCAACTGGCTTTCATCGAGTAATTCCCTAATTTCAGCTCTCTCTAGCTTTGCTCCTGTCAAAGGCCCTGACAGAGGCCTTCTGTCGAACTCTCGAACGCATTTAGGTTGCCCTTTAGGGTGTTTATATAGGCTTTTGGAATGTCTTTCTTTGCCGCTAAGTATCCTTTTCCGAGTGGAATTAAAACAGGTCACGGCAAGGACACACCCTTGTGGCACGCCCGTGTGAATCAATCCCTGGGTCGTGTTCAAGTCTGCTAAAGTGGCACGGCCATGTGGCAAACTCCAGGCCGTGTGGATTTCTTACTTTGGCCCATTTTCTATGTTTTGGCCCGTTTCTCGTTCTTTTCGACTCCCTAAGCTCTCCCAAGTATAAAATATGAAATTAAAGGATTGGAAGTATCAAATTCCACAATTCAAGGGATAAATCATCCAAAAGTAAGCCAAATGTGAGATTAAAATATGTATATATTACGGTTTATCAGTAGTTAATTCAAGTCGAGCTCTTCTAGATCGTAAGCCTGTCAAGATCTTAAATTGCAGACGCGTATTGTGTGGTTAGATAGTTAGTAAGGGTTGGTTTGCAAGTCGTACCGGAATCAACTACACAAGGAATAGTTGGTGGTTGAGGCATCCTTAGTTGTTATAACTAGCTTATCATTTGGAAGGAAAAATCCAGTTTCAAGGATTAATTCAATACTAGAGTTTACCAAATCTAAGGCTAAAATTTGCATATTTAATTTACCAATTTAATTTTATTTTGCAATTATCATTCCGTTATTATTTTGTTCTATTCATTTTATTATTTTAACCCTTGATAACTAAAATCTACTATTATTTATTTTTCAATTCAGAATGCAACAAGTCATGGGCACGACAGCTACCATGATGTTGGAATCTAGTCATATAAAAATGATATTAGGATTCCTAAACCCTATGGGATCAACCCTACTTCTCTATACTATTGTTTAATTTAGTTGGAGTGTAGGAAATTTATATTTGGTGGTTTCAACAACCATTAAATTTTGGTGCCTTTGCTAGGGAACTTCGAAAATAATTCTAATTTTTTTCTTTTACTTATGACCAGGTCAGAACCAGAGACTTCAGAATTTGAATCGAAAATTGAGAAGTTAGCTTGATCACTGCAAAGAGAAGCTATTCGACGTGGAAAACAACCTCAAGTAAAATAACTTGAATATGAAACATTGTCTTAATGGAAGACATATACGATACACTCAGTGAACCAGAATAAATGGCAGATCGAACCATTCGACAATTCACTGCGACACCAGATGAGCAACAACCACTATGCATAACTTATCCACCAGGAGTAACACCGTTTGAGTTAAAATCGGGCTTAATTCATCTATTTCCCACCTTCCGCGGTTTGCAAAATGAGAATCCCCACACTGATCTTAAGGAGTTCCACATGGTTTGCTGAAGCACAAAACCTCAATGAGTAATCGAAGATCAAATTAAAACTTGGGCTTTTCTTTTCTTGTTAGCCGACTAAAAGTGATTGTTTTATTTACCTCCAAGATCAGTTAATATATGGTTTGACAAGTCACTATTGTTTCTTGATAGGTTCTTTCCAGTAGCTGAATTAAGGAGAGATATTGTCAAAATATGACAAAAGGCGACCGGATCTCTATATGACTACTGGGAACGGTACAATAAGTTGTGTGCGAGCTACCTACAACACTGCTTAACTGAGCAACCGCTTCTTCAATATTTCTATGAGGGGTTACTCCTTATGGAAATGAAGATGACTGATGCCACTAGTGGAGGGGTACTTGTTAACATGACTCCTTAAAGAGCAAGGGAATTAATTTCAACCGTGGCTACGAATTCCCAAAAATTTCGACCAACTACAGAACCTACGAGACAGGTTCGTGGGCTAAGGAATTTATCTTTAGAAGATAAAATTGACAATATCACTAATATAGTTTAAATTTTATTTGCAGGAAAAACAAACCCAGCTTGGTTGTGCGAGATCTGTGTCATGCTTGATCATCCAACAGACTTGTGTCTGATTTTACACGAGGATACAATAGAATGGGTAGATGCTGTTGGGAACTTCTAGAGGTCACCCCAAAGGCGCTATGATCCAAATTCAAATACTTATATGTGTGGTGGAGAGATCACCCAAGTCTGGGCTTTGGATCAAGTCCTCAATACAACCAACTGTATTATTCAAGACCACATCTACCTCAATAATTTCAACCCCCAAAGTCATCTCTTGAAGCCATAATGGAGAGATTAGCTGCTAGTACCAGAAAGTTCCAACAGAAAACTGAAGTGCACCTACAAGAAATAGATAAGCAAATAAGTAAGCGTACGCTTATAGTTAGTCAATTGGAATTCCAAGGAAAGTTGTTGTCTCAAACAACGCCAAATCCATGAAAAAATGTAAGTGTTATGACCCTAAAAAGTGGAACGATTTTGGGGCTAGCACCTGGCACGAATCGTGGCCACGAAACTAGATGAGAAGAACAAAAACATGATCCATCAGCTACTAGTCGGTTCCACAGAAATCGTTCATGGTACCGCCCCCATTCCCTGGAAGGCTCACACAATGTAAAAAGTAGGGAGAAGAGAGAGAAATCTTGGAAACATATCGAAAAGTTGAAATTAACATACCCCTGCTCGATGCTATAAAGTAGGTTCCATGCTATGAGAAATTCTTAAAACAATTATGCACTAGCAAGAAGAAGCCATTAGATAACAAAAAGGTAAGTATAGGAGAAAACTTCTCCTCAGCTTTACAAAAGAAAAATCCACTTAAGCGTAAGGACCAATGCATGTGACCGGCAGCATGCGTGAGCATTAAATAAATCAATTTATGAAACTATTTTTAGAGCTCGATTTTACTGCAAGCGTACAGGTCAGTTGTAATATTTATAGTGTTATGATGAAACACTAAAGTATTACAAGGATCAAACCCAAAGGATTCAGTGATTTAATGATTTCTTTTAAAAAATACATGTAAGAAAGGAGTCAGCTAGCTACTCACCAATTACTATAGTACAAAAAAGCATAAATAGAGATTTTTAACACTAATTTCTAAATTAACTCCTAAAGACTAAATTACAAGGAATGTAAAACTAAAAAACTATCCATCAAATAACTAATGGTGGTTGGTTGATTTCGATGTGGTTCACCAATCCTCGAACAAGGGACTGAAATCGCTTAAATTACTAAGTGGCTTAATTTTATCTTTCGATCTCAATTTTATCAACTTAGACAAATTAGGTTCGATTTATCTTTTGATCTCACCAGTTAATCTGTGACTAATGAACGGGTGTGTGACAAGATTACCTTCCAGTCTCACTTTATCTAAATGTTCCCTTAAGAGCGTGACTACCTAAGTTCTTAGTTTTATTCAATTTAGTCAAATTTTTTACAATTTAGTCCTTTGTCCAAAAATCAACTTACCCACATCTTTATCAACCAACCTCCTAGGGTTTAGTTACCCAGTACCATATTAAAGCTAACAAACAAGAAAGAAACAACTAAGATTTCCGTAAGCA
Organism: Gossypium bickii; assembly: GCA_025503065.1. Taxonomy (NCBI): domain Eukaryota; kingdom Viridiplantae; phylum Streptophyta; class Magnoliopsida; order Malvales; family Malvaceae; genus Gossypium; species Gossypium bickii. Next base: position 20,826,065 of record CP106717.1, read on the forward strand.
TTAAACAGAAGAAAATAAAGATAAAATATTTGATTTTTAATGGAGAAAACTAATAGCAAAATAAAGATGAATAACTAGCAGCAAGGTAAGAAGTAAGAAACATTAAAGGTACAATCTTTAACTATTAAAACTAATGAAAACTGAAATAACAATAAACAACGACTAAAGAGTGATTACAAGAAAGTTTAAAGTCTTTAACATATATATAAAACTAAACTACAGCAAAAACTAAATGAAGCAATAACTATAAAATCTATTCTAAAAAGAAAAAAGAAAATCGAAACTAAAAATGAAAAGAGAAGAAACCCTAACCCTAACCTAAAACTGAGGAAAAACGATGATAGAAACAAAACTAAAAAGCTCTTTCTTTTCATTTAGCCAAAAGTGGCTTTATATAGGTGATTTCAACCCTAAGTTTTGGACCAAAATGCACTTAGGCATTTAATTTTTATTAATGTGGCTGTTGGACAAAACTACCCCTGTAGTGTTTTTTTTTTTTTGTTTCATCAGGTAGGATCTTGCAACATCATGAAATATCACAATATTCGGAATTGGATATTGCAATACCCTAGTTAGGATTGAATTTTGGAGCCTTGGGGTTTCGGTATCGTGATACCCATACTTGGTATCGCGACACCACTGTAGGTGGCCTCTATTCTCCTCTTTTTAGCTCTGTCAGGGGTATCACAACTTCCATGGTTTGATATTGCGATACCCTCCTTTTAGGTGATGTTTTCTTCACGTTAGGGCCATCGTCGACTCTCTACAACTTTCAATCAACTTGTTAGGTTTCCCATGGCACGATTGGCCAAGTTGGGTCACAAAATGAGACATTTTCACTTATAACTTGAAAAATATGAAATGACGAAAATAAAAAAAAATTATGCTAAAAACTCTATTTTTCTCGAGAAAAGGCTCTTTAAGTAAAGCCCTAATTTGCCACATTGATTTGTGGCAGATTATTCCCCCACACTTAACTCTTTGCTTGTCCTCAAGCAAACACACAAAACATATAAAAAAACGATGACCCTTGGATTAAATAGGACAATTAGGCCACATAGTGGTAAAACATCAGATTTGTACGAGAAGTACCTTACATGCAACTTAAGAGTGATATTTAGTTAACTCGGGTATTCTTAATGCAAGCACAATTAGTTCAATAAGTTAAAGTGCTAATAAATATAGAGGCAATTAAAATGAATGTATGTTCAAGTGTTATCCATCAAAATGAATTATGTGGAAAGCTCATAAATATAAAAAACGAATTGGTCATGTTCACCTGGACAAATGCAAGCAATTCAAGAATTATTGTGTTAGTGAATTATTCAAGTCCCAAAGGTCTTATGGGCTTGTAACGTTCTGAGGCTTAGGATGGTTTAGAGTTAAAACAATAGATAGCTCAAAAAGAATTCAAGTATTAGAAACGATTAAGCACATGACATTGTTTTCCCGTCGTCCCCAATTTGTTCATAAGCTCACCTCCTTATTTCTCATTCTCTCACCTACCTTATTTCTCCAAAATTTTAGAAGGTATTACGCGGTATTAGTACGTAATTTTCTTTAATTGTGAACCAGAAGGTTTTCCTTTTTTTTTTAGCTTAATTTTGATTTAGCTCTCTTTTTCTTTATTTTGTGATCTTTTGTTCACCCCTTTTCTTTTTCTTCTTCTTCTTCTTCTTGTAACACCCCAAACCCGACCTAGAAGTTAGGCCCGAATCTGGAATGTCACATTAAAGGCACACTTCAAAACGATTTACTACTTAACCATTTAAGGCCCAAAAGCCACAAAACCCTTGTATCTTGTTAAGTTAAGATAAAAAGTCATATTTTAGGAAAACATTCATATATTGTGCTATTTTGAAAACCATGTCAACTTTAGAAATTTAATTTAAGTTTATTGACTGGATAGTTGTAATAGCAATAATAAAACCCAAAACATAAAGTCTATTAGGAGATACATGGCATTATTATAATTCAATGAAAAACAACGTATTTAAAATAAATTTATTTGAACAAATTAAAAACATTTGATCAGCTTGTAGTATGGCCATCTTCGAGTCCTCTCCCACGTAGAGCCACCTATGCAGGATTATCTGAAACATTAAATCAAAGGGTGTGAGTTTCGAAACTTAGTGTGCACAACCCTTGGCAATCAAATCACATACAAATATTCACATTGGGCCTAAGCCCTATCAAATTCGGTAGTCTTGGGCCTTAGCCCACAATGACCTCATATCATAACATATCATATCGTATCATATACAAACAAGATAATGCAAAACCCATCCCAATAATCCATCCGCTACACACACCATTTCTCTTCCAACCTTATACACATCTGTGTGGATTTCTAAATCGACCCACCCATCCTCTCACACCAAAGGAAGCCCGGTTGCGATACTACCTAATGTTGCAACAAAGCTACTAATCATATAATGGGCTTAAAGCCACCGGTGGATCCATGGCCATACGACTATGCGATCCACAAATCTTCCTCCGTACCATAATTTCCACCCATATGCATCCTAAGCAGAATATTATATAAATGCATCACACACACGAGTAACATCCATAAACTCATATTTGTCACAGAGAGGTATTTTCGTCATTTCCCTACCCAAGGGTATTTTCGCAATTCTACCCTACAGGGGTATTTTGGTAATTTGGCAAAATAGGGGTATCTTGGTAATTTTGCAAAACAGGGGTATTCTGGTACTTGCACAAAACAGAGGTATTTTGGTACTTGCACAAAACAGAGGTATTTTGGTAATTTACAAATATAAGGGTATCTTAGTAATTTTTCAAACATAAGGGTATTTTAGTAATTTTACAAATATAAGGTATTTTAGTAATTTTACAAATATAAGGGTGTTTTAGTAATTGTACAAATATAAGGGTATTTGGTCCCTCTCGGGTTTTAGTTATGAACTTTGGCCCATCAAGAAGTCCTTGCGGCTAAAGTGAACAGACACTACGCACCATGTAGGATTCCAGAGAAGAGGAGGTGGGCCACTAGGACCGCTTAAGTACCAAGCTCTCCCTAGATCCAATCCTAGACATGCGTATGCCCGTTGCCACACCCTAACCCAGCGATTTGCTCACAGACATGTTTAATTATATTAAGTCTTATGAAATTTTAGAGTTGTTTAAACTAGGCCTAAAGTCCATAAACCCTAGCATACTTGCCTACGTCCCCATAAAGCCCATAAAACCCAAATTACATCCTTACGGCCCACTAGGCCCAAATCACATCCTTATGGCCTGTTAGGCCCAAAATAATTCCAGATCATGTATTATGCTTGACAGACTCAATTCAAATGCCAAACCAAAAAAACTCATCAAACCTAGCCTTAGGGCCCACCGAGCCCATTTAGTCACTTTCGGCATTGCCGATATCGTGTGTGTAGTGTTTGTACACACCTGGTATCCACGTGCGCTGCAAACCCCTTATTCATGAACCTACAATCGACATTACTAACGATTAACCAAGGCTTTAACACATACTTATTGAAAACTGAAACTTCACCGTACCCTTACTGTGTGCCTCACGTTCTAATAGCCCTTCCTTTGCTACTATTTGCGATTATCCTCTAGATCTGCACCAAAACACCTATATCGTCAAAACCAAGTGACTCATATTGAACATAAGTCACCTCTATGAGCCACATTAGATTCTGCCACTTACAAAACCATGACTAAGTCGAGAATACTTACCATCTTGTTAACAATCCTTACCTACCACGATTGCGATTGTTGAGCCTTACCCTTGTTAATACAAGTTAACGACAAGGATTGGGTTAGATAGCCCTTCGACTTTTAACAAAACTCGCTAAAAGATCAACTAAGCACTTACCAAAATTCTCCTTTGATCCTGCGGCTTAAGTCTGACTTTTGAGACTAGTAAGGTGACAGAGTCAATTCGGCAATACCAGGGAGAATAAGAAAAGAGTTGATTCGGCTAGAACCAAGTGGTGAACCAAAAAGGAAATTTGAGAAGGGAGAGTATGAAAGATTTGGCAAAGAGGGATGATAGAATTTTCGGCAATTGAGGGAATTTGACTTAGCAAAATTTCTGCAAAAAGGGAGAAACCGTTTGAGGGGGAGAATAAAACTAGAGAATGCTCAAGGAACCTTTCAGCATTTGGCCCCTTCTCCTTTTAAAGCCATAGGACGAAAACTCCCCTCCCTTATAGTCTCATTCGGCACCATCACATCCTTACTCCCCATCTCATAAATTTTCTCCCTTATCTTCAGCTTAAATTTCTATCCTAAACACTCCATTCCAGAGTCCCCTCCAACGCCAACTCCTTCTGTCCAGGCAAAAAAATAAAACTCCTTAATTCTCCCCTCTTTAGGCATCGAACCTTGGACCTCCTTAACTGGAAAACACGCCACCTCATAGCTCCAAAATGATGCCACTTTCCACTAGACCACAAGTCCATTTGTGCCCTCTCTCCTTTTAATCTGCTTATGAAGCCTCATGCCTGAGATTAGGGTCCACTAAGCAAGAATTTTTTTTTCCCTATGGTATCCCCTTTCTCTAAGGCTTCAAATAATCCCGATAATACCTTAATATTATTATTCTAAACACTACACATACATACTAACTTCAATGCACAAAAATTAAAGTTTCAGGATTTTTGGGGCGTTACAACTCTACCCCTCTTAAAAAAATTTTGGCCTCAAAATTTACCTACTTGAAACAAGTGAGGGTAATGTCGATTCATTGCCTCCTCAGGTTCCCAGGTAGCCTCCTCAGCATGGTTACGCCAAAATACTTTGACTAAAGGAAGAGACTTCCTTCTTAATACCTTGACATCTTGATCAATTATCTGAACCGGCTCCTTTTCAAAAGTTAGATTTGGTCTAACCTCGATCTCCTCGACTGACACGATGTGAGAAGGGTCTGAGCAATAACGCCTTTGCATTGACACATGGAACACATCGTGTATTTAACTCAATTCAGAAGGCAACTCCAGCTGATAGGCAACTGGCCCAATTCGCTTCAATACTCGATAAGGCCCAATGAACATTGGGCTTAACTTGCCTTTCCGACTAAACCTTAACACCTTTTTCCAAGGGGAAACCATGAGAAAAACCATGTCCCCCATAGCATATTCGATCTCTCTTCGTTTGAGGTTAGCATACGATTTCTGCCTATCCGCCACCTCCTTCAAATAATCCTGAATCAATCTCACCTTATCTTCGGTGTCTGCTACCAACTCCGGACCCAAAACTTGTCGCCCGCCCAACTTAGTCCAACAAGTCGAAGTACGACATCTTCGTCCATACAGTGCTTCATATGGTGCCACTCCAATACTAACCTGATAACTATTATTATACGAAAATTCAACTAACGGCAAGTAATCCTCCCAACTTCCTCGAAACTCAATCACACACCCTCTTAGCATATCCTCCAATACTTGAATTACCCTTTCCGACTGACCATCAGTCTGAGGGTGAAATGCCTTACTGAAATCCAACCTCGTACCTAGCGCTTCATGCAGCTTCTTCCAGAAGTGAGACGTAAATCGAGGATCTCTATCAGATATGATCGAGACCGGAACTCCATGCAACTTCACAATTTCTGCCACATACAACCTTGCCAATTTCTATAGTGAGTAGTCAGTGCGGACCAGTATAAAATAGGCAGACTTAGTTAATCGATCCACAATGACCCACACAGAGTCCTTTTTAGCAGGCGTCAAAGGTAGCCCACTAACAAAATCCATTGTCAGCCGCTCCCACTTCCAATGTGGAATCTTAATCCGCTAAAGTAATCCCGACGGCAACTGATGTTTCGCTTTCACTTGTTGACATACCAAACATTTGCCCACAAACTCCATAACCTCATATTTCAATCTCAGCCACCAATAGAGCTCTCGTAAATCTCGGTACATCTTGTTATCTCCGGGGTGCATGGCATAGGAACTACTATGCGCTTCCCGTAGTATAGACTTCCTTAGCTCCTCATCCCATAGTATAGACTTCCTTAGCTTCTCGTCCCTTGGTACAAAATTCAACCACGGAAACACAATAACCCATCACCATTCATCCCAAAATCCACCATCTCCCCACTCTCCACTTTCCTGATTCGAGAACTTAGAGTTTCATCCAATGACTGTTTAGCTTTAAACTGTTCAACCCATAGTGGCCTTACTTGTAATTCGGCTACCAAACTCCTGTCGTCATACAGACTCAACCGAGCAAACATTACCCTCGAATCCAACATAGTCCTACGGCTTAGCGCATCAGCCACCACATTTGCTTTGCTCGTGTGATATTCGATCGTGCAATCGTAATCCTTTAACAACTCAATCCATATGCGCTGCCTCAAGTTCAACTCCTTCTGAGTCAAGAGGTACTTCAGACTCTTGTGATCCGTATAGATGGTCCACTTCTCTCTATACAAATAGTGCCTCCAAATCTTAAGTACGAACACCACCGCCGCCATTCCAAATCGTGGGTTGGGTAATTCCTTTCATGAGTCTTAAGTTGGCGTGACACATACGCAACCACCTTCCCTTCCTTCATCAAAGCACAACCCAAGCCCACGTGTGATGCATCACTATAAACAGTAAACTCCTTTCCTTGCTCTGGCTGAATTAGAATAGGAGCCTCCGTTAAAACCTTCTTAAGCTTATCAAAGCTTTCTTGCTGCTTGTTAGTCTATACAAACGACACCCCATTCCGAAGCAACTTGGTCAATGATGCCGCAATTAGGGAAAACCCTTCGATAAATCGCCTATAGTACCCGGCCAGGCCTAGAAAACTCTGAATTTCTGACACCGTCTTAGGTCGTTTCCAATCCAACACTGCCTCCACCTTTCGAGGGTCCATTCTAATTCCCTCAGCAGAAACCACATGTCCTAAGAAAGTGACTTCCCTTAGCCAAAATTCGCACTTGCTAAACTTAGCATAAAGTTGCTTCTCCCTTAACACTCGCAACACAATCCGTAAGTGTGCATTGTGATCAATCTCTATTCTTGAGTATACCAAGATGTCATCTATGAAGACTACCACGAACTAGTCCAGGTATGGGTGAAAGACCCAGTTCATGAGATCCATAAAAGCATCAAGTGCGTTTGTTAACCCAAACGGCATTACCAAGAACTTGTAATGTCCATAACGAGTTCTGAAAGCTGTCTTATACATATTGGCTTCCTTAACCCCCAGTTGATGATATCCCAAACGTAAATCAATCTTTGGGAAAATCGAGGCTCCCCTAAGTTGATCGAAAATGTCATCTATCCTAGGCAGAGGGTACTTATTCTTAATGGTTAAATTGTTCAGCTGCCTGTAATCAACGCACATCCTCATGGACCAATCCTTCTTCTTCACGAATAACACTGGTGCTCCTCATGGAGACACACTTGGTCTAATGAATATGCTGTCCAATAACTCCTGAATCTGGGCCTTCAACTCCACTAGTTCCTTTGGGGCCATCCTATAAGGTGCGATGGACACTGGAGCCGTACCCGGTAACAATTCTATTCCAAACTTCACTTCCATATTGGGAGGTAATCTCGGGAACTCCTCAGAAAAGACATCAGGGAATTCTTTTACTGTTTCTAAATCCTTGACAGTAAAACTCTTCGATTTCGAATCACTGATATAGGCTAAGTAAGCTTCACAGTCCTTCCTTTCCAACTTTTCTGCCCTTAAAGCTAAAATCACATTCGACAAATAATCACGTCATTCTCCAATCACTGCCACTTCATCACCTTCCACCGTTCATAACACCATCTGCTTCATGGCACAATCTAGAGTTACTTGGTGCCTCGTCAACCAATCAATGCATAAGATGAGGTTGAACTCACCAAATGGCAATTCCATCAAATCTGCTAGGAAAATAAATCCTTGAACCGCCAATGGTACATTCCTAAATAGTTTACTAACTTTCACCGACTGCCCTAAAGGGCTTAACACAGTCATTCCATTCTTAACTATTTCAAACTCAACCCCTACAATTTTAGTCCTATTACAAGCAATGTACGAGTGTGTCGACCCCACATCAATTAGCACAATATAAGGTAGCTCACAAATAAGGAACGTGCCCATTATCACATCTGGTGTATCACCTTCCTCTCTGAAACGAGCAGCATAGATCAACGCTGGCTATCTTGCCTCTGCCTGAGCTGCACCTCTGCTCGGTGCTCCACATCCTCGCCTGTGCCACTGCCACCCCTGGCTTGACCACAGCCCCTTGGTGGTTGTGGACCTCCCCTCTGAGGCTGGAAATTACCTCTACCATTGCCTCTCTCCTGATCCAGCCTTCTCAAACTTTGCCTAACCCTATGCTCCATCAATCCACAGACCAAACATGCTCCCATCCTCCTCCAACATTCACTCGGATGCCTTCTGCCACACTCAGCACAAAGTGGTATTCCGTTATTAATAGCAGCAACAAGGGCCACATCTCTAACCGGCCCATTCACTCTGGCCCTCCTCATGGGCTTTTTTTCGTCTCCCATAGGTTCCATATTCTGCTTATTCTTGCCCCTCTTTTTCTCTTGATTGCGGCACTCCGTACTCTTTACCTCCTCTTCTATTTTTGCTTTCTCCACTAAAAATGCAAAATCTCGCTCCCTCTGTGGAGCTATCAATACCCTAAGGCTATCCTCTAATCTATCCTCGAATCGTACGCACCTTTCATACTTCATCGCGACTATCCCCTTGGCATATCAACTGAGGCACAGAAACTCAGCCTCGTACTCTGCTACTTGCTTATCTCCCTGAAGTCAGACTCAAAAACTCCTTCTTTCGGCCATCCACATAGGCCGCTCTAATGTATTTCCCTTGAAATGCCGATTTAAAGAACTCCCAAGTGATCTACTCCGGTTAGTTGCCCTCCTTTACGGTCAACCACCACTGATAGGCTTCTTCCCTAAGTAGGGATATTACTCCTTTCAACTTTTGTTCAACCGTGCAATCCAAGACATCCATGATTCTTTCAGTGGCTTCCAACCAATGTTAGGCCCAACGACCCTCCAAGATTCTTAACATGGCCTACGCTACGGCATCTTCCGTAGCAGCAGCCCGTTCATTTGCTCCTCTTTCAGCTACTGGTGAGGTCGAAGCCTCCCACACTCATACGTTGGGCATATGGCCTAATTCGGACGATCCTGCCCTAACACCTCCACGGCCTCTGCCACAGCCTCTACCATCTCGTCTAGTGCTCATCGTTGCGTATTTCTGAATTAAAAATTTTATGTAATTGGTACTTAGTTCCACTTATTTAGGGCACATGTCTTATGTGAGTAACAATAATTTTTTTAAAGTTATTCCGCGGTCGAGAATCCACTACAGGCTTAAGTTCCCTATGGGCTTTAATCTCTAAAAGCCTATTTTAAGTAGCCCATTATCCTATACAGTTTCTGCAATTTAAACAAATGTAGTACAGAAAATTGATGTGTGCTGTCAGAGTCTTAAAAATTTATAGAAAGAATGATCGAGCCTAGAAACTAACTATGACAACGATTGAGGCAAGCACACCTATCGAACAGTAGTATAGCTTAGTGGTAAGACCAGATTGTCGAACCCAAAGGAACCTGAAGTACTAATACTAACTTTCTTTTTATTATTTAGCCTAAGAATTAAAGGAATTTGTTATCTAATCTAAAATTTACTAACAACTAAGCTAAAGATGCAAAGACAAAGAGAAGGAATTGGGGAAAATACTTGTGGGAAAAACCAATTGATTAAGACAATGCCCGAGGAAGAATCCACCTAGACTTCACTTGTTATCTAACTCTGAACCAAATGATTTATTCACTTGACTTGATCCGTAGGATTCTCTAAGTTATGCTAATACCTCCGTCAAGGCTACTAACGTCTAACCGTAGGTTGATTAATTGAAATCTCTTTCTAATTAAAACCCTTAGAATTGCATTAACTCGATCTATGGACTCCCATATTAGGTTTCACCCTAATTTGGGAAAATCTCGTCACCCTTTGTCTAGGCGTGCGATCAACTCCGCTTAATTATGCTAGATCTACTCTTAGGCAAGGATTTTTGCTCTTCCACCTAAGCACATAAAACTTGAATTAATATCCCAGAAATATCAAAACAAGAATTAAAAACACATAATTAAAAACAAATCAAGTATTTATCATATAGTTCAGCAAACGATAACAAGATTCATCTTAGGTTTCATCCTCCTCAGGTATCTGAGGGTTTAGTTCATAATCAAAAAGAATACGTCTCAAAAGAAAAGATAAAACAAAACATAAGAAAAACCCTAAAACCCCTTGAAGGAGTTGAAGAGAGATCCTCCGTCTTGAGTATGACTCTGGCTTCTTGAGATGAGTCAACTGGCTTTCTTCGAGTAAATTCCATAATTCTGGCCCCTCTGGCTCGGTTCCTTGGCTTCACTGGATGCCTAACTAGAATCCCCTTGAAGGTTGGCCTTTAGGGTGTATATATAAGCTCTTGGAATGGATTTCTTTGCCTCTAATTATCCTAATCCTAATGAAACTCTTCTTTCTCACGTCAAGGACACGCCCATGGCACACGCCCATGTGAATCGTGGCCAGGCCGTGCTGAGTCTATTAATGAGGCACGGCCATGTGGTCTTAGCCCCAGGCTGTGTCGATTTCATGTTATGGCCTATTTACTCAGTTTTGGGCCCGTTTCTCGTTCTTCTCATCTTCCAGTGTTTTTCTGAGCATAAAACATGAAAACAAAGGATTAAGAGCACCAACTTATACAATTCAAGGGATAAATCATCCAAAAGCCTCTAAATATAGGCTTAAAATATGTTACTATTACGGTTTAACAAATACCCCCACACTTAAGCTGTTGCTTGTCCTCAAGCAAAATTCTCAACTCACAATTAAAATGAACTTCCTTGATTCATAATATTCATCAATAATGTTTCAGCATAATTCAAAGATAATTCATACATAGATAATTTAACTCAAAGAGTCCTAAAGATTCAAACAATCTAAGTCATACATTTGTAGCATAAAACATAGGTGTTTCCCCTTATCTGAATAATTACCTCTTTTCAGAATAGACAAGGGTTGACATCCTCACTAAAGATTCACTCAAATCACTTGAGGTGTTTAAGGTCCAGGAAAAAGCACTCATAAGTCAAACCTGAAAAGTTAATCCCATAGGCTTGCATGAAAATCAAATCTCCACCACTGTAAAATGAGATGATACACAAATCAAAAGGTCTTTAACAGGGTTGTAATGGGGCGTAGGATAAAGGTGTGGATAAAGGCTGAATTAGAGGGTTAAAATTGAGATTGAATTGACAAATTACCTAACCATAAATAATGAACTACTAATAAATAATTACATCAGTTGAAAACTTGTAATACTAATACTAATAGTACGAGCTTCTTCTTCAGCAATTGGAATTTAAACGTATAAGCTCATTTACTTACATAACTAATAATGAATATACCTCAAATTTTTTTTAAGAACAAATCAAGTACATGATAAAGGATAAATTTAACTATTGGAATAAAGATCATACTTAGGCGATCGATCAAATCAAATCTTGACAAAAATGTAGTAAAAAGGAATGGTGATAACAAATACAAAGGGTTTAGGGTAAATATTAGTGGGTGAGTCAATAAATGGGTTGTTAGGATCAACGGGGTTCACTAGGGGTTAATAATGAAGGTAGGCTTTTAGTGAAGTAAGTGGGTTAAAACCTAGGTGCCTTTATCATCTCTGTATATCAAATCAAAGGTGTGGTCTCGACATGTATAATCGATGCAAGTTCTAGAATAACAAATCAATGTTGACACACTCATAATCAAAAAGTGAGCAAGAAAAAGAATATATGCTCTACAAGGCTCAAATTCTCATAAAAATTATGGGTATTTGATGTCAACCTTGCAAATTTCAAACTTCAAAGTAATATTCAAATTCAGGTAGATAGCTTAGCAAAAATTTTAATTCTGAAAAATAGACTTATCATGCTTGATTCTCTAGTATCCTTCAAATTTAATCATCGATGCACAATTAACTATGACTTAATCCAAAACACATCAATAAAAATCATAAATCAAAGGAAATTTCATTCTAATCATAATATGAGAAAATTACATAAAGATAAGATATCATTCAAGGATTTGAGAATAATGCAGAAAGTTAGGCACTTTCTTGAAATAAATATTCACCCCCCCCCCCCACACTTAAGGTGTTCATTGCCCTCAATGTACAAAGATAGATAAACTGACAATATCAAAAGATAGGGAGAGAAGTGAAACTTCCTGAATTTTAGATGGAGTTGATGAAGAGAAACGTGGGAGTGCCTTGAGTCGTTTGAACTTGAGTCCTCAAAGCAGCCGGTCTAGTTTTATTGTATCGTAAGTTAAATCTAAATGCTATGAAGAATAAGAAGATAAAAATAAAAATAAAAATAAAAGTAAATAATGGAAAATGAAAGAAGAAAGACAACGAGAAAAGGAAAGGAAGAAGGGGGTTTTAATAGAGATGCGGCCCACGTTACTCTCTACATCGTCAGCAATTGCTCGATCAGAATCCATTACTATATGGAAACACATTTTCAACTGTTAGGATTCATCACACTATCGCAATTATAAATATATGGCATGTATAGCTAGACTCACACGTACTACGTTAGTCCGAGAATCGACTAAATCATAGCTCTGATACCAATAAAATGTAACACCCCTAACCCGTACCCATCGCTGGACTAGGGTTAAGAGGCATTACTAATCAATTCCGAACATTTCATATCATTTACAATCACATAGTCTCTTCATGAGGTCTACGTGACCTTAAACACGTGTTAGAAAGGGGTCGGGACTAAACCGAACTCATACAAAAAATTTTGAAATTTTAACATTTTTCTATGTTACAGAGGTCACACGCACGTATGGTTAGGCCGTGTGCCTCACACGGCCTTAGACACGCCTGTACATCCAAGCTGTGGCAAAACAGGGCATACATACTGACTTGTTCACACGGCCTGAGACACGCCCGTATGCCTCACCCGTGGTCGACACTGACTTGCACCAGATGGCCAGTCACATGCCCGTGTGTCCAGCCCGTGGTCGAGTTTGACTTGAATAAATTACAAACTCGTAAGACACGGTCGAGCCGCACGCCCGTGTGCTCAACCGTGTGGGCAATTATATGCCATTTTTCAAGGCCAAATTACAATCCACACTTTGAAACCATTTATACACATCAATCCAATACCAATTCATGCCTCAAATGCAATTAAAACATACCAATACAAGTACAACTAATCATCTACTACATTATTTAGTTTCATACTTAATTTCCACTCAAATAAGTCCATTCAAAAATACCAATTTCTCATATCAAAACATCTAATTCAAGCATCATATAATCCATACCATAAGTTTAATAATCAAACCACAATACTCATCAACCATTTACGCATGAAATATACCAATTCCAATTTCATTATATCATACCACAATCATCATTTTCATAGCTTCAAGTATAAACCAACAACATTCAACTTCCAAGCCATATCACATGGCAAGATTTATACAACTTAAAACATGATACATTAACTAGCCTATACATGCCATATTCAAATATTCACATCTTTCAAAAGTACCAAAATAGTTAGCTGATAGTGTGATCGAGTCGCTGACAATCCCTTGATCCGAGCTAGCCCTACTAACACTGTAAAACAGAGAAACACATCACACAGTAAGCTTTAAAGCTTAGTAAGTTCATAATATAATACATACTACTCAATAATGCAACATCAATACATAATTAAATCATCACATAGATAGATGCACAATTTGGTACCTTACCATCCTCAACCATATGCTCAAATATCCATTCATTCAACCATTAAAACTATCCTCAACCACATAGGTTTAAACATACCTTTGCCAAACACTTAGTTAATAAACGTTCTTGCTATTCGATGCTCGATACCATATCTCATTCACTGCTTGATATCTTTTCAACTCAATCTCACACTTAGTGCCCAAATCATAGTCAAAGCTTAATTAACATCACACACTTAGTGCCTAGGCACAAAACCGAACTTAATTCGGCATCGTACACACAATGCTAATCAGTAAAGCCGAAGCTTCCATTACTTCGTACACATAGTGTTATTCATCTCTGTCTCGATTTCAATTATGCACACTTAGTGCCACATTTCTCAATCTCATATTTAACATTTCTAATTCAATAATTATACATTCATTCAATTCACATCACATATATATAATTTAACAACTAGTATTATATCCGAACTTACCTCGGACGTCTAAATATCAAAACGAGTCGATTAGTCGAGTACTTGGGCTTTGCCTCGATCTCGATCCGAATCTCTCCTTTCTTGATCTATACATATTCAAATTTAGCTTATTCAATCACTAATTCATTTAATTTGATCCAAACACACATATTTAGTTCATTTTACAAAATAGCCCTCACATTTTCACAATTTGACACTTTAGTCCCTATTTTACAAAATCATAAAATACACAATTTTCTCTTCACTTATGCCTAGCCGAATTTTCCCCATGCTAATACAACCATAATTCATTTTCTTTCATAGAAACTCAGCAAATAACATAAACACTCTCATGGAAACACCCTAAACTTTCAACCATTGCAAAATAGTCCCTTCATTAGCTAGCTCAAGCTTTAGGGGTTCCAAAAGTACAAAAATTATCAGAAATACCTCTAAAATCACTTACTTGCAAGAGGATAGCTTGGCTAAAAGTTTGAGCTTCCAAACCCCTATTTCTTGCTGAAAATTTCGGTGAAAGAAGAAATGGAATGGGAAAAGATGATAGCTTTCTTATTTTCCTCTTATTTTATTCAATTAAGTCACCAACTCACCTAACCATTAACCATGCCTCTAATTTGTCCCCCCTATGGCCAGCCATCACTTCTCCAATGGCCTAATTGCACTTTAAGGACCTCCAATTTAATATTATAAAGCTATTAGACACCTCTAGCTTGTAAAATAGAACTTTTGCACTTTATGCGATTTAGTCTTTTTTTTTTCAATTAAGCATGCAATCACCAAAATTAATGTACCAAAATTTTCATACACTCATATAATTATGCCATAACACATAAAATAATATTAAAACTAATTTATCCAACCTCAAATTAATGGTTTCGAAACCACTGTTTCGACTAGCCCCAAAATCGGGCTGTTACAACTCTCCCCCCCCTTTAGAGATTTTCATCCCTGAAAATCTTACCGGTAAAGAGGTTTGGGTACTGTTCTCTCATGACTTCTACCGGTTCCCACGTAGCCTCTTCTACATCATGTTTTTACCACAACACTTTCACTAAGGCTATACTTTTGTTCCTCAACTGTTTAACCTCTCGAGCCAAAATCTTAATTGGTTCCTCTTCATAGGTCATATTTGGTCGTATCTCAATTTCAGTCAGAGGAATCATATGTGAAGGATCAGAATGATATCGTCGCATCTTCGGCACATGAAACACGTTTTGTATTCTCTCTAACTTTGCCGGCAAGGCCAACCGGTAAGCTTCTGGTCCAATCCTCTAAATAACCTCATACAGCCCTATGAATCGCGGACTCAATTTGCCCTTTTGACCAAATCTCAATATTTTCTTCCATGGGGATACTTTCAGGAATACTTTATCGCCCATCTGAAACTCAATTTCATTCCTTTTCAAATTCGGGTATGACTTTTGTCAATCTGAAACAGCTTTTAGACTATCACGGATCACTTTCACTTTCTCCTCTGTTTCTATAACTAGATCAATCCCATGAATTTGCTTCTCACTAAGCTCGGTCCAATACAAAGGAGTCCGGCACTTACGACCATATAATGCTTCGTATGGTGCCATCCGTATACTCGACTGATAATTGTTGTTGTAGGCAAATTCAACCAAAGGTAGATTTTTTTTCCCAACTACCTTCAAACTCTAAAACACATCATCGGAGCATAACCTCAATAACTTGAATCACTCTTTCAGATTGGTCATCGGTTTACGGATGGAACGCGGTACTAAAATTCAATTTTGTACCCAAGGCTTCTTGCAACTTTTCCAGAACATCAAAGTAAATCTTATATCTCTATCCGAGATAATGGATATAAGCACCCCATGTAATCTCACAACCTTAGCAATATACAGCTCAGCCAACTTGTCAAGTGAGTAGTCAACACTCACTGATATAAATTGAGCCGATTTCGTTAATCTATCAACAATGTAACTGCCTGATTTTGGGGCTAGCCGAAATGGTGATTTCAGAACCACTAATTTGAGTTTGGATAAATTAGTTTTAATATTATTTTATGTGTTATGTCATAATTATATGAGTCTATA
Source organism: Gossypium bickii (assembly GCA_025503065.1). Classification (NCBI taxonomy): domain Eukaryota; kingdom Viridiplantae; phylum Streptophyta; class Magnoliopsida; order Malvales; family Malvaceae; genus Gossypium; species Gossypium bickii. The sequence continues at coordinate 20,842,365 of CP106717.1, forward strand.
AAAATTTTGGTGCATTGATTTTGGTGATTGCATGCTTAATTGCGAAAAAGGACTAAATTGCACAAAGCGCGAAAGTTCTATTTTACAAGCTAAAGGTGTCTAATAGCTATAAAATATTAATTGGAAGCCCTAAATGTACAATTAGACCCTTAAAAAATGAGCGGCTGGCCATAGGGGACAAGAAATGTCAAAATTTGGTCAAATAGGGTGAATTAGGTGACTAAATTGAAGGAAATAAATAAAATAAAGAAAAAGATGATATCATCCTTGTTCATTTTCTTCTCCACCAAAAATCACCAATAAAATAGGTGTTTGAGAACTCAAAAATTTCATCCAAGCTTCTCTCCTTGCAAGTAAATGATTTTGGTGTCCTTTCTTAATAATTTTTTTACTTTTGGGACCCTTGTAGAAGGATCTAGCTAATGAGGGGACTATTTTGAAAAATGATTAGGAGTTTAGGGATTTTCCATGTGAGTGCTTATGTTGGTTGCTAAGTTTTTAGGGAAGAAAATGAATTGTGGTTGTTAAATAAACAACTTTTGTGAAAGGTGTTTCCATGAAAACACCTATAAGGACCTTTTTGTAAAGGTTGTAAATTGAGTAGTAAATGCATGAAATGATTAGTATTATGAATTGTATAAGAGTAATAAATGTTCAGCTAGGCTTGTCTACTGAGGAAATTTGATGAAAAATGATTTACGAGCCTAGGGGCAAAATCATAATTTTGCCAATGTATAAGGGCAAAACGATCTTTTTTGCCAAAGTAGAAATTTTGAAGTGTTTAGATTTATGTTGTGATTAAATGAGTAAACTTTATTATTATATATCAAGAAGAATGTGGAATCAACCTTGACCGAAGAAAAGGTAACGTTTCAGACTAAACCGCTAACATATTTTGCACCGAGGTAAGTTTATGTGTAAATGATACATCTCTATTACGAGTGCTTTAACTATTAATGCATTGTGTGAATGAAATTTCTTATTGGTGATAATTATTGAAATAGTAGAAAATGTGAAAACTCTCAAATAAACTTCAAAAGAGAAATATGAGTACGAATGAATATCCGTAAATATGTGATTATGGTGGGTTGTGTGCGATACCACCTTGTTATTTATTGACGATGGGCTATGTGCGATACCATCTTATTTATTATCATTTTGGTGGGCTATGTGCGATACCACCATAATTATCATTGTTGGTGTGCTGTGTGCGATACCACCCTAATATTGATTAATGGTGGCTGTGTGCAAAACCACCGAGTAACTTGTACCACTACGAAGGGTTCTTCGAGAAACTTGTTTTAAGTGAACATTTCATGTGGCTTTGTGGTGATAAGTGCAGGGTATATGTGCAAGTAATTTTGGACAATATTTATGATATGTGTTTGGTATGTGGTAAGACTTGAAATGAGTAAGCATGATTACGAGGACTAAATCATCGATTTTGAGGCTAGCCGAAATGGTGATTTCAGAACCACTAATTTAAGTTTGGATAAATTAGTTTTAATATTATTTTATGTGTTATGACATAATTATATGAGTGTATAAAAATTTTTGTGCATTGATTTTAGTGATTGCATGCTTAATTGCAAAAAAGGACTAAATCGCAAAAAGTGTGAAAGTTCTATTTTACAAGCTAAAGGTGTCTAATAGCTGTAAAATATTAATTGGAAGCCCTAAATGTGAAATTAAACCCTTAAAAAATGAGCGGCCGTCCATAAGGGACAAGAAATGTCAAAATTTGGTCAAAGAGGGTGAATTAGGTGACTAAATTGAAGGAAATAAATAAAATAAAGAAAAAGATGATATCATCCTTGTTCATTTTCTTCCTCCACCAAAAATCACCAATAAAATAGGTGTTTGAGAACTCAAAAATTTCATCCAAGCTTTTTTCCTTGCAAGTAAGTGATTTTGGTGTCATTTCTTAATAATTTTTTTTACTTTTGCGACCCTTGTAGCATGATCTAGCTAATGAGGGGGCTATTTTGCAAAATGGTTAAGAGTTTAGGGATTTCCCATGTCAGTGCTTATGTTGGTTGCTGAGTTTTTAGGGAAGAAAATGAATTGTGGTTGTTAAATAAACAACTTTTGTGAAAGGTGTTTCCATGAAAACACCTATAAGGACCTTTTTGTAAAGGTTGTAAATTGAGTAGTAAATGCATGAAATGATTGGTATTGTGAATTGTTATAAGAGTAATAAATGTTCACCTAGGCTTGTTCAATGAGGAAATTTGATGAAAAATGATTTACGAGCCTAGGGGCAAAATCGTAATTTTGCCAATGTATAAGGGTAAAACGATCATTTTTGCCAAAGTAGAAATTTTGAAGTGTTTGGATTTATGTAGTGATTAAATGAGCAAATTTTATTATTATATATCAATAAGAACGTGGAATCAACCTTGACCGGGGAAAAGGCAAGGTTTCGGACTAAATCGCAAATTAACGTATGTTGCACTGAGGTAAGTTTATGTGTAAACAATACATCTCTATTACAAATGCTTTAGCTATTAATGCATTGTATGAGTGAAATTTCTTATTGGTTTGAATTATTGAAATAGTAGAAAATGTGAAAACTCTCGGATGAACCTTCGGAAGAGAAATATGAGTACGGATGAATATCCGTAAATATGTGATTATGGTGGGCTGTGTGCGATACCACCTTATTATTTATTAACGATGGTTTATGTGCGATACCATCTTATTTATTATCATTTTGGTGGGCTATGTGCGATACCACCATAATTATCATTGTTGGTGGGCTGTGTGCGATACCAACCTAGTATTGATTAATGGTGGTTGTGTGCAAAACCACCGGGTAACTTGTATCATTCCGAAGGGGTCATCGAGAAACTTGTTTAAGTGAATATTTCATGTAGCTTTGTGGTGATAAGTGCAGGGTATATGTGCAAGTAGTTGTGGACAATGTTTATGATATGTGTTCGGGATGTGATAAGACTTGAAATGAGTAAGCATGATTACAAGGATATGAATCGTTATTACTTAGCATGTAATGTTTGACTGATTGTATTGTGATATGATGATTATTGTTTACATATGGATTTACTAAGCTTAAAGCTTACTCCCTTCTCTTTTCCCTTGTTTTATAGTTTCGAAGAGCCAGCTCAGGATACGAAGTTAAGCAAAGGATCACCCACACTATCAGCTCATCTTGGTATAGTTAGTCATAGCATTTTGTGTATGGCATGTATAGAGAATAGACTTAGTTGAATGTCATATTGTTTTCACCATGTGTGTTGGCTCATTCTAAGATGAACTCTTTTGTATAAGGCCATAGTTGGTGACTCTTTCTTATTAATCTATGAAAAGATGAGGTTATTCATGATTGTGGAAGTAGCATGTTGATTTACTTGGTTTAATTATGCATGAATGGGTTGATGGTTGAATGTGATTTATACTTGTATAAGTTGGGGTGATAGAAAGAGCTTGGCAAATAGCCTTATTCTTGTCCACACAGTTAGGCACATGGGCGTGTGGCTAGGCCGTGTGAGACACACGGTCAGCCTCATAGGCGTGTGGTTAGGTCGTTTGTTCCCTTGCATGCTAGGTTTACAAGTCAATATACTCAGTAGTAAACACACGGGCAAAGACACGGCAGTGTGGCTCGGCCGTGTGGAAGGCACGATCATGGACATGGGCGTGTGCCCAGGTCGTATGAAGTTTGCACCTGAAATTAGGAAATTAATTCGCCACACGGCCGAAGGACACAGGCGTGTGCCTAGGCTGTGTGACATTTATGAAGTGATGATGTTAGAAATAGAATGTCTAGATTTTCACACACTGGCTAAGACACGGGCGTGTCGAGGCCGTGTGAGGGACACATGCATGTGTCTACCGTGTGAAAACTCCTGTAGGTTCGAATTGAGAAATAAATCTACACGGGTGTAGAACACGGGCATGGGATATGCCACACAGGCGTGCCCCTTCCTCCACATAAGCGTGTGGACTGTTTAGTGAAATTTTCCTAAGATTTCCTAGAGTGCTTTAAAGAAGTTTGATGTGATCCCTAACCATTCCTAATGTGTGATTTGGGCCTCGTAGGCTTATTTAAAAGGTGTTACAAAAAGTTTTAATTTGGAGTGGAAAGTCAGGTCTCGGTATTGTATAATTGTTATGTACAAGTCTAGTAATGCCTTATACCCTGTTCCGATATCGAATAAAGGTAAGGGGTGTTACATTTAGTGGTATCAGAGCTATGATTTAGTCGTTCTCGGACTATCGTAGCATGTGTGAGAGTCTAGCTATATATGCCATAAATATATATTAATAGTGTGGTGACTCCTGATAATTTTAAAATGTGTTTTCGTATAGTAAATGGATCCCGACCGAGCTAATGCTGATGATGCTGCTAGTAATGCGCCGGCTCCCACGCAAGGAACCACGCCTCTTTGACTCAAGGAGAAGAAGACCGGGAAACCTTTCTCCACATGATTAGTAATTGGTACACTGAGTTTGTACGACCAAACCTTAATGCTCAACCTCCTCCACCCCCTCCTATACTTTAGCCAGTTCTCGTGACTCCTCAAGGTATAGATTTCATACGGATGACTAAACCCCCGGTCGATAAGATTGGAAAATAAGGGGCCGAGGAATTTAGAGCCAACATAGATGATGACCTTGAGAGAGCGAAGTTCTCACTTGAGAACTCTATGCCGGTATTCGATGAACTCTCTTGCACGCCTGAGGAGAGCTTAAAATGTGCTGTGTCATTGCTGAGGGACTCGGCACATCGTTGGTGGAAAACACTGACATCTGTAGTTCCAGGGGATAGAGTGACATGGGATTTCTTCCTAGAAGAGTTCCGAAAGAAGTACATAAGTCGGCGAATTGTTGACCAGAAACAGAAAGAGTTTCTTGAATTAAAAGAAGGTAAGATGACTGTGGCAGAGTATTAGCACGAATTTGTTAGGCTCAGTAAGTATACTCAAGAGTGTGTGTCTACGGAAGCTATTCTGTGCAAGAGGTTCGAACATGGGCTGACTGAGGATATCATATTGCTAGTTGGGATCTTGGAATTGAAAGAACTTATGGTGTTGGTCGATAGAGCTTGCAAGGCTGAAGAGTTGAATAAGGAAAAGAGAAAAGCTATGATTGATGTCTGAGATGCAACGAAGAGGCCGATGAGTTAGTCGTTCCAAACCCAATCAAAGAGATCCAAAGAAATGAACCCTTTGACGACTGCTTCAGCTAGGTATTCACACTGAGATTGAGGTAAAACATATTCAGGCTCGAGAGTTTAAGCCACCTCGATGGCAAGCGTGGGAAATGTGAAGTCAAATAAACCAGAGCGTCCAAATTGTGGTAGACAACATACTGGGAAGTGTTGGGGAACAATCGAACTTGTTACAAGTGTGGTTCACCCGACCACTTCATTCGAAACTGTCCAGAGATGGATGAGAAAGACAGAAAACAAGAAGTAAGAGTGAGCAATGTACCTTCGAGGGGTAGACCACAGAGGAACCCGAGAAGTGGGACTAGTAGTAGGGGTGCGCCTAGAGATTCTGCTATGAGATCAGAGGGTAGAGCACCTGCAAGGGCTTATGCCATTCGCGCTCGCGAAGAGGCATCATCTCCAGACGTGATAACGGGTACTTTTTCTCTTCATGATATCTCTGTTGTTGTTTTGATTGATTCGGGGTCTACTCATTCTTATATTTGCATGAAATTGATGTCTAGCATGAATATGATGGTTGAGTCTATAGAATTTGTGATAAAAGTGTCAAACCCATTAGGCAAACATGTGCTAATTGACAAAGTGTGTAGGAATTGTCCTTTGACAATTAAAGGTCATTGTTTTACGGCTAATCCCATGTTGTTGCCGTTTGATGAATTTAACCTGATTCTTGGTATGGATTGGTTGACTGCACATAATGTTTTAGTAAACTATGGTAGTAAGTTTATTGAATTGAAATGTGTAAATGGAGATGTCATTCGAGTTGAATCAGGTAAATCAGATAATATGTCTGTAGTGATTTCGTCCATGGTAGCTGAGAAATACATGAGAAAAGGGTATAAGTCCTATCTCACCTTTTTGTTAAATACTCAAGAGTTAAAGGTAAAGATTGAATTGGTGCCTATGGTATGCGAGTATCTGGATGTGTTTCCGAAAGAGTTACCTAGATTGCCTCCAGTTAGAGAGGTCGAGTTTGGCATTGAGATAGTTCCGGGTACAGCACCTATTTTTGTTGCCCGGTATAGGATGGCACCGTTGGAGTTAAAAGAGTTAAAGGTTCAGTTGCAAGAGTTAACGGATAAGGGTTTTGCAAGACCGATCTATTCACCGTGGGGTGCTCCGATACTTTTTGTGAAGAAGAAAGACGGGTCGATGAGATTGTGTATAGACTACAAACAGCTCAACAAGGTGACAGTAAAGAATAAGTATCCTTTTCCAAGGATCGATGATTTGTTCAACCAACTGAAAGGAGCTATGGTGTTATCTAAGATAGACCTGAGGTCGGTTATTACGAGTTAAGATTTAAGGAGCAAGATGTGTCGAAAACTGCATTTCAGATGAGGTATGGCCATTATGAGTTCCTTGTCATGCCATTTGGCTTAACAAATGCTCCTGTGATCTTTATAGATTTAATGAACTGTATCTTCCGACCGTATTTGGATAAGTTTGTAGTTGTTTTTATCAATGACATGCTAATTTATTCTTGGGATGAGAGTGAACATGCAGAGCACATGAGAACTGTTTTGTAGACTCTAAGAGATAAGCAGTTGTATGCTAAATTTAGCAAGAGTGAGTTTGGCTCCGGGAGGTCGGATTCTTAGGACACATTTTTTCGAGTGATGGAATTAGAGTTGATCCGAGTAAGATCTCGGTTATTGTTGAGTGGAAACCGCCGAGAACTGTGTCAGAGATTAGGAGCTTTTTGGGTTTAGCAGGTTATTACAGATGGATCGTTAAAGGGTTCCCCATGATTGCTACACCGATGACGAGACTGCTGCATGAAGATGTTACGTTTGAATGGACAGAGAAGTCCCAACAAAGTTTTGAGAAACTAAAAGCTTTGTTGACTGAAGCGTCGATTTTAGTACAACCTGAGTCGGGAAAGGAGTTTGTGGTCTATAGTGATGTGTCATTAAATGGTCTTGGTTGTGTGTTGATGCAGGAGCGTAAAGTAGTAGCTTATTCCTTGAGACAGCTAAAATCGTATGAGAAGAATTATCTGACTCACGATTTGGAGTTGGCTGCGATCGTTTTCGCTTTGAAGAGTTGGCGTCATTATTTGTATGGTGAAAAGTGTCGAATATTTACTGATCACAAAAGTTTGAAGTATCTGATGAACCAAAAGGATTTGAATTTGTGACAACAGCGATGGCTCGAATTATTGAAGGGTTATGAGCTAGTAATCGATTACCATCCGTGGAAAGCGAATGTGGTTGCGGATACCTTGAGCAGAAAATCCCTGTATGCTTTGAGAGCTATGAGTACGAGTTTAGCATTGTCTGATGATGGTGCTATACTGGCCGAGTTGAGGGCCAGACCTTTATTTCTTCAGTAAATATGTGAAGCTCAAAAGAATGATAGTGAGATGCAAGTTAAGAGTGCTCAGTGTGAATCAGGAAGTAACTCTGACTTTCACGTTGGTGCAGATGATTGTTTGATGTTTCGCGATAGAGTTTGTGTACCTAAAGATGATGAGTTGATTCAGAGAATTTTGCATGAGGCACATAACGGTTACTTATTAGTACATTCAGGCAGCACAAAAATGTATAACAATTTGAAGAAGTTGTATTAGTTGCCGGGTATGAGCCGAGCATCAAGTACCTTCGGGATTACTTCAGCTAGTGATGGTTCTGAAGTGGAAATAGGACCAAATCACGATAGATTTCGTAACGGGGTTACCTACGACTCTGAAAAAGAAAGATATTCTGTGGTTCATCGTTGATAGATTAACGAAATACTCACTTTATACTGATGTGTGTGGATTACTCACTTGACAAGTTGGCTGACCTATATATTGCTGAGATTGTGAGATTACATGAGGTGGCCATATCCATTATCTCGGATAAAGATCCAAGGTTTACTTCGAGGTTTTGGAAAAAGTTGCAACAAGCCTTGGGTATGAAATTGAATTTTAGTACCGCGTTCCATCCACAAACCGATGGTTAATCCGAGAGAGTGATTCAAGTTCTTGAGGATATGCTCCGATGCTGTGTTTTAGAGTTCGAAGGTAATTGGGAAAAATATCTACTTTTGGTTGAATTTGCCTACAACAATAGTTATCAGTTGAGCATACGAATGGCACCATAGGAAGCATTATACGGTCGTAAGTGCCGGACTCCTTTGTATTAGACCGAGCTTAGTAAGAAGCAAATTCATGGGGTTGATCTAGTTAGAGAAACCGAGGAGAAAGTGAAAGTGATCCGTGATAGTCTGAAGCTGCTTCAGATTGGCAAAAGTCATACGCAAATTTGAAAAGGAAAGAAATCGAGTTTTAGGTGGGCAATAAAGTATTCCTGAAAGTATCCCTGCGGAAGAAAATATTGAGATTTGGTCAAAAGGGCAAATTGAGTCCACGATTTATAGGGTCGTATGAGGTCATTGAAAGGATTAGACCAGTAGCTTACCGATTGGCCTTGCCAATTGAGTTAGAGAGAATACACAACGTGTTTCATGTGTTGATGTTGCGACGATATCGTTTCGATCCTTCGCATGTGATTCCTCCGACCGAAATTAAGATACGACCAAATATGACCTATGAAGAGAAATCAATTAAGATTTTAACTCGAGAGGTTAAACAGTTGAGGAACAAAAGTATAACTTTAGTGAAAGTGTTGTAGCAAAAATATGAAGTAGAAGAGGCTACATGGGAACCGGAAGAAGCCATGAGAGGACAATACCCAAACCTCTTACCGGTAAGATTTTCAAGGACGAAAATCTCTAAAGGGGGGAGATTTGTAACAGCCCGATTTTGGGCTAGTCAAAATGGTGGTTTCAGAACCACTAATTTGAGGTTGGATAAATTAGTTTTAATATTAATTTATGTGCTATGCCATAATTATATGAGTGTATGAAAATTTTGGTGCATTAATTTTGGTGATTGCATGCTTAATTGCGAAAAATGATTAAATCGCATAAAGTGCAAAAGTTCTATTTTACAAGCTAAAGGTGTCTAATAGCTATAGAATATTAATTGGAAGCAATAAATGTGCAATTAGACCCTTAGAAAATGAGTGGTAGGCCATAGGGGACAAGAAATATCAAAATTTGGTCAAAGTGGGTGAATTAGGTGACTAAATTAAAGGAAATAAATAAAATAAAGAAAAAGATGATATCATCCTTGTTCATTTTCTTCCTCCACCGAAAATCATTGTTCATTTTCTTCCTCCACCAAAAATCATCAGCAAAATAGGGGTTTGAGAACTCAAAAATTTCATCCAAGCTTTTCTCCTTTCAGGTAAGTGATTTTGGTGTCATTTCTTAATAATTATTTTTACTTTTGGGACCCTTGTAGCATGATCTAGCTAATGAGGGGACTATTTTGCAAAATGGTTAAGAGTTTAGGGATTTCCCATGTGAGTGCTTATGTTGGTTGCTGAGTTTTTAGGGAAGAAAATGAATTGTGGTTGTTAAATAAACAACTTTTGTGAAAGGTGTTTCCATGAAAACACCTATAAGGACCTTTTTTAAAGGTTGTAAATTGAGTAGTAAATGCATGAAATGATTGGTATTGTGAATTGTTATAAGAGTAATAAATGTTCAGCTAGGCTTGTTTAATGAGGAAATTTGATGAAAAACGGTTCACGAGCCTAGGGGCAAAATCATAATTTTGCCAATGTATAAGGGCAAAACGATCTTTTTTGCCAAAGTAGAAATTTTGAAGTGTTTGGATTTATGTTGTGATTAAATGAGTAAACTTTATTATTATAGATCAAGAAGAACGTGGAATCAACCTTGACCGAAGAAAAGGCAATGTTTCGGACTGAATCGCAAATTAACATATTTTACATCGAGGTAAGTTTATGTGTAAACGATACATCTCTATTATGAGTGCTTTAACTGTTAATGCATTGTGTGAATAAAATTTCTTATTGGTGAGAATTATTGAAATAGTAGAAAATGTGAAAACTCTCAAATGAACTTCGAAAGAGAAATATGAGTACGAATGAATATCCGTAAATATGTGATTATGGTGGGCTGTGTGCGATACCACCTTGTTATTTATTAACGGTGGGCTATGTGCGATACCATCGTATTTATTATCATTTTGGTGGGCTATGTGCGATACCACCATAATTATCATTGTTGGTGTGCTGTGTGCGATACCACCCTAATATTGATTAATGGTGGCTGTGTGCAAAACCACCGAGTAACTTGTACCATTACGAAGGGTTCTTCGAGAAACTTGATTAAGTGAACATTTCTTGTGGCTTTATGGTGATAAGTGTAGGGCATATGTGCAAGTAATTTTGGACAATATTTATGATATGTGTTTGGGATGTGGTAAGACTTGAAATGAGTAAGCATGATTACGAGGATATGAATCGTTATTACTTAGCATGTAATGTTTGACTGATTGTTTTATGGTATGATGATTATTGTTTACATATAGATTTACTAAGCTTAAAGCTTACTCCCTTCTTTTTTTCACTTGTTTCATAGTGTCGAAGAGCCAGCTCGGGATACGATGTTAAGCAAAGGATCACCCACACTATCAGCTCATCTTGGTATAGTTAGTCTTAGGATTTTGTGTATGGTATGTGTAGGGACTAGACTTAGTTGAATGTCATATTGTTTTTGCCATGTGTGTTGGCTCATTCTAAGATGAACTCTTTTGTATAAGGCCATAGTTGGTGGCTCTTTCTTATTAATCTATGAAAAAATGAGGTTATTCATGTTGTGCAAGTAGCATGTTTATTTACTTGGGCGTGTCGATGCCTTGTGAGGGACACGGGCTAAGGAAACGGGCGTGTGTCCGACCGTGTGAGAACCCTTGTAGGTTTGAATTGAGAAATAAATCCATACGAGTGTAGAACACGGGCATGTGTATGCCACACGGGCGTGCCCCTTCCTCTACATGGGCGTGTGGACTGTTTAGTGAAAATTTCCTAACAGTTTCTAGAGTGCTTTAAAGGGGTTCGATTTGATCCCTAACATTCCTAATGTGTAATTTGGCCTTGTAGGCTTGTTTAAGAGGTGTTACGAAAAGTTGTAATTTGGAGTGGAAAGTCAGGTCTTGGTATTGTATAATTGTTGGGTACAAGTCTAGTAATTCCTCGTACCATGTTCTGGTGTCGAATACGGGTAAGGGGTGTTACAAAGAATGACCCATACAACATCTTTCTTTTTCGGAGTCATAGGTAACCTCGTTACGAAATCAATCGTGATTCGTTCCCATTTCCATTCAGGAACCATCACTGGCTAAAGTAACCCCGAAGGTACTTGATGCTCAACCTTCACTTGTTGAGAAATCAAACACTTAGTAACAAACTCGGAAATATCCGTTTTCATACCCGGCCACCAATACAATTTCTTCAAATCATTATACATTTTTGTGCTGCCCGGATGTACTGACAAGCAACCATTATGTGCCTCATGTAAAAATTTCCGGATCAACTCATCATCTTTAGGTACACAAACTCTATCATGAAACATCAAACAATCGTCTGAACCAACACAAAAATCAGAGTTATTTCTCGATACATACTGAGCTCTCCTAACTTGCATCTCACTATCATTCTTTTGAGCTTCACGTTCCCGAAGAAAAAATAATGGTCTAGCCTTCAACTCGGCCAGTATATCACCATCATCAGACAATGCTAAACTCGTACTCATAGCTCTCAAAGCATATAGGGATTTTCTGATCAAGGTATCTGCAACCACATTCGTTTTTACCTGGTGGTAATCAATTACTAGCTCATAATCCTTCAGTAATTCGAGTCACTACTGTTGTCGTAAATTCAAATCCTTTTGGTTCATCAGGTACTTCAAACTTTTATGATCGGTTAAGATTCGACATTTGTCACTGTACAAGTAATGACACCAAATCTTTAAAGACAAAACGATCACAGCCAACTCCAAATCTTGAGTCGGGTAATTCTTTTCATGCGGTTTTAGCTGTCTCAAGGCATAAGCTACTACGTTTCCCTCTTGCATCAGCACACAACTAAGACCATTCATTGACGCGTCACTGTAAATTACAAACTCTTTTCCCAACTCAGGTTGTACTAACACCGGAGCTTCAGTCAACAAAGCTTTCAGTTTCTCAAAACTTTGTTGGCACCTCTCAGTCCATTCAAATTTAACATCTTTATGTAACAATCTCGTCATTGGTGCAGCAATCATGGAGAACCCTTTAACGAACCGTCTGTAGTAACCTGCTTAACCCAAAAAGCTCCTAATCTCTGACACATTCCTCAGCGGTTTCCACTCTACAATAGTCGAGATCTTACTTGGATCAACTCTAATTCCATCACCCGACACAATGTGTCCTAAGAATCCGACCTCTCGAAGCCAAAACTCACTCTTGCTAAATTTAACATACAACTGCTTGTCTCTTAGAGTCTGTAAAACAGTTCTTAGGTGCTCTGAATGCTCACTCTTATCCCTATAATAAATCAGTATGTCATCGATAAAAACAACTATAAATTTATCTAAGTACGGTCGGAAGATACGGTTCATTAAATCCATAAAGATTGTAGGAGCATTCATTAAACCAAAGGGCATGACGAGAAACTCATAATGGTTATACCTCATCCGAAATGCAGTTTTCGACACATCTTGCTCCTTAACCCTCAACTGGTAATAGCCAGACCTCAGGTCTATCTTAGAAAACACCGTAGCTCCCTTCAATTACTCGAATAAATCATGGATCCTTGGCAAATGATACTTATTCTTCACTGTCACCTTGTTGGGTTGTCTGTAGTCTATACACAATCTCATCGACCCATCTTTCTTTTTTACAAAAAGTACCAGAGCACCCTACGGTGAATAGCTCGGTCTTGCAAAACCCTTATTTGTTAACTCTTGCAACTAAACCTTCAACTCTTTTTAACTCTAACGGTGCCATCCTATACGGGGCAACCGGAACTAACTCAATGCCAAACTCGACCTCTCTAACTAGAGGCAATCTAGGTAACTCTTCGGGAAACACATCAGGATACTCGCACACCACATGCACTGATTCAATCATTACCTCTGACTCTTGAGTATTCAACACAAAGGCGAGATAGGACTCATACCCTTTTCTCATGCATTTCTCAGCTACCATAGATGAAATCACTACAGGCATATTATCCGGTTTACCTGATTCAACCCGAATGACATCTCCATTTCCACATCTCAATTCAATAAACTTACTACCACAGTTTACTAAAACATTATGTGCAGTCAACTAATCCATACCAAGAATCAAGTCAAATTTATCAAACAGCAACAGTATGAGATTAGCCGGAAAACAATAACCTCTAATTGTCAAGGGACAATTTCTACACACTTTGTCAACTAACACATGTTTGCCTAACGTTTTATCACAATTTCTATAGACTCAACAATCATACTCATGCTAGATACCAATTTCATGCAAATATAAGAATGGGTAGACCCCGGATCAATCAAATCAATAACAGAGATATCATGAAGAGAAAAAGTACCCGTTATCACATCTGGAGATGATGCCTCTTCGTGAGTGCGAATGGAATAAGTCCTTGCAGGTGCTCTACCCTCTGATCTCACCATAGAATCTCTAGGCGCACCTCTATTACTAGTCTCACTCCCCGAGTTCCTTTGTGGTCTACCCTTCGGAGGTACATTGCTCGCTCTTACTTCCTGTTTTCTGTCTTTCTCATCCCTCTCCGGACAGTTTCGAATGAAGTGGTCTAGTGAACCACACTTGTAACAAGTTCGATTGTTTCCCCAACACTCCTCAATATGTTGTCTACCACAATTTGGACACTCCGGCTTATTTGACTTTGCATTGCCCACGCTTGCCATCGAGGTGGCTTGAACTCTCGATCCCAAATACATATTACCTCGATCTCAGTGTGAACACCCAACTGAAGTAGCCGTCTGAGGGTTTGTTTCTTTGGATCTCTTTGATTGGGTCTAGAACGACTTACTCATCGGCCTATTCCTTGCATCTCGGGCCTCAATTATAGCTTTTCTCTTTTCCTTATTCAACTCTTCAACCTCGCAAGCTCTATCGACCAACACCACAAATTCTTTCAACTCTAAAATTCTAACTAACAATCTGATATCCTCGTTTAGCCCATCTTTGAATCTCTTGCACATAATAGCTTCCGTTGACACACAATCTTGAGCATACTTACTGAGTCTAACGAATCCACATTCATACTCTGCCACAGTCATTTTGTCTTGCTTTAATTCAAGAAACTCTTTCCTTTTCTGGTCAACAAATCACTGACTTATGTACTTCTTTCGGAACTCTTCTAGGATGAAGTCCCATGTCACTCTCTCCCTCGGTACTACAGATGTCAGCGTTTTCCACCAATGATAGTCTGAGTCCCTCGGTAATGACACAACACATTTTAAACTCTCATCAAGTGTGCAAGAGAGTTCATCGAATACCCTTATAGATTTCTCAAACCAAAACTCCGCTTTCTCAAGGTCATCATCTATGTTGGCTCTAAATTCCTTGGCCCATTGCTTTTGAATCCTATCGACCGGGGGTTTAGTCATTCTTACCAAGTCTATACCTTGATGATCCGCGGGGACTAGTTGAGGTATAGGTGGGGGTGGAGGAGGTTGAGCATTAGGGTTTGCTTGTACAAACTCAGTGTACCAATTACTCATCATGTGGGGAAAGGCTTCCTGAGCCTCTTCTCCTTGACCCAAAGTCTAGGGTCTACTTTCTAAAGGTGTGGTCCCTTGCACGGGAGCCGATGCATTACTAGCAGCATCATCAACAGCAGCTCGGTCGGGATCCATTTACTATACGAAAACATAGTTTAATATTGTCAAGAGTCACCACACTATCAATATATATTTATGGCATGTATAGCTAGACACTCACACACGCTACGGTAGTCTGAGAATCGACTAAACCATAGCGCTGATACCACTAAATGTAACACCCCTTACCTGTATTCAATACCGGAACAGGGTACGAGGCATTACTAGACTTATACTCGGTCAATCGTACAATATCAAGACCTGACTTTCCACTCCAAATTAAAACTTTTTATAACACCTCTTCAATAGGCCTACGAGGCCTAAATTCACACTTTAGGAATGGTTCAAGATCAAATCGTACTCTTTAAAAGATCCCTAAAAGACTTAGAAAAATTTCCATTAAACAGTCCACACGCTTGTGTGGGGGAAGGAACACGCCCGTGTTCCACACCTGTATGGGTTTATTTTTCAATTCAATCCTATAGGGGTTTTCACACTGCCAGACACACACCCGTGTCCCTCACACGACCATGACACGCCCATGCCTTAGCTCGTGTGCAAAAACCTTGGCATTCTGTTTCTGACGTCATCACCCCATAAATGTCACACGGCCAAGACACACGCCCATGTCCTTCGTCCGTGTGGCGAATTAAATTCCTAATTTCAGCTGCAGACTTCACACGGCTTTGGCACACCCTCATGTTCATGGTCGTGTCTTCCACGCGATTGACACACACGGCCATGTCTCTATCCATGTGGTTACTACTGAGAATACTGACTTGCCAACCTAGCATGCAAGGGGACAAGAACAAGGCTGACTGTGTGTCATACATGGCCTAGACACACGCCCGTGTGTCTATCCGTGTGGACAAGAACAAGGCTTTTTACCAAGCTCTTTCTATCACCCCAACTCATACAAACATAAATCATATCAAACCTTCAACCCATTCATGCATAAATAAACTAAGTAAACCAATCATGCAACTTGAACATTCATGAATAACCTCATCTTCTCATAGATTCATAAGAAAGAGCCATCAACTATGGCCTTATACAAAAGAGTTCATCTTTGAATGAGCCAACACATTTGGCCAAAACAATGTGACATTCAACTAAGTCTAGTCGCTATACATGTCATACTCAAAATGATAAGTCTAACTATACCAAGATGTGCTGATAGTGTGGGTGATCCTTTGCTTATCTTTGTATCCCGAGCTGGCTCTTCGACACTGTAAAACAAGGAAAAAGAGAAGGGAGTAAGCTTTAAGCTTAGTAAGTCTATATGTAAACAATAAGCATCATACCATATGCTGATCAATCAAAAGCACTACATACTAAGCAAGAGCAATTCATATACTCATAATCATGCTTACTCATCTCAACTCTTACCACATCCCAACCACATATCATATACATTGCTCACATTTACTTGTACTTATGCCCTGCACTTATCATCATAAAGCCACATATAATTTCACTTAGACAAATTTCTCGATGAAACCTTCAGAATGATACAAGATACTCGGTGGTTTCGCACACAGCCCACCATTCATCAATAATAGGGTGGTATCGCACACAGCCCACCATTCATCAATAATAATTACGGTGGTATCGCACATAGCCCACCAAAATGATAATAAATACGATGGTATCGCACATAGCCCATCATTAACAAATGACAAGGTGGTACCGCACACAACCCACCAAAATTTACATATTTACGGATATTCATCCATACCCATATTTCTCTTCTGAAGGTTCATCCGAGAGTTTTCACATTTTCTACTATTTCAATAATTCTAACCAATAATCAATTACATCCACACAATGCATTAATAGTTAAAACATACGTAATAGGGATGTATCGTTTACACATAAACTTACCTCGGTGCAAAATATGTTAATTTGCGGCTTAGTCCGAAACCTTGCCTTTTCCTCGGTCAAGGTTGTTTCCGCGTTCTTCTTGATCTATAATAATAAAATTTACTCATTTAATCACTACATAAATCAAGACACTTCAAAATTTCTACTTTGGCAAAAATGACCGTTTGGCAAAATTACGATTTTGCCCATAGGCTCGTAAATCATTTTTCATCAAATTTCCTTACTTAACAAGCCTAGCTGAACATTTATTACTCTTATTACAACTTACAATACCAATCATTTCATGCATTTACTACTCAATTTATAATCTTTACAAATAGGTCCCCTTTAGGTGTTTTCATGGAAACACATCTCACAAAAGTTGTTTATTTAACAACCATAATTCATTTTCTTTCATAAAAACTTAGCAAACAACATGAACACTCTCATGAAAACACCCAAAAATTTCAACCATTTTGCAAAATAGTCCCTTCATTAGCTAGCTCAAGCTTTAGGGGTTCCAAAAGTACAAAAATTATCAAGAAAGACCTCTAAAATCACTTACTTGCAAGAGGATAGCTTGGTTGAAAGTTTGAGCTTCAAAACCTCTATTTCTTGCTGAAAATTTCTGTGAAAGAAGAAATGGAATAGGAAAAGATGATAGCTTTCTTATTTTCATCTTATTTTATTCAATTAAGTCACCAACTCACCTAACCATTGACCATGCCTCTAATTTGTCCCCCCTATAGCAGGCCATCACTTCTCCAATGGCCTAATTACACTTTAAGGACCTCCAATTTAATATTCTATAGCTATTAGACACTTCTAGCTTGTAAAATAGAACTTTCGCACTTTTATGCGATATAGTCCTTTTTTTCAGTAAAGCATGCAATCACCAAAATTAATGTATCAAAATTTTTATACACTCATATAATTATGCCATAACACATGAAATAATATTAAAACTAATTTATCCAACCTCGAATTAGTGGTTCCTAAACCACCATTCTGATTAGCCCCAAAATCAGGCTGTTACAGAAGCTACGTGGGAACCCGAGGAAGCCATGAGAAAATAGTATCCTAACCTATTCACTGGTAAGATTTTCGGGGACGAAAATCCCTAAGGGGGGAGTTGTAACAACCCGTTTTTGGTCAAATCGAAACAGTGGTTTCAGGACCACAAATCTGAAGTCAAATATTTATTTTATTATTATTTTATTATTTATAGCATGAATATATGATGGTGTGAAATTTTCGTTAAGAAATTTTAGCAGTTGGATACTCAATTAGGTAAAAAGGACTAAATCGTGTAAAGTGCAAAAGTAGTGTTCTATTAGCTAAAGGTATTAAGTAGCTATAGAACCATAAATTAAAGGTCCTTAAGTAGTAATTAACCCACTTGAGAGTTAATGGGTGATAGTGGAGTGGTATTTGGTGTAGTTATTAAATATTTTTAAGGTTAAAATTGGTATTTAGTAATTAATGTATAATTTAATAAAACAAAACAAAAATTTGTTTCATTCTCTTCATCCTTAGCCAAATTTTACAAGCTTGGAAGCCATTTTTAGGGCTTTTTCAATCGGCCACTTTGAAGGCTAGATTAAATGGTTTTAACTCTGTTTTTAATTATTTTTACGTTTTTGAGATCGTTGCTTTGTATTCTAGCTAGCTCGTACCTTAGATTTTGAAACTGTTAAAGAATTATCATGTTGCCATTGTTGGATGCTTGAGTAATTTGATGAATTATGATAGATTTGGAAGGTTTAATGTTAGATTAATAACTTTTGTAAAGTGATTTTTGACAAAAAATGTCAAAAGGGATTAAATTGAGAAAATGTGAAATGTGGTGGTTAAAAGTGTGAATAAATTGAAAATATGGGCTTCTAGTAACATGTATTAAATTCAGCTAAGCATGGGTAAGTACTAAATTGCATGAATTTGCAATTTTATGTAATAAGGACTAAATTATAAAAGTTGTGAAACATTAGGGGCAAATGTGTAAAATTATCTAAATAAGTGTTTTGGACTAAATTGAATAGAGAGATGG
The DNA here is from genome assembly GCA_025503065.1 of Gossypium bickii. NCBI lineage: Eukaryota > Viridiplantae > Streptophyta > Magnoliopsida > Malvales > Malvaceae > Gossypium > Gossypium bickii. The sequence goes on from CP106717.1 coordinate 20,861,153, forward strand.
TTAAATAAGCTGAATTTTATTACTTATAGATTAAGAAAAGAGGAATTCGGACTTAGACCGGGGAAAAAGCAAAGTAATTAAATAGTAGGTCTGTTGCATCATTTTCGTACACGAGGTAAGTTCGTATAATTGAACTTGAATGTGTAATTATTTAATTGATGGAAAATATTGAGATTTTATTTATTCTATGGCTAAATGTGATGAATTTGATTTAAATGTATGGTTTAAGTCGACAAGATACTGAATAAGACCATAACTGGGCTATGGCAATCGGATAATAAGACCATAATCAGATTATGGCATGTGAATGTAAGACCACGGCAGGGCCTTGGCAATGTATGTGTAAAACCATAGTTGGACTATGGAATCAGAAAATTGACGTACTTATATCGTAAACATTTATAAACTCGAAGTGATTCGATAAGCGAATTGGTTAGAATAGATATGTATTAGTACAAGTATGCATAGAAAATTGTTTGAATGATGAATTAAAAGAAGATGAGAACTTATGAGTTGCTTTGTAGTTAAATTTTATGTTATCCCATTGATTGAGGTTTTAATTGCAACTTATGTATCTATTTGGAATTTTTAATGAATGATGTTGATTATTTCATATATACATACGAACTTACTAAGCTTTACAGCTTACTTTGTTTATTTTCTTTTATGTTTTAAAGTTTATTGAATCTAGCTCGGAACCGGGGATCGTCAGGAACTTCATCGCACTATCATACACCTATTTTTGTACTTTTGAGTTGTGTATATATGGTAAATGGCATGTATAGGCTTTGGTCATTTTGGTGTGTTTAATGGAAATGTATTTTGAGCCATAAGAGGTAGCTTATGGAAGTTATGTGGTTTGTTGTGCCATGTGATATGGTTGATGTTAAATTATGGTACTCAAATGTTTATTAAGGTATTTATTTGGTTGAGATATGTTTGATGTGGATTGGTTTTGGATGATGAATTAAATGTTTTATGTTTAGTAAAGTAAGTTGAATTGATAGGTAATTGAATAGGTAAATGGAATTGAATTGAGTATTGAAATGGTGGATATAGATATAGTGTGAATTGTGTATTGGTTGATGATTTATGGTACCATTTGGGTTATGTAGGTATATGCAAAGATGGGTGGCAAATTGGCTTCGTAAATAGCCTATTTTTGTCCACACGGGAAGAGACACGGGCGTTTGTCTCAGCTGTGTGTGACACACGGTCAAGTTACACGGCTGTGTGTCCCTTGGTGTTGATTTTAAAATGAAGTCAGTATGCTCTACAGGGTCTCATACACTGGCGTGTGATCGGTCGTGTGGTACAAGTCAGTATACCCCCTAATTGGCACACGGCCTAGCACATGAGCTTGTGACTTGGCAGTGTTGCATAAGTCAGTATACCCTATAGGTTTGGCACTGCCTAATACACGGTTTGGCACACAAGCGTGTGTGGCCACTTTGAAGGGCACACGGGCTAGACACACTGGTGTGTGGTTGGCCGTGTAACCCAAGTCAGTATGTACCCCCTGTTTTCACACAGCCTGTGACATGGGCGTGTCTGGTGGCCGTGTGAGACACACGGCTTGGCCACACGAGTGTGTGTCCTCTGTTTGAAGAAAAAATTTTCTAAGTGTGGAAAAATTTCTCAAGTTATCAGTTTAATCCCGAACCATTTCTAATTCATGTTTAAGGCCTCGTAGGCTCGATTAAGGGACACTATCATTAGTTGTGATTGAATTGTATTTGATATGGTAAACTATATATGAAATGTATGTTTATAAGTGTTGTAAATCCAGTAATGCTCCGTAACCCTATTCCGGCATTGAATACGGGTGAGGGGTGTTACAACTTTTCTATAAACTAAAGGTAAAAATCAACATAGGATAATCTCGACATAATCCTATAAGAGTCGCGGCATAATTCAATGTCTTCAAATATAGAAAGTGACTTTACTTGATCCACAAGTAACCAATCTTCAAACCTTCAATTTTAACTCAATTGATCTTCATGTTTTGGGCTTTAACTTGTCAAAATATCTCCAAAACATATAAACCAATGGTTTTGTTCTGAAATTTGCCAACTCTGGAAATAGACAAGTAAAGCAATGAAATAGTGCCTCAAATTGTAGCCACTGTTTCAGCCACAAAAACTATCACATATTTTTTCCTTGTCTTCAAATGTGTCAAAATCAAGGTAAAAGTTTCAAATGTTTCATTCAAGAATTTCATTGAATAGTTTACATGCATCATCAAAACAATAAACAACATATTGTTGGAAGTTTTGATAAACACGACAAAATGGAAGGAAAAACACAATTTCATTCATTCTCTTCATATTTATACAAAAAATACAAAAAAGTTGTAATCAAGTACTACTTCCTTCAAATTCAACATGTTCCTTGATCTTTTAGCTTTTAATTTTTTGGTCAATGTTGATCTTTTAGTTTAACATAGGCTACGACACAAGTCTTACATGACTATAATCATTTTAGTAAAAAACCAATAAGCATATTCATTTCATTACAACAAAAGATTTGGAACAAAAATCAAACAAAATAGATATAGTAAGACATTAATATTATATTATTAAATATATTTTGAGGAAATATTATATTATTTATATATTAATATAGTATATTTAATTTTATTTATAAAAATACACAATTAAGTGTTATATATCTTATTTATAATTCTGATTTATGATGAAGATGTTGTTTGAGGCCCGAAATGATAGAATTTGTAAATGGAAAGGTTAAATTTGTTGAATTATTTAAAATTAGGATCAAATTGACAGAATGTGTAAGTGTTGAGGACTAAATGTGTTATTATACCAATGATAAAAAGACCATGTCATTATTTGCATTAACGATTTAACAAAAAGTGACTAAAACAGAACCAATAAAAACGTTAGTAATAAAATTGTGTTTGGTGATAAAATAAAATCGCTCTAATAGTTGAGTGACTAATTGTAGAATTTGCACTATTATTTAAAGTTTTGATTAGGCTGATATCACCCTCAACCAAATCTCAACTCTTATGAAATTATGAAAATTCTAATAATTTTATAAAGCAACAAATATAATTTGGGCAAATTACCAGAAAATACCCTTTTTTTACAAAATTTACTGAACGGGATCTATTTTCTAATTATTTACCGGAAAGGGCCATTTCCCCCGAAAACGCGTCCACGTCAGTGCGTTTTCAGGTGATGCAGCAAGAAAACGCGTCCCCGAGGGAGCGTTTTTCTCCACATCAGCAAAAATCACATCCTTGAGGGTGCGCTTTGCTGATGTGGCAAAAACGCTCCCTTGGGGACGCATTTTAGCCCGTGTTTTTTTCCAAAAAAAAAACTATTCTCGAATTAAATTTTCAAAAAAAGGTCATTTTTTAAATATTATAAAAGTAGACCAAATTTTTTAAAAATTTACAAGAATAAACATTTATAAAGGCTCAAAGTGACAACACCATTTTTTTAAGGTGTCATCAATTAATATGGAAATATAACTTACAAAGGAAATCTTATATAAACCCAAAGTCTCATTTCTCTTGTTTTCTTGAGCAATGTGGGATATGATATATGCGTATATATAGACTCATGAACAGTTTTGCAGCTTATTACTAAATAATGTGTATATATGTGTATATTTTTTAGCTATCGAATTATAAAAACTTACAAAATGATCACTCAACTATTAGTAATTTTTTAAATATTTATTTTTTAATATTTTACCATACTCATTTTATATTTTATATTTTTTTACTTATGGAGTTTAAAAATTTTATTTATAATGTAACAAATGTTAACTTTTTGTAAAAAAATTTAAACTCTAAGTAAAAAAAATCAAATATAGTGTAGCCTTTCATCTCATTTTGTTAGTTAAAAGATGAAGGAATCCCACATTGTTTAGGAACAAGCTGCAAAACTATTTATGAGTCTATATATACACATATCTCATATCCCACATTGCTCAAAAAAACAAGGGAAATGAGACTTTGGGTCTATATAAAGATTTCCTTTGTAGGTTATATTTTCATATTAATTGATGACACCTTAAGAAAAATGGTGTTGTCACTTTGAGCCTTTATAAAAGTTTATTCTCGTAAATTTTTAAAAAATTTTAGTCTATTTTTATAATATTTAAAAATGACCTTTTTTGAAAATTTAATTTGAGAATAGTTTTTTTTTTGGAAAAAGACACGGGCTAAAACGCGTCCTCGAGGGAGCTTTTTGCCACATCAGCAAAGCGCGTCCTCAAGGACGCGATTTGTGCTGATATGGTAGAAAACGCTCCCTCGGAGACGCGTTTTCACGCTGCATCCCCTGAAAACACGTTGACGTGGACATGTTTTCAAGGAAAATGGCCATTTCCGGTAAATAATTAGAAAATAGGTCCTGTTCGGTAAATTTTGTAAAAAAAAAGGTAGTTTCTGGTAATTTACCCATATAATTTTATGGATATATTTATTTTTATTTATTATTTAAAAATATATGCTAGATTTGAATCTAAAACTTAAAAACCTGTACATCAACTTAAACCAATTTCTAACTAAAATCACATTTTAATTTTCATGTTGATTTTCATGATGAAGGAAACGTCGATTGATACTCGAATATTTCATAATGGCCCTTCTTTGGTCAATCATCTTGTCAAGGTAGGTAAGGTGTTCAATCGGTTAACCGACCTGTTAACCAACCTGAATTACCATTAACTGACTTAACCGATCTTTTTAACCTTTTAACTATTAACCGAACCAAAATTTTTTTTAAAAACATTAACTGAACCGAATTTTTTCGGTTAATTCGATCGGTTAACCGAAATTTATATATTTTTTTATTTTTAGTTAAAACAAGTATAAAACATATAAAAAATTAACCGACTTAACCGACTGATGAATTTATATTTCCAAAAAATTAACCGAACTAACCGAATACTTATATATTATAATATTATTTATTAAATTCAGTTAATTCGGTTAATCGACTGATTAACTGAATTCGATCAGTTAACCGAATTAATTCGATTTTGCTCGAAATTTGCACACCCGTAAAGGTAGGTGTTAAAATCCTGTTATTTCTTAGTAGATGTTTTTAACTATTTCCTTGTTTCCAATATAATATAATATAATATATATATATATATTTGTTTCCACGGGCAACATTTTGTTTTTTTCTTTTTTATGAAGGCAAGGCAACATTGTTTTTAAGAAACTACAATGAAAGCTTGCACGTGCTCTTGCTTCCTGCTACGTTGGCATTGAAGAGGAGGGGCCGCTGCTTATTGATTTTCTTGAAAGTAGAAATATATTTACAATATAATTATAAATTTATGATTAAAATAAGGTGTAAGACGCTGCGCTCTTTTTACATTTATATTTTAATTCATCTATTTTTATTTTTAGGAAAGTAATTTCTTTTCTTTTTTTTTAATTTAAAAATATAATTTTTTACTGTTAACATCGTTAAACTTTTTTAAATTAAAAATAATTACAATGTTATTTTTTTTACATAATTATTAATAGTTTTTTTTAAATATGTCACCAATGAATTTAACAAAAAAAATTTAACTATGCTAACAATTAGATTTGAAATTTAAAATTCAAAAAACAAAGAGATTAAATTACAAATATAAAAAAAAGTACAAGATCTGTATATTTTAACTTAAATATATTTATAAGTTTAAAGAATTAAAAAATAGAATTAAATAGTATAAAGTACAACCGATAAAGAACTGAAAAAGAATTAAATAAAACATATCTATATAGATGCACTCGGTAGGACTTGAGATTCACATATCACAATTAAATATGAAACCATACCCATGAACACAAAAACTAAAATCTCAACCTCCACCTCAACCAACAATGTCTAATCCTAATAGATACTTATAACTTAATTTGTAGTCCATGGTCAAGTATATAAATATAATCATAAAACATAATATTGGTAGGAATGCATGTTTTAAAATTTACAGAATTAATCTCAATAGATTTTCCTAAATTATGGTTTAAATTTTAAAATATTTTAATTAAATATTTAAAGTATGATTATCTCTATTAGTTTAGTTATTATTTTGGATACTAAATTTTTATTTGAATTTGAAAGCATATTTAACACACATTTCAGATTTTAAACAAGTATATATTGTTGTATTTGTATAGGAGAGGTTATTTATTTTTGGATTAGTATTATGTTCACTGTCAGTGAGACTTTTTAACTCTACAAGTAGGGTTTAGCACATAACACGTGTCTATTTTAAATTTTTTTTATTGTTTAAGAGAAAATATTTGATACACTGTTAATGAATTTTTTAGATTCAACAAATAGGGTTAGGGGATTAACAAGTATTTCACAGGGATATAGAAAAATATTTTTAAAAAAAAGACACGTGGTAATTTTTTAAAGTTACTTGTGGGATAAAAAAAGTACACAGCTAGTATTTCAAATACTAACCATTTCTTTAATATTCCCTTTATTTTTTAATGTTATTTTGTATGTAATATATTTGTAGACGAAATGTTTTAGAAAGATTGTGTCATTAAAATTTAAGGGTACTATTTATTTATTTTTAATAAGTGAAATTCAAGTTGTCAATATGATAAATACACATATTTATAAAATTTGATCCGCATGTTTTAAATATGTTTAATATCATATTCAAACTAACATTTAATAGTTAGATTGACATAAAGACACGATTGATATGATATCAATACTTTAAAGACTTAATTAGAAATTTTAAAAATTTTGAACCAATTTAGAATCTAGTTCATAATTTCAACATGTATAGTGAATTAACAAATTTATATAATAAAAATCACTAATATATCAAATTAATATAAATATAACGTTTAATTATGATTTTTATCTAAACACTAGTGTTTGGTGCTTTTCCAAATTATGATTTCAATGGAATGTGATTCCTTGAAATGTAAATATTGAGAATATAATTGCCAAGAAAGTTACTTTACAACGTTAGGTATATATTGGAATGTATTGATTAAAATCCTAAGAAAGTTACATGATCACATTTAGTTCACTAAGTATTTTCTTAAAAATGTAATGATAATTTATGAATTTACTCTTATTAAATAAAAGATAATATTCATGTATTTAATTTTTATAATAAACTTTACTCTTAATAAATATTTGGATTAAATATTTAATAATAAATTTTAATCGATATTTTTAATTTTTTTAATTTATAATTTTAATTGAAAGTAAACTTGTTTAAAATTTGTCTTACATATATTTTCTAAATTTAATAATACACATATAAAATCATGTATATATAAAACTTGTTTTGGAAAAAATTAATATATATATATATAATATTTGCGAAGAATCCGTTCAAATAATAGAGAAAACTAAGTAGTAGGAGAAAAAAATAAGCCAATAGCTTCTCTTTTTTTATGTTTATTAGTAGGCTAATATCCTAAACCAATATAAAATAAGGTTAATTGTGTTTTAATATTATTTTAAAATTTTCAATTTACATAAGAAAGTAACTTTCTCATATTTTATTATAGAATAAGATTGCAATGTTCATGAGAATGTAACTCCCAAAGAAAAATTAGATTATAAGAAAAGTAAATAAAATTTGACATACAAACGTTAGAATCACTTTTGATTGATTAAATTTCTAAGAAAGTAATTATTTTCAATCATACCAAACACTACATTAATGAAAATTGAGAATAGTCCAATTGCATAAACAGTAAAATCATCTTGTCAAAACATTGACTTGAAAATCAACTGTTAAACAATTTTTAAACAAAGATAAATTAACAATATTGAATAATTTAAGCTTATGTATTGGAAAGGGGTTATTCATGCAATTACAAACATTGAACGCAAAGATGTGAACTTATAGAAAGTGGTAAGCTTATTATCTTGGCAAACTAAAAATACGAACTCAATTTAAAGAGATTGAGTGGAAGTATGAAAACTAAAATAGAAAGAGGAGTTTCTCAAGTGAATAGAATATAATCCATAATTAAACCTAATATAAATTAAAAGTTTAACATAAATTGCCATAATATAAGGGGGAAAATGGAACTGTCGGTCGTAAAAGCCAGATAACTCCCATAATTTCAGGGAAAGGAATAAATAAGTGGCCAGTGATTGCAATATCCAACGAAGTGTGAGAAAATATGGAAAAAGACAAATAAAAAAAGGCAAAGCTAGGAAAAACATAAAATATTGACTTGCAATTTCTAATGAAGACATGTGCGTGAAAATCTTATTTTTATAGCATCCATGATTACATTTGTAGAAATTACTATCTTGTTTTTCAGATTCGGAAAACTTTTTCAAACACTGCTAATATACCATATATTTTCTCTGTTTGTCTGATATGAATGATTGCAGTCAGATATTAATCTTTGTCTCAGGGATTGCTGTTTTCATTATCTTCAAGCAATGAAGCACAGCTGCAACATCAGCCACACAATTCTGTTTTCGCTGATATTGATACTTGTATTCAAATTGTTCATCTACTGTGATGATTTCCAACAGGTAACAAGGTCAATTTTCTTGGCAAAGTTGAGATTTCCAGGATTCCTGGAGGAAGGTGGTGAAGTTAAGCTACCACCAAAAGGCTGTGATCTCTTCACTGGGAAATGGGTTCTTGATAAAATAACCCATCCTTTGTATAAGGAAGATGAATGTAAGTTTCTCTCAGAACAAGTTACTTGCATCAAAAATGGAAGATTGGATTCTCTTTATCAGAACTGGAGATGGCAACCCAGAGATTGTTCTTTACCCAAGTATGTTTATCACTTGATAACAAATTTTTCTCACCCATTTTAAAGAAATAAAAAAATGGGTTCAATTATTTAGTTTTGAAGCTACTTTTTTCTTGGTTTTGTTAGGTTCAATGCAAGATTATTGCTTGAAAAACTTCGTGGAAAAAGGCTTATGTTTGTGGGGGATTCATTAAATAGAAACCAGTGGGAATCCATGGTTTGTCTACTTCTTCAATCTGGTGTTTCTGGAAAAAAAAGCCGCAAAAAGTCTGGTTCTTTAATTATTTTCAGCATTAAGGTACATTTCTTCCTTACCGACAAACAGAATAGTGATACCCGAATCTCCAATCTATTTGATTTTATGCATGAGCCAACTGGATTAAAATAATGGAAGGTCTTACTGCAAAAACAGGTGCTCATTAAAGAAATGGGGATAATGGAAAATGAGCAATATGATAAATGAATTGAAAATTTTAATGATAATCCTCTCTCCATTATTGATTTCCTTCAACAGTTTTGTCTGCTGTGAATCAAAAGTGTTTTGGGCCATTGAATGTGACATTATTTCTTGAATGCTAGCATAGGAGTACAACACCACAGTGGAGTTCTTTTGGTCACCATTTCTGGTTGAATCTAATTCAGACAATCCATGGCGGCACAGTATAAAAGACCGTATAATCCAGCCTGAATCAATCAAGAACAATGGAGATGATTGGAAAGGTGTAGATTACTTGATTTTCAACACATATATTTGGTGGATGAACAGTGGATATATGAAAGTCTTGTAAGTATATATTGAAAACCTTATGATTCTGCTGTAAACTTCAACTATCAGCTGTGAAATTAATGGGTTTTCAATGCGATGGAAAGACGAGGATCGTTTGATGCAGAACCGGTCGAGTACGATGAAATCGAAAGGCCAATAGCTTATGGGAGAGTAGTAAAAAGATGGGCTAAATGGGTTGATGAAAACGTTGATTCCAAGTTCACTTCAGTCTATTTCATGAGCATGTCACCTACTCATATTAAGTTAAAACATATCCTTTAAACTTGTTTTCTGTTTCTTCTTTGGAAAATGTTCATATTTTACTTAATTTTTCCAGTGTTCATCACTTGAATGAAACAGGAGTTCGGATTGGAACAACCCTGATGGAATTTTATGTGCAAACGAGACTCTACCGATGACTAACTTGTCGATTCCACCACCGTATATTGGCACAGATTATAGGGCATTACAAATGGTTGTAGATGTGATTCAATCCATGAAAGTACCTATTAACTTCATCAATATTACAGCCATGTCCGAGTACCGAAAAGATGCGCATACGTCAGTTTATACAACCCGGCAAGGCCAGTTGATTACAAAGGAGCAGCAAGCTGATCCAGCTACATTCGCAGACTGCATCCATTGGTGCTTGCCAGGGTTACCTGATACATGGAATGAGCTCCTCTATACGCATATCATTTCACACTCTTGATTCACCTATAATTTCTTTTATTTTAATGATTGATAAACTGCTAGTTGGAATTCAATGTGATTTTGTTAAAGATTTCTCGAGTCCTTAGTTATCTCAACTTGGATTAAGCATCGTGTACGGGTATATATCAGACATGAGTATACACCTGATTGTGTCTGGCATGGATAGTTTAAAAGAAATGGAGAGTTTGAGTAACTTTGCTAGAGTGTGATCAGTAAAGCTGCAATAGTAAAATCTCAACAAAATGCTACCCTGCTTATTCTTGAAATACTAAGAAAAATTTTTCTTCATTTTAAAAATGTTTGTTCTCTTCTTCTTTTTCTTTTTTAAATTCATTTGGTACAATTATGCCCTACTATCCTACTGAGGGCACTCATGGCAGTCATTGCAGTAGAAGCTTCACCAAGTAAAGTTTGAATAGACCGGCAAGTCTTAGTAGGACGGCTATTTAAAATTTTTTGATATACCTTTTAGGGAAACATCTGCTCCATTAACACCTCGTCTTGGTAACTCCTCGGCATCAAGATGATCTTGCCAAACAAAGTAATGGCTAGGAGGACTTCCAGGCCTTCCCTACCCCTACTGTGTCCCCATTATTTGTTTACCTTTATCCTTTGGAGCGTACAGGGGAGTGGCGCCTTACTTGGTTCTTTGAGGATCACACTTCATGTCTGTGTCACAAGAGGAGGCAACCTTGGAGCACGGTAAGAGGTACAACAACAAACACTTTTTTGCCAACCACATTTGTTATAGAATGAGTCACTTCCTTGATGGAGCAAGTGCATGTTTGGAAGTTCGTGAGTCCATCCTTGAAGAATCTTTGGAATTATGGGACTCCCTTGAGGCTTTCTCTCCAACACAAGTCAAAAATCAACTCAACCTTGTTATGGTGCTCGTCATTACCAATCTATTACCCGGTTACTTGATAGGGTCCCGACTCGTAGCCTATATGGTTCGCATCTTGGGTTCGCACGTGAGATATTCGCATCCTTTCATGAGTTGGCACGGGGTTGGTTCTCACCACCATGCAAGCGAACCCACACGTAGGAAACACGTGCTAATCCTAGAATAGGGTACGTGTTGGCATGCATAGAGACCTGCCTACAACGTCAGCTCATCTAGGAATCATATCATATAAATAGAGAAATAAACACCCTTTAAAGACAGATACACTAAAACACTCAACAATTTAGTGCGCTGAGCATGGACAGATTTTCGACCATCAAAAAATCAGAAAGCTAAGATGACTCACCCTAATGAGAATTTCCCTAGTAGCTTTATAACCCTAACAAAAAGCGTATGCGATAAGTTTCTTTCTTAGAAACCCCCACCTCAAAAAGTCGGGTCCTTAGAAAAGCCATTGTATAAATCTTCTTTGAACTAGGTGGGGGACAAATTGTTATGGTGTTTGCCATAATTGACCCGCTACCCAGTTACCTGATTGGGTCCCAACCCATAACCTGCATGGTTTGCATCTTGGGTACACACGTGAGGTGTTCGCATCCTTTCATGAGCTCATACAGGGTGGGTACACATCGCCATGCAAGTGAACCCACACGTAGGAAACACGTGTTAATCTTAGAATAGGGTACGTGTGGCATGCATGGATGTAACAGCCCATTTTCGGTGAAATCGGAACAGTAGTTTTAGGACCACAAATCTGAGCCAAAAATAAAATTTTATTTTATTTTATGGTTGGTATTACGATAGGAAGGTCACATGAAACGATTGTGTGTTTACTTAGGGAAAGGACTAAATTGCATAAAATGCAAAAGTTGGGTTTTAGTAGCTATAGGTATCAAATAGCTATAGAATTTAAAACTTAAGGTCCTTATATGGTAATTAGACCATTGAAGAGTAGTTAGTAGATATTTTAATGACTCGTCCATGGAAAAATTAGAAAAGGGTAGGGACTAAATTGGAAATCAATAAAATTAATAGATGATAATTAAGTAAAAAGAAATAAATCATCTATTTTCATATCATCTTCCCCAATTTTTCTATGGAAACCTTAGGAGAGAGGAAGAAAACTTTTCAAGCTTAATAAGGTATGAAATCAAGTCCCATTTTTAGTAATTTCTATATTTTTAGAATTGGGATAGTTTAATCTTTCTATTTAGGGGATTTATTTGAAAATTTATCAAGGTATGAAATTTGGTTCATGGATGAATATGCTAAAAATTAGAAATTTATGTAGAAAATGAAAGGTTGTTAATAGATAAACAACTTTTACAAAGCAATTTTTGATGAAAACTTAATTTAGGGACTAAAATGAAAATATGGTAAAACCATGGAAAATTCTGAAGTTTGTGAAATGTATGTGCTGTAAATGTAGTATATAAATTTTGGCTAGGCTTGGAAAGGGGGTTAAATTTCATGAATTTCATTTTTCGAGCCTAGGGACGAAATTGGAATTTTTGAAAAGTATAGGGGCAAAATGGTAATTTTTCCAAGGATGTAATAGAATGCAAATGTAAATGAAATTTGATAGATTAATAGTTAAATTTATCCATATAGATCCGGAAAGACCAACTACGGAACTAGATCGAGGAAAGCAAAAGGTTTCGGATTAGTTGACATTTAAATACGAACCATTTTCAAGGTAAGTTCGTGTAACTTAAATATGTATGTTAATATGCTTAAAATGAATTGTATGATTGTGTGAGATGATATATACATAATGAAATAGTCCTAAGTTGTGAAATATGGACAAATTGTCATGTTCCGGTTGAATGTCGAAATTCGATAAATTTAGGTGATTTCTTGATTAAGAATAATATTGCATATGTTGCAGATAGAATTTACCTCGGACGGGTAATTCTAATGTAAGCCCTTTTAAGCTTTTGATATAGATTGGATTTAGCCTGGACAGGTAATCCAAATTATGTAACACCCCAAACCCGGCCTAGACATTACGACCGGATCTGGCATGCCACATAAAAGGGTTGTTCGTAAACTGCGCATTCGTTAAAAACTTCATATTCTTTTTGAAACCCTGAGCTTTGTTGTGTGTGAAAATCAGATTTGCTTTTATGGTTTCCTAGTAAAAACGTTATTATTTTTACTTGCGAAAAACTTTGCTTATAACAGAAATCAGATTTAGTAATTTGCGAAGATGTGATATTTTGAAAACAATTATTGTCGTTTTAAGGAAACTACGTATTTGTAAATTTAACAGTTATTAATGAAAACTTAAAGGAAATGAACCAACAGCCTTACTACAAAAATATTAACCTAAAATGAAATAAAACTAAAATAAAGCAAAGCGAAAATTTACTAAGTCCACGATAAATATTCCCAATGTATGGCCACCACAGAGTCCTCCACAGCTCCAAATCCACTAATGCTGGGGATCACCTGCAAGGTTAAAACAACGGGGTGAGTTACAAGAACTCAATGTGTAATCCCCTAGTCGGTCATTAACTGGCTCAAGCCCATACGGAAGCAGACTGGGCCGAAGCCCTATAAACATGATAATGCAACTAGAGTATATAGCCTAACCCAATAATCCCTCCGCTACACACCACCCGTACCAGCCCAACACACCTGTGGGGATTTCTAAATCGACCCACCCATCCGCTACACACCAATGGGGCAGACAAGCTACTAATCATAGAATTTGTGGCGAAGCCACCAGAATTACAGAATATACATGGCATAGCCACTATACAAATTGTGGCAGAGCCACCAGAATATGTGGTAGAGCCACCAGATTACACTTCCTCCGATCATCAATATCCCAATCTCATGCAAAATGCCATGTATGCAAATCATATATCAAAAATGATGTATGAAACAAATTACCATCATAACAGCTAAACAGAATACATACAATCATACTAATCAGCCCTTAAGGGTATAACAGTAATTTACCCACCGAGGGTATTTCAGTAATTTACCCACCAAAGGTACTTTGGTAATTTTACCCTCCAAGGGTATTTCGGTAATTTTACCCTCCAGGGGTATTTCGATAATTTTCCCTCTAACAGCCTTTTCGAAGGCCCACTGTCGCCTCGAGTGACACAGAGCCCTTTTTGGGTCTCTACAGAACTATTGGGCCTAAACCCTTTTCAGGCCCAATCGGGCCCACACACTTGTGTGGCCTATTACGCGTAGTTTCGGTCTCAGATTTTCAGATTTCGCAACTGCACTTATCCATTGACAGTTTTACACCAATTTCACCCAAGTGGGCCGATTAGCCCATTGGGCCCGTTCAGCCCGTTTCGGCTCGGTTAGGCCCGTTACGGCCTCAGTTCCGCGAGAGTGCTCGTGACACTCTCAACGGCTTATCGGTCATTATTCGTCTTTCGAATTACCACTATGAGCGCTCATATGCTCGAGTGGCACAGATGTCGGTTTCCAGCTTTTCGGCTTTCGACTGTCACAAAATATTGCAAGCATTTATCCAGAAGGGTGTGAGTTTACACGCCTGATACGAGTTGTATCTCCCAACGCCTCCTCAACACACCTATGGCGATTGTTGGCAACAGATTAGTCTCTAATTTGATAAACGTAAATAGAAACATTTACTAGGTTAACTTCACTTACCACCCAAAAGCCGAGATTCGGAGATTGATAATGCGAAGGAAAGTACCCTCCTAAACTTCACTAGGTACGCTTGAATCACAAAGAGAAAACTCAGTCAAATGTTTCGGCTATCACCTTGTGATGAGAGGAAAAAGATGAGGGAAAAGAAGAATATTACCTTCAGCTTGACAAAAACCGAATGGAGAGGCAGGATTCGGCAGCAATGAGTAATAACTACGAACTAATGGTGAAATGATTCGACACCTAGCAGCAACACCAATGAACCAGATTCGGCTATGGGGTTAAAAGATGGATGGTTTCGGTTCTTTATGAAGGAAGAGAGAAAAAGAACATAAAAAATATAAAAGAAACCATTACCTCACAACAAGAGACAAGTTGAATGGGGAGGAGTGATTTGACACAAGCAGCAAACCAAAAGAACTCAAAGTTCAGCTATGAAAAAAAATAGAATACCTAAATATGAGAAGAAATGAAGTAAACCGATTGAGAATTAGAAGAGAAGGGGGTAAATGTTTCGGCCAATGATTGAAAGACATGGGAGGTTGAACAAGAGTTGCACGAGTGGTTTGTTCCAATAGATTCGGCCAAGAGGTGTTTAGGTACCAATGTAGGAGAAAGAATGTACACAAACAAGAACGATAAAGAGAAAGAATGAGACTGGAAAGAAATTTTGGCACAAGTTGAGGAAAAGAGAACCCGAAAATGCTTGAGTAGCAAATGCCAAAAGAATGCAAAAATGCCTAGAAAGCCTAAGGAAATTCGGCACCAATACCACACTAGCCGAAAATGCCAAAACACCACTCCCTTAGCTGTTTTTCCTCTCCCCCAACACTCCCACATTCGGCCAACCTCTTCCCCTCCTTGATTCACTCCTTGCATTTCTCCATACCACCCATTCAAACGATTTGACCGAGTCTTCAACCACCAAGGCAAAGTTCTAATCCAACTCCACCTCTCTCCTCTCAAAAGCATAAAATAAAACTCCCCAAATGCTGCTTGTGGGATTCGAACCCCACTCCCCTTACTTCCATGTTGACGCCAACACCACTCCACCATGTGGCCATTTGTGTTAGCAAGGTACCACCAATTAAACTTAAGTCCTGCCTCTACTAGCTCACCCCCCTAAAGTGCCCAAAAACCAAAATTTTTCCTCTGGCCTAACTTGAACCCGAGACTTCATAGAAACCCCCTAGCCTTCCAAAATCACTCGCCTAATATGCCCAACTTGCATTATTGTCGTTCTCATATTCTCAAAAATTTAAACGCTCCCACGCCCAAGGCCCAATAGGCCCAATTCTACTAGGCCTAAATTCGGGGCGTTACAAATTAAGCTCTCTAGAGCATATCCTACGGATAGGATTTAGCCTAGACTGGTAATCCTGCTATAAAATGTATGGCTCAAGAGTGTGCCTTTTTTTTTGTACACTAATGGGTACTTTTGCACATGAGTATATTACCCGAACATCCATCGAAATTTCAATAGTTCGACGGAAAGGACTCTTGAAGTATGGAAAGGTGAAATTAATGGAAGCTTGTAATGTGTTCAGCTCATCTATATTATTTAATATTCATATGAGATTATGCGACTAACTTGTTTGAAAAAGTGTATGTGTTTAGGTAACTTACCCAAAATTGATGGAATGTAAATTTATGTATGCTTGTATTAATAAATATGACCGGTAAGTTTATTTTCCGTTATACGAACTTACTAAGCATAAAATGCTTACTCTGTTTAATTTTCCCTGTTTTTACTGTGCTCAAAAGCTCACGAAGGTTGGAGGTTGCTCGGAGCATCAATCACACTATCCACTATCCACTATCTCATTTTGGTATAAATAAGAATCTTATTTTGGTATAATGGCATGTATAAGCTTATTTGGCCAATGATGGCTTGTAATTGTTGTTTTGTAATCTAGCCATTGGAGTGGCTAGTGATGGTCTAAGTTTGGCCATTTTGAAATAATATTTTGGTAATCACATAAGTGCTTATTATGTGTTAGTTTGTTGGAATGTTAGCATATAAGTTTATGATAAGAATAAGTTCATATCCTTTGACGCAGGAGATAATACCACATGATTGATGGCAAATGTTATGTGAATATGATGTTGGATTAGTGGACATATGCTTGTGAGTTTTGGTGCAGGAAAATGGTAAGTTTTAGGTGAAAAATGAGGCTAGAAATGGCTTTATTTTGTCCATACGAGCGTGTACCTAAGCCGTGTGTCCCCTACACCTAAAAATTCAGAAACAGAATGCTTAGAATTGGGCACATAGGCAGAGAGACAGGCGTGTGCCTCAGCCATGTGGTTGACACATGATGGAGCTCGAAACTAACTATTATTTCGACAAAGGCAAGCGCACCTATCGAACAGTAGTATAGTTGTGGTGAGTCCGGAATATCGTATCCTCAAGGACCAAGACTACTAGTATTAACTATCTTTTTATTATCTTGCCTAATAATTAAGGGGATTTGCTTTTAATCTAAAATTATCTAACTAATTTAACTAATGACTATGAACGCGACAGAGAGTAAATTGGGAAAATTCTTTTGGACAACTTTTATGAGATAGACAATACCTAAGGAAGAATCCACCTAGACTTCACTTATTACTTTTGATTCATGCGATTTATTCACTTCGCTTAATCCGTAAAAATCCTTAAATTATATTAATACCTCTTTCGAGGCTACTAACAACTAACTCTAAGTTGATTAATTGAAATCTCTTTCTAATTAAAACCCCTATTGTCGCATTAACTCGATCTATGGATTCCCTTATTAGGTTTGACCCTAATCCGATAGATTTTTGTCGCCCTATTTCTAGGGTTGCAATCAACTCCGCTTAATTGTGTTGATCTACTCTTAGACAAGGACTTTTGCTCCACTAAATAAGCACATTCGACTTGAATCAATAACCTGAATTATCAAACAAGAATAAGAACTCACAATTAAGAATAAGCACAAGTATGTATCTCATAAATCAAATAATAATAAGATCTGTCTTAGGTTTCATCCCCTCAGGTATTTGAGGGATTTAGTTCATACTAAAAGAGGGAAACATTATAAAAGAGGAAAAACAACAAAACATAAGAAAACCCAAAAACTCCTAAAGAACTTGATGGGAGATCCTCAGTCTTGATGGAGATTATTCTCCTAAGCTGATCCCGACGGCTTTCTTGGAGTATTTTCTCCTTTTACTCGGTGTCTATTCGACGTCCTATCAAAATCTATCGACCTCTGTTCTCCCCCTTTTAGGTTGCCTCCTAGGGTGTTTATATAGGCTTCGAGATGCCTTTCTTGGCCCACAAGTATCCCAATCTAAATAGAATTCATCCTAATTTCGGCAGGGACACGCTACACCCGTGGTCGATAGCCCAAGTCATGTTTGATCTGGCTTGCCACACACGGCTGTGCAGTCCGCTCGTGTGCGGTGGTCCAGGGCGTGTTACACGACCGTGTGAAAACTGCACCTAAATTTCAAAAATTAAATTTGCCGTGTGACTTCAATTTCTTCATGCGTATAAGTCAGAGAGGTACACGGGTTAGGGACATAGGCATGTGTGACCACACGGCCTGATCACACGGGCGTGTGAGCCGTGCAACCTTGGAAAATTTTTGAAATGTCGCGAAAAATTTATGAGTTTCCGATTAAGTCTCGACTTGATTCTAATGCTCGTATTGGACCTCGAGGGTCCAATTAAGGGACTTTTTGAATGATCTTGATAAATGAATGTTTTGGATGTTTTAGTAATACTCTGAAACCCTATTTTGACAACGACAGAGCTATGGTTTAGCCAATTTTCGGACTAACATAGCAAGTATGAGTCTAGCTATACATGCCATTATGCAAATTATGATAGTGTGATATCTCCTGACCACTTTTAAATAGATTTTTATATAGTAATGTCTTCTAACCAAGCTAGAGCCGAGACTGAGGAAGCTGAGAGCGCTGCTTAAGCTTCCGTGCAACGAGCTGCCTCTAGTGGTAGTAGAAGGCCCGTATCTAAGGGCCGAAGTGAGGCGGCAAAAGCAACCTTCTTTGAATTGATGGATGAATGGTTTAGTGAATATATGAGAACAAACCCTGCTGTTCAATGACCTCTCCCACCTACCTCACAACATGATGAAACGCCACAAGATGCGAGACCTGTTAGAATTGGTAAGGCTCTAGTAGATAAAATCAGAAAACATGAGGCTGAAGAATTTAGGGCTATGACCAATGACGATCCAGAGAGGGCTGAGTTCTGGCTAGAAAATACTATCCGGGTTCTAGATAAGTTATCATGTACACCAGTCGAATGTCTGAAATGTACAGTATCTTTGTTGAAAGACACAACCTACCATTAGTGGAAAACTATATCTTCTATGGTACTAAGGGAAAATATTACATGGGAATTTTTCCAAACAGAGTTCAAAAAGAAGTATATCAATCAAAGATTCTTGGACCAAAAAAAGAAGGAATTTCTAAAGCTCAAACAAGAAAATATGACAGTGTCCGAGTATGAACAAGAATTTGTTAGATTGAGCAAGTATGCTAGTGAATGGGTTCAGACTGAAGCCGAAATATGCAAACGATTTGAAGAAGGGCTAAATGAAGATGTCAAGCTGTTGATTAGGATTCTAGAATTAAAAGAATTCATGGTGTTGGCTGAATGAGCATACAAGGCCAAGGAATTAAGCAAAGAAAAGAGGTAAGCAAAAGGGAAGCTCGAGTTACGAGTAAAAGATTTATGAACAATCTACTTCAAAGAAATCAAAGAATTATCATGAGCGTTTTGCTACATCAAGGGAGTATTCGGGAAAGGAATGAAGCTCTAAACGTACTAACCCGAGGTCTTCGTCTCCTTAACAACTAGTGTTGGGAGTGTTGGAAACCACAAACCACGATGCAATGTCTGTAATAAATTACATTTTGAAGAGTACCGGATGAGAAGTGGGGCTTGCTTTAAGTGTGGTTTTCTTGACCATTTTTTTAAAGATTGTCCGAAAAGGGTTGAAAAAAACATTAAACAGACCCCGAAGCTGAGTAATCCTGTCTCGAGGGATAGACCACAACGGTATTTCAGAAATGTAGGTGGTAGTCGTAGTGCTGCAAAAGATTCCACAACTAAATTTGAGGCTCGGGCTCCAGCAAGAACACATGCAATACGTGCAAGAGAAGATGCCTTGGAACCAGATGTTATCACTGGTACATCCTCTCTACTTGATACTGATATTATTGCTTTGATTGATCCTGGTTCCACGCATTAATATATATGCACAAAATTTCTGTCTGTTAAAAATATTATAGTTAAATTCGCCAAATTTGTGGTTAAAGTTTCAAACCCCTTGAGTTAGCATGTTATGGTGGATAAAATTTGTAAAAATTGCCCATAGATGGTAGAAGGTTACTATTTTCCGGCTAATTTGATGTTGTTACCCTTTGATGAATTTGATGTAATATTGGGAATGGATTGGTTAACCCAACATGATGCAGTGGTAAATTGTAAGCATAAATGCATTGTATTGAAGTGTCAGAATGGTGAGTTACTCCAGGTTGAATCTAAGAAACTAGATGGATTGTCTAATGAGATTTCAGTAATATCAACACGGAGATATATTAAAAGGGGGTATGCTGCTTATCTTGCTATTGTGTGCTAGATACCAAAGTATCAGAGTTGAAAATCCAGTCGGTGCCAATTGTTTGTGAGTTCCCTAAGGTATTTCCCAAAGAACTACCTAGTCTACCTCCAGTTAGAAAGGTGGAATTATCCATAGACCTTGTGCCAGGGATGACACCGATATCTATAGCACCATATTGAATGGCTCCTGCTGAATTGAAAGAGCTAAAGGTACAGTTGCAAGAGTTGATTGATAGAGGATTTGCCCAACCCAGCTTTTCACTATGGGGTACACCGTTATTGTTTGTAAAGAATAAAGATGGATCATTGAGATTATGCATCGATTACAGATAGGTTAATAAAGTTATAGTAAAGAATAAGTACCCGTTCCCTCGTATAGTTGACTTGTTTGAACAATTAAAAGGTGCCACTATATTTTCAAAAATTGACCTACAATCTGGTTACTATCAACTACGGGTAAAAGATTCGGATGTGCCGAAGGCAGCTTTCAAAACCAGATATGGGCATTATGAGTTTTTGGTGATGCCATTTGGATTAACTAATGCCCCGGTAGTATTCATGGATCTGATGAACTAAATTTTTAGACCATACTTGGACAGGTTTGTAGTTGTTTTTATTGATGATATTTTGGTTTATTCCTAGGATGAAAATGAGCATGCTGAACATTTGAGAACTGTATTGCAAACTCTGCGTGAAAAGCAATTATATACCAAGTTTAGTAAATGTGAATTCTGGTTAAAATAAGTTAGTTTCCTTGGACATGTTGCATCTGCAGAAGGTATTCGGGTGGACCTGAATAAAAATTCAGCTATTGTAAGTTGGAAGCCACCAAGGAATGTTTTAGAAGTAAGAAGTTTTCTAGGACTAGGTGGATATTATCGAAGATTTGATAAAGGGTTTTCAATGATAGCTTCTCTGATGACTCGATTGCTGCAAAAAGATGTGAAATTCGAGTCGACTGAAAAATGTCAAAAAATTCTTTACCTATATTAGTCCAACTTGAATCGGGTAAAGAATTTGTAGTATTCAGTGATGCCTCATTAAATGGTTTGGGTTGTGTGTTGATGCAGGATGGGAAAGAAGTAGCTTATGCCTCTAAGCAGTTGAAACCGCATGAGAGAAATTACCTGGTACATGATCTTGAATTGACAGCCATCGTTTTTGCACTAAAAATATGGTAGCATTATCTCTTTAGCGAAAAGTGTCACATCTTTACAGATCACAAGATTTGAAGTATTTAATGACACAAAAAGAATTGAATTTGAGACAATGAAGATGGTTTGAGTTATTGAAGGATTATGACCTTGTTATTGACTACCATCCAGGGAAAGCTAATGTAGTGGCGGATGCCTTGAGATGAAAATCTTCATTTGCCTTAAGGGCATTGAGCACCTGGTTATCATTGTCTGATGATGATTCAATCATAGCTGAGTTAAAAGCTAGACCAATATTTCGGCAACAAATTTGTGAAGCTCAGAAGAATGATGATAAGTTACAGGCCAAACGAGTACAAAGTGAGTCAGATCCTGACTCAGAGTTTCAGATTGGTTCGGATGGTTGTTTGTTATTCAAAGACAAAATATGTGTACCCAAGAATTCATGATTGGTACAGAAGATTCTACATGAAGCACACAATGGAATAATGTCTGTACATCCCGGTAGTAACAAAATGTACTATGACTTGAAGAAAATGTATTGGTGGTTAGGTATAAAAAGAGATATTTCTGAATTTGTATCTAGATGTTTGATCTGCTAGCAAGTAAAGGCTGAACATCAAGTACCTTCGAGATTATTGCAGCCAATTACCATACCGGAATGGAAATGGGAAAGAATTACCATGGATTTTTTATCGAGATTACCCTTATCAACCAAAAAGTAAGATGTTGTTTGGGTAATTGTTGACCGCCTAACGAAGTCGGCACACTTTATTCCGGTACGTATGGATTTTTCATTAGATAGATTGGCTAAATTATGTCTCTGAGATTGTGAGGCTACAGGAAGTGCCAATCTCCATTATTTCAGATAGATATCTCCGGTTTACATCCCGGTTTTAGAGTATGTTGCAAGAAGCTCTGGGCACTCGTTTACACTTTACTGCATTCCATCCTCAAATAGATGGATAATCTAAACATGCGATACAGATTTTAGAAGACATGCTTCGGTGTTGTGTACTTGAATTTGGGGGTAACTGGGAAAAATACTTGCCTTTGATTGAATTTGTTTACAATAATAGTTATCAGTCCAGTATTAAAATGGCGTTGTATGAAGCTCTATATGGTCGCAAATGTAGAACTCCATTGTATTGGACAGATTTAAGTGAGAAAAAGATATATGGAGTTGACTTGATCCCGGAGACCGAAGAAAAAGTGAAGATAATTAGAGATAGTTTGAAAGCGGCCTCAAACCATCAAAAGTCTTATGCTGATTTAAAGCGAAAAGAGATAGAATTTCAGGCTGGTGATAAAGTATTCTTGAAAGTGTCACCTTGGAAGAAGGTTCTCCGGTTTGATCGTAAAGGAAAATTGAGTCCACGGTTCATCAGGCCATATGAGATCATTGAAAGAATTGGGCCTATTGCATATCGGTTAGCATTACCACCAGAGCTTGATAAAATTTATAATGTGTTTCATGTGTCGATGTTACGAAGATATCGGTTAGCACTACGATGATATGACCTACAATGAAGAATCGATTAAAATACAGGCATATGAAACGAAAGAGCTAAGAAATAAAAAGGTGGCATTGGTAAAAGTACTCTGGCAATGACTTGGGTTAGAGGAAGCTACTTGGGAGCCAGAGGATACTATGATGAAGCAATACCCTAATCTTTTCTCTGGTAAAAATTTTTTAGGACAAATTTTTAAAAGGGAAAGTTGTAACAACCCATTTTCGGTGAGATCGGAACAGTGGTCTTGGGACCACAAATCAGAGCCAAAAATAATATTTTATTTTATTTTATTTTATGGTTGGTATTATGATAGGAAGGTCACATGAAAATTTTACTGATTGTGTGTTTACTTAGGGAAAATAAATTGCATAAAATGCAAAAGTTGGTTTCTAGTAGTTATAGAATTCAAAACTTAAGGTCCTTATATGGTAATTACACCATTGAAGAGTAGTTAGTAGATATTTTAATGACTCGTCCATGGAAAAATTAGAAATGGGTAAGGACTAAATTGGAAATCAATAAAATTAGTAGACGATAATTAATTAAAAAGAAATAAATCATCTATTTTTGTATCATCTTCCCCAATTTTTCTATGGAAACCCTAGGAGAGAGGAAGAAAACTTTTCAAGCTTAATAAAGTATGAAATCAAATCTCGTTTTTAGTAATTTCTATATTTTTGGAATCGGGACAGTCTAATCTTTCTATTTAGAGGATTTATTTGAAAAGTTATCAAGGTATGAAATTTGGTTCGTGGATGAATATGCTGAAAATTAGAAATTTATGGTAGAAAATGAAAGGTTGTTCATAGATAAACAACTTTTACAAAGCAATTTTTGATGAAAACTTGATTAGGGACTAAAATGAAAATGTGGTAAAACCTATGGAAAATTATGAAGTTTGTGAAATGTATGTGCTGTAAATGTAGTATATAAATTTCAATTATGCTTGGAAAGAGGGTTAAATTTCTTGAATTTCATTTTCCGAGCCTAGGGACAAAATTGGAATTTTTGAAAAAGATAGGGGCAAAATGGTAATTTTTCCAAGGATGTAATAGAATGCAAATGTAAATGAAATTTGATAGATTAATAGTTAAATTTATCCATAAAGATCCAAAAAGACCAACTACGGAACTAGATCAAGGAAAGCAAAAGGTTTCAGATTAGTTGACATTCAAATACGAACCATTTTCAAGGTAAGTTCGTGTAACATAAATATGTATGTTAATATGCTTAAAATGAATTGTATGATTGTGTGAGATGATATATACATAATGAAGTAGTCCTAAGTTGTGAAATATGGACAAATTGTCATGTTCCGGTTGAATGTTGAAATTCGATGAATTTAGGTGATTTCTTGAATAAGAATAATATTGCATATGTTGCAGATAGAATTTACCCCGGACGGGTAATTCTAGTGTAAGCCCTCTTAAGCTTTTGATATAGGTTGGATTTAGCTCGGACGGGTAATCCAAATTAAGCTCTCTAGAGCATATGCTACGGATAGGATTTAGCCTGGACTGGTAATCCTGTTGTAAAATGTACGGCTCAATAGTGTGCCTTTTTATTTTGTACACTAATGGGTACTTTTGCACATGAGTATATTACTCAAACATCCATTGAAATTTCAATAGTTCGACGGAAAGGACTCTTGAAGTATGGAAAGGTAAAATTAATGGAAGCTTGTAATGTGTTGAGCTTATCTATATTATTTGATATTCATATGAGATTATGCGACTAACTTGTTTGAAAAAGTGTATGCATTTAGGTAACTTACCCAAAATTGATGCAATGTAAATTTATGTATGCTTGTATTAATAAATATGACCGGCAAGTTTATTTTTCGTTATACGAACTTACTAAGCATAAAATGCTTACCGTTTAATTTTCCCTATTTTTACAGTGCTCAAAAGCTCGCGAAGGTTGGAGGTTGCTCAGAGCATCAATCACACTATCCACTATCTCATTTTGGTATAAATAGGAATCTTATTTTGGTATAATGGCATGTATAAGCTTATTTGGCCAATGATGGCTTGTAATTGTTGTTTTGTAATCTAGCCATTGGAGTGGCTACTGATTGTCTAAGTTTGGCCATTTTGAAGTAATATTTTGGTAATCACATAAGTGCTTATTATGTGTGAGTTTGTTACAGTTATGTTAGAATATAATTTTATGATAAGAGTAAGTTTATATCCTTTGATGCATGAGATAATACCACATGATTGCAACACCCCCTACCCGTATTCGTTGTCAGAATAAGGTACGAGGCATTACCAGAATTTACGAATTTTTTTTTTAAACCGAGACCATTCCAATTCAACATATTTTCAAAATAATTCATGCATATTTATAAGATAACTTTAACACATAAGCCATACCAATGGCTGACCTTACATTCATTTCATATTAACATTTATTTTATTAGCTTATACATGCCATTCATTTCCAAACTAAAGTTTCTTTAAATACCGAAATACTGGGGTTGATAGTGTGATGAGTCTCCCACCGATCCGACCTCCGAGCTCTTAACACTACAAAACAGGGAAAAAGGAAATAGGGTAAGCACTTTGTGCTTAGTAAGCCCATGTAACAAGAATTATACTTACCTAATATTTACAATACAAGCGATAAACATTCATATACCCATTAAATGCATTATTATCCTAACATTTACAAACTCAACATTCAAGTCAGTCCAATAATTTCCATATATCAATAATATATATTATGATTGACGAGCTCATCAATACCATGATTTCCATATTTTATTTTATTTTTATATTTATCCCATTGAATTACTCGGAATTTCGATGGATTTTCAGAGGTACACTTTAGTGTACAAATTCGGGTCCGTCAATTCATATTCATGTGCGCACATTTCCATTTCAGAGAGCACACTCCCGCGAACCTCATCCTTACAGCGGGATTACCAGTCCAGGCTAAATCCCCTGTAATATAAACTCACGAGTATTGTCGGGATTACGATCCAGCTAAATCCTCGCAACGACAATTACTCTAATGAGCTTGGATCCGAATTACCACCCAAAGCTAAATTCAGACCTAATTCGGATTACCCGTCCGGGCTAAATCCATTTTCCATATATTCTTCGGGAGGGCTATATCAGGATAGGATCACCCGTCCGGGCTAGATCCTTTTTACCGTCAATTCCTTTTCAGAGATCCATCGAATTTTCCTTTCATTCAACCGAGATTTCTTCCCCTTTTTACCAAATATATCAATATTTTATCAATTTTCATACAATGAACATTCAAACTATATTCACATCAATAACATACATTTCAAGCATTTAAGAATATAATTCAAGTTACATGAACTTACCTTGATACTTGTTCGTTTACAAAATCTACTAATCCGGGACTTTTTCCTTTCCTCGATCTAGCTTCGTATTTGAGTTTTCCGAATTCATATAAATAAATTCAATCATCAATTCAATACATTTCATGTTCACATGTAGCATTTTCTATAATTCTATTATTATTTTTAGTTCATTCAAAACTGTCTACTTGAGTCATAGTCCCTAAATTATTTTTATTTTGAGCTACAGAACTTCAAATTTAGATCCGTTAATTTTCTCTGAAACTAGACTCACATATCGTCTTCTCATAAAATTTTTAGAATTTTTAGTTTAGCCAATAAGTACAGTTTATTCTTTAAAGTTACCCCTATTCTGCTGTTTGACAGTTCTGACCCTTCTTCTCTAAAAATTAATTATCTCTTCATACAGGATTCAGATGATGTTCCCGTTTATTTCTATTAAAAATAGACTCATTAATAATTCTAAACATATAAATTTAAGCCCTTAATTATTTTTATCCAATTTTTGATGATTTTCTAAATTTAGAATAGGAGAACCCGAATTTATTCTGAACCAGTCTTACAAAAATCTAAATATCTCAAAATACCAAACTTCTTTTCTTTCGTTGTTTCTTTCATATGAAAATAGACTCAATAATCTTTAATTTCATATCTCACTCAACTTCTAATTCCACTTCTACAGTTTTTGGTGAATTTTCAAACTTACTCTACTGCTGCTGTCCCAAAACTGTTTTCTTATAGCTTGTTTTACAATTAAGTCCTTTATCCAATTCTAACTTCAAATTCTTTCAATTAAACCACTAATTCATCATTTTATTCATCATATGCTATATTCAAAAACTCTAAAACTTCAAAAGCTTCAACTTAAATTCATCAAAACTTTGTTCTAAAACTTATAAAGCATCAAAATTAAAAGAAAAGGACTAAATTAACTTACCAAATTAAACTCCAAGCTTCAAACTTTCTATTTTTCCTTTTTCTTCTTTCTTTTCTCTTTTTCTTTCTCTGTTTCGTCTTTACTCTCTGTTTCTTTTATGTTTCTAACTCTTTTTCCTTTAGTTTGTTTGTATATATATAATAATATAATAATATAATAATATAATAATATAATAATATAATAATATAATATATAATATAATAATATAATAATATACTTTTAAAAAAATCTCAGATTTTCATACTTAAAACCGCCTCAACTTTACAAAATGGTATAATTGCCATTTTGGTCCTTCATAATTTCTTTTGATCTATAATTTAACTTTTACTTTCATTTCAATCTAGTCCTTTTCATTTAATTTCCTACCCAAATGATAAAATTTTCTAATGAAAATTTAATACCACATTACTAACATTTTATAGATATTTATAAAAATATTTCCTATCATATAAATATTCATGCAAATATATTGAAATAAATTTCTATTTAAATCGGATTTATGGTTGCGAAACCATTATTCCGATAACCTTGAATTTAGGCCATTACAATGATTGATGGCAAATGTTATGTGAATATGATGTTGGATTAGTGGATATATGCTTGTTAGTTTTGGTACAGGAAAATGGTAAGTTTTGGGTGACAAATGAGGCTAGAAATGACTTTATTTCGTCCACACGGGTAGACACATGGGCACTTGCCTAGGCCGTGCCTGTGTGTGACATATGGCCTAGACACATGCTTGTGGTTTGGCCGTCTGTCCCCTGCACCAAAAAATTTAGAAACAGAATGCTCAAAATTGGGCACACGAGCAGAGAGACGGCGTCTGTCTCAGCCATGTGGTTGACACGGGCGTGTTACACGGCCGTGTGAAAATTGCACCTAAATTTCGAAAATTAAATTCGCCACAGGGCCTAGCACGCGGGTGTGTGACTTAGCCGTGTGACTTCAATTTCTTTATGCTTGCAACTCAGAGAGTTACACAGGTTAGGGACAAGGTCGTGTGTGACCACACGACCTGATCACACGGGCGTGTCCCTAGACCACACCAGCGTATGACCCTTGCAATTTTGGAAAATTTTTGAAATGTCGCGAAAAGTTTTATAAGTTTCCGATTAAGTCCTGACTTGATTTTAATGCTCGTATTGGACCTCGAGGGTCCAATTAAGGGACATTTTGAATGATCTCGGTAAATAAATAGTAATCTACGTAAATTATTTGTAAAATATTATGAATGTTCCGGTAATACTCCGAAACGATGTTTCGACGACGGATACGGGTTAGGGGTGTTACAATGGGGACCTGCCTATGACATCACATCATCTAAGAACGGTATCATATAAATAGAGAAATCAATACCCTTTAGAGACAGACACACTAAAATAGTCAACAAACCAAAAATAAGAACACTCACCAAAATTTTCTAAACTTAAGAATACTACAATCTCCTCAATGGTAAAGGTGGCTCCTATCTAGAGATGGCAAAAACCCTTGAACCCTACGGTTTAGATTCAACTCAACATTATAAAAGTCATTTTGGTCTCTTTTTAATTAAAATTTTTGGCATTCCTTTAGGTAAAAATTTCCTACTCAATATATTTACAAAAGAATTCATCTTTTAATTTTATAATAATTTATAAAAATTTCTTAATTTATAAAATTTACAACATATATTTTAATCTTATAAATATTTTTTTATATATTTTTTATAAAGTTCAAATTTTATTTTATGATATATATTTGGTCTCATTTGGTAAAAAAAAAAATATTTAACATTATATGGCAAATTTTGACGATAAAGGAAGTTATTTCAAGGTTAGGGTGGGGTTTTAGGGGAGAGTCATAATGAAATTGGGTTTAGAGCAAGGTCAGTGTAACATCCTGAATTTTTGGGCCTATGCGTTTAATGGGTGAATATGTTTAATATGTTAATTTAAGTAATAGGGGTCCAAATTGGGCTCAGAATTAGGCAAAGGCCTTGGTTAAATTATTAGATTGGGCATTATAGAGTTAAAAGAGTGGTAATTATGTTTAAAATACCAACGTGGGCTTTTGGCCCAACAAAAAGGTGGCACTGTAAGGGAATTAGAAGGTGACGCTACACACAAGGAGTTAGGGGCCCAAAATTTAGGTTTAATAAAGCCCAAATCTTTTAATTTAAGTGAGTTAAATTTCGGCATTAAGACTTGATGAGGTGGACGGCTACAAGGCTTAAAAATAGGAAGATATATTTGGATTTTATAATTGATAATATAGAAGATAAAAAGGAGAAAAGATAGGATCCTATCTACAAGGAGAATGATGGCCGAAAATCCACCACTGAGAGGAGTAAAGAAATCGGCTACTGCATGGCAAAGGGGTGCCGAATTTTCCCTTTTATTTAGCTTGAATTTTAATTAATTAGGAAGGGCGTTTTCGGTTTTATACAGGAGGTGCCGAAAATCCTATAAATAGGGGGGATAGCTCCTTGATTCTGACACTTAAAACCTTAATTATCTCCTCATTCCTTGTGCCGAAAATCCCTAGCCTCTTCCACTCCAATTTCTCTTCTTCAATTTCTTCAAAAGCCGAAACCTTTTCTCCATTCTTCTTTCCCTTGTGCTGATTTCTCTAAAAAGCCGAAATCTCTATAGTTTTTCTTTATTCATCCTATTTGTGAGTTGAATCTATTCTTCCGGCATTTAAAATCTATTACTTTGGCATTGCCGAATCCTCTTTCTAGTCCTAGCCGAAATCCCTATGTTAAGGTAAGTGTCGACTTCTGCTAGTTTCTCATATTCTATTCCGGTTTTGAAAGGCAGAAGCCGAAAAAGCTAATAGTTTAATGGTTCTATGTTGGGCGGCATTCTGGGATTTGAAGGAAACTTGGTTGACTAGATCTAAAAGCTGAAAATCATTAGTCTCCAATTTTGGGATTTTAAGGTAAGAACATTTCCCTAGATTTCTATTAGATTTGTTTATTGGATACAAGATCTTAACTGTATAATGAGGATTAACGATTAAATATTGTGATAGTAGCTCTGGTAAGGATTTGTGATGGAATTAAATGTGGATCAGGCAAAGGAGAGAATCCCTAAGTTTAAAAAACGAGCGATGTCAGTAGTTCGGGATTGGCCAGTAGGTTGTGGACCGGCATCCGAACAAAATCTTAGACAAATAGCAGTTTTAGAAGCTTCTGATAGTGTCGACATAGAGAGTGTCGTCCTAACGGTAACCAGGTGTGTAACACTTTCACACCATTTAGATTGCCTGTTAAAATATGTTTATTAATCTGTTATATCCTGATAAATGCCGAAATCCTGGCATAATGATTGAAACCCAAGGAGGGTAAAAGCGAATCACTAAGTTAGTGATCTCTGTCATTCCTAAGTGAATGTTCCTGTTAAGATGACATATGTGATAAGTATGCTATTTTCTGATTGCATGGTGTTGGGTTTATTGAAAGGGGAAGTGTTCTGTTGTAGCGAGCACGCTGCGTGACTGCTCGTGGCTAATGCCATTTCAGCCTGGTGACTCTGTCACAACTCTGTTTCTGATGGCTTTTGCCATTTCAGCCTGGTGACTCTGTCACAACTCTAACGATGAGCAGCATGACTGCCATCAATGGTGTGTAGCGGCATGGGTTGATGTAGAAATCCCTAATAGTGTGACTGGCAGGTAAGGGCAGCGTGTAGCGGATGGAAACCTAGGACTTGGGTTGGGCTTTGTATAATTTCTGTTATATTATATTCTGTTATATATTCTGTGGGGCTAAGGCCAAAAATCTAATGGTGCACGAGGGTTGCACACTGAGTCTCGCGACTCACCCTTTTATTTTAATAATTTTAGGTGATACTTAGCGTGTCGGACCGGGCTGGAGAGGAGAGCAAGGTGGCCATGCAAAAGAACATTTGGATTCAGCAAAAAGACTTTAGTTTATTATTTTATATTTTTATTTAATGGGTTTAAAATCTCGTTGTAATAAGGCCATGGGCCACTAGACTATTATTTATGTTTTTGGGTTTATGTTGGGTTTTATTATTAGACATTTTAAATTATGTTTTAAAAATTAAACTAAGACATGTACAAGATTTCAGTTTTTATTTAAAATTCACCAAGGCAATTTATAACTTTATATCTTATATAACTTAATAAACTATTAAATTTTTGGTATTAACGATTAAACCTAGTAATTATTTTCCAAAATGCGACATGTTTTGTAAAATCACTCAAGTGACATACCAGATCCGGTTGTAGTGTTTGGGTCGGGTTTGGGGTGTTACAGTCAGGGTGGAAAGTATAGAAATTAGGTCGGGGTTAGGCAAGCAAAAATGTTCCTCGTCCCTTTGCCCTCATTATCGTCATCTCCTCGATATTGAGAGAGGGAGCCACGATATTAACCCCTCACTTATTTTGAACTAAAGGAGTTATAGCCTCCTCCTCATTAGATGATCCAAGGTCAATTACCAGAATAACATGGCTTACAACTATAACAATAGAGTCCTCACCTTCACCAAAAGCACTCTCTTCAATAGTAGTCTTGTCTGCACAAGCCATAAACTTAGTAACAAAATTATCATTTAAGTCCTCTTTTATGGCGCTAGTTGAGAACTTCTTGACATGTTTTTTACAAGTACTCTGCATTTATGATGACTGTTGATGCAAGTTTTTGAAGTAGATGTCTATGTGCCAATGGAAGTGACCATTACAATTATTGCTATGACAGACAACTTACTTGTCATATTTAAAGTTGACAATATTTTAAACAAAATTTGTGGGCTATGAGCAATGTTGATACTATGGAAGTATTCAAGCCTATCAATGAATATCAATCCATTTGGAGAAACATATTCTAATGATTGGATTTGATAGATCATACAAATCAAATCTCTTGAATCAAGGATGTTGGATCGGGACAAACTTTTAAGACTTATCTCCAACAGTCCAATTTACATTAGTTTTTATTATTATATTCTATATTGCTATTTTAGCTATTGCTTGATAGGGAATTGATTGTAATTGATCTCTACTATGTTAGCAACTCTCGAACTTAATAGAAAACAGCAAGATCGTTTTCACATTGTTCGACTCGAGAAAGAAAGATTTGGATCTAACCTGAAAAGAAAATACCAAATAAATTTAAGAAAATAAAAATAACTAAAATAAGAAATTTAAGAACAAGGAGTGAATATTCAAAATAATAAATAAATAAAATGAAAAAAAAAACTAAAAATGGAAGATAGATTAAATAAACCGATGGATATGATGGATAGATGGATAAGTGTCCAATTGAACTCTTTGAAATATAAACACAAAATAAATTCAACTAACAGCTTTAATCAACCCTCCAAGAAATAATTCATTGGCAAATTGAATGATGAATAATGAATTCTCACGACTCTTTGAAGAAAATCGAGAAAAAATTACTTCTAAAAATCACAAGAAAAGAAATCTTGCACAAAGAAATTAACTCCAGAGTTGAAAACTTTATTAATAAAAACAATTGTGTCTATAATGAATAGTGACGAGGACTTTATATAAGCTAGCTAAGTAAAACCAAATAAAACTCTCAAGTATACTAAAAATCTAATTAATTTAAACAAGTAGTTTTAAACTAAACATTCTTATTGACTAAGAAACTTAAAATTCCTAAATAACTTAAAATACTTTAAAAATATCCAAAATTCAGAATAAATAACTAATAAAACAATAAAACCTAATAAATACAATATTGTACTCATATATAATAAAAATTAAGCCAAAAAATCGAACCCAATATGATTTAAACTCAAATTAAAGCTCAAAACTCGTAATTTCCGTAATAATCCTGTCTACAAATTTTGCTCGCGCAATCTTCACTAAAATTATCATAACTTGAGTTACAGAACTCAAAATCGAGTGATTTAAAGTGCATTTCGAATATAAGAGATAGGTCATAAAATACCATGAGACATCTCAACCTAAAAATGCCTAGATCCTACCCAAAAAGTTGTTCAATTTGATTAATTTTCCAAACTTGAAATTTGCACCTTCGGTGCGTATCATTCATCCTTTCCTCGTAAAGATTCGTCCTTGAATCTTGTTTTCGGTGGAACAAGATAGAATCTTTGTCATAGATGGAATGGTTTGAAGAGCTCCTCTCAAAGGATCAAAAAATTCCTAAAAACAAGTCCACTGGACAAATTCAAGTTAAGGTTAGTGAAAACATAATTATTCCTCTCTTTCAGATAGGTTCTCTCTTTCTTTCCATCCTCTTTTTCAATGTGAATTAAACTCTCTAATTTTACCTCATAGGAATTTTCACTCACTAAATTTTGATAATCAAATTGAATTTTATTGCTCAAGGTCTATTTTCTCTCAGCCTTTTGCATGAATCATCCGCACTTCCCTTCAACCCCCTCACAAAAATTTTGACCATTGAAGTCATCAGAATACAACTCTTTAGGGGAAAATAAAGGTCTAACTCGTCTAAATCCATAGGCTCTAAGAAAAAAAATCTCACTATCAACTTCTTCTCTCTAAGAAAAAAAATCTCACTATCAACTTTTTCTGGTTCACAAAGTTCACTATCACTATCATCATAGTTCGCATTATTACTATCAACTTATTTGACATCAATTTTGGAATAAGGTGCAACGTTAGATTTAGACTAAAAAATAAGCACAAAATCATACTCACTGTCTTCACAAATGGTGGCATTCAAAGTTTCTTGCTCATCCATATCATCATTGTCAATGGTAGCACTAAAAGAAGACTCCTCAATAGGCTCAATGTCATGCGTGCATTCTTGTTCACAATTATCATCACTGGATGGATAGTGAATCGGACATTGGGAATCGTAATGATCTTTTAAACCACATGTTGGAAAAAAATCCGGTTTGAAAATAGTTTTCTTACACAACGGGAAATTAAAATTTTGAGAATCAAACTGGTTTATAATATTTATAGCAATAAACCCTAAACCAAATTCGTAATTGTGTTTTCGGATAGACAGATCCTTGTTGTTCCCAGCTTTCAACCAAACAACATTCTCTATTATTCTCGTACCATGAACTACTTTATGTGTGAACTCGAACAATTCGAATCAAAACACAAAACTAGAAATAGTTTTATTTATTTAAGTTTGAAAATGAAAAATCTCTTCTCAAATAGAAACTGATGGAAATTGTTATTCTGGAAAAAAAATTTAATAGTTAAGAATAAATTTTCTCTAGTTTCGGGTGGAGTAACAATATCTTAAAATTCTGAAAGTAGCCCTACCGGTGCCATCTATTTATAATGAGAGGAGGTAGAGCCCTTATTGAATTGTAGAAGTTTATGTCAACTAGAAAAACGAACTCCTAGTCTATCTAAAGAGTATAGGGAGCGACAATCCTAGTAAATAATACTAGAGTTTGTCATCCCCTTCATTAACATGAAGGCTTTTGGGCCTCTCCAATCTTGGGTCCAATTACAAGTACTTCCTGGGCTTCTAACCCAATATTTTATAATTTGATCCAACCTAATATATGTTTTTCTATTTCCCAAAATAAACATCTTAATATTTTTCCAATTAGATAATCTTTTCAACCCAATTCTAATTTTGTTAAAATCATGATGATTTTACCGTAAAAGAATATATGAGAAAAAATATTTAATATTTCTACATTCAACGGTTCACTATGACCAAATGATTTATTTCTATTTTCGAACTTCATTTAACTTGGAAAACATAAATTTTATTTCCAGGTCATTTCATTTCCATTTTCGAGAAAACCACATTCATTTCCAAATTATTTCATTTCTTCATTTTCATTTTCATTTTCATTTTGAAGAAAACCATATCATTTCGAAATGATTTCATTTCTCCATTTTCATTTTTATCTTAGAGAAAATCGTAATCATTTCCAAATGTTTCTCATTTCTCCATTTTTCATCATTTCTATTCATTTATGTTCATTTGATTCAACATGCAAAACCATAATCATTTTCAAATGTTTCTCATTTCTCCATTTTTCATCATTTCTATTCATTTATGGTCATTTGATTCAACATGCAAATTCATTTTTGGTTTCAATGAGCTAGCATAGGGACCGATTGGATATATGCAATTGAGGCTCAAATAATTTATAATTAATTTTTAGCTTTTCACCTATTAATTATAAACTCATTTAGTCACGAAGTCATTACACTACAATATCGTGACTGAGCTCTCACAATGACATACAATTACAAAAACAACTCGATCAGTGCTCGTCCAATGACCTTGTCATAATTGTGTTACCCTCATAGGAAATTTTTAATCTCTTTGAGATAATATTCATTCTCCCAATATGATCCTATTTTATCTCATTGTAACAAATACATCTTCATTCATGAAAACTCAATTACTATTAAATAGTAATCAAGTCATTCATCAGAAAGACAAACAACCTATGAACACGTTTACTTTTCATCAACCATGTAATGTGAAACACCCCACACCCGGCCCACGAGCCTGAACCGGATCTGGTATGTTCCTTAAGTAAACCGGTTTTCAAATTCTTGGTTACATAGAGAAAAAAATTGTAAATTTTAGAAAACATTGTTTTGGGTTGGGCTTAAATTGGAACCCATTTAATAAATTTTGAAAATCCAACTTAAATAAGGTGACAAAATAATTTTAGGGTTTATTATTTTAAAAGAAATAAATTTACTTAACTTTAATTAAAATAAATTGTATCATAATCAAATAAAAATAAACAGAAATAAAGAAAATCCAACTGGGCCTTATGGCCTTATTACATCATTCAAACCCAAAATAAAATTTAAAGTACTAAAATTTAATAAAGTCCACTTTCTAATTAAATCCTTCATGTGATGCATGGCCACCTTTAGCTCCTGCCGACCTGGTCCATTACTGCTCATCACCTGAAAAATAATTCCCCAACGGGGTGAGTCCACAGACTCAATGTGTACATGAGACTAATTTTCAACAAGTCGTCATACAAGTCATATCAATTTCATGTTCATACAAAATAAAGGATGATGCAACCCAAACCCAAGCCTATTTGTCCATCCGCTACACACCACCCGTACCAACCTGTACACCGTGGGGACTACTAAGTCGACCCTCCATCCGCTACACACCATCGAAGGCAGTCGCTGCAGACGACGTGCTCATCGCCCACTTACGTTGTGTCATTAGACAATATATTCAGATAATGTAACCGAAGTTACCATATTCACTTAATGGGACCGTAGCCACCATATTTCATTGGTGAGACCGAAGTCAGCACCTTCGTTGGTGAGACCGTAGTCATCACCTTCACTTTCTCCCTTCACATATATCCCAAATGCCCCAATTATTACATATCATTCATGTCATACTTAAATTCATATTCATGTCACTTTTCAGAATATAACACATTCATAATCCTATCAAAACTAGGAATACGTACCTGGGTACTTTTTGCCACATTTGTGGTACTTAGCCACATTCTCATTCTTATACACATTCATATATTAAAACAATTATTGCCAATATATATATATTGAAAGTTAGTGTGAGTACACACCTGATTTGCTTAATAGGTTCCTTGAATCCCGAAGAACGATCTACCGATCTAGATCTTTCACTCCTATATTCGTTAATCACTTTAAAAGACCATTCGGCCACTTTTCCAAATACAACTAGGATTTGTATTACTTACCTTAAAATTTCCAAATTTGAAAAGGATTCCTTGCCTTGTATGTCTGTCGAAATCCCTATAATTATATGTTAATTTTAATCTCACATATATTCCATAACTTTTGACCAAATATGTGTATATCTTACCTTAGATTCTTGAATCCCGGATGATCTCTCCCTTGTAGTCGATAGCACTAGAAATCCCGAAATACTCCTTATAGTTTCGGCCACAATAATAATAACATTAATCCCTATTTTTCGGCTTAAAGAAGAGAATAAATCAATAACCACAAGATTCTTACCTTAAGTGTTGAATTCGACAGATCTATCCTGACACCACTTCAGAGATTCGGCTTTGGCAGAATTTCAGCTAGGTTGGATTTGGTTTTGAAAAAGAAGAAGAAGAAGAAAAGAAAAAGAAAGATGAGGCTAGAGAATTCGGCTAGACAAAAGAAAAGAGAAAAGAGCCCTAAAAATTTCGGCAGAGATGAGGAGGAAGCAAAAATTGATGAGTAGCCCTCTGTCCCCTCCTTTTATAGCCGAAAATATCACCTAGGAGAGTCCCTTACTTGGCCACCACTCCTCTTTCATCATCTATTTTATTTAAAATAAACTAGAGAAAAATCCTTATTATCTCTTCCAAATAATCCAAATTAAAAATCCCTTATTTATCTCTTTTTAATCATGTATTTATGGAATTAAAACACCCCCTTTTTCCAACTCATGTGTCGTCCACCTCATAGCCTGGGGAGCAAAATTAAAACTTCATTTATTTGCTTCCCTTGTGACTCGAACCCAGGCCCATGCCTTCTGCACATGGCGCCATTTCCATAGGCCCTAAGTGGCACCTTCAGGCCACTTTTCCAAGCCTGTTTGTGTCAAATTTCTCCAACTTTTTCTTTTAAGGCCCTCTTGCCTTTATTTCCTATTTTGAACCTTAAAATTTGACATTTCTGCATCATTTCTAAGTTTCCTAAAATTTTCGATCGGCTTTGTTTACTTGCCATTTTCTTACATTTCCAAGTTTCCAGAAATGTTCACTTTCCATTTTTGAATCATTTCCTTACATTTCCTAGTTTCCATAAATGTTCACTTTCCTCTTTATTCCTTTACTTTTTCAGGACATTTCCTTACATTTCCAAGACAAGACATTTCCTTACATTTCCTTACATTTCCATACATTTCCATACATTTCCTTACATTTCCTTACATTTTCTTACATTTCCCTACATTGCCTTTCATTTCCATACATTTCCACACATTTCCACACATTTCCACACATTTCCATACA
This sequence comes from Gossypium bickii, assembly GCA_025503065.1. Lineage (NCBI taxonomy): Eukaryota > Viridiplantae > Streptophyta > Magnoliopsida > Malvales > Malvaceae > Gossypium > Gossypium bickii. Next base: position 20,899,391 of record CP106717.1, read on the forward strand.
CTTCCATACATTTCCATATATTTCCATACATTTCCTTATTTCTAGAATTCACATAACACATTCATAATTCATGCCATTTTACCACATGGTTCCTTGTGTCATGTTTCACACGGAGTTTCTTTTAAAGCCTCATTTACCTAGCTCCCCTTTTTACTTAAAAACCAATAATTTTCCAAAGCTTTCTTCTTCCATCCTAAAATTCTAAAAACCCTTAATACACTTCCAACACTGCCAAAACCTACTAACTCATGAATTATGCACAAACGCATAACCCCTAATCTAGGATGTTATAGTTCTACCCTCCTTAAAAATAATTTTGTCCTCGAAATTACTTACTAATGATGCGTACCTCACCATGACTATGCTATGCTTCGCAAGACTCGATCTTAAAGAACTATCATACTTTCTAGGCACATTCTCTAAGTTCACGTCCCCTAGAACTTATTTCTAACGTCACGATTTAATCTGATTAACAAGTTTTATGCATCAAAACTTTTGTTTCACTGATTAACCGCGAACAATTTTATGAAAAGAGATGTTTAAAAGTTGTTCTTTCGATCAAACAAAGTTCTCAGCTCAAGTTCACTATTCAGAAAGTCACGTTCACATTCATCAACCAATTATGAACTTTCGTTCATTCAGAGAAATGTTGTAGTTTTCATTGTTGTTGTTTTTCCACTACCCAGGGGTATTTTCGTAATTTTGTCCTACAGGGGTATTTTTGTAATTTTTCACAAACTGGGGTAAATTTGTAAAAGTTAACAAATCAGGGATATTTTAGAAGTTGTAAAACTTTGAGGGTTCTTTTTGAGACTTTTACTTTCCAAAACGGTGATGTTGCAAAAATTTTGGAAATCAGGGTCATTTTGGTAATTTTGTAAGTTAGGGGCAATTTCGTAATTTTCCAAAATCAAGATATTTCAATATTTTCAAAATAGGATTCTTGCGTACTTTTATAAAGTAAGGAAAATTTTATTGAAATCGAAGTAGTACGGTAATTTTAGAAACCAAGGGCATTTTTGTAATTCCGCCACTAGGGGCATTTTGGTAATTTTTTATAAATCGGCAAATTTTCGAAAAATTTTGTAAAGATAGTTTTCGTGAATCAAAGAGTAATTTTAAGAGTTTTAAAACTAAGGTTTTGATAAAAACACGGCTAGTTCCCTTTCGGGTTTTAGTCATTGTGTTTAGCCTATGACCGAGTCTTCTTGGTCAGGGTGAACCGAAGCTACGCACCAGGTAGGATTCCTGCGAAGAGGAGGTGAGTCACTAGGACTGCTTAAGTACCAGGCTCTTCCGGATCCAATCCTAGACATGCGCACAGTGGTTACCACACCCTAACTCGGTGACTTAGCCATAGGTTTGTTTGAGTAGGTATTAAGTCTTATGTATTTGTATTTGAGTAGACTAGTCCTACGGTTCAAGTACCTATCATCCTATTCTACGTTCCATTCCTTTTCTACCCTTCCATAAATCATAATATAAAACACATAATAGATAGGGGTACTTACCTAGTGGACTGCGGGTCGGAGACTTAGGTGCCATGCCAGAAACCTGCTTATCTTCAAAAATACTTTCATAAAACTCATTTGGGCTCGATTTGAAAACGTTTTGGGCCTTAGCCCTCAGGCCGAGAGTTTAAAACTAGGCTCTGATACCAAACTGAAACACCCCACACCTGGCCCACGAGCCTGAACCGGATTTGGTATGTTCCTTAAGTAAACCGGTTTTCAAATTCTTGGTTACTTAGAGAAAAAAATTTGTAAATTTTAGAAAACATTGTTTTGGGTTGGGCTTAAATTGGAACCCATTTAATAAATTTTGAAAATCCAACTTAAATAAGGTGACAAAATAATTTTAGGGTTTATTATTTTAAAAGAAATAAATTTACTTAACTTTAATTAAAAATAAATTGTATCATAATCAAATAAAAATAAACAGAAATAAAGAAAATCCAACTGGGCCTTATGGCCTTATTACATCATTCAAACCCAAAATAAAATTTAAAGTACTAAAATTTAATAAAGTCCACTTTCTAATTAAATCCTTCATGTGATGCATGGCCACCTTTAGCTCCTGTAGACCCGGTCCATTATCGCTCATCACCGAAAAATAATTCCCCAACAGGGTGAGTCCCTGAGACTCAATGTGTACACACAGACTAATTTTCAACAAGTCGCATACAAGTCATATCAATTTCATGTTCATACAAAATAAAGGATGATGCAACCCAACCCAAGCCTATTTGTCCATCCGCTACACACCACCCGTACCACCAACCTGTATAACAGTGGGGACTACTAAGTTGACCCTCCATCCGCTACACACACACCGAAGGCGATCGCTGCAGACGACGTGCTCATCGCCCACTTACGTTGTGTCATTAGACACTATATTCAGATAATGTAGCTGAAGTTACCATATTCACTTAATGGGACCGTAGCCACCATATTTCGTTGGTGAGACCGAAGTCAGCACCTTCGTTGGTGAGACCGTAGTCATCACCTTCACTTTCTCCCTTCACATATATCCCAAATGCCCCAATTATTACATATCATTCATGTCATACTTAAATTCACATTCATGTCACTTTTCAGAATATAACACATTCATAATCCTATCAAAAGTAGGAATACGTACCTGGATACTTTTTGCCACATTTGTGGTACTTAGCCGCATTCTTATTCTTATACACATTCATATATTAAAACAATTATTGCCAATATATATATTGAAAGATAGTGTGAGTACACACCTGATTTGCTTAATAGGTTCCTTGAATCCCGAAGAACGATCTACCGATCTAGATCTTTCACTCCTATATTCGTTAATCACTTTAAAAGACCATTGGCCACTTTTCCAAATACAACTAGGATTTGTATTACTTACCAGTAAAATTTCCAAATCAAAAGGATTCCTTGCCTTGTATGTCCATTTAAATCCCTATAATTATATGTTAATTTTAATCTCACATATATTCCATAACTTTTGACCAAATATGTGTATATCTTACCTTAGATTCTTGAATCCCTGATGATCTCTCCCTTGTAGTCGATAGCACTAGAAATCCCGAAATACTCCTTATAGTTTCGCCACAATAATAATAACATTAATCCCTATTTTTCGGCTTAAAGAAGAGAATAAATCAATAACCACAAGATTCTTACCTTAAGTGTTGAATTCGACATGGATCTATCCCGACACCACTTGTAGAGATTGGCTTTGGTGTGAAATTTCACTAGGTTGGATTTGGTTTTGAAAAAGAAGAAGAAGAAAGAAAAGAAAAAGAAAGATGAGGCTAGAGAATTCGGCTAGACAAAAGAAAAGAGAAAAGAGCCCTAAAAATTTGGGCAGAGATGAGGAGGAAGCAAAAATTGATGAGTAGCCCTCCTGTCCTCCTTTTATAGTAGAAAATATCAGCCTAGGAGAGTCCCTTACTTGGCCACCACTCCTCTTTCATCATCTATTTTATTTAAAATAAACTAGAGAAAATCCTTATTATCTCTTCCAAATAATCCAAATTAAAAATCCCTTATTTATCTCTTTTTAATCATGTATTTATGGAATTAAAACACCCCTTTTTCCAACTCATGTGCCGTCCACTCTCATAGCACTGGGAGCAAAATTAAAACTTCATTTATTTGCTTCCCTTGTGACTCGAACCTGTGCCCATGCCTTTCGCACATGGCGCCATTTCCATAGCCCTAAGTGGCACCCTTCAGCCACTTTTCCAAGCCTGTTTGTGTGTCAAATTTCTCCAACTTTTTCTTTTAAGGCCCTCTTGCCTTTATTTCCTATTTTGAACCTTAAAATTTGACATTTCTGCATCATTTCTAAGTTTTCTAAAATTTTCAATCGGCTCTGTTTACTTGCCATTTTCTTACATTTCCAAGTTTCCAGGAATGTTCACTTTCCATTTTTGAATCATTTCCTTACATTTCCTAGTTTCCATAAATGTTCACTTTCCTCTTTATTCCTTTACATTTTCAGGACATTTCCCTACATTTCCAAGACAAGACATTTCCTCACATTTCCTTACATTTCCTTACATTTCCATACATTTCCATACATTTCCTTACATTTCCTTACATTTTCTTACATTTCCCTACATTGCCTTTCATTTCCATACATTTCCACACATTTCCACACATTTCCATACACTTCCATACATTTCCATATATTTCCATACATTTCCTTATTTCTAGAATTCACATAACACATTCATAATTCATGTCATTTTACCACATGGTTCCTTGTGTCATACTTCACACGGAGTTTCTTTTAAAGCCTCATTTACCTAGCTCCCCTTTTTACTTAAAAACCAATAATTTTCCAAAGCTTTCTTCTTCCATCCTAAAATTCTAAAAACCCTTAATACACTTCCAACACTGCCAAAACCTACTAACTCATGAATTATGCACAAACGCATAACCCCTAATCTAGGATGTTACATAATGCCAATGAGAGGATATCATCTACCCATGTCTAGGGCTATGAATTCCACTATTGTGAATAACACTACATACTATAAAAGTTGTATATGTTGGGACCACCAATACACCTAGTGGCGTAGCGGAAAAATATTCTGGCGATCCTCAACCATCGATTCATGTATTAGAAACGGAAACAAGTTGAAATAAGGTTGATGATACACCTTCTTACTGACAACGATGATAGGATGTTGTTGATTCGATGTCGATTCCAAGCCACAACAAAAATGTCCCGACCTCTACGTAGTCCACCCGATATTAAAACGAACAACAAAAACTCTCTTGGAACTTTTCTAGAGAAAATCTCCCTAAAATGGCTGTTAGACCTTTTTCTTATTTTCTTTTAAACACACTTTACCCTAATGAGGGATTTTGGTATCCATATATTGAAAACAGATCATCCTATAGAGAATAAGCATTAAAAACGTAATATTCTTTCCAAAAAAATTTATAACTACAATATTTTAATTTTTGACCGAAATCATTATTATAATAATTTATTATAATAATTTCAGTAAACTATATCCTGTTTAAATTTTATATGAATCAAATTCATATATTAATTTTAATTATGTTCTCTATTTGTGTACAATAAGCTTGTACATTTAATTCATTTAATATTTAACTATCAAATTAAATTAATTCAATAGTTAATTTAATTCATGTGACAACTAAACACAGTACCAACTAGGTTTAGATTTTGTTTGTTTTAACCAAAGGGTGTGACCTTGTAGGTTCTTGTAACGTTAGTAGACCATTTCTAATAATACAAGCAATGAGTGACTTCTAGCAATGCATCATTGCTACCTAATTTACAAGAAGTCGTAATTCGACCTAACCTTTCTGTGATAATCTTTTTCATGTATTACATTTAGATTGGATACAAGTCATGGAACAGTCACACTTGCATAATCCAATATCATGTTTCTTGATATCTTGAGTAGACAACAATAAACAAATAAGTATGATATCTTATATCAAGTTATTTGAGCATGACCATGCATTTCTAATCTCACTTAATCAAGTGGCCTAAGATATTGCTCCCATTATGTAAGAGGGACAAATCCTATATTGTTCAACCATATCCCACTACATAGATTGTGGCATATCCAACATCAGTCTTTCCAATACAACCTATTATGGAAGACGTTTGACTGTAACAAAATATACGACTCACGATGTTGGGATAATGATGATCTCAAGTCTGAGAATCATATACATAGTTATTACTATGCGTAATGTTGTGACTATTACACAATAATCCAAGAAACATACTCATAGTGGGTCAGTCCAATATGTTATTCTTTATAACACACTCATGTATTGATTTTGATATCCCTATGTCAATGAAAAAATTTTGTCATCAATCAACTACACATTAGTCTCAATGTATTATTGTTGTCTAAGCCCACAATAATACTTGACAAAAGACATTTTAAGAATAATCATATTTTTCTTAAGACTTTATTACAATTCAGTTTATTTATATACATAGAAAAAGAAACTGAAATAATAATGACAATATCTTATATTAATAAACAAGGTAAAACAAGTATGTAATTACGATCATCTCATGATTGATCTTTGGGCACACTATAACAGTATACCCAACGCACCAACTTTGGGTTCCTTATGTATTTTAACTGAGGCTTTTACTTACATCAAAGTATACGAGTCATGCATACATAGCCCGACATCCACTCAGGATTTTGGTATGTCACACTATAAGTGTCACAAGTGAATAAATCCATAAACAGATTCAGATATATTCTTATTGGGTCCAGTCCTATGTATTGTCAGTCCAATCAATCACATCTATATCTCTATCTTTTGGGAGTCATCTACTCCGATGCCCAAGACAAAGCATATCCTTAATTGGACTTGATAAACGACATATTAATCTTTCAATCAATTTGCTCATTTTCGATTAAACTGAGCACATGTTTAGGTTTGTCTACTAATATAAATTGTCTTTTTATATTACAATTCGACCACGTAATACCACTTAGTATTAGTTTAAACATCAGATAACCAGTGAGCAACATTTGCTTCTATTTTGCTTTGCATGCAAAAACCAAATGAGAAAAATTATACAAACCATATTAATATAATAAAATAATTTTTTTATTAACTAATCTATTCGAAAAAAAAATTCAAGTGTACATAGACAAAAATACTACACTGAGGGCACAAGATCCAACACCACACTAATGACATTTCACAACAAGTGAGAGACAAATCATACTCTCTTTTGCTTATTGGCATTTAGAGTCTTCGTGGTCCATCTTATCACCAAACACTTTTTGTGCTCCTCAAAAAAGTCATTTAAGTATGTGTCTCCCGCTATGACTTTTGTTCAAATGCCTTTCCTGAAAAATCCATGAACAATAGAATAGTTTTACAAACACGACATCTATGGTTTTCCCAAGGTTTATCATTCTCCTCATCTTGACTACACGTGCATACCATTATTAAGGCTGAAATAAAAAAAACACTCAAACAATAAAAGTTAATTAAAGAACATTAAACCTCACTATTATGCACTCGCAATAAAAATAAACAACTCTAACAGGCAAATAAAAGAAGTTAAGGATTTCTCGCTTGTAACTTTTAAAAAGTAATCAAACTCAATAATATTCAGAAAAAAGATGTGGGACCACTCTCAAACAAAGCTGACCTAAGACTTTAAGAAGTAAAAAAAAAAAACTTGACTCTAGATGAAGTAAGTTGCACAGAGAAAATAGAAACTCGGAAATGTGTTAACACAGGTATCTATTAACACAAGTAGCGAAAATGTGTTGGAATACGTAACAGAATAAGAAAAGCTAAAACAAAATAAAATTAATTCTAGAATCAAAGAAAATAAATTACCTAGCCGAAAATCCGGAACAATGGAAAACAACTTGAATTTTTCGTTCAAGGTGTTCCCCGATATGCTAAAATCACGAAAATTAAATTGAAATCTCTTTATAAGATAAATATAATATCTGAAAATTTTGGGTACAAAATTCAACCTACAAAAAAATATTATGTTTATGTTTTTTGTTTTTTGTTTCTGTTTTTTTAGAGGTTGTTTAAGTAAAATCGACAAAACACTATATATATGGAAACATGATGTAACACCCCAAACCTGGCCCACAAGCCTTGACCGGATCTGGTGCGTCACTGAGTAAAAACGCTTTGAGAGGTTTTCGAATTTACAATTTGTTGGGGTAATAAAATGGTATTTGCTAAAACTTAGATGGGTTGGTTTGGTAAATACGATTGAGTTGAAAACTTTTCCTTTTTCCTTTGAAACCGGTTGACCATTTTGATTTTTAAAACATTAGAGTAATTGATAACTTAGAAAATTTTGGTTACCCGATGGTAACATTTTTTTTTTTGAAAACGCATACGAGTACTTATTTTGAAAACGTTACCTCTAACCGATTTGCTTAACAGTTCATAAGTTCATCAGTTATATAATAGAGTAAAAACAACTACCTAAACAACCAAAATAATAATAAGCGGCTATATTACAACCCAATCAAATTTTAGTGAGTAATAGACTTAAAGCGGGGCAAAATAAAATTTGAAGTCCACAAAACAAACATGGCCGCCTCGAGCTCTCCCCGGTTCCGCATCCGCGTTCTACTCACCTGAAAAAGATAGGGAAAGGGGTGAGTCACTAAGACTCAGTGTGTAAATCCCCAACCCGAAAATAACACTCATACACAAGATATTAGTATGACATGCAATTATGCAACCCAACCTAGCCATCCATGCTCCTTTTTCTACCCCGTGTGGTACCAAACCACTGGTGGTTCCAAACCACTGGTGACTTATAGTCACGATATCCGTCAATACGTGTGGTGCCAAACCACTAGTGGTGCCAAACCACTGGTGACCCGAAGTCACAATCAAATGATGGGGCCAACCCATCGTGTGATACCAAATCACTGGCGTCGATCTCGTATCTCAAATGTGGGGCCAACCCACGGTGGCACTAAGCCACAGGGACGAGACGCTATGAGGTGCCAAACCTCTGGAGGTACCAAACCTCTGGTGACCGTAGTCACAATGTGTTACCAAAACACTGGTGTCCGTCGACACGAATATTACTCCCTCTCATCAATCCCACCATCATCATGCTCACATCACAAGTATCATGATCCCATATATCATGCAATCATATATAGCATAGTATTTCACAGCATATGATGGCATATACAACATACGTCGTAAATCGAGTAATAGGGGACTTACCCGAAAACCAAGCTTATGCCCACTAGGCAAAATTTCCACATGAGAGGTTATTAATATCATCAAATAACAGTTTATACTAATAAAGTGTGTAAGAGCTTACACACCTATTTAATTGAAGGTCTAAATAGAAATCCCGGATCTACGTGGTATTATAAAAGTCCCGAACTTGTCCTCGTATAGCTCCTATTATTCGGCCATCACGGGTTAGTATTTAGGGGGTCTTATTGATTAACTAACAAATCCAAAGTTATTGGTCATAACATAACCAAAATAGGGCCTTAGGCCGAACCTTGATTAGCACAAACCAACGTGATTTGAAAACCCGAAACTTCAGATTTCTAGTCGATTAGTCCCCTCCAAAATGAAACGAAGTCTCGGGAAGCCACTCCTTCAATGCTTCTTTACGACTACTACACACACAAGGGAGCAAAACTCTTAGTGTCTTGAGAACGTATTCGGCCCACCCCCAAAGGAAGTTTAAAGGTTTCGGCTCCCTTCAAAGAACAATAATAGAGTCTTTAATAATAGATTTTACCCCATCTAGGAGGGAAAAAGGAATGGAAATGAAATGAGTTTTGATTACAACACAAATCAATCCGAAAAAGAAAGAGATAGCACTTACCAAAAGATTCGGCCACCATTCAAAACACCCTTTATTTCGATACTTACTATGGTTACAAGAAAACGCGAGAAGAGGGCTAATAAGCAAAGTATTCACCAACATTTGGTGCTCCTTGCTTGCTAGCTCCTTAACCGATTGTAGAGGTCGTTAAAGCAAGCTTTCATTTGGCCAAGAAAATTTTTTAAAAGGAAAGCAAAACAACTAGGAGAGATTCGGCCATAACCATGCAAGGAAGGAAACAAATTCCTCAAAAATTCGACCCTATTTCATTCGGCCATGCTTGAGGTGGAGGGAAGAAAAAAATTTTAAACTTTGGCCATGCTTAAGGCCGGCCATCCTTTCTTGTTTTTGAGGAAATTGCCCATCACCAAAATCATTGTTTATTAGCCTCTCATGCTCCAATATTAACTAATTAAAAGAATTTACCCCATACCTCACATAAAATAAACTTAACAATGTACTACCCAAACTCCCATGCAGAGATATATATATAAAAATATAATTAATAATAATAATAATAATAATAAAGTAATGCTACCCAAGCCCCCATACCTTGTCGTAGAAAAAAGAAAGCAAGGGCAAGATGCTTTCATGCATGCGCGCGCTACCTGCTAAGCCTAACCACGCCGGCCAAAAATTAGAAGGCCATGCCTCACGCCCTGTGTCTCGAACCCGAGACACGAGAAGACTTTCTCTCGCAGCGCCCTTAGCCACTCGGCCAAGGCGCATTTCATGACATAATGCGCGGAAATTTCTTTTTAAACACTGTCCCCTGGCTCTCGTGACACATTAATGCCAAAGGCTAAAAATAAGCACATTCATGCGCCACCCTCGGGTCTCGAACGCGAGACCTAAGGCAGAATCCCCCACGCTTCAACCACTCGACTACTGGGCGTTTCATGACATAGGCGCAGTAAAATTTTCATTTAAGCTTTCATTCCCTAGCTCCCTCACGTATAAGCGCCAAGGCGAAAAAATAAAATGCCTTTACGCTACAATTGTGACTCGAACGCGTGACCACTTGAAGCCCCCTAGCTGCAAGCGTCCTAGCCATCGCTCCCACCTGGACTTTCATGTCCAAACACGCACACAAAAACCCTTTAAAGCCTCTTTGCCTTGCCCCCATTAAACGCAAAAATATAAAACCCCCAAAAGCAGTTCCTACTGCTTGAACCTCCTCCCTCCAAACACTCCCCCACGCCATTATGCCACTGAGCCAGCTTGACTTACATGCCCGTATCCTTCACCAATTATTCTTTAACCCTCCTAACCCAACACCCTACTTAATGCAAAAAGTTAAAACTCCCAGGCATGAACTCAGTGGCTCGAACCCCTGACTTGCTGCACCATTAATCATCCTAGCGCCTCAACCACTCTACCAAATTATTTCTTATGTCAAGGTTTGCACCAAAAATTTATTTAAGGCTTTCTTTCTTTAAGCATGTGAAAAATTATAAAATTGTGAACCACCCCCTAGATCAAGATGTTACACATGAAAATATACACACTTTTTCATACCCTTTTTTAACTCAAATTCATGCAATTTTGTAGTAATTCTTGTCGAAAAATATATAATAATTATAAAATAATTAAATTGTACTTAAATTATTAACATGTTGAATTTTAATTAATTTTATAATAAATTTTGATTTATTTTCGACAGATTCGCACAAAGGGCGAAAATTGGCTCGGCAAACACTATTGGAAATACAAAACCGAGAAGCGATTTTGAAGCAGCAAGACGAATTAATTTTTCAGCCTAAGACAGTCCAAATTATGAATATTAAGACAGTCCAAATTATGAATATTAATTCATAATATAATTAATTTTAATTTTAATCTAATTTATTTTGGGTTAAATAATTATTATTAATTAATTAAGAAAAGAGGCTCGATTGTGCTAAACAGAGAAGACTGATCCAACCGAGCAATGGGCTGCCCAAAACCATCCCACATGCTGACCCAATCAACTTATTTAGCTGATTATTTATCTTGCAAAACAACCCTTAAAGCTTCCTTGAAATTGCATTCAAACCCCTCCACTTATCAAGCTTTTGTAGATTTGCCCATAGCTAAATTTAGCAAGTTTGAAAGGTTCAAACTTGCCACATGTGTGGCCGGCCATGGGGGGAGTCTATGGCTGCTGATTTTTTCTATTGTTAACAACCTCTCCAACCTATAAACACCCCTATTGGCTGCTCATTACAAACACACCTCTCATCCCTTCATTCTTCGCCTCTCTCTCACTTTCTCTCTTCAAAATCCCTTCTTTTGTTCTTCTTCTCCCCTTCCATTCCCTTGTCGGTTTCCCCTCTTGGAAAAGAACCCTTCAACCACAGTTGGAAGCAGCATTCAAGTGCTCGTAGAAGTCTCAATTCAACAAGAACAAGCGGAGAATGAGGAGCGGAGCAAACTAGTCAAGCTTCGGAGAAACACCGAACTTGGTTCTGGTTCCCTATCTTTTAAATTTTATTGTTGTTGTTATGAACATGTCTATGAATACTTCTGATGTTGATATGTTTAATTTAATTAATAGGGCTTAAATTTAATTCGTGTTAGGTTGATTGCCTTTCGTCCACTTAAGTTATTAAAATTGTGTTTGTGTTGTTAAGGGCCTTGGTAAGTTTTTTGATTAAGTAAAATCATGATTAAGTTATTCTTGCATTATAATTGTAAGGTAACTAATGAATTAATTATTTAATCGTGTTGAAATTGTAATTAATTGACAAAACACTTAATCAATACATGTTTAATCTTCTAAGGTAACTGAGGGTCAAATTAGCGACGGTATTAGACTATACATTAGTCTTGCATAACTTGCAAGATTATTGTGATTAAACTGTTTCAAGGTAGGAATGCATTGTTACCTCACTTAGTCTTTTATGTGCTTATGAAGATTGATTAATTGTTTGAATTGGCATTGAAAAATGTTCAAAAGATTAGTTAATTTAATAGGTATGTATGAGCAGTAGTTAGCAAATTATCGAGTTGCCGTGAATTTATTCATAACAACATGAATATGAGTTTAGTAATTCTAAGTTAGGAAATGTGATTACTCTAACACAATTATGCCATCTTGATTAAAATCATCTTGTGAAATCATGCATTGGAACTTTTATTTTTATTTTACTTAGTTAATTTTTAGTTTTTAATCACTTCCTCAAAATCAAAATATTTTCTTCACCAAAGTGTTTTTAATTGTATTCATAAATAATTCTTTTCACAGTCCCTGTGGGTACGATAACTTAACATTTACTTGTCACTTTATTACTTGTTGTGATTGTGTACACTTGTACATTTCCATTGTTCCAATATAGCACAAGGAAACAACTCAAAAATGCCCAAATCTAATACCAAATGATAGAGAAACAATAGACCAAGATTGTATTCAAGTTGTTCGAATCGAGAAAGAAGGATTTTGATCTAACCTGAAAAGAAAACACCAAATAACTTTAGGAAAAAAATGAAAACAAAAGTAATTAAAATAAGAAAGTCAAGAACAAAAAGTAAATACTCAAAACAATAAATAAATAAACAAAAATAACTGAAAGTGGAAGATGGATCAAATAAAGTGATGGATAGATGGATAAGTGTTCAATTGAACCGTTTGAGATATAAGCCCCAAAAAACTTAGTTAATGGCTCTAATCTACTCCTCAAGAAATAATTTCTTGGCAAATTAAACGATAAAGAATGAAATCTCACGACTCCTTGAAGAAAATCAAGAAGAAAAATACTAAAAATCACAAGAAACAAATATTGCACAAAGAAACTAACTCCCAGAGTTGAAAACTTTATTAATGAAAATAATTGTCTCTAATGAACAATGAAGAGGCATTTATATAGGATAGCTAAGTACATCTAAATAAAACTCTCAAGTATACCGAAACTTTATTTAATCTAAACAAAAAGTAGCTTTGAGAGACTTGTATAGGTTTTGTAATCGAGTATTGAAAGCACTTATTTGTTTATAGTGGAATGTTTTTTAGAGTGCATTTGAGAGAGTAAACAATTTTGTTTACTGCCTAAGTTTTTAGGAGGTGAACTTAAATGTGAGTGGTCTAGATCTTTAGATACAAAAGTGAGATTGTTATATCGAAGTGTTATATATCTTGGGATTAAATAAAGTGTATTTACTCACAAAGCTAGGCTTCGCAAACATAGGGAAATCAAACTGCATAAACAATTTTTTGTCCCCTATTTTTATTGTAGTTTACCCAGTGCCATTTGAAGTGCCCACTTCGACTATCACTTCCATTCAACATTATGTTTCTCTAAGCAGTTATCAACTATCCATTTCAACAAATTGGTATCAAAGCCTCCCACTAAACATAGGTAGGGGCTTTTTGTTGTGCTGTTGATTATTAAATACAGAAGGATCTTCGGTTACACATCTCCATATGTTGGAAGGAACCAACTGTGCTTGTTGGAAAGCAAGAATGAAAGCCTTCATCAAGTCCACTGCTGAGAAAATGTGACGTTCTGTTTTGACAGGATGGCAACCACCTATGATCGAGATAGAAGAAGGAAAAACTCCTAAGTCTGAGTCAACTTGGACCACTAATGAAGAACATCCTATGAATGCCAATTCGAAAGTTCTTTATACTATCCTTTGTCGTGTCATTAAACACGAGTTTAAGAGAATTCCAAAGTGTACTATTGCTAAAGAGGCATGAGATATCCTTAAAACCTCCCAAAAGAAACCAACACTGTCAAGTAATCAAAGATGCAGATTTTAACCACAAATTTTGAGACTTAAAGAATGCAAGATTCAAAGACCATTGGTGAATTCTACAATAAGCTCTGTGGTTTGTCAAATCAGACATTCGCTCTTGGAGAGGAATATTCTAACTTCAAATTTGTTAGAAAGGTGCTAAGATTGTTGCTTGAGAAATTTTTCATCAAAGTTACTACCATCGAGGAGGCAATAGATCTAGAAAGTTTAAGGATTGATGAACTTATTGTATCCTTTCAGGCTTTTGAAATGAACCTAGATGAAGCCAAACAAAGCTAAGCCAAAGGTGAAAGGAGTATTGCTTTACAAGTAATAGATACAATGCCAATTAGGCACTCCATTACGATTGAAGAACCTCAAGAACAAATTAATTTGCATGCCCAAAACTTCAACAGAGCTTTTAATTAGTCCAGAAGATTCAAGAAGTTTGAAGCCACTAAAATCATTTTTGAGAAAAAAAAATATAAATGTGGGGTTACCAAAGAAGAGGCTAAGAAAGAAAAGAATAAAGGAATCCAGTGCTATGAGTGTCACGGATTTGGGTAGTCATTGTAGATAGAAGCTTCTCCAAGTCAAGTTTGAATAGACCAGTAAGTCTTAGTAGGATGGCTCATTAAAATTTTTTTATATACCTTTTAGGAAAACATCTACTCCATTAACACCCGTCTTCTTCAGGCTCATTGGAAACTCCTCGACACCAAGATGATCTTGCCAAACAAAGTAATGGCTAGGAGGACTTCCAAGCCTTCCATACCCCTACTACGTCCCCATTATTTGTTTACCTTTATCCCTTGGAGTTAACGGGGGAGTAGCTCCTCACAAACCGGTCTGCAAGCCAGTCTACATTGGTTCTTTGAGGACCATGCTTTATGTTTGTGTCAGAAGAGGCGGCAACCTTAGGCATGGTAGGAGGTACAGCAACAAACACCTTTTTGTTGATTATCCAACCGGCCTAGTGGCTTCATTCCGTTCGTGGTAAAAATGGTGGACTTGACCTCAGCTGGGGTTATTTCTAGCTGCCGATATAGATTGCATTTCAGGGGTGATTTTGTGCTCCACAAGATCCTCAAGCAAGCTGCCTGGTGGGCTGCTCATATTAGTATCCACTGCTCCTACAGTAGACCGAAAAAAAAAGACATTGCCCCTACTGCTCTGTGCTATTTTCCGAAAAGTTTCCAATTTGGTACCATTTGAATTCTTTAATTCCCGCACTGTAATAAACTGTTGCTTCATCCGACTTGCTTGTGAAAGAAGAGTATCCGAGATTTTTTGTAATAAAATTCCTCCTCCGCCTTAATAAGCTTCTCTTCATTAATCAAGTCCCTCGATGATTGGCTAAGGAGTTGTAATTGAATCGGTTCAAGGCTTGCTTTCTTCATATTAACCATATCCAAGATTCCTCCAAAGTAAGCTCCTTTAGGAGTTGGCTTCAATCTTATCAAATTATTACTTTGGATGAAAACAAAACCAAGGTGTCTATAGGGATGAAATTAACACTTGGTTGCAAAGATTCCCTGCCCCTACAACGATCAAGACTTTGACTCAAATCTCATCATTGAGTTTTAAGGTCAATACCTAATTATTATTTTATACATATATTTTGTCTTGCTTAGACTTTTGATCACAAAATAAATAATTGCAACTTCATTAGCAAATAAAAGATAATAGATGTATAAAAAATAAAAAAACGAATAGTTGGCTTTTTCCCTCATAATTTTGTTATAAAATAAAGAAAAAAAAGCGAGTTAAAAAATAAGAGAAATAAAGAATAAAAAGATGTCAATAGTAATTATTTCCAATCTATATTTATAGATAAAAAGTGTAAATGATATAAATTTTATATATTGGAGTCTTAAAGTATTTATTACAACTAATTTCTAAACATCTATTTTATAATAATAAAATATTTATTACAACTAATTTCTAATGTCACATGCATTGTATATGATTTTACACGTTTAAATTTTAAATAATGTATTTTAGTTATTATCATTATCATTATCATTGTATGATAATTTCTCATACATTTAATAAATAATAATAATGAAAGATATTCACACTAAATTAATAAATACATTTAACAAAGAATAATAATAATTAAAAATAATTGTTAAAATTTGATTTCTTTTCAAAACAAGCTCACTTAATAAAAAAGAAACAGTTTTAAAAGTGTTTGTTTGGCACAATATAAACAACTCATAGAAAATTTTAAAAAATTCATAATATATATCTCATCGTCAATTAAAATAATCTTCAACCACTCACTGGTGCCATTGTTATTTAAATATGACTCAATATAACTCTTTGAAAAACCATTGTGTTTAATGCTTGATTCTTTTTTATATAATTCTAATTTATTTATGCTAACAATCTCCATTTTTTTATCATAATTTCTCTTATATGCTACTTGATGGCATATGTTTGAATGGGTTAATTTATATATATGCCTTTTTTTAATATTTTTGATTTTAGATTATTTTTCTTATATTTATCATAATAGGTCGTTTTTGGAGAAAAATACTGAAAATGCGTCCTATAGGATGTCTTTTTACTAAAAATTAACAACTTAGGTTTTTTAGTTAGATGGTTAAATATTAATGCTTTTGTCCTTGAGTCTTGGGTTCGATTCTCCTCTTACTCACATTTGTATTTTTTTTATTTCATATTGTTTCAAGCTTTTTTTAACTTTAATTAATATTTTTTAACAAATTTGGTTTTTTGGTTAAATATTTAGATAATTGTGATTTAGTCTCAAATTCAGTTCCTCTTATAAGCATTTTAATATACATTTTTTATTTTATGTTGTTTGAAGCTTTTTTTATTTTTAATTATTCAAGTTTTTAATTTTTAATTAATCTTTTAATTAATAACTATTTAATTTATAAAATAAAATAATTATTTTCAAATATTATTATTTTTAGTAAATATAATTTTTATATGTGTAATATTTATTTTTCAATCCATATCATTAGTGTCGTACATTTTAGTATTATATATTTTTGTATGTGTATTTGAAATAATTAATTGAAATACTTCACATATAAAAATATTATAAATATCATACCCACAATGTAGATGAAAAAACTATTATATTTGAAATATTTTACATATTAGGAATAATAATGATATTTGAAATAATTATTTGATTTTATAATATTAAAAAACACCATACCAACAATATAAGTGGAGAAAATAAATATTTAACATATAACTATTATATATAAAGAAAAATATATCAAAAGAAATAGTTGATGTTTTTAAAAAATAATTATATAATTATTATTTAATTTTATAAATAAAAGAGTTATTAATTAAAAACTTAAAAACAAGATATTCATTAATTATAAACATTAATTAAAAATAAAAAAAAGCTTTAAACAACATAAAATAAAAAATAAATAATTGAACATGAGACTCAAAGATAAAATCACAATTATCTAACCATCTAACCAAAAGACCTACTATGTTAAAAATATTAATTAAAAAAAAGTTTAAAACAACATGAAATAAAAAATACAAATATAAGTAGGAGAGGAATCAAAAACTTGGGACCTAAGGTCAAAAGAATTGACATTTAACCATCTAACTAAAAAAACTAAATTAACAATTTTCAATGAAATTGTGTTATGTAGGACGCGTTTTCGGTTTTCTCTCTCCAAAACAACCTATTCTCATAAATATAAAAAAATGACCTAAAATCATAAATATTAAAAAAACGGCATATATATATAAATGAACTGTTTGAATGCTATTTATAAAGCTAAACTTAAATTTAGTTAATATATAACTCTAATATTAATTAAGTGGTAATTAAGATATTTAGAGTTCTACTAAATAATAAATCTATTTTACATTAGTATAATTTTTTAAAAAAAAATTAACACAATAATTTAAGTGACTTTTTTAGGGAAAAATACAAGAACAATCAACTTTTTATTCTATTTATTTTATTTTGATCACTCAACTATTTTTTTTTCGTTTTAGTCACTTAACTTTTTAAAATTAAATATTTTAGTCACTCTTCCGTTAGTTGCCTAATGGAAGTCTAACATGGGCTTTGCTATATTGGCTTTTCACAATTTTAGGCTTCTAACATTTATACATTCTGTCAATTTGATCCTAAGTCTAAAAAAATTTAACAAATTTATCCCTTAATGTTTACAAGATTTGTCATTTTAATCCTAATTATAAAATTTTTGAAAAATATTTAAAAATATTCAAATATTATTCAAATATAAATATAAATTATTAAAAATAAGAAATATAAAAAGTTAATATAAAAATATTTTTAAGATTTTTGTACCCAAAATTATTTTTCAACAGTATCTCCCACTTTATTCTTCCTTTCATTCAATTGGCGAATTTTTGAATTATCAAATGTCATGGTATTGACCTACAATCTCTTTTCAATATTTGAGCTAAAAATGAAAAATACATGAGAACATTAGAGCTTGAAACCGATACTATCTATGTAGAAGAGAGTAAAGTTGTCAGAATTGGTGTCGTCAACCCAACCATTTTTTTGGGTTCATGAATTTGTTAATTTTGAGCTTCTTTCGGGTTTTAATTAGGAATTTGAGACGAACAATGTAGAGAAAGAAAAAGGAGACTAAACCAAAAGAAATTGAATCAAACAGTAGCTTTAATTTCTAGGTTTTCACATGCTTGGTTGATGAGAAAATGAGCATGGTTGATGAGAAAAGGTAAAAATAAATTTTAAAAACTTTAAAAAGTAAACATAAAAATATTTTAGCATTTTTAAAATTATAACTAAAGTGACAAATTTTGTAAGCACAATGGCTAAATTTGTTGAATTTTTTAGATTTAAGACTAAATTGATAGAATATGTAAACATTGGAGGGCTAAATTTGTTATTAGGTCAAAATAAAAAAAGTCCATGTTAGACTTTCGTTATTGATGGGTGCCAAATCCACCAAAAATAAATTCCTACAGCTAAACTGAAATTAAATTAAATTTGCAGTATAGTGAGTATGGTTAATCCCACAAAGAGTAGACTGATCAATTTTATTATTTTTTACTACTAAGATTTAATATGAAGCTATGAAAATAAAGTAGTGGAATTAAATCTAAATATAAAATAAATATCAAAAATAAATTGAACATGATGGAATTAAACAAAAAAAAATTAAATTTGAATAAATCGATATAACAAAAGCTATAGCTTCAGGTACATTTTGACTTCGACTTCGAACAGATCCCGAACAATGGATTTTCTCTTCTAATTGATAAGTCAACTATAGTGATCGATGAACAACCTCAAACCATCAGTTCTTCCGTATGTAAATTACTCGCAGAAACAGTCCGACAACTAACTCTTACTAAGAGAGTAACCTTGAAATCAACTTTCACAATTTAATTCCTCAACAGCTTTGCGAACTAGAAAAACTCGATTCAAATCAACAACTTCAACTGCGCAAGTCGTTTAAACTTGATCGTTAATTTCCTTGACGAATCTAACCACTCACTCAATTGGTTTATTTTTTAGAGGACCAAACACGACAATTACAAATCGTATCAGTTCACCAATTGTACGTTGTCCAACACCAAATCAAGGAGTGACTGGATCTATCTCCTAAACTATAGAATTAATGAATACCGAATTTGAAAATATACGTAAAATTTTAAAATCTTGCATTCAAATATTGGATCAATTATGGACCTAAAGCTAGAATTAAAAATTCAACTACTCATAATTTGAACAACGCAAAGCAAATAATTAAAGAAAATTATTATTACTAAAAATCACAAAGCAAATAATTAAAGAAGATTATTATTACCAAAAATCACAAAGTAAATAATTAAAGAAAGTTATTATTACTAAAAACCACAAACCACGAACAATTAAAAAAAATAGAAAAAGATAAGGATGTTTATTGCCTCAAATGTGACTTGAATTCGAGTCGTACTAAACGCATTATTATTAGGGTTTTACCCTCTTATTGTAATTCACCAAAATATAATAATAGTAATAAATATAATAATAAATCTAGATTAAAATATAAAAAATATTTACTTACTCACCCAGTTAAATCTAGTCAGTAATTAATCTCTTAAAAGAGATATGTTTGAAAATAAAATAAAAATAATAATTATTAAAAATAAACCATAAAAGCATGTAGCAGTGATATCATATTGCAAATTCAATATCCTTTAACAACTCATATATATTTAAATAAATTAATTTTGTGGGGGAGGAAAAGAGGTTAACTGGGTTTAAACCATACCAAATAAAAGCTTTTAACAACTCCTACCAAAATTCGGCAATGATTTCAAAAAATTATCATATGATATATTCTGTTTTCTAAAAAATAAACTGATGACAACTTGACATGCTAAAAACACATCAAACGACGACTAGTGTTAGTTAAATTGGGAAATGGGAGGTTGACCTACACCATCAGAAATTTATAAATCTTGAAGGAACAAAAAAATGAAAAATAATAATAATAATACTAAAACCTAGAACACAAACTCCATAGCCCATTGATCTTCTTGACTATCTGGAAGATAATCAGGGACCATGAAACCTTTTGTTAAGACCCGAAAATGCAATTACTTCCCAATGTTAACCATGGTAGCTTTTCCAACTCTACTTTTTGGATTCTTTTGTTACAATCAGTACGTGAAAACCATCTCATTTCCAGATTTCAATCACCAACAACCCTTCCGGGAATCTTCAAATTCAACCAATTTTAAACTTCAAGAAACAAACAAAGATGACGATGATGGAAACGTAAGGGTTGTTTTGCCATTAGAAGAGTGTGATATCTTCACAGGAGAATGGGTTTTCGATCATGGATCATCACGCCCTTTATACAAAGAAGACTGCGAGTTCCTTAATACAATGGTGACTTGCTTGAAGAATGGAAGGCCTGATTCTTTATACCAGAAATGGAGATGGCAGCCCAAAGCTTGCTCTTTGCCCAAGTAAATACTTTCTTTCTCCAACTACTTAGTAATATTCTCATTATTTTTAGTGCTCCCCTGTTTTTGAAGTACCATGGTGGTCGAATAGATTAAATGATTAGTTTTCATTTTTGGGTTAAGGTTTGAGGCAAAAATATTGCTGGAGAAACTTAGAGGAAAGAGGCTTATGTTTGTTGGGGACTCCATAAACTTTAACCAGATGCTATCTATGGCTTGTATGGTTCAATCTGTCATCCCACCAGAGAAGAGGAGCTTAAGTTATGCAAACTATACCATTGTCTTTAAAATGGAGGTAATTGCAAGCTGATGTTTCTCTAGTATTTTAAATCATTGTTTGTCAAATAACTTAGAAAGAAAGTGAAGAATGTGTTTGAACCATGTAGGATTATAATGCTACAATGGAGTTTTACTGGGCACCGTTTTTGGTTGAATCCAATGTAGACCCTCCGACAATGAGGGATGGCACAGTGGAGCCAATAGTCAAGCTTGAATCAATCTCAAAACATGGAGATAACTGGAAAAATGTAGATTATCTCATCTTTAATACATATATTTGGTGGAGGTACCCCACCGTGAAAGTACTGTGAGTTGCTACCTTTGTTGTCTTTTACATTTTAGCATACATTGTTCTGAAATACTAGAAATTTTGACTCGATCCTTCCTTCAAAACTGATCGAAAAGACGAGGATCTTTCGAGGATGGGGTGACAGATTATGTCGACATTGATCAGAGTGTAGCATATGAGAGTGCTTTGAAATCATGGGCCAAATGGGTGGAAGAAAACGTTGATCCTAATCAAACTTCAGTGTTCTTCAGCAGTATGGCTCCTTCACATAAGATGTATAAACTAGCAAAAAAACTTGAGAAAACTTTTCAATTTGATTGTTCTAAACACATCCTTTTAACACATTTTGCATATGCAAATTGAAACAGGAGCTCTGCCTGGAATAACACCAATGGGATCATGTGTTTGAACGAGACAACTCCGATTGTGAACACATCGACGTTCGATGTGGGTACGAATCGGCAGCTTTCCACAATTGTAGAAAATGTCTTACGTTCCATGAAAATACCCCTTCAATTCCTCAACATAACGAGGCTATCCGAATACCGAAAAGATGCACATACATCGATTTATGCAGCTCCCGGTGGTAAGTTGCTGACCCAAGAACAAAAAGCTGATCCAGCAAGATATGCGGATTGTGTGCATTGGTGTCTGCCTGGATTGCCTGATACATGGAATGAGTTGTTATATACGCTTATCATACACCAGACTTGACTTTGATTTCATAATTGATTCATTCCTAAAGATGAATGTATGATTTTTTTTATCTGCGACATGATATAGAATACAAGAACTCCTTTTCATATATCAGTTAATGGGTGCAATTTAGAACGATTTCGAATGAACGGGGGTCTAGCTAGGTTAGAAGCAGTAATGGATTGTAGGCACGTGGAAAATGGCAATCTTGGTTCAATTATGACAAATTGAAAATCCCAATATTTGCATCAGCCTTACTTTTAAATATACTTTTTCAGATGATGTTAAACCAAAACCTTTTTCATAATTGATAATTATTGAGTTATGACGTGTATATGTATATGTGTAGGACTTACTTAAGAATTATCTAAATCATACATAGGAATAATGATTAAGTTGGAATTGAATAGTATGGGTGAAAAAACAATGGAGGAAAGACTTTGCTATAATCACTATTATTGATCATATATTTCAAACAAATGGGTTCAGTGATCCAGTGGAACACAAGGGAAAGAGAACTTTTCGCTCTTTCTCTGGCTGCCTCACTCATGATTCTTTTACTGAACTGGTTAAGGATTCTTGGCCTCACTCATGGTTAAGGATTCTTTGTAAATATTGAAGTCTTTTGTAGCATCACAACATGGAGAAGGAATATCATTGCTAGGTTGGGAGGTATTCATGCTGCATTACAGACCATTTAACTATGTGCTAAATTAGAGCAAGTTTTATATCAAGAGGAGCTCCGCGAAATACTCCAACTCTAATGAGATGAAAACATAATCGTATTATAGGAGCACATGATGTTTTGAGGAGGATATCCTCAAATTTGAAGCTATTTCTTTCATTTAAAAATTGTATATGGTTGACAGGTCTTTAGCAGGCTTTCCACCCTAAACCAATCATATATGAGATGTATAATGAGGAGATTTGGATGGCTTTTTTTTATGCACTTAGTATTTTTTCCAAAATTAGAGGAATTTTTGTAAAGGATAGTGAAAGCAATTGTTTTTAAGGAAACGAGCTAGATCTGAATATTAATACTATGTTAGTAGTAGTAATACCTAAAGTTTCTAACCCTCAATTATTTTTACATTTTGAGGCTAATTAATTTGTGATCAGTGCTTTATAAAATAGTGACTAAAACCATTTTTACTAGGCTTAAATGTGTCATGCCATTCTTATAAGGCCAAATCAAGTAAACTTTGTGGTAGGTCAAAAAATCACCAACAATTTCTTGATTGCACAAAATCAAGTATTTCAAGGGTAAAAAGGATTGGATGGTTATTAAGGTGGATTTAAAAAAAGCTTATAATTTAATAAAATGGTATTTTCTCGGGAAAAAGCTATATAAGGTGGGACTACCTTAGAAGATGATTAGCGCCCTTATGCATAATGTTACAATTTCTTCGGTGCAAATCTTCCAAGATGGTGCTCTGACTAAAGAGTTTAAATTGACGAGGGACATTAGACAAGAAACCCCCTACCCTCCTATCTCTTTGTTATTGGAATTGAATGGTTGGTTCATAGCATTTAGACTGTGATTTCAAGGAAGAAACGGATACCGATTCACATATATAAGAATAGTTGTGGATGACTTGATGTTTTGCCGAAATAACATAGACCAAGCTGATATGATGAAGAGAATTTTACAGTAGTTTATTTTCTTGAGACATAGAATAAATGTAAAGAAAACACATTTTATTTTCATCGAACACAACAATGAGTAGTAACATCTATATGAAATCGGCTAGTTTCAAAGAGTTAATGATATCGAGTATTATATGGGGTCCCTATGCTTTATATGTAAGTGGCTAAAAGAACCTACCAAATTGAGTGGCATGCCAAACTATAGGTGATGGTTGAACTAGTTACGTTAACTCAATCGATATTTATAGCTCATCCTATGTAATTGGAACCATTTTTTAATTATAATTTTTTTTACATTGACACTCTATTCTAACTAAATATTTATACATATGTAATATGCATAAATATTTGGATTTTTTATTTTGTATATTATTAAGATTTAAAATTATAATATTATATGTTTGTGGGTTAGAGTCCAATTACCTTAATGAGCAGATCAAAATTATAAAGTTTGTCAAGGTTGTTATGTTGGCAAATCAAAAGGGTTTGTTCTTTGGTGGACTAATTGTTGCAAGATCAACATCACAAACACCTCTAGCAACTACCTTCATTCTCTCATTAGATGGCAAGTTGATGTTAGGTGGTGGTGCACTTTCATCTATGCAAGTCCTCAAAGATAAAATTGTCTCGAGATTCTCCATAGTGTATCAAATCTAGTAACATAGTCCTTGCCTTGGTATAATATCGGTGATTTCAACGCTATAATGTCGATATCGTGATTTTTTTTAATTTACTTCAAAATTTTTTTTATTTTTTATGATTAAAAATAAATATTTATATTTAAAATAATAATAAATTCTTTTATCCTCTCTATTATTTTTTTAGACACTTATAGCTTACCAATGCCAATAAAATAATTTCCATTATTTTATCAATGAAGTTATTTAGATGATGTTTATTTGAATATGAAGTGTTCAATACGATGATAAAATAATTTCTATTTTTTTTCTAGATGGTGTTATTAAATGTTGTTTGTTTAAAATGAATTGTTGAATGATATTTATAATGGTAAGTCTTAATTTTAATTGATATATAATTATAACACTAATTAAGTGATAATTATTCTAAAATAATACCTATTATTAATAATTAATTAATATTCTCAATTGTATAGTTCAAACAAATAAACAAGATATATTATTAATATGATTTTATCTATTATTAATAATTAATTAATATTACTTATTCTTAATACGATGAATCCAACTTCAACTTTATTGTATTGTTAAAATTAATAAAAAAAACTTTATTATATAAAAACTAAAAATTTAGTCTCTTTTTTAATTTCAATTTATTAATATAATGAAGAATAAAAAGATTTTATGGTTGACTTAAATTGTTTTCCAAACTCGTAGTTTTATATATATTATTATAAATTTATAAATTAAATGCTCTAAATCTTGATGTAGAGATAGCTTAATTGTTAGTTATTATTAACCTTACAAAACCAATTAAATGTGAAGCAAATTTTTGTTCAAACATGAATAGATACATAAAAAGCCGCCCTATAGTGTTTCCATGATAAAAAAATTTACAACATATTATAAAACACGAATATATGTATTTTCAAAATTAAGCTTTTATTACAAAGAATTTAAATACAACAAAAATAACCATAATTTTTTTTAAAAAAAATACACAAAACAAAAAAGAAAAAAGGGCTTAAAATTAGCGAGGAAGCCAAGCCCCAACAATATAAGAAAACATTAGTCTCAAAAGAAACATCAATAGTCGTTGTCACCGAAAGAGAGCGTTGAGGATGTTGGAAATGCCTGGAGTGAAGGTGGAAAATGTACTTGATGATGGCATGTAACGCCTCCGAAAGGAGACCATGGTGCATCAACAAGAAGAAAAAACAAACACCATCAATCTCCATAGAGCAAAAGGAAATCAACGACAGGGTAAGAACCCACGATTACTCAGAGTGGCTTCGGCCACAAGTTCAATAGGCTGGTGTGATGAATCCTAAGGTCCAACCCGCATAGGACTAAAGAGACAACAACACAAACACACAAAAAAGACTAAGGTTACCAAAAGAGAAAAAAAAAGAAATAAGAAAAGGCCAAGCCCAATACCACAAGTATAGGGTGAAACCCCATGAGACGTTCGAAAAGCCTCTCACAATGTCAACCTAAGGTCAAAGGAGGAGGGGGGGGCAAGGTTTAAACATTATCTTGTCGGGAGTGAAGGGAAAAAAAAGAAAAAAAAAGGAGGAAGAGGAAGAGAGAATCAAACATCAATCGACACAAAGCCGACTGCATCAGCGACCACAAAGAAATAAAAGTTTAAATAGGAGTGATGCTAAATGCTAATATTATATGAACAAATAGAAGAATATTATTTAAATATTTTATAATTTTATAATATAAATTACTAAAGCATCAAATTTTAGATAGATATAAAATATAATACTATAAAATATAAAAGGGTAAAAAAAATAGTCACTCAATTTTTATTTTTTTATTTTTTATTTTTGTCATTGAACTATGAGAAATTATATTTTGGTCATTCACATTATTGAATTATAACATTTTGGTTACTCGTCCATTAACAGTTGTTACAATATTAACAAATAAGTGACGTGATACGTTAACTCAAGGGTTAATATCTAATTTAACCCCTGAATTATAGTTAAAATATTCTGCTTGGTCCTTTACAATTTTTTTAGCAATAATTCTAAAAATCATATTAAAAACTCTAAAAATATCAAAAAAAAAATAAAATTCTAAAAAAATTCATTATTTACCTTTTAGAATTATAAAAAAATATTATTTATAATTATAATTGTGTAAAAAATTTAAAAATCATAAAATCCGAAAAAAAAACTAAGTTGAAAGACGTAAGTTAAATTTCAAAATTTATAAAAATATCAAAATATTCTTTGAAAAATTATGAAAATTCATTATTTATTTTTGAAATTATAAATAACTATTTTTAAAAATTATAATTATGTAAAAAATAAAAAATTCATAAAATTTTAAATATATATAAATTCTAAAAAAATTATATTAAGAATATATAAAAAATATAAATTAAAAAACTAATAAATTATATAAAAATATTTTCTTTCTTTTTTTAATTTTTTTTCTTCTAATTTTCCCTCTTTATTTGTTTTTTTATTTGTTTCTTTCATTCTAGGTTTCGCTTAGAGCTTCTCAAACTTGCGTGTGTAGTGTTGGAAATATATTACTGCAAACAAAATTGTTAGCACTAACACGAAACCAAACTAAGTGTAAATAAATTAAGCAATTACTATGTCGTGGAAGAACCACTGCCTTAGAAGCAATTTTACCCTGGTCAGTGTATTCGTAAATGGACGTCGCCCCCAAGGTTAACACAGTACTTCCAAATTTGGACACCCGAATAAGAAAGATGGAACTCAAAAGGATTGCTCTTATCGTAATGTAACAACCCGATTTTAGCTAAATCGGAACAGTGGTTTCGAAACCACAAATCCGATGTCAGAAATTTTTTTATATATTATTTTATGTGTTTACAGCATGACAACATATATGTGTGAAAATTTCATGAGCTAATTTTATCGATTGATTGCTCAATTTGAGAAAAAAGGACTTAATCACGTAAAATGCAAAAGTTGCGTACTATTTGTTTAAAGTGCTTAATTGCTATGGTTTATTAAACCAAAGGTCCTTATGATGATATTAGACCATTGGTAGTGTAAGTGGACAATTATGGTCATCCATTATGTGTTTATATATGTTTATAATTAAGGCTAATTTTGGTATTTGATAAATAAGGTTAATATTAATAAAACAAAAGAAAATTTTGTTCACATTATCATCATTTTGAACTGAAAATAAAGGAAGAAGAAAGCCATTTAGGGCTTGAGATGGTCGGCCAACTCTAAGCTTGATTAAGGTACGATTTTAGCTCGATTTTTTATGATTTCTATGTTTTTGTAATCGTTGCTTCGTGTTCTAGCTAGCCCGTACCTTTAATTTCAAAATTGATAAAGATTTTGAGAATTACCATTGATGATTTTATGTGTTCTTTGGTGTTTGAAGATGAAATATGAATTTTTTATGATAGTTTTACATGTTTTGTTAAGTGATTTTTGATGAAAATGCATAATAGGGATTAAATTGTAAAATATGCAAATTGAGTGGTTCAAATGTGAAATAAATGAAAGTTTTGGGCTGCTAGGGACCTATGTGTAATTCGGCCAAGCTTGAGTTTAATGAAAATTGTGAATTTTGTGTATTTGTGAAATAGGGACTAAATTGAGTAAATGTGAAAGTTTAAGGGCTAAAGTGCAAATAGGCCTAAGTGTATGTTTTGGACTAAATTGAAAGAATATATGATTAAATGAGTTAATTTTGAATACATATAGATCAAGAAAGAAAGAATTTGGATTTAGATCGGGGGAAAAGCAAGGTTATCGAGTAGTCGATCCGATCCGTCAATTTTGAATACGAGGTAAGTTCGTATGTGGAAATTTCATTATAAATATATTCTAGTCCTGCTTTCATGGTAAGAAATCATGCAG
Source organism: Gossypium bickii (assembly GCA_025503065.1). Classification (NCBI taxonomy): domain Eukaryota; kingdom Viridiplantae; phylum Streptophyta; class Magnoliopsida; order Malvales; family Malvaceae; genus Gossypium; species Gossypium bickii. Next base: position 20,927,845 of record CP106717.1, read on the forward strand.
AAATAAAAAGAGGAAAAGCTAGAATGGTCATAAATTATAAAAGATTAAATCAAAATACTATTTTTGATGGATATTTTATTCAAGAAAAGAAGTTTTAATAAATCAAGCTAAACAAGCAAAATATTTTAGTAAATTTGATCGTATAAGTCAAGCACGGCAAATCATGTTATGAGAAGAATCTAAACCACTAATGACCTTGATTGCACCTAATGGTCATTACCAATGGAGAGTAATGCCATTTGCACTTTGTAATGCACCTCAGTCTTCCAAAGATGGATGGACTCTATATTTAAAAATATAAAAAATTTTGTGTTGTATATATAGATGATATTCTAATTTTTTTGAAAAACACTGGGAAATCATAGAAAACATCTAAATATTATAGCTAGAGAGTTTATAAAACATGGAATAATATTAAGTCCTAAGAAAATAGAATTAGAAAGCTGAAATAGAATTCTTAGGATTAATACTATCATTTGATGGTCTTAAACTCAAAGATCATATTATTGTTAAAATAAAAGAATTCCCTGAAAAAATTGTTGATAAAAAACAACTTCAACAATTTTTAGGAATTGTTAATTATGGCAGAAATTTCTTTCCTAACTTATCTAAAAAATTAGATGAATTATATGACAAACTCAAAAAGGACAAACCTTTTGAATGGTCTATAAAAGATTGAGACATAATTAAACAAATAAAGTCTCAAAATAAATTATATCCCTAAAGTATATTTACCTAAACAAGGTGATAAATTAATTCTAGAAACAGATGCCTCAGAAAGAAATTGGGGATGTGTATTAAAAGCTAAAACAACTGATAATAAAGAATTAATATGTGGATATAGTTCTGGAAAGTTTAAACCAATTATAGGGGGGAGGTGTGTATGTGCAAGCGGAAGGGATTCTAATATCGTAGAATAATATTTCACAAGAAGAAAGATAGTTTACAAAAAAAAAAACTTAATTTTCTAACTAAAACTCGATAAAGGATAGTTTACAAATTTTCTAACTAAAACTCGATACCTTTCAAGGCTTACATGAATGCCTATTTATAACCAAAAATTCTAAACTAGAATCTAGTTACATTTGAAATCCGAAATAATTGTTCGGATAAGAATAAAAAATAAACTCTAATTTAATTACAATTGAGTTCCGAATAGTATCCTGATAAGGACACATTAATTGTCAGCTTCTTGGTGGCTTCCAAGTAGCTTTCTTTAATTGGTGGATGCTATGTTGGCTTTTTCCACGTAGCTTCCTCTAACATTATCTTGATAAGGACGCTTTTGGTTGTTTCCACGTAGCTTCCTTGAATAGTGGTTGCCGTCATGGTTGCTTCCATGTTTCAATTGCATTAAATGGTTGCTTCCATCATGCATGACATCATCTTTGTCTTTTGGTGGTTGCCTTCTTTTTAAGTCACCGCCAAAATTGAATGCATCTCCTTTTTGGACATCATTCTTCCACGTGTTTATCCTTCTTGGATGTTTCTAAGATTCATCTCTTTGATTTCATCCAGGTGTAAGGATTCAGTGAAGGTCTTGGTGTATTCCAGCTTTCCCATGTTTCTCGGATTTCCGCTACTAACGGATAATCTCCGATTTCCATTTCCGCTATTTGTGTTAATAACGAAATGGCTTCTTCATTGCTTTCGATCTGGTGGTTTCCAGTATCCCATGCCAATATTCTCCTTCCATCGGTCCATATTCGGGAACTGTTTAGTTGAAGTAGAAATTGGGCTTCTGCCATTAAATCAATTCCGGCTTGGATTTGATAATGGGGAAAATTTTTATAACAATCGTCAATGATTTTTGACAAATGTTCTTGATCTTCCTGGGCTGCCAAGAGGGATCTTCCTCCAAGCATTTTGTGAATAATCCATATTTGATAAGGCTGATGAAATTTTTCTTCTTCAGGAATACCAATGAGACTTTTTATCTCAATATGAAAATAGTAGACGAACTCGTCTTCTTTTGCAAAATTCGATAGCCGGGATTTGACTATCGCTGGAAAATCTTTAATTAAATCAAAAGAGAGATTTTGGACTGTTATTTCTTTAACAAATCCCCATTCAATACTTGTTATATCGAATGGCTCATGATTTAAACGAAATTTGATAGCAGGAGTTTTTTCTCCTATATCATTTACAAAAATATAAGCTTGAGTAAAATATTCAGAAAATTTTTCTAAAAATAGAGCTTCTTTGTTTGCAAATGGCTCCTTTTATTTTTGAAAATATTTTCGAGGGTAAAATTTGTCTACACTTGTTATATAGACATTTTCTAAACATCTTATTAATAATAGGAGTGTTTCTCCCTTTATTAATAAAATATTGAAATATATCAAGAAGATTGTTTATCTCCTTAATCTCCATATATTCAATTAGGACATCGTCCCAATCTCTGTATAATATACTTTTAATAATAATTCTTGATTTTTCTTGATTGTTTTTTCAACTAAGAATTACGAGAATTGGGTAAAGAGCCTTCTCAAACTAGCTCTTTGTTCCAAAATATGGTTTTTCCATATCTTGTTTATGAAATGGTAATATTCTGGGGGTAAGCCTGGATTATAAAAATCCTTTAGATTCGAGAACTCAGAGGTTTGTTGTTTTTTTCAACAAATCTTCTGTATATTTGAGAATTTCGGAATCGGTATAAGGCTTTTGAGAAAATTGAGAATAATCCACCGGTGTTGGTGAATGTGATCCAATTGGTTGGTTTACCAATGGATATGGTAAATAATATCCTTGTTTAGGATAAAATTGTACCTGTGTAGGTGCAGCCATAAATCCTTGTTTAGGAATTACTTTTGCAAGCAAAGCAATAAATCCTTGTTTAGGACTCATTGGTGATTTTCCCTTGTTGGGTTTTTATGGATGAGTTCTCCATCCATCATTTTCATTTAGAGGTTGTTTACCTCTATCCATAAGGCACTGCTAAGAAAATCAAGCAATCATATTATTAGTACCTTTTATGTATATTACTTCAAAATTAAATTGGCATAATTCATTATACCATCTAATTCTTCTAGGTAATTTGTTTCTAAACTTTTGTTAGTAAGAAAGCGTTTTAATGTATGACTTGATTATCGGTTTTAATAATAAAATTTTTAAAGTGCTAAATATATTAGGAATTTTTATTCCTTTTTGATTGCTAATAATTCTTTTTCATAAATAGCATAATTAATTTCGTTTGGTTTAAACTTTCCAGAACTATATCCACATATTAATTCTTTATTATCAGTTGTTTTAGCTTTTAATACACATCCCCAATTTCTTTTCTCGAGGCATCTGTTTCTAGAATTAATTTATCACCTTGTTTAGGTAAATATACTTTAGGGATATGATTTATTTCAGACTTTATTTGTTTAATTATGTCTGAATCTTTTATAGACCATTCAAAAGGTTTGTCCTTTTGAGTTTGTCATATAATTCATCTAATTTTTAGATAAGTTAGGAAAGAAATTTATATATAATTAACAATTCCTAAAAATTGTTGAAGTTGTTTTTATCAACAATTTTTTCAGGAATTTTTTATTTTAACAATAATATGATCTTGGAGTTTAAGACCATCAGATGATAGTATTAATCCTAAGAATTCTATTTCAGTTTTTTCTAATTCTATTTTCTTAGGACTTAATATTATTCCATGTTTTATAAACTCTCTAGCTATAATATTTAGATGTTTTCTATGATTTCCCAGTGTTTCTGAAAAAATTAGAATATCATCTATATATACAACACAAAATTTTTATATTTTTAAATATAGAGTCCATCCATCTTTGGAAGACCTGAGGTGCATTACAAAGTCCAAATGGCATTACTCTCCATTGGTAATGACCATTAGGTGCACTGAAGGCTGTTAGTGGTTTAGATTCTTCTGTTAACATGATTTGCCAGAAGCCCGACTTACAGTCAAATTTACTAAAATATTTTGCTTGTTTAGCTTGATTTATTAAAACTTCCTTTCTTGGAATAAAATATCCATCAAAAATAGTATTTTGATTTAATCTTTTATAATTTATGACCATTCTAGCTTTTCCTCTTTTTATTTCTGCATGATTTCTTACCATGAAAGCAGGACTAGAATGTGGACTAGTAGTTTCTTCTATTAGTCCTTTATCTAGTAATTCCTTGATTTGTGTATCAAATTCATCTATATCTTGTTTAGTATAGATCATAGGTTTTACTCTAATAATTTTATTGGGTTTTTCCAATTTTATGGTACAATATCTAGGACTATTTTTCCATAATTTTAATGGTTCTTCACTAAAATTATTTTCTAATATCTTAAACAACCAGTGATTGGTATCTAGTTATTTTATTTGTTCTTTCTTAGGAGGTGTAAAGTCCCGATCACATATATATTTATGATTTTCTACTAAGGGTACTTCTACCAAGTATTTTGATGAGTTAGTACAATAAAATTTTTATCAATAGAAAATGGTAGATGTTGATATATAAAATTACTTCCTAATAGTATATCCCCATGCATATCATGAAAACATAATAATTTAGGAATTACGAATCTAACATTGTTTATGTAGATTGGTATATTTTTGGCTTTAAAAAGGATTAAGGTTTCAATACCATTGACTCCAATGACTCTAATAGGATTTTTCATAAGTTCCCATTTTTACGATGGAGTCGCATTTTCTCTCTGACATTTGGTTGTAGCTCCAGTATCTAATAAAGCATTTAAAGAGTATGATTTATATTCTCTAAATTGAAATATAATTTCTATATAAGTATAATATTTTCTTGATTGGAAATGTGAAAAGGTAATAATATCCTTTTTTCCAATTTTTATTTGTTGAATTATTGGTTTTTCTAAATGAACTGGGTTTAGTTCAATTAGATATTTATTTTCCCAATACTTCTTTGGTTTGATTTTATCATAAGGATCTTGTTTATCAATTTCCTTAGGTTTAGGAATTTCATATTCATATGGATCTGGTGGTTCAGTATCCATAGGTTCGGGAAGTTCTATATTTTCTTCCTTTGAAGTTTTTTCTTTATAGAAATTATTACTAATAATCTTAATATCTATATCCATATTATTAGAACTACTACTACTTTTTATATTTTCAGAATAACTATTATTACTATCATCAATTATATTATAATCTAACATATAATGATAATTATATCTTTTAAACAAATCTTTATGTTTTTCATAAAGTTCTTCTATTAATTTTAGATATTCAACTCTTTCATAACTATCTTCCATTTTAGAAAATTGGGTTTTCCAATGTTCTATTAAAGTTTTGTAAGAGTCAAAATCATATTTTTCTTGTTTTTTATCTTTTTCTCTTTTTTCTTTTGTTTTTTATTTTTTATTATTATTATTAGTTGAAGATTCATCCGAAAACTCATCCTCATCTGACAAAGCTAAAATATAATTACTATTACCGTAATATAAAGGTCCTAAATCGATTCTATATTATTATTATTAATAACTGATCGAGTTTATTATTAACATCGGATAATAACTCTTTAGATTTGCTATTCAAATCTAAGTCCGTTACTTCTCCCAAACTATCTACTTTTTCTTCTACTTTACTAACCTTAGTATATAATTTATTAAAATATATAGACGTCATATCTATTAAACTATTGATACCTTTACTAAGAGTAGAAATATTATTTTCATTCTTAGAGTCTATATGCATAGTATGATTACAAGTTTTATCTTTATATAAACAATCCATTTTTTCCATGATGTTATCCCTGGTACCTAAGACCGTCTGTGTCTATACGTCTTCAAAAACGCCTACAACGTCCCACTCGGACTCAACGGCAACACGAAGACAAACGATGCAGATATATGGGTTTTGAGACAACAACCAGTGAAACAAACAGAATCGAGAAATAAAGATAGAAACTTACAATGATAACTACGATATGAAAACTCCAGAAATCGTTACTCCGGGGCTCCTCTGATACCAATTACAGCGGGGAGGTATGTGCAAGCGGAAGGGATTCTAATATCGTAGAATAATATTTCACAAGAAGAAAGATAGTTTACAAAAAAAAAAACTTAATTTTCTAACTAAAACTCGATAAAGGATAGTTTACAAATTTTCTAACTAAAACTCGATAAAAGATAGTTTACAAATTTTCTAACTAAAACTCGATGCCTTTCAAGGCTTACATGAATGCCTATTTATAACCAAAAATTCTAAACTAGAATCTAGTTACATTTGAAACCGAAATAATTGTTGGATAAGAATAAAAATAAACTCTAATTTAATTAAAATTGAGTTCGAATAGTATCCGATAAGGACACATTAATTGTCAGCTTCTTGGTGGCTTCCAAGTAGCTTTCTTTAATTGGTGGATGCTATGTTGGCTTTTTCCACGTAGCTTCCTCTAACATTATCTTGATAAGGACGCTTTTGGTTGTTTCCACGTAGCTTCCTTGAATAGTGGTTGCCGTCATGGTTGCTTCCATGTTTCAATTGCATTAAATGGTTGCTTCCATCATGCATGACATCATCTTTGTCTTTTGGTGGTTGCCTTCTTTTAAGTCACCGCCAAAATTGAATGCATCTCCTTTTTGGACATCATTCTTCCACGTGTTTATCCTTCTTGGATGTTTCTAAGATTCATCTCTTGATTTCATCCAGTGTAAGGATTCTCGTGAAAATCTTGTGTATTCCGGCTTTCCCATGTTTCTCGGATTTCACCGCTAACGGATAATCTCCGATTTCCATTTCCGTTATTTGTGTTAATAACTTAAATGGCTTCTTCATTGCTTTCTTCCGGTTTTCGATTGTGTCGTAAGCTAGAATTCTTCTTCCATTGGTCCAAAACATATAAGTGTCTTGATGGAGAAGGTGCCGAGCCATGCTCATAAGATCAATTCTCGCTTGGACTTGATACTTGTTGAAGTTATTATAGCACTCATCAATGATTTTTGATAAATGCTCTGCGGATCTTCTTTTGTCGCTTTCGGGGCTTTTCCAGGAAGACATAGTATTTATATTCCAAATCGATAAGGTGATGAAATTTTTCTTCCTCAGCAATACCAATGAGATCATTTATCTCAATATGGAAATAATAGACAAAATCGTCTATATTTACAAAGTTTGATAGCCGAGATTTGACTATCATTTGGAAAATCTTTAAATAAATCAAAAGAGAGATTTTGATTTATTATTTCTTTAACAAATCCCCATTCAATACTTGTTATATCGAACGGCTCATGATTTAAACGAAATTTAATAGCAGGAGTTTTTCTCCTATATCATTTACAAAAATATAATCTTGAGTAAAATATTCAGAAAATTTTTCTAAAAATAGAGCTTCTTTGTTTGCAAATGGCTCCTTTTATTTTTGAAAATATTTACGAGGGTAAAATTTGTCTACACTTGTTATATAGACATTTTCTAAACATCTTATTAATAATAGGAGTGTTTCTCCCTTTATTAATAAAATATTGAAATATATCAAGAAGATTGTTTATCTCCTTAATCTCCATATATTCAATTAGGACATCGTCCCAATCTCTCGTATAATATACTTTTTAATAATAATTCTTGATTTTTCTTGATTGTTTTTTCAACTAAGAATTACGAGAATTGGGTAAGAGCCTTTTCGAAACTAGCTCTTTGTTCCAAAATATGGTTTTTCCATATCTTGTTTATGAAATGGTAATATTCAGGGGGTAAGCTGGATTATAAAAATCCTTTAGATTCGAGAACTCGAGAGAGGTTTGTTGTTTTTTCAACAAATCTTACAGTATATTTGAGAATTTGGAATCAGTATAAGGCTTTTGAGAAAATTGAGAATAATCCACGGTGTTGGTGAATGTGATCCAATTGGTTGGTTTACCAATGGATATGGTAAATAATATCCTTGTTTAGGATAAAATTGTACTGTGTAGGTGCGACCATAAATCCTTGTTTAGGAATTACTTTTTAAGTGCAAACAATAAATCCTTGTTTAGGACTCATTGGTGATTTTCCCTTGTTGGGTTTTTATGGACAGTTCTCCATCCATCATTTTCATTTAGAGGTTGTTTACCTCTATCCATAAGGCTGCTAAGAAAATCAAACATTAGTAAAATCAGTTTATAATTTACTAATGGTATTTCTATAGAATTGTTTTCTATAGATAATATAACCGATTTCTTATTAACAATAAAAGGTAAATATTGATTTAGAAAATTATTACCTAATAATATGTCTCCATACATATCTGTAAACATAATAATTTTGGAATTATAAATCTAACATTGTTTATGTAGATTGGTATATTTTTTGCCTTATAATAAATTGTAGTTTTTCTACCATTTATTCCATTAATACTTATTTTCTTTTTACTGGTATCCGAATTCTTTTGGAATAGCATTTCTTTTGCAACTCATTGGTTGTAGCTCCTCAGATCTAATAGTGCATGTAAAGAATATTTTTATAGTCTTTATCATGTAATGTAATTTCAATGTATTTATTGAAATTTATTATACTTTCCACAGAGTATTGTATATCTTCTATTCTAGTGTTTCTAGAAATAGAATTTCTACTTGGTGTAGTAGGGAAGATAGGAATATGAATCTGTTTTCATACCTATCGGTGTAGATGTACTTATATTATCTTCTTCTTCCTCTGGTTGAGAGCTAGAAAGAAATACTAAATTATCATCTGTATTGGTAATCAAATTATTTTTGAAATATAATTTATCACTGGATGACATATATTCTATAGTACTTACTTTGGTTTAGAAGTACTAGCTCTATTAGTATTATCAATTATCTAGTCTTTTGGAATTGATAAATCTTTTAAATGTAATAATTTCGGTTGAATTTACATTTGTAAATTTATTGGGCTCAAAAAGCTCAATAATTTTATTATTTATTTCCTTTATTTCAACCTTTGTTTGTATTAGTATATTCATTAATGGAAGTCCAACTTATTGCTAGATCTTACGCTAAATCACTAATATCGTAATTTTTGTCCGAATTCTAAAGCGAAAGAGACATTCTTCTATTAGAGGGTGCATTATGGAAATAAAGTAATTTGGTTTAACTTTAAATCCTATAACGCTTTGTATGTAAATTAGAGATGAATTACTCCAATAAGTGCTTTTATTGGATTTTCAAATCTTTTGTCTAATAATATCTTTGCTAAAATAGGAACATCATGACCTCTTACGAATAACGCTCTAATGGTTATCATAATGACTCCTAAATGTATGTATCTAACTTGAGGATAGTTTTTCTAATCCCTTTTATTTTTTTTCTTTAGTAAATAAGGGATTTACATTAATCCGCCTTTTGTATCTTTAGCGACTGTATTACCACTAATTTTTTCTATGTGTCTTTTTGACCATATTTTAAACTTAGAAATTTTATATATTTCTTCTTTAGAAATATGATTTTTATTAATTTTTTCAATTATATCATCAGAAAAGTCAATTTCTTCTCCGATTATATTTCCTAGCTTAATATCTCGTTGTTTAGAATTAGGAATGTCTTCTAATTGTTTATTAGAACTATTTCCCAACATAAAGATATATTCATCAGAATCTGTATTAGACTCTGTTTCTGATAATAACTCATATAATATTTCAGTAGGATTTATTTCCTCACTAAAGCAAATTTCTAAATCTTGTTCTTCAAGATTTTTAATCATTTTTCTAGCGTTTTTGCCTTTGTTAGGACAAAATGTTGCTATATGACCTTCTTCGTCACAAATAAAACATTTACATATTTGTTTTTTAGTATTTTTAGAAGTTTTTCTTCTAACGAATTTTTTCTTTTTATTATTATTATTAGCATAATTTCCTGGTTTCCATTTAGCTAATTTATATTTTTATGTTTTTTATAGGTTTTTGGTCGTATAGAACTACAACCAAATTCCCATTCTCCTTCTAACATTTTTGTACAATATCTATGGCTTAATTTATTTTCGACTTGTTTAGCCGCTTTACTTTGTAAGCAATGTAATGAAATTCTTTCTTTAGCAAAATTAATTCTATTACCTATTGTATCTATATCTCCTATTTCTTTATTATCATTACTATGTTTTATAATGAAAGAAGCATAATTGTTTATGCAAATTTCATCCCAAGGTGGGGTAGCTTATGAAAATATTGATTTCTCCAAAAGTCTATACTTTCATTTTTAACTTTTGATATTCTTGCAGAAACTTTTAAAGAATTCTTCTAAATATCTAATATCGCATAATTTTAATTTTGACAAGGTATATTTGGATTGACTATCTGGTCTTTTTATTAGTATAACCACAAAATTCTATTTTTAGAATTGAGGTTAATCCTTTTAATAAATCTTTAGGAGAACTTATTTGATTAATAAGTTGTCCTTTTTGTTCTCTTCCTTTCTCGATTCTTCCCAATATTCGAGAAATTGTAGAACATCTCCTTGAAAAGTTCCAACAAAATAGTTTAAAAACTTTTCTTTTGACTGATCAGCATTTGTTGTTATTTACAACAATAGTCATGGATTGTACCAGATCATCTATGGTTTTTTCATAGTCAGACAAAGGAATATTTGTTAAGTCTAAATATATTCCTCCTTGAGCAACATTTCTTTTGTTAAGGTCTCCTACACTATAAGGTATAGGTATAGGTTGACTAGTTTCTCCTGGTGTTTCCAGTTTTATATCATTAGTAGCTATATTTTCTATTTTATCACCTAATATTCTTGTTGTGTTTTCAACAATTTCGTGATTTTTATTAATAGATCTTAGACCATCATCTGTTTGAAGGTTTGAGTCTAATTTTCTTTTACCATGAAGATCTTTTTTATCTATTTCCCAAGGTTTAGATGTTATATAATCATCTGGATCTGTTGGTTCAGTATCCATTGGTTCGGGAATTTCTATATTTTCTTCTGTTGAAGTGTTTTCCTCATCAGAATTATGACTTGTAACATTAATATTTTCATCTGAATTATCAGAATTACTAGTATTGTCATTATATTCTAGCATATAATGATAATTATATCTTTTAAACAAATCTTTATGTTTTTCATAAAGTTCTTCTATTAATTTTAGATATTCAACTCTTTCATAACTATCTTCCGTTTTAGAAAATTGGGTTTTCCAATGTTCTATTAAAGTTTTGTAAGAGTCAAAATCATATTTTTCTTGTTTTTTATCTTTTTCTCTTTTTTCTTTTGTTTTTTGTTTATTATTATTATTATTAGTTGAAGATTCATCCGAAGACTCATCCTCATCTGACAAAGCTAAAATATAATTACTATTACCGTAATATAAAGGTCCTAAATCTGATTCTATATTATTATTAATAACCTGATCGAGTTTATTATTAACATCGGATAATAACTCTTTAGATTTGCTATTCAAATCTAAGTCAGTTACTTCTCCCAAACTATCTACTTTTTCTTCTACTTTACTAACCTTAGTATATAATTTATTAAAATATATAGACGTCATATCTATTAAACTATTGATACCTTTACTAAGAGCCGAAATATTATTTTCATTCTTAGAGTCTATATATGCATAGTATGATTACAAGTTTTATCTTTATATAAACAATCCATTTTTTCCATGATGTTATCCCCGGTACCTAAGACCGTCGGTGTCTATACGTCTTCAAAAACGCCTACAACGCCCCTCGGACTCAGCGGCAACACGAAGACAAGCGCAGATATATGGGTTTTGAGACAACAACCGTGAAACAAACAGAACTGAGAAATAAAGATAGAAACTTACAATGATAACTACGATATGAAAACTCCAGAAATCGTTACTCCGGGGCTCCTCTGATACCAATTACAGGGGGGAGGTATGTGCAAGCGGAAGGGATTCTAATATCGTAGAATAATATTTCACAAGAAGAAAGATAGTTTACCAAAAAAAAAAAAAACTTAATTTTCTAACTAAAACTCGATAAAAGATAGTTTACAAATTTTCTAACTAAAACTCGATAAAAGATAGTTTACAAATTTTCTAACTAAAACTCGATGCCTTTCAAGGCTTACATGAATGCCTATTTATAACCAAAAATTCTAAACTAGAATCTAGTTACATTTGAAATCCGAAATAATTGTTCGGATAAGAATAAAAAATAAACTCTAATTTAATTACAATTTGTTGGAACGCCGATACCCCATGGCGCAGCAGAATAAAATTAGATCCGGCGATCCAAACCATGGATCCATGTGTGAGGAACGAATCGGGGTGAAATAAAGGTTTTCAAATTACCAAAACTTCAATCACGAGTAGACAGCGACGCCTTGGCAACAAGAGTTTTGATCTCTTTGTCGAATCAAGCCACAACCTTTTCCGATGTCGGCCTCTACGTGATCCACCGGTTTGACTATGAGCGGAAGAAATCTCCAAAACTATTTTGGAGGTTTATTTGCTTGACGGTTTGCTAGACCTAACAAGCAATCTCTTAGGGTTTTCCATAAGCTTTGCCTCTTTTAAATACCTTTTATATTGGGTATCCTTTTAATTGGGCCTTTTATAATGGGTATCTTTTTCATTGGGCCCATTATTAGGTATCCTTTTAATACCCTTTTATAATTGGTATCTCTTGAATGTATCATAAGATTAAATAAATACAATAAAGTTTTTAACCAAAAATTATAATTACATTAATTATATCAGAAAATTATAATTACATTAATTATAATAAGGATTCGATAAACTATATTTATTTAAATTTATATATGAATCAAATTCATATATTAATAGAATTATGTTGTCATTATGTGTACAACATCCTTGTACATATAATATGTTCAATATTTGATTGCCCAATTAAATTAATTCTTTAATTAATTTAATTCATGTGACAACTAAAAACAATACCAATTATATTTTATTCCGTTCATTTAAACCATAGGGTGTGTGACTCAGAGGTTCTTGCAACGTTAGCGGTAATAATAGAACGATTCTAATGTCACAAACAATGAGGGCATCTAGCAATGCATCATTGCTACCTAAGTTACAAGAAGTCATGATTCCACATAACTTTTGTGATTAACCTTTCATACATTAATCCTTAAGTCCTTTATCTCCGGAATGGACACAAGTCATGGAATAGTCACACTTGTATAGTCCATCCAATGTTTCTTGATATCTTGAGTAGACTATGATATAAAAATTAGTATGACATCTCATGTCAACTTCTTTGAGCATGGCCATGCATTTCTAGTCTCACTCAATCAAGTGGCCTAAGATATTACTCCCATTATGTAGGAGGGACTTATCCTATATTGATCAACCATATCCTCTACATAGATTGTGGTATATCCAACATCAGTCTTTATAGAACAACCAATACTTGAGTACGTTTGTTGTATCAAAATATACAACTCACGATGTTGAGATAATAATTATCTCAAGTCCGAGGATCATATACATATTAATCACTATGAGTAATGTTGTGACAATTACATAATAATCCAATAAACATACTCATAACGGGTCAATCCAATATGTTGTTCTCTAACACACATATTCATGCATTGATTTTGACAATCCACATCAATGACAACTCTTTATCATCAATCAACTACATGTTAGTCTTAATGCATTATTGTTGTCCTAGTCAACAATAATACTCGACTAAGGATCTTTTAAGAATAATCATATTATTCTTAGGACATTATTATAAAACAGTTTATTTATACACACAGAAAGAAAAACTGAAATAATAATGACAACGCTTTATATTAATAAACATGGTAAATTAAGTATGTTATTACAACCATCTCATGATTGGTCTTTGGGCATACTGTTACACAATTGAGTTCCGAATAGTATCTTGATAAGGACACATTAATTGTCAGCTTCTTGGTGGCTTCCAAGTAGCTTTCTTTAATTGGTGGATGTTATGTTGGCTTTTTCCACGTAGCTTCCTCTAACATTATCTTGATAAGGACGCTTTTGGTTGTTTCCACGTAGCTTCCTTGAATAGTGGTTGCCGTCATGGTTGCTTCCATGTTTCAATTGCAGTAAATGGTTGCTTCCATCATGCATGACATCATCTTTGTCTTTTGGTGGTTGCCTTCTTTTTAAGTCACCGCCAAAATTGAATGCATCTCCTTTTTGGACATCATTCTTCCACGTGTTTATCCTTCTTGGATGTTTCTAAGATTCATCTCTTCGATTTCATCCAGTGTAAGGATTACGGTGAAATCTTGGTGTATTCGGCTTTCCCATGTTTCGGATTTCATTTGCTAACGGATAATCTACGATTTCCATTTCCGCTATTTGTGTTAATAACGAAATGGCTTCTTCATTGCTTTCTTCCCGGTATTTTCCGGTGTCGTAAGCTAGAATTCTTCTTCCATCGGTCCAAAACATATAAGTGTCTTGATGGAGAAGGTGCCGAGCCATGCTCATAAGATCAATTCCTGCTTGGACTTGATACTTGTTGAAATTATTATAGCACTCATCAATGATTTTTGATAAATGCTCTGGATCTTCTTTTGCTGCTTTCAGGGCTTTTCCGAAAAACATAGTATTTATATTCCAAATCTGATAAGGCTGATGAAATTTTTCTTCTTCAGGAATACCAATGAGACTTTTTATCTCAATATGGATATAGTAGACGAACTCGTCTTCTTTTGCAAAATTCGATAGCCGGGATTTGACTATTGCTGGAAAATCTTTTAATAAATCAAAAGAGAGATTTTGGACTGTTATTTCTTTAACAAATCCCCATTCAATACTTGTTATATCGAACGGCTCATGATTTAAACGAAATTTGATAGCAGGAGTTTTTTCTCCTATATCATTTACAAAAATATAAGCTTGAGTAAAATATTCAGAAAATTTTTCTAAAAATAGAGCTTCTTTGTTTGCAAATGGCTCCTTTTATTTTTGAAAATATTTACGAGGTAAAATTTGTCTACACTTGTTATATAGACATTTTCTAAACATCTTATTAATAATAGGAGTGTTTCTCCCTTTATTAATAAAATATTGAAATATATCAAGAAGATTGTTTATCTCCTTAATCTCCATATATTCAATTAGGACATCGTCCCAATCTCTGTATAATATACTTTTTAATAATAATTCTTGATTTTTCTTGCTTGTTTTTTCAACTAAGAATTACGAGAAGCTCAAAAGAACCTTTACGAAACTAGCTCTTTGTTCCAAAATATGGTTTTTCCATATCTTGTTTATGAAATGGTAATATTCAGGGGGTAAGCTGGATTATAAAAATCCTTTAGATTCGAGAACTCGGGGTTTGTTGTTTTTTCAACAAATCTTACGTATATTTGAGAATTTCGGAATCAGTATAAGGCTTTTGAGAAAATTGAGAATAATCCACGGTGTTGGTGAATGTGATCCAATTGGTTGGTTTACCAATGGATATGGTAAATAATATCCTTGTTTAGGATAAAATTGTACTGTGTAGGTGCGACCATAAATCCTTGTTTAGGAATTACTTTTGCAGAGCAAAGCAATAAATCCTTGTTTAGGACTCATTGGTGATTTTCCCTTGTTGGGGTTTTATGGACAGATTCTCCATCCATCATTTTTATTTAGAGGTTGTTTACCTCTATCCATAAAACTGCTAAGAAAATCAAACATTAGTAAAATCGGGTTTATAATTTACTAATGGTATTTCTATAGAATTGTTTTCTATAGATAATATAACCGATTTCTTATTAACAATAAAAGGTAAATATTGATTTAGAAAATTATTACCTAATAATATGTCTCCATACATATCAGGTAAACATAATAATTTTGGAATTATAAATCTAACATTGTTTATGTAGATTGGTATATTTTTGCCTTATAATAAATTGTAGTTTTTCTACCATTTATTCCATTAATACTTATTTTCTTTTTTATGTGTATCCGAATTCTTTTGGAATAGCATTTCTTTTGCAACTCTTTAGGTTGTAGCTCCTGTATCTAATAGTGCATGTAAAGAATATTTTTATAGTCTTTATCATGTAATGTAATTTCAATGTATTTATTGAAATTTATTATACTTTCCACAGAGTATTGTATATCTTCTATTCTAGTGTTTCTAGAAATAGAATTTCTACTTGGTGTAGTAGGGAAGATAGGAATATGAACTGTTTTCATACCTATCGGTGTAGATGTACTTATATTATCTTCTTCTTCCTTTGGTTGAGAGCTAGAAGGAAATACTAAATTATCATCTGTATTGGTAATCAAATTATTTTTGAAATATAATTTATCACCAGATGACATATATTCTATAGTACTTACTGGTTTAGAAGTACTAGCTCTATTAGTATTATCAATTATTCAGTCTTTTGGAATTGATAAATCTTTTAAATGTAATAATTTCGGTTGAATTTCTGTTGTAAATTTATTGGGCTCAAAAAGCTCAATAATTTTATTATTTATTTCCTTTATTTCAACCTCTGCTGTATTAGTATATTCATTAATGGAAGTCCAACTTATTGCTAGATCTTCTGCTAAATCACTAATATCAAAATTTTTTGTCTGAATTCTAAGGTAGAGACATTCTTCTATTAGAGGGTCTGTTATGGAAATAAAGTAATTTGGTTTAACTTTAAATCCTATAACGCCTGTATGTAAATTAGACTGAATTCCTCCAATAAGTGCTTTTATTGGATTTTCAAATCTTTTGTCTAATAATACTGCTAAAATAGGAACATCATGACCTCTTCTGAATAACGCTCTAATGGTTATCATAATGACTCCTAAATGTATGTATCTAACTTGAGGATAGTTTTTTCTAATCCCTTTTATTTTTTCTTTAGTAAATAAGGGGATTTCTGTTAATCCGCCTTTTGTATCTTTAGCGACTGTATTACCACTAAAGCAAATTTCTTGTAACACCCCAAACCCGGCCCACAAGCCTTGACCGGATCTGGTGCGTCACTGAGTAAAAACGCTTTGAGAGGTTTTCGAATTTACAATTTGTTGGGGTAATAAAATGGTATTTGCTAAAACTTAGATGGCTTGGTTTGGTAAATACGATTGAGTTGAAAACTTTTCCTTTTTCCTTTGAAACCGGTTGACCATTTTGATTTTTAAAACATTAGAGTAATTGATAACTTAGAAAATTTTGGTTACCCGATGGTAACATTTTTTTTTTGAAAACGCATATGAGTACTTATTTTGAAAACGTTACCTCTAACCGATTTGCTTAACAGTTCATAAGTTCATCAGTTATATAATAGAGTAAAAACAACTACCTAAACAACCAAAATAATAATAAGCGGCTATATTACAACCCAATCAAATTTTAGTGAGTAATAGACTTAAAGCGGGGCAAAATAAAATTTGAAGTCCACAAAACAAACATGGCCGCCTCGAGCTCTCCCCGGTTCCGCATCCGCGTTCTACTCATCTGAAAAAGATAGGGAAAGGGGTGAGTCACTAAGACTCAGTGTGTAAATCCCCAACCCAAAAATAACACTCATACACAAGATATTAGTATGACATGCAATTATGCAACCCAACCTAGCCATCCATGCTCCTTTTTCTACCCCGTGTGGTACCAAACCACTGGTGGTTCCAAACCGCTGGTGACTTATAGTCACGATATCCATCAATACGTGTGGTGCCAAACCTTTGGTGGTGCCAAACCCTTTGGTGACCCGAAGTCACAATCAAATGATGGGGCCAACCCATCGTGTGATACCAAATCACTGGCGTCGATCCCGTATCTCAAATGTGGGGCCAACCCACGGTGGCACTAAGCCACAGGGACGAGACGCTATGAGGTGCCAAACCTGCGGAGGTACCAAACCCTCGGTGACCGTAGTCACAATGTGTTACCAAAACACTGGTGTCCGTCGACACGAATATTACTCCCTCTCATCAATCCCACCATCATCATGCTCACATCACAAGTATCATGATCCCATATATCATGCAATCATATATAGCATAGTATTTCACAGCATATGATGGCATATACAACATACGTCGTAAATCGAGTAATAGGGGACTTACCCGAAAACCAAGCTTATGCCCACTAGGCAAAATTTCCACATGAGAGGTTATTAATATCATCAAATAACAGTTTATACTAATAAAGTGTGTAAGAGCTTACACACCTATTTAATTGAAGGTCTAAATAGAAATCCCGGATCTACGTGATATTATAAAAGTCCCAAACTTGTCCTCGTATAGCTCCTATTATTCGGCCATCACGGGTTAGTATTTAGGGGGTCTTATTGATTAACTAACAAATCCAAAGTTATTGGTCATAACATAACCAAAATAAGGGCCTTAGGCCGAACCTTGATTAGCACGAACCAACGTGATTTGAAAACCCGAAACTTCAGATTTCTAGTCGATTAGTCCCCTCCAAAATGAAACGAAGTCTCGGGAAGCCACTCCTTCAATGCTTCTTTACGATTACTACACACACAAGGGAGCAAAACTCTTAGTGTCTTGAGAACGTATTCGGCCCACCCCCAAAGGATGTTTAAAGGTTTCGGCTCCCTTCAAAGAACAATAATAGAGTCTTTAATAATAGATTTTACCCCATCTAGGAGGGAAAAAGGAATGGAAACGAAATGAGTTTTGATTACAACACAAATCAATCCGAAAAAGAAAGAGATAGCACTTACCAAAAGATTTGGCCACCATTCAAAACACCCTTTATTTCGATACTTACTATGGTTACAAGAAAACGCGAGAAGAGGGCTAATAAGTAAAGTATTCAGCCAACATTTCGGTACCTCCCTTGCTAGCTCCTTAACCGATTGTAGAGGTCGTTAAAGCAAGCTTTCATTTGGCCAAGAAAAATTTTAAAAAGGAAAGCAAAACAACTAGGAGAGATTCGGCCATAACCATGCAAGGGAAGGAAACAAATTCCTCAAATTCTGACCCTATTTCATCCGGCCATGCTTGAGGTGGAGGGAAGAAAAAAAAATTTAAAACTTTGGCCATGCTTAAGGCCGGCCATCCTTTCTTGTTTTTGAGGAAATTACCCATCACCAAAATCATTGTTTATTAGCCTCTCATGCTCCAATATTAACTAATTAAAAGAATTTACCCTATACCTCACATAAAATAAACTTAACAATGTACTACCCAAACTCCCATGCAGCAGATATATATATAAAAATATAATTATTAATAATAATAATAATAATAATAAAGTAATGCTACCCAAGCCCCCATACCTTGTCTGTAGAAAAAGAAAGCAAGGGCAAACATGCTTTCATGCATCTGCGCGCCCGCTAAGCCTAACCACGCCGGCCAAAAATTAAAAGGCCATGCCTTGCGCCCCTGTGTCTCGAACCCGAGACACTGAGAAGACTTTTCCCCGGCGCGCCCTTAGCCACTCGGCCAAGGCGCATTTCATGACATAATGCGCGGAAATTTCTTTTAAAAACACTCGGTCCCCTGGCTCCTGCACACATTAATGCCAAAGGCTAAAAATAAGCACATTCATGTGCCACCTCTGAGTCTCGAACGCGAGAGACGAGGCGTAATCCCCACGCTTCAACCACTCGACTCATTGGGCGTTTCATGACATAGGCGTAGTAAAATTTTCATTTAAGCTTTCATTCCTAGCTCCTCACGTATAAGCGCCAAGGCGAAAAAATAAAATGCCTTTACGCTACAATTGTGACTCGAACGCGTGACCACTTGAAGCCCCCTAGCCGCAAGCGCCCTAGCCATCGCTCCCACTGGACTTTCATGTCCAAACACGCACACAAAAACCCTTTAAAGCCTCTTTGCCTTGCCCCATTAAACGCAAAAATAAAACCCCAAAAGCATTTCCCTCTTTCGCTCGAACCTCCTCCTCCAAACACTCCCCACGCCATTATGCCACCGAGCCAGCTTGACTTACATGCCCGTATCCTTCACCAATTATTCTTTAAACCTCCTAACCCAACACCCTACTTAATGCAAAAAGTTAAAACTCCCAGGCATGAACTCAGTGGCTCGAACCCCTGACTTGCTGCACCATTAATCATCCTAGCGCCTCAACCACTCTACCAAATTATTTCTTATGTCAAGGTTCGCACCAAAAATTTATTTAAGGCTTTCTTTCTTTAAGCATGTGAAAAATTATAAAATTGTGAACCACCCCCTAGATCAAGATGTTACAGTTCTACCCCCCTTAAAATAATTTCGTCCCCGAAATTACCTGGGTCAGAAGAGTTGGGGGTATTGCTGCCGCATCGCATCCTCGGGCTCCCACGTAGCTTCCTCCACGCCATGATTCCGCCATAGGACCTTCACTAAAGGAACTGACTTCCTACGCAAAACTTTCACATCCCGATCTAGGATCTACACAGGTTCCTCTTCCATCGTCAAATCTGGACTCACCTCAACTTCCTCAACTGCCAAGACGTGTGATGGATCAGAACGATAGCGTCTAAGCATGGAGACATGGAACACATCATGAATCGACTCGATTCTGCGCAGTAACTCGGTGATAAGCTCATCGGTCCTACTCGTCTCAACACCTTAAACGGTCCAATGAACCTTGGACTTAATTTGTCCTTCTTCCCAAATCTTAACACTTTCTTCCATGGCGAGACCTTCAGAAAAACTTCGTCTCCTACGGAAAATTCTATGTCCCTCCGCTTGAGATCGGCATATGACTTCTGCCTATCCGAGGCTTCCTTCAACCGAGCTTGGATCTTCTTCACCTTATCCTCAGTTTCTGCAACCAATTCCGGTCCTAACATCCGTCGCTCACCCAACTCCGTCCAACAAGTAGGTGTGCGACACCTCCTACCATACAACGCTTCATATGGTGCCATCTTAGTGCTTGCCTGATAACTGTTGTTGTATGCGAACTCAGCTAATGGCAAAAATTCTTCCCAACTACCTCTGAAGTCCAAAATGCAGCCTCTTAACATGTCCTCTAAAATTTGAATAACCCTTTCCGACTGCCCGTCCGACTGTGGATGGAATGCGGTACTGAAATCCAACCGTGTACCCAAGGCCTGATGTAGCGCCTTCCAAAATCTCGACGAATCACGGGATCTCTCATCGAGAGATGATCGACATCGCACACCATGCAACCTCACTATTTTCGCCACATACAACCTAGCTAACACAGGCGAGTAATCCACCCTAACCGGTATGAAGTGAGCCGACTTGGTCGAGACGGTCCACAATCACCAAATCTGCGTCCTTCTTCTTTGGGGCGTGAGGGTAGCCCATCGACGAAGTCCATAGTGATCCTCTCTCATTTCCACCGAGGAATCTTCTTCGGTTGAAGTAACCACGATGGCAATCGATGTTCAGCCTTTACTCGGCCGACACGTGAGACACCTTGCCACGAATTCGATTACCTCACCCTTCAACCACAGCCACGAATCGCTGCAGTAAATCTCCATACATCTTGCTACCTCCGGGATGCATAGCATATGGGCTGCTATGTGCATCTGAAGAATTCTTTGCCTCAATTCCATATCATTCGGCATACAAGGCCGCCGCCTGAAAAACACAACACACCATCACCGGTTAAACTATACCCTTCCAAACCGCCATCTTGAACTTGCAACCTTCGCGTTTAAACCTGTCATCCCCTAATTGCTTTTTCTTGATCTCCTCGATCCAAGTTGGCTTAACTTGCAGCTCTGCCAAAAGACTCCCATCGTCGTATAGATCGAGAGGCGAGCAAACATCGCCCTTAAGTGCATCCACGACCTTTCGGCTCAACGCATCAGCCACCACGTTAGCCTTGCCTGGATGGTACTCAATTGAACAGTCGTAGTCCTTCAACAGTTCAATCCATCGGCGCTGCCTCAGATTCAAGTCCTTCTGAGTCAAGAGATACCTCAAACTTTTATGATCCGTGTAGACTATCGATTTCTCCCCGTACAAGTAGTGCCTCCATATTTTCAAAGCAAAGACTACTGCCGCTAACTCCAAGTCATGAGTCGGATAGTTAACCTCATGTGGTCTTAGCTGACGGGATGCATAGGCCACTACCTTCCCTTCCTGCATCAACACACATCCCAAACCATTATGGGACGCATCACAATAAACTGTGAATAATTTCCCCGCCTCAGGCTGTACCAACACTGGAGCTTCCGTCAGAATCTTTCTTAGCTTATCAAAACTTTCTTGCTGTTTCTCTGACTAGACAAATGGGACTCCTTTTCTTAATAGCTTAGTCAACGGCGCTGCAATTAAAGAGAATCCTTCCACAAATCTTCGATAGTACCCGGCCAGACCCAGAAAACTTCGAATTTCAGCCACTGACCGAGGTGGTTTCCACTCCAACACCGCTTTGACCTTGCGGGGGTCCACTCTAATCCCTTCAGCTGACACCACGTGACCCAAGAAGGTCACCTCTCTAAGCCAGAATTTGCACTTACTGAATTTGGCATACAACTGCTCCTCCCTCAGCACTTGTAGAACTATACGCAAATGCCTATCATGCTCCTCCTCTGTCTTTGAGTAAACCAATATGTCGTCTATAAACACCACGACAAATTGATCTAAGTATTGCTGAAACACCCTATTCATTAGGTCCATGAATGCTGCCGGCGCGTTGGTCAACCCAAACGGCATCACTAAGAACTCGTAATGCCCATACCAAGATGCGAAATGCCGTTTTGTGCACATCAGCCTCCTTCACCTTAAGTTGATGATAGCCCGACCTAAGATCTATCTTTGAGAACACCGATGCACCCTTCAGCTGATCAAACAGGTCATCAATCCGTGGCAACGGATACTTGTTTTTGATCGTTAACTTGTTAAGCTGACGGTAGTCGATACACATCCGCATTGACCCGTCTTTCTTCTTGACCAACAAAGATGGTGCTCCCACGGAGATATACTAGGTCGAATAAACCCTCTATCCAAGAGTTCCTGAATTTGAGCCTTTAGCTCCACCAACTCCTTTGGTGCCATTCGGTAGGGTGCTATAGACACAGGTGCCGTTCCGGGCAACAAATCTATACCGAACTCAACTTCCCGATCTGGAGGCAGACCTGGGAGTTCTTCTGGAAACACATCAGCGAATTCCTTTACAGTTTGGACCTTCTCAACTGCTGACTCCTTAGCCTCCAAGGCATAAATTCGAACCAACAATGCCTCACAACCTTTTCTGATCATTTTCTCGGCCTTCAAGGCAGACACTACATTGGATAGATAATCTCTTCTGTTACCTATCATGACCACTTCATCCCCCTTAGTCGTCTTTAGAACCATGCGCTTAGCGGCGCAATCCAACTTTGCCTGATGCTTAACCTGCCAGTCCATTCCAAGAATTAGATCGAACTCCCCAAACGGCAGTTCCATCAGATCAGCCACAAACACTACCCCTTGGAGTTCTAGGGGTATATCTCTATATAGCTTGCTTACTACCACAGAGTGTCCTAGAGGGCTAATTACGGTCATCTCCTAGAAGCGATCTCAAGTCTAAGTTCATAGTCTCTACCACACTACTAGCAATGTATGAATGCGTTGATCCCATATCAATTAATGCTACATAGGGAAGACCAAAAATTAGAAACGTCACGGTGATGACGTCCGGTGTGTCACCCTCTCGTGGCGCCTCATTTGCATAGACCAAGCCAGCCGCCTAGCCACGTGTTGCTGCACCTGCTCGCCTCGAATTCGCGACCTCGATTAGGACCATTGCCTCCTCTACCATTACCACGACCCCTCTGCGGTGGTCCTACATTCCCTGCCTGAGTACGGTTCTGACCCTCTGGCTGATTTCTCGCCAACTTCCGAGGACAATCCCTTACACGGTGATTTGGAGATCCACATTCAAAGCAACCCCTCTCACCGGTGTAACAACCTCCCCAATGTGACTTCCCACAGCGATTTACGAGGCGGTCTCGATTAGTAGCCATGGTCCTTCCAGTCTGATTTGGTCCACTCTGCCTAGCCCTTTTTTGTGCATTATTTCCCGATCCAGACGACCCAACACTTCTTTTCTGCTTGCTCCTATCATAGCTCTGCCTCACAGACTCCCGGACCCTTTCGGCTACCTTAGCCTTTTCTACCAGAACAGCAAACTCACGTACCTGTTGTGGAGCAATCAACAGCCTTAAGTCATCCCTAAGTCCGTCTTCAAAACGGACGCAACGATCATGCTCAGTTGACACAACTCCCCGAGCATAGCGGCTCAGCCTCAGGAATTCTGCCTCATACTCAGATACCGACTTGTTTCCTTGTACCAATTTCTAAAAGCTTTTCTCCGAGTATCGGTGTAGTTGGTGCCCACATACTTCTTCTCCGATAAGTAGCTTTGAAGTATTCCCAAGTAAGGTTATCGCGCCATAGCACCATCTCGAATCGTGAGCCACCACCGGTATGACTCATCTTTTAGAAGCGACACGGCTCCTTCAAACTTCTCCTCATTTGTTAAATCAAGATCGTCCATGATCCTCTCCGTCGATTCTAACCAATACTCGGTTGCATCTTTGGATCGACACACGACACACCCGAAATACTTCACTCCGTTGGATCGAAGCCGCCGAGATATCTGAGACTTTTCGAGCTCCTGTACCTCTACTGGTCTCAGCCATCATTTCTAAAACACGCAGAGATAGCTGCGATACCGACTCACCTCCCGTCGATCCTTGATGTCCATCACCAAAAGTTGGGGGTGGTGGTGGAGGTGGTATCTCATTATCCGATCCTTGGCCCGACCTAAGCGGTTCTCGCCATGGCCATCCGCCTCTACCTGCGCCCCCGATGTACCGCGACCTCTAGAACTAATTTCTTATAGCGCAATCTATTTTAAAAAGTTTTATGAGTTAGCCAATGTTCCACTGATTATTAGCAAAGATTTTATGGGCGAAATTAAGAAGTTGTTCTTTCGATCAAACAAGTTTCAAGTCTCCTATTGTAATTCGAAGACACACATTCGCTTATTCCATCCCTCTCTTTGACCGATTCTTAACCTGTGGGTATTTTAAGTATTTTACCCTACTGAGGGTATTTTGGTAATAAAACAAAGTAAGTTTGTAAATATTGACAAATCAAGGGAAACTTAAAGTTTGCAAAAACCCCGAAAATCAGGGTCATTTTGGTAATTTGCAAATTAGGGGCAATTTCGTAATTTTCCAAAATCACGATATTTTTGATATTTTTGCAAACTAGGGATTTGGGTATAAGAAAAATTTTGTTAAAATTTTAGGGTAGCTTAGTAAATTTTAAAACTAGGGGCATTTTTTGTAATTTACCACTAAGGGTATTTTAAAATGTCCATAAATCAAGAGAACTTTGAAATATAAATCTTAAAAGTTTGAGGGAAGTCTTCAAAACTAGGGTTTTTATAAAAAAAACGGCTAATTCCCTTTTGGGTTTTAATAATAGGGTTTAGCCCACGCACAAGTCCTCACGGTTTGGGTGGAAGGAAGCTACGCACTGGGTAGGATTCATGCCAAGAGGAGGTGAGTCACTAGGACCGCTTAAATACCAAGCTCTTCAGGATCCAATCCTAGACATGCGTACAAGGGTTACCACACCCTAACTTGGTGACTTAGTCATGGGTTTGTTTAATTAGGCAATTATAAATCTTATGTGATTGTTGGGGTAAACTAGTCCTAAAGTTCACATACTTTTTATACTATCTACGTCCCATTTCTAGCCCCTTCTGAGATAATCATTCACACATAGATTAAAGATACTTACAAGAGCGGATCGGTGCCGGAGACTCGACGCCATGTTGTTCAGCCAAAACCATTTTCAAAGAGGTTCTCAAAAGCCTATCTAGCAAAACATTTTTAGGTCTTAGGCCCTCACAGCCGAGTTTTTGAACCGGGCTCTGATACCAAAATGTAACACCCCAAACTCGGCCCACAAGCCTTGACCGGATCTGGTGCGTCACTGAGTAAAAACGCTTTAAGAGGTTTTCGAATTTACAATTTGTTGGGGTAATAAAATGGTATTTGCTAAAACTTAGATGGGTTGGTTTGGTAAATACGATTGAGTTGAAAACTTTTCCTTTTTCCTTTGAAACCGGTTGACCATTTTGATTTTTAAAACATTAGAGTAATTGATAACTTAGAAAATTTTGGTTACCCGATGGTAACATTTTTTTTTTTGAAAACGCATACGAGTACTTATTTTGAAAACGTTACCTCTAACCGATTTGCTTAACAGTTCATAAGTTCATCGAGTTATATAATAGAGTAAAAACAACTACCTAAACAACCAAAATAATAATAAGCGGCTATATTACAACCCAATCAAATTTTAGAGAGTAATAGACTTAAAGCGGGGAAAATAAAATTTGAAGTCCACAAAACAAACATGGCCGCTCGAGCTCTCCCCTGGTTCCGCATCAGCGTTCTACTCACCGAAAAAGATAGGGAAAGGGTGAGTCACTAAGACTCGAGTGTGTAAATCCCCAACCCGAAAATAACACTCATACACAAGATATTAGTATGACATGCAATTATGCAACCCAACCTAGCCATCCATGCTCCTTTTTCTACCCCGTGTGGTACCAAACCACCTGGTGGTTCCAAACCACCGGTGACTTATAGTCACGATATCCGTCAATACGTGTGGTGCCAAACCACTGGTGGTGCCAAACCCGGTGACCCAAGTCACAATCAAATGATGGGGCCAACCCATCGTGTGATACCAAATCACTTTCCGCGTCGATCCCGTATCTCAAATGTGGGGCCAACCCACGGTGGCACTAAGCCACAAGGACGAGGCGCTATGAGGTGCCAAACCTCCGGAGGTACCAAACCTCGGTGATTGTAGTCACAATGTGTTACCAAAACACCGGTGTCCAAAGTCGACACGAATATTACTCCCTCTCATCAATCCCACCATCATCATGCTCACATCACAAGTATCATGATCCCATATATCATGCAATCATATATAGCATAGTATTTCACAGCATATGATGGCATATACAACATACGTCGTAAATCGAGTAATAGGGGACTTACCCGAAAACCAAGCTTATGCCCACTAGGCAAAATTTCCACATGAGAGGTTATTAATATCATCAAATAACGGTTTTATACTAATAAAGTGTGTAAAGAGCTACACACCTATTTAATTGAAGGTCTAAATAGAAATCCCGGATCTACGTGATATTATAAAAGTCCCGAACTTGTCCTCGTATAGCTCCTATTATTCGGCCATCACGGGTTAGTATTTAGGGGTCTTATTGATTAACTAACAAATCCAAAGTTATTGGTCATAACATAACCAAAATAGGGCCTTAGGCCGAACCTTGATTAGCACGAACCAACGTGATTTGAAAACCCGAAACTTCAGATTTCTAGTCGATTAGTCCCCTCCAAAATGAAACGAAGTCTCGGGAAGCCACTCCTTCAATGCTTCTTTACGATTACTACACACACAAGGGAGCAAAACTCTTAGTGTCTTGAGAACGTATTCGGCCCACCCCCAAAGGATGTTTAAAGGTTTCGGCTCCCTTCAAAGAACAATAATATAGTCTTTAATAATAGATTTTACCCCATCTAGGAGGGAAAAAGGAATGGAAACGAAATGAGTTTTGATTACAACACAAATCAATCCGAAAAAGAAAGAGATAGCACTTACCAAAAGATTTGGCCACCATTCAAAACACCCTTTATTTCGATACTTACTATGGTTACAAGAAAACGCGAGAAGAGGGCTAATAAGCAAAGTATTCAGCCAACATTTCGGTACCTCCCTTGCTAGCTCCTTAACCGATTGTAGAGGTCGTTAAAGCAAGCTTTCATTTGGCCAAGAAAAATTTTAAAAAGGAAAGCAAAAAACTAGGAGAGATTCGGCCATAACCATGCAAGGGAAGGAAACAAATTCCTCAAATTCTGATCCTATTTCATTCGGCCATGCTTGAGGTGGAGGGAAGAAAAAAAAATTTTAAACTTTGGCCATGCTTAAGGCCGGCCATCCTTTCTTGTTTTTGAGGAAATTGCCCATCACCAAAATCATTGTTTATTAGCCTCTCATGCTCCAATATTAACTAATTAAAAGAATTTACCCCATACCTCACATAAAATAAACTTAACAATGTACTACCCAAACTCCCATGCATGCGTGAGATATATATATAAAAATATAATTAATAATAATAATAATAATAATAATAATAAAGTAATGCTACCCAAGCCCCCATACCTTCTTGTCGAAAAAGAAAGCAAGTGGCAAAGATGCTTTCATGCATGCATGCGCGCCCCGCTTTCATGCATGCGCGCGCCCGCTAAGCCTAACCTAACCACGCCGGCCAAAATTAAAAGGCCATGCCTTGCGCGCCCTGTGTCTCGAACCCGAGACTGAGAAGATTTTCTCCGCAGCGCGCCTTAGCCACTCGGCCAAGGCGCATTTCATGACATAATGCGTGGAAATTTCTTTTAAACACTCGGTCCCCGGGCTCTGCACACATTAATGCCAAAGGCTAAAAATAAGCACATTCATGCGCCACCCTCGGGTCTCGAACGCGACACGAGACGTAATCCCCCACGCTTCAACCACTCGACTACTGGGCGTTTCATGACATAGGCGCAGTAAAATTTTCATTTAAGCTTTCATTCCCTAGCTCCCTCACGTATAAGCGCCAAGGCGAAAAAAATAAAATGCCTTTACGCTACAATTGTGACTCGAACGCGTGACCACTTGAAGCCCCCTAGCTGCAAGCGTCCTAGCCATCGCTCCCACCTGGACTTTCATGTCCAAACACGCACACAAAAACCCTTTAAAGCCTCTTTGCCTTGCCCCCATTAAACGCAAAAATATAAAACCCCCAAAAGTAGTTCCTACTGCTCGAACCTCCTCCCTCCAAACACTCCCCCACGCCATTATGCCACTGAGCCAGCTTGACTTACATGCCCGTATCCTTCACCAATTATTCTTTAACCCTCCTAACCCAACACCCTACTTAATGCAAAAAGTTAAAACTCCCAGGCATGAACTCAGTGGCTCGAACCCCTGACTTGCGGCACCATTAATCATCCTAGCGCCTCAACCACTCTACCAAATTATTTCTTATGTCAAGGTTCGCACCAAAAATTTATTTAAGGCTTTCTTTCTTTAAGCATGTGAAAAATTATAAAATTGTGAACCACCCCCTAGATCAAGATGTTACATTTCTAAATCTTGTTCTTCAAGATTTTTAATCATTTTTCTAGCGTTTTTGCCTTTGTTAGGACAAAATGTTGCTATATGACCTTCTTCGTCACAAATAAAACATTTACATATTTGTTTTTTTGTATTTTTAGAAGTTTTTCTTCTAACGAATTTTTTCTTATTATTATTATTATTAGCATAATTTCCTGGTTTCCATTTAGCTAATTTATATTTTTTATGTTTTTTATAGGTTTTTGGTCGTATAGAACTACAACCAAATTCCCATTCTCCTTCTAACATTTTTGTACAATATCTATGGCTTAATTTATTTTTGACTTGTTTAGTAGCTTTACTTTGTAAGCAATGTAATGAATTCTTTCTTTAGCAAAATTAATTCTATTACCTATTGTATCTATATCTCCTATTTCTTTATTATCATTACTATGTTTTATAATGAAAGAAGCATATTTGTTTATGCAAATTTCATCCCAAGGTGGGGGTAGCTTATGAAAATATTGATTTCTCCAAAAGTCTATACTTTCATTTTTAACTTTTGATATTCTTGCAGAAACTTTTTAGAGAATTCTTCTAAATATCTAATATCGCATAATTTTAATTTTGATAAGGTATAAATTTGGATTGACTATCCTGGTCTTTTTATTAGTATAACCACAAAATTCTATTTTTAGAATTGAGGTTAATCCTTTTAATAAATCTTTAGGAGAACTTATTTGATTAATAAGTTGTCCTTTTTGTTCTCTTCCTTTCTCGAGATTCTTCCAAATGTCGAGAAATTGTAGAACATCTCCTTGAAAAGTTCCAAAAAATAGTTTAAAAACTTTTCTTTTGACTGATCAGTATCTTGTTGTTATTTACAACAATAGTCATGGATTGTGCTTGATCATCTATGGTTTTTTCATAGTCGAGACAAAGGAATATTTGTTAAGTCTAAATATATTCCTCCTTGAGCAACATTTCTTTTGTTAAGGTCTCCTACACTATAAGGTATAGGTGTAGGTTGACTAGTTTCTCCCCTGGTGTTTCCAGTTTTATATCATTAGTAGCTATATTTTCTATTTTATCACCTAATATTCTTGTTGTGTTTTCAACAATTTCGTGATTTTTATTAATAGATCTTAGACCATCATCTGTTTTGAAGGTTTGAGTCTAATTTTCTTTTACCATGAAGATCTTTTTATCTATTTCCCAAGGTTTAGATGTTATATAATCATCCGGATCTGTTGGTTCAGATATCCATTGGTTCGGGAATTTCTATATTTTCTTACATTGAAGTGTTTTCCTCATCGAATTATGACTCGTAACATTAATATTTTCATCCGAATTATCGTAATTACTAGTATTCTCATTATATTCTAGCATATAATGATAATTATATCTTTTAAACAAATCTTTATGTTTTTCATAAAGTTCTTCTATTAATTTTAGATATTCAACTCTTTCATAACTATCTTCCGTTTTTAGAAAATTGGGTTTTCCAATGTTCTATTAAAGTTTTGTAAGAGTCAAACTCATATTTTTCTTGTTTTTATCTTTTTCTCTTTTTCTTTTGTTTTTGTTTTTATTATTATTATTAGTTGAAGATTCATCCAGAAGACTCATCCTCATCGACAAAGCTAAAATATAATTACTATTACCGTAATATAAAGGTCCTAAATCGATTCTATATTATTATTATTAATAACTTTGATCGAGTTTATTATTAACATCGGATAATAACTCTTTAGATTTGCTATTCAAATCTAAGTCCGTTACTTCTCCCAAACTATCTACTTTTTCTTCTACTTTACTAACCTTAGTATATAATTTATTAAAATATATAGACGTTATATCTATTAAACTATTGATACCTTTACTAAGAGCCGAAATATTATTTTCATTCTTAGAGTCTATATGCATAGTATGATTACAAGTTTTATCTTTATATAAACAATCCATTTTTTCCATGATGTTATCACGGTACCTAAGACCGCTCGTGTCTATACGTCTTCAAAAACGCCTACAACGTCCCACTCGGGCTCAACGGCAACACGAAGACAAACGACAGAAGATTAATAGTTTAATAGATATGACGTCTATATATTTTAATAAATTATATACTAAGGTTAGTAAAGTAGAAGAAAAAGTAGATAGTTTGGGAGAAGTAACGGACTTAGATTTGAATAGCAAATCTAAAGAGTTATTATCCGATGTTAATAATAAACTCGATCAAAGTTATTAATAATAATAATATAGAATCGATTTAGACCTTTATATTACGGTAATAGTAATTATATTTTAGCTTTGTCAGATGAGGATGAGTCTTCGAGTGAATCTTCAACTAATAATAATAATAAAAAACAAAAAACAAAAGAAAAAAGAGAAAAAGATAAAAAGATAAAAAACAAGAAAAATATGAGTTTGACTCTTACAAAACTTTAATAGAACATTGGAAAACCCAATTTTCTAAAACGGAAGATAGTTATGAAAGAGTTGAATATCTAAAATTAATAGAAGAACTTTATGAAAAACATAAAGATTTGTTTAAAAGATATAATTATCATTATATGCTAGAATATAATGACAATACTAGTAATTACGATAATTGAGATGAAAATATTAATGTTGCAGTCATAATTCGATGAGGAAAATAGTTCAACAGTAAGAAAATATAGAAATTCCGAACCAATGGATATTGAACCAACAGATCGAGATGATTATATAACATCTAAACCTTGGGAAATAGATAAAAAGATCTTCATGGTAAAAGAAAATTAGACTCAAACCTTCAAACAGATGATGGTCTAAGATCTATTAATAAAAATCACTAAATTGTTGAAAACACAACAAGAATATTAGGTGATAAAATAGAAAATATATCTACTAATGATATAAAGCTGAAACACCAGAGAAACTAGTCAACCTACACCTATACCTTATAGTGTAGGAGAGACTTAACAAAAGAAATGTTGCTCAAGGAGGAATATATTTAGACTTAACAAATATTCCTTTGTCTGACTATGAAAAAACCATAGATGACTGGGCACAATCCATGACTATTGTTGTAAATAACAACAGTACAGTCTGGTCAAAAGAAAAGTTTTTAAACTATTTTGTTGGAACTTTTCAAGGAGATGTTCTACAATTTCTGCATTTGAAGAATCTCGAGAAAGGAAGAGAACAAAAAAGGACAACTTATTAATCAAATAAGTTCTCCTAAAGATTTATTAAAAGGATTAACCTCAATTCTAAAAATAGAATTTTGTGGTTATACTAATAAAAAGACCAGATAGTCAATCCAATTTATACCTTGTCAAAATTAAAATTATGCGATATTAGATATTTAGAAGAATTCTCTAAAAAGTTTCTGCAAGAATATCAAAAGTTAAAAAATGAAAGTATAGACTTTTGGAGAAATCAATATTTTCATAAGCTACCCCCACCTTGGGATGAAATTTGCATAAACAAATATGCTTCTTTCATTATAAAACATAGTAATGATAATAAAGAAATAGGGAGATATAGATACAATAGGTAATAGAATTAATTTTGCTAAAGAAAGAATTACTGTTACATTGCTTACAAAGTAAAGCTAACTAAACAAGTCGAAAATAAATTAAGCCATAGATATTGTACAAAAATGTTAGAAGGAGAATGGGAATTTGGTTGTAGTTCTATACGACCAAAAACCTATAAAAACATAAAAATATAAATTAGCTAAATGGAAACCAGAAATTATGCTAATAATAATAATAAAAGAAAAATTTAGTTAGAAGAAAAACTTCTAAAAATACTAAAAACAAATATGTAAATGTTTTATTTGTGAATGAAGAAGGTCATATAGCAACATTTTGTCCTAACAAAGGCAAAAACGCTAGAAAAAATGATTAAAAATCTTGAAGAACAAGATTTAGAAATTTGCTTTAGTGAGGAAATAAATCCTAGTAAAATATTATATGAGTTATTATCGTAGAAGCAGAGTCTAATCTGATTCTCGATGAATATATCTTTATGTTGGGAAATAGTTCTAATAAACAATTAGAAGACATTCCTAATTACGAACAACAGGATATTAAGCTAGGAAATATAATCGGAGAAGAAATTGACTTTTACGATGATATAATTGAAAAATTAATAAAAATCATATTTCTAAAGAAGAAATATATAAAATTTCTAAGTTTAAAATATGGTCAAAAAGACACATAGAAAAAATTAGTGGTAATACAGTCGCTAAAGATACAAAAGGCGGATTAACAGAAATCCCCTTATTTACTAAAGAAAAAATAAAAGGGATTAGAAAAAACTATCCTCAAGTTAGATACATACATTTAGGAGTCATTATGATAACCATTAGAGCGTTATTCAGAAGAGGTCATGATGTTCCTATTTTAGCAGTATTATTAGACAAAAGATTTGAAAATCCAATAAAAGCACTTATTGGAGGAATTCAGTCTAATTTACATACAGGCGTTATAAGATTTAAAGTTAAACCAAATTACTTTATTTCCATAACAGACCCTCTAATAGAAGAATGTCTCTGCCTTAGAATTCAGACAAAAAATTCTGATATTAGTTAGATCTAGCAATAAGTTGGACTTCCATTAATGAATATACTAATACAGCAGAGATTGAAATAAAGGAAATAAATAATAAAATTATTGAGCTTTTTGAGCCCAATAAATTTACAATGAAATTCAACCAAATTATTACATTTAAAAGATTTATCAATTCCAAAAAGACTGGATAATTGATAATACTAATAGAGCTAGTACTTCTAAACCAGTAAGTACTATAGAATATATGTCATCTGGTGATAAATTATATTTCAAAAATAATTTGATTACCAATACAGATGATAATTTAGTATTTCCTTCTAGCTCTCAACCAGAGGAAGAAGAAGATAATATAAGTACATCTACACCGATAGGTATGAAAACAGTTCATATTCCTATCTTCCCTACTACACCAAGTAGAAATTCTATTTCTAGAAACACTAGAATAGAAGATATACAATACTCTGTGGAAAGTATAATAAATTTCAATAAATACATTGAAATTACATTACATGATAAAGACTATAAAAAATATTCTTTACATGCACTATTAGATCTGAGGAGCTACAAACGAGTAGTTGCAAAAGAAATGCTATTCCAAAAGAATTCGGATACTGTAAAAAGAAAATAAGTATTAATGGAATAAATGGTAGAAAAACTACAATTTATTATAAGGCAAAAAATATACCAATCTACATAAAAATTGTTAGATTTATAATTCCAAAATTATTATGTTTACCTGATATGTATGGAGACATATTATTAGGTAATAATTTTCTAAATCAATATTTACCTTTTATTGTTAATAAGAAATCGGTTATATTATCTATAGAAAACAATTCTATAGAAATACCATTAGTAAATTATAAACCTGATTTTACTAATGTTTGATTTTCTTGAGGCCTTATGGATAGAGGTAAACAACCTCTAAATGAAAATGATGGATGGAGAACTGTCCATAAAAAACCCAACAAGGGAAAATCACCAATGAGTCCTAAACAAGGATTTATTGCTGCACCTGCAAAAGTAATTCCTAAACAAGGATTTATGGCTGCACCTACACAGGTACAATTTTATCCTAAACAAGGATATGATTTACCATATCCATTGGTAAACCAACTAATTGGATCACATTCACCAACACCGGTGGATTATTCTCAATTTTCTCAAAAGCCTTATACCGATTCCGAAATTCTCAAATATACAGAAGATTTGTTGAAAAAACAACAAACCTTTGAGTTCTCGAATCTAAAGGATTTTTATAATCCAGGCTTACCCCCAGAATATTACCATTTCATAAACAAGATATGGAAAAACCATATTTTGGAACAAAGAGCTAGTTTGAAAGGCTCTTTACCCAATTCTCGTAATTCTTAGTTGAAAAAACAATCAAGAAAAATCAAGAATTATTATTAAAAAGTATATTATATGAGAGATTGGGACGATGTCCTAATTGAATATATGGAGATTAAGGAGATAAACAATCTTCTTGATATATTTCAATATTTTATTAATAAAGGGAGAAACACTCCTATTATTAATAAGATGTTTAGAAAATATCTATATAACAAGTGTAGACAAATTTTACCCTCAGAAATATTTTCAAAAATAAAAGGAGCCATTTGCAAACAGCAAGCTCTATTTTTAGAAAAATTTTCTGAATATTTTACTCAAGCTTATATTTTTGTAAATGATATAGGAGAAAAAACTCTTGCTATCAAATTTCGTTTAAATCATGAGCCGTTCGATATAACAAGTATTGAATGGGGATTTGTTAAAGAAATAACAGTCCAAAATCTCTCTTTTGATTTAATTAAAGATTTTCCAGCGATAGTCAAATCCCGGCTATCGAATTTTGCAAAAGAAGACGAGTTCGTCTACTATTTTCATATTGAGATAAAAAGTCTCATTGGTATTCCTGAAGAAGAAAAATTTCATCAGCCTTATCAAATATGGATTATTCACAAAATGCTTGGAGGAAGATCCCTCTTGGCAGCCCAGGAAGATCAAGAACATTTGTCAAAAATCATTGACGATTGTTATAAAAATTTTCCCCATTATCAAATCCAAGCCGGAATTGATTTAATGGCAGAAGCCCAATTTCTACTTCAACTAAAATGGTTCGAATATGGACCGATGGAAGGAGAATATTGGCATGGGATCTTGGAAACCACCGGATCGAAAGAAATGAAGAAGCCATTTTCGTTATTAACACAAATAGCGGAAATGGAAATCGGAGATTATCCGTTAGCGAGAAACCGAGAAACATGGGAAAATTTGGAATACACCAGTACCTTCACCAGAATCCTTACACCTGGATGAAATCAAAGAGATGAATCTTAGAAACATCCAAGAAGGATAAACACGTGGAAGAATGATGTCCAAAAAGGAGATGCATTCAATTTTGGCGGTGACTTAAAAAGAAGGCAACCACCAAAAGACAAAGATGATGTCATGCATGATGGAAGCAACCATTTAATGCAATTGAAACATGGAAGCAACCATGACGGCAACCACTATTCAAGGAAGCTACGTGGAAAGAACCAAAAGCGTCCTTATCAAGATAATGTTAGAGGAAGCTACGTGGAAAAAGCCAACATAGCATCCACCAATTAAAGAAAGCTACTTGGAAGCCACCAAGAAGCTGACAATTAATGTGTCCTTATCAGGATACTATTCGGAACTCAATTGTAATTAAATTAGAGTTTATTTTTTATTCTTATCCGAACAATTATTTCGGATTTCAAATGTAACTAGATTCTAGTTTAGAATTTTTGGTTATAAATAGACATTCATGTAAGCCTTGAAAGGCATCGAGTTTTAGTTAGAAAATTTGTAAACTATCTTTTATCGAGTTTTAGTTAGAAAATTTGTAAACTATCTTTTATCGAGTTTTAGTTAGAAAATTTGTAAACTATCTTTTATCGGGTTTTAGTTAGAAAATTAAGTTTTTTTTTTTTTTTGTAAACTATCTTTCTTCTTGTGAAATATTATTCTACAATATTAGAATCCCTTCCGCTTGCACATACACACCTCCCTCCCCCATGTAATTGGTATCAGAGGAGCCCCGGAGTAACGATTTCTGGAGTTTTCATATCGTAGTTATCATTGTAAGTTTCTATCTTTATTTCTCAGTTCTGTTTGTTTCACGGTTGTTGTCTCAAAACCCATATATCTGTCGTTTGTCTTCGTGTTGCCGTTGAGTCCGAGTGGGACGTTGTAGGCATTTTTGAAGATGTATAGACACAGACGGTCTTAGGTACCAGGGATAACATCATGGAAAAAATGGATTGTTTATATAAAGATAAAACTTGTAATCATACTATGCATATAGACTCTAAGAATGAAAATAATATTTCGGCTCTTAGTAAAGGTATCAATAGTTTAATAGATATGACGTCTATATATTTTAATAAATTATATACTAAGGTTAGTAAAGTAGAAGAAAAAGTAGATAGTTTGGGAGAAGTAACGGACTTAGATTTGAATAGCAAATCTAAAGAGTTATTATCCGATGTTAATAATAAACTCGATCAGGTTATTAATAATAATAATATAGAATCAGATTTAGAACCTTTATATTACGGTAATAGTAATTATATTTTAGCTTTGTCAGATGAGGATGAGTCTTCGGATGAATCTTCAACTAATAATAATAATAAAAATAAAAAAACAAAAGAGAAAAAGAGAAAAGATAAAAAAACAAGAAAAATATGATTTTGACTCTTACAAAACTTTAATAGAACATTGGAAAACCCAATTTTCTAAAATGGAAGATAGTTATGAAAGAGTTGAATATCTAAAATTAATAGAAGAACTTTATGAAAAACATAAAGATTTGTTTAAAAGATATAATTATCATTATATGTTAGATTATAATATAATTGATGATAGTAATAATAGTTATTCTGAAAATATAAAAAGTAGTAGTAGTTCTAATAATATGGATATAGATATTAAGATTATTAGTAATAATTTCTATAAAGAAAAAACTTCAAAGGAAGAAAATATAGAACTTCCAGAACCTATGGATACTTGAACCACGAGATCCATATGAATATGAAATTCTAAACCT
Organism: Gossypium bickii; assembly: GCA_025503065.1. Lineage (NCBI taxonomy): Eukaryota > Viridiplantae > Streptophyta > Magnoliopsida > Malvales > Malvaceae > Gossypium > Gossypium bickii. The sequence continues at coordinate 20,965,422 of CP106717.1, forward strand.
AAGGAAATTGATAAACAAGATCCTTATGATAAAATCAAACCAAAGAAATATTGGGAAAATAAATATCTAATTGAACTAAACCCAGTTCATTTAGAAAAACCAATAATTCAACAAATAAAAATTGGAAAAAAGGATATTATTACCTTTTCACATTTCCAATCAAGAAAATATTATACTTATATAGAAATTATATTTCAATTTAGAGAATATAAATCATACTCTTTAAATGCTTTATTAGATACTGGAGCTACAACCAGTAGCTGTAGAGAAAATGCGATTCCATCAGAAAAATGGGAACTTATGAAAAATCCTATTAAATTTTGTTGGAGTCAATGGTATTGAAACCTTAATCCTTTTAAAGCCAAAAATATACCAATCTACATAAACAATGTTAGATTAAGTAATTCCTAAATTATTATGTTTTCATGATATGCATGGGGATATACTATTAGGAAATAATTTTATATATCAACATCTACCATTTTCTATTGATAAAAATTTTATTGTACTAACTACTGAAAATACTTCGGTAGAAGTACCCTTAGTAGAAAATCATAAATATATATGTGATCAGGACTTTACACCTCCTAAGAAAGAACAAATAAAACAACTAGATACCAATCCTTTGGTTGTTTAAGATATTAGAAAATAATTTTAGTGAAGAACCATTAAAATTATGGAAAAATAGTCCTAGATATTGTACCATAAAATTGGAAAACCCCAATAAAATTATTAGAGTAAAACCTATGATCTATACTAAACAAGATATAGATGAATTTGATACACAAATCAAGGAATTACTAGATAAAGGACTAATAGAAGAAACTACTAGTCCACATTCTAGTCCCGCTTTCATGGTAAGAAATCATGCGAGAAATAAAAAGAGGAAAAGCTAGAATGGTCATAAATTATAAAAGATTAAATCAAAATACTATTTTTGATGGATATTTTATTCAAGAAAGGAAGTTTTAATAAATCAAGCTAAACAAGCAAAATATTTTAGTAAATTTGACTGTAAGTCAAGCTTACGGCAAGTCATGTTAATGAAGAATCTAAACCACTAATGACCTTGATTGCACCTAATGGTCATTACCAATGGAGAGTAATGCCATTTGGACTTTGTAATGCACCTCAGGTCTTCCAAAGATGGATGGACTCTATATTTAAAAAATATAAAAAATTTTGTGTTGTATATATAGATGATATTCTAATTTTTTCAGAAACACTGGGAAATCATAGAAAACATCTAAATATTATAGCTAGAGAGTTTATAAAACATGGAATAATATTAAGTCCTAAGAAAATAGAATTAGAAAAAACTGAAATAGAATTCTTAGGATTAATACTATCATCTGATGGTCTTAAACTCCAAGATCATATTATTGTTAAAATAAAAGAATTCCCTAAAAAAATTGTTGATAAAAAACAACTTCAACAATTTTTAGGAATTGTTAATTATGGCAGAAATTTCTTTCCTAACTTATCTAAAAAATTAGATGAATTATATGACAAACTCAAAAAGGACAAACCTTTTGAATGGTCTATAAAAGATTCAGACATAATTAAACAAATAAAGTCTGAAATAAATTATATCCCTAAAGTATATTTACCTAAACAAGGTGATAAATTAATTCTAGAAACAGATGCCTCGAGAAAGAAATTGGGGATGTGTATTAAAAGCTAAAACAAGCGATAATAAAGAATTAATATGTGGATATAGTTACGGAAAGTTTAAACCAAACGAAATTAATTATGCTATTTATGAAAAAGAATTATTAGCAATCAAAAAGGAATAAAAATTCCTAATATATTTGCTTTGAGAAAATTTTATTATTAAAACCGATAATCAAGTCATTAAGCAGTTTCTTACTAACAAAAGTTTAGAAACGATTACCTAGAAGAATTAGATGGTATAATGAATTATGCCAATTTAATTTTGAAGTAATATACATAAAAGGTACTAATAATATGATTCTTGATTTTCTTAGCGGGCCTTATGGATAGAGGTAAACAACCTCTAAATGAAAATGATGGATGGAGAACTGCCCATAAAAAAACCCAACAAGGGAAAATCACCAATGAGTCCTAAACAAGGATTTATTCTTTGCACTTTGCAAAAGTAATTCCTAAACAAGGATTTATGGTTGCACCTACACACAGTACAATTTTATCCTAAACAAGGATATTATTTACCATATCCATTGGTAAACCAACCAATTGGATCACATTCACCAACACCGTGGTGGATTATTCTCAATTTTCTCAAAAGCCTTATATCGATTCCGAAATTCTCAAATATACTGAAGATTTGTTGAAAAAACAACAAACCTCTCGAGTTCTCGAATCTAAAGGATTTTTATAATCGAGCTTACCCAGAATATTACCATTTCATAAACAAGATATGGAAAAACCATATTTTGGAACAAAGAGCTAGTTTCAGAAAGGCTCTTACCCAATTCTCAGAATTCTTAGTTGAAAAAACAACTGAAGAAAAATCTGAAGAATTATTATTAAAAAGTATATTATGAGAGATTGGGACGATGTCCTAATTGAATATATGGAGATTAAGGAGATAAACAATCTTCTTGATATATTTCAATATTTTATTAATAAAGGAGAAACACTCCTATTATTAATAAGATGTTTAGAAAATGTCTATATAACAAGTGTAGACAAATTTTACCTCGAAATATTTTCAAAAATAAAAGGAGCCATTTGCAAACAAACAAGCTCTATTTTTAGAAAAATTTTTCGAATATTTTACTCAAGCTTATATTTTTGTAAATGATATAGGAGAAAAAACTCCTGCTATCAAATTTCGTTTAAATCATGAGCCGTTCGATATAACAAGTATTGAATGGGGATTTGTTAAAGAAATAACGATCCAAAATCTCTCTTTTGATTTATTAAACGATTTTCCAATGATAGTCAAATCTCGGCTATCAAACTTTGTAAATATAGACGATTTTGTCTATTATTTCCATATTGAGATAAATGATCTCATTGGTATTCTTTGAGGAAGAAAAATTTCATCACTTTATCGATTTGGAATATAAATACTATGTTTTTCGGAAAAGCCACGAAAGCGAAGAAAAGAAGATCAGAGCATTTATCAAAAATCATTGATGAGTGCTATAATAATTTCAACAAGTATCAAGTCCAAGCAGAATTGATCTTATGAGCATGGTTTCGGCACCTTCTCCATCAAGACACTTATATGTTTTGGACCGATGGAAGAAGAATTCTAGCTTACGACACCGGAAAAACCGGGAAGAAAGCAATGAAGAAGCCATTTCGTTATTAACACAAATAACGGAAATGGAAATCGGAGATTATCCGTTAGCAGCGGAAATCCGAGAAACATGGGAAAGCTGGAATACACCAGTACCTTCACCAGAATCCTTACACCTGGATGAAATCAAAGAGATGAATCTTAGAAACATCCAAGAAGGATAAACACGTGGAAGAATGATGTCAAAAAGGAGATGCATTCAATTTTGGCGGTGACTTAAAAAGAAGGCAACCACCAAAAGACAAAGATGATGTCATGCATGATGGAAGCAACCATTTAATGCAATTGAAACATGGAAGCAACCATGACGGCAACCACTATTCAAGGAAGCTACGTGGAAACAACCAAAAGCGTCCTTATCAAGATAATGTTAGAGGAAGCTACGTGGAAAAAGCCAACATAGCATCCATCAATTAAAGAAAGCTACTTGGAAGCCACCAAGAAGCTGACAATTAATGTGTCCTTATCAGGATACTATTCGAAACTCAATTGTAATTAAATTAGAGTTTATTTTTTATTCTTATCCGAACAATTATTTCGGATTTCAAATGTAACTAGATTCTAGTTTAGAATTTTTGGTTATAAATAGGCATTCATGTAAGCCTTGAAAGGCATCGAGTTTTAGTTAGAAAATTTGTAAACTATCCTTTATCGAGTTTTAGTTAGAAAATGAAAGTATAGACTTTTGGAGAAATCAATATTTTCATAAGCTACCCCCACCTTGGGATGAAATTTGCATAAACAAATATGCTTCTTTCATTATAAAACATAGTAATGATAATAAAGAAATAGGAGATATAGATACAATAAGTAATAGAATTAATTTTGCTAAAGAAAGAATTCTGTTACATTGCTTACAAAGTAAAGCGGCTAAACAAGTCAAAAATAAATTAAGCCATAGATATTGTACAAAAATTTTAGAAGGAGAATGGGAATTTGGTTGTAGTTCTATACGACCAAAAACCTATAAAAAACATAAAAAATATAAATTAGCTAAATGGAAACCAGGAAATTATGCTAATAATAATAATAAGAAAAAATTCGTTAGAAGAAAAACTTCTAAAAATACTAAAAAACAAATATGTAATTGTTTTATTTGTGACGAAGAAGGTCATATAGCAACATTTTGTCCTAACAAAGGCAAAAACGCTAGAAAAATGATTAAAAATCTTGAAGAACAAGATTTAGAAATTTGCTTTAGTGAGGAAATAAATCCTACTGAAATATTATTTGAGTTATTATCAGAAACAGAGTCTAATACAGATTCTGATGAATATATCTTTATGTTGGGAAATAGTTCTAATAAACAATTAGAAGACATTCCTAATTCTGAACAACAGGATATTAAGCTAGGAAATATAATCGGAGAAGAAATTGACTTTTCTGATGATATAATTGAAAAAATTAATAAAAATCATATTTCTAAAGAAGAAATATATAAAATTTCTAAGTTTAAAATATGGTCAAAAAGACACATAGAAAAAATTAGTGGTAATACAGTCGCTAATGTAACACCCCAAACACGGTCCACAAGCCTTGACCGGATCTGGTATGTCACGGAGTAAAAACGTTTTGAAGGATTCGGATTAACATTTGGAAATCTGAAAATATTACTGAATTTGTAAAACAGTGTCTAAGATAGGTTGGTTTGATAAACGCGATTGAGTTGAATTTTTTCTTTTCTTTTCTTTTCCTTTGAAACCATTTGATCATTTAGATTTTTAGGAATATCGGGGTTATTGATAACTTGGTAAAATTGGCTACCCGATGGTAACGTCTTTGAAAACGTGTACGAGTTCTAATTTTGAAAACATTGCTTTTACCGATTCGCTTAACAGTTCATAAGTTCGTTAGAAATAAGGTAAAACTACTACTTAATCATACGAATAATAATAAAAAAATAATAAGCGGCCATATTACAACCCAATCGACTTTAGCAAATAGTAAACTTTAATGGTACGAAATAACACTTCAAACCGAGGAACAAGCATGGCCACCTCGAGTCCTCTCCGGCTCCGTCTCCGCGATCTACTCACCTGAAAAGATAGGGAAAGGGGAGAGTCACCAAGACTCAGTGCATAGTTAATACACATGTCCCCACATACGGGCTTGGCCCATATCCAAAGAACAAACATACACATGAATATGCAGTTATGAAGCCCAACCTAGCCATCCATACTCCTTTTTCTACCCCGTATGGTACCAAACCACTGGTGGTGCCAAACCACTGGTGACTTAAAGTCACGATATCCGTCAATACTTGTGGTGCCAAACCTTTGGTGGTGCAAAACCTTTGGTGACTTAAAGTCACAATCAAATGATGGGGCCAACCCATCGTGTGATACCGAATCACTGGCGTCAATCCCATATCTCATAGTGGGGCCAACCCACGGTGGTACTAAGCCACAGGGACGAGACGCTATGAGGTGCCAAACCTCTGGAGGTACCAAACCTCTGGTGACCGTAGTCACAATGTGTTACCAAACCGTCGACACGAATATCACTGCCCCCTCCACTCATTTATCCCACATCATCATGCTCACATAGCAAGTATCATGATCCCGTATATCATGTATTTGCATATAGCATAACATTTAACAGCATGTGATGGCATACACAACATATATCATAGATCGAGTAATAGGGGGCTTACCCGAAAACCAAGCTCATGCCCACAAGGCAAAATTACTACATGAGAGGTTATAAAATATCACATAATAACAATTTATACTAATAAAGTGTGTAGGAGTTTACACACCTGATTAAACGATCACCCACCTTGGGTATCCAACATCTTAGCCCTTATTTCGGCTAACATGCACAACATATACATTTACATATAACATATATAAACAGCAAGAGAACAGTGCGATAACTACGCACCTGATCACAAACAGCGTTATGCCCTCAATCCCGAAGCTATCCTTAAGCGATACTACGGCTATCCGCCCCACTGTTGTCTCTGACGCGCCCACACCACGGCGGCCAATCTCGTACCGCAGAGACGGTTCTCCTTTTAAACTTCGGAATAGGGGCTACCCCTTGATCTTCTTGACTAACACTTGCGTCTATCGATACACTTAATCAGATTAAACAGGTTAATCACCCAAGTCATAAACCTAAGTATCGAATCTTACTAAATATTTTTTTTTTACCAAAATAGCCTTGAATCCCGGAGGCTACTATATGCTTCTTTTGATTAACCCCTACTCCAACATGAACAGAATCGATTAGCCCCTTTAAAAACCAAATTAAAAGGCCTAAGGCCCAAAGTTACCCTTCCTTACCTTATTGACTAAATCCCAGGAACTACCTCTTGAATATGGGTTGTCGAAATCACTGTTAAACAACTTGTTAGAATCGGTTTAACACATAAAACCATAAAATTGGCCCTTGGCCGAATACTACAAACCCTTACCTTGACGATTGTGCACACCAAGGTTCGGCACCCTGAATGATGGTAAGGATTCAACTCCCAGAGTTTCGACTATGCTTACACAAGGAAGAGTAAATTTGGCACTTGCAAAAAGGGAGCTAGATTTCGTGAAAAGGAATAAGAAAAGAAGAGATAGAAACAAAACAAAGAAATAACAGAGTGATAATCAAGTGATAATCAAGTGAAAGAAATAACAAAGAGGTTTTGGCTATGGTTTATGAATCCAAAGGAGAAGAATTAAAGGAAGAAGGAAATGCAGGAAATGGAGAATGATGTTGCTTGAAAGAAAGAGGAGGAGAGGGTTAGGTGTTACGGCACAATTATTTGAAGGAGAAGGAAAAGATGTCAAGTGAGGGAGGGGTTCCTATTTTCGGCCAAGAGCAAGAACAAGAAGGAAAACAAATCAAGAGTCTAGGCACCTCTCTGCCCTTAGAAAACCGACTATGCAAGTCCCTCCAACCTCCTTCATTCGGCCATGCACCATGGAAAGAAAACAAAAACATGCTAAGGAGGCCATGCTTCTCTCTTGTCTTGCACAAGGCCGACCAAACTATTCCTCAGGAAAGCCTCCATTCGGCCATGCTCTCTCTCCCTCCCCTTACTAAATTCTATTTTCATTTTCCAATAAACCCATTGTTTAACTATCCTCCATTACTCCATCATTTCCTATACATAAAATACTAATACTAATAATAATAATAAATATATATATACTACCCATCATCCTTAAAAATATAATACTTGTTTATTCCTTATTCCTCCACCTTATCCATCCTCTAATAAACAAAGGATTAATGCCCAAGCTTCCCAACGGCCATGCTTCCCATTTGCTAAGTTCAAACATCAATTACTATTGTTTAGCCCATTACCGAATATTCAAATCCTTTTTCCACAATAATATAATAAGCAAACAAACAAATGTAATCCATACTAAAATAATAACAATAAAACTCCCATGCCTCACGCATATAACAATAATAAAACTTAAAATAATAGTAATAATAATAATAATAATAATAATATAACTATTATTCCATCTTCCATCATAAAATAATAATACACAAGGTAAAACAAAATTAACCCATATTTATAAATAATAAAATAATAAAATAAAACAACCCATCCTCTCATATAATAATAAAACATAATAAAATATTACCTAAACTCCATCGTCCTAAGCATGTAGCAATAAATAAAAATAATAATAATAATAAATTATTATTACACCACCCATACCTATTAAAATAATAACACAAATAATAATAATAAAATAATTAAAATCTGCCATAACAAATAAAAAAATAACCATCCCAATACATTCCCATGCTCCCTTTAAAAAAAATAATAATAAAACTAATAAAATAAAAATCCCATCACCATTAAAATAATAAAACTAAAGCTAAAATAATATCCATACTCTGCAGCTTTGAAAACAAGTAAAATAATAAATAATAGAAATAATAAAACAATAGTACCCCATACCCCAACTAAAAATAAAATAAAACAAACAAGCAGCAACTCTATGCTGCACGCGTGCATGGGCCATGCAGGCCTCCTTCCCATGCCGAAAAAAAGTCCCAATCAGAGCACCTGTGTCTCGAACCCGAGACACGAAAGAATCCCCAACGCCTCAGCCACTCGGCCACCCTGACTTTCATGTCATAAACGCCTCAAAATTTCCTTTTAACCCTTCTTCCCTTGGCTCCCTTTGCCTGAATTGCCAAAGCCAAAATAAAAATTACCAGCGCGCCTCCACTAGGACTCGAACCCCCGACCTCGAGAGCCCTCCTGCTGCTAGCGTCCTCGCCAACTCGCCCAGGCGCCGTTTTGTGACATGAAACACCTCGATTTTCTTTTAAAGCCTCCTTAGTCGCGCCTCATAATGCAAAAACATAATTTCTCCCTTTGCTTCCCTTGCAACTCGAACCTCCTTCCTTCTTGTACAGGCTTCCCAGACCCTTAAAGCAGCGCCCCAAGCCACTTTACCAGGGCATTTTATATGCCATAGCCTTCCAAACTTTATTCTTAAGGCCTCCTTGCTTATTTCCTCTTTTAACCCTCAATTTTCAAAATTTTTCAAAACACTCCCCTTTTATGCTTGAGCTTTAATAACCCCTAAAACTCATCCAAACCCCTCTTAAAGCCTACTAACACTTGAATTGTGCTTCAACGCACAACTCCTATTTTGGGATATTACAAATCTACCCCCCTTAAAACAATTTCGTCCTCGAAATTGCTTACTAACGAACATCCGTACATTTCAATTCACCGCACCACACTTATGCTGCGCACTCTGATTCTACAAAACTAACACATTCCTTATATACTATCTCGAGATTCATATTCAAGGTTCCATACTCTACTAGCATAAAAACACGAGCAAAATTTTCAATCCTCGGTCTTTTCTGAAGACCCTTAGGTGATTCAGACGGTCCAAAATTTCTCCTATCCCGGTTCTTATCCTTATCTCTGTTTTGTCTCATCGAGTCCTTAATCCCTTCAGCTACCTTAGCTTTTTCGACTAACACCGCGAACTCCCGTTCCTGATGAGGAGCTATCAATAATCTCAGATCGTCCCTTATTCCGTCCTCAAACCGGACACATCGTTCATGCTCCGTAGCAACTACCCCTCGAGCATATCGGCTTAACCTTAGGAATTCAGCCTCGTATTCCGCCACGGACTTGTTCCCTTGAACCAGCCCCAAAAACGCCTTCCTCTGAGCATCAATGTAGTGAGTACCGACATACTTCTTCTGGTATGCCGTCTTGACATACTCCCAAGTGAGGTCTTCAGCTGTGACACTCTCTCGAACCGTGAGCCACCATTGATACGCCTCGTCGCGGAGTAGCGCCACCATTCCTTTCACTTTTTCCTCCGGGCTCAGATCGAGCTCATCCATAATTCGCTCGGTTGCTTCCAACCATTATTCAGCCGTACTGGGTGCCATGCCGGATACACCACGGAACACCTCCGTTCCGTTGGCTCGAAGTTACTCGGGAACATATTTCCGAGGTCTCATATTTCTCTCTCTCCAACCACCATCTCAAAAAGGCTGGTGGTGGAGGTGATACCTTATTATCAACCCTTGACCCGATCTAACGAGTTCCGATACGGCCATTTTGCCTCGATCATGTCCTCTAGGACTCATCTCTTATCGCGCAATCTGACTTACAAAGTTTTATGCAATAGAAAAATGTGTTCCACTGATTAATCGCGAACAATTTTATGAAATAAAGTATTTAGAAGTGGTTCTTTCGATCACACAAAGATTCAGTTCAAGTTCGCTATTCTAATACAGAGAGTCATTCTAATACAGAGAGTCGCATTCATGCTCATAAACAGAGACATATTCATATCACCTCAATAGTCAGAGGCACTTACCCGAATGAATCGGTGCCGGAGACTCAATGCCATGCTGTTTAAAACAAACCATTTTCATAATATTCCACAAAAGACTATCAAAAAAACATTTTTGGGCCTTGGGCCCCCACAGCCGAGTTTTGAACCTGGCTCTGATACCAACTTGTAACACCCCAAACCCGGTCCACAAGCCTTGACCGGATCTGGTATGTCACGGAGTAAAAACGTTTTGAAGGATTCGGATTAACATTTGGAAATCTGAAAATATTACTGAATTTGTAAAACAGTGTCTAAGATAGGTTGGTTTGATAAACGCGATTGAGTTGAATTTTTTTTTTCTTTTCTTTTCCTTTGAAACCATTTGATCATTTAGATTTTTAGGAATATCGGGGTTATTGATAACTTGGTAAAATTGGCTACCCGATGGTAACGTCTTTGAAAACGTGTACGAGTTCTAATTTTGAAAACGTTGCTTTTACCGATTCGCTTAACAGTTCATAAGTTCGTTAGAAATAAGGTAAAATTACTACTTAATCATACGAATAATAATAAAAAAATAATAAGCGGCCATATTACAACCCAATCGACTTTAGCAAATAGTAAACTTTAATGGTACGAAATAAAACTTCAAACCGAGGAACAAGCATGGCCACCTCGAGTCCCTCTCAAACTCCGTCTCCGCGATCTACTCACACTGAAAAGATAGGGAAAGGGGTGAGTCACTAAGACTCAGGGCATAGTTAATACACATGTCCCCACATACGGGCTTGGCCCATATCCACAGAACAAACATACACATGAATATGCAGTTATAAAGCCCAACCTAGCCATCAATACTCCTTTTTCTACCCCGTGTGGTACCAAACCACTGGTGGTGCCAAACCACTGATGACTTAAAGTCACGATATCCGTCAATACTTGTGGTGCCAAACCACTGGTGGTGCCAAACCACTGGTGACTTAAAGTCACAATCAAATGATGGGGCCAACCCATCGTGTGATACCAAATCACTGGCGTCAATCCCATATCTCATAGTGGGGCCAACCCACGGTGGTACTAAGCCACAGGGACGAGACGCTATGAGGTGCCAAACCTCTGGAGGTACCAAACCTCTGGTGACCGTAGTCACAATGTGTTACCAAAACACTAGTGTAAAATCGACACACGAATATCACCGCCTCCACTCATTTATCCCACATCATCATGCTCACATAGCAAGTATCATGATCCCGTATATCATGTATTTGCATATAGCATAACATTTAACAGCATGTGATGGCATACACAACATATATCATAGATCGAGTAATAGGGGGCTTACCCGAAAACCAAGCTCATGCCCACAAGGCAAAATTCCTACATGAGAGGTTATAAAATATCATCATAATAACAATTTATACTAATAAAGTGTGTAGGAGTTTACACACTGATTAAGCGATCACCCACCTTGGGTATCCAACATCTTAGCCCTTATTTGGCTAACATGCACAACATATACATTTACATATAACATATATAAGCAGAAGAAAACAAAGGCGATAACTACGACTTTTTGATCACAAAGCAAGCGTTATGCCCTCAATCCCGAAGCTATCCTTAAGCGATACTACGGCTATCTGCCTACGCTGTTGCTCGGACGCTGGCCCACACCCTGGCGGCCAATCTCGTACCGCAGAGACGGTTCTCCTTTTAAACTTTGGAATAGGGGCTACCCCTTGATCTTCTTGACTAACACTTACGTCCATCGATACACTTAATCAGATTAAACAGGTTAATCACCCAAGTCATAAACCTAAGTATCGAATCTTACTAAATATTTTTTTACCAAAAGCGACCTTGAATCCGGAGGCTACTATATGCTTCTTTTGATTAACCCCTACTCCAACATGAACAGAATCGATTAGCCCCTTTAAAAACCAAATTAAAAGGCCTAAGGCCCAAAGTTACCCTTCCTTACCTTATTAACTAAATCCCAGGAACTACCTCTTGAATATGGGTTGTCGAAATCACTGTTAAACAACTTGTTAGAATCGGTTTAACACATAAAACCATAAAATTGGCCCTTGGCCGAATACTACAAACCCTTACCTTGACGATTGTGCACACCAAGGTTCGGCACCCTGAATGATGGTAAGGATTCAACTCCCAGAGTTTCCACTATGCTTACACAAGGAAGAGTAAATTTGGCACTTGCAAAAAGGGAGCTAGATTTTGTGAAAAGGAATAAGAAAAGAAGAGATAGAAACAAAACAAAGAAAGAAATATGAGTGATAATCAAGTGATAATCAAGTGAAAGAAATAACAAAGAGGTTTTGGCTATGGTTTATGAATCCAAAGGAGAAGAATTAAAGGAAGAAGGAAATGCAGGAAATGGAGAATGATGTTGCCGAAAGAAAGAGGAGGAGAGGGTTAGGTGTTACGGCACAATTATTTGAAGGAGAAGGAAAAGATGTCAAGTGAGGGAGGGGTTCCTATTTTCGGCCAAGAGCAAGAACAAGAAGGAAAACAAATCAAGAGTCTAGGCACCTCTCTGCCCTTAGAAAACCGACTATGCAAGTCCCTCCAACCTCCTTCATTCTGCCATGCACCATGGAAAGAAAACAAAAACATGCTAAGGGAGGCCATGCTTCTCTCTTGTCTTGCACAAGGCCGACCAAACTATTCCCTAGGGAAAGCCTCCATTCGGCCATGCTCTCTCTCCCCTCCCCCTTACTAAATTCTATTTTCATTTTCCAATAAACCCATTGTTTAACTATCCTCCATTACTCCATCATTTCCTATACATAAAATACTAATACTAATACTAATAATAAATATATATATACTACCCATCCTCCTTAAAAATATAATACTTGTGTATTCCTTATTCCTCCACCTTATCCATCCTCTAATAAACAAAGGATTAATGCCCAAGCTTCCTAACGGCCATGCTTCCCATTTGCTAAGTTCAAACATCAATTACTATTGTTTAGCCCATTACCGAATATTCAAATCCTTTTTCCACAATAATATAATAAGCAAACAAACAAATGTAATCCATACTAAAATAATAACAATAAAACTCCCATGCCTCACGCATATAACAATAATAAAACTTAAAATAGTAGTAATAATAATAATAATAATAATATAACTATTATTCCATCTTCCATCATAAAATAATAATACACAAGGTAAAACAAAATTAACCCATATTTATAAAAAAAAATAATAATAAAATAAAACAACCCATCCTCTCATATAATAATAAAACATAATAAAATATTACCTAAACTCCATCGTCCTAAGCATGTAGCAATAAATAAAAATAATAATAATAATAAATTATTATTACACCACCCATACCTATTAAAATAATAACACAAATAATAATAAAATAATTAAAATCTGCCATAACAAATAAAAAAATAACCATCCCAATACATTCCCATGCTCCCTTTAAAAAAATAATAATAAAACTAATAAAATAAAAATCCCATCACCATTAAAATAATAAAACTAAAGCTAAAATAATATCCATACTCTGCAGCTTTGAAAACAAGTAAAATAATAAATAATAGAAATAATAAAATAATAGTACCCCATACCCCAACTAAAAATAAAATAATACAAACAAGCAGCAACTCTATGCTGCACGCGTGCATGGGCCATGCAGGCCTCCTTCCCATGCCGAAAAAAAAAGTCCCAACTGTAGCACCTGGTCTCGAACCGAGACACGGAAAAAATCCCCAACGCTCACCCACTCGGCCACCACGACTTTCATGTCATAAACGCCTCAAAATTTCCTTTTAACCCCTTCTTCCCTTGGCTCCCTTTGCCTGAATTGCCAAAGCCAAAATAAAAATTTACAGTAGCGCCTCCACTAGGACTCGAACCCCGGCCTCGAGAGCCCTCCTGCTGCTAGCGTCCTCGCCAACTTCGCCTGTGAGCGCCGTTTTGTGACATGAAACACCTCGATTTTCTTTTAAAGCCTCCTTAGCGCGCCTCATAATGCAAAAACATAATTTCTCCCTTTGCTTCCCCTTGCAACTCGAACCTCCTCCCTTCTTATACGAGCTTCCTGGACCTTTAAAGCGGCGCCCCAAGCCACTTTACTGGGGCATTTTATATGCCATAGCCTTCCAAACTTTATTCTTAAGGCCTCCTTGCTTATTTCCTCTTTTAACCCTCAATTTTCAAAATTTTTCAAAACACTCCCCTTTTATCCTCGAGCTTTAATAACCCCCTAAAACTCATCCATACCCCTCTTAAAGCCTACTAACACTTGAATTGTGCTTCAACGCACAACCCCTATTTTGGGATATTACAGCTAAAGATACAAAAGGCGGATTAACAGAAATCCCCTTATTTACTAAAGAAAAAATAAAAAGGATTAGAAAAAACTATCCTCAAGTTAGATACATACATTTAGGAGTCATTATGATAACCATTAGAGCGTTATTCAGAAGAGGTCATGATGTTCCTATTTTAGCAGTATTATTAGACAAAAGATTTGAAAATCCAATAAAAGCACTTATTGGAGGAATTCAGTCTAATTTACATACAGGCGTTATAGGATTTAAAGTTAAACCAAATTACTTTATTTCCATAACAGACCCTCTAATAGAAGAATGTCTCTGCCTTAGAATTCAGACAAAAAATTCTGATATTAGTGATTTAGCAGAAGATCTAGCAATAAGTTGGACTTCCATTAATGAATATACTAATACAGCAGAGGTTGAAATAAAGGAAATAAATAATAAAATTATTGAGCTTTTTGAGCCCAATAAATTTACAATAGAAATTCAACCGAAATTATTACATTTAAAAGATTTATCAATTCCAAAAGACTGGATAATTGATAATACTAATAGAGCTAGTACTTCTAAACCAGTAAGTACTATAGAATATATGTCATCCGGTGATAAATTATATTTCAAAAATAATTTGATTACCAATCTGGATGATAATTTAGTATTTCCTTCTAGCTCTCAACCGGAGGAAGAAGAAGATAATATAAGCACATCTACACGATAGGTATGAAAGCAGATTCATATTCCTATCTTCCCTACTACACCAAGTAGAAATTCTATTTCTAGAAACACTAGAATAGAAGATATACAATACTCGTGGAAAGTATAATAAATTTCAATAAATACATTGAAATTACATTACATGATAAAGACTATAAAAATATTCTTTACATGCACTATTAGATCTGAGGAGCTACAACCAGTAGTTGCAAATGCTATTCAAAAGAATTACGGATACTGTAAAAAGAAAATAAGTATTAATGGAATAAATGGTAGAAAAACTACAATTTATTATAAGGCAAAAAATATACCAATCTACATAAACAATGTTAGATTTATAATTCCAAAATTATTATGTTTACGATATGTATGGAGACATATTATTAGGTAATAATTTTCTAAATCAATATTTACCTTTTATTGTTAATAAGAAATCGGTTATATTATCTATAGAAAACAATTATAAACTGATTTTACTAATGTTTGATTTTCTTCTTAGGGCCTTATCGATAGAGGTAAACAACCTCTAAATGAAAATGATGGATGGAGAAGCGTCCATAAAAAACCCAACAAGGGAAAATCACCAATGAGTCCTAAACAAGGATTTATTCTTTGCACTGCAAAAGTAATTCCTAAACAAGGATTTATGGTTTGCACCTACACAGTACAATTTTATCCTAAACAAGGATATTATTTACCATATCCATTAGTAAACCAACCAATTGGATCACATTCACCAACACCAGTAGATTATTCTCAATTTTCTCAAAAGCCTTATACCGATTCCGAAATTCTTAAATATCTGAGAAGATTTGTTGAAAAAACAACAAACCTCGAGTTCTCGAATCTAAAGGATTTTTATAATCCAGAGCTTACCCCAGAATATTACCATTTCATAAACAAGATATGGAAAAACCATATTTTGGAACAAAGAGCTAGTTTTGAGAAAGGCTCTTTTACCCAATTCTCGAGAATTCTTAGTTGAAAAAACAAATGAAGAAAAATCGAAGAATTATTATTAAAAAGTATATTATCTGAGAGATTGGGACGATGTCCTAATTGAATATATGGAGATTAAGGAGATAAACAATCTTCTTGATATATTTCAATATTTTATTAATAAAAGGAGAAACACTCCTATTATTAATAAGATGTTTAGAAAATGTCTATATAACAAGTGTAGACAAATTTTACCCTCGAAATATTTTCAAAAATAAAAGGAGCCATTTGCAAACAAAGCAAGCTCTATTTTTAGAAAAATTTTACGAATATTTTACTCAAGCTTATATTTTTGTAAATGATATAGGAAAAAAAACTCCTGCTATCAAATTTCGTTTTAAATCATGAGCCGTTCGATATAACAAGTATTGAATGGGGATTTGTTAAAGAAATAACGATCCAAAATCTCTCTTTTGATTTAATTAAAGATTTTCAATGATAGTCAAATCCGGCTATCGAATTTTGCAAAAGAAGACGAGTTCGTCTACTATTTTCATATTGAGATAAAAAGTCTCATTGGTATTCTGAAGAAGAAAAATTTCATCACCTTATCAAATATGGATTATTCACAAAATGCTTGGAGGAAGATCCCTCTTGGCAGCCCAGGAAGATCAAGAACATTTGTCAAAAATCATTGATGATTGTTATAAAAATTTTCCCCATTATCAAATCCAAGCCGGAATTGATTTAATGGCAGAAGCCCAATTTCTACTTCAACTAAACAGTTCCCGAATATGGACCGATGGAAGGAGAATATTGGCATGGGATACTGGAAACCACCAGATCGAAAGAAATGAAGAAGCCATTTCGTTATTAACACAAATAGCAGAAATGGAAATCGGAGAATAATATTTCACAAGAAGAAAGATAGTTTACAAAAAAAAACTTAATTTTCTAACTAAAACTCGATAAATGATAGTTTACAAATTTTCTAACTAAAACTCGATGCCTTTCAAGGCTTACATGAATGCCTATTTATAACCAAAAATTCTAAACTAGAATCTAGTTACATTTGAAATCCGAAATAATTGTTCGGATAAGAAAAAATAAACTCTAATTTAATTACAATTGAGTTCCGAATAGTATCCTGATAAGGACACATTAATTGTCAACTTCTTGGTGGCTTCCAAGTAGCTTTCTTTAATTGGTGGATGCTATGTTGGCTTTTTCCACGTAGCTTCCTCTAACATTATCTTGATAAGGACGCTTTTGGTTGTTTCCACGTAGCTTCCTTGAATAGTGGTTGCCGTCATGGTTGCTTCCATGTTTCAATTGCATTAAATGGTTGCTTTCATCATGCATGACATCATCTTTGTCTTTTGGTGGTTGCCTTCTTTTTAAGTCACCGCCAAAATTGAATGCATCTCTTTTTGGACATCATTCTTCCACGTGTTTATCCTTCTTGGATGTTTCTAAGATTCATCTCTTCGATTTCATCCAGTGTAAGGATTCTCGGTGAAAATCTTGGTGTATTCCGGCTTTCCCATGTTTCTCGGATTTCCATTGCTAACGGATAATCTCAGATTTCCATTTCGCTATTTGTGTTAATAACGAAATGGCTTCTTTCATCGCTTTCTTCCGGTTTTTCGGTGTCGTAAGCTAGAATTCTTCTTCCATCGGTCCAAAACATATAAGTGTCTTGATGGAGAAGGTCTTTGAGCCATGCTCATAAGATCAATTCTGCTTGGACTTGATACTTGTTGAAATTATTATAGCACTCATCAATGATTTTTGATAAATGCTCTGGATCTTCTTTTCTTCGCTTTCGGGGCTTTTCAGGAAAACATAGTATTTATATTCCAAATCGATAAAGTGATGAAATTTTTCTTCCTCAGCAATACCAATGAGATTATTTATCTCAATATGGAAATAATAGACAAAATCGTCTATATTTACAAAGTTTGATAGCCGAGAGATTTGACTATCATTTGGAAAATCTTTTAATAAATCAAAAGAGAGATTTTGGGTGTTATTTCTTTAACAAATCCCCATTCAATACTTGTTATATCGACGGCTCATGATTTAAACGAAATTTGATAGCAGGAGTTTTTCTCCTATATCATTTACAAAAATATAAGCTTGAGTAAAATATTGAAAATTTTTCTAAAAATAGAGCTCATTGTTTGCAAATGGCTCCTTTTATTTTTGAAAATATTTTTCGAGGGTAAAATTTGTCTACACTTGTTATATAGACATTTTCTAAACATCTTATTAATAATAGGAGTGTTTCTCCCTTTATTAATAAAATATTGAAATATATCAAGAAGATTGTTTATCTCCTTAATCTCCATATATTCAATTAGGACATCGTCCCAATCTCTGTATAATATACTTTTTAATAATAATTCTTGATTTTTCTTGAGATTGTTTTTTCAACTAAGAATTACGAGAATTGGGTAAAACCTTTCTGAAACTAGCTCTTTGTTCCAAAAATATGGTTTTTCCATATCTTGTTTATGAAATGGTAATATTCTAGGGTAAGCTCGGATTATAAAAATCCTTTAGATTCGAGAACTCGAGAGGTTTGTTGTTTTTCAACAAATCTTACGTATATTTGAGAATTTGGAATCAGTATAAGGCTTTTGAGAAAATTGAGAATAATCCACGGTGTTGGTGAATGTGATCCAATTGGTTGGTTTACCAATGGATATGGTAAATAATATCCTTGTTTAGGATAAAATTGTACTGTGTAGGTGCGACCATAAATCCTTGTTTAGGAATTACTTTTGCAGTGCAAGACAATAAATCCTTGTTTAGGACTCATTGGTGATTTTCCCTTGTTGGGTTTTTATGGACAGTTCTCCATCCATCATTTTCATTTAGAGGTTGTTTACCTCTATCCATAAAAGGCTGCTAAGAAAATCAAACATTAGTAAAATCAGTTTATAATTTACTAATGGTATTTCTATAGAATTGTTTTCTATAGATAATATAACCGATTTCTTATTAACAATAAAAGGTAAATATTGATTTAGAAAATTATTACCTAATAATATGTCTCCATACATATCAGGTAAACATAATAATTTTGGAATTATAAATCTAACATTGTTTATGTAGATTGGTATATTTTTGCCTTATAATAAATTGTAGTTTTTCTACCATTTATTCCATTAATACTTATTTTCTTTTTACGGTATCCGAATTCTTTTGGAATAGCATTTCTTTTGCAACTCTTTGGTTGTAGCTCCTGTATCTAATAGTGCATGTAAAGAATATTTTTATAGTCTTTATCATGTAATGTAATTTCAATGTATTTATTGAAATTTATTATACTTTCCACAGTATTGTATATCTTCTATTCTAGTGTTTCTAGAAATAGAATTTCTACTTGGTGTAGTAGGAAGATAGGAATATGAACTGTTTTCATACCTATCGGTGTAGATGTACTTATATTATCTTCTTCTTCCTCTGGTTGAGAGCTAGAAGGAAATACTAAATTATCATCTGTATTGGTAATCAAATTATTTTGAAATATAATTTATCACCGAGATGACATATATTCTATAGTACTTCTTTGGTTTAGAAGTACTAGCTCTATTAGTATTATCAATTATCCATCTTTTGGAATTGATAAATCTTTTAAATGTAATAATTCGGTTGAATTTACATTGTAAATTTATTGGGCTCAAAAAGCTCAATAATTTTATTATTTATTTCCTTTATTTCAACCTCTCTTTGTATTAGTATATTCATTAATGGAAGTCCAACTTATTGCTAGATCTTCTCTGCTAAATCACTAATATCGAATTTTTTGTGCGAATTCTAAGCGAGAGACATTCTTCTATTAGAAAGTGCATTATGGAAATAAAGTAATTTGGTTTAACTTTAAATCCTATAACGCTTTGTATGTAAATTAGATGAATTCCTCCAATAAGTGCTTTTATTGGATTTTCAAATCTTTTGTCTAATAATCTTTGCTAAAATAGGAACATCATGACCTCTTACGAATAACGCTCTAATGGTTATCATAATGACTCCTAAATGTATGTATCTAACTTGAGGATAGTTTTTCTAATCCTTTTATTTTTCTTTAGTAAATAAGGGATTTTGTTAATCCGCCTTTTGTATCTTTAGCTGATTGTATTACCACTAATTTTTTCTATGTGTCTTTTTGACCATATTTTAAACTTAGAAATTTTATATATTTCTTCTTTAGAAATATGATTTTCATTAATTTTTTCAATTATATCATCAGAAAAGTCAATTTCTTCTCCGATTATATTTCCTAGCTTAATATCCTGTAACACCCCAAACCCGGCCCACAAGCCTTGACCGGATCTGGTATGTCACGGAGTAAAAACTTTTTGAAACGTTTTGAAAATTTCGGGTTCACAGTGGAAATCTGAAACTATTACTGAATTTGTAAAACAACGTTTGCTAAAAGAGAGAGAGTTTGGTTTGATAAACACGATGGGGTTGAAAACTTTTTCTTTTCCTTTGAAACCATTTGATCATTTAGATCTTTAGAAATGTCGGGGTTATTAATAGCTTGGTAAAATTTACTACCCGATGGTAACGCGTCCTTGGCAGCGTCACAGTACAAATTTGAAAAGCGTTGCTTTTACCGATTCGCTTAACGGTTCATAAGTTCGTTAGAAATAAGGTAAAAACTACTACTTAATCATACGGATAATAATAGAAATAATAAGCGGCCATATTACAACCCAATCGAATTTAGCAAATAGTAAACTTTAATGGTACGAAATAAGACTTCTAAATCGAGGAACAAGCATGGTCACCTCGAGTCCTCTCAAAACTCCGTCTCGCGATCGACTCACTGAAAAAGATAGGAAAGGGGTGAGTCACCAAGACTCAGTACGTAGTTAATACACATGTCCCCACATACGGCCTTAGCCCATATCCACACAGTTCATACATAAGATATTAGTATGACATGCAATTATGCAACCCAACCTAGCCATCCATGCTCCTTTTTCTACCCCGTGTGGTACCAAACCACTGGTGGTGCCAAACCATTGGTGACTTAAAGTCACGATATCTGTCAATACGTGTGGTGCCAAACCACTGGTGGTGCCAAACCACTGGTGACTTAAAGTCACGATATCCGTCAATACGTGTGGTGCCAAACCACTG
The DNA here is from genome assembly GCA_025503065.1 of Gossypium bickii. Classification (NCBI taxonomy): domain Eukaryota; kingdom Viridiplantae; phylum Streptophyta; class Magnoliopsida; order Malvales; family Malvaceae; genus Gossypium; species Gossypium bickii. The sequence continues at coordinate 20,986,619 of CP106717.1, forward strand.
GTGGTGCCAAACCACTGGTGACCCGAGTCACAATCAAAATGATGGGGCCAACCCATCGTGTGATACCAAATCACTGGCGTCGATCCCGTATCTCAAATGTGGGGCCAACCCACGGTGGTACTAAGCCACAGGGACGAGACGCTATGAGGTGCCAAACCTCTGGAGGTACCAAACCTCTGGTGACCGTAGTCACAATGTGTTACCAAAACACTGGTGTCCGTCGACACGAATATCACTGTCCCCCTCCACTCATTTATCCCACATCATCATGCTCACATAACAAGTATCATGATCCCATATAACATGCATTTGTATATAGCATAACATTTAACAGCTTATGATGGCATACACAACATATATCATAGATCGAGTATTAGGGGACTTACCCGAAAACCAAGCTTATGCCCACAAGGCAAAGATACTACATGATAGGTGATAAAATATCATTTTAATAACAATTTATACTAATAAAGTGTGTAAGAGCTTACACACCTGATTAAACGATCACCCACCTTGGGTATCCAACATCTTAGCCCTTATTTCGGCTAACATGCACAACATGTACATTTACAATAACATACATAAACCAGCAAGAGAACAGTGCGATAACTACGCACCTGATCACGAACAACGTTATGCCCTCAATCCCGATGCTATCTTTGAGCGATACTACGGCTACTTGCCTCACGTTGTTGTTCGGATCTTTGGCCACACCCCCGGTGGCCAATCCCGAACCGCTGAGACAGCTCTCTTTTTAAACTTGGGGATAGGGGCTATCCCATGAACTCCTTGACTGGTATTTGCCTCCATCAACACTTAATAAGCATAACACATTAGTTACTAAGCTATAACCAAAAATCAACCCAATCTAAACTTATCAAAAGCTCATGCCAAAACGATCTCGAATCCCGAAAGCTTACTTACCGAAGTAAACTTGAATCCCGGTTGCTCCTACAACCTGTCGAAATCCTGAAATAATACCACATTAATCTCGGCCCTTGACCAACAAGTATAAGAAAGTGCCTTTAGCCGAATACTACCCTTACCTTGCTTATTTTGATCCCGAACTTGCTTGGTCCTTGAGACTATCGAAATCCCTTGAATAGTCAAAATCCCGGAAAGCTAGTTCTTTGCTAAAAGATCCGAACTAACACTTGCTTCTGAGGTTGATGAAGACCTTTGATGTTCGAACTTCCCGAGAGTTTCCTTAACATTCCTTTCCTTCAACTACACGAAAGAACATACCAAAATAGTCCTTGAAGATTCGGCCACAAGTAAACTAGATTAAGGCTTCAGCTACCATATCCTAATATTCTTCAAAGCACAAGATTCAGCAATGGTGACAATGTTGGGCTAACAACAAGAGTAAAGGCTGGTTTTTGGGAAGATGGTGATTCGGCCAAGCCTTTAGCTTACACAAAACCGACCAACAAGGTCTCGAGGGGCTTCATTCGGCCATGCATCAAAGAAAAATGGGGAAGAAAAATGAATTTTGGCCAAGAACAAAGGACAAGGCCGGCCAACTCCTCTCTTGATTCAAAGTGAGTTCATTCACCCCATGCAAGGAAAGTATCAAAACCAAAAATCAAGAGTCTTGGCCATACTTTCTATGACATGGCCGGCCATGCCACTCCCTTTTTCCCACATCTATTGAAAGAATCATAACATCAAATACCAATGACCATTCTTTATTCTATCTTCCATCACTCTCCTTAAACTAACAAAAAAAATACATCCCATGCCTCACCATTTTTTTATACACCATAAAATAATAACTCATCATTCAATAAAATAATAAAACACATAATTAAAATGTTCCATGGTTCCCAAGCAGCAATGTTGCCTTTTTAAGTTAATATTGTTTATTCACCATAAAAAAATAAAACTAAATGATACCCATGCTCAAATCCTTTTCCATCAAGTAAAATAAACAAACAAACAATGTAATCCTATACTAAATTCCATACTCTCTGTAGCCTTTTTGAAAACAAGGAAAAATAGTAATAAAAATAATAAAACAATAATGCCTCCTTACAAAAAAAAAAAATAATAAAGAAAATGGCAAGCATCCCATATATATATATCCCACATATATAACAATAATAAAGGTTAAAATAATAATAATAATAATAAAATAAAACCATACTTCCCTAACTAAATTAATAAAAAATAAAATATAATAAAAATAATATATACTACCCATCCTCATTTATAATAAAACTAAATAAGGATAATAATATAATAATTAATCAATGCCATTACCCGATGCAACTTTTGAGAACAAAGTAATAAAAATAACATAACTAACCCATACCCCATTTTCTATACAAAATATAAAAATGATCAGCCCATCTATATATAAAATAAAAATATAATAGCAAAGAGAAGCAGCTCCCCTCCCAAGCTGCATGCGTGCATGGTTCTTCCCAAATTGCATGCGAGCATGGGCCATGCAGGCCCTTCACGCCGGCGCAAAAAGGAGAGCCCCATGCGCATTCTCCAGACGCTGCCCCCAAGTCTCGAACCCGAGACCTGGGGAAGACTCCCCAACGCCTCAGCCACTCGGCCAGATTGTCTTTCATGACAATAATACCGCAAGCTTCCTTTTAATCCTTACTTCGCTGGCTTCCCTACTTTAATGCTAGGAACCAAAAATAAAAAGTATTCGCGCCCCCAAAGGAACTCGAACGCCTGACCTCGAGAGGCCCCAATCCTGCAAGCGCCTGAACCACTGGGCTAGTGCTCATTTCATGCCAACTAGCACGCCGAAAATTCTTTTAAACCCTTATTCCTTAGCACCTTGTTCAAGCGCCAAACCAAAATGAAACGCGCTAACGCGCTACCTCTGGGTTTCGAACCCCCAACCTGCTGGAGGCTTCTCACGCCTCCAGCCACTTGGCCTCTGACCCTTTCGTGACAAAAACCCGACCAAATTTTATTTAAGCCCTTCTCCGCTAGCTCCCTTTTATTCTAGCGCTAAGAAACCAAAAATGAAAACCATGCGCCCCACGCTACTCGAACCCCTGACCTGCTTAGCGCCAAATCTTAAGTGGCACACGGAAACCACCTTACTACTGGACTTTCATGTCCAATACTTTACAAAATTTATACTTAAGGCCTCCTTCACCCAAATTTTCACTTTTGACCCAAAATTTTCAAAATTTCCAAAATAGTCCCTTTTTTATCCTCGAGCTTAAATAACCCCTAAAACTCATCAAAACAAACCTTAAGGCCTATCGACTCGTGAATTTTTGCTCCAACGCACAGCCCCTAATTTAGGATATTACAAATCTACCCCCTTAAAATAATTTTGTCCTCGAAATTGCTCACAAACGAACATATTTCAATTCACCGCACTACGCTTATGCTGCGCACTCTGATTCAACAAAACTAACACATTTCTTAAATACTATCTCGAGATTCGTATTCAAGGTTCCATACTCCACTTACCTTCTAAGCACAGTTCCTAAGTTCACATCCAATGTTTAAGCACTTCACCAATAGTACAAGTATGACCCGATCTTATAAAACTCAAATAATAAAAGATATTCCATAACAAGAAACTCACCTACTATCACATCCTCGGTTGCCTCGCATCCACACCATTAGCATCTTAGCTTGAAGTTCCACGTCCTTGACTTCACGCCCTATCCACCACTTGAGGACAGTCTTAATCAAGTGAGACTTAGACTTACACCTAAAACATCTTCAATTCCGGTTCCAACACTCGCCGTCATGGTACCTTCCACACTGAGCACACGGACTGACTCCGATTTCCATGAAGCGGCTTAGTCACACGAGCAAAATTTTCAATCCTTGGTCTTTTAGAAGACCTCGGATGATTCAGACGATCCAAAAATTTCTCCTATCCGGTTCTTATCCTTATCTCTGTTTTGTCTCATCGAGTCCTTAATCCCTTCGGCTACCTTAGCTTTTTCGACTAACACCGCGAACTCCCGTTCCTGACGAGGAGCTATCAATAATCTTAGGTCATCCCTTAATCCGTCCTCAAACCGGACACATCGTTCATGCTTCGAAGCAACTACCCCTCGAGCATATCGACTTAACCTTAGGAATTTCGCCTCGTATTCCGCCACAGACTTGTTCCTTGAACCGCCCCAAAAAGCGCCTTCCTCTCGAGCATCAAAGTAGTGAGTACCGACATACTTCTTCTGGTATGCCGTCTTGACATACTCTCAAGTGAGGTCTTCAGCTGTGACACTCTCTCGAACCGTGAGCCACCATTGATACGCCTCATCGCGAAATAGCGCCACCATTCCTTTCACTTTTTCCTCCGGGCTCAGATCGAGCTCATCTATAATTTGCTCGGTTGCTTCCAACCAATATTCAGCCGTACTGGGTGCCACGCCGGACACACCACGGAACAACTCTGCTCCATTGGCTCGAAGTCGCGCCGAAACAAATTTTCGAGCTCTCATATTTCTCCTTCTCCAACCACCATCTCTAAAACTCGCGGTATAATACTGAGATTATCCTCGTCGATCTTGCTGCTCATTATCAAGGGTTGGTGGTGGAGGTGATACCTCATTATCAGACCCTTGACCCGATCTAACGGGTTCCGAAACGGCCATTTTGCCTCGATCATGTCCTCTAGGACTCATTTCTTATCGCACAATCTGACTTAAAAGTTTTATGCATTAGAAAATTTGTTCCACTGATTAATCGCGAACAATTTTATGAAATAAAGTATTTAGAAGTGGTTCTTTCGATCACACAAGGGTTCGATTCAAGTTCGCTATTCTAATACAGAGAGTCATATTCATGCTCATGCATGAGACATATTCATATCACCTCAACGATCGGAGGTACTTACCGTGCGGATTGGTGCCGGAGACTCGGTGCCATGCTATTTAAAACAACCCATTTTCATAATATTCCACGAAAGCCTATCAAGAAAACATTTTTGGGCCTCGGGCCCCCACAACCGAGTTTTAAACCGGGCTCTGATACCAAATTATAACACCCCAAACCCGGCCCACAAGCCTTGACCGGATCTGGTATGTCACGGAGTAAAAACTTTTTGAAACGTTTTGAAAATTTCGGGTTCACAGTGGAAATCTGAAACTATTACTGAATTTGTAAAACAACGTTTGCTAAAAGAGAGATAGTTTGGTTTGATAAACACGATGGGGTTGAAAACTTTTTCTTTTCCTTTGAAACCATTTGATCATTTAGATCTTTAGAAATGTCGGGGTTATTAATAGCTTGGTAAAATTTACTACCCGATGGTAACGTCCTTGAAAACGCGTAGGAGTACAAATTTTGAAAATGTTGCTTTTACCGATTCGCTTAACAGTTCATAAGTTCGTTAGAAATAAGATAAAAACTACTACTTAATCATACGGATAATAATAGAAATAATAAGCGGCCATATTACAACCCAATCGAATTTAGCAAATAGTAAACTTTAATGGTACGAAATAAGACTTCTAAACCGAGGAACAAGCATGGTCACCTCGAGTCCTCTCCGACTCCGTCTCCGCGATCGACTCACCTGAAAAGATAGGAAAAGGGGGTGAGTCACCAAGACTCAGTACGTAGTTAATACACATGTCCCCACATACGGCCTTAGCCCATATCCACACAGTTCATACATAAGATATTAGTATGACATGCAATTATGCAACCCAACCTAGCCATCCATGCTCCTTTTTCTACCTGTGTGGTACCAAACCACCGGTGGTGCCAAACCACTGGTGACTTAAAGTCACACGATATCCGTCAATACGTGTGGTGCCAAACCACTTTGGTGGTGCCAAACCACCTGGTGACTTAAAAGTCACGATATCCGTCAATACGTGTGGTGCCAAACCCTTTGGTGGTGCCAAACCCTTTGGTGACCCGAAGTCACAATCAAATGATGGGGCCAACCCATCGTGTGATACCAAATCACTTTGGCGTCGATCCCGTATCTCAAATGTGGGGCCAACCCACGGTAGTACTAAGCCACGGGGGCGAGGCGCTATGAGGTGCCAAACCTTTGGAGGTACCAAACCTCTCGGTGACCGTAGTCACAATGTGTTACCAAAACAACGGTGTCAAAATCGACACGAATATCACACGCCCCCTCCACTCATTTATCCCACATCATCATGCTCACATAACAAGTATCATGATCCCATATAACATGCATTTGTATATAGCATAACATTTAACGACTTATGATGGCATACACAACATATATCATAGATCGAGTATTGGGGACTTACGAAAACCAAGCTTATGCCCACAAGGCAAAGATACTACATGATAGGTGATAAAATATCATTTTAATAACAATTTATACTAATAAAGTGTGTAAGAGCTTACACACCTAATTAAACGATCACCCACCTTGGGTATCCAACATCTTAGCCCTTATTTCGGCTAACATTCACAACATGTCCATTTACGATAACATACATAAACCAGCAAGAGAACAGTGCGATAACTACGCACCTGATCACGAACAACGTTATGCCCTCAATCCTGATGCTATCTTTGAGCAATACTACGGCTACTTGCCTACGTTGTTGTTCGGATGCTGGCCCACACCCCGGTGGCCAATCCCGAACCGCTGAGACAGCTCTCTTTTTAAACTTGGGGATAGGGGCTATCCCATGAACTCCTTGACTGGTATTTGCCTCCATCAACACTTAATAAGCATAACACATTAGTTACTAAGCTATAACCAAAAATCAACCCAATCTAAACTTATCAAAAGCTCATGCCAAAACGATCTCGAATCCCAAAAGCTTACTTACCGAAGTAAACTTGAATCCCGGTTGCTCCTACAACCTGTCGAAATCCTGAAATAATACCACATTAATCTCGGCCCTTGACCAACAAGTATAAGAAAGTGCCTTTAGTCGAATACTACCCTTACCTTGCTTATTTTGATCCCGAACTTGCTTGGTCCTTGAGACTATCGAAATCCCTTGAATAGTCAAAATTCCGGAAAGATAGTTCTTTGCTAAAAGATCCGAACTAACACTTGCTTCTGAGGTTGATGAAGACCTTTGATGTTCGAACTTCCCGAGAGTTTCCTTAACATTCCTTTCCTTCAACTACACGAAAGAACATACCAAAATAGTCCTTGAAGATTCGGCCACAAGTAAACTAGATTAAGGCTTCAGCTACCATATCCTAATATTCTTCAAAGCACAAGATTCGGCAATGGTGACAATGTTGGGCTAACAACAAGAGTAAAGGCTGGTTTTTGGGAAGATGGTGATTCGGCCAAGCCTTTAACTTACACAAAACTGACCAACAAGGTCTCGAGGGGCTTCATTCGGCCATGCATCAAAGAAAAATGGGGAAGAAAAATGAATTTTGGCAAGAACAAAGGACAAGGCGGCCAACTCCTCTCATGATTCAAAGTGAGTTCATTCACCCCATGCAAGGAAAGTATCAAAACCAAAAATCAAAAGTCTTGGCCATACTTTCTATGACATGGTGGCCATGCCACTCCTTTTCCCACATCCATTGAAAGAATCATAACATCAAATACCAATGACCATTCTTTATTCTATCTTCCATCACTCTCCTTAAACTAACAAAAAAAATACATCCCATGCCTCACCATTTTTTTTATACACCATAAAATAATAACTCATCATTCAATAAAATAATAAAACACATAATTAAAATGTTCCATGGTTCCCAACGGCAATGCTCCCTTTGTTAAGTTAATATTGTTTATTCACCATAAAAAAAATAAAACTAAATGATACCCATGCTCAAATCCTTTTTCCATCAAGTAAAATAAACAAACAAACAATGTAATCCAATACTAAATTCCCATACTCCTGTAGCCTTTTTGAAAACAAGGAAAAATAGTAATAAAAATAATAAAACAATAATGCCTCCTTACAAAAAAATAATAATAAAGAAAATGGCAAGCATCCCATATATATATATCCCACGCATATAACAATAATAAAGGTTAAAATAATAATAATAATAATAATAAAATAAAACCATACTTCCCTAACTAAATTAATAAAAAATAAAATATAATAAAAATAATATATACTACCCATCCTCATTTATAATAAAACTAAATAAGGATAATAATATAATAATTAATCAATGCCATTACCCGATGCAACTTTTGAGAACAAAGTAATAAAAATAACATAACTAACCCATACCCCATTTTCTATACAAAATATAAAAATGATCAGCCCATCTATATATAAAATAAAAATATAATAGCAAAGAGAAGCAGCTCCCCTCCCAAGCTGCATGCGTGCATGGTTCTTCCCAAATTGCATGCGAGCATGGGCCATGCAGGCCCTTCACGCCGGCGCAAAAAGGAGAGCCCCATGAGCATTCTCCAGACGCTGCCCCCAAGTCTCGAACCCGAGACCTGGGGAAGACTCCCCAACGCCTCAGCCACTCGGCCAGATTGTCTTTCATGACAATAATACCGCAAGCTTCCTTTTAATCCTTACTACTGGCTTCCCTACTTTAATGCTAGGAACCAAAAATAAAAAGTATTCGCGCCCCAAAGGAACTCGAGCGCGACCTCGAGAGGCCCCAATCTCGCAAGCGCTGAACCACTAGGCTAGTGCTCATTTCATGCCAACTAGCACGCCTGAAAATTCTTTTAAACCCTTATTCCTTAGCACCTTGTTCAAGCGCCAAACCAAAATGAAACGCGCTAACGCGCTACCTGGGTTTGAACCCCAACTGCTGGAGGCTTCTCACGCCTCCGACCACTTGGCCTCGACCCTTTCGTGACAAAAACCCACCAAATTTTATTTAAGCCCTTCTCCGCTAGCTCCCTTTTATTCTAGCGCTAAGAAACCAAAAATGAAAACCATGCGCCCACGCTACTCGAACCCACGACTGCTTAGCGCCAAATCTTAAGTGGCACACTGAAACCACCTTACTCTTTGGACTTTCATGTCCAATACTTTACAAAATTTATACTTAAGGCCTCCTTCACCCAAATTTTCACTTTTGACCCAAAATTTTCAAAATTTCCAAAATAGTCCCTTTTTATCCTCGAGCTTAAATAACCCCTAAAACTCATCAAAACAAACCTTAAGGCCTATCGACTCGTGAATTTTTGCTCCAACGCACAGCCCCTAATTTAGGATATTACATATCCTGTTGTTCAGAATTAGGAATGTCTTCTAATTGTTTATTAGAACTATTTCCCAACATAAAGATATATTAGGTGATACGGGCCAGGGTATAGGTACTCTGGGATAAGTTACCTTGATTTGGCTTCGGGCCATGGTATAGGTACTTATCGATTGAGATTCTTGAGTATCCGAATTCTATTTCGAATGGTCCAATGGATAAATGAATGATGTGGTTGAGAAAGAGGTTAGTACGAGGTGATACAGGTATGTACAGCACTTATTCGAGTAATAAATAGAGAAAGTTCAATGAGATGGTATTTGATCATGTTTTGAGACATGAGAAAGGTTTATAGTTAATGTGTATATAGTGATGTTATGTATAATTGGTTAATTTGTATATATATGATGAATTAAGTTATTCACATACAAGCTTACTAAGCTATGAAGCTTACTTTGTGTTATTTTTCTATGTTTTATAGTGAATCAAGGCTAGCTCGGATCCGGGAGTCGTCAGGAACATCATCGCACTATCAAACATCTATTTGGTACTTTTGAGTTGTGTATATATGGTATATGGCATGTATAGGCTACTTGTGGTATTTTGGTTGTGAATATAGCCATGAGAGTTGGCTTGTAAATGATGTTAATATTGTTGTGTGTTTAGCTATTAGAAATGGCTTGTAAATGTATATGTTTTGGTTGTATACATAGCCATGAGTGATGGCTTATTTTGGCAAGATTAGTATGAAAATGGTTATGGTTTTATAATTGCAAATGGTTAATTGATTTATGGAGTTTAATACTTGAAAAATGCTTTGGTGAAGTATAATTTTAGAAGTTGAGTTGATAAGTATTTGACTAGGTAATTGGCATTGAATTGAGTATTGAATTTTGTTGAATTGGATATGATATGATTTGTGCTTTTAGTTGATGATTTTGGCTGCCTATTGTATGATGAAATGGTACCATTTTGGTTGTTTAGGTGAGCCTGAGTAAGGGTGGCAAATTGGCCTTGCAAATGGCCTATTTTTGTCCACACGGGCAGAGACATGGGTGTGTGTCTCAGCCGTGTGCGACACACAGTCATGCTACACGGCCGTGTGTCCCCTGGTGTTGAAATTAAATTTAAGTCAGTATGCTCCACACGGCCTCACACACGGGCTTGTGATCGGCCGTGTGGCACAAGTCAGTATACCCCCTAAATGACACACGGCCTAGTACACGGGAGTGTGACTTGGCCGTGTTGCATAAGTCAGTATACTCTACAGGTTTGACACGACCTAGTACACGGCTTGGCACATGGGCGTTTGAGGCCAATTCGAAGGGCATACGGGCTAAACACACGGGCGTGTGGTCGGCCATGTAACCCAAGTCAGTATGTATGCCCTGTTTCTACACGGCCTGTGACACGGGCATGTTTGAAGCCGTGTGAGGCACACGGCCTGTTCACACGGGCGTGTGACCCCTGAATGATTGAAAAATTTCTAAGTTTTCCAAGAATTTTGTATGTTATTGGTTTAGTCCCGAACCACTTCTAAAGCATATTTAAGGCCTTGTAGGCCCTTATAAGGGACAATGTGATTCTTTTAAATGATTTATGAGAATGAATGTTTTATGTTTGATAAATGTATGCTATATGTTGTGAATTGATCGGTAATACCTTGTAACCCTATTCTGATGGTGAATACGGGTGAAGGGTGTTACAGTAAAAGTCGAGAAATAAATTGGAAGAAACTCGGGTAAATCACACTAGGCTCAATTCCTGGGAAAGATTAGAGGGGTCACAGGCTGTCCCGCTTAAAACTCAATCTCCTAGATAGAATATCGCACTAATGTAATTTAGTAAAATATTGCACTAATGATGGGAAAGGTTGTGAAGCTTACTTAACCTATGCGATGAACTCGATTAGTAAGAAGTTGAGAGTTCAGGATATCCGAACCGTTAAGGATTTTCCTAACGTAATTCCTGAAGAGTTGTCTGGCTTAACGCCAGAACGAGAAGTGGAGTTTGGAATTGAGTTTTATCCTGGTACTACACCTATGTCCATTACACCCTATCGCATGACACAAAAATAGCTCAAGGAGTTAAAGATTCAATTGCAAGAGTTGTTGGATAAAGGGTTCATTCGACCAAGTATATCTTCGTAAAGTGCACCTGTTTTGTTTGTGAAGAAGAAAGATGGTACGATGCGGACGCGTATAGATTATAGGCAGTTGAATAAGCTGACCATTAAGAATAAGTATCATTTGCCTTGAATTGATGACTTGTTTGATCAGTTTCGAGGTGCGATGGTGTTTTTGAAAATTAACTTAAGATCTGGGTGTTATCAGTTGAAGGTGAAGAAGTCTGATGTGTTGAAAACTACTTTTAGGACCAGGTATGGGCATTATGAGTTTTTGGTGATGCGGTTTAACTAATGTCTCTACCGCGCTCATAGATTTGATGAATCGAATATTTCATTCGTACTTGGATCAATTCGTGGTCATCTTCATAGATGACTTTTTGGTGTATTCTCATTCTAAGAAGGATCACGATGAGTATCTAAGAGTTGTCTTGTAGATTTTGAAGGATAAGGAACTATATGCGAAGTTAAGTAAGTGTGAATTTTGGCTTAAGGAAGTGGCATTTTTGGGACATGTGGTTTCGGTAAAAGGGATTCGTGTGGATCCTAAGAAGATTGAGGCGATTTTAGAGTGGAAGCCGCCTAGGGGTGTTACAGAAGTTCAGAGTTTCTTAGGTTTAGCTGGTTATTATCTTAGATTCATTGAAGGGTTTTCCCTTATTGCTGCACCCTTAACGAAACTACTTCAAAAGGATGTGGCATTTGAATGGACTAATGAAAGGCAAAAAAGTTTTGAATAGCTTAAGGTAGTTTTGACTAAGGCACCTGTGTTGATTTAATCAGAACTTGGAAAAGATTTTTTTGGTTTATAGTGATGCATCGTATTCGTGTCTTGGTTGTGTTTTGATGCAATAGGGTAAAGTTGTGGCTTATGCTTTGAGACTGTTGAAGATTCATGATTGTAACTATCCTACCTATGATTTTGAATTAGCTGCTGTGGTATTTGTACTTAAGATTTGGCGTCATTATTTGTATGGGGAAAAGTGTGTTATTTACATGGATCATAAGAGTCTTAAGTACCTCCCCCCCTAAAAGGAGTTGAATTTAAGGCAAAGGCGTTGGATTGAGCTTTTGAAGGATTATGACTGTGTGATTGAGTATCATCCTAGCAAAGCAAATATTATTGCTGATGTATTGAGTAGGAAATCGATGACAAAGTTGAGAGCTATGTTTGCGCGCTTGAGTTTGGCTAGTCATAGTGGTTTGTTAGCTGAAATTCAAGTGAGGCCAACTTTGTCTCAAAAGATTAGGGAGAAACAGTCGTTAGATGGAGATTTGTTGAAAAGGATTCATCAAGTTGAGCAAGGTGTTAAGGGAGACTTTGGTGTTGATGCAAAAGGTATTTTGAATTTTCGAGGTAGATTGTGTGTACCGTAAGATGTGGATTTAAGACAAGCGATCTTTACCGAGGCGCATAGTAGCCCTTACGTTATGCATCCCGGTAGTGGTAAAACGTACCATGATATTTATGAGATTTATTGGTGGCCTGGTTTGAAGCTTGATGTTACGGATTTCATGACTCGATGTTTGGTGTGGCAAAAGGTGAAAGCTAAACATCAATTTCCTTCAGGTTTGTTGCAAGCGATTGCGATTCCTGAATGGAAGTGGGAAAGGATTACTATGGATTTTGTTTCGGGTTTACCATTGACGCCATCAAAGAAGGATTCGTTTGGGTTATAGTAGATCGATTTTTAAAGAGTGCACATTTCTTGGTAGTGCATACCAATTATTCTTTACAGGAGTTGGCAGAGTTGTACATTGCGAAGATTGTACATCTTCATGGTGTTCCAATTTCTATCATCTCCGATAGAGATCCTTGTTTTACTTCAAGGTTTTGGAAGAGTTTGCAAGAGGCTTTGAGATCGAAACTTACTTTCAATACGACTTATCACCCCCAAACTGATGAGTAGTCTGAGAGAGTAATTCAAGTGTTAGAAGATATGTTGTGAAGTTGTGTGATTAAGTTAAGTGGTAGTTGGGAGCGATATCTACTTTTAACAAAGTTTGCTTAGAACAATAGTTTCCAAGCAAGTATTAAACAATCAAATTGATCAAATTAAATATTAAATTTGAATAACAAGTCACCTTACTTTTGCAATAAGATTATAATACTGTTAATTAACGAATGATGAAAACATTAAAAAAACTATAACTTTTCATACTTCAAAAACTTATTTGAAAAGAAAAAGAAAAACACTAATACCATATTTCTGTACACAAATTGTCGGCCCTTAATGCGGTTGGAAAGGTATAAATTAGGTAAACAAGTTAGTTTGGAGAAATTTGTTCAATTTTCATCTTTAGACAGCTATAAAGTTTTGACCAATGACGTGCTCCAACGAAATCTAGAAAAAATAAAGCATACAAAAAACGATATTTAATGATAGATAAGCTCAACTAGAACAAGGCAATTTAATCATTAACGTGTTTGACCATAATTTTATTCTTTTTTTGCCTTAATAGCTAAGCTCAAAAAAGACCCAGTCTCACCAACATCATCTCGATAAATAGATACCCCTTTCCACATTTGATTTGTTTTTTTATTCAATATCTATATTTTTTTTTCTAACTCATAAATAAATGAATTTTAATTATATTTAAATTCAAACATTTTAATTATTATTTATAATAAATTTTGGGTAAGTATGAATATTAATAGTCGAATATCTATTAATCGATTTTACTTTATTTTTATAAATAACAGATTTAAATTCGGATAATAAATATTCAAATCCGCTTAAATTTAGTAGGTAACATATTCAAATTATCCACTTTACTTTTTAAAATTTTAATTTTAAAAATTTTTGTATATTAACCAAATGTGGATATTTAGCGAATTAAATATCCAATAAATAATTTAATTAGTTTGGATTTAAATTTTATTATTAATATCTAGATTTAATGCGAAAAATAAACGGATTGGAATTTTTAAAATAAATTTTAAATTTAAATTTTACAGAAATATTAGCGACCTCAAACAAGCAACAAGAATATTTGTTTAGTACATTGATGTTCATTAGTTTGACTATTCGTCTAAGTTCAAGATTTCGCTCAAATTTAAAAGATTTGGATAAAAATATAAAACTTAATAAATAACTTGTTTAGAGAAGATGAAAAAAGACAACCTCTTCATGTTTAAAATCTAGGCCCAACCCAAAATAGAAATTGTCACGGTGAAATAGTAGCATGTTTAAAATTTATTAGAGCTTTAAATTGAATTGAATTTCAAGCGATGTATCTTCTCATTATTTAGTTTCATACTTTTTGACTTGACTCAATTACAATCTATCATTTTAAGAATTGAAATGCAGTGAAAGGGGGACGAGAATGTTGAAAATGTCTATAATTGCTCCACCCTACTCCATATCATTTTCTTTTAATTTTTTTAATATATATTAGAATTATAATAATGAATAAATTAAAATCATTTTTAAAAATTTTATTATATGAAAGATTAAAATAGATTTGGATTAAACAAATATTTAGAATTTAGATCGAATGGAGTTATGAGTTCCAGTCTAGCTCCATTACACCAAAGAGGAGAGAATTTATTGAGGATAAGGCAAATGTTCTATAGATCAGTGATAATGGACTCCAATAAAGGAGAGGATATCAGCTAACGCAGAAGCATTGATTTCTCTTCGTTGTAAATAAAATACTACGATTCATACTTAGTTACAAAAAAAATTCTAACCCTGAGGCTCAACTTCTAGGTCATCCCACTATATGCATGTTACAGTTAAGAACACAAGTTCGCCTAAGCTTGAACGAATTATGGCTTGGTCCCTCTTCAGCTCCTTATATAGACCATTATATCTGGAAAATATAACAAAAACTAAGTAAGTTCAAATGAATTTAGTGGGTTACTAATATAACATACCGTTTATGGATTTGTAAGTTAAAACTTCATGGGTCTAATCTTCTGTTTGACATCACTTGCATAAGTATAGTTCACACATCTTCCTAGAGTACTCATGTCCTTTGCGCTGGCTTGACTTGAAAATTTGTACATTTTCTACATTGTCATAATCCTCCATTTCTATCGCTCGTGCTATAGGCTATAATACGAAATGATTTCACTTGCCCATTTGCACTGATTTCATACAAGATGGATTATTGCCTCTTTTTCCAGTAGAACAGATGCGAATTACCTTAGCAATTATTTTCATTGCGAGTTAACATATGACAAATTGATCTAGAAAACTCATGCATAGAGATTCAGACTTGGAAAATTCTTTTTACAAGCGGAATGATTTCGTTTACTCATTTGTACTGATTTCATACAAGATGAATTATTAACTCTTTTTCCAGTAGAACGGATGCGAATTACCTTAGTAATTGTTTTCATTGCAAATTAATGTACAGTAGATTGATTTCAAAAAACTCATGCATGGAGATTCACACTTGGAGAATTTTTTTTTTTTTTTACATTCAGATTTACACATAAAGTCTTACATATGCGGACTTGAGCTTGGCGAATACATACTTGCTGACCATACTTGCGAACCTTTATATTCGAATTCATAATCACAAATTCATATATGTGAGTTCTTACTTGTGAACTCATTCTAAAATGATAGTCACTGCCAAACTCTTGTTTGGTAGATAGTCACTGTCAGACTCTTGTTTAGCGGATAGTCACTGCGGACTCTCGATTTAAAGATAGTACTTGGCGAACTCCTACATGAAAGAAGATCCCTGTGGGTTTTGGCTTGAGAAAATTAATCTATACGAACTCCCGTAGCTTGAACATAAGGACCAGCTTATGCAATCTCTTACTTGGATAATAGTCTATACTAACTCTTGTGAAAAATAGTCTCTTTGAACTCTAAAACTTGAAACATGGATATAAAATTAGCAGACTGCCATAGCTTAAATCATAAAGATAAATCTAGCGGATTGTCATACATACGAATTCATATAAAAGATTCATGGATTCTCACTCATATATGACGGACTCATACATATGGATCTATAGACAAATACTTACATATAGTTGTAGATTCATATACGTGAATTGTTTCGCGAACTACCGCAAGGAGAAATTCCATGTATAACTTTGTCATGAAGCTTATAGAACAAGTCCAGTGGACTGTCATAACTTGAATCATGAGATAAGTCCAACGAACTGCCTTATCTTGTGTGTGCCTATGGCCATAGGACTTGCATGAGACTTTAAGCCTTAGACTCCACAGAGTCTCATACTTGAAAGAACCCACGTAGAGTTATCATATAGATGTGCACATAGATCTTTGTACAATCCATCCGAACCTTCTCAAAACCAAAAGTCATGTGTATACATTCTTTGTACAACCCGTCTAAACCTCCGCAAAACCAATATCATGTGGTACAGAGTGCACAATATGAAATTACTTCATCTTTAATCTACCATTACATCTCTCCACACTCTGCATTCCATTCATTTTCACGATTGATGTATAACAAGTAATTGACTAAATGTACTATTAATAACACAACACAGATCATGTAACACCCGATACCCTAACCAATCGACAAGTTCATGTATCGTGTGTTACAAACAATCCAAATATCTCAACAAAATTTTTATCAAATTTTATTACATACTTAGACACCCTACTTTCCAACAACTAACTATTGCTAAGACTCTTTATAAAAAAAACTATTGCTAAAACTCGTTTCATACTAAAAATAAATTCTTATGGTTTTGGTTCATTAATAACATGATAGTTATTTACAAGTTTTAATTATTGGTCAAATATAGACGAAAACATTTTAGACCCTGAGGCGTGGCCTCTAAGAGTTCCTCTCTATATACATGAGTTAGCATTCATGCCTAACTCTTAACTCTGGTAGAGATTGGTTTGGTCCCCTCACTTGGTTTTTCAAGTCTTTATCTACTCTAAATTCAAGTAGTAAATATTTATAAGTTTAAAGGAACTTAGTGAGGCCTATTCATACATATTTATAAAAGACTACTTAAATTTTAAGAAAAGAGATTCTATGCACAGAGTTAAACTCCTTAAATTTCGAGAGGGAAATCTGCGAACTCAGTTGGCATAGCCAATGCTTCTATTACTCTGAGTCGAATGTTGGTGGTATAAACCTTGGTCTGGTCATAACCAAGTTCTATCTAGATATTTACCCCCACTATGTCTTGTTTACATTTTTTATTATACCTTTCCTGATATGCTTCAATATTTCCCCATATTCGCCATTGTGGTCGGCAATAATTATTGGTGGTTATTCAATTAATTGCCTTGACTGTAGGTCATTAACTTAATCATTTTCTTGAATAAGGTCTCTTTTGCATAACTTAACTATAGTGTTTGGTTGAATAACACCCTCTTTTCCTTTGTGGACTCATGCCTCCAATGTCTTCCTATGGGTATTTATTCTTTTAGTCCATCACTTTAAGTTACTCCAATATTCAAGTAGTTCTCAACGTACTTCCTCTTATTTAGGTATCCCTTGATAGTTCCCACCATTGGTAGACCTATAAGATCTTTCGAGTGCTTCTGGCAGACTTTATTGATCATTCAGCCTTAAGCTGACGTTTCGTCCCATTAATACCATTGTTGTCTACTCATTCTTACAGCCACCTCTTTTTCGATTTCCAAATCAAGATTGTATCCTATTATAGCCTATCCTATATCTGCTTAAATGTGGGATCTCCAACTTCTTTGGTAAACTCTTCTTGGTAGACATCACGTTACCATCTTGTCTAATGAATCTTTCCTTCTTCTCACGCATAATACGGTTAAAATGCTTCCTTGGTTCTACTCACCATTTCCTTTGGTGAATCCTCTTGTTATCTCATTAGCCTATGTTCCCAAACAGGTCAAATTCATTCTATCTTATGACTTGTTACGATTCCTTCTTCATAACTTGGTGTGTCTCTTGGTTTACCGATTTGTGGACTCCATATGCTACCATAGTTGAGCTATTGTCTTACACATGTAACCCCATGTTTAATGTCCTAGTAGACTCTATTGGTTTTCATAGTTGGGTTATGGTCTTACACCATGTAACCACATATTTAATGTCTTGATGGATTCTATTGGTGTCATAGTCGTGCTATGGTCTTACACCTTGTAACCCCATGTTTAATGTCTTGGAGGACTCTATTGGTTGTCATAACTGAGCTATGGTCTTACACCTTGTAACTTTATGTTTAATGTGCTGGAAGACTTTATTGGTTGCTATAGTTGAGCTATGGTTTTACACCTTGTAACCCATGTTTAATGTCCTAACGGAATATATTGTTTGTCAAAGCCGAGCTATGGTCGTACACCTTTAACCCTTTTTTGGGTGTTGCCCCAAAGGACATTACCGCCATCACGGTGCGCTCCATAGAGTCAATAGACCATCGTCACGGTGTCGCTCTAGTGAGTAAGTCGATAACATTCTAAAATGCAGCCAAACTCCCTTGAATTCTCTTAACAATCTGCCCATTCTTTCATTCTTTCACTTATTCCTAACTTCATCTACCCCATCAAGGTAAAATTCCTCCATACTTCGCACACAATATTAGCGAGTACTTTCATACACTTTGTTTTGTTAAATATTATCTTAATCAGTACGCCATTCATCTATTTTTCAAGTCACAACCAATATCATTTAGCAACTAGACTCGAAAGAGAACACACTCACAATATTATTCACACATCAATACTCATTTTCCATAACCTTACACAACCACGCTTCTAGTCATGACTTAGAAAAAAATGTGAATATAGTTCAAGCAATCGACATAACATCATCAATCACCCAAAAGTGGAGTATAGAAACTCACCTTAAATCCTTTTTGCTTTTCAACTTAGCTTGTTTCTACGCCAGAGTTTATTGTTGCTATTTAATTCCATGCAAACTTACTAAGCTTATTGCTTTCCCCTCTCATTTCTCTCTTCCTTGTAGTATTGCCAAGGTAGCTCGAGAAATCGTAGATGTCAGAATTTGGAGATCACACTATCGACTACTATTTGGTATAGCCCATTAGATTCATTTTGAGTATGGCATGTATAGGACTTGGTATTTTTGTCATGTCATATTTGTAAGCCAAATGTGTTGGCTATTCTAGTTGTTCAATTTATTTTGTAAAAGGTCATGGGAGGTTGGCCTATGCTTGATATGTCCATATATTCAATGAAGATGTATTTCATGAAGTGTATGCTTTTGTGGACGTCTTGGTTCTTTTTGAGTTCTTAGAGGTACCATATGGTCATCTTAAATATTGAATTATTTTGGTGTGAGTGTGATTTCTTGCTAAGGTGGCAAATGGCTTGGTAGATAGCTATATAATTGTCCACACGGGCGTGTGTTAGGCCGTGTGTGACACACGATCAGCCCCATGGGCGTGGTGCTCGGCCGTGTGTCCCCTTGCATGCTAGAGTTGCAAGTCAGTATGCTCAGTAGTAAACACACGGGCAGAGACACGACTGTGTTTCTCAACCGTGTGGGAGGCACGGCCAGGAACATGGGCGTGTGCCCAGGCCGTGTGAAGTCTGCACCTGAAGTTAGGAATTTAATTCGACACATGGTCTAAGGACATGGACGTGTGCCTTGGCCGTGTGACCATAGTGAAATGATGACATCATAAACAGGATGCCAAGGTTCTGGCACACGGGCGTGTCAAGGCTGTATGAGGGACACGGGTGTGTGTCTGGCCGTGTGTATTAAGTCAGTGTCGACCACGGGTGAGGAGCACGAGCATGTCTAAGGAGCACACGGGCGTGTCCCTTGAACAACACAAGCGCGTGGTCCCTGTTTAGGCAAAATTTTTCTAAGTGCGTAAAAGTTTCCGATTAATTTCTGAAACCTTCCGGAAGTATGTTTAAGGCCTCATAGGCGTAGGATGAGTATGTTATGGGTTTGAATGGAAAGTTTTTAAAACGAAACGAAATTTTATAGCCCAAAACGTCATGTTTAAGCAAGTTGAGTTAGGTAATGCCTCGTATTCGGTTCCGGCTTTGAACACGGGTAAGATGTGTTATATAAGTTCATAATTCACCTTAATACTATTCTGGCTTACTCAATTATAAGCCAAAAGAATATTGGTATGATCTACGCCGGGTACATTGTTACAGTTTTAACCACCAAAAGCATTGTGATATAGTGTCACGAGGCTAAAACTATAGTCTCGCAATCCTTGCAGTCTTAGGCAATTTCTTTATTTTAAATTTTCCTAAGTCAGCCTAATTCTCACAATATGAGAATTCTTGATAGAAATTCTCTAAGGCACCAAAAATAAAGCGGAAGCAACTCAAAGAGAAAATAACAACGAAAGAAAAGAAAAGCCATAAGAAGGCAATGCTCGCAATGTGTTTGAGTAAATGCTTTCAATAGTATTCAATTACTAAAAATGAAAATAAAATGGGATGATTACAAATGAGGGAGAAGGCCTCTATTCATAGTTGAGCTCCCTTAGATCTAACGATACAGTTTGTTTTACATCGACAGTCGAGATTAAAGTCTATTTACAATTGAGATTCTTAAAGAATTTACACAATCCTCTAAGATTTAAAAAATCAAATCTTATAAGATTATAAAGCTTCTAATATTAGTTTCCATATTTACTATGACAACCCTAATTTTATTTAAATGTTTTACTTGGCCACCAAGGCTTCAAATAGATGGGTTCTCCACATGTTCCATGAATTGGGCCAATTCAAGTGGATCAAATGAGTATCATTTTATCAATTGATCTCTATAGGATGCTCTTTGTACATTAGTCATAGGCTTTGATCTACGACCTATGACATTCTCCCTTACCCATTCTTACAATGCCTTCGTTGCACCATTGGAATGACATTGATTTAACTCGCCTCAAAACTTTCTCAATGCCTTGGCCATTTCCCAACCAGTCTCTCTATCGAGTAATTCTGCCCACGAAACATTTGTCTTGGCTTTCTTCATAGCCTAACTCGAATAGTTTTTCTCCTTGGTACATCTCGTTTACAAGAGCTCGTATCTCCTACTTGTCCACATTGTGACTTGCCTCGATCGAGATCCTCTTGATCTGCACAAATAAGCTTCAACATGAACATATTAAATGTTGGGTTAACATTGAGTTTCCCCGCCAACTCTAGTTTGTAAACCCCTCGGCTTACTCACTTCAGAACTTTGAAAGGGCCCATGTGTCCTTGCTAAGCCAATGGTAAGTCAAAATGAAAAACACTAGGAAAGTGTTCAAATGTTCCTCACACGTAGCCTTTACTCTTTTCAATTGCCTAGTTTGCATCACTATTTTTCCCCCAAATTCTGATGCCCTCTCTCATAGGTGGTAACCCTACTAATAACTCAATAGGCTTCATATCGGATTGTCGCACCTTTAGCATTTCCAATGGGGTGTTCTTAGCACTCCAATTTACCGAGTTAATGCTCTTTCCACAATGAACATCCTCGACTAGTTGGATTACCGACAATACATTGAATCCACCTTTCTCATCACAACTCACTGGCATAATGAATTGTCGTTGACGAGTCTAAAATACAAATACAGTCAGTAAAAGAAACCAACGGAGTATTAATCCAATCAAGAAAATTCAAGCCAAGTACAAAGTTGTAATCATCTAGTGAATTAGCTCGAAATCTTCCTTGCCTTTCTACTCGCTGATTTGTAGCTCAACTCCTTGTACTACTCCCATAGCTGGGACCTTTTTAGAATTCACTATCTTGATCCTCTTAGTTGCTTTGCTAACTGAGAGACCAAGTTTACCTGTAACTTTCTCTAATGGAACAAGTCTGATACCCCAGTATCAACAAGAGCACTCCTTCGTTGGCCTGGAATCCCTTTTTGTTTTACCAAAGTTGAGTATCATTGATTGAAGCCTTAATACATTTTCCTCATCAGACTCTACTTTGTTTTCTTTACTGATTATGAATAGCTGTGATCGTTGTAGGCAGTCCCGCACCCTATGTAGCCCACTACATAAGAAGCACTGTATCGACTTCTTTTCATTCTCTTTGTGATGGTTGTTGGGTTTCCTCTATCCATTAGGTGGTTTCCTATTACCACCATTCTTACAATTGTGACTATTTTCATTTCTATCTTGTTCTTTCTCATGGTTTCTCCTACCATTGTTCATCTCTTTGGTCTTGAAAAATTTGAACTTATCTTTCCTCGGACCAAGCTCGACAAAGGATTCCTCGTTGGCCATGGATTTGGTAAGCTCTTTGACCACTAGTTGATTCAACTTTTGCTTCGCCCAAGGCTTCAACCCACCCTTGAACCAATAGAATGCCTCATTCTTACTCAGATCAAAGATTTGGAGTAACAACTTAGTGAACTCCCAAACAATGCCTTGTTGTGTAAGTCGACGTAACCTAGATCGAGCTTCCTCCTTAGCATATTGTGGTTGAAACTGCTTCCTAAATTCATTTTCAAACCTCAACTAAATTTCATCTGTGGATCTACGATGCCACCATAATAAAGCGACATTAATAAAATAAATTGGAGCAGTGTTTACCTTAGTGACATCATCCTCAATGCTCATTGCAGCGAAGTATTATTTCATCCCCCCAAATAAAATTATCCACATAACTTACGAACCTCATTCCCTTAAACTCTTTCAGCTTGGGGACATCTATTTTTCATTGCTTAGGAATTGAAGCCAACATCCATTTTCCCACAACAACTCTACACATAATGAGTTGTCCCTCGAACTCCTCAATGTTTGACATCATGGTCTGAGTTTCCTCCTCCAAAGCCACAACCAAAGCTTCAAGAGCATTATTTTTCCTAGCCAACTTCTCAGTCTGATCATCCATGGTGGCATTAAGGGTCTCTCTCATCGCATCTCACTTAGAACTAAGAGCCTTCACTGTTGGAAAAAATCTGGTTCGAAAATGGTTTTCTTGCACAATGGAAAAATAAAATTTTAAACATCGAGTCGGTTTGTGATATTTATAGCAATAAACTTTTTTCGAAAGGTACGTGTGCTTTGAGTGAGATAGATCCTTGACATTTCCAACTTTCAACCGAATGACTTTCTCCGCTATTCTCGTACCACAAATCACTTCAACTGTGGGTTTGAACAATTACAAATCAAACACAGAATCGGAAATAATTTTCTTACTTTTAGTAGGAATGTAAATCTTTCTCTTATAGAAATTGGCAGAATTGTTATTCTCGGAAAATAGAATTTATACTTAGAAATAAATTCTAAAACTTTTCGAGTAGAACAACAATATCTCGAAGGTGTGAATAACTTTGTTTTTAGTCCTACCAGTACTATCTATTTATAAGGAGAGATAGAGGAAGCCTAGTTGAATTAGAATAATACAAATAATACTTGTTTAATAGAAAAATCAATCCCCTAGTCAAATTAGGAGAGAGAGGTGACTAACCCTAGTTAATTAAACTAGGATTAGTTGCCCCTCATGCTTATTATGAGGGGTTTTGGGCCTCTCCTATATTAGATTCAATTATATGTGCTTCTTAGACTTTTAACCTAACACTTTATAATTTAATCTAATACAATACATGTTTTTCTATTTCCCAAAGTAAATATTATTTATTAAATTAATTAATTTTCTAATTAAATAATTTTCTCAATCCAATTCTAATTCCATTAAAGTCATGGCAATTTTACCGTAAAAGAATAAATGTGAAAATATATCTAATTTCTACATTCAACGGATTCCCAATGATCAATTAATTTAATTCTATTTTCGAACTTCAATTATTTATTTAAATAATAATTCAAAAACCTTAAATTAATTCTTAGGTCATTTCCATACTTAGTGAGAAATCGCATTCATTTTTTATGTAACTCATTTCTCTAACTTTATCATTTCTATTCATTTTTATTCACTTGATTCTACGTGCATTTCATTTTCGGTGTCAACGAGCTATGGGGGGATCAATTGGACATATGTGATTAGGGTTTAAATGATTTATAGTTAAGTTCTAGCTTTCCGCTTGTTAATTATAAACTCATTTAATCAAAAAGTCATTCTACTAAGGTATCGTGACTAAGCTCTCCCCAATTACATGTCATTACGAAAACTACTCGATCAATGCTTGTCTAATGACTTTGTCATAAGTGTATTACCCTTATAGGATATCATTAATCTCTTTGGGATAAATCTCTCCCCTAATATGATCCTATCTTATCTCATGGTAATCATTACATATTCCTTAATGAAAAGTCAATTACTATCAAATAGTAATCAAGTCATTCATCACAAAGACGAACAACTCGTGGCCATGTTTACTTTTCATCAACCATGTAATTCCAGTGAAAGGATATCATTTACCCATGTCTTGGGCTATGAATTCCATTGTTGTGAATGATGCCATACACCCAATGCACCAGCTTATGGTTCCTTATCTATTCGAACTCAGGCTTTTACTTACATCAAAGTGTACGAGTCATGCATATATAGTTCGTCACACACTTAGGATTTAAGTATGTCATACTATGAACGTTACAAGTGAATAAATCCATAAACAGATTCATGATCTATTTTTCTTAGGTCTTGTCTAATGTACTTTCAATCTTGTCAGTCACATTTATGTCTATATCTTCTAGGAGTTATTCACTCTAATGCTTAAGACAAAATATCTCCCCAATTAGACTTGATGATGGCATATTAGTCTTTCAATCGATGTGCTCATTTCTCATTAAACTAAGGACATGTTTAGGTTCGTCTACTAATATAAGTTGTCTTTTCATATTACGATTCAACCATGTGATATCACTTAGTATTAGTTAAACATTAGATAATCAATGAACTAATATTTGCTTCCATTTTGCTTTGAATGCAAAAACTATTGATGACAATATACAAAGAGTATTAATGTAATTCATGAATAATTTTATTAAATCAATCTATTCAAAAAATTACAAGTATACAAACGAATATACTACACTTAGGGCACTAGATCCAACATCTGCCACGTAGTCCCTAAGCTGCTCTATCATCAAGTCCATCTAAATGGTGCATATCCCTCAAGTGTTTCATTCACACCACCCATGGATTCCTTGAGATTAGTGACCTAACCTTCCAAACTCGACAACATATCCCTCGATCTGCTATTTTTCCTAGTCTTCCCACAAATCTCCATTAGGAGATTCTATTTGTCTCCTTCTTTCTCCATCTTAATCAACACCTTCAAACACTGGCTTTGATACCAACTATCATAGGGTTAGAACTTTAGTTTTGCAATCCATGTGGCTTTAGGCAATTTTTTCGTTTCAAATCTGCCTAAGTCAGCCTAACTCTCACTAAGTGAGAATTCTTGATAGAAATTCTTTAAGGCACAAAAAATAAAGCGGAAGCAACTCAAAGAGAAAAGAGCAACAAAAGAACAAAAAAAACCAGATGAAAGCAACACTCGCAAAGTGTTTAAGTAAATACTCTCAATAGTATTCAATTACTATAAATGATGATACAATGAGATGATTACAAATGAGGGGGAATGCCTCTATTTACAGTTGAGCTCCCCTAGATGTAGCGGTATAATTTGCTTTACATTGATGGTTAAAATTAAAGTCTATTTACAACTGAAATTCTTAAGAGATTTACAGAAATTTTATAAGATTATAAATCTTCTAACATTAATTTTCATATTTACTATGGCATCCCTATTTTTCCCTTTTAAGTGCTTCACTTTCTTTATATATTTCATAAATCAAATTAATTCAAGTATGTCAAATAAATCTCATTTAATCAATTGATTTCTAAAGATTATCTTTTGTGTATTAACCATCAAAAACATTGTGATCTAATGCAATCAATGTTCATAATCTTCCCGAATCTCAATGTTGCTTCAATAAATACTCTTTGAATTAAGTACAGAGAAAGCAAGAAACCACGGACTCTTAAGAAAATTTGAGCCTCTACTAGCTCGAGAAAAATGAGCCATCAAAAAGCTCAAGCACGAGCCGTAGGACTCCACTCTTGTAGGGCGCGTGCAATGACAGAATCATTTGCCAACCCCAAAATTCAAGCTCTCGATCGGTTTTATTAAAAATAAAAAGAAAGAAAAAAAGAATCTCAATCCGTTTTCGCATCTATATAATTTCATTTCTGTTGCCTTAGTTTTCTTTTTAACGTTTTCTCCCCATTTTCGTTAAACATCCGTGAAGCAAAAAAAGAAAAAGGGAAAAAATGCCTTGGTCTCTCACGGTCCCCTCCTCTCCAATTTTCTGCAAACCGGATGGCTCATCTTTCCCTTCATCTCCTCACACCAGCGGTTCTCATTCGCCCAAGTCTCCTTCATCCCTTCCGTTATCCTCTCCGAGTTCACCTCTTCCACTTTCATCCACCTCCGTTATGACACCGCAGTCTCCATCATCATCGTCATCGTTGAAATCTCCGTGGTCCCTTTGCATCCGGAAGCCGCCACAGTTTTCTTTGGGAACCGATGCTGCGGCGCCGCCTTCGGTGCCCAAGAGGAAGAAGCCACCTAAGATAGAGATACCGACTCCGGTGGCGGTTAAGCTGGGGTTTGTGGAGGTGACGCCCAGAGGAGAGGAGGAGGTTCAGGTTGATGGCGAAGGATATTCTGTTTACTGTAAGAGAGGGAGAAGAGGTAAAATGGAAGACCGTTACTCTGTCTCTATTGATCTTAAAGGAGATTCTAAACAGGTATTATTTCCTTATATTTTCTGCTTTTAGTCGATTCTTCTGCTTTAATTATTATTCCTTAAGTGAATAGAAAATTTTTAATATATATTCCTTTTTTAAAAAAAAAAATATTAATGTAAGGCTAATGCTCCAAGTCCCACATCAAGAATTTCTTAGGATTCGTGACTATACGTATCCTTAAATTCATATTTACGAGATGCATTTGTAAGCAAAATCGTGACACCCTTTGGGTCAAAGCGGAAAATATGTTGGTGAATGGTGAATGATGATTTAGAAAAAAAAAAAATTTTGAAGGCTTTGATGTTTTGCAGGCTTTCTTTGGTGTTTTTGATGGGCATGGGGGTTCTAAGGCAGCTGAATTCGTGGCAGGCAAGTTAGATAAGGTCTCAATGGCGGAGGTATCGAAAAGATGTGGAGATGCAATTGAAGAAGCCATTAAAGAGGCATACTTAACCACGGACATGGATTTTCTCAAGGAAGATGTGGGTGGTGGCACCTGTTGTGTTACTGCAATGATTCACAAAGGTGATCTTGTTGTATCAAATGCCGGTGATTGCCGTGCTGTTTTGAGCCGAAACGGTGTCGCAGAGGCCTTGACTTCTGATCACCATGTTTCAAGGCAAGATGAGAGAGCTAGAATTGAAGCTTTGGTAATCGATTATTTCTCTTGGTGTGCATTATTTTTTGTTGCAATCCAATATAATGAAGAGTTTAAAGACAAAATTGATAATATTGAAATTAAAATTTGTGTTTTGACGTTTAATTTGTAGGGTGGTTATGTTGATTTTTTCCATGGTGTTTGGAGAATTCAAGGTTCTCTTGCTGTTTCTAGAGCAATCGGAAATAAACATCTTAAACAATGGGTAATTGCAGAACCGGAGACGAAATCGTTAAAGATTCAGCCGGAGTATGAGTTTTTGATCCTGGCCTCAGATGGTCTTTGGAACAAGGTTTATATTTTTTACCCAAGTTGTTGATATAGTTGCTTTTGAACCTCCTTCGGTCATCCATTTCGAGTTATTATGATGGCAAATTGAACTTCTTTTTTCCCCTGATCCTTAGGTTTCTAATCAAGAGGCTGTTGATTTAGTTCGGCCTTTCTGCGTAGATATTGATAAGCCTGAGCCGTTTTCCGCTTGCAAAAAACTTGCTGAGCTATCGTCGTGGAGAGGCTCATTTGATGACATCAGTGTGATGATAATTCAACTAGAACGGTTTGTTTCTAGACCTGTTTAGGATGATAATTGTTTAGGCGCGATCCGAGAAAACTTTTGCTCCACCTGCAAGTCTTTGAATCTGAATTTTAAAACTTGCAGCTGTTGAGCTTGAAGATCACTTCGGCCACGGAGACTTGCAAAATTTGCTGCATCCATTATCCTTCAGAAAATGGCCATTGGATATGGTAATGAGCCGCAGCCTGCAGCTGCAATGTTGGCGGGGTTAATGGTTTTGACATTTTCATCGGTGCCAACATGTTTGCTCACGATCTCGAGCTGCTTGTATTTGAGGTCCAATGGAGTCCCACCACCGTGAAATCGGAACGACTTTTTTTGGTTTTGCCTTACCAGATGAATGAAATTGGGGCGGCAGTCTGCAATTTTGCCTTTTATCAGAAGAATGACTGATTAAGGATCCTCGAGTAGTTTAAGCATGAATCATTTTCACCCTCTGATCTGATGACAGCTATTGAAGACGAAAGTGGAGCACTTGTGGTCAACCCTACAAGTTGACATTAACCTGCTTTTGTTGTACGCCATTTTTGGGTGGGTCAAGTTTAGCAGCTGGCTTGGCTCTTTTCCATTAATATGGATGTAGGGTGGCTCAAATGATGGTTATTTTTTAATAATGATGTTATTTAAAAGTATTCATGTTGTCTCACTTTTTTGGTTCTCTTCTTGTCATCATGGGTTGAATGTTTCAACAACCAAAACATACCAGCATTTCAAAATTCATAAAAATCTTAAATGTGATCATAATATATAGAAATACATGAGTAAGATATAGTTCTTTTAATTTTCGCTTATTTCTTTCTCCTTTTTTCCTCTCTAGTGAAATATCAATGTTTTAAGATTTTTAATTAAAGAATTTTCCAAATTCATCATGATGTTTTAGAATTTTTAATCAAATTTGTGATAAAAACTTTTTAAGATATAAGATATTGACTCATTGGTTAAAATTATGTTATTTGAGTTGTAAATATAATTAGGAACCACTTGTTAGTGGTTATACCTCTTCCACTATCAAATGCGGTTCTCATCACTCCTATCTTCAATTTTTCCTTAAGTATTTATATTTGATTCCAAATATTGGTTGAATATCATACCTTTAGATTGATCAAGTCTCGTATTTAACTTGTTTATTAAGAGTCACGTTTAAATACTTGGGTTTGATGCGAATTGTAATGTTTTTTAAATTGAATCGATAGTCGAACTGATTAAATTATTAGTTTGTCGGTTCGATTAGTCTAACTAGTTCAATTAAAAAACATTAAAAGTTAAAAAAGAAAATTTAATTCAATTAGTTTTTTAAATCGAATCGATAGTCGAACTGATTAAATTATTAATTTGTCGGTTCAGTTAATTAAAAAACATTAAAATTCAAAAAAGAAAATTTGATTCAATTAGTTTTTTAACCAATTCAACCAGTTTTAGATCGATTTCTGATCTAATCAACTCAAAACTATTCTTAGAATCAATACTTTAATTAATTCTCGATTTAATTACAATTCAGTTGAATAAATTATAAAATTAAATTTTGATTCCGCTAAAGTTTTGGTCAAACATCACTCGTACAGAAAGAGAAAGTATAATTTCCTATTACTTTTTTTTTCTTTTCTTTTTATTTATCTACATTTTTTGGGATTATTTAGTAACTAAAGCTGGGGCTGCTTTACAATTATATAATTGATAAATCTGAAGTCCACCCAATAATGTTTTAAAGGGAACTCAATTAAAAAAGGGTTCCACGTAAAATAAAACTTAGCATTAAGTTATCATACATTCATAATTTGAATGAAAAATAATTATATAGCAAAATCATAAAAAAGTTAATATTGAAATTAAAAATAATTTCGGTTGAAATGATAAAGTTGAAGGATTGAATACTATGATAGTTTTGGTTTAAACATATTAGTGAGGCATGAAAGCTTCGGTTAAAAATCACCCACCTCCTAAAGTATTTATAAAAAAAAATGATTTTTGCTCATTTTAAAATTGAATTCTAACCTAATTAGTAAGCAGCATTAATATTTTTTTTAAAATAAATCAGATTGTAACTTTTATTAATGAAACCAAAATCAATGAAAAATATAAAACAGAACCAATTCTTAAAGAAAGGCCGAAAAACAGGCCCAACAAGCAAAAGTAAAAAACAAATAGACTATTCTAGAAATGTTGTCCAGTCATGATTCTTAAAGCCGGCAACTATATGCATTTTCGTAAAAATAAAACGAGCAATTTATCTAAATATATCGATTTTAAAAAAAACACAAAAAAGGACCGAAAAAATAATTATTTACCGGAAAGGGTTATTTCCTCTCAAAACGCGTTTTGGGGGGATGCAGCAGGAAAGCGCGTCCACGAGGGCGCGCTTTGTGCCACATCAGCCAAAAACGCGTCCTTGGGGGCGCGCTTTGTTGATGTGGCAAAAGCGCTCCTCGTGGACGCGCTTTTGCCCTGCAACGTTCAAATTTTCTTTTGACCGTTGGGCCTCCAACGGTAAAAAAAAAAAAAAAAACTATAAAAATCCCTAACCCTTTTATTTTTTTTCACACATTAGTCCTAACTCATTTTTCTCTCAACTATCTCTCAAATTCCTCTCAAATTTCTCTCAAATTCCTTTAAACTTTCTGTAAAATTTCACAATAGTCCTTTAATATTTACGAAAAAGCCTTTTTTAAAATTTTTTGAAATATATTTTTTTGATAAATTTAAGAATATTTGATCGTATCAGCAATGGCCGAAGAATTAATTCGTCTCGATGATAAACACATCTCCGTCGATCAAATGCAAATGGTAAGTTTTAATTTTAATTTTTCAATACTATTTAAAATTTTTAAGGTTTATGCAATTTTAATTAAATTTTATTTTATAATTTTTTAAACAGTCTGTAGATTGGGTGTTGCAATGCTATATTCGCAATATGTCTGGTCCGCCATCGCCATTTATCGAGAATTACCTGCGAGAAGCAGGTTTTTGGCATGTGGCAACGATAGGCCGGGGGTGCAAGTTCGACCCGAAGTTAATCAGTGCGTTGATAGAAAGGTGGAAACCCGAGACGCACATTTTCCATCTTCCATGCGGAGAGTGTACTATCACTCTAGAGGACGTGCATTTGCAATTAGGATTGCTGGTGGATGGGTTCGTAGTCACCGGGTTCGCAACTTCTGGCGATTGGGTCGCTGTATGCTACGAGCTTTTTGGTGCTATTCTGGATAACATTTATGGTGGTCGGATCGAAATGGACTGGTTACGGGACACATTCCCAGAGCCAAATAATGACTCGACTGAAATAGAAAGAATACGGTATGCTCGGGCATACATTCTTGAGATGATTGGAGGCTGTCTGATGCCGGACTTGTTACGAAACCTCGTACACCTGAGATGGCTGCTGAAACTCGTTGATTTTAGAGCAGCCGGTGAATTGTGTTAGAGGTCTGTCGTGCTAGCAAAATTGTATCGGGAAATGTGCGGGGCGACGCGGCCGAATAAAGTAAAAATCGGAGGTTGCCTATCACTACTGCAATCATGGGCACAGTTTCGATTTTTATTTTTACGTCCTCGAGTCGACCACTCATATACATTCCCACTCATAACGAGGTAAATTTAATATTAGATTTTAAAATTATTACGTAGATTTAAAATATAATTGTATGCTAAAAATTTATTTAATTAAGTGGAACCATTCGGCAAGTTATGTTGGAATACCTATCCAGCTTGAAGATATACGGCTTCTATTAGAGCAACGGTCGGAATCACAAGTAAGTATTAAATAAAATATATTTTCGTAATAAAATAGTCGTTTCATATTTAGTATTTAGTATTTAGTATTTAGTATATAACTAATATTTTTATCATGTTAATATAGTTTGAATGGACACCATACGAGGATCCATCAATTCGGGCAGTAATTCCGAAGGAGTTCTTGCTAAATCCGAACATTTGGCATGTGAAGGTCCCATTGATCAACTATGCCACCGTTGAGATGCACCAGTCAGATCGGGTTCTGCGTCAATTTGGATTTCGACAACCGATTCCCGTGGCACCTGAGGTGCTCGATGATGAGCACAAAGTCGAGTTACGGCAGTTGCATACGGATTGGCCAAGATTTTGGTCAGCGCATATTGAATTGTGGGAGAATCGATATGATTATATACCTACTCGGGAACCAATCATCGTTCCTGAGTTAGCGTGCGTGCCAGAATACAGTCCATGGTTTAGGATCCATGGCAAACCGTATTTATTGTCGGAAGAGGAGAGGCGACGACAACTTCGTCAACAAAGGGAACGACGGGGCCCTTTAAATCCAAGGAGAATGGGTGATGAGATGGGACCATCAACAGCGCCGACACAACCACCCGGGACATCAACAGCGCCCACACAGTCACCGGGCCCAACACTTCAGCCGACGACACCGACATCACAGTCTTTTTAGATTATGCCAGGTGCGTACCCTAGCCCTTATATGTATCCTAACCCTTATATGTTTCTTTTTTCCAGTCCCACAGCAGGTTGGAATGCATGGCCCGGTTCGAGTCCATTCCCGAAAACTCCGACTGGCCAGCTGATCTTGAGGCCGCCGTCGCATGAGGGATCGCACGAGGCGCCGTCGGGGAGCTCTTTTTTTTACCAGTCTCCTTCGTCTTATAGGGTTCAGACACCTCCGCCATGGTTTATGCAAACACCTTCACAGTCATTATTTTATCAAGGTAGGTCATCCTCCTAACACCCACATCCAGACCCCCTGTCGGAGGAACCCGAATCCCCGCCTAAGGTTCCACAACCCCCGCCGGAAGCTAGAAGAATGAGGAATCCAGCGTGTAACCGTCGACCACCCCCATGTGGCACTGATTCCAACCGGAACCAACATTGATTCTGACCGTCATTTTTTTATTTTTTATTGTAATTTAATTTTTATATATTTAATAAAATAAAAATTGTTTTTTATTTATTTTTGTAATTTAATTTTTATATCTTTAATAAAATAAAAGTTGTTTTTATTTTTTCTTGTAATTTAATCTTTCTATCTTTAATAAAATAAAAGTTGTTTTTATTTTTTATTTTTTAAATTTAATTTTTATATATGTAATTAAATAAAAGTTGTTTTTTTATTTTTTTACTGTAATTTAATTTTTATATCTTTAATAAAATATAAGTTGTCTTTATTTTTTATTTTTGTAATTTAATTTTTATATCTTTAATAAAATAAAAGTTGTTTTCATTTTTTATTTTTTATTTATTATTTTTGTAATTTAATTTTTATATATTTAATTAAATAAAAGTTGTTTTTTATTTTTTTATTGTAATTTAATTTTTATATCTTTAATAAAATAAAAGTTGTTTTTATTTTTTATTTTTGTAATTTACTTTTTATATATTTAATTAAATAAAAAACACATGCTTTTACTTCTACCATGTCTTTAAATACATCTAAACAAAAATGATACAGACGAAAATGAGACATAACTTTTCATTATTCCAAGAGACAAAAATGATAAGGAGACTATCAACTATTCCGATTTGGACAGGAGCGAGATGTATGGCCTGGGTTCCTACTTGGTTGGTCGTTTCTCGGATATCCATATTGTTGCGTATTCCAGTCGAGCAAGGTCGACCTTTTGGTTTGCGACGTAGTTTTCTATCCGATAACAGCTTATACGGAGCAAGGATACAGACGGTCACTTACGTTCATCTGGGACTGGTGCGAATACGTGTCTCTACATGTTGTACATGTTTTCTATTTTATACACTTCGTCCACATAGCTCATGTGATCCAGGTGGAGATTCTGACAAGCCGCAAGTACATGAGCGCATGGACAACGAAGTGTATCAAATATCCCACAGTCGCAGGTCCTATTTCTCAAGTGTACACGATATTGTCCACCAACAATACCTTGGTTCAATCTGTTAAACTCCATCACACGAAACCGTAGGTTGTCACGATCGTGACACACTGTGTGCATGGTGTTGGCCCGTGCCTTCCCCTTGTTAATTTCTCGCAATACCTTCGCACACTATACATGGCCCCCTTGCATTTGGCTTTTATAACTCGCTGCTCGCTTTGGAAATAGTGCCGCTAAACGAAAATATGTCTCTCGCACAACCGATGTTATCGGCAAATGACACGTTCCTTTTAGAACAAAATTTATGCATTCGGTCAGGTTTGAGGTCATATGACCATATCGTAGGTCGCCGTCATATGCTTGTGTCCACTGTTCAAAAGGTATATTGCGTAGGTAGTTTGCGCCTTCTTCGTTAACTGAGCGCAAACTCGCCAACATCTCGTGAGGTCCTTATTGATCTCATACCCTGCCAATATAAGTTGATAGCGAATATTAATACCACTATTCAATTAAGAATATATTGAATATTACAAACGAAATTATATTAATAGATCTTACATACCCATGTTAGTCACTTGTCTTCGTTGACTTGTAGATCGATGTTGCCCGTGGTAGTTGGACGCAACATGCCTTAGGCAATATCGATGGTGTGTGCGATGCTACATACTTCCCTGTCGTTCTATTGCGGCTAGTATTCTAGGGCCACGATCCGAGATAACGCATATATCAGGTTGAGGGCAGACGCTTGAACACCTTGCATCCACGGAGCAATCGATCGTTATAATACGCCGGTTTCGTTTCAAGGTCTGTTATACTGCCTAGGACATATCTCTCCAGCACCTAACACCACTGCCACACTTCATTGTATGAAGCGTCGCACCGACCATGCAACTTTTCCAACGCCTTCTGCTTGGCTATCCAAGTCTTTTGGTAAGAGAGTGTATACCCCAATTGGCTACGGATATTGCCAATTAAGGTCGGCACTATAGTCTTCAGATCCGCCTTCACCGTCGACATTATTAAGTCAGCCAACATCTCTGAATCCATCTTCGAATGATTTTGTAAAACACCTGTCAACGAAGTACGTTAAATAATGCAACATTACTTAATATTAGTATTATTCAAAAACCTTGAACACCTATTGATACTGTACCAGTAAGACATGTATGTGGACCTTTGTACTTTATGATCTCCCACAAGCCTGTCCTTTTCCTTAACGAGGCATGATTTTCCATGAACATGTACCGTCTTGCACTGCACACTTGGCCTCATACTTATCGAGTTTGGATTTAACCACGTTGTAGTTAACCCCGTTCTTGATGCTATATTGTTTCAATGCACCAAGAAAAGTATCCTTGTTGGAAAACTCTTCACCAACTTCTAATTCGCCCGAATCCAACGACGAACTTGTACGGTCATGCCTTCTGTGTGGTAGTTCAGGAAACTCTAATGCATCGTCTTGAAATAGATTGACATTATACATGTGGGCTGGAGGCGGGTACGCCCTGAATCGCGGATCTTCTTCTTCTTTATCTGAACCGCATTCAACATCGATTGGAACATGCTCCGGTTAAGAAAATAATACAACTTCTGAACCATCAGGGTCGGGCTCTCGAGGTGGATCCACATCGGACTCATCATCCGACCCACCATCATCTACAATGAACGAGGGCCCCTCGCAGGTAGATGTCGTTGAGAGTACATTATCCCTTCTTAAACAAATTTCGTAACGTTGCCAATCATATGTGGATTGCCAACCACTAGAAGTTGATGACGTTCCCCAATACATATTACTAGCATCGAACGTCGAAGGAAGGATATGCATGTCCCATCCACCAACCGAGTGTCATGCAGGGGTTGTATTTTCTATACTACCACCAAACACGGGCGCTTCAGTATTCTGCCTCCCACTAACAGAGTATCGGCTTGGAGTCGTGTACTTTGCTCGAACAGCAGTAGATGTTGAAGTCGAAGGAAGATCATTTAGTGATGAAAAATGTACGTATACCTCAACATAGGGTGATCCACTGGCAAGACGAGTCTCCACCATTGCCTCCAAACTCCGAGGACTTTTGATGTCGAATGAGTCATATCTCACTAGATCAACCGAAGCGCAAAATCTATATTTAATAAACTGAACTTTCATTGGCATTGTTCCGAAGATTTTACGCCTAATTCTTTTACGAAGTTCTGTCAAATCTATGTTCCGGTTAAAACCCAATCGCACTGTGTTCTCCGATAAAAAATAACACCATTTTCGGTGTCATAAACCTCACCATCATAGTAAATAACAGCATTAATACATTCACTCATCTTCAATTACTATTTTACTTTTGCCTCAATTTCTGTTATGCAACTTGAGAATGAAATTTGGCTAATTTATAGTCTAAGGATTGCCAGACTACTGTAGCAAAAGAGCATCCACGTGGGAGCTTTTTTCAGTACTCTTGTTAACAGTGCATCCTGCTTGAAGCGTTTTGGCCATTTTTTGTTCAGAAACGTCTTCTCAAAATTATTTTGCCAAAGACTACTGTAGCAAAAGAGTGTCTACGTGGGAGTTTTTTTCAGTACTTTTGCTGACAGTGCATCCTGCTTGAAGCATTTTGGCCACTATTTGTTCAGAAACGTCTTCTCAAAATTATTTTTCCAGATACTACTGTAGCAAAATTTCAAATATTTTTTATTTTGCTGATATATTTTTCCCAAAACCCTAAACTTAAAATTATTCTAATTAATTAACCATAAAATATAGTCCATTAATTTTCCCCTAGAAACCCAGAACTCTGACCCTAAAAATCCATAAACCATAGCCTTAAAACCCTAAAAAATCATGCCCTAACACTAAAAACTAGTGAAAAGCCCATCGGGGGAGAAAGGGCAAAAGCGAGTCCACGATGGAGCGCTTTTGCCACATCAGAAAAGTGCGCCCTCAAGGACGCTTTTTTGGCTGATGTGGTACAAAGCGCGCTCTCGTGGACGCGCTTTCCTGCTGCATCCCCCCAAAACACGCTGACGTGGACGCGTTCTGGGGGAAAATGACCCTTTCCCGTAAATAATTATTTTTTCGACCCTTTTTGTAAATTTTTGTTAAAATCGGTATATTTAGGTAAATTGCCCAAATAAAACCTTCATTTCCTTGACGGTTCTAGTACCCTGAGGAGACTACTCGATGCTTCCAAACACAAAATCCCAATTCGCAGCATCCTCTCCATCAGTTTTGCTCCTCCCCATCCCTCAGTCAGGCTCCCTCTCTCTTTGTCTGCTAGGGCATAGAGAATCCACTGCATAAAGAGATATCAGTCTTTCCAAGTACAGTTCTTCTCCGTGCTTTAAGCACTCTGTTGCGATGAAATGTGTATCTGATTTGATGATCTTTGAGTATACTTGAACCAAATGGTTTGAAAATTTGCTGCTAGTTGCTTGATATCTCTTATGTAAGCCCCGATATCTGATTTATCCTCATTGTTAGACTGACATTTCTTGATAATTACTAACGCATCTCCTTTTATTTCAACCTTCCTTGCTCCCATTTGGATCCTCAATCTCACTGCCTGAGTGTATGCACAAGCCTCAGCAGCAAAATGAGATGCAGTCGCCTCTTCCAAAGTTGCTTGCGAGGCCAAAACCTCGCCTTTGTCATTACGAGAAACTGTTCCCGATGTTGATCGGAACATTTCACGATTATAGGCTGTGTCAACGTTAATGCAAAGAAATCCAGACTCCGGAGGTCTCCAAATCACACATAGAATCTATTTTGTAAGTTTTCTCACCCCCAACTCTTCAAATTCCCTGATACATTTAACAGTCTTCTCGGCTAGTCTTCTGCCTGAAATGCTTCTGCGTTCGTGGATTTTCCTATTTCTTTCATTCCAGATAACCCATGTCGCACAACAAAATAGGTGGCACTGGTAGCTCGAGGCTTTACAAAACACCCAAGTAAGCCAATCCCAAATTTCCAGATTTACTTCCGAGGTAATCCACTCAAGATTTAAGTGTTTCTATGCTTTAATTGAAACAGGGCACTCTCGAAACACATGGCCTATAGTCTCCACCCCTCTTTTGCACTGTGGACAGTGTTTATTGACTCGAAGCCTTCTGTGTTGTAGGTTAGATAGGGTTGGTAGAAAATTCCAGGAAATTTTCCATAATTTAATTTTTGTTTGGCAATCTCCAGCCCTTTTACCATGACTTTTCTGTCACCAAAATTTAGCAATAATGTTTTCCAAATCTCTACAAAGCAATTTCGAAAACAAAAAACACATCATAGAATAAGTCGCAATGGCTTGTAAAATAGCTTTGATAAACACCTCTTTTCCCACTTAGACAAAAAGCAAGTGCTCCAATTATCAATCTTTTGCTTGACCCTATCTTTTAAAATCTGAAAAGCTAGTCAATTTTGTCGGCCCACTACATTAGGAAGTCCCAAATACCTCTTTGTGTCATTTGAAACCCTTGCACATAAGGTTCTCGAAACCGATAGCTTCTCACTTTCGCTAGTGTTCGTGCTAAAGAAAACCGTGGACATATCATAATTGATGCATTGACCTGAGCATCTTTCATATTCCTTAAGGACCTCTTTTAAAACCTAAGCTCCCTTCTCATTTGCTTCACCAAACAAGATACAATCATCAGCAAAAAGCAAATGAGAGATTTGTGGTCCCCTTCGACTTACCTTGGCACCTTTTAGCTGACCTTCACTCAAAGCCAATTTCATTAAGACAGAGAGTCCTTCACAACAAATCAAGAAAAGAAAGAGGCTCAAAAGGTCCATTTGTCGTAAGCCTCTGCTTAATTTAAAAGCCTTCTTTACTTGCTCATTAATGATCATCGAATACTAAAATGAGGATATACATCGCATAATTAGATCTATCCATGGAAAATAAAACCCCATCCTCTCTATTATAACTCAAAGAAAGCCCTACTCTATTCTATCATATGTTTTGCTCATATCTAGCTTTAGTGCCATAAATCTCTTTATACCAACTCATTTCTGTTTAAAATAATGTAAAATCTCATATGTTAGAAGCACATTATCATAAATCAATCTTCCCACGAAGGCATTTTGAGCACTAACAATGCAATCGTCAAGCACGCTTTGAAACCTATTAGTTATTACTTTTTGCTATCAACTTGTAAATCACAGTAATAAACTACTAGGCTGAAAGTTTTTTAGATGCATCATATGTGGGACTTTCGGGATTAAAACAATGTTTGTAGAATTTAAAAAATCCAATGTCATACATTTATTTAGCGCATTTAAATAGAGATGAGCAACATTCATCCCCACGATATGCCAATAATGTTGGAAAAATAGAGCCAAAAAATCATCATTGCCTGAGGCTTTTGTTGGCCCCATCCTTTTCAATGCACCCACTATCTCATTTACAATATATCATTCCATCAACATTGATTTGGTTTCATCCAAAATACACCTTTTGACTCCCTCTAAAATATGATTTGTATCCCCCATTCCATTTGTCGTGAAAAGCTCTTGGAAATAAGAACGAGCGACTTCTTCCATCTTAATTGCCTCTGCAGTCATTCTTCCATCCTCACATTGAAATCCCCCTATTATGTTTGCTCTTCGACTTTGTGAAGCAAAATTATTAAAAAATATTATGTTCTTATTACCCAATCTTAACCAATTAACTCTAGCCCTTTGCTCCCAGAAAATTTCATCTGTCATTTCTAAATTTAATGGGATTTTCATATCAATTAGTTATTCAAGACTCTCATTATCGTGTTCTTTCTCTAGCAGCTCCCCCAATTTATTCGTCAATTCTTTCTTAATCCCAACCCTCTTCCTCCTGATTAATTTCACCCACTTTACTAAACCTTCCTTCACTTGCTCCAACTTACTCCATGCATCTCTAAAACTTTTTGCCCATAAACTTTTGACCTCTTCTTCAAATGATTCCTCCATTACTCACTAAGCTTCAAATCGGAATCTTTTCAACTTATTATTCAACTCCTCCTGCTCCATAAGAACAAAGAGAGGACAATAATTAGAATACGAATATGGGAGATGTGCCATACCCCTATCTAATCGTTATCTTATGTTCGTTTCTTCAAATTTCCCCTCTCTCAAGTAAACCATGGTCCAGAATATCCTACATCCACAAATTAACATTCCTTTAGAACCTCCTGAAATAACTCCATTTTTCTCCCATCCCTTGGTAATCCTCCATTTTTCTCAAAAGAATACATAATTTTATTAAAGTCGCCACATATTATCCATGGAAGATTCTGTGAACAACCCAAAGTTTTTAAAACACTCTAAGTATGAACTTTTCCACTAGCATAAGAAACCCCATAAAACCTAGTAAATCCTCAATGTCTGTTATATTCTAGCTCTTGAATTTCCACGTCAATATGATGAACTGAATAACTTTTGAGAGTAACCTTAATGTCCCCTCGCCAAGTTAGACTTAACCATCCTCTAGATCCCTCAGTTGAAACATCAATAGCATATAAAAAACCACATCTCATTCGAAAATACTCTATTCTTTTAGTATTAAGCTATCTCCATAAAGAAGACTATTTAGAGACTATATATTTTTAACAAATGTTGAATTCTTCTCATAGCCCGTGGACTCCTCAACCCACGAACATTCCAAAACATAAAAGTTACATTGCGATTGGTTAACTTGCCACTTGGCAGCCATCGATAAAATATGGGTTCTCCGTACTGGTCTTTCCTTTCTTACTATAATTGAGTTTTCCCCTCAAGAAATATTATAATTCCCGATCTCCTGGCGAGGCCTTTTCTTGCCTTCTCCGCTGTCAATTAGTGTCTCTTCCCCCGTCATAGTCCATATCATTTTGCCTCCAAAACGGGTATCAGGTCTAAAATCGTTTTAAGACCCCTTTGATCACCATCCCTACTTTCATTCCCTAAATTTGACTGTTTATTATTACTCCTATTCCTCTCCCAAACCTCTTCCTCCACCAGCCAAACACTACTCATAACAGCAGCATATTTTGATGGTGCTCTAAGAGAAAGATCCCAACCCATATCAACCAACTTCTCTCTTTTTGACATTCGGATCTGACAGAAAGAATCATTATGACCAAGCTGGGCACAATAGAAACAAAACAAAGTTAGTCTCTCATATTTAAAACTCACATAAGTATAATTTCTGAAATCAAACAAAAGTTTTTTTTTCTCTTCAGAGGCTTCCTAACATCCAACTGGGCTCTGTTACGATAAAGATTCCTCACTCCCCTATTTATACTTTTCAAGTCGTACTCCAAAAGTTTTCTTATAAAATCCCCCAATTGCCTCGCAATCGTCTCAGAGAATCGGAGAAACACCCCACTAGTAGCTCGTGAACTTGAACCCAAAAGTTAACAAAAATTAAAGGGACCTTCGTCGGATCTTCCTATTTCTCCAATCGATGAAACATTAAAAGATGATTGTTGAAAGTCCAAGGCGCTCCAAAAAAAACCCGTTCCAGATCCATCTTATGAAAAAACCTCAAAAGAAACTTTTTATCCCTTATATTCGAGATCTAAATCCCTCGAATTGGGTGCTACACATTAGCTATAGTATTTTTCATCTCCGGAAAGTGAACAATACTAGTTGTTAGGAAATAATTGACCAGACCAAACTATAGTCGTTCACCGCCCATTGAGATCCAAGATCTTTTCTCACCAAGATAACATCATCCTCCCCATCCTCTAATGATAAACTCGCCAACTCATCATCCATAACGGTATACCCTAATCACAAATAGATCAATCGCACCACTAGCAAAACCTGTCGCCATTAACCTTGAAAAGAAAACCCAAAAAATAAAACTAAAAAAACCTTAACTTAAGCGTACTACAGAAGCAGAAAGATACGTGCTAATAAAGTAGAATTTTTTAAATAGCACTAATATTAATTTTACTATTGAGTTTGAATTAGCACCAATTTTAAATTTACAATTGAGTTTGAACCCAATTAATAACTCTTTTATATAAATTATTGTTTAATTTTAATTAAATATATAAAAATATTAATATTAAATAATCTATATATATTATATAAAATCAATTCTTTTGAAGTCATTAGGAGTAAATAGAGGTAGTTTAAGTATTAGAAGTTAGGAGTAGGGGTAATTTAGTTGTTAAAAGTTTAAGTACAATTTAAATATTCTAACAGAAGGTAATTAATTATTTCTACTTTTTATTTTTTTATTTGTTTTAATTTAGGTAATATTTAATTGTTTAAAATCTTTAAAATTTTAAAGAATATAGTTTTGAAAAAAAAATTAAAGTGAAAATAAAATTGTATCATGTCATTTTTTTTTAATATTTTTTCATCAAAAGTTTTTTTTTTTCTCTTTTGTTATAGGTTTTGATATTTTTTTTTTACAATGTTTAGAACTAGTCATAGTCTCTCCCAACTCATAAATAGGAGAATAATGCGATTCAGCGCACTCGAACCTGTGTTCTCCTGTATTGACAACAATACTCATATCAATCGAGCTAAAACTCAATTGACTTTTTTACCTCTTTATTTATTAAATTTTTATATTTTATTATTTTCTTGAGCTTTTCTTAAGCAAAATATTTTTTTAACTCTATCGGCACTTATGTCATAACCCCCTTTTTCTTTAGTTTATTTTCCTTTTTCATCTTCCAAAACTTTACGTTTCATTCTTTTTATAAATATTAAGTTCATTTAGTTTTACTAATAATATCAATTTTGATTGTAAATATCTGGTAATATAAATTGTTAGCTTAGACAAACCAATTTTGATATGACAAATTTATGCAAAATAAAAATAAAAGTAAAAAAAACTTTCATGTGTTGTAGCAAGACCTCTCTTGAAGTTTTTTCTTGTTTAGATCCATTTTAATCTTTGTCTGACTTTATTAATAAAACGACTAAAATTAAAGATTATTGATTAGTTGGTTGGGATTTTATTTTTTATTTTTTATTTTTTTTTTTTTGCTTGGGCTTTAACCAATGTCAATGCTTTCGGATTATTTTACTTGATTTGTTCATGGAAGACTCCAAATATCAAGTACTATAGAAGAGTTGTATTTAAATTCTTTGAATATAAGGGCCGATGTTTGCTTACATATACGCGCACTTGATATTTATTATGCCTTTTTTTTCCCTTTTTTTTTTTTACATTTTGATGTGTAATTTTTATACAACCGGTTGATCTGAATAAGTAATCACGATTTTCTTTCCTTGATGAATTACGTTATAATAAGGGTTCAAGATCTTAGCATTCCGTTTCAGGATATATTTCACCAAAGGCCTCCGATCTTTTACTTTTTAACGTATTAAACCAAAAAAATTTACTTATAATATTTTTTAAAATAATAATTTCTTTTCAGAAATATTTAATATAAAAGAATAACAATAGTACAATACATTGAAATGAAATATATATAGATTAAAATTCTTAAATTTCATAAATTACAAAATTATTAATTAGTACCTAACTTATGTGTCCATGCTATATGATAAGAGGGTCTTGGTTTGCAATTCTATAATAATTTTAAAATTAAAAAAATATAAATATTTTTTTAAAAATAAATTCTACTTATGGTATTTGCTAATTATGACTCATATTTCAGTCAAATTTTAGAAGTAATCTTCTAGTTAAACTCTGTTTATTTGTTTCAATCAAACACTGATTAGTTTAGGTTATTTTATTATTATTTAACCTATGAATTTAGCCTATAAATAGGCTCTTTTACAACCTCAGAAAATACAACTATTAGATATTAGAACTCATAACACATTTATAGAATTTTGTGTTTATGTTTTGAGGGTTCTTTATTTTCGGGTTTTAGAGGTTTGGTTTTTATCTATATCTTTTGTACTCTTCGTTTTGTTGTCATTATAGTAAAATTATCTTTGCCCGTGGTTTTTTATCCTCTTTGTAGGGGTTTTTTCACGTTAAATTTGTGTGTTCAATTTCTCAATTTCTTCTGCTGTTTTTACTTGTTCGTTGCTTAATCAGGACGATCCTAACATTATAAATAAAAAGGTGGTCGTTACATCCCACCTAACCACAATCTGATTGGATATAGGGGACGGTGCCTTAAAGGACCTTTTATTGAAGAAACAAAATAGAAAACCTAACAAAATAAAATGCAATCACAAAAACAGCTGAAAAAACAAACAAAATTTCAAGCAGTTAAGAAACCCCCACCCCCAATTTGCAGAAAGACGAAACAGCCTTGCAAGTTCTTCCATCCCCACCTCTCATCAGTCAATGAATCGAGCTTCCGACCTTCCCACTTCAACAGAAGTATTTGACGATTAATCTCAATCCTCTCCTTTCGGTTCGTGGTCATTGAAGTAAAAAAGAAACAAACAAATTCTCTGGCGACAAAACTTGTAATCTCCTAAATCCGACCTAGACGCTATAACTGAATCTCGACAATTACATTGGCCATGATGATGGCACGAAAAACATTTTAACTATTTTATTTAAAAAATTTTCTCTCTCATTTAAAAACAGCATGTTGATTTGTTTTGAGAAACTCTAAAATAATCTCTTTGAACTTCCTTGGAAGAATATTATCAGAAATAAAATAGCTTTGAAAAGTTCAAGTTTGAGCATTTGAAGAAAACATCTTAATTTGGAAATGTCGTAGTTGACAAAAATCATATTGTTGATTTAAAAATAGTTATTTGATAAATTTCATAAATACTAAATAATTGAGTAAATAGATTTGAGTTTCACAAAAATGTATTTTTGAATTTGAAATAAAATCATTGGGTCAAAATTGTAATTATGTTGAAAATT
The DNA here is from genome assembly GCA_025503065.1 of Gossypium bickii. Taxonomy (NCBI): domain Eukaryota; kingdom Viridiplantae; phylum Streptophyta; class Magnoliopsida; order Malvales; family Malvaceae; genus Gossypium; species Gossypium bickii. The sequence goes on from CP106717.1 coordinate 21,031,233, forward strand.
TAGTATTTTGTACCGATTTGATAGACCATTTTCAATAATTGTTTTGAAACCAAATCATGCAAAATTATCCAAAATCTGAAATCAACGTCCCATGCCATAGTCTGTAAATATGTTCGAGTACTCCTTCGTCAGTCGTGCCCATGTCCTAATCTCGAGGATTATTTGAAAAGTAAGAATTTAAATGGGGTGAGTTTTTAAAGCACAGTGTGAGAATTAACTTAAATAATAGTAGAGAATTAAGACATACATTTCATAAATATAGTAGTATACACATTCTAACATAATTTCACATATAGCCATGTGCATGAGAATGTCAATGCAAAGCTTTACAGAAATCAATGCAAGTCTTTTAGAAAACATTCCTACCTATCTCCAGTACATACCAATAAAGACTTCCGCAAAATTCATCCATCCAATAACACACCACGTCATGGCCAAGCCACTGAATTTTGCAAACAAGTTGCATGTTGTGGTCAAGCCACTGAATAACGTTATCGTCAAGCCATTGAATATTGCAGTAAAACTGTTGTCGAGACCAGTTTTTTTTTTGAAAAAACAGGGATCGATTGGAAAATAAAAAATGGAGTCGCCACCGACCTTTTTCGAGGTGTGGTCGGATCACTTTGAAAGTGATCATTTGAATAAAACTTTGGTTTATTAAAACAAATTTTGGTCTTACAAGAACTTGAGAAAATGGGTTCGGGAGTCAGTTACGTACTAGGAAGGGTTAGCACCCTCGTATCGCCCAAAATTGGTACCTAATTGATTATTTAATATCTTATTGCCGAAAATTTGAAAAGATTCTAGATTACGATCCATTTACTTAAAATTTGAACGGAATCATATTGAATGCCAAAACCCTCTTATTTTGAAGAAATAAAATGTCATACTCAGTGAGTTAGGTTACAACAATTTATATTCTTGAAACTGAACTTATCTCTTGATTTTTAAAACCCGTGTGATACAGTTAGAAAAGGATATTCGGTTATTTGGGTTTTATGAAAAATTAGAACCCAGTAAGTTAGGGTATAATTTTCTCAAAATTCCTGAATACGGAATATTGCCTTTGTTTTTTGAAATTCTTACCTCAAGATGATAAAACGTCACATCCAGTGAGTTATTAGGACGCAACGTCTTAAATTCCCGAGAATAAGTTTTTTATTTAAAACTCATGCATTTACCTTAAAAAGGATATCCCATTATTTAGGTCAAATGAGAAAAATCAGAATCAAGTAAGTTAGGACTTAGGACTCAATTTTCTCAAATTTCCGAACATGGAATATTGCCTTACTTATTGGTTTTAAAATTCTTTTTTTGAATAATAGCAATTTCAAAATTTAACGATGTTGAAACATGACCTTTTGAGTGAATGGAATGTAGTGGCATGATAATGTGCGACGAAAAATAATAATTTACGAACAAAATGCTATATTAATGAATCACAACTAATCAACAAATACAAATTAAGAATTACAATACACATGATAGCAATAATTACATAACATACAATTTCAACATTAACAAACGACAGAAATGACATGAAATGATATACAACAAAAAAATAAATAAATAAAAAGTAAATGATATAAAAAAATTTAAAATAAGTAATAACTGAAATAATTTAAAAAGTAAAAAAGAACCAAAGGTTTAATACAACAAATTAAAAAAATGCATAAAAGTTAAAAAATGTATACCGTAAGCGAGTTGAAAATAAATAATATAATAAAAAACGAATTTTAAAATAAATACTATAAGTGGATATGTAAAATGATTTAAAACAATTAATATACAAAATAATTTAAAACAAAAGTAACGGATAAAGCGATTTAAAATAATTAATTTAAAGACGACTTAAACTAACATATAAAAAGTTTAAATTTACTAATATATAAAAAGAAATTTGAAATGAATAATATATAGAAAATACGAAACAATTTGATAAAAACAAAATACAAAATCTTAAAATAAATAACCATAAAAATTTAGAATAGATAACATGTAAACTAATTTAAACTAAATAATATATATAGATTTAAGATAGATAACATGAAAAGGTTCAAAGTAAATAATATAAAGAAAATATTTAAAATAAATACTATATAAATTTACTATAAATAATATATATAAAAATTTAAAATAAAATATAGTAATAAAACAACCTTTTTCGAAAAGTAAATAAATAAATAAATTGAAACAGGTTAGGACAAACTTGAAATCAGAATAAAATTCGGGGCTAAAATTGCAAATAATAAAACGCTGCCAGGGACTGAAATGAAACACGTGCAAAGATGCACGGATTAAAATGGGAATATTCCCACGCCATGTAAACGGTGCTGCTTGGTATAGGATTAAAGTGAATAAATAACGAAATTAACGGGCAAATTTAAAGAAATGAAAGAATTGAATTGCAAACAACAAAAAGGACGGAAGGCCTATAATCATAAATAACCCATTTACCCAAAACGCACGGATCCTTCCTCGGGTCGGGTCACTTGCGCGGGTATGGCCCTTAAACGACGCTGTTTTGGTCATTAACAGACCATACCAAAACGACGTCGCACCGAGGGGCTATAAATACTAAACCCCTCCCCCCCCCCTAAAAATAAATCATTTTTGGACCCCTTTTCTTCAAAAAAAAATTTAAAAACTCTCTCAAAAGGGACATCTGCCCTTCGAGCATCGGCCAAGGTTCGGCCGAGCTCCAGTCATCGGGCCACCGTGCATGGTGGTTGGAGCTCACAAAAGGGGCTATATCGGCCTTTTAAAATCCCTTAGACCCAAATCTGACCCCAAAACACTCTAAATCCCTACCAAAAATCGAAAAACAACCAAGAAACGCTTCGTATCCGGGACTCCAATTGTCACGAAAAGGTAAAAGTTTTCATTTTTATTCTCTTTCTATGTATATACATGACATGCGAAGCAAAAGTAGAATGAAAAAAGTGGATCGGAAAATATACCTTTTGCTATATTTTTGTTTTCAAAGAACGTAACCTTTACAATGGTTTCCTGGCTTCTTTTTATAGCAGGAAAGAAAAATAAATACAAAAAATCCCATTTTTGCTACTATTTTCCTGTTATTTGCTGTTGTCGTGGTCTGTTTTGCAGGTACAATGATGTGGATGTGGCGTACAGAGGTGCGTAGCGACATGCGTGGTGACGCACGGGGAAGTACGTGCGCAACGCTGCTAGGGTTAGGGGGAGCTTCTTGTGTTTAGGGTTGCTGAAAATGTTAAACGAAATGGGCCTATCAGGCTTGTAATTGGGTTATGATTGTTGGGCCATATATTTGGGTTTGAAATTTTGTAATGGACTGGACATTATTAATTTTGAGATTTTACACTTTATTCTTTTGTTTTAATCTTGGTTATGGGCCCGGGCAATAATGGGTTCTTATAACTGTCAAAGTCTCCCTCCTTACAAATCATCCAACCCAATGCATGTGATATGACATATTAACAGTATTTTCAGTGGGCATGCTTAACATGCGAACTAGATTCATAATTAGTACAATGGGCATGCTTAACATGCGTATCATATATCTCAATTTCAATATCAATGTCATGATTTTATTTGCCATGCATATCATATAATGCCAACATATCACACATCATGAGTATAGAGGCCTATTTTTATCCGGCCCAAACAAACCAAACCAGAAATAAAACAAATAAACACATTACATAAAAAGTCCATTTACAAGCTCAAATACAAAACCTTAAAACCCAAACACCCAAAGCCCAAATCCTAAAACCTAAATAGAAAAAAAAAAAAAAAAACCCTAAGTCCCCTTCAGTGCCACTCCCTCGCCATGTCAGCAGGCGCACCATTCGAGGTCTACCCCCTTTCACCGAAATGGGAAAGCGTGGCTTCCTATCGTCGTTGACCGCCATGGATACCTGCAAAAAAGAAAAAAAAAAAAAGAACAGAGGCAGAGGAATAGAGGAAGGACAGAAATAGAGATAAAGAAAAAAAAAACAAAAAACTAATATCTTGTAATATATTTCAGCTATAAAAGCCGAAATCAATTGTAACACGTAAAAAAAGAAAGTAGAAAATAAAATAAAAGGAAAAAATTTTTAAAGGTAGTTCATTTTTTATTTATCTTTTAAATTGCAAAAATATCAAAAAGGAAAAAGAATCGAAAAAGTTGTGTTTTTACCTGTTCCATCACGCCATTGTCGTGGGTGTCCCTTTCTGACTTGAGAGGTCTCTGAATCCCTTGGGATTCGTCGAAGGTCTCTTTGCCCTTCATGGTAAATGCTATTTCTATTATACCATATAATCCCCACATTTTGCATGTGCTTAAACTATTATTTAAAAATTCTTGAGCTAACCATAACTTCCAATTATTTGTTCTTTTGGAGGATGAAAATGGCACCTCCAGCTCTTGTAGGGTTTGAATCGTTACTAGGCATTACTTGAAAACATGCTCAACCGAGTCTTCAGCCCTCTGACAAACAGACAACAACTCACCACAACAATTCTTCTAGCCTAAAGATTACTAAGAGTGGGCAAATAATTATTAGCAATCTTCTAACATGTAATTTTGTTCTTGCTAGCAACATCTAAATTCCACAGTTTCCTATAAAAAGCCTTTAGCATTGTATTTTGATTTGTTGTATCAGTTACTGTTGTATCATTGTCCTCTACCATTAGCCACTTGTAACCACTCTTGGCCAAGTACACCTTAATATTATCCCCTTGCCATACAAGTTCATCCGTTTGAGCAAACTAGGAAAGTGGAATTGACACAATTCTTTCCACCTACTCATTATCAAATAGCCTCTTCAACACACTAATTTCTAGGTAACCGAATTTACATCAATCAAATCTGTCACAAATGTATAATTAATGTTAATATCCTGACCCTTCACCTTTCCTTGTCCAAGTCTTGGCAACCATGAATTGTTCTAAATATTTATCACCGCCCCATTGCCCACCCTCCATCAATAGTCGTCCTCTAACAATTTTTGAGTGCTCCAAATGCTCCACCAGGTATAAAAAGGGTAAGACCACAACCTTGAACTCATAAAATCATTATCTTGATAATACTTAGCTCTCATAACTCGAGCAAACAAACTATCTGACTTCGTCAATAATATCCACACCTGTTTCTCTAATAAAGCTATATTAAATTTTCCAAAATCTCGAAAGCCTAACCCACCGTCACTCTTTGACATACATAATAGTTTTCACTTGCACCAATGAATTCCCCTCTTTGTATGACTATTTTTCCACCAATAATTACTCATTATACTCTCTAATTTTCGGCATAAAGTAATTGGCAACAAAAAGCATTGCATAGCATATATCGGGACAACTTGCAAATTTGATTTAATAAATACCTCTTTCCCTCATGTTGAAAGAAGCCACACATTCCAATTTTCTACACGTTTGAGGAATCTTTCTTTGAAGGTAAGAAACACTTCCTTTTTTCTTCTCCCAGTAAGTGTTGGCAAGCCTAAATACTTTTTCTAGACTACTAAAAACCCGAACACCCAACACCTCCCTAATTCGTTCCTTCAACATGCTATCAACATTCTTGCTAAATTAAACCAGTGACTTATCAAAATTAACTACTTGGCTTAAAACCCCTTCATATTCTAAAATAACTATTTTCACTACACTCGCACCCTCCTCACTTGCTTCATCGAAAAGAATGCTATCATCAGCAAAAAAACAAATGAATCACTGTCAAACCCCGCCTCCCCACTCTTTCTCCTCTAATTAAACCCTCCCTTTTCGCCAAATTAAGCAAGCTCAATAGCCTATTTGCATAGATGATAAATAAATAAGGGCTTAAGGAATCCCCTTGTCTCAACCCCCTAATAGGCTGAAACACCTCCCCCTAATCCCATTAAAGATAATTGAATATGACACCGTTTTCACACATCTCATCACAAGCTTAATCCACCCTATTAAACCCTAAATAATCCATCATTTTTTTTAAAAAGCCCTACCCTATCATAGGCTTTGCTCATATCCAATTTGAATGTAAACAATCCCATCAAGCTATCCTAGTTCTTTTTGAAAACATACAACAACTCATATGCAATAATTATATTGTCCGAGATTTTCCTTCCAGGAATGAACGCCCTTTGAGCTTAATCAGTACATACATTCAGGTTTTTTCTTAATTTATTGGCAATTGTCTTAGTTATAATCTTATAAAGCACATAACAAAGACTAATGGGTCTAAATTGCGACATTGCATTTGGGTTCCCAACTTTAGGTATGAGAACTATATTTGTGCAATTTATAACATTAACCTCCCTTACCCCATTTAGAACATCAATGCAATACTGAGATACTTCTTTGCCAATGACATGCCAATATTTCTGGAAAAATAGAGCTGGGAATCTATCCATACCTACTGCCGTCAACGTCATCATAGCATTCACTGTTTGCCATACCTCTTCTTCCTTAAACGCCTTCATTAACTCATTATTCATACTCTCTGAAATACTAGATTATATACCTGATAGCATGTGATCACAGTTTCGTATCGAGGAGGCTGTGAATAACTCCTTGAAGTAATCAATCACTATACCTGCCATCTCCTCGTCTTCTGTTACCCACACTCCGTTCTTATCTGTCAATCCTCTAATAACATTCTTTTTCCTATGGGAAGATGCATATATATGAAAGTAAGTCGTATTCTTATATCCAAATTTGAGTCAGTTTGCTCTAGCCCATTGTTCCCAGAACAACTCTTCTTTGTCTGCTTCCATATTCAATGCAAATTTGACTTCAATTAACTCCATTGAATTCAACTATTCTAATTGGGAATTTAACTCCTTAACTTTTAGCTTTCTCCGTTGATGATTCTCCTTTGCCCACTTACTTATTTCGTTCCTAACTCTCCCAACTTTGTCGGCACAACCAACCTAGACGTCTCCCAAAAGTTCCTTATTTTTTCCTTACGCGTATCATCAAATATCCAATTAGAATCTATTTTATTCTCTTATAACCTGTCTCCTATCATTACCTATAGATCAACCAACAACAGACAATGATCAGAAAAATTGTGAGTAAGATGCTTAACATTATAACCCAAAAAAAGTTCCCACCATGCCGGATTTGCTACTCCTCTGTCCAAACATTCCCGCACATTATTTTCCTTTAGACGTCCTCTTTCCCAAGTAAACCATTGACCTGAGAACTCCTAATCATTAATGTCACACTCCTCAAGGGCCCTTCAACACCTTTTTATTCTCCATTCCTCCCTAATCTGTTCCCCTCGCTTCTCGAAAAAATACATGATCTCATTAAAAGCTCCTAATACCAACCATGGCAGCAAAGTGTCCCTTCCTAACATTTTTAACAGGCTCCATGATTCTTTTTTCCCCTCTCATCCAGAGCCCCATAAAACCCAGTACACATTTATTTAACCTCCACATTCCCTTCATCAATCTCAACATCAATATGCAAACCCGAGTAGCTTCTTAACTGAACCGTACACCCATTATTCCAACATAATGACAATCCACCTCTAAAACCCTCAACATCAACGTTTATACCATTCGAAAACCCACACCTTTCTCTACTCCTCTTCATTCTCCTTGCACTTAATTTTGTTTCAATTAGAAACAATATTTGAGGCACTTCCTCCGAAATATTTAAGTTGGTCATATCCTCCTTCATTATCCCCATAGCAAAAGAATCACTAGATCCGAATATCCCCTACCCATTGTAAAACTCTAGACAAAATTGAAATACGTGCTAACCAATAGACAGAATCGTGGTAACCTAGCATACTCTTAATATTATTTAAATACATATTAAATAAACTATCATTATATTGTAGTTTTACTACTTATTTGAATAAATAAAGAAAATTTCAGTTAGGAAATATTTAAAGATAAGGAATGTGGCTTTTATTAAATTTTAATTACTGTTAATTAATTTTCAATAAAAAAATTTAACCATAACTATTAACGTTATTATTGGGATAAGTGTTATATTTTAATGAAATCAATAATTATAAAGTTTTTTTAAGCTATATTTGATAAATTAATAAATTAAATGTTGAAAAAATAAATACTAGAAAATTAAGTGTTGAATTTAGGTTATAAACTTTTTTTTGATATATTAATTAAAATTAAATACAAATATAATTAAATTGTTTGACAAATGATAACATAATCTTAAATACAATATAATAAAATAAAATAAAAATAATTTTTTTTCTTTATTAAGTGATAAGTAAGTGGTTCCTATTTGCTTATCATTTTCCATATTTTTTATAAAAAAAATTCTATCTAACAACTCTCATTGCCGGTTATAAATGTGTTTAAAAAATTAAGTATTTGAGTTTATTAAAAAAATTTCATTACTCTATCATTAATTTTAGTTTATTTTGGGATTTCAATTGAGCTTTGTTTAAATTAATTTTATTTTATCGATTTTATTATGTATATAAATAATACTTGATGATTCTTTAATTTTTTTAGGGTCTCCAAAAAATTGGAAATTTCTTCCATTTGAGAAATTATGTTTAATTGAATCAAAATTATTTTTGTTCTCTATTTAAAATTTTAATTATGCTAGTATTGCATTTTACATTTTTAAATTTTTTTAAAATATGAATTTATACTTCATATTTAAATTATTTATGAAAATCACCTGCTTGAAATCATATACATGTAAACGTACACTTTTTAGCTTACCGAGTCCTTTTATGTGCATTAATTGGTAGGCCTTGAATTTATTCATTTATTTTAATTTAAATATTAACTATTTGTGTGGACCAATAATTGGGTTCAATTAAAATTTAATGGTGTTGTTATAATTTATTATGGTAAAGCTGTTTCAGGAGGTGTTTTGCAAAATCAGGGAGGTAAGTGGATTTATGGCTGCAACAGATGTCTTAGTAAGTGTTCTATCTTTGATGTTGAGTCGTGGGGAATTTTGGATTGATTGAATATCATGTTAAGTAGAAATTTTGAGAATGTGTTGATCTAAATTGACAGTATGGAAGCAGCTAAAGCTATTCATGAACGTTCTATGTCATCTTTAAATTCTGCATTGATTAGGCGAATACGTCAAAGGTTAGAGGAGATTGGTAATTAGTTTTTGCAGTATATTTCCATAGAAAATAATAAGGATGTTGATTGTTTAACTAAAATGACCTTTGATAGAGAAGAGGGATTGATAATCCTTGTAAATCCACCTAAGGGGCTTCTTAGAGTCTTAAGTTAGTGTAATCTTTGTTTTCTTTTCACTAAAAAAAATATTAACTATTTGTTAAATCATTATAAACAAAAGAGTTATGTATAATTTAGATTTACTCATGGGTCGGACCATTTGGTTCGGCCCGAAAAGTGGGAGGGTATATAAGCTCGAAAAATGAGCTTGGGTAAAAAAAATAAGGCCCGTTTAAAAAATGGGTTGGGCCTCGAGTAAGCCCTTTTGGCCCGGCCAGGCCCGAATTCACAAAAGGACAAAAAAATATGCTATTTGTTGTTGTTTTAATGATATTTTCTTGTTGTTTTCTCCCTATTTTGCTACCATTTCACTATTATGTTACTATTATTTTGTTGTTATAGTTTGGATATTATATAACACTTATTTTTTTGTTAATTTTGTTATTATTTTAGATTCATTTGCTTGTTAAGTTGCATCTATCTTAATGTTATTTAAATATATATATTTTTTAAAATTTATTTTCAATTTATTGGAAAATAGTTATTTTAATTTTTTAGTATTTTTGATATATTATATATATTTAAAAAGTAAAAAAAAAATACAGACCGGGCTTGGATTTTAACATTTTTATCTGCACCAGACTGGGGTAAAATTTTAGGTCCATTTTTTTGGCCGGGCCCGGGCATAGCAAATGGGACTAAATTTTTGCCTGATCCAACCCGGCCTATGAGCGCCTCTAGTATAATTGAATAATATATTTATTTTTAAAATATTTAGAAGTTTACCCCGCAAGAACTTTGCATTGTTTATATTAAGTTGGAGTATTTAGTATGTAATAACAATATACAAATATTTGTTATTTTTTCAAAATAAAATATTTTTGTTTAAAAAAAAAGTAAACAATTAATTCACACTAACATTTTACTATTTATTTAAATAATATTATTTACTTTTTAATAATTTAATTTATATTCAAATAAGTTTTTAACATTTAATAAATTATATAAAAAATTAAAATTTGACTTAAAATAATTTTTATCTCTTAAATTTAAAATTTAATATTTAACTAAAACTTCTCTTAAAAAAACATATTTAAGTAACACTTTAATTGTTTATTAACTAAATTAACATTATAAACTCGCCCTTCTTTTTGTTTGCAATGTGACATTTTTACTTTTGTTCCATTTTTCTTTTTGAAAAATGTTGAATTTTAATATATAACTAAAAAAATTCTAAAAATTTTATTTTTATTCAAGTAAAATAAAAAATAAAAAATACTTAAAAATAAAAATCTCTAAATAATTTTTTTGGTATTGTTATGAATATCTTATTATGAAGTAGATGTCCATCAAGATCAAGATAAGTTTTGATGTACTTTAAATTCTAATAGTAATTAGAAAGTAGAGTTCTATTTTATTTATACTTCTTATTTCTATAAATATAGACTTTGGAGAAGCATTATCAATATTCCAATTGATCAATAAAATACGATATTTTTTTTACTCTCTCATTCTCTTTGTTTTTTACTTTCTGTCTATTTATTTTATAACACGTTATCAACACCATTATTTTTTAATTGTTTTTCTCCATAAGTCACAAAAATATCCTAACATTTGCTATTGTCGATTGCCTCCTAGAGTTGCTGTTGTTTCAATTGAGGCCTTCGTACTATGGGTAATCATCAAATCCTTTAACCACTCAAGTACACATAAACCTCTAAATTTTTATGCCCTTTTTTGCAAAAAAAAAATTATATAATCTTTACATGGGTGATGACGACGATGTTAAAGATTTTCAGGTATATTTTACTATGATTTATTTATTATATCATGCTTATTATAATTGGAAACTAGTCATTACAACATGAATAGATAGATACTGATTTGAAATCCACGTATGTTTGCGATGGTGATTATGAAATAAATAATTAATGGAGGCATTTAGAAGTCTGTCCTACTAGATTTGTTGCATTCCTCGAAATGAATGCAAACATAAAGAAAATAAAAGATATAATCATGGACCACTAAAAGTGAGAACATATTAATAAATACGATAACAATGAGAGTTCTCAAGATAACTCTTTAAGGTTTAAAGATAACTTATGTTATAAATGTGATATAAAAGATTATTGACTACATATGTGGCGCATGCCCAAATATTTTGTTTCTGTTAATATTCTTTGAGGAAGGATATAAGAATGTAGTAATGAATTCTATCATTACATATAGAAAATATTTATCTTATTTGGTATTGAAACAAACTAATATTGTTTCAATATTTGGTAGTTCAAAATTAGTCGAAAGCTCCAGAAGAGTTAATATATTAATAACTTGTGATGGTTAATCCATTGGTTTTAAAAGATATTTATAATGGAACTCACATTGAGATTGTGAATGAAGAAAAGATTGTATTTCATATGAATCACTATTGCTATAAATATCTATTTTGAAAGGATGAATAAAAGGGAAGATTGAGTTATTGATTACTCTTGTTATTAAATTGAATTGACTATGACTATTTTTGTGATATTCTTTTGTTATCATCCCCATTAAGAGATTGAAAGCAAAATATTTGACTGTGAAAGATCTACTTTTAAGTAATAGAATATGGTAATTCTATCTAAAACTCGATATAATTGGATGCACCTGAAGTTGCAAGTTTTTTTTTTTTAAAAATTGTGAGTATAACTCTAAAGTATTCAGAATAAGTTCTCAATTAAAATTACGTGGAAAAATATTACTGATAAGAACTTGCAAGAGAGAAAACTTATGTATGACAAGTCATTGGTTATGTACTTGGTGTACACCTGGAAAATAAGAACCACTCTCAAAGTTTGCTATTAATAAATTTTATATTCATTATTTTTGGATATTTGAATATTTTGGCTTATTCCCTTAAGCGAATATTGCATATAGCGAATATTGCATATAATTGTTTGGAAATTATATTTATTTTATTGACTTAGTGGCATTATAAACTTCATATTGATTTAGACATTTCCTGTAGTAAATGTCACAATAGTACTTATATGTGGATACAAAGTAAAAGGAGTGACAGTAAAATTATCAATTTGTCACAATTTATATTGACATTATTAGTACAATTGAAATGCATGTTAAAGTAAACCAGAAGTTTATTGATAAAAATGTATTTACTATTTGGCGTGACCAGTTAGACCATCTTGGATCATAAATGATGCGAAAATTAATTGAGAATTCACATATACATTCATTAAAGAACCAGAAGATTCTTTAATTTAAAGAATTCTCATTTGTTGTTTGTTCTCAATGAAAATGGATTCATAGAAACTCACTAGATAAAGTTGAGATTTAATGTCTTGCATTTCTGAAATGAATAAGGGCCCATTCATCCACTATGTCGATAGTTTTGACATTATATGATTTTGGTAGATGCATCTACAAAATAATCACATATGTGTTATAAACTTGCAACCTGTCGTTTGCAAGATTGCTTGTTTAAATAATTAATTTCAGATCATGCAATTAAGATAATTCATCTTTCTAATACTGATGAGTTTATATCTCAGTATTTTATTGATTGAGTTTGAAAAACTTTTGTAAAAACTTGTTATTTATGCACATATTGATTTAGAGAAATTATTGATTGAACGTATCTGATTAATATCTAAACCATTACTTATGAGAACTAAACTTCCTATTTCTACATGAGATTATGTTGATTTACGTGTTGTACGCATCAAGCTAATAAATTATAAATACTCTGTAATAGCCTATTTTTTAGTGGTACTGAAAACAGTAGTTTCGGGGCCACCATATCCGATGAGTAAGTTTGTAAATATTATTATTTAATATTTACGAATCGAATATGGTTTTAAAAAGGTTTTTGATATAGTAATTTATGCTATTTGAATTATTAATTAAGTTCAAGTGGTAAGACTTTAAAGTCAAGTGGTTTTAGAAAATGAGGTATCGGGATCTCGTTTCTACAAACCAAATCGTAAATATTTTTATAAATATTTACGGGGTGTCATTAAGGTGGTATTAAAGTTTCATTGAAAATTTTTAATGTTTCAATAGTTAATTAAGTGAAAAGGACTAAATTGTAAAAAATGTGAAAATTTAATTCTACTAACTAAAGATGTTTAATTGCTATGGAAAATTAAATTCATGGACTAATATCATAAATATACCATATCATATATGAGTGGGCAGTTGGCTTTATCTTATTATGAAAATATATATGTTTTATTAATTAAAAAAACAAATTATAAGGTAATAAAATAAACTAAAGAAATCACCACCTTTCTCTTTTCAATGTTTTGCCGAAATTGAGAAAGAGGAAAGCCATTTTTAGACTTTGAAGCTTCGGCCAAGCTTCCATGTATGCATGTAAGTTCATTTTAGTCCCGTTTTTAATATTTTTTATGTTTTTGATATCTTTGCAATTAGATCCATTTAACTCGTACCTTCGATTTTGAAACTGTTAAATATTTTGAATGTTGCCATTGATGAACCTTGTGATTTTAGATGTTAAATGATGAATTTAAGATATTAGTTGTTATTTAAAAGTATTTTATTAAGTGATTTTTGATGAATTTTCAAATTAGGGACTAAATAGTTAAAATAGTAAAAGTATAAGGATTTGATGTGAAATTGTTGCAATAATGGGCTTTATTGGATTCCATGAGTATTTGTCTTGGCTCAATTTTGGGTAAAAATGGTTAATTTGCATGTTTTAGGCTCAAGGACTAAATTGAATAAAAGTAAAACTTTAGGAGCAATTTTGTAAAAATTTCAAAAGTGACTAAATTGCATTAAATACATTGTTTTACTGTCTAAATTAATAGATTGAATGAAATTATTAATTTAGATCAAGATCGAGTGGAAAATCGAGGAGAATAAAAAATTACCAAAATGCCTCTATACTTTGATATTTCTGCAATTTAGCTAGGTAAGTTCGTATGGTTAAAATTTAACATTCATATAAATAAGTGGTTGGTATTACATGATATTATATATATTCCCTTGTTGGGAATGAATCATTATTTGAGTTATAATATTGAACTTGATGCTAGGATTGAATTGAATAGGGATAAAGTACATTCGTGTTTTGGTGTATTACGGGAGTCTGGAGTGGAGATGGTATTGGAGGGATCTATCTGTATATAAATCCAAAGTTAAGCATTTGTTGTGAACTCTCATGTTGTACTTTCTGTTTGGCGTGATTCGGGTGGACAAGCTCTTATGAGCTTCTGTTCAACTTTTATCAGCTTCTGTTGGTGTGTTTCGAGTGGACCAGCTCTTATGAGCTTTTGTTTGGTGTATTTCAGTTGGATCAGCTCTTATAAGCTTTTGTCTCGTGTGTTCAGTCTATCTGACAATATACTCTTACCCGTAAGTCGTTCTTTGAATGGAAAATCTCGGTAAGGTAATCTATTTAATGAATTTGAAAAAATATGTTATGTTGAGATTGATGATAAATCCAATTGAATCATGCTCAGGTATAATGGTTATCCATGTCAAATTCATATGAATCATGTTTAAATGAACTAACATGTGTTGTTAATGTGATTAGGCTTATGCCAAGCTTGTGGATATGATTGATATTTATGATTATGTTTGTACTATGCATATGAAACGGGTAAGAAAAGGGAATGAAACGGTAAGTACGTAATTGGGATGTATTATGATGTCATAAAAAGTTTAATGTTATAAATGATGTATTTATATGTGAGCAAATTATGTATGTTACGGATGAATATACCTATATCATAGATAATTACACTAAGTTGGGAATTGATAATATTGTTTAGACTTATGATAAGCATTGGAAACAGAATGAAAAGAGAGTAAATTGAAAAGTGTATAATCTTGTAGAAAGGTTGTTGATTATCTATTAAGTCCCTTAAAATCCTATCACATTATGAATGATAAATATATGTGACATTAATGAACTTACTCATTTTCGAGTTGTTGTTCATATCGATTTATGAATCTTATGACATTGGCATAGATTTGTGTTTATTCTATAAAGTTTATTATTGAAGTGGAATTTTATGCTTAAAGTTTATACGAGCTTACTAAGCATACATTGCTTACGAAGTTATTTTTCCTTTACTTTACAGATTATCAAAAGCTCGATCGGGTTGGAAGCTAGTTGGAGATCCATCACACTATCCATTGATTTTTTTTATCGGTAGATTTTGATGCTTTGGTAGTGATTATAATGGCATGTATAGGTGGACTATGTTTAATGTTTAATTGATGAGTTTGGCATATATATGTCATTTTGGTTGATGATTATGGCATGATATGTTGCCTTGGATTTGAAGTACTTAAGGTACTATTGAAGTCTTGTTGGTTGGGGTTAGTATGGTCAAATTGATGGATGTTTTGAAATGACCAAAATTGGTATAAGTTAATGTATCTTTAAATGGCCAAAATGGTATGTGAGAAATTGATCTCAACATGGTCGAAATATAGTTCACTTTGGAAAGGTTTAGAACTAGATGTGCATGATGTAAATATGGTTTATAAATGTCGATTATTTGGTACTATTTGGAAATAGTTGGTTTATGTTATTTAGGTAGTTATGATGCATGAGGGGAATAGTCCAAATGGTAAAGTTATTTTGATATGGTATAAATCTATTATGGTATGATTGATATGTATCAATTGTGATATGTTTTGGCACGGAAACAAAATAGATGATAAATGGTTAAATATGCACATGTTTAGGAATGTTTAATGTATAGGTGTTTTGTGCTTGTTGAAATAGCCATTATGTTTGGCTTGTAAATATGGTATTTTGGTTGATGAACTATTTGCATGTTGGCATGTATATATGTGGTTTTATGGTTGATGACATGCTAACATTTTGGTGCTTAAATGGTTGATGTTGAAATGGTTAAGTGATGATATGTTTTAATTGACCAAAATTGGTCTATTTAGATGTGTTTGGCAATAGTTAATTGTGCTATGACTTGACATGAAAATAGGTAGTTGTGTATGGTTGGTGAATGGCTAGATTATGCAAATGTTTAAACATATTTGGTTGTTGTGTTTGAGGTGTTTTTATGGCATATTGGTTGAATGGAAATTGGTCATTTTATGCATGGTTGAACATGTTTTGATACATTGGTCATATGTGCAAATGACTTGTTTAAGTGTACTTGAATTGAATGAAAGAAATTGCTAGAATTTGGCCTATTTCTTGTCCATACACCGCCATGCGATACAGTCGTGTGTTCCCTGTAGGTTTTTAAATGTTGCATTCCGAATGTTACACGGCCTGATATATGGGCGTGTGGCTTGGCCATATGAACCAAGTCAAAGAGTTACACGGGCACGAACACGGGCTGGGACACGACCGTCTGTCCCTATTTTGAATGTCCACACGGCTTGAGATACGGGCATGTGTCTCAGCCGTGTGAGTCACACGGCTGTGTGACCCCTGTAGTATGAATTTTTCTATCTTTTGCCATGAAATTCTAAATGTTTTCAATTTAGTTCCGAATCATTTCTAAAGTGTTTCTAAAGCATTTCTAAAGCCTCGAGGGCTCGAAAAAGGGGTATACATGTGTTCAATTAGATTTTTCAATGATTATGAAATGTTTTGAAATGACTGTTTTGATGTTATAGTTTTTTGGTAATGCTCCGTAACCCTATTTCGGCAACAAATATGGGTTAGGGATGTTACATACTCCCTAGTACAATTGGTTTTTAGTAAAGAGCTAAATCTTTCTCATCTTTGAATTTTTGTATGTGTGTATATGTTCCAATTGTTCCACCACAACGTACAAAGATGAGTGAATCCTCAAAGAAAGTTGGGTATATATATTAATTATGAGTCTCCTTGTATTATTATGTTTTAAATATTTTGGAGATTCAATTATGACATGATTTGTGATTACTATTTTGATTTGATACTTTTCCCAACATTAGGAAGAGAAAAATAGTAACTTATAATGAGTTAGTGGGAAAGTAATTTGAACCAGAAGTTTAACAAGGATAAATCATTACAAGTTCCAAATATGAAAATTCTTATAAAAGAAAATAAATTTTCTAGATGGTTATATAGTGGAGGTGGGTGCTCTAGAAGAGACCCAATACATAACTAAAACTCCAGAAGAGATTCAGGTACCTAAACTGAAGATTAAAATAGTGAAAATAAGATATCTCGATAAGTTATGTCAATCTAAGAAAATGTGGAACCAATAATAAAATTGGTCGATAATGGTTTTGCATGCAATATTATTATTGAAATAATGAAAGGATGATCTTGAATAAATCTATTAAGAAATATAGATATGGAATAGATTGTTCAAAATAGAAAGACACAACACAGGTACAATTAAATTCGTGAAGTTTTTGGTAGTCCAAATATCTAAAGATATAAAGTTAGTGAAGGTACAAATGAAGTAGTTTTGCAAAAACACAATAAAATATGAAGTTTTTGTTAAGTCCTGACATTGATTATGAAAAGATATAATATTCTTTTGTGGTGGGTACAATAACCTTTTAGATATATTATTAAACTGACAGATTATAAAAGATTTAACTTGCACCTAATGGTTGTTGTTACAACCTTTTATAAATCATTATATAGTAAAGTTTATATTAAAATCCTTGAAGGATTTAGAATGCCAGAAACATATTGAAATTATTGTGAAATTATTCATTTATATGAATTGAAATAATTTGAACATATGTGGTGAATTTGACTGAGTGGATAATAGTTGAAGGAGGATTATAAAATGATCCAAAATATCTATTTCTGTTTTTATGGAAGAATCATGATTAAATTTGTTATGATTATTATTGAAACTCCTGAAGAGATCAAAATATATTTCCTCAAAATTTTCCTCACTCATGACAAGCTAGTATTCAAGATTGAATACGTAGAATATGAGATATTATGTAATGTTTTTATTAGAGGGAGTAAATACCTGCTGTACTATTTTTCCCTTAAACCAATGTTTTGTCCCACTAGAATTTTTTTTTCCATAGGGTTTTTATCTTAATAAGGTTTTAATGAGACTCGTTATCTACAAATAGACATCTAAAGGGGAGTGTTGTGATAAAACAAAACTCTCTCAAAAACCAAGAGTGCTCTCTGTAGAGTCCTGGAGATAACAGTCTCTGCTGTAGCCTGGGATGGAAGAGGGTGGTGGCGTGGAGAGGGAGAGCAATGATGAGATATCATTGTTGGCTGAAGAATTGATTCAACTGTCGATTAAAAGACTTTGGTGGTTCCCAGTGAGAAACCTACTCTGATTTGTTCAGTGTGGACAAAAAAATATTTCAATCCAGAAAGCTTTAGGGCACAGTTGAAAAGTTTATGGAAATCTAAGAAGAAATTTGAAATACAGATGGTAGGGCAGAATTTATTTTCTATTATTTTTTATCTAGAAGAAGATTTGGAGTTTATTTTGAAGGGTAGGCCATGGCTGTTCCGTGAGTCCATTATTTTGTTTGGTTGATTAAAGAATCCAATTGAGCGTGACCAAATTTGTCTTAACTCATCACCATATTGGGTCAGGATTGGCATGTGTCCCCCAGAGTTTGATAAGAAGGACATGTTGCATGCGATTGGCAGCACTTTTGGTGGGGTCTTCAAATCTGAAATTAATAGTGATTTTTGCAGACTTAGGGTGAATTTAGAGGTCCAAAAACCACTCAGAAGAGGTATTTTTGTCTCAAGTGCTAATGGGGTAAGTTTTTGGATTCCATTTAAATACGAAAAACTGTCGGTGTATTGTTTTGGGTGTGGTAAATTAGATCATAGCCTCAATGATTGTTCGGTGATAGATCCTACAGAAAAAACAAAAATTAGAGAATATCCACCATATTCTATTGCATTAAAAGCAGAATCTAAAATGATGGGTAAAGAATGTATGAAGTTTAATGATTTTTCTAAGAAGCAGGAGGTGCAATGTTCTTATACAGGCCAGAGTAAGATGAGGAACAGTCAGGAGAATAGTGGCAAATCTAATCTTCTGCGTGGGAATATCTTAGGAGGGAAAGTTCTGGCGAGATGGGAAGACGGATTGAAGACTCAGGAGGGAAATTTTTCTCTGTGGGAGGATGTGGTACAGGCAGCAGATTTTAACAAAGGCGAGGAAATACTACAAACTTCCAGGAAAGCTAGTTGGAAAAGGTTGGCCAGGAATAAGCAGGAAAATGCACAACTGTGTACTGGTGATAGGAAAAAAAGAAAATGTCCTGATGAAGCTGACGGTGAGGATTGCATGGATTTGTCAATAGATTAGAGGGAGGATGCGATTGAAGAGGAGGTACAGATGGTTACTGTTGACAATTTAAGATCGACGGCTGCCAATGGGCAAGCTGACCGGGCGCAATCAAAACCATATGCTGGAATGTCCGTGGTTTGGGGAGTACACAGGCTGTGAGGAGGCTACGAAATTCATGCAAGCAGCAGAATCTCCCTATGGTCTTCTTAATGGAGACTTAGTTGTACCAGAAGCTTATGGAGAAGGTTAGAAGAAGATGTGGTTTTAATAGCGGAATCGACATTGAAGTAGAAGGGTCTCGAGGAGGACTATGTCTAGCATGGAAAAGTAATATTGTGGTTACGTTGAGAAGTTTCTCTGAATGGTATATTGATGTGCTGGTTAGGGAGGGAAGTCCACAAAAGGAGTGGAAATTTATGGGATTCGACGGTTCACCTTATTTACAAGATAGAAGTTTTGCTTGGAACTTGCTCAGAAGACTAAGTCAGGATTGCAACTATCCATGGCTCATAGCAGGAGATTTTAATGAAATTCTGTATTCTTTTGAAAAAAAAAGAGTGTAGCTCCCAGAGAACAGAAAAGAATGGATGCTTTTAGAGATACTTTAGAAGAGTGTCAGTTGATGGATATTGGGTATTCAGGTGTGTGGTTTACTTGGGAAAGGGTTAATCTTCCAGAGAAAAATATTAGAGAACGTTTAGACAGAAGTGTTACCAACGAAGCATGGTTACGCTTAATTCCTATGGAGAAAATTCAGCATCTTCCTTACTCTACGTCGGATCATTGTCCCATTCTTTTATCTACAGACAACTCATCTCTATTTTCAGGTTCTAGGAGCTTTCATTTTGAAGCATGGTGGACTATGTAGGAATCTTTTGAAGGTTTGATTCGGGAGTTCTAAGATTCATATAATTTACTATTGTAAGTGAAGTTGACGCGATTGTAGATCCGTTTGAAGGAATGGGCAGGTTCTATTAGAAGCAGGAAGGAAGGGCTCAAAAAGAGGCTCACAAAAGAGGTTGAGTTTCTGTTGGGATAGGACAGAGATGATGAAACGTTATCTAGAATTATAGATACAATGATACATTTAAACATGGAGATTGATAGAGAAGAGGTGTATTAGGAGCAGAGAGCACGAGCTAATTGGCTTCAGTTAGGAGACAAAAATACTGCTTATTTCCATAAGTGTGCATCATCTAGAAAGAGGACGAATTCAATCACAAAATTAGTGTCAGAAGACGACAGAGAGATAACTGATGGAACAAAAATACTCGAGACAGCTACAGAATATTTTGAAGACCTTTTTGCATCTAAGGGTACTGGAGACTCTCAAAAGGCGTTGAAGGGCATTAAGAGGATTATTCCGAATGAAGACAATGTGACCCTATTATCTCCTTTTCGTGAAGAGAAAGTTTGGGCAGCGTTGAAGAGTATGGGCCCTACAAAAGCTCTCGGTTCAGACGGTTTTCCAGCTTTGTTCTTTCAACGATACTGGCATATTGTGGGTAAGAAGGTACTGATGTTTTGTTTGAGTATTCTTAATGGGAACAAAGAATTTGATCTTGCTAATGTTACAGAAATAGTGCTCATCCCAAAAATCCCTAATCATTCCACCTTAGTCAATTTTAGGCTAATAAGTCTGTGTTCAGTTCTATATAAGATTGTGGCAAGACAATTGCCAATAGATTACAGAATGTAATAGGCTCTTGTATTGATGAGGTACAAAGCGCATTTGTTCTAGGACGGCTGATAACTGATAATATACTTTTGGCTTATGAGATTTTTCACACATTTCGACAGAAAAGAACAGGGCTTAAGGGCTACATGGCGGTAAAGCTAGATATGAGTAAAGCATATGATAGGGTAGAATGGGATTTTGTAAAGAAGATGATGATCAAGATGGGATTTGCACAGGAATGGATGGATTTGATAATGAAATGTATTACTTTAGTGTCTTATGCTGTTAACATTAATGGTTATAGAGGCAGAGTTTTTCAACCATCGAGGGGATTCAGGCAGGGTAATCCACTCAGCCTTTTTCTTTTTCTCATTTGCAGTGAAGGACTTTTTTCTTTAATAAGATCAGCAAAATAATCAGGTTTGGTTAAAGGTGCAAGAGTCAGTAGAAGAGGGCCAGAGATATCTTATTTACTGTTTGTCGATGACTGCATGATGTTTGGAGAGGCTACAGAATAGGGAGCTAAAAATATGAAAGAAATTCTGAAGGAATATGAAAGCTGCTCCGATCAATGTGTTAATTTTAATAAATTAACCATTTTTTATAGTTCAAATACTTCAGCAGTTGCAAAGGAATTGGTGACAGATCTGTTAGGTGTCAGGAATTCTTCAAATCCAGAGAAATATTTGGGTTTGCCTAATGTGGTGGGGAGAAGGAAAAAAGAAGCATTTCAAACTATCCTTGATAAGATTTCTTTGCGAATTGATAGTTGGAGTACCAGCTTTTTGTCGCAAGGAGGGAAAGAAATTTTTATAAAATCTGTTTTGCAGGCTATTCCCACTTATGCTATGTCCTGTTTTCTTCTTCCTAAAACATTGTGCGAGATGATTGAGAATAAGTTTGCTAGGTTTTGGTGGCAAAAAGGTGTTGGGAAGAGAGGTATTCATTGGTGTAAGTGGAGTCATTTGTGTAGACTTAAAGAAGAGGAAGGTTTGGGATTTAGAAACATGGCTCAGTTCAATATCACTTTATTAGCAAAGCAAGGATGGAGATTTTTAACTTCTCCGGATTCGTTGGTAGTGAGAGTTTTCAAAGCAAAGTATTTTCTAGATTGCTGTTTCCATTTTTCGAGTTTAGGAAGTTCCAGTTCTTATGTATGGCGTAGCATTTGGGCAGCAAAAGCTTAACTTGAAACTGGTTCAATATGGAAAGTAGGTTCAGGTGAAAACATTTCAATTTTTGAAGACGCATGGATTCCAGATTATGAAAATGTTAGATTAACGTCTCAGGTTGGTAATTTGCATCTTGTTAAAGTAGTAGATTTAATCAATAGTAATAAGAGGGAATGGAATAGAAGCTTGATTGGCAATACCTTCCCAGTAGCTGAGGCAGAACTAATTTTTCAAATCCCTTTGACGACGGAAATGCATGAGGACCTTCTTGTGTAGAGAGGCGAACTATCGGGTGAGTTTTCTGTACGTAGTTCCTATAAACTATTACAGAATAGTGACCCTACACTTTATACTTTACAAGATATTTACAATGGATTTTATAACAAATTGTGGAAAGTTGACATCCTTCTGAAAATAAAGCTTTTTATCTGGAAAATCTCTCTGAACTATCTAGCTACGCGGACGAATATGTCCCTTAGAAAACTCACATCGAACAGGTTGTGCCTTCGTTGTGGAGTTGGAGAGGAAACGGCGAACCACCTCTTTCATTACTGTCCTGTATCAGTTATGATTTGGTCAGATTTATCAGAAGACATTTCAGTAGCATTTCCATTTACAGATTTTGTTGAGTGGCTTACCAAGGCTATGGCTAATCTTCCTTTGAATGTGTGTCGACTTTTGTGTATCTCTTTAGGCCATCTGGTTGGACAGGAACTCTTGTATACATGACAAAACAAATAGATCGAGCAAGGAGATTGTGAGTTTCATACACGATTATATTAAGGAACTTGATGCAACCAAAATAATTAATTAGAGTACCTTTACTGATGCCGTAAAATGGAAAAGCCCTTCTGGTTAGACGATCAAGATCAACTTCGATGGAGCTTTCGATGAGAGATCCAAACTTTCAGCATCGGGGGTAGTGGTTAGAGATCGATATGGTTTTGTTCTACTTGCCAGTATAGAACTTCATAAGGGAGTGGTTTCAGCTTTAGTCGCTGAAGCTATCGCCTGCCGTCGAGCAACCCAAGTAGCCCTCGACATCAACAGAGAAGAGGTTATTATAGAATGTGATTCTTTATCAATAATAAAGAAGTGCAATATGAAAGGTTTTGATAAATCACAAGTGGGTTCTTATATCCATGATATTCACAAACTGAAATCCAAAGCTACAAATATCAGATTTGAGTTCGTTCATAGATCAGGCAATCATTTAGCCCATATCTTAGCAACAGAGACACTGAGAAGAGGAGAAAGAATTTACCTGGAAAATGGGGTTCCAAGCTACGCGGTGACACATTCGGAGATCGAATATGCAAGGGAGCCAGATTGAGAGGGAGAAGGAAGCGTTTTGGAAGAGGAAAGGTTAAGCATCCGTTCTTCATTATGATCAGATTTGTTTTCTCTTTCCTCGTGAAATGAAGAGTGCCATTAAAGACGGAGTGACCGATGGGAAATGATAAGACATGCGCAGGAAGCTGATTGGGCAGTTAGGACGACAACTTTTGAATTCTGTTTCTAATTTTTTATTACTTTTACTTTCCAGATTGTTCTGCTTAATAGGCCTCTGTGTTTGGGTTCATCTTTTTGTTTTTTGTTAAGATTATTTATAATTAATGGAAGCCCAATCTGTTTATTCAAAAAAAAGAAAAAGAAGAAGGAGTGTTGTGGATACCTTATTATTAAATGGATATCCATCAAGATCAATATAAGTTTTAATGTACTTTAAATTCTAATAGTAATTAAAAAGTAGAGTTCTGTTTTATTTATACTTCTTATGTCTATAAATATAGACATTGAAAAAACATTATAAATATTTTGATTGATTAATAAAATACGCTCTTTTTTTACTCTCTCATTTCTTTGTTCTTTACTTTATATATAATTATTTTGTAACGCTTATTTAATTTTTAACAACTATTTACATTCTTCTATTATTACTAAAAAAGTTTATTATCTTACTATCGATTCGCATATTGCGCGGGACTATTTCTAGTATATAATAATTTGAGAAGATTCAATCATTTAATTATTTAAAATTGATCAAACAGAAAAGTAAGAAAAATTTAATTTTATTATAAAGATTAATTAGTCCATATGATATGAATTTTGTATGATAATGATTTCACTGAAAAAGAATAATTTTAATATTTAATGTATTTGAGTAGGAACTATTACTGGGGTAAAATACTCAAATATACCAAAAAAATATAAAATTTACGGAATTGGGTCGGTTTCTTGAAAATTTACGAAAAAGGGCCATTTGCCCACAAAACGCGTCCACGTAAGCGCGTTTTGTGGGGAAATGGCAGGAAAGTTTGCCCTTGGGGACGCGCTTTGTGCCACATCAGCAAAAGCGCTCTTACGTGGACGCGCTTTAGCCTTGCAACGGTAAAAAAAATGGTCAAAATTTTTTTGACCGTTGGGGGCCCAACGGTAAAAAAAACCTATAAAACCCCCAACCCTTTTATTTTTTTCACACTTTAATCCTTACTCATTCTTCTCTCAAATTCCTCTCAAAATTCTCTTTAAGTCCTTCAAACTTCCTCTGAAATTTTAAAATAGTCCTTTAATATTTACAAAAAAGCCCTTTTTTAATTTTTTTAATATATATTTTTTTTGAAACTTTTAAAATTTTTGATCGTATTACAAATGGCCGGGGAATTACTTCGTCTAGACAACAAGCACATCTCCGTCGATCAAATGCAAATGGTAAGTTTTAATTTTAATTTTTTAATATTATTTAATATTTTTTAGGTTTATGCAATTTTAATTAATTTTTATTTTATAATTTTTTAAACAGTCTGTAGATCGGGTGTTGCAATGCTATATTCGCAATATGCATGGTCCCCCATCGCCATTGATCGAGAACTACCTACGGGAAGCGGGTTTTTGGCACGTGGCCACGATAGGCCGAGGGTTCAAGTTGGAGCCGCCTTTGATTAGTGCGTTGATAGAGAGGTGGAGACCCGAGATGCACACTTTCCATCTTCCATGCGGAGAGTGTACCATCACTCTGGAAGATGTGCAGTTGCAGTTGGGATTGCCGGTGGACGGATCGGTAGTCACCGGGTCCGCAACTTCTACCGATTGGATGACCGTATGCTACGAGCTTCTAGGTGCCATTCTGGATAACATTCATGGAGGTCAGATCGAGATTGCCTGGTTACGAGACACATTCCCGGAGCTGAATGAGGGTTCGACCGAAATAGAAAGAATACGGTATGCTCGGGCATACATTCTTGAGATAATTGGAGGTTATTTGATGCCAAACCTGTCTAGAAACCTCGTACACTTGAGATGGCTACTGAAACTTGTTGATTTTAGAGCAGCTGGTGAATTGAGTTAGGGGTCTACCGTGCTATCGAGGTTGTATCGGGAGATGTGTGGGGCGACGCGGCCGAGTAAAGCGAAAATCGGAGGTTGCCAATTAGTACTGCAGTCATGGGCACGGTTTCGATTTCTATTTTTACGTCCTTGACTCGACCACACATATTCATTCCCATTGATAACGAGGTAAATTTAATGTTATATTTTACAATTATTACGTAGATTTATAGTATAATTGTATGCTAAAAATTTATTAAATAGGTGGAACCATTCGGCGAGTTATGCTGGAATACCTACCTCGCTTGAAGATATACGGCTTCTATTGGACCAACGGTCGGAATCACAAGTAAGTTTCGAATTTCGTATTTATAATTTAGTATTTCGTATTTAGTGTTTAGTATTATGTATATAACTAATATGTTGGTAGTGTTAATATAGTTTCAATGGACACCGTACGAGGATCCGGCAATTCGAATAGTAATTTCGAAGGAGTTCTTGCAAAATCCAAACAGTTGGCACGTGAAGGTCCTATTGATCAACTATGCGACTGTGGAGATGCACTAGTCAGATCGGGTTTTGTGACAATTTGGATTCCTGCAACCGATTCCCGCGCCACCTGAGGTGCTCGATGATGAGCACAAAGTGGACTTACGGCAGTTGCACATGGATTGGCCAAGATTTTGGTCAGCATATATCGAGATGTGGGAGAACCGGTATGACTATTTACCTATCCGGGAACCGATCGTCACTCCTGAGTTAGCGTGCGTGCCGGAATACATGCCATGGTTTAGGATCCATGGTAAGCCTTATTTGTTGTCGGAAGAAGAGAGGCGATGACAACTTCATCAACAAAGGGAACGTCGGGGCCTTTTAAATCCAAGGAGAATGGGTGATGAGACAGGGCCATCAACAGCGCTGACACAGTCACCGAGCCCATCAACAGTGCCCACATAGTCACCGGGCCCATCAGTTCAGCCGACGACACCGACATCACAGCCTTTACCCTTTATGCTAGATGCGTACCCTACCTCTTATATGTATCCTAACCCATATATGTTTCCTTTTCCCAGTCCCACCCCAGGTTGGAATGCATGGCCGAGTTCGAGTCCATTCTCGACTACTCCGACTGGCCAACCGATCTTGAGGCCGTCGTCTCGTGAGGGATCACAGGAGGCACCGTCGGGGAGCACTTCTTTTTACCAGTCTCCTTTGCCATACGGGATTCAGACACCCCCGCCGTGGTTTATGCAAACACCTCCGGGGTCGTTATTTTATCAAGGTGGGTCATCCTCACAACACCCACAACCAGACCCACTGCCGGAGGAACCGGAATCCCCGCTCGAGGTTCCACGACCCCGCCAGAAGCTAGAAGAAAGAGGAATCCATCGCGTAACCGCCAACCACCCCCGTGTGGCACTGATTCCGAACGGCATCAACATTGATTCGGATGGGCTTTTTTATTTTTTAAATTGTAATAAATATTTTTTATTTTTTTAATAAAAAGTTGTTTTTTATTTGTGTTTGTAATTTAATTTTAATATCTTCACTAAAATAGAAGTTGTTTATTTTTTTTGTATGTAATTTAATTTGAATTTTTTTAATAAAATAAAAAGTTATTTTTTATTTTTTATTTTTTGTAATTTAGTTTTAATATATTTAATAAAATAAAAGTTGTTTAATTTTTTATTGTAATTTAATTTTAATATCTTTAATAAAATAGAAATTGTTTAATTTTTTTATTGTAATTTAATTTTAATATATGTAATAAAATAAGAAGTTGTTTTTTATTTTTTATTTTATTGTAATTTAGTTTTAATATATTTAATAAATAAGAAGTTTTCTTTATT
The DNA here is from genome assembly GCA_025503065.1 of Gossypium bickii. Lineage (NCBI taxonomy): Eukaryota > Viridiplantae > Streptophyta > Magnoliopsida > Malvales > Malvaceae > Gossypium > Gossypium bickii. Next base: position 21,058,644 of record CP106717.1, read on the forward strand.
TTTTATTTTATTGTAATTTAGTTTTAATATATTTTTTAATTTTTAATATATTTTATTTAATAAATAAAACAGATATAAATAATATATATTTAAATTTAAAATTGAGATTTGAATAATAAATATTTGATAACTAATATTTGTATCTGCAATTTATGCTAATCAAATTATCCAAAAATTATATAAATTTATAATATTTGAATAAATATATATTTAAAAATTTTGATAGTTGCTGTAGGGTAAAAAGCGCGCTTTAGGTCGCTTTTTGTGCCACATCGACAAAGCGCGCCCACATAAGAGCGCTTTTTGTTGATGTGGCACAAAGCGCGCGCCCCCTCGGTGCTCTCAACATTACCCACAAAACGCGCTTACGTGGGCGCGTTTTGTGGGGAAATGACCATTTTCCGTAAATTTTCAAGAAACCGGCCTAATTCCGTAAATTTTGTTTTTTTGGTATATTTGGGTATTTTACCCATTATTACTGCTTAATGCTGAAAAATTTTAAGTTAGAATTTAGTTTTAAAAAAAAATATTTTAAAAATATTTTTAAAAATCAAATATTCAAATTATTATATATAAATTTTATCTAAAATTATATAAATAATATAAAATATTATATTAATAGAATTTAAAATATGAAATAAATAATTTTTAAAAAATATTTACTTTTATTAAAAAATAATTATATTTGATACTTAATTTTTATTAAAAGATCAAAAAATTTAAAACACAATATCCCAATTTTTATAATATAAATTCAGTATTAAATAGTACTTAATTTATCAAATAACACGGTTGAATGTTTCTCAAAAAAATATATCACCATTTATTTATTATTAAATGGAAAATGGTTGCATTAAGAAAAAAGGAAAAAAGGAAAAAATAATCCTTTAATTTTATTTTTATCCATTTAATTGTGCTTTGCTTCTATCGGGAAAAAAAATCTTTACAATAAAATCAAAATGAAATATGGGTCGGGTCATTATTACCCGAATTTGTCGTCCATATAAATCCCCAATGCCCAGCAAATACGCCACCAGTAAGGCACATTTTTTACACGTTCTGCTTCTTAAGTGCCTTTGATTGGATCGCTCTTCTTCTTCTTCTTCTTTTTTCTCTGTCTTTCGCTTCCCTCTTTGCAACTGTTTTAATTATCTGCTTCAGATCTCTTAGCAAATATTCAATCTCAGCCATAGATCTGCCCCTGATTTTTGAATCTTCATCCGTCGATCTGAATCACCATGGCGGCCGCAAACGCTCCCATCGCCATGAAGGAGGTCTTAACTGTAAGTCTTCTCGTTTTCGCTCTTATCCCTCTAAGTCGTTTCGATTTCTGTTGCTTTTTATGGAAAATTCAGCTGAATTATCGTTTATAATCGATTGTTAAGCTTAATCTAGTGCTTCATAAACCTTGTCAGATGTAATATCTGTAAAATCTGCTTAGATCTGTTTGAAACTTCCTTTATACGTTTTGGTATAGTAACGATTTTAGGGATCTGAAATGGTATCTTTGGTTGCAGTTGCCAAGCATTGGCATTAGTCCTCAATTTATCACATTCACGAACGTAACTATGGAATCTGATAAGTATATTTGTGTGAGAGAAACCGCGCCGCAAAACAGTGTTGTGATTATCGATATGAACATGCCGATGCAGCCGTTGAGACGGCCTATTACAGCGGACTCCGCTCTTATGAATCCGAATTCTAGAATCCTTGCTTTGAAAGGTTAGTTACTGTAACTACGGGAAATTGTTTATTTGTTTTGGGTCACGTTAATCATCTCTCTAATTGACTGCGTTGTTAAAAAATAAACAAATTAATGTGATACCAGTTAATTGCAAGGACCCTGCTTATGCGATCATGTTGTATGTGAACTACAGTGACTGTTGTAGTTAATACTTTCTTCTGTACTGTTTTATTGGTATAAGTATCAGGTTCTGTATTTGCAATCTGTTTTTTAGTTTACTAGGAAAAATGTCAGCACTTCTAATTGCTTTTTGGTTGTTTCCTGTAGCCAATTTGGCTTATATATGTGTCTAAGACAAGAAAATATGCTTCAAATTCATGCCATAAAGTGCTTGACATTCGAGTAAATTGCTTCTATTTTATGGAGAAGGAAATTCAATATCATTAGCATTGCTTGTATGTCACCATTGATTTTTTTTGTTCGCTTATACTTTATATGCTGACTTTGACATTGCTTTTGTAGCTCAACTACCGGGAACAACTCAAGATCATTTGCAAATATTTAATATAGAGATGAAAGCAAAAATGAAATCCCATCAGATGCCTGAACAGGTGAAACACATTTATTGTCTCATTTTATTTATTTATTTATTTCTTGTAATGGTTCCACTATTCAGTCCATTAGCTATCTGCCTCTCTACATTTATATTTTTCCTTGAGAGTGAGCTTGATTGCATGAGCCTAATAACCTGTCCTTGGTCAATGTACAGGTTGTATTTTGGAAATGGATTAGCCCAAAATTGCTTGGCCTGGTAACACAGACCTCTGTGTATCATTGGTCAATTGAAGGTTAGATTTTATTCAGTTAGCTTTATCCAGCATGACAGGCTCTGTTCATCTCTTAATATATATATTTTCTTCTTTTAACTATAGTATAAGTTTCTTTGGTGTTATCTGTTTCATTGTGTCTTACTCCTGGCAGGTGATTCTGAACCAGTTAAGATGTTTGAGAGAACAGCTAATTTAGTGAACAATCAGATCATAAACTATAAGTGTGACCCTTCGGAGAAGTGGTTGGTTTTGATCGGAATTGCCCCCGGTGCACCTGAGGTATGTGGTTTCGCTAATAAATGCTTTCTAAAGGTTTCTTTTTTTCTGTGAAGAAGTTTCTGTGTCATCTGTATTTAGTTTTGAGAACTTGAGAAGTATGACTTGTGAGGTAAATTTCATTATATGCATCCTCCTCCCTCCCAAAGAAGAATGAAAATGAAGTAATATATTCAAAATATTTTCCTAAGCAAACTGGGTGGAAAAAGGTTCTTCCAGCTGGTATGGTTGTCATGTGCCCATGATTCAAATTGCTGAAATTAACTTTGTGAGTTAATTTATTAACCCCTTATGAGTAATTTATTGTCTCCAGTGGTGTTATTTTGGATTTGCATCCCTCTAACCCACATTTCATTTTTCTTTCCATGCTGTCTATCTATTGATAGTATAGTTCCTTGCATAATTATTATTAATTATGAAGTTCTATCCCTCAAAAAATCACTTTTGCTGCCAGTATGCAGTTCTGAATTTGATCCATGTTTTTTGCATCTTTTAGAAGCCACAATTGGTTAAGGGGAACATGCAACTTTTCTCTGTTGATCAGCAGCGTAGTCAAGCTCTTGAAGCACATGCTGCTTCATTTGCTCAGTTTAAGGTAAAAAGATTTCTTGTTCTTCACTCAATTTCTGTATATATGATCTATCAAACAGCTTATCGTATATGCTTGTTTGTATTGAGCAGGTTCCAGGAAATGAGAATCCTTCTATTCTTATTTCATTTGCCACTAAGAGTTTTAATGCCGGTCAGATTACATCAAAGTTGCATGTAATTGAGCTTGGTGCCCAGCCAGGTTTGTTTATGTTATCTGTTATACTTTTGCCATCCCCTTGTTATATACGAGTGGAAACTGAAGGTTCTTTTGTTTTTTTTTTTAAATGTGTACAAAATCTGAAAAATAAAATAAGAAATGAGACATTGTTGATGCAGCGCTTTCCAATGATGGAATAATGATAGTACTATAGGGAAGTACTTTGATGTGTTGGCATGTTCAGTTGTTGAGACACTACTTCAGAATTTTTGTGTGATTTTAAATCAGAAATCCTACTCAATCATTATCAAAGACTTTTCTAAGTTAGAAAATTTTATGTGATCATGTTTAAGTATTTGGATTTAGATTAACTATTCTTTATTATCAATTGTGTAGCTATGCTATTCTGTGGGTTATTTCGGGCTATCATGTATCCAATCTTTTAAAATAATATATATTGGCAGGTAAGCCGTCGTTTTCAAAGAAACAAGCAGATCTATTCTTCCCGCCGGATTTTCAAGATGATTTTCCAGTTGCAATGCAGGTAACATGATATTTCCAAGATTATCTTTAAATTGTTTATTGTGTGCCAATATAAGACAATTTTCTGTTTGTTGGCAGATATCCCATAAATATGGTTTGATCTTTGTTATCACCAAGCTGGGGCTGCTGTTTGTTTATGATTTAGAGACAGCATCTGCTGTATACAGAAATAGAATCAGTCCAGATCCAATATTTTTAACATCTGAAGCTTCAGCAGCTGGAGGGTTTTATGCCATAAATAGGAGAGGTCAGGTGTTGTTGGCAACTGTAAATGAAGCAACAATAGTGCCATTTGTTAGCAGTCAAGTATGTTATATGGCTTTTCTTTTTGTTTACTGGTATCAATAAAGAGACATGCTAGCTTACTACTTCTGGTCGTCTTCTGTTTCAGTTGAACAATTTGGAGCTTGCTGTCAATCTGGCTAAAAGAGGAAACCTTCCGGGTGCAGAGAACTTGGTAAGTACATTAATTTGTATATTATTTGTATATTCCTATGCTTTATGGTTTGTGAATCTTTGCATTGGATCATAATTCGGTAAGAGCCTGATATTGTCAGCTATATATTTTAGTTGCTGGGCAATCTATGCTTTATGGTTTGTGAATCTTTGCATTGGATCATAATTCGGTAAGAGCCTGATATTGTCAACTATATATTTTAGTTGCTGGGCAATAATATCTAAATGAATAATTTATTTTTACTGGGAGGGTGCTTTCGTTTGTACGTCCATCATGGAACAATCTGTTGCTGCTCTCAATGCAATTCTTCAATCTTGCAGCAATGCTGAGAATGAAGACATGCCGTCTTCGTGTTTCTTGATTTACTTTAAGGCCACTTTTTTATTATGTTTTTTCATTATGTATTGCATGACTAGATTTGGTGTTGACATATTTGATGTTGCAGGTTGTTAATATTACTATCTAATATTAGTTATTCAATTTTCATGTGTTATTTTATTCCACCTTGTTCTGTGGGCATTACTAGGATGTTGACTGTGATTTTGCATATATCAGGTTGTCCAACGTTTTCAAGAATTGTTTGCTCAGACAAAGTATAAAGAAGCTGCTGAGCTTGCTGCAGAGTCTCCACAAGGGATACTTCGCACACCTGATACAGTTGCCAAGTTTCAGGTCTCATTTTGCTTTCTTGATCATGCAGATACTTAGTTTCTGTTTGGTTTCTGAAAATATTTTCTATTTTCATTTTCCTTTTCATTTTAGAAAATAGTTTTCATTTTTTCAAGAAAAAATTGAGAAAATGTTTGGTAAATAGAAATAAAAATTTGTTTTCAATAATGAAAACATGTTTGGTAACTATTTTCTATAATAGAAAATGGGAAATAAAATAAATATTTTTTACGTTAATATAGGTTTAAACCAGGGTATTAGATTTCATATTTGAAAAATTATTGAAAAAAGAATATTTCTGCGTTTATATGGGTTTGAATTAGGGCCAATTCATTTAAAGTTAACCATTGTTTTCATCATTTTCACTTTTACAAAGCATTTTTAGTGAAAACGATGAAAGCAACGTTTTATCGTTTTCTAATTCACTCTCATTTTCCAAAAATCATTTTCAAAATTTTCAACCAAACACGTTTTCTTCAATGTTCTCCATGTTTCAAGAAAACAAAAATGAAAATGACCTTTGTTTCCTGAACCAAACGGAGCTTTTTTTTTTTTGTTTGTGTTGATTTTATCTGAGGCAGAATCACTTACCCTATTGCTGTAGAGTGTCCCTGTGCAAGCTGGGCAGACTCCGCCACTGTTGCAGTACTTTGGTACCCTTTTAACAAGAGGAAAGCTCAATGCATTTGAGTCATTGGAATTATCTCGGCTTGTGGTGAACCAAAACAAGAAGAACCTTCTGGAGAATTGGTTGGCTGAAGATAAATTGGAATGTAGTGAGGAACTTGGAGACCTTGTGAAGGTATGATTTGTACACTCTGGAATAGAAATATATCGGTATCTTATTCAATTTTACCTAAATTTCTGCTTCAAGGAAGTGGGACTGATTTGACCACTTTCTTTTCTTTTTTGCCTTTTCCTAATTTTCACATTGCTTTTGCTGTAGACTGTGGATAATGATCTTGCGCTGAAAATATATATTAAAGCTAGGGCAACTCCAAAAGTTGTTGCAGCTTTTGCTGAACGTAGGGAGTTTGACAAGATCTTGATTTACTCAAAGCAGGTGATTGCTGTCTCCTTTGTATTGACATTTTCTGGTGTGATGATATATGATCTCCTTGTTTACAACCTACTAAGTTGGGAGATTATTTCTTCACCTTGTTCTTTACATTAGTGAATGCATGCATCAAGATTCATGACTATATTGTTTCCTCAGGTTGGGTACACTCCTGACTACTTGTTCCTTCTGCAAACAATTCTCCGTACAGATCCACAGGTTTGTTTCCGTTTTCTGTGCTCCAGGGTTTGAGGCATTGTGTTGAAGCTTGTCAAATCATACTAGCTATTAATGAATGTGTAAATGTGTTAAATCTCTTCATGACTTTTTAAGTTAAATTTTATGAATATTCTGATCAAGTTAAAAATCATACTAGCAATTGATAAATGTTTAAATGATTGCTGACTGATAGATGATAGCTTTATGGACTTTTTGATGGAATCGGATCTGTGTAATTTTTGAGGAGAAACTACCGTTTTAGAGGGAGCTAATTTATCACTTGTTTCACTTGTAGGGAGCTGTTAACTTTGCTTTGATGATGTCTCAAATGGAGGGAGGTTGTCCAGTTGATTACAACACCATCACCGATCTTTTTCTTCAGGTCTGCTGCTTATTGAATTATTTGTGAATTTAATGTAAATTTTTTCTGTAAAATATATGTAAGATTGTTTTCCTATCCTTTTTGTATTCAGAGGAATTTGATACGGGAGGCTACTGCATTTCTATTAGATGTTTTGAAGCCAAATCTGCCAGAGCATGCTTTTCTACAAACGAAGGTTATATCTTTAATGTGCTGGTTAAGCTAATCTATTTCTATTATTTCTTTTTTATTTCCTAAAAAGAATATACTCAGTTTAATAATATTCTTTTCCATGCAGGTCTTGGAAATCAATCTAGTAACTTTTCCAAATGTAGCTGACGCCATCTTAGCAAATGGAATGTTCACTCACTACGATCGTCCCCGAATCGCACAGCTATGTGAAAAAGCTGGTCTCTTTGTGCGAGCTCTTCAGGTAATTTCTTTTTAAAATTATTGTGTTTCATTGGCTGCCGTTTTCTAGACTGAATTAATAGTCTCCTTGATTAAATATTTAAAAATAATACCTTTTTTGCAGCATTACACTGAGTTGCCCGATATTAAACGTGTCATCGTGAATACACATGCTATCGAGCCACAGGTAAAAACATTATCTACCAACTTTATCTTGGTAAAATTGGACAGAACCTTCTAACTTTTTTTTTTTTTTTTGCTCATCCTTCTGTTTTTAGTCACTTGTTGAATTTTTTGGAACTCTTTCACGAGAATGGGCTTTGGAGTGCATGAAGGACCTTTTGTTGGTTAATCTAAGAGGCAATCTTCAAATAATCGTTCAGGTAAAGTATTATTGTATATGGTATTTTAATAATGTTTAGTAAATTCCCAAAGGCTAAGTTGTGTGCTTGTGCAGGTTGCCAAGGAGTACTGTGAGCAGTTGGGTGTTGATGCTTGCATAAAACTTTTTGAGCAATTTAAGTCATATGAAGGATTGTACTTTTTCCTGGGCTCCTATTTAAGCTCAAGGTAAGCTATTTAGCAAACAAGAAATTTACTTTGTTCTCCAATCACTGCTATATCTAAGATTGTACTTACTATTATGTTTACTTTTGATTATGGGACAGTGAGGATCCTGATATACACTTTAAGTACATTGAGGCAGCTGCTAAAACTGGTCAAATCAAGGAGGTTGAGCGTGTAACCAGGGAATCAAATTTTTATGATGCTGAAAAGACAAAGAACTTCCTAATGGAGGCCAAGCTTCCTGATGCAAGGCCCCTAATTAATGTTTGTGATCGATTTGGGTTTGTTCCTGATCTCACTCACTACCTCTACACAAATAACATGCTCCGGTACATTGAAGGGTATGTTCAGAAGGTATGCTTGATATTCTCTGCTATTTTTTATACTGGAATATTCTATGAAGTAAATTTAAATCTGATTAATTGAGAACCTTTTTGCTTCTTTTGATAGGTGAACCCAGGGAATGCTCCTTTGGTAGTGGGGCAATTGCTAGATGATGAATGCCCTGAAGATTTTATAAAGGGTCTCATTCTCTCAGTCCGTTCTCTGCTTCCAGTTGAGCCCCTTGTGGAGGAATGTGAGAAAAGGTTATCTTCTTTTTCTGTCTCCTGCTGTTCATCGTTTATTATGCCGTCACTATTTGTTTCTTATTTTTCTGTATATGGTTTCCAGAAATCGCCTTCGTTTGCTTACACAGTTTTTGGAGCATCTTGTGAGTGAGGGAAGCCAAGATGTGCATGTCCACAATGCTCTGGGAAAAATCATCATTGACAGCAATAACAATCCAGAGCACTTCCTCACAACCAATCCTTATTATGATTCTAGGGTGGTTGGTAAGTACTGTGAGAAGCGTGATCCCACTCTGGCAGTTGTGGCCTACAGAAGAGGACAATGTGATGATGAACTTATCAATGTCACTAATAAGAACTCATTGTTCAAATTGCAGGCTAGGTATGTAACTATTTAGTTGATTTATGATAATGTATTGGGTCTTCGTTTTAAAGTGGCTTATCTGTGCATTGTCCTGTGGTCACAGGTATGTTGTTGAGAGGATGGATGGTGATCTTTGGGAGAAGGTTCTAAATCCTGAAAATGAATATAGAAGACAGCTAATTGATCAGGTTGTGTCAACTGCTTTGCCAGAAAGCAAGAGTCCAGAACAAGTTTCTGCAACTGTTAAAGCTTTCATGACAGCTGACCTGCCCCATGAACTGATTGAGCTTCTTGAGAAGATTGTGCTCCAAAACTCTGCATTTAGTGGGAACTTCAATCTGCAAAATCTACTTATTTTGACAGCTATTAAGGCAGATCCATCTAGAGTCATGGATTATATCAATAGGTTAGAAAATTTTGATGGACCTGCAGTTGGAGAAGTGGCTGTGGAAGCCCAACTATATGAAGAAGCTTTTGCGATTTTCAAAAAGTTCAACTTAAATGTTCAGGCTGTCAATGTTTTATTGGATAACATTAGAAGCATTGATCGGGCAGTGGAATTTGCATTTAGAGTCGAAGAAGATGCTGTTTGGAGTCAGGTGGCGAGGGCACAACTGAGGGAGGGGCTGGTTAGTGATGCAATTGAATCATTTATTCGTGCAGATGATGCTACTCAGTTCCTTGATGTTATCAGAGCTTCTGAGGATGCAGACGTCTACTCTGATCTGGTGAGGTACCTTCTGATGGTTAGGCAGAAGGTCAAGGAGCCCAAGGTGGACAGTGAACTCATTTACGCCTATGCTAAGACTGATAGACTGGGAGAAATTGAAGAATTCATTCTCATGCCAAATGTTGCTAATCTTCAAAATGTTGGTGATCGCTTGTTTGATGAAGCTCTATATGAGGCCGCAAAAATAATATTTGCTTTTATATCAAACTGGGCCAAGTTGGCTGTTACACTGGTGAGGCTTAAACAATTCCAGGGTGCTGTTGATGCAGCAAGAAAAGCAAACAGTGCCAAGACATGGAAAGAGGTTTGCTTTGCTTGTGTTGATGCAGAGGAATTCCGATTGGCACAGATTTGTGGTCTGAACGTTATTATCCAGGTGAGTTTCATGAACAATTAAGTTGCTACGTATGTCTGCACATTCAGTTCCCGTTTTTTTTCTGCTCATGTTTGTCTATGGAAGATTGTTTGTCTGTGGTTTTGACCATTGAGTTTGTTGATCTTGTAGGTGGATGACTTGGAAGAAGTCAGTGAATACTATCAGAATAGAGGATGCTTCAATGAGTTAATCTCTCTCATGGAGAGTGGTTTAGGATTGGAACGTGCACACATGGGGATCTTTACCGAGTTGGGAGTTCTGTATGCCAGATATCGTGCAGAGAAGCTTATGGAGCACATTAAGTTGTTCTCTACTCGTCTCAATATTCCCAAGCTGATAAGAGCATGTGATGAGCAGCAGCACTGGAAGGAACTTACCTACTTATATATCCAATATGATGAGTTTGATAATGCTGCAACTACTGTGATGAACCACTCTCCTGAGGCATGGGATCATATGCAGTTCAAAGATATCATAGTCAAAGTTGCTAGTGTTGAGCTATATTACAAGGCTGTCCACTTTTACTTGCAAGAGCATCCTGATCTCATCAATGATATGCTGAATGTGCTTGCGCTTCGTGTGGATCATACTCGTGTTGTTGACATTATGAGAAAGGTTCAATTTTGGTGGAAATGATTTAATATTGAAATAAATACTAATGGATTGCTTTAGTAGTACTTTTATTCATTTTGGGTTGACAATTAACGTTCTGGAATTTCAGGCCGGTCATCTGCGTCTGGTGAAGCCATATATGGTTGCTGTTCAGAGCAACAATGTATCAGCAGTAAATGAAGCATTGAATGAGATTTATGTAGAGGAAGAAGATTATGATAGATTGAGAGAATCTATTGACTTGCATGATAACTTTGATCAGATTGGCCTTGCTCAAAAGGTAAAGTATTGTTGTTCTTGCCTTTTTATATGCTAGTAAGTCGGTTTTGATATTGTTTCTGAATTGCTCGAGTAGATTGAGAAACATGAGCTGCTTGAGATGAGACGTGTTGCTGCATACATATACAAAAAGGCGGGCAGATGGAAGCAGTCCATTGCCTTGTCAAAGAAAGACAACCTTTACAAAGATGCTATGGAAACTGCTTCACAGTCTGGTGACCGTGAACTTGCTGAGGAGTTGCTTGTTTACTTCATTGAGCAGGTACTGACTCAATCCTAAATACGCCTTTACACCTTGGTCAAGCATGCAACTACGTTAGGTTGCTTGGCTCCATTTGTCATAAGAGCTTCTCAGTAACCGTACCATGGGACATTTAGAGTGAAGGTTTTTAACATAGGCATTTTTTTTTTTGTTATATGGCAATTTTACTTCTCGAATTGTTACAGGAATGTTGGTTATTATTTGAAGTGGATATAATTCTGGTGGTAATGTTATCTGTACAGGGCAAGAAGGAATGTTTCGCGGCATGCCTCTTTGTCTGTTATGACTTAATTCGACTAGATGTTGCTCTTGAAATGGCCTGGGTTAACAATATGATAGACTTCACATTCCCGTTCCTGTTGCAGGTGATTTCTTTGCTGCATCTTCAGTACTATTGTATATTTGGGGATTTATTAGCGACCATAACCCTTTTGGTTTCATGATCATTCTCAATTTCAAGATGTCGTGTTAGAATCCTATTTGACTCTCCTTATATTTCCAGTTTATCCGTGAATATACCGGCAAAGTTGATGAACTTATCAAGGATAAGATCGAGGCTCAAAAGGACATGAAGGCTAAAGAGCAAGAAGAGAAGGAGGTCATTGCACAACAGGTATAGTTACTTTACCAATTCTCTATGGTTGTGGAGTTGCTAGATCTTCAAAGGGTTGGATGATTTTCTGGATGATTTTCTAACTTAATTGAAATGCTTTGTATTGCAGAACATGTATGCGCAGTTGCTACCTCTTGCCTTGCCAGCACCTCCAATGCCAGGCATGGGAGGAGGTTTTGCTCGTCCACCACCTATGGGAGGAGGAATGGGAATGCCTCAGATGCCACCATACGGTATGCCACAAATGGGCAGCTATTAAGTCCTAACCAAGTCTGTTTTGTCAAAAGGTTTTCTTAGCAGCAGGGAATCCCATGGTGCATTGAGGTTAAAAGGCTGACGTAGTTCTATTAGTGGCAATTTTTCACGCTTCGACGCTGTCATTTTATTTTTCTTGTCCATCTCTGGTAGGATGTGTGATATGTCTTGTAATATTCATTTTTTTTTTATGTAGCAAGAGGCATTTTTTTGGCTGCTGATAGGGGGCAAGCCGAGGATTTAATGCATATTTGTAATTTTCCTTTTTGTAGTATTATTTTCTTCCGGTCTTTGGAAGCGACTTACGAGTATATACGAAAACACTTGCACACTACGCCCGTCATTATTTCGAAATTTGATATTTTTCGGTTACTCTGTTTCCCCCCTTACACCTAAAATATTCGGTCCCTTTTTCTTTTTAAATTTTTTCTATGTACCTCAGTTTACAACAGTATATATATTAACAAAGTAGATGTTTTGAGGTAATCAAATATTAATTCAGTAAATGTTAAAATGTTAATCGTTTTTCTCAATGCATTTTTGTGCATAATTTAAACCTACAATAAATTAACGAGTAGTTAAATTTTATGGGTTTTGATACCACTTGTTTTAAAAGAGTGTTAAAATAATTTAAAAATTCTTTTTGGACTTTTATTTTTTTAATTCTGTGAAGGCTTTTTTTATTTCATTGACAGTGTTAAGATTGACAGTTTAAAAACCCCACAAGTAAAGTTTAAAAGTTGGGGTTAAAGAATTAATAAATATCTTACAAGAGTATAATAAAATATTAAAAAAATATATATAATAATTTTTTAATATTAAAGAAAAATATACTGTTATTATACCAAATATCCACCTTAATTTTTTTTATGTACTTCGATTTTTTAAATGAAACCCTCGAAATGTTGATTCGGCCCACCTCTGAGTATTTTGATTTTTGTTTTTGAAAATATATTAATAAATTACACATAGGGGCTCACCTTCAAATTTTATACTGCTTGTAATTGTAAATTGTACAAATTAATATGGGCTTCACAATCTCCACATGGTCACTTTTAAATTTGTAAAGAACGTCTTCCCCTTTACTCGCAATTTGTTTTTAAAGCCCCAATTTATGATATTTAGAGTTTTGGATCGGTTTTTTTTTTTTTTGAATATTTAGAGAAATAGGTCAATTTTAAAAAGATGTATTTTCTGTTTTTTTTTTCTCCATTTTTTTTTTGTGTTGAGTGTTGAAAATTTAGGGAGAAAAATTTATTTGTTTAAGGTATGAGTTCATAGGGATGCAATAGCGCTCGGAGACCCACATATTTTATCTGTCGTGTCGGGATGAAATCATCACCTTAGAAGCCCATCGCATTGCAACTCAGGCTCCCAGTTCACGATGCTTATATGGTTACGGGTTGAAGTATAATTAGGGCTCCTAGTTGACGATGGTTATGCGGTTACGAGTTGGAGAATAACTCAGGAGCCCAGTTGACAGTGGTTATGTGGTCATGGGTTCAAGTTTCATGATACCGGAAGGAGATGCTTTATAAATCTCATACATAATTTTGAAACCATAATCATAAGGAAAAACAAATGGGATTTCTAGTATAATGACCTTATTCCTTTTAACTATCTCCATCAAAAGCAATATCCTCATCTTGATTGTCCAAAACCTGTGACAGAGTTGGATGCAAGAAAACTTTCAGGAGGGAGTGACTGTGGCGGTGGAGAGAAGCTAAAACTCGAGTTAAGGTGATAGCGGTTGTAGTTATTAATGAGTTCTTTAATCATAGCAACCGCTATCAGCTCGAAAGGACTTTCAACTTTTCTCCACCGCCATAGTCACTCTTCCCCTTGAACTTCCTTTTGCCCCCAACTCAATCACAAGTTTCAAATAATGAGGTTAATGATACTGTTTTGGTGGAGATGGAGAAAAATAATAAGATGATTATAGTGGAAAATTGTTAGATCTGGTGCCCTAGTGTATTATATTCGTTTGTAAACTTATAATTTTTTCAAATAGATTGAATAATAAAAAAAAATTCATGAATTACATTAATATATTTTGTATGATTGTCCTTATATGGTTTTTGCACGCAAAGCAAAATAAAAGTAAATGTTGCTCATTGGTTGTCTAACATTTAAACTAATACTAAACAGTATTATGTGGTTGGATCGTAATACAGAAAGACAACTTGTATTATTAGGCAAATCTAAACATGGCCTTAGTCTAATCAGAAATGAGCAAACCGATTGAAAGAATAATATGCTGTCTATCGAGTCCAATTATGGAGATGCTTTATCTTGGGCATCAGAGCGGATGACTCCTAGAAGATAGAGACATAGATGTGACTGACAAGATGGAGAGTACATCAAACAAGACCTAAAAAAATAGATCCTGAATACATTTATGTATTTATTCACTTGTAAAATTCATAGTATGACATACTTAAATCCTATGTGGATGACGGACTATGTATGCGTGACTCGTACAATTTGATGTAAGTAAAAGCCTGAGTTCAAATAGATAAGGAACCGTAAGCTAGTACGTTGGGTGTATGACTTTTGCAGTATGTAGCATCATTCACAACAGTGGAATTCATAGCCCAAGACAAGGGTAAATGACATCCTCTCATTGGCATTACATGGTTGATGAAAAGTAAACGCGGCCATGAGTTGTTCGTCTTTGTGATGAATGACTTGATTAGTAGTTTATAGTAATTGACTTTTCATGAAGGAAGATGTAATGGTTACCATGAGATAAAAAAGGATCATATTGGGAGAACGAATATTATCCCAAAAAGGTTAAGGATATCCTATGAGGGTAACACACTTATGATAATGTCATTGGACAATACCTAATCGAGTTGCTTTCGTAATGGTATGCCATTGTGGATAGCTCAATCACGATACTATAGTGGTATGACTTCGTGACTAAATGAGTTTATAATTAATAGGCGAAAATCTAAAACTTAATTATAAATCATTTGAGCCTCTATTGCATATGACCAATTGGTCCCTTCGCTAGCTTGTTTATACCAGAAATGAATAGCATGTTGAATCAAATAAACATAAATGAATAGAAATGGTGAAATGGAGAAACAGGAAACATTTGGAAATGATTAAGGTTTTCTCCTAAATGAAAATGAAAATGAAAATGAAAATGAAAATGAAAATGAAAATGAAAATGAAAATGAAAATGAAAATGAGAAATGAATTTATTTAGAAATGAACAAGGATTTTTAAAAAATGATCGAAAGATTGAGTTTGTGTTTTTGAGCTATTTTAAAGCTTGAAAATGAAAATAAACCATACGATCATAGTGAACAAGTTGAATGGTGAAATGTTAAATATATTTTCTCGGAAATTTTACCAAGGGTAAAATCGTCATAATTTTACCAAGGGTAAAATTGAGATGAGAAAATTCTTTAATATAAATATTAAAGTTTATTTTTGGGAAATAGAAAAACAAATATTGGGTTGGATCAAATTATAAAGTATTGGGTTAAAAGCCCATGAAGTACTTGTAATTAGACTAGATATGGAAGAGGCCCAAAAGCCCCTTATGTGATAAGGTGAGACGACAAACCCTAGTATATTTAACTAGGGTTACCACCCTCTACATCCTAGTAGAACTAGGATTTTGTTTTTCTAGTTTAAATAAACTTATTTACCTTTTCTCCTTATAAATAGATGACACTAGTAGGGCTATTTACACTACTTTCAAATATCATTATTCTGCCTGAAAATAGAGAGACTTTTATTATCTAAATATTAAATATATTTTTTGAAATAACGATTCTGGCGGTTTTTATTTTTAAGAGAGAATAGTTTTCACCCTAAAAGAAAAGAAAACTATTCCTAATTTCTGTGTTTAATTCGTTTTGTTCGAGCCCACATTCGAGGTAATTCGTGGTACGATAATAGAGGAAAAGATCGTTTGGTTGAAAGCTGAGAACGATAAGGATCCGTCTATCTGCAAACACAAGTATGGTTTTAGTCTAGGATTTATTGCTATAAATATCACAAACTGAGTCAATTTTCAAAATTTTTATTTTTTACTGTGCAAGAAAATCGTTTTCAAACCAAATTTTTTTCCAACAAAAGCCCATTAGTTATTCCCTATGATTATGGTCTCAAACTTATGTATAATGTTTATAAAGCATCCTCTTCAGGTGGCATGAAACTTGAACCCATGACCATATAACAACCGTTAATTGGGCTTTCGAGTTATACTCCAACCCGTGACCGCATAACCACTGTCATTCGGGAGCCGTAATTATACTTCAACCCATGACCATATAACGACTGTGAACTGGAGCCGGAGTTGCAATGCAATGGGCTTTTAAGGTGATGGTTCAACCCCACACCGTAGATGAAATGTAGGGTTCTCCAAGCGCCACTGTATCACCGTGAACTTAAACACTCTTTAAAACTATTACATTGTCTCCCTCAAACACAAACACAGATAAAACTTTCCGTCCAAAACTTTCAACACTCTAACAAAGAAAAACAATTTAGGAGAGAACATTTTATTTTGTAAGGGACAGTGATCGAGAGAGTTGATGGAGTAGAGGGGCAAACCCCCCTTTATATAAGCAAACAAGGGATAAAATTGAAAAAAAAAAACAATATGAAAGTCCAATCTAAAAATTATCCTGAGATTCCAGAGATATTTGAAAATTATCTCGGGATTCTCGAGTTTTGGAAATTTTTTCGAAGGTTAGGGTTGGGGTTGAAAATGGGAGGGAAGAAAATGAACCCTATAAGACGCGCTTTTAGTCTGCATGGCAGCCAAGTCAACTAAAAATGCATCCTATAAGTGCACTTTCAGCATCCTTTCTGCCAACTCAGCTAAAAACGCGTCCTAGAGAGCATGTTTTCCCCCTCCCGTTTTCAACCCTAACCCATGATAAATTCTTAGATTTGTAACCCTAACCCTAACCCTAAACCAAAGATTCTTAAGCTAGATAATTCCAAATAAAATTTAGAGATCACATCCTAAATTTTTTTAAAAACGCTTCTAACAAGATGTGTTTTTTAAAAATGAATCAGACTTGTTATGTTCAATATTTTCCAACATTTTGAAGTTATTTTTTTATATTCAGGGGTAGTATTTGCTATAAAATGAGCCACCATTCTGTTGGAGAACTTCCAAACTAAAATTTCAAGCAAATTGTTTCATAAGGAGATTTGCATAAGAAGAAGATTGTTTATGTTAAAGACTTGAATTTCAAATATCAACCCAACAAACTAAATCAGTTCAATTAACTTTCGTTGTTATTATTTTTGTATAATTCGTACACTTTTTTCTACAAAATGTTTTCGTTTTAAACATGTGAAACATGTTATTTGGTTGAAGATGAGTAGACGAATTAAAGTCATTATTTATTATGATGGTTAAATTTGTGATACCAAAATTGGGTTCGTTTTTACATCAGCTCAATCTACAGAATTTGTAGTCAACTAAAGCATAAAATTGCATGAGTTTCGATCAAGAATTAGGAGTAAAATGGCGAGTTCAAGTCACAGAAGAATTTTGAGCTTGAAATGTAGATATCTAACATCACTGAACCCCATTAGATATGATATATTTAAGCTCAGAGGCGACATGGAGGTTGAGGAAATGCTTGATTCGCATTGCTCTAGTGGATCAACTATACTAGAGTTATATACCCACTTTGTTGACGTCGATGAAGATGCTCCGAGTTCAAAAACAGTTCTAGTTAATAGTAAAACGGAACAAGAAGTAGAAATTTCAACCATAAGGTTGTGCGGTGGGTTCACAGCATTGTTACAAAACTCCTATCATGAAATCTCAGAATCATCATTGGGAAGCCATGCATTGATTTTAGCCCTCGATTTCAACTTTGGCACATAGTCTATCCAGTAGTCGGGGTTTATCGGTAACCAAAACTTTGACACCCTGACATGACATTCGATGAGTGCTTTTGATTTCAACTTCCAAATGCCGATGTTTTATGCCGAAAACACTTATATAGGTATGCTATCAAGTTACACCAGTGGGCAATCCATAAGTTATTTTGGTTTTAAGGTAGGGACATCCAAGCCTAGACATGCAACTGGGGTTGATAATGAATTGGGAGTTGAAAAAGAAGACGGAGTTGAGAATGAAGTGGGAGATGAGAATGAAGAGGGATATGAATCTAATAATGATCCAATTCGGGAGTCCGGGCCATATGGTTCTGAAATTTCATTATTGTTTGGTGAAGGTCTGGAAAATGGTGGAGGAACCCATTTGGATTTCACACTATATGTACCTCCGCTCCACATGTATAATGTCAACCTCCATGCTAAAAATAGGTTAGAATTTCTAGAACTTCCTCATAGAAGACCGAGGCACGCAAGTTCTTTATTAAATGTCGACGATTTACAAGTTGGAATGAAAGTTTCCTCGAAATATGATTTTGTTGCTGCAGTGAAGCAGTACAACATAAAGCATGGTGTCAACTTCCATATTACAAAATCTCAACCAGAAAAGTTTGAGGTCAAGTGAGCAATATGTTAATGGCATATCATGACATTTTTGAGAAAGAAGATGGGGTTCTGGGGGTTCGCAACGGAATGTGTAAGTGTACACAATCATTATCAAGTAATAAGTAAGTAAAAGAGTTATCGTCTGCACAATGACTGCATTTAAATTGATATTTGTAAAATTACTATTCACAAGTTGGTAAAGAAACACAATATTTTTCAGTGATAGATGTTAAATTAAATTAATTAACTAAATGAAAATTAATCCTAAATGCAAATAAGATGAAGTGGAATGCAAGGTGATGGTTTAGCAACAAATTCACAAGTTTAACAACAATAACATGAATAAGCTAGAATAATTACAACAGTTGACTCAATTAATTCTCATTATGTTTAATAATGTTCTGGAAAAAATTCCATGCCAATTCGATCATTCATTAGCTTGGAATCTATTATAAGTTCTTTCGAAATCTTATACTTAGAAAACATGTATATTTCTATGTCCATATTTCACTAAGGATTCATTAGAATTTATGTGAAGTAATAGGGATGGATCAGGTTTAAAATAATTTAATCACACAAACCTAAAGTTATGCAAAGTAATAGAGCTCTCTCGAGTTATTACGAACCTTTAATTTAATTAGATCAGGATCTAAATTAAGCATGCACCTTCCAATTATTATGTCCATTAATTGCCATCTGGTTAGGATTGATCAACTAATTCTAATGCATCCAAACATGTTTTACTGCATGAAATACATAAATGATTTTAATTGGAAGCATGAATGACTGAAGCACAGAACATAAAAAAGTGAATCAAATAGAATTTATCAAATTATTGCAATCATTCCAGCTAAAACAAAATTAAGTCATTATCGTTAATGGAAAAAAAATTAAACAATTTGCAAACATATTGAATAACTAAGAACAAAAATAAAGAATAAAGAAGAAGGAACTCTTGATGATTTTGGCGATTCTCCAAAGATCAATCGTGGTGGCTTCCTCTAATTCTTGTGATTGCTCTTTCGCAAACTACTCCTCAAAGTGGTTGGCCAAGAGAGTTTTTCTTAAGAAAAATGCTAGCTAAAGGGAAGTGGGGAAATGGAAGGCTTATGCGGGGAAGAGAGGAAAGAAAGATGAGAGAAAAATAAGAGTTGGGGGATGTGTGAGATGAATGAAATGGGAAATGATGGGTGGTATTTGTAGTAGAGGGATGGCTTGGGAGTTTGCTAAAAATAGCATGGAGATCCCTTGGTTTGCTCCCTTGCTTGGCCAACCATGAAATGTGGGATAAGAGGTTATTGGTTACTTCATTTGGTAACCAATTCACCCTTGATTCATGGCATGGGTTGGGTGGCAATCAAACTTTAAATTGGGGGCTGATTTGTGATTTTTTTAAAAATGTAAGGGCCTTCAATTCAATTAATCCGAAGCTAATTTGGGTTGCTCTTGGTGTTTTGTCTAATTTGGGCTTCTTTTCTCCTTGTGGATGGTTTTGGTAACCCAATTAAGAATCAATTTAATTATCTTCAGCAATCATCTTCAAGCTGGATCAAGGCAATATTTTTGAGCCCAATTCATCATCTAGTCGTCCAAATGAGGTGGATTTTAGCTCATATGCATTTGTGTTTTTATTGACTCTCACCTTAGTTAAATCAATGGTCCAATTGCAGCAAATTGAGTAAAAATTAACATGTAGCATAAAATAGTAAAATTATGCAAAATTCATACTAAATTTCATAAAATTACTCATTTTACTAAAATTATGCTTAATGTCTAAATATAAACTAAAAGGACTCAATTAGCTGTCCATAGACTCGAAATTTGCATAGATTAGAAGTAAAAAGGTGCTTGAATAACCTATATATTTTAGATGTATATTCTGGGCAATTAAAAAATATAACGCTCCATATACTTGTGTTGTCATAGGTACGTCACATGATCATCCGAGATTGGGTTCTGACATGATTTTTGACATTGTGTTGCTCATTTTCAAATACTCATGTTGTTGCAGGTATGAAACAAGATCATCCCAAACTAGATTCTAACATGATACCTGGCCTTATATTACCTCTGGTGAAAGCGAGTCTTAGGATTCCCATGCTGGTTTTGATTGCCAATATCCGTAGTCAGTATGACTACATCGTGTTGTACTACAAGGCATGGTTTCAAAATAGAAGGCTATAGAAAAGATGTATAATGAGTGAGATAAATCATATAATGATTTGTGACAATAGTGTCAGGTACTGAATCGATACGTTCCAGGTTTCGTAACTGATCTACAAATGGAGCCTATGTATTTTCACGATCGTTTGGTCCAAGGGAAAAAAGTTTTTTTATTTTTTATTTATTTTGTTGGACATTTAAGCAATACATTGTAATATTTCGGTATTGTAAGCCATTAATACAAATTGATGGCACATTCATGTACGAGAGATATGAGCATCGGTTGTTGTTGGCTGTTGTACAAGATGGTAATTGAAAAGTCCTACCAATAGCTTTTGCAATAACAAAAGGAGAATCCGTTGATGATTGAGATTTCTTCTTGACAAACTTGAGAAGAGATGTTGTAGGGTTCTCTTAATGGATTAGCTGTTTGGGAGAGGAAGAACATAAAACCCAGACTTGATGACCTTAAGAAGTCATTCAGTTGGGAATTAACCCAAAATTGGTATGGCTTATCCATGAATACCTTAGCCCTGAACTTGTTTAGACTGTGAGGTCGAGAGATAAGTAGTTCTTGTCAACTCGTTATTTTGGTGGAAGATCAGAAGATCCTACTAAGGTATCATGTAACACCCCAAACCCAGCCTAGACGTTATGGCCGGATCTAGCATGTCATATCAAAAGGTTGTTTAAAAGCTACGCGCTCATTAAAACCCCTCCCCAGTTTAAAAACTTTGAATCCTTTTAAAACTCTAAATTTCGTTGCTTACAAAAACAAGGTTTGCTCAAAGTTAAATTCTTGCAAAGATGTTATTATTATTGAAAACTTTGTTTGTTGCAGAAGTCTAACTTAAATAGTTGCAGAAACGTGATATTTTGAAATCAATAGGTATTGTTTTAAAAACTCGCGTTTAATCGTTTAACAAGTCATGGCTAACAAGATTACCAAATTAAAGTTTAAAAAAGAAAAACCCAATGGCCTTATTACATAAAATATTAACCCAAAAATAATATAAAATAAATTAAATTCAATATTACTAAGTTTCGTTAAGAATAAATCCGACGTATGGCCACCTCCGAGTCCTCCACAGCTCCAAATCCTCTAACGCTGGGGATTACCTGCACGGTTAAGAGAAGGGGGTGAGTTACAAGAACTCAGTGTGTAATCCCATATAACAGTCATAGTCTGGGCCTGAACCCATATGGTGTTGGTTTGGGCCTAAGCTCTATTTGGTAACAAGCTGAGCCTAAGCCCCAAATCATATCAATGCAAGTGGAAATGTACCCACCCCAAACCTATCCAACCTACTAACTCTCCACCTGTACCAACCAACACACCATGTGGGGACCATGTCAACCCACTCAGCCAAAACTCTCCAATATTGCAGTCAAGCTGCTCATTACAGTATTTGTGGCTGAGCCACTAAATCGGTTTGTGGCGGTGCCACTAAAAGGGTATGTGGCAGAACCACTAAAACGGTACTTCCTCCAATCATCAAACCCAACCCATGCAACATGATATGAATGCAGTGTATTACAACTATATATAGGTATATATAAAATCACATACACGATATTTAACTACCATCAAGGGTATAACGGTCATTTTGTTACTTAGGGGTATAACGGTAATTTTCACCTCTTGAAGGTATTTCGATAATTTACCCATCGAGGGTATTTCGGTAATTTACCCACTAAGGGTATTCGGTAATTTACCTACTGAGGGTATTTTGGTAATTTACCCACTGAGGGCCTTTCTAAAGGCCCACTGTCGCCTCGGACGACATAGGTTCCCTTTTTGGTCATTACAGTGTAATTGGGCCTAAAATCCAATTTCGGCCTAAACGGGCCCACACGCTCGTGAGGCCCCTTCCGCTCATTTTCGATCTCAGTTCTGCGGACTTCGCAATCCCAGCAATTCATTCGATACTTATTATCAATTTCACTTATGTGGGCCTGTTGCCCTATTGGGCCCACTTAGCCCCCCACGACTTGACAAGGCCCATTACAGCCTTAGTTTCATGAGAGCGTTTGCAACACTCTCAACGATCTATTGCCACCACTAGTGGCTCGATTTATTACTACGAGCGCTCGCATGCTCGAGTGATCTCAGTTGCCGGTATTCCGTCTTTTCGGTATTTCGACTTTTGGCCGAATAACAGAATATCACATAATAACACAAGTAAAAGTGTGAGATTACACACCTTAATCTCTGGATTTCTCTTCGAATTCACAAACACCAACCTAGAACCATCGAAACCATTGTTAGCCTTTAATTGCTAAAATAATCCCTTTCTTAAAGTATATACTTCAATATATCATTCTTACCTTGCCTGAACGAGAGTGTTCCCTAATCACTCAATGATCGTAACTCAAACCTAAGTCCACGCCTCGTCTAGGATCTGGATTGAAATCAGCACTTGTTAGATAGAAACAACTAACACCGCATCACCAGAAGGTAACATTCGGGTTAGGAGCATGAAAGGTACTACCACTACCAAAACCAATTGTCAGAAAATTTTTATGAAAAACAACTTACCAAGGATGATAGAACCGCAGAGTGCTCCAACAACTTCCCCCTATTAGCAGTGTACTCAAAAATAGCTATACTAGCAGATGAGGGGTGTCCGGCCTAACTAACGAGAATCTACCGAGAAAGCACAGAAAAAGAATAAGGTCACAAAATGATGGAGTAATCAGTTAAGAAGAGAAACCAAGTATCACTCAAACAGGAGGGAGATATGAACCTTCACTTGGTGACTAAGGTTGGTGACTAAGGAGGGTGGGAGAACAAGTGATTGACGAAAGCTTAGTGGTCTAATAGCAAATAAGAAAAAAGGTGTGGAAGAAAGAATAACCCAAATAAGTTGTAAGGAAAGAGAGGACGGTAGCAAGGAGAGGGGTTGCAGCAATATGCCGAAACCAAGAGAAAGACACAAATGGAACAAAACAAATGCTGAAAGCCTACTACTCTTCTATCCCTCAAGAAACGACCAAAATACTTTTTGTAGAACAAAAACTCAAAAACCAAAAATGAAAGGAGAGAAAAAATGAGAATTCGGCCACACTAACACTACCCAAAATGCCTAACATTCCCCCTAGCCGAAAATGACTTGCTTGAGTCCCCTCTCACGACACAACTGTCCACTTCTCCCCGCTCCTTGATTCTCTCCACTTTTTCCTCCTAAATCTGCTCCCCTTCATCCGTTTAAATTGTTTGACCCAGTCTCCAACTCCCCTTGAAGAGTTTGATCCAAACTCTGCCTCTTGCTCTCCCAAGTCACAAAATAAAAGCATCCAGTTACCATCTGTGAGATTCGAACCCTTTCTCTCCTTGCTCTGCCATTGACGCCACAACCACCTTACCACATGGCCAACTTGTGTCTCCTAAACACACATAATTTTACTTAAGTCCTGATTCCAACAGCCCTCTCCACTAAAGGGCCAAAAACCAAAATTTCTCCAAGGCTCCAACTCAATCCCAGGCCTCCCCAGAACCCCCAAATACACTTAAATAACCCGTTGAGCAACCACAACATGCAATTATGCAAAAATTTACAACCCCAAACTTTTGGGATGTTACATATGAACTAGTGATTGAATAAGAAACTCGAAGATATAGTTAATTAGGATCCAAAGCGAGCTAATCACCCATGCTTAGATCTGACTAAGTTTCATAACAAATCTTCCAAGTTTTTCTGTTTACATTATTTTATTTCTTTAGTTATTAAAAATTCTATTTTTATGTTTAGTCGTAATATAATTTATTTAAAGTACTAATTAGTTCTATTTGTGTTTATGTTACGATTAATTTAGTGCTCACCTCCCTTGGGTACGATCCTCAGAGTACTCACCTACTCCATTGTAACTATATTACAACATGACCCGTAGGCTTGCAGATACCGCATTTTTAACAAATTTTGTGAATGATTTTTACTCTGGACGTTGGCATGTCCGAAGGTGGTGAAGTTATTGGCCCTGTTACCGGGGAGGCAATATCACTAAATTGATTTTAATTTTTTCATTTTAATAGAATAATTAGGAAATTGGTACATTACAGATACAAATTTTAAATTTCTAGTACAAAACACAACTTACAAGGGAACAACATTTTCCTGCTGATAAGTAACCATATGTAGCATAATGCAAGCACTAGGAACATTTTTTGATATGCACTGGTTGCGATCTAGTACCAGTCGTCCCATTATTCATAATTTTTATTTTGAGTTAAATCCTTCCTTACTAATGTGGATTTCTAGTATTTTCAGATCTAATGATCATAAAACAGAGAACACTATAGCCTTCCTACGATAATTTGTATATATTTGTAGCACTGTTGGTTACGTTGGAGTTTCATTAGACACTATGAAATTATTATTAATCCCCTTTGCATTGGATGGGAAAGCAAAAGCTTGGTTAGATGCACTCTCACCTGATACTATTACTACATGAACTAATTTGCTGTAGTTATTCCTTCGTCGGGTCTTGCCTATGACTCAGGTACTTAGCATTTATGTAAAGTTATTTCAATTCAAATAGTATATTACTAAAACATTAGGGCAAGTGTGGGAGAGATTTAAAACACTTCTCAAGTTAGTATTGGGTGGAGGCATACTTTTTGCTATTGAAATCTAACATTTTTATGACGGATTGGATAGTTAGAACAGACGGAAGTTTGATATCATGACTGAGGGAAGTATTTGGAAGAAAACACGAAAGGAAGTCAAAGAAATACTGGAAAAATTCAGTGAAAATGAATTTACTTGGGGGATACATCGAGAGTAAGAAATTGGGGAAATGGAAAATTTAAGCTAGAAGAGCAAAAGTGTAATAAACTGGACTTGTAACAGCCTGGTTTAGACCCTAGTCGGAACAGTGGTTTCAGGACCACAAATTCGAGTCAGTAAAATATTTTAATATTATTTTCTGTGCCCTTGATGTGTGATTAAGCATGTTTTTAAGTTCCGTAAGTTAATTTGTCTATCTGTGGGTTTAATTTGATTAAAGGATTAAATTGCATTGAATGCAAAATTTGCATGCTTTATGAAAAGACACCTATTTGAGATGGCTTTTAAATGGGGAGGCCTTGAAAGGAAATTAAGCCAATATTTATTTAGTGGATGATTAAAATACATTAATAACCTTATGTTTATATGTTACTAAATGTTTATTAAAAGGTTAATATGGTAAAATGTATATTAATATGTTTATAATAAAACATAAGAAATAGATAGTGGCATTTGTTCATCTTATTTTGGTCGAAATTATCTAAGAAAAATAAAGGAGAAAGAAGCTAGGTTTCGGCTAGCTATTGATTCAAATTAAGATCAAGAACCGAAGAAAACAGATTTAGACTGGGGGAAGTCGAAAATCATTGAATAGCTGCACGTTTTTGTTAAACCAAAGTCGAGCTAAGTTGATATACAAATAAACGTATTTGCATTGAATTATTTGAGCATATATGATATTTGAATTACTATGATTATTCATTGAGATGGAATGTACGTGAAATCCGAGTTGGTTAATAATTCGACAAGCTGTTAAGGTCCGAGAAGTCCCGTTTGAACCTAGGGATAGGTAGGATAGTATATCTCATGACATAGGTGTCTGTTATGTGTTATCATGTAAGATCACATCTGGGACGTTGGCATTGATTCGAGCTTTCTGTAAGATGACGTCTGAGACGTTGGCATCAAGATGAGATTTACGTGTAAGACCATGTCTGGTGCATTGGCATCGTAGTGATTCGTGTAAGACCATGTCTGGGACAGTGGCATTGATATCTGATTACATGTAAGACCACGTCTGGGACGTTGGCATTGTACGACTATTCCGAGCACTTTGAATATCCTATTAGTTCTGAACGGTTCAACGAGAAAATATGAGATATAAACGACTATGTGATTTGTATATCCGTTTCAGGTACACTTGATTTGTACACTATGTGTGTATGAAAGGTAAGTGTCTATACGAACTTACTAAGATGAATATGTGCAACGAATTGATGGAATGATATGTGAATATATGCTTAAATGAGCTATGTGTTTATGTGATATTTGAGTTGAAGAATGTGGTAAGATATGGCTAAGCAAATGACCCAAAGAATATATGTGATAAATTTTCTATGAGAACCATTATTGTTATTGTATCAATATGGTTATGTTCATTTTATGCTAAGTTTACTTGTATATGGCTTACTAAGCTTTTGAAAGCTTACTTTGTGTGTGTTTGTTCTGTTTTATAAATCGTCAAAGCTACTGAAGGCTCGGGGACCGTCGAGGATCGTCATCACACTACTCAAACTTGTTTTGGTAACTTTGAAATATGTATATAGCTAAATATGGCATGTATAGGCTAGTCATTTTGGTATAAGTTGGAGAAATGATATTAGCTATGTGATGTGGCTAGTTATATGTTGGTATTATGCACTTGTGAATATGGTATATGATGTTGGTTTTGGTATGATCTCATAACTATGAAATGGTCAAGTTTAAGGTAAGTACATGGATGAAATTTGAGTATGCATATTTGATCAAAGAAGTGGTTATATGAAAAGTAAAGGTAGATGAATCATGCTTGAATGTATATGTGCTTTGGTTGTGTAAATTGGTATGGTTGGAAATGAGATTGGATGTAAAGATTTGTTGATCAATTTGACATATTTTTGGATATCATTTGTGCATGAAAGGAATTGGTATTTTGCTTGTAGGATTGACCCTTGTATGGGTGGCATTTTGGCCTTGCAAATAATCTGTTTTGCATACACGACCGTGGTACACGGGCGTGCCTGGTGGCTGTGTGAAAAAGTCAGTAGCTAGCCTAATAATGCACGACCGTGGCACACGAGCGTGTTTAGTGTTCGTGTGGATAAGTCAATATGCATGCTCTGTTTTGGCACGACCAGGACACATGGGTGTGTCTAGTAGCCGTGGGAGGCACACGGCCTGCCCACATGGGCGTGTGACCTCTGTAACTTAGAAAAGTTGTTAAACTTTCGAGAAATTCCACATGTGTTCGGTTTAGTCTCGGCCCTATTCTAAAGCATGATTAAGGTCTCGTTGACCTATAAAAGGGACACTTAGATTTTGATTGATGGATTATTTTATGAAATGTCTGTAAATGTTTTCGATATGTCCGGTAACGCCTTTAACCCTAATCTGGCGACGGATACGAGTTAGGGGTGTTATAGGACTTGCTTACAGCAAATTTGGCTAAACATGAATATGAATCAGAAGAAGAGAAATGGGACGATACTAAACAGCAAAATGATCATATAGCTCTCCAACTTGATTGGTGGCGTCAGAGTAAGGGATAATCGAAGCAAATTGTCCCGAGTGCATAAATATTGATATCCTCCATTATGAACCCTCCTGAGTTAGAGTTAAATCCATTTCCAAAACATTTAAAGTATGAATATTTAGGGGAACATAATACGCTACCTGTGATTATAGCTATCGGGCTAAGTTCAGAACAGGAAGAGGGCTTGTTAAGTGTTTTAAAAACACATAAAAAATCCATAGGATGGATGATCGCTGACAGTGTGGGAATTAATCTTGCGTTGTGTCAACACAAGATTAGATTAGACGAAGGAAAAAAACCTGTGGTGGAATGCTCAGCATCGACTTAATCTGGCAATGAAAGAGGTGGTGAAGAAAGAATTGCTTAAATGCTAGATGCAGGTATTGTCTATGCAATCTTTAACAGTGATTGGGTGATTCCTACACAATGTGTCCTGAAGAAAGGAGGATTAATGGCGGTTGAGAAAGATAACAGTGAGTTAATTCCAACAAGGATAGTCTTTATTTGGAGAGTATGTATAAACTATCAAAAAGTAAACTATGCAACGAAAAAAGATCATTTCTTGCTTCCTTTTATTGATCCAATGCTTGATAGATTGGCTGGGAAAGATTATTACTATTTCCTTGATGGGTATTCGGGATATCATCAAATTCCAATAGATTTGAATGATCAAGAAAAAACCACTTTTATATGTCCTTTTGGTACATATGCTTTTAGACGAATGCCATTTGGATTATGCAATGCCTCAACAACCTTTACGAAGTGCATGATTGCTATTTTTGCTTATATGATGGAAGAAGGCCTGGACGTGTTTATGGATGATTTCTCAGTATATGTAGATTCTTTACGAAAATGCTTGGAAAACCTTGAAAAAGTTCCACAAAGATGCGAATAAACCAACCTAGTACTCATCTGAGAAAAATGTCATTTCATGGTAAAAGAAGGGTTGGTGCTTACGTTTCTAAATCACTGAATTAACTCCTTTCGATTAGGATTGCATCAAGGCTTTTGAGGTAATAAAAGAAAAGCTTATCTCTGCACCTATAATTAATACTCCTAACTGGTCAGAGCCTTTTATTATTATGTGTGGTGCTAGTGATTATGCTGTAGGGGCAGTGTTAGAACAAAAGAAAACAACATATTTGGAGCTAGTCATTATGCAAGTAGGACACTCAATTTAGTGCAATGCAACTACACTACTAAAAAAAAAATGATATGCTCGCTATCGTGTTTGCTTGTGAAAAATTTTGCCCGTATTTGATGGCCAATGAAGTTTATGTTCACATTGACCAAAATATGTCATGAAGAAAAAGGAAACAAAAGCTACATTAATAAGATGGGTATTGTTATTCCAAGAATTCGACCTACAAATAATGGACAAAAAAGGAACAAAAAATCAAATTGCAGACCATTTATCCAGAATATAAAATGATCTAGAGAAGCAGATTTTTGAAGCAATCAAGGGGACATTCATAGATGAGCAACTATTTATGGTAGATATCCGTCAGACGAGGTCCAAAAATAGTAGCACACCGTGGTATGTAGATTATGTGAACTATATTGCTAAAGGCATTTTTCCACAAAAAGTACCGTGGAAAAAAAAAGAAAGAAAAAGATCATGCATGAATCAAAAAAATTATATTTGGGAAGGGTTGTATGTTTTCTGAAAATGCGTAGATCAATTAGTATGAAGATGTGTTGCAGAAGAAGTAAACAATATTACAAGGGTGTCATACATCTTCATGTGGAGGACAGTTTGGCCGAAAAAGAATAGTTCAGAAGGTACTGCAATTAGGATTTTATTGTCCGACTACGAATAGAAATGCTTACGAATTCGTACATGGATGCGATAAATGCCAAAGAACTAGGAGTATATCGAAAAGGGATGAAATGCCACAAACGAGGATACTTGAAGTAGAGGTATTTGATGTTTGGGGAATTGATTTCATGGGACCTTTTCCAAGTTTTTTTGAGAACCAATACATCCTATTAGCTATTGATTATGTCTCCAAGTGGGTTGAAGCAGTGGCATTACCTACCAATGATACAAAAGTAGTAGTTAGATTCTTAAGGAAGAACATCTTTTCTAGATTTGGGACACCTCATGTGTTGGTAAGTGATGAAGGATCCTATTTTTACAGTAAATAGTTTGAAGCCGCTTTAGCCAATTATAACGTGAAACATCAGATGACAAGAACATACCACCCACAAGCTAATGGCCAAGCAGAGGTGTCCAACCAAGATATTAAACAAATTCTAGAAAAAATGGTAAACCCAAGTAGAAAAGATTGAGCAGCAAGATTAGACGATGCATTATGGGCTTACAGAATAATATACAAGACTCCGTTAAGCATGTCTCCTTACAAATTAGTTTACGAGAAAAATTTCCATCTACCAGTTGAGTTAGAAAAGAAAACATACTGGGCAATTAAGGAATTAAACTCAGATCTAGAGTTAGCCAAGAAGGAAATACTATTTCAATTATAAGAATTAGAGGAATTTTAGTTCATGGCTTATGAAAATACTAAGTTGTGCACGGAAAGGAGTAGGTTTTGGCATTATACAAAGATTTGGAAACAAGAATTTTTCCCTAGACAAAAAATTATGTAATTTAAATCAAGATTAAAATTATTCCTTAGCAAGCTAAAATCAAGATGGACTGGCCTATACACCATAAACCAGGTCATGTCTTATAGGGAGATAGAACTCATTGGAAAGGGAGGAGAATTTTTTCTTATAAATGGGCAGAAAGTAAAACATTATTTTGGAGGGAAAATGAAGGAAGTAATTGACACATAAGCCTTACAATGTAAAACCTGATGGAGGAGAACATAGTGGAAAAGGAATGGGAAACTGATGATGAAAGTGACGTAACAAAAGACCTTAAAGTACGAACAGAGAAGGACAGAAACTGGCCTCATTGTCATGACACCAGAACTTCATGTTGCAACACTGAACAGAATTAAACATAGGCAAACTGTCTTTGACATCACAACAAACCTGGAGGATGCCGTGGCACACCTGCATAATCTGCCGTCCAAATTTAAACTAACCTTTGATGTCTGTATAGCTAAATTTCAATAGATTTAGAACTCTTTAACCCTTTAACTAAATAGGAATAGTTTATATAATATACTTATACTTATACTTATAATTATTAAGAGTATTATTAGTTTATTCAAAGATAAATAACTCACATCATTCTTCTTATCACCTACAATCGTTAGGGAAGGAACAAGATTTCGCTATCACTAATCAAAAGCTCAATAATTCCAG
Source organism: Gossypium bickii (assembly GCA_025503065.1). NCBI lineage: Eukaryota > Viridiplantae > Streptophyta > Magnoliopsida > Malvales > Malvaceae > Gossypium > Gossypium bickii. The sequence goes on from CP106717.1 coordinate 21,089,750, forward strand.
AGAGAAATTCTACAGTCCATCCAAGTTTGAAAGGTTAGAAATTTTGGTATACTATCATGAACCATCTATTGAATTCTAGGAAAACAACATAGACAAGTATCTATGATAGCTACAGCACTACACATTCATCCAGGAATAAGGATTTGATCCATTAATGAGAAATTGTAAAGGAGTATCAGATATTGCAACAGAAAGAGAATGGACTAATTTTGTTTTCCACCAGAAGAACCAACAATAATACATGTGGTGTAGGAATTCTATCTCGCATTAAAAGAGAGGGAAGCGACAAGATTGTTTTATGAGTTGCAAACATATGTCAAAGTAATAGGGGTCAACGTCTTAGTAACTGAAAGAAGTATTTGTCAATTTCATGATGCCCCATATTATTACCACGATTACCTATACAAAACAAATCTCAAAGAGTTTAAAAATGTGGACATGAAGGAGATTTTGAGATTTTTTATAAAGAAAAAAAAGTTTGGACGTATCAAAAGGGAAACAGTGGTTTTGGGGCCACCAAATCTGACGAGTAAGTTCTTAAGTATTATTATTTAATATTTACGAGTAAAATGTGATTTTAAAAAGGTTTTTGATTTGATATATGTTATTTAAGCGATTTATGAAGTTCGAGTAGTGGTTTTAGAAAATGAGGTATTGGGACCTCGTTTTTATAAACCGAGCTGTAAATATTTTTAAAAATATTTACAGAATGTCATTAAGGTGGTATTAAAGTTTCGTTGAAAAATTTTAACCTTTCAATAGTTAATTAAGCAAAAGGACTAAATCGTAAAAGTTGAAAAAGTCAATTGCTATTTCTTTAAATGTATTACAGGGTTAAAGAACCATAAATTTTAGTGTTTTAGAATGTAACGACCCGAAATTGTGCCTAGTAGAATTGGGCCCATTGGGCATTGGGTGTAGGAGTGTTTAAAATTTTTGAGAACAAAAGAACGTCATTATTTCAAGATGGACTTATTAGGAAGGTGATTTTGGAGAGTTACGAGGTTTGTAGGAAGTTTCGGGTTCAAGTTAGGCTATAAGTAATTTTTTATGTTTAAGCACTTTAAGGAGAGAAGGTAAGTGGCATCAAGGCTTAAGGAAATAAGAGTGTATTTTGCTAGCATAAGTTGAGCACATGGTGGAGTGGTGTGGTGTAAAGTGGAGAGCATGAAGGGAAAGGGTTCGAATCCCATCTATTGCAATTTTGGATTTATTTTTGTGCTTTCTTTCCAAGTGTCGATGATGGTACTAATTATGGTAAGGAAGACTTTTTAATTTTTGGAAAGATGGCTAAGGATTATGGTAAGGAGAAAGACTAGGGAAAATCAAGGAAAGAAATGAAGGAAAATGGTAAGACAAGGGAACATATTGGCCTATTATGTGGAGGATGTTTTGGAAAGCATTTTTGGTCAACACTCATCTTTTGGTAAAGATGATACATGGTTTTGTTAGGGGGAAAACTTGGTAGCTCAATTTCCTATAGTCTTCTGGCAAAATTTTGGTGTTTGTAAGGCTTATTTCTTTTCCAATTCTTTCTCTTTGCTGACCGAAATTCTAAAGCCATTTGTTCACCTCATTTTCTCTTGTTTTGGCCTAAACACTCTAGCCATTGTTTATCTTGTTCCCTTGTTGTGCCGTAACCCTCAATCCATCTTTGTTCATTCTTCCATTGTTGTTGAAACTTTCATCCCTTGGCTAAGCCGAACTTAGCCACTTGTTCTTATTTTTAAACTCCTCTTGTTCTCTATGATAAGGGCCGAATCAAGCCATCCTTTGCTGCTACTTATCATTCTCATAACCTTGGTTTTGGAAGTTGATCCGTAAGTGGGTGATTAGGCCGAATATCGGTGGTAAGATGTTACTCTTTATTTTGATGCTTTACACCGCTCATATGATTCTATTTTGTGGTGATGATATCAACTTCCTCCTCTTGTGGAAGGGCTGAATATTGGATGAAGGCTAACCCCTTTGGAACATCACTTATTTACTTTAGGAACTCATTGCAATAGCCAAGGTGCAAGGCCGAATTTGTGAACCTAGTAAGGAAGGATCACTATTGTGGGGGCAACGAAGAGTGGTTCTTTAGGAAATCCAAATAAGGTGTGTAATCCCGTACCTTCCGAATACATGTTTGAAATGGTGTGTAATCTCACACTTATCTGAATTTTTGAATGAAATGTTTTATGATTTGGTCGAAAGATTGAAAAACCGGAAACCAACATCCGTGACCACTTGGGCGTGCGTATATTCGTAGTGGTTACCATATTTTGCAATGAAACAATTTGGTCAGCAACAGTGACGTGATTTTAGAAAATTACGAAAAATTGGAGAAATGTAATTAGAAAGTGAATAAGATATCAAATTAAAGCTTACTGTGTCTATTTTCATATGAAAGAAATAGAGGAGGAAGAGGAATTTTATATTCTGTGATATTTTAATTTTTGTGAGACTGGTTCTGAAAGACTTCATGGTTCCCTGTTCTATCTTGGAAAAATCATTCAAAATTGTACAAAGTGAATTATGAGTTATAATTTATATGTATAGATTCCTTAGTGAGCCTATTTTCAATAGAAACAAGTGGGAGCAACATATGAAAACTATATAGTGAGATATTTGAATTTAGGTTAAGAGAGGTCAGAACTATTGGTCAGTGAAACAAGGGTGTAACAGCCCAAACTCGGCCCAAACATTATGACCGAATTTGGTTTGTTACGGAGGAAAACTTTTTGTAAATTAAATCTTTTTAAGTCGATTTAAGCTTTGTTGAAAATCCTTTCATTTTTGATTGTCTTGCTAAAACCATACTTAGTGTTTATTTGAAAATTAATTAAGTCAATTTGATACCGAATTAAGATGCACCCGATGGCTCGGTAAAACATTTTTCGATTTAAGTTTAAGGAGCATGTGTACTCATTTTAAAGTCATTAAATAATTTAAACAAACTATCCAAAATAAATAAAATAATCCAAAAACAATCTCTTAGGAGGCCTTATTACAACTGAAATAAATTTTAACCCACGATAAAATAAAATAAACTAAAATTTAAAGTTCATTTAGATTGAATCCCACTGCATGGCCACCTCGAGTCCATCCGGCTCCTCATCCGCGATCTACGGGTCACCTGAAAAGATAAGAGAGAAGGTGAGTCACCAAGACTCAATATGTAACCCTTCCCCCGGTTTTAAGCAATTTCATACACAATTTATAATTAATAATCATGCACTAAGTCATGCATCCAACCTAGCCATCCAAACGCCTTTGTCTACCCCGTGTGGTACCAAACCACTGGTGGTGCCAAACCACTGGTGACTTATAGTCACAGATGTGATGCCAAATCACTGGAGGTGCCAAACCTCTGGTGTCCGAAGACACAAATCGATTGATGGGGCCAACCCATTGTGTGATGCCAAATTACTGGCGTCAATCCCGTAATGTAAACTGTGGGGCCAACCCACTGTGGTGCTAAGCCACTGGGACGAGACGCTATGAGGTGCCAAACCTCTGGAGGTGCCAAACCTCTGGTGACCGTAGTCACAATGTGGTACCAAACCACTGGTGTCCGTCGACACAAATATCACTGCCCCCTCCTCTCATCAACCCACATCAAATAATTATATAACAGAATTCATGCCAACATATATTTAATCACATATATCAGATTTATCATCAGCCATATGCCACGCATATCAAATATACCATGCTTCCCAAAAGCATCATAAAATAACTCATAATCAACAAGGACTTACCTGAATCCTTGCTTATACCATTCATGGTATTAAATCCGAACCTACATAGATTCGATTAGCACACAACAGATTTAGTACACTAATTAATTATAAAGTGTGTATGTACACACCTGTCACCAACGGTCCTTCTAAGTCCCGAAGAATCAGATCGGCACCCTAGACTTCCTGCTCCTATATTCGGCCAACCACTAGGTCAGTGCCATGGCCTATTCGGCCAAACCAAATTAATTGAGAAGGGTTCCTTGTGAACCCGAAACCTTACCTATCACCCTTGAGTACTCGCTTCGGAACTCGATATGCGATTCCTGCTTCACTCCCTACAATCGGCCATCACTAAAGTTAATAGCCTGAATATTAAATAAGTATATAGATCCTTACCAAAATTGCTTGACAGGGAATGGGGCTTGGATCGTATACCTTAAGATCCCGAGTACCTAAACAAAATCTGTTCAGAATAGGTGATTAGCACCCTCGCCAACAAGTGCCGAAATCGGCTCTTACTCCCTTTAGAAGTCGACAAGAACAAGAGAACCAAAAGAAAATATTCGGCCTTGGACACTCACCTTAAAACCGATTGGAGAAAAATAGAAGAGGCACCCTTGCTTGAGATTCGGCAACACTTCACAAAATAGGGAGAAAAGAATTCGGCTTAGAATGAAAAGAAAATAGTGAGAAAAGGGAGATAGGGGTTCGGATTTGAGAAGAAAAAGAAACGAAAATAGATTGGAGAGGGTGTAGAGGATTCGGCCGAGGTCTAAGAAGAAAAAGGTAAATGGCAAATGGTGTTTCGGTTTGGGAGAGAATGAAGAAGAAAAATCTAAAAGAAGTGAAAGCTAGCCAAATTTGTGAGGTAATGTACTAGGGAAATTCGGCCTCCCCCCTCTTATGCTTGCCGTCCACTCTTCCTAGGGAGAGTTCAAATTTTCGGCAACTTTCTTGAAACCCTCCTGGCCAACCATTTGAATTAATTCAAAATAATTTGAATTAATCTCATGCCTAAATTTTCTCTTGCAAACCTTTTAGAATTAATCCAATAATAATACAATTTAAAATCCTTATTATCCCTTATTATCTCAAAGTTTAAAATTGAGCAATTCCCTCTCCCTTGTGCCGTCCAAAATAAAGAGTAAAAAGGAGACTCATGACTTGAACACTGTGTTCCCTTACTCCCCCTGTGGCGTCATCTCCATCCCTTAAGTGGCCTTCCTTTTGCCACTTTTCCAAAGCCTTTTCTGTGTCAAAAGTTCCCTATTTTAACTTGTAACCCCTACCTATTAAGGCTTCCTACCTTTAAAGCTTATAAAAGTATTTTTCCACCATACCGAGCCTACTCAAGACCCCTAAATAAGTCTTACTATACCATAATTAATATCTCAGCCATTCAAACACAGGCAAAATAATGCAAACACAAATAACCCCAATTTTAGGATGTTACAGTTCTACCCCCTTAAAAATAATTTCGGCCTCGAAATTACCTGATTAGAAGAGGTGAGGGTATTACTGTCGTATCACATCCTCAGGTTCCCACGTAGCTTCCTCTGCACCATGGTTCCGCCAAAGCACCTTCACCAAAGGCACTGACTTTCTACGCAAAACTTTGACATCTCTATCTAAGATCTGAACTGGTTCTTCCTCAAAAGATAAATCTGAGTTTACCTCAATCTCAGCTACTGGCACGACGTGTGATGGATCTGACCGATACCGTCTCAGCATCGACACATGAAAGACATCATGAATCTGGCTCAACTCTACTGGCAACTCGAGCTAATAAGCTACCGGTCCTACTCACTTTACAACTGTATATGGCCCGATGAACCTTGGGCTTAGCTTCCCTTTTCGCCCAAATCTCAATACCTTTTTCCAAAGCGACACCTTCGTAAAGACTTTATCCCCATCGATACTCCATTTCTTGCGCCTTAGATCAAGATAGGACTTCGCCTATCGATGCTTCCTTAAGACGAGCCCGAATCACTTTAACTTTATCCTCGGTTCACGTCACAATTCCGGACCCAAAACTCTGCTGTTCACCCAACTCCGCCCAACACGTAGAGAGTACGGCATTGGCCCATACAAAGGCTTCGTATGGTGCCATCTGAATACTTGCTTGAAAACTATTGTTATAAGTGAATTCCGCTAATGGTAGATACTCCTCCCATCTTCCACTGAAATCCAAAACACAACCTCTCAGCATATCCTCTAAGATCTGTATAACCCTTTCTGACTGCCCGTCCGACTGTGGATGGAAAGCTGTACTGAAATCCAATCGTGTACCCAAAGCCTGATGCAATGCTTTCCAGAATCTTGACGTGAACCTCGGGTCCCTATTCGAAATAATTGATACTGGCACACAATGCAATCTTACTATCTCAGCCACATACAACTTCGCTAGCCTCTGAAGAGGATAATCCACTCTTACCGGTATGAAGTGAGCTGATTTAGTTAGACGGTCCACAATCACCCACACTGCATCCTTCTTGCTGGGCGTGAGGGGTAGCCTACTGACGAAATCCATAGTAATCCTCTCCCACTTCCATTGAGGGATCTTTACTGGTTGAAGTAGCCCCGATGGTAACTGATGTTCAGCCTTAACCTGCTGACACGTCAGACACCTTCCCACAAATTCAGTTACCTCACGCTTGAACCCCGGCCACCAGAACTGTTTCCGCAAATCCCCATATATCTTGCTTCCTCTAGGATGCATAGCGTATGGGCTACTATGTGCATCTTGGAGAATTCTTTGTCTCAATTCCACATCCTTCGGCATACAAGCTCGCCCTTGAAAACATAGCACTCCATCACTAGACAGACTGTACCCTTCCAAACCACCATCTTGTGCTTGCAACCTTTGCGTGTTCAAACTATCATCCACCAACTGTTTTTCCTTAATCTCCTCAATCCAAGTTGGCTTAACTTGAAGCTCTGCCAAAAGACTTCCATCGTCATATAGACTCAAACGAGCAAACATCGCTCTTAAGTCTGTCACGACCTTCCGGCTCAACGCGTCGGCCACCACGTTAGCCTTACCCGGATGGTACTCAATTGAATAGTCGTAATCCTTTAACAGTTCAATCCATCGACGCTATCTCAGGTTTAGATCCTTCTGAGTTAGAAGATACGTCAAACTCTTGTGATCCGTGTAGACTATCGACTTCTCCCCATACAAATAATGCCTCCATATTTTCAGAGCGAAGACGACTGCTGCTAACTCCAAGTCGTGCGTTGGGTAGTTAACCTCATGTGGTCTTAACTGATGGGATGCATAGGCTACTACCTTCCCTTCTTGCATCAACACACATCCCAAACCAGTATGGGATGCATCACAATAAACTGTAAACAACTTCCCTGCCTCAGGCTGTACCAAAACCGGAGCTTCTGTCAGAATCCTCCTTAGCTTATCAAAACTTCCTTGTTGCTTCTCCGACCATACAAATGGAACTCCCTCTCTTAGTAACTTAGTCAACGGTGCTGTGATTAAAGAGAAACCTTCCACAAATCTCCGATAGTACCCTGCTAGACCCAGAAAACTTCGAATTTTTGCCACTGACCTAGGCGGCTTCCAATCCAACACCGCTTCCACCTTGCGAGGGTCCACTCTAATCCCTTCTGCCGACACTACGTGACCTAAGAAAGCCACCTCCCTAAGCCAAAATTCTCACTTACTGAATTTGGCATATAACTGCTTCTCCCTCAGCACTTGTAGAACTGTACGCAAATGCATATCATGCTCCTCCTCCGTCTTTGAATAAACCAATATGTCGTCTATGAACTCCACGACAAATTGATCAAAGTACTGCTGAAACACCCTATTCATTAAGTCCATGAACGCTGCCGGCGCGTTGGTCAACCCAAATGGCATCACTGGAAACTCGTAATGCCCATACCGAGTTTGGAGCGCCGTTTTGTGAACATCAGCCCCGGTAAGGGGATTATGCACTGAATTCTTGTAACTCACCCCCCTTTCTTTCTTAACCCTTGTAGGTAACGCTCAGTGACGAGGACTTGGGGCCATGGATGACTCGGTGGAGACCATACTTTTGGAACTTTATTTTCGGACCTTAGTAAACTTCTTTTCCGTATTATTTTGTTGCTTTTATTATTTCGAGTTTTAAAGTTGTAATAAGGCCTCTGGAGTATTTTTATTTGGTTTTATGTTTAGTTGTACTTATTATTTTCTTAAATTGTTTTAAATGGGGATTTTCTAAAATCATAAATAACGTTTTCCAAAAAAAATTGATTAACAAATGGATTTCATAACAAACTCGTATAAATAATTTAACTCGAGTTTTCTTTCAAATTACCAATGACATTTTCAAAAGTCACGATTTATAAGATCTCTATTTCAAATTATCGATTTATCAATCAACCTTTGAGATTAGTAGTGTTTTATCATATGTTTCAAATCAAGTTTGTTTTCTTGATAATACCTATTTTAGTACGAATAAAAAGGATTTAACATATTTTTCTCATGTGACATGTCAGATCCGATCATAACGCATGGGCCGGGTTTGGGGTGTTACATAGAAGGTAATTATACCTTGTTTTTATTAATGGATAGTTTCAAGGTGTAATTTTTAAACAATTTTAGTTTATAAGCAAGGATAATATGGTAATTAAATAAATATTTTAACATAAACAAATGAAATTAGTGGCCACCTTCTTCATTTTTTTTTCATGACCGAATGGGGGTGGAAGAAACACCGTTTTTTTATAAGTTCTAGCTTGCATATATTCTAATGCATGGTAAGTAATTCTTACCTGTTTTTAATAATTTTGATGTTTTTGAGATCGTTGCATTTAGGTCCAGCTAGCCCGTACTTTCGATTTTGAAACTGTTAAAGATTTTAATTTTTTCCATTGATGAACCTTGTGATTTTAGTTGTTAAATGGTGAATTGGAAGTGTTAGTTGGTATTCAAAAGTATTTTATTAAGTGATTTTTGATGAATTTACCAATTAGGGACAAAATTGTTGAAATGGTAAAAATACAAGGATTTGATGTAAAATTGTTGCAATAATGGGCTGTTTTGGATGCAAAATTAATGCATGAGTCTAACTATACATGCCTTTAGTTTATTTGATAGTGTGGTGACTTCTGACATTCCGAATTGTGTTTTATATAGTAAATGGATTCCGATCCTGAGAGAGCCGTAGCAGATGATGTAGAGAGTGTAGCATCTGGTCGCGTACGCTTATCAGCGCCGGTAGACTCTGGACCAGTTTCGGGTAGCCATGAGGGGGAGGCTAAACAAACCTTCTACTAGATGATGAACGAATGGTTTACCCAGTTTATTCAGACTAATCCGGCTGTACAACAACCTCCACCCCCGAATAATCTAACTCCGGTACCTACAGCACCTCCGACGATAGATCCGATGAGGTCTAGTAGGCCTCCTGTTGATAAAATCAGAAAATATGAGGCTGAAGAATTCAAAGCTAATGATGATGATGATGCAGAGCGGGCTGAGATTTGGCTTGATAACACTATTCGGGTACTTGATGAGCTATCCTGTACTCCAGATGAATGCCTGAAGTGTGCTATATCTTTACTACGGGACATTACATATCACTAGTGCAATACACTAGTATCAGTGGTTCCGAAAGAAAAAGTGACGTGGGATTTCTTTCAGATTGAGTTCCGTAAGAAATATATCAGCCAAAGATTCATCAATCAGAAACGAAAAGAATTTTTAGAATTAAAACAGGGTCGTATAACTGTGACAGAATATGAGCGAAAATTTGTCAGATTGAGCCGTTATGCCCGAGAGTGTATATCCACTGAAGCCATTATGTGCAAAAGATTTGAAGACGGTCTGAATGAAGGCAAAAAATTGCTTGTTGGCATTCTTGAAATCAAAGAGGTCGTGGTACTAGTTGGGCGAGCTTGCAAGGCTGAAGAGCTCGGAAAAGAGAAAAGAAAGGCTGAAATAGAAGCTAGAGACACTTGTAAAAGATCATCGAGTAAGACTTTCCATTCAGTGCCTAAGAAGTTTAGAGATGACTTCAGCCGACATAAAGCTACTTCAGACTTGCCTAGACGTGATCGACCTTCAGTGAGGTCCTGAGCCACTTCAATGGCTAGTGTTGGAATGTTTCGCAAAACCAGGCTGAGTGCATACATTGTGGGAAATGGCATTCTGGGAGTTGTAGATTTCATGATTGGTCCTGCTTTAAATGTGGATCGTTGAACCATTTCATTCGAGAGTGCCCGATGCTAGCCGAGCAAAATACGGTTCAGAACACTAAACCGAGCAACACGTCAGCACGAGGTAGACCACCCAGACATTCAGGCAATGTAGGTGGCAGTCAGAGAGGGACGAAGGACACTGCAGTTCGATCAGAGGCCCGAGCACTAGCTAGAGCTTATGCTATACAAGCCAGAGAGGATGCTTCTTCCCCAGATGTCATTACCGGTACTTTCACACTTTATGATACTACTGTGATTGCATTGGTTGATCCTGGTTCGACTCATTCATATATGTGTGAAACTCTAGTATCCAACAAGACTCTGCCTATTGAGTCTACTGAGTTTGTGATCTGTGTGTCCAACCCTTTGGGTAGATGTGTTTTCGTTGATAAAATGTGTAAAGGTTGCCCGTTGATGATTTGGGATTCCTACTTTCCAGCTGATTTAATGTTATTGCCTTTCGACGAGTTCGATATAATTTTGGGAATGGACTGGTTAACTTTGCATGATGCAGTGGTGAATTGCAAAAGAAAGATTATTGATTTGAGATGTCAGAACGGTGAGATCATCCGGGTTGAATCTAATGATCTGAGCGGGTTGCCTACCGTAATATCCTTGATGTTAGCCTGAAAGTATGTGAGAAAAGGATGTGAAGCTTACTTGGCTTATGTGTTGGATAATAAAGTGTCTGAAAAATAGATTGATTCCGTACCAATTGTATGTGAATACGCAGAAGTGTTCCCTGAAGAATTGCCGGGTTACCGCCAGTTTGAGAGATAGAGTTTGGTATTGAGCTAGTACCAAGAACGACTCCGATTTCGATAGCTCCGTATCAGATGGCACCTACTGAGTTGAAAGAGTTGAAAGCACAGTTGCAAGAGTTGACAGATAGGGGCTTTGCACGACCGAGCTTCTCTCCTTGGGGTGCACCAGTTCTATTTGTGAAAAAGAAAGATGGAACTATGCAAATGTGTATTGATTATCGGCAGCTGAATAGGGTGACGATAAAGAATAAATACCCGTTGCCTCGGATTGATGACTTATTTGATCAGTTAAAAGGGGCTTCGGTGTTTTCGAAGATAGATTTGAGATCGGGTTATTATCAGTTGCGAGTTAGAGATCCCGATGTGTTAAAGACTGCTTTCCGAACGAGGTACGGGCATTTTGAGTTCTTAGTCATTCATTTTGGACTTACTAATGCGCCTGCTATTTTTATGGATTTGATGAATCGAGTTTTCAGACGGTATTTGGATCGATTTGTGGTAGTGTTTATAGATGATATTCTGATCTACTCCAGAGATGAAACCGAGCATGCCGAGCATTTGAAATTGGTGCTACAAACTTTGCGAGATCAACAGTTGTATGCAAAGTTTAGTAAGTGTGAATTCTGGATGAATGAAGTTAGCTTTTTGGGACATGTTGTTTCAGCGTCAGGCATTCGGGTTGATCCAAACAAAATATCGACTATACTTGATTGGAAGCCACCAAAGAATGTTTCTGAGATTCGAAGCTTTCTGGGACTTGCGGGTTACTACAGACGATTTGTGAAAGTTTTTTCTATAATAGCTACCCCGTTGACAAAGCTATTACAGAAAGACGTTAAATTTGAATGGTCGGATAAGTGCCAGAAAACTTTGACCAGTTGAAAGCCCTTTTAACGGAAGCTCTAGTGTTAGCTCAGCCTGAAACGGGTAAAGAATTTATTGTTTATAGTAATTCTTCTCTGAATGGTTTGGGTTGTGTTCTGATGCAGGAAGACAAAGTTATAGCTTACACTTCGAGACAATTGAAACCTCACGAAAGAAATTATCCGACTCACGATTTGGAACTAGCAACCATCGTTTTCGCATTGAAAATTTGGCATCATTACTTATTTGGTGAGAAATGTCATGTTTACTCGGATCACAAAAGTCTGAAGTATTTGATGACTCAGAAAGATCTGAACTTGAGACAACGCAGATGGTTAGAGCTGTTGAAAGACTATGAATTAGTGATTGACTACCATTTGGGGAAAGCTAATGTTGTCGCAGATGCATTAAGTCAAAAATCATAGTTTGCTCTTCGTGCGTTGAACGCACATATGGTTATGTCTGGTGATGGTTCGATTATAGCCGAATTAAAGACAAGACCGATGTTTATTTAACAATTTTGTGATGCACAAAGAATTGACAAAGACTTGATTGCTAGACGAGCTCAGTGTGAAAATGATGCAGAGTCAGAGTTTCAAATTGATGCAAATGATTGTTTGAACTTCAAAGGCCGAATATGTGTCCCGAAGAATGTGGATTTGATTTAGATGATTTTGAATGAGGCTCATAATAGTCAATTATCGATACACCCGGGTAGCACGAAAATGTATAATGATTTGAAACAGTTCTATTGGTGGCCCGGTATGAAACGGGATATATCTGAATTTGTTTCAAAGTGTTTAATATGTCAGCAAGTAAAATCATAGCATCAAGTGCCTTCTGGGTTACTTCAGCCGATCATGATACCTGAATGAAAATGGTATAGAATCACTATGGATTTTGTATCCGGTTTGCCTACGACACCGAGCAAGAAAGATGCAATCTTGGTTATAGTAGATAGGCTGACCAAATCAGCTCACTTTGTGCCAGTTCGTACAGACTATTCGCTCGATAAACTTGCTGAGTTTTATGTATCTCAAATTGTGAGATTGCATGGGGTGCCGAGTTCCATTGTTTCAGACAGAGACCCGAGATTCACATCGCAGTTTTGGAAGAAGTTGCAAGATGCTTTAGGTACTAAACTTCACTTTAGCACAGCTTTTCATCCGTAGATAGACAGTCAGTCTGAATGAACCATTCAGATACTTGAGGACATGTTCAGATGTTGCGTCCTTGAGTTTGAAGGTACGTGGGAAAGATACTTAGCTTTGATTGAATTTGCTTATAATAACAGTTTTCAATCAAGTATCAAAATGGCACCTTACGAAGCTCTTTATGGCCGCAAATGTCGTACATCATTGTATTGGACTAAGCTTAGTGAAATTAAGATACACGGGGTTGATTTGATTAAAGAGACTGAACAGAAAGTGGCTGTGATTAGAGATACTTTGAAAGCTGCCTCGGATCGACAAAAGTCTTATGCTGATTTAAAACGTAAAGATGTTGAATTTGAAGTCGGAGATCGAGTGTTTTTGAAAGTTTCCCCGTGGAAGAAAGTACTTCGATTTGGTCAGAAAGGCAAACTAAGTTCGAGGTTTATCGGACCGTACGAGATCATTGAATGTATTGGACCTGTTGCTTATAAATTGAGGTTGCCCTCTGAATTAGAAAAGATACACAATGTATTTCACGTTTCGATGCTTTGTAAGTATAGATTAGATCCGTCACACATGATCACTCCGTCCGAGTTTGAAATCCAATCCGATATGACATCTGAGGATGAACCGATCCGTATTTTATCTCAGGAAATGAAAGAGTTGAGAAATAAGAGAATTCCATTAGTGAAAGTACTATGTAATCGACACGGAGTTGAAGAGGCTACGTGGGGGCCTGAAGATTCAATGAGGCAACAATATCCGACTTTGTTTAACGGTAAGATTTTCGGGGACGAAAATCCCTAAGGGGGGAGAGTTGTAACAGTCCAAATTTGACCCTAATCGGAACGGTGGTTTCGGGACTACGAATCCGAGTCTGAAATATTTTTAAATATTATATTTTGTGCTTATTATATGTGAATTAATGTGTGTGAAAGTTTCGTAGAAAAATTTAATCGTTTGTGTGCTTAATTAAATAAAAGGGCTTAATCGCGTAAAGTGTAAAAGTTATAAACTATAGTGTAAAGTGCTAGAATGAAGATGGCTTTTTAATATGGAATATTAAAAGAGTAATTAACCCATTTTATGAGTTAGTGGGTGGAAAAGGTCAAGTGTAACCTTATATTATAAGTTATTTTTATTATTAATTAAAGGTTAAAATGGTAAAACTTTAAAAATGCTATTATATGTTATATTATATGAAATTAAAAGCCATTTTAGTTGTTATTCTTCTTCCATTGCTGTGAGTTAGCTAAGAAAAAGGGGTTTAAAGGCTTAAAACATTCGGCCATCATCAAGCTCAATTAGGTATGAATTTTAGCTCAGTTTTTGATAATTTCTAAGTTTTTGTGATTGTTGTTTCGTATATTATTTGACCCATGCTAAAATTTTTGAGATTAGTGTGTATGTGATATTCGGCCATTGATATGTTCATGTGGTTTTTGATGTTTGATAATTTAAATTAAAGATATGTTAAAGATTAGTATGTTTTGTATTGGGAATTATAGTAAATTTAAGTATTTTGGGCTAAATTGCAAAAATGAATTTTTGAGGGGGCTAAAATGCAAAATAAATGAAATAAATGGACTAGAATAGTCCCTATGAATATTCGACCCTTAAGTGTTATTGTGAAATTGTGTATTTTGTGTTTTGTGCAAATAGGACCAAATTGCAAAAATGTGAAACAGTAGGGGTAAAATGGTAATTTGACTGTTTATATGTTTTGGGACTAAATTGAAATGAAATGTACTTGAATGAGCTGAATTTTAATGTGTTAGATCAAGAACAATGAAAAACGGATTTGGATCGAGGAAAGGCGAAGATTATCGAATAGTCGGTATACGTATCCATCGACGGTCGAGGTAAGTCCGTAAGTAATTATATATTAAAGAGCTAATTATGAACATGTTAAATGATAATATTTGATAATTTTGAGTATAGATTTGAGTGTTAGCCGAATGTAAAGGTGTTAATTTGGATTGAATATATTTTGTTATTATGATATGTAGATGTAATATGATGTATATGATTTGTTTGTGATGTTGCACTAAGAAATGTGTATTGAAGGATTATTTCGGGCTTCGAGCCTAGCAAGCCTTGTGTCGGTGAATATATCGGGCTTAATGCTTAGCAGGTTAAATGCCGGTGTTTAAAATCACGGACTTTGAGTCTAACAGGCCAAGTGCCGGTGAATACGATTCAGACTAATGAATTACTTGTTGTATGCTGGTGAGTTTTCAATTTCCGAACTTCGATAGTGAAATAGTAAAGTTACAAGATAAATCAAGAAAGGTTGAGTTATGAAAGTGAATTTGTGGGTTCGGTTACACAGTAAGTATTAATCATACTTATATGCCATGCTTATATACTATATTGATAAGTAAATGAAATGTTGAAAGTAAGTAATATGTATATGATAGATGAAACTTGTATATATGTTCTATACCATGAGGAAGTTGGTTATAGGAAAGCATGAAAGAACTAAGGTATTTGCACAAGTATGAATATATGCATAAGTGTGGGATCATTATTCGGTAATTGATGTACGGTGGCAAGTAATGAAAATTTATGTATTCCATGAGATGAGTTGTTCAGCTATAGTAAATAATGTGTTAGTTCATGAATTTTTAATGTTAAAAAATGTTTATTTAAATGCTTGTATACTTGAATGTTATGTTGTGGTTGCTTAAGACTTACTAAGCTAGCAAGCTTACTTCGTGTGTATCTCTTGTTTATTTTACAGATTTCGTTCAAGTTACAGGCTCAAAGGATCGTCAGAAGAATCATCCACACTATCAACCCCTTTTTGGTACTTATATAATTGGTTTTTGAATCAAAAGGCATGTATAGGTTAGACTAAGTTGTAATTAATGAACTTTGGTTTTGTTTATAAGTTTAACTTAGCCTTGTGAAAAAGGCTTATTCCTTTTGGTTAAATTTAACTGTCGTGTTCTTTGATAAAATGGTTGGATTTTAGAGTCAAGTTGGATATATGTATGAATGGTTGAATGCTTGATGTGTACGGTGCTTGGCAAATTTATTCTTGGCTTGTTATATGCTAATCTAGGTCAAGGTATGATACATAAAGAGTATGTTTGTGGTTTAGATAAATTCCATATGCTTTGGGTTTAATATTTTTACAAATGCTTATTGAGTTCGATCACAAGTATTATAGTAAAGTAGTAATAATATATGAGTGTGTTATCGTGATGCATGGATGGTATGGATTTACTTGGTTTATATTCAGCCATGGTTTAGACGCATATAGTAGTTAGGGAATAATATTGTTACATATCCGGATAAATAGGTTGAGCCTTGAACTATGCATGCGGAATATGATTGTTACATTATATATATGATTTAATTCAAGGCTTATTTATGAATTTCATGTTTAATATACATCATTAATGTTAGCTAAGTTGAGATTTGTGTTTTCAGTAACATAGTAAATGATGTATGTTTAAGATAATAGTAGTAAGTAATATTCTTATTAAGTACGCACTTTAAATGGTATGTGAAAACGGACGGTTGGGTCTCATTAATTGAACATTTGCGATACACTTGCGATATTGGTAATAGTTTGGCCGAACCTTTGAATGATTAGGTAAATAAAGTGAAATATTTTGGTACATTATTTAATGTATTCGAACTTGGTGCATGATGTTTATATGACTATGTACAAGTATAATGTGGCAGTTGTTATAAAGAAATGTATGCGCCATAATTGCTTAATATCTCTTGTATGTTCGATTAGGAAGTAAATAGGTACGCTTGTATATGCATTATAAAATCTTGAATGAATATCAGATTTAGATATGTGATATATAGGGATTGCTTTGCTGGTGTTGAATTCAAATGAATGTCTGATTGGAATGGTGTTTAGTTCGGTAATGCCTCATAACCCTAATCTGACGACGGCTACGGGTTAGGGGTGTTACAGTTAACTTGCATGTTTTAGGCTCATGGACTACATTGAATAAAAGTAAAACTTTAGGGGCAGTTTTATAAAAATTTCAAAAATGACGAAATTGCATAAGATACATTGTTTTACTATTTAAATTAATAGATTGAAAACAATTATCAATTTAGATCAAGATTGAGTGGAATATCAAGGAGAATAGAAAATTACCAAATAACCTCTATACTTTGACATTTTTGCAATTTTGCCAGGTAAGTTTATTATACGATTTTTGCTAATTGTATTGAAGAATTCATACTATCTCATTATTGGTTAACTCTTGAATGTCATTTAGCTATGTTTTATGAAATAGAAACATAACGTTATTCGGGCTCCGTGCTTACTAGGCTTTGTGCCAGTGATATTCGGGCTCTGTGCCTAGCAGGCTTTGTGCCAGGGATATTCGGGCTCTGTGCCTAGAAGGCTTTGTGCTGGTGATATTCAGGCTCTGTGCCTAGCAGGCTTCGTGCCAGTGTATTATATCAGGCTCCGTGTCTAGCAGGCTTCGTGCCGTGTATTAGATCAGGCTTTATACCTAGCAGGCTTCGTGCCGGTGTATTATATAAGGCTTTGTACCTAGTAGGCTTTGTGCCGGTGTATTATATCAGGCTTCGAGCATGACAGTCTTCGTGCCAATGTATTATATCAGGTAAGTTGTACTGAAAATATTTTTTCTATTGTTCGATATTTTTTCATTTGATTCAACGTGTATGAAAAGGAAGGGATCGGTAAATATTCAAAAGACTTATGTCATGAATCTAAGAAAAGGAATAAAAAGGTATGAAAATATGTTTATGGTCATGAAATTGATGATTTCAACTCATGTTATTCATGTATATGACTTACCTTATGATATTTTGAGTGAATTATAAGTATATGCACTAACTTGTGTATTAATGATGATATATAGGCTTGTGTCAAGGTTGTGTAATTGGGTGATGTTTATGCTTATGTCTTGTGTTATGAAAATGATACGAGTAAGGAAATGTAATAAGACGGTAAGTTCATAATTAAGATGTAATGTGATAATGTAAATGGATTGATGAGTTAAAGGGTTTACTTATATGTGAGAAATTTACTTAAGTCATGGATGAATTTATCTAGGTTGTGGATAAATACCCTAATTTGTGAGTTGATAATATCATGTAAGCTAAAGTAAGTAAATGGAATGGAAAATAAGTAAATGGAAGGTTTCAAAGTCTTATGAAAAGGGTTAATGATTATGCAAAATGTCTTATAAAATCTTACTATGTTAGGAATGATAAATATATGTGGTGTTGATGGAAGGTTTCAAAGTCTTATGAAAAGGGTTAATGATTGTGCAAAATGTCTTATAAAATCTTACTATGTTAGGAATGATAAATATATGTGGTGTTGATGGACTTACTCATTTGTGAGTTGATGATTATGGTTTGATAAATCTTGTGGCACTGGTATAGGTTTATGATTACCTTATAAAGTTCATTATTGAAGTGAAATGTTACGTTCAAAATTTATACGAGCTTACTTAGAATTTATTGCTTACGTAGTTATTTTTCCTTTTCTTTTTAGATTATCGGAAGCTCGATTGGTTTGGAAGCTCGTCGAAAATCTATCAGACTATTCAACGATTATATCGGTAGTCTTTAATGTTTTAGCAAAGGTTTTAATGGCATGTATAAGTGGACTTGTGTTTGATGTTTGTTTAAATGCTTAGTCATTAATTTGGTATGTATATATGTTGGTTGTTGGAACCATTTGAAAATGGCTAGAATGATAACATTTAATTGGTTGATGCATGTGAGAAGTGGTTCAAATGATAAGGTCATTTTGATATGTTTTGATATGGACACAAGTAAAAAGATAAATGGTTAAATATGCACATATTTAGGTATGTTTGGTGTATGTGTTTGAGGTGCCTTTATGGCATATTGGTTGAATGGAATTTCATCATTTAAAAGTGGTCATTTTATGCATGGTTGAACATGTTTGATACCTTGGTCATATATGCAAATGGCTTGTTTAGGTGTACTTGAATTGGGTGAAAGAAATGGCTTGAAATTGGCCTATTTCTTGTCCACACGGCCTAAGACACGAGTGAGTGTCTTAGCCGTGTGACCCAAGTCAGAGAGTTACATGGGCATGGACACGGGCTGGGACACAGTCGTGTGTCCCTACTTCGAATGTCCACACGGCCTGAGACATGGGCATGTTTCTCATCTGTGTGAGTGATATGGCCTAGCTACACGGCTGTGTGGCCCTTGCAGTGTAATTTTTTCCATCTTTTCCATAAAGTTTTAAATGTTTTCGATTTAGTCCCAAATCATTTCTAAAGTGTTTCTAAGGCCTCGAGGGATTAAATTAGGGACGTTATGCATGTGTTAGATTGGATTTTGCAATGATTGTTAAATGTTGGAAATGAATGATTTGAGATATTTTTTACGATAATGCTCCATAACTTTATTCCAGCGACGAATACGGGTTAACGGTGTTACAAGAAAAATTATGGATGAAATTTGTATGTTCAAGAATTTGGCTTATAGTCAATCTTTCTGATATCAGCCCGGTCCAAGCCATTCTAGTATAGGCCATCTTGCAAAAGAAGCAAATATGCATTGGCACGTGGATATATTGAAACGTGATTGAATGTGTACGAAATCAGAAAAAAGGAACATTCTTTCCGCATATGATAACAGAGTTGTGTAAAAGAGCAAGAGTGCCTATGGATCGGCTAAATAAAGAGATGAATCCTTCAAAGAAACTATTAAAGATTATTTTTATAAGTAGTTTGTAATATTACAGAGAAAAAAAAGAGTAGAGGAGAAAAAAAAAACTCCAAGAGGAAGATGAATAATACATTAAGATAATATATACATTTAGTAGGATTTTTTTTAGGTTCAGATTCTATTAGGATATTTTTAGTAGGATATTAAGTTAGTTTTTTAGAATATTGTAATTAGTCATATTTGAAGCAATACTAGAACTTAATTTATATATTTATGAATTTTTGTACAAAATCCCCACATGAAGAAGCACAACAATTTTGAACATTCGACGATTGTTACAATTTAATTGGTATCAGAGCTTTCGATTTTGCTGATTTGCTGAAAGTTGAGTCAGATTTAGCCCTGTATGCATAATACGGCTGACCTGACTTAATCCTTTCGGTAAGTTAAAGATTTTCGTTAGACGAATACTCTAGCACATTGTTAGTATTGTGGTAAGTGAGACCGTTAGAAAGAAAATATGATAGTTTCATTTCCAAAAAAAGGGAAATAGTACAATCTGAACAAAGAAATTAAATACAAGAAAGGAAAAGAAGACCTTCAATTTCCCTCCTCTACAAGCTGATCGGTTGGGTTAGTAGGGGCTTCTTCTGTCTGGGGGCGTTCTCTGATGACTTCTTCAAGGTCAATTGAATCTTCCAAATCCTCCTCCTTTATTTCTAACTCTTTAGGAATGAAGAAGTTGGCTGATTGCTTCCATTTCCTCTGGAAGTTCTCCCAATCTTTACCCTCAGGATTGTAAACATTAAAGTTCAGGGATTCAGTGGTGACTTTCTTTAGGTACTTGAAGTTCACCTGAATCAAGTTGAGAGGACTTGCATCAACTTGGGTGTGAAGGACCAGATTGGGTCGTAGTTTGGACAAGGCCTCTGTCAGATTCTTTTTGGTATCCTCCTAGTACATTTTTAGAGCCTTTTCATTGGATTGGCGTAGATGCTCCAACTCCGAGAAGAGTTGTTGGTCCTAAGATTTGAACTTCTCCTCTTAAGAGGACATTCTGGCCTTAGCCAATTGATTTCTTCCTCCATCTGTTTGTCCCGACCCTCCAAACTTACATATTTGGTTTTCCAAGCGAAAACACAAGAGTCAAGATATTTAATTTGGCTGATAATTACCTATGAGCCTGATGTAGTTGAGCTAAGGACTGCTCGCCAGAGTGCACTGTTTCTTCCAAGCCCACTAGTTTGACTCTATTTTGATTACAGGTCTCCTGAAGGGCCCAAACTCATAAGCTTCTATTTATCTAATAAATCTTGGAAGGACCTCACAAGGACAAAAAGGTGGGTCGTTGAGGATTTGAAGAAAGAGAAGAGAGGAAAGCTTCTTTCACCTGTTGAGGCAAGTTGTTATTTTATTGTTGCTGGATGGCGTCTAGTGAGAAGAAATGTTGCCTTGACCTAAAGACAGCCTTGGGAAAAGACTATCTGCTTCGCCTGTTGGAGCATTATTGTGTGAGGAACTAAGAGGAGCCTCTAGTTGGTTTTGGCGTATTATTTTTGGTGGGATTTTAGCTGTAGGAGGATGAACAGCATGGCCTGGAAAGTCTATAGAGTTGGTAGACTCTACTGGCAGGGCAAGAGCAGGAGCAAAAAGGGTGATGGTGTACATTACCCAACAGATGGATTTCAAGGGAGCAGATCTTTTCCTAAGTCTACGACGCAAGAATTGCAGGCGGTGACTGCCTTCAGTATTCTAGGTGCTCCCCTCCACTCTTGGCCTTTTTTGAGCTCTAGCAGTCGTTATCCTTAAAAGCACGGTGGTAACGTCGTCATTTCTGTGGACTTCATCCAACAAGGCTAAGGCGTCCATATTGTTTGCTTGAGTTGGTACAGAAGAATTAAAGGTACGAAAAGAAGAGGGCCCACACAATTCACCTCATTGTTGCACCTATTCAAATAATATATTATTTAAAAAATATAATAATAAAATAATAACAATATTATCAAATAAATTTTACCTTATTATGACTGGGAAAGAATAAGGGACGATTACTCGCGAACGTAAAAGTGGTAGTCGGTACCATGCCCATGACTCTAGAAGAAGTATACAACCATCGATTTAATTTTTTGTGGTTACGCAGCCTGGCACAACTCTCGATACAATGTCACCAACATAGTTGATCCCCAGCTGAGTCACCCCACTTCTTTCAAGTTGATGAGATGTAGTAGCTTCACACCCATTTAAATTTAATTATCGTCAATTCTTGAACAAGTGAGCATTCTAGTTTAGTGGTTAGAACAAGCTAAGCCTCCTTAGTAAGCCAAGTTTGATTCCCTCACTCCTCATTAATTTTTATAAAAAAATTAGCATTTAAATTCTTGGTCAACACCTCTTTGCTGTCTCCTCTTGTTACCATATGGAAAAGATTCTTTCCTCCATTAGTTTACTCTCCCTTCCTTCCTTAGCCCCACTCTTTACTCCACATGTTTCCCCTTCCTTCCTTTTCTTCCCCACTTTCACTCCCTTCCATTTTTCTCCCTTTGACCCCACTTTAGTTGTCCTTTGCATTTAGTATAGAAAAAATATTTTTTTTCTTTATCTTTGTTTACTTTCTTCCCCCTTTTCTCTCCTCCTCTTCTTGCACCACCTTGAGCTGCCGCATAATTTTGATTTTGGTCACCATTCCACAACCATTGACCACCGTATTGTAACTTAAACACCACCACTTCTAAACTGTTTCTTTTCTCCCACTCCCTGTTTATCGCTGCCGCACCATTACCGAACCTCCTCCACTACCGCTGTCGCACCATCACCATCGCCCACTGTTTTTCTTCGTTTTTCATCCTCTCTTCATCTAAATTGCTCAAAACCAAATATAGTATTTCTTCTTATCTCTTTTTCTAAGTTATTTAATTGACTACATGCTCACTTTTCCCTTATTTTGTTTCTTCCTTTATTTAGCCTGCACTCCTCTACCTAACCAAAATTTTAATGAATCACTAACCGTTCCGATCTAACTGATTTAGTGAAGGTAATGGTTTATTCTGTAATTCTCAAATATTTCTTATTTTTTCATGAATAAAAAATATAGTCTAATGAATATCTAATTTGAATCAATTGGATTTACTCTAAGACAAGTGATATTTTTGGACTTCTTTTCGAAAAGGGTAAGTTTCTAATCCAATTTCATAAGATGTTATTTTGTGTATGACCGATTCTAACAAATGCAACTTTGGTAATGTACCATTATCATTTGTTTAGATCATGCAAGATCTAACTTTATCTACACTATTGATAGTTAATGAGTTGTTTTGGTGTTAAGAGATTCGTAATCCAGGTATGGGTTTAAACAAATAAAATTTGTGCATTTATTTAACGGTAATTGTTTATGATTAATATATGTATTATATGCTCTGAAATGTGATTAAGTAATGGTTGAGAAGTACTAAAATGATTATTGATTTTGAGCCTAAGGTAAGTGTTCTAATTTGATTTCTGTGATGATTGATTTATTGTATTACAATAAAATATGTTATGTTTTGACACTCATGTTTTGTTATATTATAGCACGATTTTGTTTCTATTAATCTGATCTCTTAAGGCGAGATGAATTTCTGAAATCACCGTATTTGATCTTATGTTAAACATGTCTACTGTCTTGATTTTGTTTTTGTATGCCATATTGTATTGCATGGGGTTAGGGCAATAAAAAAAAGGAGGAAGTTTCTGGCAGTTTAAAGATCTGCATATTCTGGTGGTATATCCACATATTCTGGCAGCTTGTTCACATATTTTTCTATTCTGGCAGCTTGTCCACAATTTTGGTGTGTTATTGGATGGATAAGTTTTGGGAAACCCTTTTATGGTTTGTAGTGGAGTTGGGTAGGAGCTTTTCTGAAAATTTTGCAATGATTTATAAAAAGCTTTTCATTGACATCATCATGCATATTGATATATGTGAAATTGGACTGCTTATACATTTTCTGCTATATTCTGAAATGTATGCTTTAATTATTGTTTGTTACTTAATTTAAATCGCACACTTGGCTTATTTAGCTCACTCTGTATTTCTTTGACATTTAAAATAATCCCTGAGGTTGGGAATTGGACGCGGTTGTCAGAAAGTACTCGGTGTAACAACCCATTTTTCTATGGTGTCAGAAATAGTGGTTTTGGGGCCACCAAATCCGACGAAAAAGTTCATAAACATTATTATTTAATATTTCTGAGTCAAATATGGTTTTTAAAAGGGTTTCTGATTTGAGAAATTATGGTTTATAAGCGATTTATTAAGTTTAAGTGGTATGACTCTATGGTCAAGTGGTTTTAGAAAATGAGGTATCAGGACCTCATTTCTATAAACCGAATCGTAAATATTTTTATAATATTTGCAGAGTTTCATTAAGTTGGTATTAAAGTTTTGTTGAAAAATTTTAATGTTTCGATGGTTAATTAATTAAAAGGACTAAATTGTAAAAGATGAAATATTTGATCACTATTTGATTTAAGTGATTAAATGGTTAATTTAATAAAAGAAAGAAAAGGGACTGAAATGGTAATTATTAAATTCAAGAGGTTAGTGGACAAATATGGACATGACTTTAGTGTTTTATTTATTTATTAACCAAGGGTAAACTGGTAATTTTATAATTAATTAAATTATAATAAAAACATAAGTAAAAGATATGGTTGTCATCTTCCTTTCTCTTTTGTTTTTTCAACCGAAAGCCATGGTTATGGAAGCTAGGTTCGGCCATTCTTCATTTTGTGCATGTAAGTCCCTAAGCTATCTATTTCTAATAATTTTTATGTTTTTGAGATCGTTGCAACTAGGTTAGTTGGACCCGTACCTTCACTTTTGAAACTATTAAAGATTTTGAATGTTGCCATTGATGGAACTTGTGATTTTAGATGTTAAATGATGAATTTGAGTTATTAGTTGTTATTTAAAAGTATTTTATTAAGTGATTTTTGATGAATTTTTTGATTAGGGACTGAATTGTTAAAATAGTAAAAGTACAAGGTTTTGATGTGAAATTAACACAAATATGGACTGATATGGGTGCCATGAATATTCGTTTGTTATAATTTGGCATTAAAAATGGCTAATTTGCATGTTTTGTGCTCAGGGACTAAATTGAAAAAAGTAAAACTTTAGGGGCAATTTTGTAAAAATATCAAAATTACCAAATTGCATGAAATACATTTTTTTACTATCTAAATTGATAAATTGAATGAAATTATTAATTTAGATGAAGACCGAGAAGAAAATCAAGGAAAATGGAAAATTACCAAAATGCCCTTAAAATTACCAACGGTATTCTAAATGGTTCAACGGGCATTATTCAGATATGAAGTGAGAAGAGTTCGATATGAACTAAGATATAGATACATGTGAATTTCATTGAAATGGTATTACATGGTATATTGAAAATGGAAATGGATGATATATGTATATGATGCATGAATAAATGTTGTGCTCATCCATGATTATAATGCTTATGTTATATGTTTATTTGGCTAACATGTTTGGTGTACATGCTTAGGCTTTCGCTAAGCTGTGGTTGGATTATGCCATGTTTAAATTATAAGTTATACATTGAAATGGTAAATGCCTAAATGGAAATATGCTTGTGATCATGAAAGAGTGGGAAGGTTTAAATTATGTAATTTCTATTGAAATGGTTTATCTTGTGGTTAGTTCCAAAAAGAATTATGTTTAAATGCACTAACTTGTGGATATGGTTGAATGATATGCTTATGTCTTGTGTGATATGCATATGAAACGGGTGTGGAAAGGTAATGAAATAGTAAATTCATACTTGAAGTGTAAAATGATGAAAAAGGGAATGATGAGTTGAATTGATGTTGCTATTTAAGCTAAAGATAGTAAATGCAATGGAAAGTAATGAAATGCAAATGAAAATAAGAAAATTTGAAAGGGTTTAAAGTTATTTAAAATCCTACAATGCTAGGGATGATATGTATAAGTGATGCTGTGGATTTATTCACTTTGTGAGTTGTTGAATATGGCTTCATGAATCTTGAGTTATCGGTATAGGATTATTCTTGATATGTATAAATTTCATTTTTGAAATGGATTGATGTGACTAAAGTTTATACAAGCTTACTAAGCATTCATTGCTTACATGGTTGTGTTTCCTTACTTTTCAGATTACCGGAAGCTCGATCAGGTTGGAAGCTAATCAGAGATCCATCACACTATCCATCGACTCTATCGGAACTTTCAGATGTTTTGATTTTTGTTATGATGACATGTATAGGCAGTTTTGGCTAATGTTTGGCCTGTGTGTTTTGGTTGTTGAAATAGCCATATGGTTTGGCTTGTGTTATGGTACCTTGGTTGTGATTATGGTATTTTGAATGTTGACAAAGTTTTGGTTTTTGGCATGTATATAAATGACCTTAAATTGGTTGATATCATAACTTATTATGCTAAAAATGTTTAAGTTAGAATGGTGATTAAGTATGCATATTATAAATGTCTTGTGGTTGGTATGAATGTGGTAATTTGGTACATTTGCTATAAATGACATATGGGATCTTTGGTGCAAATTGTTGAATGATATATTTGGTATGTTTTGTTAGGTAAAGTAAACAGTTTGTTGTTGATGCAAGCTTAATCAATAGTTAGTGCAGCATATTGGCTAATTTGAATATGTTTTCTGAAAAAATCTCTGAGTTTCTAATTTAATCCCGACTTGCTTCTAACTCATATTTAGGGCCTCGAGGGCTTGTATGAGGGACAATATGTATGATTTGAATTGGTTTTAATATGTTTATTGCTATGACATTAAATGTTTGAAATTTCTGTCCGTTTGAATTGTAAACTTCGGTAATGCTCTATAACCCTATTTTAGCGACGGATACAAGTTAGGGGTGTTACACTCAAATGGTTTTATTTTAAATTAATTTAATACTTTATTATATGGTTAGTTTGGGACTGTATTAATATTTTTATGGATTGTGGCATGGGATATTATATTTGGGGATTTTTAATTCATTCCTACATGACTTGAGGTTTTAAACTTTCTATTGAAATTTTATTGTATATGCATGAAAAATTGATTTTTAACAAAAATATGATTTCAATACAAATTTTTTCACCACAATAATATGAAGTTTGATTATAAAAAAAATATAATCTATCTTATTTGAAATAATTTATGTTTTTTTGATTTTGCATGAAATATTAAATTTTTAACAAAATATGGTTTTAGCAAAATTCCCGCTGCGATATTTTAAAATCAGTTGTTTTTCAAAAATGAAACGTAGTCTTTCTCATATATTCAACTTTTACAAAAGTAAATCTAAAGATGCTTGATGAGTTTATTCTTTTGAAATTAATATAGTTTACTCAAAACAAAACAAATAAGTTGGGACCATTGTTCTTAAATTAAAGGCAAAAGATTTTAAAGAGAGAATTAAAACATGAACGTTTTTCGTGCCATTACAATGGGCAATGTAATCTTTAGGATTCAACCATAATGTCTAGGCCGAGTTTGAGAGGTTACAAGTAGCCACCTTAAATGTACCAGATTTTGAGATTTATTGGGCATTATAAGACCCCTAATTAACCTCAGGATGAATGCTCGGGCGTATTGTTCTCTTTCAAAGACACTTATGGAGTTGTCGATATAGTTGAAAATTTCTTCTAATCTTTTTATCTCTATCAGGCTACCAAAAAACTTGTCTGACACCTTGCCTAATAGTTGCTCGCAAATGTCACTCCAATCTCCAACGACAACTACCCTTGTAACAACTGGCCCGTTGACCGCCTACTGACGTACCAACATTAGAAGTGAGAATACTGCAACTAAATATGTGAATTAAGGTGGTGTCCACAAGTATACGGATTAGGTTGTAATATAGTTTGTTTTCGAAACACTTGGTAAGTATTCCAAGGACGGTACCCTAGGGATTTTAGTTGGGAAAATTGCTAAGCCAATTACCAAAAATAACTACTAGTCTTCTTCAGTCACGAATTAGTAGTGTTAATATAGAAGCAGGATGATAATAATAATAATAATAATAAACAACTAAATAAATTGAACTAAACCAAAATCTACTTCTAGGTTCATGTATCAGTTTCTCCTATCCCTTGTTTCAACTATATGAGTTCCTTTAGCCTAGATTTAATTTTTTTACCTGATTAATTATTGATGTAGGGTTCTAAATAGTTGGCTACTAATTAACCTAGAAGGGCTTATCAGCTTTCTACTATCCTAACTAGTCGGCAAGAACTACTCACCTCTTAATGACACAGTTTAGACCAGGGTAGGGTAAGGTTTTCACGGATAGGCAATATCAATTTCAGGTTAATTCCCACCCATATAACTTTCTAGTGTCGTCAAGCCTAGGGTCTAAGTTCTTCCTTCCTAACCACTGATCTGCTAAGTGATGCTTGATAGGTAATACCGATTTTGGGTTCATTCCTACTTAAATGACTTCCTAGGTACGTCAATCCTAGGGTTTAATTGCACCCAACCAAATCTAACCAATCCAATTTGAACTCTACCTATCAATTAATGAATTAGATTAGTACAATTAAAACATGCAAAATATGTATAAATTATAAATTTATTCTAAACTTTACATAAACATTCAACTAACAATGTTAAAGAAAGAAATATAAATAATAGAATAAAGGAAAGAGATGCTCACAAAAGCATGGCTCTGGAACAATCTCTGCTCACAAAAGTCTCACTTTGGAATAGGATCTTTTGATTACAAGAACATAACATAAACTAAGTAAAAACTAAGAACAAGAACAAAAACAGAAGAATCCTCCCATAATGTTGTTCTGAGCAAGTACTTATAGATTACATGTATTATGACCTATTTAGGTTAAGTAAGGATTGCTAAGCATGTTAATTTAGGTTTTGTAGGAGAAAAAACCCCTGCTCATTAAATTGGCCTCATTGCAGCTGTGTTGTGATACCCTCAAGCCTGTGTCACAACATCCTTGGCAGACTGCTTCTTGGGTATTCTACTTGCTGTGTTGCATCATTCTAGTTTCATGTTACAGCATCAGGAGCAGTCCACTGTGTTTTTACCCTCGAATGATGTCTTTCACACTTAATCAACATGTTAGTATTCCCTTAGACTCAGATTGGCTTAGAAGGTCATAAAACACATAAGAATGCTCATTTTATTCACTATGTCCTAAAAGGAAAACTTAATAAAAACTATAGTAATTTCCTACAAGACCAACTTGTTAAGTATAGAATTGTGCCTAATTTGCTACAACGAATTTTGGCAAATCACCCATCCATTGGTAGACCGAGTTGTAAAGCTACGTCCTTGAATGTAATTTTACACCCACCACACAAAAGATGAAATGTGTGTGTGTTGAGTCTCCATCTTTCCACCAAAGCGCTGATAAGTGTGGGATCCAATTTACTCCTCTCAAGCACACGAGACATATGCAAGAATTTTGCCTCTTGCAAATGTTATTCAATAACACGCGATGCCCTCGTAGTTAAATTGTGTATTTACGTCTTTAAAATATGACATTTGGCTTGATTATATAAACATAAAAAAATGATAAAATTAAAAATGTTAACAACTTAATAATGAAAAAATTAAAAAAATTAATAATATTTTCTTACCATTTGCAATTGGAAGGCGGAAATGTGTTTATCATCCAAATGAATAAGCATAATTGCCATTATAAAAATAAATTAAAAACAAAGAAATAACGAAATATAAAATTAAAACAACAATATTTTGAGAGAAATTGAATGAGAAATTGAGAACTAAAGAGAGAATTGAGAGAATTAGGGGAATGGAATTTGAATGCAAAATGAAGAGAATGCCTAGGGTTTGTTTAACAATTAATCTAGCCGTTGGGAAAAAATGAAAACAACAAGATTTTGTTGATGTACTTTTTTACCGTTGGGAAAAGTTATCGTTGGCTAAAAACACATCTTGTTGGGCCCATTTTCTGTTTCTCTCTCCAAAATTGGCCTATTTCCCTAAATATATAAAAAATTAGCCCAAAACCCTAAATATTTTTTAAAATTGGCATATACCTCAATTTTACCCCTAAATTATATTTGTGAAAATAGTCAGAACATCATTCGATTTTTTTGGTGGGACCGCGACATTGATGACAAAAATTTTCATCTTTGTAGTTGGGACAAATTTCGTGCACCTCTTGCCAAAGGGAATTAGGAATACCACTAGACTTTTCAACAAAACTCTTTTTTTTCCAAAATTATTTAACATATCGTGACTGTAATATCCTGATTTTGTGGGTCTTTGCGTTTGGTACGTTGCATGGATAAATTAGTAGGTTAAAGGCTTTGAGGTGTGTATTGGGCTCAGGTTTGGGCTTAAATCTGGGTAAAAGTTATTAAAAATAGTGCTAGTGGTATCTTAATTTAAATTATAATGTTTAGTGGCAAGTTGGGCTTGTGGCCCAAAGGTTGGAGGTGCATTAAGTGGGCATGTAGGTGGCGTCACAAGGGGGAGGAGTTTGTGCCTAGTGTGGCCGCTTGGGGCCCATATTAATGGGTCAAAAATTTGGCACTTCAAGGGGGAAGGGGTGGACGGCACATGAGCTACATTTTAGGAGCTTTAATTCTTTTATTTTAGTGATAAAATGCTGATAATTAAGAGGGAAGAGTTGGTTTTAAGGTGGGTTCTTTTAAAGTTAAGATAAGCTGAAATTTAGTGCTAAGGAGATAGTATTTTCGGTATTTTTCTACTTCTTGAAACGTTGTTATTCTCTCAATCTCTCTTTTGTCGAAAATCACCTAAGCTTTTCTCCTCTCCTCAAAAACTCTCTAAGAGCCGAATACTCTTTGTGCATATCATCTTCTTTCCATAGCCGAATCTACAAGGGTGGATTTTTCCCGAAGGTGCACCATAAGCCGAGTACTCCTCTTTAATCTGGTGAGTTTTGGGATTTTGTTTCTCTATGGTTTCTCTTTTTCTTTTCATTGAGTTCTAACTCGAATCACTTGTTCAAAGGCCCTGTTGATTTCCCCTCTCTGTTCTTAGAAGCCGAATTCGATCTTGCTGAGATCTGAAGTGCCGAGTTGTGGAAAAGCCGAAGGTAGGTTGATGGTAGGTTCGGCCAAATGGCCACTTTCTTGTTCTTTTGGCTGTGGTCAAATGAGTTTTAGTACTCATTTGATTGCGTTTAAGGGATTGGTTTAATACCTTAGTGATGGCTGAATGTAGGTAGTATGGTGAAGCTTTCTTAAAGACTTTCGGGATTTGAAAAATCAGGTAAGGGTTCGTTTTAAGTGATATTGTTATTTAATT
This sequence comes from Gossypium bickii, assembly GCA_025503065.1. Classification (NCBI taxonomy): domain Eukaryota; kingdom Viridiplantae; phylum Streptophyta; class Magnoliopsida; order Malvales; family Malvaceae; genus Gossypium; species Gossypium bickii. Next base: position 21,120,419 of record CP106717.1, read on the forward strand.
AGTGAGATCTCATCATTTAATTGGTTTAGTGATTAAGGGATTATTGTGAACTCGATTAACAGTCAGGCAGTGAAGGTTGGATATGTAAATCCAACGCTAAAGAAAAGCATAAGTATCGAGAGTTGAATCGTAAGCCAATAGTGGTAGTCTACTGTGACAGTAGCGTAAAAGCAGAAAAAGCGTTAGTACGAAAACCAAGTGTGTATCTCTTACACACTTTCTATATTTGATATGTTAAGGTCGTGTGTTGTAAAAGCCGGAATGACGGTAAAGGTTACTAAAATACCCTTCTGGGTAAAAGCGAGGATGCCGGGTAAGTTGTTGTTATTGCTCGCGTTGATTGTGATCTATGAAAGCATGTTATTCTGTATACGTAGTTTTATATGTTAGGCATGATCATACTGTTATTGATTGCATAAGTATATGCCATGGGTGATGAGAGGAGGGGGAGTATGATCTATCAGACTGCCACCAGTGATTTGGTATCACACAGTGGGTTGGCCCCACATATATTATAAAAGTTGTGACTAAGTCTCAGTGGTTTGGCACCACCAGTGGTTTGGTACCACAAGGGGTAGATTTGGGAGACCCAGATGGATACTTAGGTTGGATGGGTTGCATGACTTGCATATTAATGTATGAATTTGTGTAAGAGCATAACTTCTCTTGGGATGGGGATTTATACACTGAGTCTCAGTGACTCACCCCTTCCTTTACATTTTGTAGATTAGACTTAGCTCGTGGATATAGAGCCGGAGTGGACTCGAGGTGGCCATGCACAGCATTTGGTTTATTACAAAGTTTTCTATTCGGACTTAGTTATTTTATTCTGGTTTTCAGTTATGTAATAAGGCCGCTGAAGTTTTATTTTGGGTTTCCTTTTATTATTTGGTAGATTCTAAAGTTTCCTTTTAATATGTTGATTAAACTTGGAATTGGAGGTTTTCAAAAGTTAAATAAATACTCGTTTTTTTATATATACCATGACTAAGTAATTAATACGGAGTAGCCATATGACAACTAAGTTTTTCTAAACCGTGTTCCAACATGTTCTATACCTTTCCAAAACACATCAATGTTTTCTTTAAAAATTTTGCAACAACATCCTTTCGGAACAAATCAGCAAATCAGTTTTCAAACATTTTCTTTCCCATAGGACGCCAGACTCGGTTGTAGTGGTTAGACCGGGTTTGGGGTGTTACAGTGACAAACCAAGACTTTCTCTTCACAAAAGTTTTACGATACAAATACGGAAACCATCTTCCCTTGGAAGCTATGAGGTTAAAACATGTGAACTTTTGGGATTGGAAGAGTATTCTTGATAGAAGGGGTATCTATCTTAAAGGAAAGGATGTGCACTTTGGAGCGACAAAAGCTGCTGGATTAATGAAAATATAGACTAGCCCTTAGTGGATACAACCAAACCATCTATATTGGGCATTAAAGTTTAGTGATTCTTCTACCCTCATGTTAGAAACTGGGACCAAAGAAAATCCCTCAGCTTACTCGACTCTGACCAAACATATGACTTTCTCAGTAAGGCCCTCTCCATTCATGGTGGTGATGATAAAATTGTCTAGACATTTGATTATAATCAACTCTTCTTTATAAAGAATGTGTATGCCTTTCTTCACAAGTTGGAATTTAATGATTCTTGCTTAGCTTCTCATAAAACCTGGCACATCGATGATTCTTGCTTAGCTTCTCATAAAACCTGGCACATCCACGCTTCGAATTTATAAAATCATCATTTTCCTTTAGAAAATATGCAATGATTTCTTTTCTACTAAAGATCTTCTCTCGAGAAGGCTATCTTTTAATGATAACATTTTTCGTTTATGTAAAACTAAAAGAGAATTTGTTAAACATTTATTCTTTAACTGTAGTTTTCCCATGGCTATTTGGTTATCTTCTCCACTCACCATTCGATCAAATCATCTCTGTACTTCCTCCATATTTAGCTGGCTTCTCAATTGGCTTGAATAAAAAAACACCAATACCCTTGACACGAGAAGATTATATATTGTCATTGCTTGTACGCTTTAAATCATCTGGAGATTAAGAAATGAGCTCATCTTTCGGAATGTAAACCCCGCCCCATGTGTTGTAGTTAGGAGTATGCATGATCTACACCTTTCTATTCTCAATGCTTTCCATTTTGACTCTACTCAAGCTTTCTTCTAGGAATCTAAGATTGTACGAGTCAAGGAGCATCCCCTACCTAGATTCTTTCATTTTGCATTGTGCATGAAAATCAAATGTATATAATTAGTGGAGTTGCAATCACCCCTGACTATAGATACTTTTAGGTTTTGTTCATCCAAAGTTTTAAATTTGCAAGCAGGTTTCAGGAAAATTATTTTAATCTTTAAAACTAGCAATGTTGATTTTTGTAGGGTTTATGGAAATGATAAAAAATGGCTTAGCATCATTCTTAGACGTTGGTACCCATCTTGCACTTGAAAATAAAAGACAACTCCTTTAGTCTTTCACAATCCAATATCAGTTGTTGAGAAATAGTTTGCCATGCTACGAGTGCTATGAAGAGATGGTCAAGTTCATGGGGAATGTTGTCTCCATCGTCCTCACCATTGAAAAAAATCTCCATCGAGGAATGCAACCTTTTCCTTTTCATCTACAAGAATGTGACCAGCGCCTCCATCAAGTAGAAAGAGGAAAGCCATGGTAACGCCGACCATGTCACAATCATCCACAAGTACATAGCCAAGATCAAGGTGAAGTTGTAAAAGATATGGGGTGAAATTTTGAAGCTCCTTGAAGAGATGTTTGTTCTTACTGCTGGACATGAGGATTCCAAGGTGTTTTATTCAAAAATTAAGGGAGATTACCATAGGTACTTGGCTAAGTTTAAGACTGGCAATGATATGAAAGCTGTTGCTAAGAAAACCCTTACTGCGTATAAATTTGTTCAGGTTTGTGTGCATTTCTGTAATTTTTGGTTGGGTCCTATGGATTTGCTTGCTTTGATGTGTAATTTTAAGGATATTTTAAGTTTATATGTGTGATGCATGTGAAAATTTAATGCACAATTAACAGAGAGAAAACAAGAGAAATAGAAGGAGTTGATAAATTGAGAGAAGAAACCAGAAGAAATGTGTGAATACCAAATACCATAATCACTTCTGTTTTCACCCGACTGTGTAAGAAGGAAGGGTTGATAGTTTTCCCTTCCAATTTAGTTGGGTAGCCGTTAGGACAACTGGTTACAACATGCACTATTTCATTTATATGGAATAACACCAAAACACTTGTAATATCTCAAAATAGGGCCTAGAAGTTTGAGCCCGGTGAACTATAATCGCTAGTAGGTTTGGCGAGCTGGAGTTCACCAAAAGGCTTGAAAGCTAGTATACACCAGTAGGTTTGGTGAAATGGTATATGCCAAAGGTCCGACAAGATGGTGTACACCAGTAAGTCTGGTGAGCTAGTGTTCGATATTTGGTCTAGCAAGATGGTGTCCTAGTGGATTCAAAAAACTATGATCGCTAGTGGGTTTGGTGAAGCAGGGACCGCCAGAGGGTTTGGCAAATTGGGGTTCACTAGTGGGCTTGGTGAGTTGTTATCTTTGTTTTAGGCCAAAAGACAAAAGTATGAGTAGTCAAAGGGTAATTATACCAAAATTAAGAACTCAGCTTACTTTTATCTTCACAACATCATTCATGCATGTAACTATTTCCTACTTCTACTGCAACTAGGGTATCCTAAGAACACTAAAACACTAAATGCCTACAAATTAAGCCCTCTCCATTAGAAATTCCATATTCTGTTAAACAACAAAAATCTTTCAAATTCTTCATTGATTATTCTATTATAAATTTCTAATAACCCAAAAATTAGCTCTTAGGATCTAAGGTAAGACTATGTTCCTATATTTTGTTTAGAAGAATTTGCAACAAAAGGGACTAGGTTCACCAAAAGACCATTACGTGTGAACCTAAGATCGCTTGTGTTTATGCATGAGTTTTTAAGTGCTTTTTCTGTTAGTGACTTGTGTATATTTGTGAAATTACGAACTTGATATAATCATCTACAAGGAAAGACAAAGGAAGATCAAAGGTTGTCTAAAGGTTTTCAGTAAATTGGGGAATGTTCATGGATCACCACATTTATGGGTGAGCCGTAATGTTAATCAGGAGCTTATGGTTTTAACCTAAGTTCTAAGAGTAAGCCTTTTCCAAAAACTTTATTTTTGTGGTTGTGTTTTGAATATGTATATTTATGAACAATGGCATGCGAGCTCTTTATTACGAGCTCATTATGAACAATGCTCTGCAAGCACCTCACTATGTGTGAGCTTTATGTTCTAAGTACATGTTTTGAAAAATATGTTTTTCTAAAATCGTTGGGTATAATGGCATGCCATAGGATTGTGAGTACTCACCTTTATTTTTTGTGATTTGGGCGAGAGGTCTTGGGACATGTTAGAGAGATAAGGGAATGTCAAGCTAAGCTCTATTCACTGGGACATGTTGGTGTGTTGGAGAGTGGTTAGCTTTATGCTACACTTATGGGTCATGTTAAGACTCATTGAGTCATTCTAAGGTGTTAGAAAGGGATATTCTTATCCAAAATGAAAATAAGTTTATTTTTTTTGAAATAACATGTTTTTACTATTTTTAAGCTTTTTAATAGTATATATTTACAAACCAGACTTCCCTTAAGTATGGCAAACCCTGTTCGCAAATTCTGTAACTTTGCCAAAGATTTTGTTTAACTTATGTTTTGTGTATGCTATGTGGTTATTCTTTCCTACATACTAAGTTCACGAGAACTTACATAGTCCTCTCTATTCACTACAGATGGCTAGATCACAAGGTGAGTAGTGACAAGACGTGTGATCCAGGCGAAGTATACATGCTGTAAAGGCAGTACAAGTGAACTCTGGATTAAAGGCAATATGGGAATACTATTTTGACTTAGAGATATTGTTTTGTTGACTTCATCGATTTTTTTAGGACTTAGTTACTTATATGCTTTCTTATGTTTCTCCTTTATTTGTGAATCAATAATGTTTTATAAACACATCTAATATTTAAATTTATAAGGATAGTCCAAATTTGATTGATGTTCTCTTAATTTTACAAGTTCACCTTAAATGAGTAATTTATAACATAGTGTTCGCCATAACCACTAAAAGGAACTAATCAACCTAACAAACTTTACAGAGTTCACCAAAGTTGCTGCGAAGTGACAAAGTTAGGAATTGTGCCAAGTGTTAACCCCATCGATTGGCAATTAGCTAATCACGAACCTTTGAAGGATTTGATATGTTCTATCAAAAGAAACCCTATGAATCATGTTCACAGTATCCAAACAAATAGGGGTAGCTTGCGAGACCTACTCTGTATAAAGAAACTTACCCCATAAATGTCTTAGATTGTGCAAGCTAGTAAGGGTGCGAACCCCTATGTTAGATAGATGAACTATTGTATACTGCAAGACACATTATTTTGATAAACCTAAGGCTTGTATTCCTTTCGTCAATTGTTTAAGACTTCTATAAAAGAGTAGTTAAGTTATGCACGCTAAGTATGTTCGCATATTTATTCTGTTGTGTATCATGAGGCAAGTGAAGTGAGTTCTCGAGCTTGTGCTTTCATAAAAGTATACCTGTTTTATTTGCTTTAATTTTTGATGTGTTGGAGGTTAGGTTGGGTGTTAACGGAGAGTCACTTAGGTGGCTAATGTGGCATTCCATAGCTCGAATTCGGTGACAGACCGGGTATAGGGTGCTACTCGCATCGTTCTAGTCACCCCCACACTTCCTAATACGTATCTTTTCTTCTTAATATAAAACCATTAAAACACAATGTTTCTAATAAAACAAAAATAGAAACATAACAACATAACATAAATTCAAAGGAATTTGCTCATTGATAAACAAGTTATATCAACTAACCCCAATTACGAAAAGGATCCTGGTCCTCAAGGATCAAATTGTGGAAGCTATTGTCGCAGTGTCTAGAGGTTCTCCCTTGTTGCATCTGAGGGAAGGGTGTTCGCCCACTCCACCAGGACCTTAGCGGCAACTTGGTTGTCTTTGTGCACCATCCTTCTATCCAGTATTCGAATTGATTCCCTAAGTTGTGCTCCATCCGTACCTAATGTAATACCCTAAACTCGTATATGTAACACCCTATCCTGTATCTATTGTTGGAATAGGGTTACGGAGCATTACCCATGATTACAAGACATTTTATCATTATTCAAGTAAAATACTATTCATTTCCCGAAAATAATCATGACATCCCTTGATTGGACCCTCGACGCCCAAAACGAACATTAGAACCAATATAGCGCTAAATCAGGGTGTACAAATCAGAATCTGTCAATTCATGTCCAATAGTACCCATTACGTACAATTTCATAGAGTACACTCTCGAGCCACACATGTGTACAACAGTATTACCTGTAAAACCCCAAACCCGGCCCATTCACTACGACCGAATTTGAAGTGCCACTACAGAAAAATGTTTGAAAATAATCTGACTTAAAAGTAAAACGGTTGAAAATTTGTTTCCTTAAATAAAACATTTTCGTGACTTGAAATATTCTAAGTAAAAACTAAATTATTATGGAAACGCCGGATTCAAAACTTTGTTATACATACTTAAGGAAATAAAGCCATTTGCAATCAATATTTAAAAGTTCGAATCGTAATAGAACATAATAATAGAGATACTTAGTAAAAATACTTAAATACGTTAATGGGTTTTTTTTACATTAAACACTTAATCAAAGTACTGAAAATATAGATACTTAATTAATTAAACAAAATATCCTTTTGCATGAAAATCCGCTTTTGCATGGCCACCTTTGTATCCACTCCAACCCGGTCCAAAGATCACGATCACCTGTAAGGTTTAATAATAATTGGGTGAGTCACACGGACTCAGTGTGTAATTAAACCACTGAAATCCACCCATATTTTAACCACATATGAACCCAAAAATCAGGTAATAATTATCAAAATCGCATATTAACACATTCTGGGCTTGGCCCATATTCAATGCACTTATCAAGTGACAAGGTAATTAACCACATAATATCCACATACTGGGCTTAGCCCATTTCCACAAATGTTCACATATCAGATATAATTATGCAAAGTGCACCCAACCCAAACCTAGGGTCCATCCTCCACACACCCCCGTATCCAGCCTACCACACACCAGGGGATTATCAAATCACCCTCTCCTTTTCACTCCAAAAGGCAATCAGTGCCGTCCACGTGCAATTAAGCACCAAAAATCCACAACGCGTCCTCAGTCAGCGTCAATCCACGATGTAGCCGTAGCTGACACCAAAACCACGATGGGACACATAGTCACTCATCAACCACGATATGGCACATAGCCAATATCAACCACGATGAGGCACAGAGCCACTCATCAAGCCACGCGAACTAAATCGCAAATAATCCACAACGTGACCTCAGTCATCGTCAATCCACGATGTAGCTCAAGGCTAACATCAAACCACGTACTCGAAGTACACCCGTACCTTCTTTCATATCCCATCCCATGCACATGCACATAAAAATAATGCCATGATAATGCATGTACATGATATTCATAATCATACATTCATATTCATAGGCATACTCACCTACACGTATTAATAATCACATCTCAACAGATTCGATACTAACCTGATCATCGTCATACCCTTTTAGGGTATCTATTTCACATTTATCACTGCACTTATTAATAAACACATAACACATGCAAATATCACATAAATCCCGGAAAACAGTAGGCTAACTACACACCTGACTATTAGTGAAATCCCGAACCACTCGAACCTAACACGATCTTGAAACGTGGTTTTCCTCCTCCTTAATGCCGATTTGGTCTCTTACCAAATCCCGAAGGCTTTGCTTATTCCTGTCGAGAAGCCCCTAACTACCATTGTCAAACCGGTTAACCACTTAAATACCAAGCATGGCATAAGGTTGAATACTACTATCACCTCACCTAGCTTTTCCAAGCCCCAAAATATTTGCTTGCTCTTGTAGTTACAAAAATCCCTGTTTAACAACATATTAGAAACGTCTTCTATATCCAAAAATCACTAGAAAGTGGCCTTAGGCCGAATAACACATACTACCATACCTTGATGTTCAAAATCCCGAGAGCTCCCTTAATGCACCTTTAAAGAAACGACTTCTAAATCCCTAATGAGAAGTTTTGGCACCAAAGTAGAGAGGGCTTAATGCTTTAAAGAATTCGACCAAGAGTAGAAGTAGATTCAAGGTGGTCAAAGGTTTGGCTTTACAAAAATAACAGAAACAATATTGTGGAAAAGTTCAATGAAAGTTCGGTTAAACCCCAAAATTGCAAAAGAATATTTGGCTACAAGGAATAATAATGGAGCTTCGGTCTTAACAAAATAATTGAGAAAAAAGGAGAGGGTTTTTCTTGGTTACAAAATTCGGCAAACGAGACTAGAGAAGAAACAATTATAATTCGGCACTTAACCCCTCCTAAGCATATTTCAAAACTGACCATGCTCGAGGTAAAAAGAAAAGAAAACCATTTCAAGAAAAATCGGCCATGCACATTTGGAAAAGAACCAAAAACAAGTTAGGGAGATTCGGCCAACAAAAATGGAGAGAAAATCCAAACCAAAGAATCACTTTCGGCACCCTCTTGCAAAAACCAAAACCAACCATGAAGGTCCCATGCTTCAACCGGCCATGCTCTCCCCTTTTGCTAATTTCTATCACCAAAAACAATAAAACTCTATTGTTTATTCACTCTCCCATCACTACCCCATTATTCTATACATAAAATAATAATAATAATAATAATAATAATAATAATAATAATAATAATAATAATAATAATAATAATAATAATAATAATAATAAAAATAATAAAAATATAAAATAAAGCTATCCCATCCTCCAACAAAAATAAAAAAAATAAAACCCATCACCTAAATCCTACTTCCAACAACAATAAAATAAACTCTCCATCTTCCTATGCATAAAATAATGATAACACAAAATAAAATAAAAACACTCCCATCAAGCCCTGCTCCACGCGTGCATGCCCCATGCAGCCCCTTCCCACGCCAGCCAAAAGAAAAACAAAACAAAATCCATGCTGCTGCCCCCAGGTCTCGAACCCGAGACCTGGGGAAACACTCCCAAGCCTCCAGCCACTCTGCTAACACGCCTTTCATGTCATAACACGTCGCAACACTCTTTTAACCTATCCATCGCTGGCTTCTTATGCTTTAGCGCTAAAAGCAAAAATAAAACGTCTCAAACGCGACCCCAGGACTCGAACACGAGTCCTCCTAGCCGTAGCCCTCAAGCAACGCTCTCCGCCACTCGACCAAGGAGTCTTGTGCGATATAAACCCGCCACAAATTCTTTTAAAGCCTTTTTAATCAATAACGCCATTTGCAAAAATAATACACGCTGGTGCTGCGTCCAAGACTCGAACTCCTGACCTATATGGCGTCACTCCCAAACCTTAAGTGGCGCATGGAAGCCACTCTGCCAAGGCGATTCTTATGCCTATAAACGCCAAAAATTATTTTTAGGGCCTCCTTAGCCAAATTCCTCATTTTACAGTTAAATCCAAAATTTTTCCAAAGCTCCCCTTTTAGTCCTAAAGTTTTAAGAATCCCTTTGTAACACACCCAAACCACTCTTGAAGCCCACTAACCCATGAGTTATGCACTAAATGCATAACCCCTAATTTAGGGTATTACATTACCAGTCCAGGCTAAATCCTTTTTATGACATATGCTTTAGAGAGCTTGACCTGGATTACCCGTCTGGGCTAAATCCAGTCCATAACATATGCTTGAGAGGATTTTTATTAGGATTACTCGTCCGGGCTAAATCCTTTTAGAAATGAGGTCAATAGGATTACTCAACCGAGCTAAATCCCACTAGCAACAAATGCAGGGCCTCATCCATTTTGGGAAATCACATATCCATCGATTTTCATTTATTCAAACGGGATTTAACATTTTTCTAAACATAATTACTCATGTGATTATTTCATCTATTAATCACAATTGTATACAGTAATTCTTTTAATCACATTCAATATTCAAACCAAGTACAAGAATAACCTTTTATCATTTAAATCAGACATTATCATTTATCTGGTATTTCTCGGATATGTTTACAGGACTTAACTTTTGTTAAGTATTCTTGATCATGTAACAAAGTTCATATTTAAAAAATTCAAATAATTGACACATATATACATTCAAAACAAACATATAAATATACAGAATTTGGTTACACGAACTTATCTCGACAAATGTCTGTGTATGCACAATCTACTAATCTGACATTTTCCTTGTTCTGGCTCCGAATTTGGTCTATCAGGATCTATACGAGTATATTTAACATCAATTTATCATATTTCACATTCAAGTGGACTCAATTTTCATCCTAGGCAAAATTACTATTTTGCCGCTAACTTTTCCATAAATTCCCATTTCGTCTCTAGGCTCGAAAAATGAAATTTGTGCAATTTACTCCCTATTCCAAGCCTAACCGAAATTCCAACTCAAAATTTACAACACATGTATTCATAAAAATTCAGAATTTTTCATCAAATTTCACAACTTTGCATTTTAGTCCTTAAATCATGTTTTCATCAAAAATCACTTTGTAAAATTTGTTTATCTATCAGCAACCTTTTATTTTCTACCAAAAATTTCTAATTTTCAGCATATACATCCTCCATACTTCGATAACTTCTCAAATTAATCCCCCAAATAGATTGATTAAGTTATTCCAGTTTCAAAAATATCAAAATTACTAAAAACGTGACAGGGAAACTTACTTAGTTAAGCCTTGAAAGTTTATTCTCTCTCTCCTGGGGTTTCCATGTATTTTGGGAATGAAGATGACATAAAATAAGATGATATTTCTTTTATCATCTTTTAATTAATTAAAACATTTCACTTTCCAATTTAGTCCTTGCTCTTTTCTAAATTTCCATGGATGATTCACCAAAATAACTACATACTTTTCTTTAATGGTCTAGTTACCATATAAGGACCTTTAGTTTTGAATTCCATATCTATTTAATCCTTATAGGTACTAGAATTCAACTTTTGCATTTTATGCGATTTGGTCCTTCTCTTAATTAAACACATAATCGATGCAATTTTCTTTTCAAAAATTTCACATGACATTTCTAACATAATATGGTCCATATAATAAAATAAAAATAAATTTTATTTTCGCTCGAATTTGTGGTCCCGAAACCACCTTTGTTTCGATTTCATAGAAATTGGTCATTACAACTCTCCCTTTAAGGAATTTTCGTCATCGAAAATTTTTACCGATAAAGTGATTCAAATATTAATTTCTCATAGTTTTCTCCAATTCCTAGGTAGGTCCTTCAATATCATACAATTGATGTAAAACTTTTACTAAAGCTACCTTTTTTTTTTTTCACTTCACGTGCTAGAAATCGATCGTTTCTTCTTTGTAAATCATGTCGATCAATTTCAATATCTATCGGAGAAATAACATGTGATGGATTAGATCATTATCGTCATCACATAATCACAGGAAAAACATTATAAACTCTGTCCAGCTCTGTCAATAATGCTAATCAATAAGAAATAGGCCCAATTCTTTTAAATAATATTATATGACTCGGTAAGCCGCAACTTAATTTTGCCTGAATAGCTAATCTGAATAACTTTCTTTCATGGTGAATTTTCAGAAATACCTTGCTACCATAAGAAACTCTATTTCTTTTCATTTTAGATCGACATCAGATTTCTGACGATCAAATACTTCTTTTAAACTGTCTCAGATCACTTTCACCTTTCTTCGGTTTCAAAGAATTAAACCTACTACATGTATCTTTTCTCACTGAACTCCGTCCAAAATGCCAGAGTTTTACATTTGTGACCATATAAAGCCTCGCATAGTAAAATTTTGTACTTGATTGTTAAATATTATAATAAGCAATTTCAACCCAAGGCAAATACTTTTCTCGCTTGCCTTCATATTCAAAAATCTTGAACATCATCGCGCATATCTTCTAAAATCTAAATCATATGTGTTGATTGATCATCCGTCTAAAAATGAAATACGGTACTAAAATGTAACCAGATACCCAGAGAGTTTCTTGTAACTTGTTTCAAAATTGGAATATGAACTATAAATCTCTATCAGAAATAATAGAAGCTAGCACATAATGTAATCTGACAATCTTAAAAATGGATAATTCAAGTAATCTATCAAGTGAGAAATCCATTCATGCCAGAATAAAATGTACAGGCTTCGACAAACAATCAACAATTACTCAATAGCATCTTTCTTTTTCATAGGCAGGAATAATCCCGATAAAAAATTCATAATAACTTTGTCCCATTTTTATTTCGGTATGGTCACAAGCCATAACCATCTTGGAAGTATCATCTTTATCTTGTTTGATACATCCAACATTTAAATACAATTTCAAAAATACCACATTTTATTCCGAGCTACTAATACATAGTTTTTAAATCATTATGCTTTTTATCATTTCCCAGATAAACAGACATAGTACCATTGTGATCATTCATGTAAAATTTTCTATACAAGCTCCAAATTCTTCAGTACACAGGCTCTATCTCGGAATAAAAGACAATCATCAGATTCAAATCTACTATCCTGATTCAATAATTATTTTATTCTGTCCCCGTTTAACTTACAACTCATTATCACTTTTCTGGGCTTCACAGATCTATTGTAGAAACATTAGCTTAGTTTTAAGCTCAGCTAAAATTATTCTTTCATCAGACAATAGCAATTGAGTATTTATTGCTCATAAAGCAAACAAAGACTTTTCTACTCAAAACATCTGTAACTATATTTACTTTTCCTGAATGATAATCAATTACCAAATCAGGGTCTTTCTACCATCGGGTGTTTTAAAATTTTATGATCAGTACGTATATGATATTTTCACCATACAGATACTGTTACCAAATTCTCAGTGCAAACACAATAATTTTCAATTCAAGATCATATATTGGGCAATTCTTTTCCTGTAGCTTTATCTAGCTGGAAGTATAGACCATTAATTTACCTTTCTTCATCAAAATACAGTCTAATCCATTCAATGATGTTATCATTGTGATAATAAATTCCTTACCCGATTCAAACTAACAAGAACTTATGCTTTGGTCATCAGGGCTTCCAACTGATCAAAACTTTACTAGCATTTGTCATTCCATTCAAATCTTACATCTTTCTGTAATATCCATACCATTGATGTAGCTATCATAGAAAACACTTTCACAAAAATTAAAAAGGATATCGAAGCTTTAAATTTTCCTGAGGTCACAATCATCAGATAGGTTAAAACCACAATAATATAATAGATATAATGTTTCCACAATATAAATGGAACAATACCTCAACTTCAATAATATTTTTAAAATAAAAGAGGAAAACCAAGGGTGGCTCAACCACTGCAATAATACAGTTTCTATAATCTGTGTTCCATATTACCAAATTCCCATGATCAAGTCAGAATTCATAACAAAAGTAAGTATAATTACCATTGACCAATGAATATCTTTCACAGATAAACCATGTTTGAATAATAAAGAGATTGATGATATCTCAAAGAAAATTTAGAAGAGTAATATCATGCATTCTCAGTGGAAACAATTGTGACAAAGACAATATAATTTTGCATATTCACAATTCAGGGCTTCATTCAGTAGAAGTAAATAATGATATCATATGAACCTTATCATCAAAACTTATATCAATTATGATAAATTAGAAAACCTAAGTAAGGTAGAGCAATACCGCTCATGAATCAAACAGACTTACAAGAATTCCATCTAATATAATTAGCTAGCTTTCAAATATGATTACTATTGCATACGGACATGAACAATTTCATATGCCCCGAGAATAACAAAACTTATAGAGTACCGAGTAAGATATTGTTGTAATATCCCCGATTATAACAGCTGCATTTAGATATCTTTGCAATTTCATCACTATTCCACTGACTAATAAAGTCATCGATAGTCTTACATTATTCGGTTCATGAAAGAGTCAATTCGAAAGAATTTTTGGCTAACCCGTTCAGTAAATATCATATTTGGATAAGTTGATTACTCATGAATAACTTTTCCTTAACAATGACATCACATATTCGAATAATCTTTAGAAAAATCGATATCTCTTTTAATATCGTCTTTACTTACTAACCCATTCTCAATTCTAACTACATCATTAATCATTCACCTTTGAACTCTTTAGTTTCACATCCATGAGCTTAATCTATATAAATATTGTGAATTTCATTGTATAAAACTATCTGGTAATCGTAAGCGTCAAAATTAAACTTTCATAAAAATACACACATATCACTTTGTGATGATTTAAATTAGCTTGATTGGAAAGCATCTCTGTCTATTTGTAAAACAATTTCCATAAGAGTCGGAGATATCACACTATCACAGGTTAGATAATGGCATGTATTTCTAGACTCCAAATATGCTACATTCAGTTCGAGAATTGACTAAACCATAACTCTGATACCACTAAATGTAATACCTAAACTCGTATTTGTAACACCCTTAACCCGTATGCATCATCGAAACAGGTTACAGAGTATTGCCGATGATTACAGGATATTTTCACATTATTCGAGTAAAATACTATTCATTTCCCGACAAAATCATGACGCCCCTTGATTGGACCCTCGACGCCCAAAACGAACATTAGAACCAAAACGGGACGAAATCGGTATCACTAAGAATTTTTCTCAAGTACCGGGGTCACACTACAGGAGCCTAACCGAAATTCCAACTCAAAATTTACAACACATGTATTCATAAAAATTCAGAATTTTTCATCAAATTTCACAACTTTGCATTTTAGTCCTTAAATCATGTTTTCATCAAAAATCACTTTGTAAAATTTGTTTATCTATCAGCAACCTTTTATTTTCTACCAAAAATTTCTAATTTTCAGCATATACATCCTCCATACTTCGATAACTTCTCAAATTAATCCCCCAAATAGATTGATTAAGTTATTCCAGTTTCAAAAATATCAAAATTACTAAAAACGTGACAGGGAAACTTACTTAGTTAAGCCTTGAAAGTTTATTCTCTCTCTCCTGGGGTTTCCATGTATTTTGGGAATGAAGATGACATAAAATAAGATGATATTTCTTTTTATCATCTTTTAATTAATTAAAACATTTCACTTTCCAATTTAGTCCTTGCTCTTTTTCTAAATTTCCATGGATGATTCACCAAAATAACTACATACTTTTCTTTAATGGTCTAGTTACCATATAAGGACCTTTAGTTTTGAATTCCATATCTATTTAATCCTTATAGGTACTAGAATTCAACTTTTGCATTTTATGCGATTTGGTCCTTCTCTTAATTAAGCACATAATCGATGCAATTTTCTTTTCAAAAATTTCACATGACATTTCTAACATAATATGGTCCATATAATAAAATAAAAATAAATTTTATTTTCGGCTCGAATTTGTGGTCCCGAAACCACTGTTCTGATTTCACCGAAATTGGGTTGTTACAACTCTCCCCTTTAAGGAATTTTCGTCATCGAAAATTTTTACCAGTAAAGTGATTCAAATATTAATTTCTCATAGTTTTCTCCAATTCCTAGGTAGGTCCTTCAATATCATACAATTGACAGAAAACTTTTACTAAAGCTACCTTTTTTTTTTCACTTCACGTGCTAGAAATCTGATCGTTTCTTCTTTGTAAATCATGTCAGACTGAATTTCAATATCTATCGGAGAAATAACATGTGATGGATTAGATCATTATCGTCATCACATAATCACAGGAAAAACATTATAAACTCTGTCCAGCTCTGTCAATAATGCTAATCAATAAGAAATAGGCCCAATTCTTTTAAATAATATTATATGACTCGGTAAGCCGCAACTTAATTTTGCCTGAATAGCTAATCTGAATAACTTTCTTTCATGGTGAATTTTCAGAAATACCTTGCTACCATAAGAAACTCTATTTCTTTTCATTTTAGATCGACATCAGATTTCTGACGATCAAATACTTCTTTTAAACCTATCTCGAGATCACTTTCACCTTTCTTCGGTTTCAAAGAATTAAACCTACTACATGTATCTTTTCTCACTGAACTCCGTCCAAAATGCCAGAGTTTTACATTTGTGACCATATAAAGCCTCGCATAGTAAAATTTTGTACTTGATTGTTAAATATTATAATAAGCAATTTCAACCCAAGGCAAATACTTTTCTCAGTTGCCTTCATATTCAAGTACTGAACATCGACGCATATCTTCTAAAATCTAAATCATATGTTCAGATTGATCATCCGTCTAAAAATGAAATACGGTACTAAAATGTAACCGTATACCCAGAGTTTCTTGTAACTTGTTTCAAAATTGGAATATGAACTATAAATCTCTATCAGAAATAATAGAAGCTAGCACATAATGTAATCTGACAATCTTAAAAATGGATAATTCAAGTAATCTATCAAGTGAGAAATCCATTCATGCCAGAATAAAATGTACAGGCTTCGTCAAACAATCAACAATTACTCAATAGCATCTTTCTTTTTCATAGGCAGGAATAATCCCGATAAAAAATTCATAATAACTTTGTCCCATTTTTATTTCGGTATGGTCGCTGGCCATAACCATCTTGGAAGTATCATCTTTATCTTGCTGATACATCCAACATTTAAATACAATTTCAAAAATACCACATTTTATTCCGAGCTACTAATACATAGTTTTTAAATCATTATGCTTTTTATCATTTCCCAGATAAACAGACATAGTACCATTGTGATCATTCATGTAAAATTTTCTATACAAGCTCCAAATTCTTCAGTACACAGGCTCTATCTCGGAATAAAAGACAATCATCAGATTCAAATCTACTATCCTGATTCAATAATTATTTTATTCTGTCCCCGTTTAACTTACAACTCATTATCACTTTTCTGGGCTTCACAGATCTATTGTAGAAACATTAGCTTAGTTTTAAGCTCAGCTAAAATTATTCTTTCATCAGACAATAGCAATTGAGTATTTATTGCTCATAAAGCAAACAAAGACTTTTCTACTCAAAACATCTGTAACTATATTTACTTTTCCCGAATGATAATCAATTACCAAATCGTGGTCTTTCTACCATCGGGTGTTTTAAAATTTTATGATCGATGACGTTATATGATATTTTCACCATATGATCATCGTTACCAAATTCTCAATTGCAAACACAATAATTTTCAATTCAAGATCATATATTGGGCAATTCTTTTCTCGTAGCTTTATCTAGTTGGAAGTATAGACCATTAATTTACCTTTCTTCATCAAAATACAGTCTAATCCATTCAATGATGTTATCATTGTGATAATAAATTCCTTACCCGATTCAAACTAACAAGAACTTATGCTTTGGTCATCGGGCTTCCAACCGATCAAAACTTTACTAGCATTTGTCATTCCATTCAAATCTTACATCTTTCAGTAATATCCATACCATTGATGTAGCTATCATAGAAAACACTTTCACAAAAATTAAAAAGGATATCGAAGCTTTAAATTTTCCCGAGGTCACAATCATCGAGATAGGTTAAAACCACAATAATATAATAGATATAATGTTTCCACAATATAAATGGAACAATACCTCAACTTCAATAATATTTTTAAAATAAAAGAGGAAAACCAAGGGTGGCTCAACCACTTCGCAATATCTGAGTTTCTATAATCTGTGTTCCATATTACCAAATTCCCATGATCAAGTCGTAATTCATAACAAAAGTAAGTATAATTACCATTGACCAATGAATATCTTTCACAGATAAACCATGTTTGAATAATAAAGAGATTGATGATATCTCAAAGAAAATTTAGAAGAGTAATATCATGCATTCTCAAAGTGGAAACAATTGTGACAAAGACAATATAATTTTGCATATTCACAATTCAGGCTTCATCAAAGTAGAAGTAAATAATGATATCATATGAACCTTATCATCAAAACTTATATCAATTATGATAAATTAGAAAACCTAAGTAAGGTAGAGCAATACCGCTCATGAATCAACCAGACTTACGAAGAATTCCATCTAATATAATTAGCTAGCTTTCAAATATGATTACTATTGCATCCGGACATGAACAATTTCATATGCCTCGAGAATAACAAAACTTATAGAGTACGAGAAGATATTGTTGTAATATCCCGATTATAACAAATTTGCATTTAGATATCTTTGCAATTTCATCACTATTCCATCGACTAATAAAGTCATCGATAGTCTTACATTATTCAGTTCACTGAAAGAGTCAATTCGAAAGAATTTTCGGCTAACCCGTTCTGTAAATATCATATTTGGATAAGTTGATTACTCATGAATAACTTCTTCCTTAACAATGACATCACATATTCAGAATAATCTTTAGAAAAATCTGATATCTCTTTTAATATCGTCTTTACTTACTAACCCATTCTCAATTCTAACTACATCATTAATCATTCAGCCTTTGAACTCTTTAGTTTCACATCCATGAGCTTAATCTATATAAATATTGTGAATTTCATTGTATAAAACTATACTGGTAATCGTAAGCGTCAAAATTAAACTTTCATAAATACACACACATATCACTTTCAGCAGTATCGAAATTAGCTTGATTGGAAAGCATCTCTGTCTATTTGTAAAACAATTTCCATAAGAGTCAGGAGATATCACACTATCACAGGTTAGATAATGGCATGTATTTCTAGACTCCAAATATGCTACATTCAGTTCGAGAATTGACTAAACCATAACTCTGATACCACTAAATGTAATACCTAAACTCGTATTTGTAACACCCTTAACCCGTATGCATCACCGAAACAGGTTACAGAGTATTGCCGATGATTACAGGATATTTTCACATTATTCGAGTAAAATACTATTCATTTCCCGACAAAATCATGACGCCCCTTGATTGGACCCTCGACGCCCAAAACGAACATTAGAACCAAAACGGGACGAAATCGGTATCACTAAGAATTTTTCTCAAGTACCGGGGTCACACTACAGGAGCCTAACCGAAATTCCAACTCAAAATTTACAACACATGTATTCATAAAAATTCAGAATTTTTCATCAAATTTCACAACTTTGCATTTTAGTCCTTAAATCATGTTTTCATCAAAAATCACTTTGTAAAATTTGTTTATCTATCAGCAACCTTTTATTTTCTACCAAAAATTTCTAATTTTCAGCATATACATCCTCCATACTTCGATAACTTCTCAAATTAATCCCCCAAATAGATTGATTAAGTTATTCCAGTTTCAAAAATATCAAAATTACTAAAAACGTGACAGGGAAACTTACTTAGTTAAGCCTTGAAAGTTTATTCTCTCTCTCCTGGGGTTTCCATGTATTTTGGGAATGAAGATGACATAAAATAAGATGATATTTCTTTTTATCATCTTTTAATTAATTAAAACATTTCACTTTCCAATTTAGTCCTTGCTCTTTTTCTAAATTTCCATGGATGATTCACCAAAATAACTACATACTTTTCTTTAATGGTCTAGTTACCATATAAGGACCTTTAGTTTTGAATTCCATATCTATTTAATCCTTATAGGTACTAGAATTCAACTTTTGCATTTTATGCGATTTGGTCCTTCTCTTAATTAAGCACATAATCGATGCAATTTTCTTTTCAAAAATTTCACATGACATTTCTAACATAATATGGTCCATATAATAAAATAAAAATAAATTTTATTTTCGGCTCGAATTTGTGGTCCCGAAACCACTGTTCTGATTTCACCGAAATTGGGCTGTTACAACTCTCCCCCTTTAAGGAATTTTCGTCATCGAAAATTTTTACCAGTAAAGTGATTCAAATATTAATTTCTCATAGTTTTCTCCAATTCCTAGGTAGGTCCTTCAATATCATACAATTGACAGAAAACTTTTACTAAAGCTACCTTTTTTTTTTCACTTCACGTGCTAGAAATCTGATCGTTTCTTCTTTGTAAATCATGTCAGACTGAATTTCAATATCTATCGGAGAAATAACATGTGATGGATTAGATCATTATCGTCATCACATAATCACAGGAAAAACATTATAAACTCTGTCCAGCTCTGTCAATAATGCTAATCAATAAGAAATAGGCCCAATTCTTTTAAATAATATTATATGACTCGGTAAGCCGCAACTTAATTTTGCCTGAATAGCTAATCTGAATAACTTTCTTTCATGGTGAATTTTCAGAAATACCTTGCTACCATAAGAAACTCTATTTCTTTTCATTTTAGATCGACATCAGATTTCTGACGATCAAATACTTCTTTTTAAAGCATCCGAGATCACTTTCACCTTTCTTTGGTTTCAAAGAATTAAACCTACTACATGTATCTTTTTCACTTGAACTCGTCCAAAATGCGAGTTTTACATTTGTGACCATATAAAGCCTCGCATAGTAAAATTTTGTACTTGATTGTTAAATATTATAATAAGCAATTTCAACCCAAGGCAAATACTTTTCTCGATTGCCTTCATATTCAAAATCTTGAACATCGACGCATATCTTCTAAAATCTAAATCATATGTTCAGATTGATCATCCGTCTAAAAATGAAATACGGTACTAAAATGTAACCGTATACCCAGAGTTTCTTGTAACTTGTTTCAAAATTGGAATATGAACTATAAATCTCTATCGAAATAATAGAAGCTAGCACATAATGTAATCTGACAATCTTAAAAATGGATAATTCAAGTAATCTATCAAGTGAGAAATCCATTCATGCCAGAATAAAATGTACAGGCTTCGTCAAACAATCAACAATTACTCAATAGCATCTTTCTTTTTCATAGCGAGAATAATCCCGATAAAAATTCATAATAACTTTGTCCCATTTTTATTTGGTATGGTCATTGGCCATAACCATCTTGGAAGTATCATCTTTATCTTCTTGATACATCCAACATTTAAATACAATTTCAAAAATACCACATTTTATTCCGAGCTACTAATACATAGTTTTTAAATCATTATGCTTTTTATCATTTCCCAGATAAACAGACATAGTACCATTGTGATCATTCATGTAAAATTTTCTATACAAGCTCCAAATTCTTCAGTACACAGGCTCTATCTCGGAATAAAAGACAATCATCAGATTCAAATCTACTATCCTGATTCAATAATTATTTTATTCTGTCCCCGTTTAACTTACAACTCATTATCACTTTTCTGGGCTTCACAGATCTATTGTAGAAACATTAGCTTAGTTTTAAGCTCAGCTAAAATTATTCTTTCATCAGACAATAGCAATTGAGTATTTATTGCTCATAAAGCAAACAAAGACTTTTCTACTCAAAACATCTGTAACTATATTTACTTTTCCTGAATGATAATCAATTACCAAATCAGGGTCTTTCTACCATCGGGTGTTTTAAAATTTTATGATCAGTACGTATATGATATTTTCACCATACTGAATCAATGTTACCAAATTCTCAGTGCAAACACAATAATTTTCAATTCAAGATCATATATTGGGCAATTCTTTTCCTGTAGCTTTATCTAGCTGGAAGTATAGACCATTAATTTACCTTTCTTCATCAAAATACAGTCTAATCCATTCAATGATGTTATCATTGTGATAATAAATTCCTTACCCGATTCAAACTAACAAGAACTTATGCTTTGGTCATCGTGGCTTCCAAATCGATCAAAACTTTACTAGCATTTGTCATTCCATTCAAATCTTACATCTTTCTGTAATATCCATACCATTGATGTAGCTATCATAGAAAACACTTTCACAAAAATTAAAAAGGATATCGAAGCTTTAAATTTTCCTGAGGTCACAATCATCAGATAGGTTAAAACCACAATAATATAATAGATATAATGTTTCCACAATATAAATGGAACAATACCTCAACTTCAATAATATTTTTAAAATAAAAGAGGAAAACCAAGGGTGGCTCAACCACTGCAATAATACAGTTTCTATAATCTGTGTTCCATATTACCAAATTCCCATGATCAAGTCAGAATTCATAACAAAAGTAAGTATAATTACCATTGACCAATGAATATCTTTCACAGATAAACCATGTTTGAATAATAAAGAGATTGATGATATCTCAAAGAAAATTTAGAAGAGTAATATCATGCATTCTCAGTGGAAACAATTGTGACAAAGACAATATAATTTTGCATATTCACAATTCAGGGCTTCATTCAGTAGAAGTAAATAATGATATCATATGAACCTTATCATCAAAACTTATATCAATTATGATAAATTAGAAAACCTAAGTAAGGTAGAGCAATACCGCTCATGAATCAACCAGACTTACAGTAATTCCATCTAATATAATTAGCTAGCTTTCAAATATGATTACTATTGCATCTGGACATGAACAATTTCATATGCCTCTGAGAATAACAAAACTTATAGAGTACCCAGAAGATATTGTTGTAATATCCCCGATTATAACAGCTGCATTTAGATATCTTTGCAATTTCATCACTATTCCACTGACTAATAAAGTCATCGATAGTCTTACATTATTCAGTTCACTGAAAGAGTCAATTCGAAAGAATTTTCGGCTAACCCGTTCTGTAAATATCATATTTGGATAAGTTGATTACTCATGAATAACTTCTTCCTTAACAATGACATCACATATTCAGAATAATCTTTAGAAAAATCTGATATCTCTTTTAATATCGTCTTTACTTACTAACCCATTCTCAATTCTAACTACATCATTAATCATTCAGCCTTTGAACTCTTTAGTTTCACATCCATGAGCTTAATCTATATAAATATTGTGAATTTCATTGTATAAAACTATACTGGTAATCGTAAGCGTCAAAATTAAACTTTCATAAATACACACACATATCACTTTCAGTGAAGATTTAAATTAGCTTGATTGGAAAGCATCTCTGTCTATTTGTAAAACAATTTCCATAAGAGTCGAGGAGATATCACACTATCACAAAGTTAGATAATGGCATGTATTTCTAGACTCCAAATATGCTACATTCGGTTCGAGAATTGACTAAACCATAACTCGATACCACTAAATGTAATACCTAAACTCGTATTTGTAACACCCTTAACCCGTATGCATCACGAAACACAGTTACGTGAGTATTGCCGATGATTACAGGATATTTTCACATTATTCGAGTAAAATACTATTCATTTCCGACAAAATCATGACGCCCCTTGATTGGACCCTCGACGCCCAAAACGAACATTAGAACCAAAACGGGACGAAATCGGTATCACTAAGAATTTTTCAAGTACGGGTCACACTACTGTGAGCCTAACCGAAATTCCAACTCAAAATTTACAACACATGTATTCATAAAAATTCAGAATTTTTCATCAAATTTCACAACTTTGCATTTTAGTCCTTAAATCATGTTTTCATCAAAAATCACTTTGTAAAATTTGTTTATCTATCAAGCAACCTTTTATTTTCTACCAAAAATTTCTAATTTTCAGCATATACATCCTCCATACTTGATAACTTCTCAAATTAATCCCCAAATAGATTGATTAAGTTATTCCAGTTTCAAAAATATCAAAATTACTAAAACGTGACAGTGAAACTTACTTAGTTAAGCCTTGAAAGTTTATTCTCTCTCTCTGGGGTTTCCATGTATTTTGGGAATGAAGATGACATAAAATAAGATGATATTTCTTTTATCATCTTTTAATTAATTAAAACATTTCACTTTCCAATTTAGTCCTTGCTCTTTTCTAAATTTCCATGGATGATTCACCAAAATAACTACATACTTTTCTTTAATGGTCTAGTTACCATATAAGGACCTTTAGTTTTGAATTCCATATCTATTTAATCCTTATAGGTACTAGAATTCAACTTTTGCATTTTATGCGATTTGGTCCTTCTCTTAATTAAGCACATAATCGATGCAATTTTCTTTTCAAAAATTTCACATGACATTTCTAACATAATATGGTCCATATAATAAAATAAAAATAAATTTTATTTTCGCTCGAATTTGTGGTCCGAAACCACTGTTCGATTTCACCAAAATTGGGTGTTATAACTCTCTCCCCTTTAAGGAATTTTCGTCATCGAAAATTTTTACAAAGAAAGTGATTCAAATATTAATTTCTCATAGTTTTCTCCAATTCCTAGGTAGGTCCTTCAATATCATACAATTGACAGAAAACTTTTACTAAAGCTACCTTTTTTTTTTCACTTCACGTGCTAGAAATCTGATCGTTTCTTCTTTGTAAATCATGTCAGACTGAATTTCAATATCTATCGGAGAAATAACATGTGATGGATTAGATCATTATCGTCATCACATAATCACAGGAAAAACATTATAAACTCATGTCACTTCATCAATAATGCTAATCAATAAGAAATAGGCCCAATTCTTTTTTAAATAATATTATATGACTCGATAGCCGCAACTTAATTTTACTGAATAGCTAATCTGAATAACTTTCTTTCATGGTGAATTTTCAGAAATACCTTGCTACCATAAGAAACTCTATTTCTTTTCATTTTAGATCGACATCAGATTTCTGACGATCAAATACTTCTTTTAAACTGTCTCAGATCACTTTCACCTTTCTTCGGTTTCAAAGAATTAAACCTACTACATGTATCTTTTCTCACTGAACTCCGTCCAAAATGCCAGAGTTTTACATTTGTGACCATATAAAGCCTCGCATAGTAAAATTTTGTACTTGATTGTTAAATATTATAATAAGCAATTTCAACCCAAGGCAAATACTTTTCTCAGTTGCCTTCATATTCAAGTACTGAACATCGACGCATATCTTCTAAAATCTAAATCATATGTTCAGATTGATCATCCGTCTAAAAATGAAATACGGTACTAAAATGTAACCGTATACCCAGAGTTTCTTGTAACTTGTTTCAAAATTGGAATATGAACTATAAATCTCTATCAGAAATAATAGAAGCTAGCACATAATGTAATCTGACAATCTTAAAAATGGATAATTCAAGTAATCTATCAAGTGAGAAATCCATTCATGCCAGAATAAAATGTACAGGCTTCGTCAAACAATCAACAATTACTCAATAGCATCTTTCTTTTTCATAGGCAGGAATAATCCCGATAAAAAATTCATAATAACTTTGTCCCATTTTTATTTCGGTATGGTCGCTGGCCATAACCATCTTGGAAGTATCATCTTTATCTTGCTGATACATCCAACATTTAAATACAATTTCAAAAATACCACATTTTATTCCGAGCTACTAATACATAGTTTTTAAATCATTATGCTTTTTATCATTTCCCAGATAAACAGACATAGTACCATTGTGATCATTCATGTAAAATTTTCTATACAAGCTCCAAATTCTTCAAGACATTGTGCTCTATCTCGGAATAAAAGACAATCATCGATTCAAATCTACTATCCCGATTCAATAATTATTTTATTCTGTCCCCGTTTAACTTACAACTCATTATCACTTTACGCAGGCTTCACAGATCTATTGTAGAAACATTAGCTTAGTTTTAAGCTCACTAAAATTATTCTTTCATCGGACAATAGCAATTGAGTATTTATTGCTCATAAAGCAAACAAAGACTTTTCTACTCAAAACATCTCAGAACTATATTTACTTTTCTGAATGATAATCAATTACCAAATCGTGGTCTTTCTACCATCGGGTGTTTTAAAATTTTATGATCGAGACGTATATGATATTTTCACCATACAGATATCGTTACCAAATTCTCAGCAAACACAATAATTTTCAATTCAAGATCATATATTGGGCAATTCTTTTCCGTAGCTTTATCTAGCTGGAAGTATAGACCATTAATTTACCTTTCTTCATCAAAATACAGTCTAATCCATTCAATGATGTTATCATTGTGATAATAAATTCCTTACCCGATTCAAACTAACAAGAACTTATGCTTTGGTCATCAGGGCTTCCAACTGATCAAAACTTTACTAGCATTTGTCATTCCATTCAAATCTTACATCTTTCTGTAATATCCATACCATTGATGTAGCTATCATAGAAAACACTTTCACAAAAATTAAAAAGGATATCGAAGCTTTAAATTTTCCTGAGGTCACAATCATCAGATAGGTTAAAACCACAATAATATAATAGATATAATGTTTCCACAATATAAATGGAACAATACCTCAACTTCAATAATATTTTTAAAATAAAAGAGGAAAACCAAGGGTGGCTCAACCACTGCAATAATACAGTTTCTATAATCTGTGTTCCATATTACCAAATTCCCATGATCAAGTCAGAATTCATAACAAAAGTAAGTATAATTACCATTGACCAATGAATATCTTTCACAGATAAACCATGTTTGAATAATAAAGAGATTGATGATATCTCAAAGAAAATTTAGAAGAGTAATATCATGCATTCTCAGTGGAAACAATTGTGACAAAGACAATATAATTTTGCATATTCACAATTCAGGGCTTCATTCAGTAGAAGTAAATAATGATATCATATGAACCTTATCATCAAAACTTATATCAATTATGATAAATTAGAAAACCTAAGTAAGGTAGAGCAATACCGCTCATGAATCAACCAGACTTACAGTAATTCCATCTAATATAATTAGCTAGCTTTCAAATATGATTACTATTGCATCTGGACATGAACAATTTCATATGCCTCTGAGAATAACAAAACTTATAGAGTACCCAGAAGATATTGTTGTAATATCCCCGATTATAACAGCTGCATTTAGATATCTTTGCAATTTCATCACTATTCCACTGACTAATAAAGTCATCGATAGTCTTACATTATTGATTCATCGAAAGAGTCAATTCGAAAGAATTTTCGGCTAACCCGTTCTGTAAATATCATATTTGGATAAGTTGATTACTCATGAATAACTTCTTCCTTAACAATGACATCACATATTCAGAATAATCTTTAGAAAAATCTGATATCTCTTTTAATATCGTCTTTACTTACTAACCCATTCTCAATTCTAACTACATCATTAATCATTCAGCCTTTGAACTCTTTAGTTTCACATCCATGAGCTTAATCTATATAAATATTGTGAATTTCATTGTATAAAACTATACTGGTAATCGTAAGCGTCAAAATTAAACTTTCATAAATACACACACATATCACTTTCAGCAGTATCGAAATTAGCTTGATTGGAAAGCATCTCTGTCTATTTGTAAAACAATTTCCATAAGAGTCAGGAGATATCACACTATCACAGGTTAGATAATGGCATGTATTTCTAGACTCCAAATATGCTACATTCAGTTCGAGAATTGACTAAACCATAACTCTGATACCACTAAATGTAATACCTAAACTCGTATTTGTAACACCCTTAACCCGTATGCATCACCGAAACAGGTTACAGAGTATTGCCGATGATTACAGGATATTTTCACATTATTCGAGTAAAATACTATTCATTTCCCGACAAAATCATGACGCCCCTTGATTGGACCCTCGACGCCCAAAACGAACATTAGAACCAAAACGGGACGAAATCGGTATCACTAAGAATTTTTCTCAAGTACCGGGGTCACACGCCCCTGTAGTCTAAGGACACGCCCGTGTGACCCTTAGACATGCCCGTGCTATAGGCTGTGTCTTACCTCGTGTAACTCTCTGACTTGTGCACATGGCCATGCCACACGCCCATGTGCTAGACCGTGTGGTTAATATAATTCTTTCGAAATTAGATGCAGGTTTCACACGACCAAAACACACGCCCATGTTCAAGGCCGTGGCTCCCACACAGTTGAGACACACGCCTGTGTCTCTACCAGTGTGCTCAATTCTGAGCATTCTGTTTCTCAATTTTAAGGTGCAAGGGACACATAGCTTAACTACACGCCCATGTACCAAGCCATGTGTCACACACGGTGTAGACACACGCCCCCGTGTGGACAAAATAAAGCCATTTCTAGCTTCATTTCTCACCCAGAATCACACTATTGACCTGTACTTAAAACTTAAATCCGAATACCAACCATTTCAAACATTAAAATTAACCAAATTCTACCATTCAACATGGGATACTACTACATGCATACATGTTTATAATTTTACCTTGGTTTAGTCCATATGTTAGACATAATTTGATCAGCCACTTAACATATATGTAACTACCATAGTATGACACTACAAATATATAAAAACAAACCATTACTAGCCATTCCAATGGCTAGATTACAAGCATCATTTACATGCCAATATGGCCAATATAACCTATACATGCCATTGTAACCATAATTGCTTTACCATATTGTACCGACATGGGCCGATGGATAGTGTGAGTGATCTTCGCCGAGCTTCTAATCTAACGAGCTTCTGATTTACTATAAAACAGGGAAATAAAACTAAGTAAGCATAAAATGGTTAGTAAGTTCGTATAACATGGTACTTGACTTATGATCACTGAAATCAGAGTTTTAAAATTTATAATGAATGTGATCGAACCTGGAAACTAACTCTGAAAATGATTAAAGGCAAGTGTACCTATCGAACAGCAGTATAGCTTAGGCAAGACCAGATATCGAACCCAAAGGAACCAAAAGTATTAATTATTATTTAGCCTTAAAAATAAAGTGATGTTTGTTTTAATCTAAATTTGACAGTGACTAAGCTAAGGACAAAGACAAAAAGAACGAATTGGGAAATAACTTGGAAAAAGACTCAGTTGATCACGATGATACCTTCAGGAAGAATCCACCTAGAATTTACTTATTTTCTAACCTTGAATTATATGATTTATTTACTTAGCTTGATCCGTAGGACTTCCTAACCAATGCTAAACCTTCTCTCGAGGCGAATAACGTCTAACCCTAGGTTAATTAGTGGAACTCTCGTTCTTTTATAATAACCCCCTAGAATAGCAGTAAATCGATCTATGGATTCCCATATTAGGTTTCACCCTAATCCGGCAAAATCTCGTAACCCTATCTCTAGGCGCTCGATCAACTCCGCTTAATTACGCTAGATTTACTCTTAAGCATGGTCTATTCCTCCTCCACCTAAGCACATCAGATTTGGATTAAGCATGCATAATTAAGAACAAACTAAATATTTATCATAAAATTCGTAAATCAAATAACAAGATTTATCTAGGTTTCATCCCCTTCAGGTATCTGAGGGGTTTAGTTCATAACTAATAAAGAAAACATATCAAGAAAAAAGATAAAACAAAACATAAAAAATTCCTAAAACTTCCTGAAGGAATTGAAGGAGAATTCTGCCGTCTTGAGTATAATTCTGGCTTCTTGGGATGGATCAACTGGCTATTTTCAAGTGGTTCCCACAATTTTGACCTTTCCGGCTTGGCTCCTTGGCCTAGCTCACCTCCTCTCCAAAGGTGGTACTTAGGGGATATTTATAGGCTCTTTGGAATGTGATTCTTTCTCTCTAAGTATCCTTTTCCAACTAAAATTATTCATTCTGACGACAGAGGCACGGCCATGTAGCACGCCCGTGTGGATCAACTTCAGGCCGTGTTTGGATTTTTTAATGTGGCACGACCGTGTAAATCGGGGGAGAGGCCGTGCTCTAGGTGTTAGACGAGACACGGTCGTGCGAACTTTGGGCCAAGCCGTGTCAATTTCGTGCCAAGGCCCATTTTACTCCGTTTTGGGCCCGTTTTACGTTCTTTTCATCCTCGGGTGCTTTCCTAGGTATAAGACATGAAAAGAAAGGATTAAAAGCACCTTTTTACATAAATCAAGGGATAAATCATCCAAGAGTAAGCTAAATACTGGATTAAAATATGTTATAATTACAGTTTATCAAATATCCCCACACTTAAGCTTTTGCTTATCGTCAAGCAAAATTCTCAACTTACAATTAAAATGAACTTTCCATGATTCATAATTCATATCGACAATGCCTTATCCTAATTCATAGATAATTTATACATGAAAAAAGTTAGGCATTTTCTTAGAATAACTATCCACCCCCACACTTAAGATGTACATTGCCCTCAATGTACAAAGATAGATAATAACATTTAATGGATAAATCAAAAAAGAAGGGGAAGGAATTACTCCCTGAATTTTGGATGTTTTTCCTATAGGAGTGTCTTTGGTGGCAGTGATGGTCGGTCTTGATGACGAACTGGTGCTAGATGAAGAAATTGGGTAGTGCACTGAGAAGTAGCCAGAATTTATTAAGACCTAATAAAAATAAACTAAATATAAAATTAAAGAAAAACAAACTAAAGGGAAGGAGACTAAGAAGAAAACTAAAATGAAAAGAAATTATTAATGGGCTGTGAAGTCCTTATTAAAGGATGGTTCGCAAGGTGGGAATCAACACTAAGGTTGGAAATGTGATGGCGGTGGCGAAAGTGAAGAGGTTATCGTGGTGGTCGGTGTGATTCCCAAGCAGCTTGGCGAACATGACACTAAGAAACTAAATTAAGTTAAAATAAATTAAACATAAGATTATTAAAGAAAAGGAGAATGAAAGAAAAGAGAAATGGAAAAAAAAAATAAAAACTAAATGGTCTCAAAGACTCTTGGCCTGTTGTTTGGATGAAGCGGCTGGCATGAGCTTATGTGTAGGGTCTCCGTTAGGGAGACTATGCTGGGTTGCTTCTGCTTCTTCGACATGGTTTTTGCGTGGCAAAAGAGTCTGGAGACTTTTTCTAAGTAAAATAGAGAAATTTTTAAAGAGAAAAAGGATGGGGGAGGTTAGGGGGTGAAGGAAAAAGCTGTGGGGTTTAAATAGGGGTTGAATTTTGGCACGTCCCCACGGTCGTGGTCCAAGCCCGTTTCGATTCACACGGCCCCCTTGTACGGCCGTGTGTTGGAGTGTGTTGGTTTTCCATGCCCGTGTTTCAACCCACCATGCCCGTGTTTGTGAAGTCAATATGTTAGCACGGTTGGAATGCACGGGCGTGTCTTGCCCGTGCTCGATAAGTCAGTAGCTTCACACGATCGTGGGGCACGGCCGTGCTGATTTGTCGGTGCCCGTGGGAAGGGTGGTTGGATCCGTTATGTTGGAAGGTGGTTAGACTGAATTGCACGGCCTCTGCTATGTCAGTGTAGTGGTTCCAGTGGTCCACACGGCCACGGGCACGGCCGTGTGTAAGGCCGTGTGGCCTGGAAAACTGCACTTCTTATTAGTTTAAAAAGAAAAATAAAAAGGAAAAAATAAAGTAAAATGAAAATAAATGCAAAATAAGTAAGGTTAGAACTCGGGTTGCCTCCCGAGAAGCGCTCGTTTATAGTCTTCAGCTAGACTTTCCTTGTGTTTTGAACAATTCATGGAGGTTCGAAGGTTTGAACATCTTTCCTCATATTATCCATTTGATGTTCATTGTGTGGTTCAGGTCGAGTGGCATTGATTTTGACAGCATCAAAATCGGGATTGCTTACCTCGACTGTCTTGTGTGGAAGAACATCGATTACTTAAAAGATATTTCTTTATTCGTAATAGGATCATGAGGAGATTTTTGTGGGTCTACTGTGATGATGTTCCTATGAGTTCTTCTAAGTGCTCTTTTGGCTTGAGTTTGTGTGACTCTGGGTCTTCCTCGTGTATCCCTAATTTCTCTTTGAAGCGTGTTTTCCATTTGTCTAGTTCATTAGTCTGAATCCCTTGTTCCTTGTGAGTTATTTCTTTGTTGGTACTGAACTGAGGATCAGGTTCAGTCTTTCCCATTTTCGGTGATTCCTGAAAAGAAGGTGGGATTGAATTGTTATCAACAGAATTTTCTTTCTCACCTTTGTTGATTGATGTTCTGACCAAGTCGAGGGCTTGAAGACTGATTGAGTCGTCACCTACACAAAGTATAAGCTCACCTGTGGCAACATCAATTTTAGTTTTGGCAGTTGCTAAAAAGGGTCTTCCTAGAATTAAAGGGATTGAATTATCCTCATCCATGTCTAGAACAACAAAATCTACTGGGAAAACAAACTTATCAATTTTTATGAGAAAATCTTCGATAATGCCCCTAGGAATTCTAACAGTTTTATCAGCTAGTTGAATACTCATCCTAGTTTGTTTGGGCTTCTCTAGACCTAGTCGTTTAAATAATGTATAAGGCATGACATTTATGCTTGCCCCTAAATCAGCTAACACATTATGAATAGTTAAACTACCAATTAAACATGGAATTGTAAAACTCCCTGGGTCTTTTAATTTCTGTGGTAGTCTATTTTGTAGAATTGCTGAGCACTTTGCGTTGAGTTCAATGTGTGGCTCTTCATCTAATTTGCGTTTGTTTGTCAAGAGCTGTCTTAAAAATTTCCTTGCGTCTGGCATCTGAAAAAGGGCTTCAAGAAGAGGTAAGTTAATGTGTAATTTCTTTAAAAGTTTAAGAAACTTACCAAATTGTTCTTCTGAATCGTCTCTTTTTAATGCTTCGGGATAAGGGATGCGAGGTTGGTACTCTTTGATTACCGGTTTCAGCTTTTCTTGCATTACCTCGATCTTACCTTCTTCTTCCTTGGTTTCTTGTTGTGGGAAGGGTTCGTCTACTTCTGCATTTTCCTGAGCTGCTATTGCTTGAATTTGCTCTTTTGGATTAATCTCGGTGTTACTTGGTAGACGTCCTTGTGGTCGTTCTGACATGAGCTTTGCGAGTTGTTCGACTGCATTAGTAACTTCCTTCACTGACTTAGTGATTTCCCCGATTCGGCTCTCGTTGCGTTTGATTATTCTCTCAGTTTCTTAGATACATTTTTCTATGTCTGCCAAAATTCTTACCACTGTCTCTTCGAGAGTTGGTTTCTTCTCTTGTGGATAAGGCTGATTTTGGAAGTTTTGAGGAGGTTGTTGCCTTTGATTACCTTGATTTCCTTGGCCTCCCCATTAAAAATTTGGGTGGTTCCTCCAACCTGGATTATAAGTATTACTCTATGGATTATTATTGGATCTGAAATTGTTACCTATATAGTTCATCTGTTCGCTCTCTGCTTCTGGTTGGTAGGGTGGGTACTCAGAATTCACCACAATTCCTCTTGCATCACACTGCATCACTGGATGTACCTGCGAAGAACACAAACTGTCAATCTTTTTATTCATCATCTCCATCTGTGTTGATAGCATGGTTATTGTGTCGATGTTGAATGCTCCGGTTGATTTCGTCGGTTTTGTCCTTGAAGCTTGCCACTGGTAATTATTCTGTGACATCTCTTCAATGAACTCGTAAGCCGCTTCAGGAGTTTTGTTGTTTAAGGTTCCACCGGTAGCTGAGTCGATTAGTTGCCTCGTTTAGGGGTTTAAACAGTTATAGAATGTTTGGACTTGTAGTCACAAGGGTAAACCATGGTGTGGACACCTTCTCAAGAGATCCTTGTATCTCTCCCATGCGTCGTATAATGACTCTACATCCATCTGCACAAAAGAAGAGATATCATTCTGTAATTTGGCTGTTTTGGCCGGTGGGAAATATTTCATTAAAAACTTTTTGGTCATTTGATCCCATGTTGAAACACCCCAAACCCGGCCCACGAGCCTCGACCGGATCTGGCATTCTCCTCCAGTAAAACACTTCAAAAGCTTGTTTGTTAGTTCAGAAAATTTGGGTCATTTTGAAAAGAAGTTGATTTGAGTTGTGATTGAATTGAAAACGGTGTCGTTATAGAAGTCCATAATTAATCAAAACTTTATCTTCGTATTTGAAAACTATAAGTTAAAAGAAATGCCGAGTTGTTTAAGAATTTACTTTTAAATTTAAGAAAATCATTTGCGTTTAGGTGTCAAACATTTAAAAAATTTAATTTAAAGAAAGTTATTTAAACTTGATTTAAATAATAATCGTATCTTAATAAACCAAATAAAATGCATGCACAAAACAGATTAATAGTAATGGCCTTATTACATCAAAACAAAACCCAAAATAAATCCAAAACTTAATTGCAAAGTCTCAAAATAAAATAAATCGAAATGAGCATTGGCCACCACTAAGTCCGCCGAGGCCGGTCCATTTATTGAGTGTCACCTGAAAAGATATCCCACAAAGGGGTGAGTCAAACAGACTCAGTGTGTAACAGCCAACACAAAGTCCCAAAAGATTTAGGCATATCAAATCATACATATATAACAAATAAAAATAATGATGCAATCCCGAACCCAAGCCTAGATATCCATCCTCTACACATCACCCGTACCTGCCATCACACCGTGGGGATTACTAAACTGACCCTCCATCCGCTACACACCATCGAAGGCAGTCGCTGTATACGACTTGCACATCGCCCTTATAAATTATGGCATAGCCACCAGATAATGTGACAGGGTCACCAGTTAACAGTTTGTGACATAAGTCACCACATTCAGATTATGTGACATGATCACCAGATTTTGTGGTAAGAACCACCATATCACTTCCCCTTTTCAATATCACCCATATGCCCATGTGTCATACAACATGCAGAAATAATACAATTCACCTTAATTCACATTCGTAACAAATTCTCATAAGTGACATGTTCCAATATTCATAATATTATTAACAGAGCATTAATGGATAATGTACCTGAATCCATTGTACCATTGAATGGTACCTTTAGCCACTCTTTTCATATTTTCATTATCACATACAAATCATTGACACCATAAATCTATTAGAAATTAGTGTAGGGCTACACAGCTGGTTACTAACGTGTTCACTGAATCCCGAAAGTCTACCGAACAGATTGTATTCCTCCCTAAAAATCAAAGTCAGAATTGGCTAGACACTAATACCTAATATGACCTTGGCCGAATATTCATATTCCCTTTCCTCGTGGATCTAAATCCCGAAAATAGTCACTTGGCTATGAATATGTCAAAATCCCTGCATAATCCTATGTTAGTGTCGATTCTAACTCTTAATGGATCATAGCAAATGGCCTTCAGCCTAAATCACACTTCACTTACCTCAGACCTTAAATTCCCAAAAGATCCTCTCTTGAAGTCGGCTACACTAGGAATTCCTAAACCTCCTTCATAGTTTCGGCCAAAGAACATTAAGGGGGATTAGTTCCTAGGTTTTGGCTAAAAGAAAAAGAAAGGAGATTGAATAACATTTGATCTTACCCCTAGTGATGAAATCGACTGCACCCTTCCCTGACACCACAGAGAGATTCGGCTATATAGGAATAAAGAGTGAAATCGACCAAGCCATGGAAACGTGATTCAGGTTAGAAACTAATTAAAGTAGAGAGAAACTGTGAAGAAGGAAAATCCCAAAAACTTACCAAACTAGAGAGGTGTATGCGGCTATGGTGCACCTTCGGGAAAAAGAGATCTCTCTTTGAAGATTCGGCTATGGAGAAGGATGATAGGCACAAGGAATATACGGCTTTCAGAGGGTTTTCGAGGAGAGGAGAAACACTAGGAAGTTTCGGCTAGAGAAGAAGAATTTAAGAAAAGAAAAAAAGGAATTTTGGCTAGAGAAAGAGATGAGAAAGGAAAAGAAAACAAAAGAAAAAGATGGCTATTCTGCTAATAATTTCGGCTACATACTCTCCTTGTATGACCGAATGCCTCATCCTACTCCTCTCTCTTGAATTCGACTAACACTCAAACACTAGCCTCTCTTTGCTTTTCTCTTATTTTTCCTCTTTCCTATTCATTCAAAATAATTTAAATAAAACAACAATTATCTCCCCCCTTTAGCCGAATTTTGAAAGGAATTTAATCACATCTACAACTCATCCCCTCAGTCTTCCCATGCCATCCACCTCTGCTCATCCTTGCTGCAAAATAAAAACTCCATTTTGCTTCCCTTGCTGCTCGAACCTAGGCCCTTTTACCCTGCTTGTGGCGTCACTTACTAAGGCCCTAAGTGGCGCCTCCTTGCCACTTTAACAAGCCCATTTTTATGTCTAATTTCCCCTATAAATTCTCTTAAGGCCTATAAAGCTTAGCTCCACTTCAAGACTTAAAATCTGATAATTTCTAAGACATTCACCTACACACTAAAGTTCCCAAAATTCATAAAACACATTCAAATTACACACAGGCATGCTTCCACATATATTTAAGCAAAATGCACCACCCCTAAATCCCAGATATTACAGTTCTACCCCTTTAAAATAATTTCGACCTCAAAATTACCTGGCTAAAATAGGTGAGGGTATTGCTATCGCATTGCTTCTTCCAGCTCCCACGAAGCTTCTTCCGATCCATGATTACGCCATAACACTTTGACTAGAGGAACTGATTTCCCCGTTCCAAAATCTGAATCGGCTCCTCCTCGTAGGACAAATCTGGTCTCAGCTCCACATCCTCAACTGGCACTACATGTGATGGATCCGATTGGTAACGACGTAGCATAGAAACATGGAATACATCGTGCATTTGCTTCAATTCTGGAGGCAACTCTAACTGATATGCCGCTGGCCCAGCTCACTTCAATACCCGATAAGGTCCTATAAACCTAGGACTTAACTTCCCTTTGCAACCAAATCTCATCACTTTTTTCCATGGCGATACTTTAAGAAACACCTGATCTCCCACAACAACCTCTATTTCCTTGCGCTTAAGATCTGCATACGACTTTTGCCTATCAGATGCTTCCTTCAATCGTGTTTGAATTAACTTAACCTTCTCCTCGGATTCTGCCATAATCTCTGGACCCAAAACTTGACGTTCCCCCAATTCCGTCTAACACGTAGGAGTGCGACACTTCCGTCCATACAGTGCTTCATACGGTGCCATCCGAATACTGGCTTGATAGTTGTTATTATATGCAAATTCCACTAAAGGCAAATATTCCTCCCAACTTCCTCTGAAGTCTATCACACAGCCCCTTAGCATGTCTTCTAACACTTGGATCACTCGCTCCGACTGACTGTCCGACTGCGGATGAAATGCCATAGTGAAATCTAGTCTGGTGCCTAAAGCCTGATGTAGTGCTTTCCAAAACCCAGACGTAAACCTTGGATCCCTATCCAAGATAATCGATACCGGAACTCCATGCAACCTTACAATTTCTGCCACATGCAACTTTGCCAACTTCTGCAAAGAATAGTCAACCCGCACTGGTATGAAATGCGCGGACTTTGTCAATCGATCCACTACTACCCATATCGAGTCCTTCTTAGTATGCGTAAGGGGAAGCCCACTAACGAAGTCCATGGTGATTCTCTCCCACTTCCACTGCGGAATCATTATCGGCTGAAGCAATCCTGATGGAACTTGGTGTTCAGCCTTGACTTGCTGACACGTTAAGCATTTCCCTACAAAATCTATAACTTCCCGCTTAAGACCAGGCCACCAGAATTGTTCCCGTAGATCTCTGTACAACTTACTACCTCCAGGATGCATAGCATAAGGGCTACTATGCGATTCCTGAAGAATTCTCTGCCTTAACTCCTTATTCTTTGGCATACAGACCTTGCCATGAAAACACAGCACTCCTTCACTGTTAACACCATAGTTTTCCAACTCCTCACTCTGCACTTGCCGCAACTTAGCACTTAAATCATCGTCTACCAACTACCCTTCTTTCACCTCATCCAACCATGTCAGCTTGACTTGCATTTCTGCCAATAAACTTTCGTCGTCATACAAGCTAAGATGTGCAAACATCGCTTTCAGCTCTGACACTACTTTCTGACTTAGGGCATCCGCCACTACATTCGCCTTGCCCGGGTGATACTCTATGGAACAATCGTAATCTTTCAATAACTCCACCCACCTTCGCTGTCTCAGGTTTAGCTCTTTCTGAGTCAACAGATACTTAAGGCTCTTATGGTCCGTGTAGATCACTGACTTTTCTCCATATAAATAGTGCCTCCATACCTTAAGAGCAAAGACCACTGCTGCCAATTCCAAATCATGTGTCAGATAGTTAACCTCATGTGGCCTTAATTGCCGAGACGCATAAGCGACTACCTTCCCATCCTGCATCAATACACATCCCAAACCTGTATGAGAAGCGTCACAATACACCACAAAATCCTTCCCTGCCTCAGGTTGAATTAGAACCGCTACTTCAGTCAAAACCCTCTTAAGCTTCTCAAAACTCTCCTGTTGCTTATCTGTCCATACGAAAGGTACCTCCTTTCTCAACAACTTTGTTAAAGGTGCGGCTATCGATGAGAACCCTTCCACGAACCTTCTGTAGCCTGCTAATCCCAAGAAACTACGAATCTCAGCCACAGACTTAGGTGGTTTCCAATCTAGCACAGTGTTAATCTTCCGAGGATCCACCCTTATCCCCTCTGCAGACACCACATGTCCTAAGAACGCAACTTCCTTAAGCCAAAATTCACACTTGCTGAATTTGGCATAGAGCTTCTTCTCCCTTAACACTTGCAACACTAACCAGAGATGCTCATCATGTTCCTCCTCAGACTTAGAATACACTAGGATGTCGTCTATGAACACAACGACGAACCTATCCAAGTAAGGTTGAAAAACCTGATTCATCATATCCATGAACGCGGCTGGGGCGTTCGTCAATCCAAACAGCATTACTAAGAACTCACAATGCCCGTATCTTGTCTGAAAAGCTGTCTTATGTATATCTGCTTCCTTCACCTTAAGCTGATGATATCCAGATCGTAAGTCTATTTTTGAAAACACTGCGGCCCCCTTAAGCTGATCGAACAAGTCGTCTATCCTTGGCAAAGGGTACTTGTTCTTGATGGTCAGCTTGTTCAACTGACGATAATCTATGCACATGTGCATAGTTCCGTCCTTCTTCTTCACAAACAAGACCGGTGCTCCCTACGGAGACACACTGGGTCAGATAAACCCACGGTCAAGCAACCCCTAAATTTGAGCCTTAAGCTCAACCAATTCTTTCGGTGCCATTCTGTATGGGGTAATTGACACAGGAGCTGTACCTGGCAGTAAGTCAATTCCGAACTCCACCTCCCTATCCGGGGGTATCCCAGGTAACTCCTCCGAAAAACATCCATAAATTCCTTTACTGTTCTAACTCCACTAACTCCCCCTTCTTTTGCATCCAATGCACTGACGAAGGTCAAAAACGCCTTGCACCCTTTTCGAACCATCTTTTCAGCCTTTAGTGCGGAGACTACGTTAGACAAGTAGTTTCTTCTTTCTCCTATCATAATTATCTCCTCATCCTCCGGGGTCCTTAACTCCATTCGCTTAGCTGCACAACCCAATATAGCCCGATGTTCCACTAGCCAGTCCATGCCAAGAATGAGATCAAATTCTCCGAAAGGTAGTTCCATCAAGTCGGCAGGAAATACCACTCCCTGAATCTCTAGAGGTACACTCCGAAATATCTTGTTCACCACTACAGTTTGACCTAACGGGCTTACTACAGTCATCTCTCTATCAGACAGTTCAGAAGCTATGTCTAGTGTTTCAACTACTCTACATGCAACATAAGAGTGGGTCGAGCCAACATCAATTAAAGCAAAGTAAGGCTTGTCATCTATAAGAAACATACCGATTAAGACGTCCGGTGCGTCTCCATCATCCCTCCGGCGAACTACATACACCAGACCCGGCTGTCTTGCCTCTGTATTACCAACACCTCTGCCCGAAGTTCCCCGTCCTCTTCCAGAACCATTACCTCTACCAATCGGACCACGACCCCGCGGTGGCTGCTGTCCACCTCTTCCAGCCTGATTAAAACCCTGACCTGTTGGTCGGCTCCCGTCGATTTTCATAGGACAGTCCTTAATCATGTGTTCCTTGGACCCGTACTTAAAGCATCCCCCTGTCTTCTTCCAACACTCTCCTAGGTGCATCTTCCCACACTGAGCACAAGTATGATACTGCCCTCCTGCAATAACCTGCTGACCTCGCGGCCCATCAAATCTAAGCCTCTTTTGAACATTCACAGATGACCCTGATGATCTAAAACCTCTCTTTTGCCTATTCTGATCTGTATTTTGTCTCATAGAGTCCTTAGTCCCTTCGGCTACCTTAACCTTCTCCACCAACACGACAAACTCCCGCTCCTGCTGTGGAGCTATCAACAACCTCAGGTTATCCCTCAGTCCATCCTCGAACCGGACACATCGCTCATGCTCCGTAGCCACGATCCCTCGAGCATACCGACTCAACCTTAAGAATTCTGCCTCGTACTCCGCGGACTTATTCCCTTGAACCAGCCCCAGAAATGCCTTCCTCTGCGAATCAATATAACTACTACCAACATACTTCTTCTGATACGCTGCCTTAACATACTCCCAAGTGAGATCATCCGCTGTAGCACCATCCCGCACCGTGAGCCACCATTGATATGACTCATCGCAGAGAAGCGACACCATTCCTTTCAGTTTCTCCTCAGCAGTCAGATCCAGGTCATCCATGATTCGCTCTGTCGCCTCCAACCAATACTCAGCCGTACTGGGCGCCACACCGGATACACCACGAAATATCTCAGCTCCATTAGCTCGGAGTCCCTCGAGTACAGATTTTTGAGCTCCCATACCTCTACCTACTCCAGCCACCATCTCAAGAACCCGCAGCATTGCCTGCGATACTGCACCATCCCCCATCTGATCCTGATGCTCAACTTCAGCAGCTGGTGGTGGGGGTGGTGGTACCTCATTTTCGGACCCTTGACCAGACCTAGCGGGTTCCGATACGGTCATTCTGCCTCTACCACGCCCTCGCACATTACGACCACATCCCCTAGAACTCATGTATACGACCGCGATTTAATTTGATTTAAGAAATTTTATGCACTAGTATTTTGTTCCA
Source organism: Gossypium bickii (assembly GCA_025503065.1). Lineage (NCBI taxonomy): Eukaryota > Viridiplantae > Streptophyta > Magnoliopsida > Malvales > Malvaceae > Gossypium > Gossypium bickii. The sequence goes on from CP106717.1 coordinate 21,161,141, forward strand.
CTGATTATCCTCGAAAAATTTTATGAAAAGAAGTTTAGTAGAAGTTCTTTCGATCATTTCAAAGTTTTCGTTTCAAGTCTTCTATCCTAGTTTAGAGAAACACATTCATTCAATAGTATATACTACACACATTCACCACTCAAATATCTCCGTTCGTTCCAAACCCAGGGGTATTTTTGTAATTGGTCCTATAGGGGTATTTTGGTAAATTCCAAATCAGGGTATCTTGATATTTCAAAAAAAAATAAGGATTCTTGGTATTTTTGTAAAGTAAGAATATTTTAATAAAAGTTGAGGGTAATATGGTAATTTTTATAAACCAAGGGTATTTTAGTAATTTTACAAACCAGGGATATTTGGGTAATTTTGTAAATCGGGAATATTTCAGAAAAATTTTATAAAAGAGTTTTTACAAATCAAAAGGGTAATTTGGTGATTTTAAAACTAAGGTTTTTATAGAAATATGGCTAGTCCCTTTCGGGTTTTAATTATTGAGTTTAGCCTGTGAATGAGTCCTCTTGGTTAGGGTGAACCGTCACTAAGCACCAGGTAGGATTCGAGCGAAGAGGAGGTGAGTCACTAGGACTGCTTAAATACCAGGCTCTCCCTGAATCCAATCCTAGACATGCGCATAATGGTTGCCACACCCTAACTGGGCGACTTATTCACAGGTTTGTTTAATTAGGCCTTAAATTTTTATGTAATTCTTGTGTTGGGGTAAACTAATCCTAGGGTCCAATAACCTATTATACTAATCTACGTTCCCGTTATACCCATATACCAATCATACAATAATTCATATAACAGTTAGGGGTACTTACCTAGTGGACTTCAGGTCGGAGACTTTGGTGCCATGCCTGAAAACCTGCTCATTTCACAAAATTTTTCACAAAACTTGTTTAGGCTTAATTTTGAAAACGTTATAGGCTTTAAACCCAAGGCTGAGAGTTTAAAACTGGGCTCTGATACCAAATTGAAACACCTCAAACTCGGCCCACGAGCCTCGACCGGATCTGGCATGCTCCTCGAGTAAAACACTTCAAAATCTTGTTTGTTAGTTCGGAAAATTTGGGTCATTTTGAAAAGAAGTTGATTTGAGTTGTGATTGAATTGAAAACGGTTAGTGTCGATTCTAACTCTTAATGTATCATAGCAAATGGCCTTCAGCCTAAATCACACTTCACTTACCTCAGATCTTAAATTCCCGAAAGATCTTCTCTTAAAGTCGCCTACACTAGGAATCCCGAAACCTCCTTCATAGTTTCGGCCAAAGAACATTAAGGGGGATTAGTTCCTAGATTTCGGCTAAAAGAAAAAGAAAAGAGATTGAATAACATTTGATCTTACCCCTAGTGATGAAATCGACTGCACCTTTCCCTGACACCACAGAGAGATTCAGCTATATAGGAATAAGGAGTGAAATCGACCGAGCTTTGGAAACGTGATTCAGGTTAGAAACTAATTATAGAAGAGAGAAACCGTGAAGAGGGAAAATCCCGAAAACTTACCAAACTAGAGAGGTGTATGCGGCTATGGTGCACCTTCAGGAAAAAGAGATCTCTCTTTGAAGATTCGGCTATGGAGAAGGATGATAGGCACAAGGAATATACGGCTTTCAGAGGGTTTTTAAAGAGAGGAGAAACACTAGGAAGTTTCGGCTAGAGAAGAAGACTTTGAGAAAAGAAAAGAAGGAATTTCGGCTAAAGAAAGAGATTAGAAAGAAAAAGAAAACAAAAGAAAAAGATGGCTATTCTGCTAATAATTTTGGCTACATACTCTCCTTGTATGACCGAATGCCTCATCCCACTCCCCTCTCTTGAATTCGGCTAACACTCAAACACTAGCCTCTCCTTGCTTTTCTCCTATTTTTCCTCTTTCCTACTCATTCAAAATAATTTAAATAAAACAAAAATTATCTCCCCCCTTTAGCTGAATTTTGAAAGGAATTTAATCACATCTACAACTCACCCCTCAGTCTCCCCATGCCGTCCACCTCTGCTCATCCTTGCTGCAAAATAAAAACTCCCTTTTACTTCCCTTGTTGCTCGAACCTAGGCCCTTTTACCCTGCTTGTGGCGTCACTTACTAAGACCCTAAGTGGTGCCTCCTTGCCACTTTAACAAGCCCATTTTTATGTCTAATTTCCCCTATAAATTCTCTTAAGGCCTATCAAGCTTAGCTCCACTTCAAGACTTAAAATCTGATAATTTCGAAGACATTCACCTACACACTAAAGTTCCCAAAATTCATAAAACACATTCAAATTACACACAGGCATGCTTCCACATATATTTAAGCAAAATGAACCACCCCTAAATCCCGGATATTACACATGTAGTGATTGACCCTCGTTGTAACGAGTTTAACCATTGTTTGGCCTTATTTCTTAATGAAAAACGGAATAACCGAAGACGAATGGCATCATCAGAAACTACATTTATTTTGAAGGTATCACAGAACTCTAAGAAATTAGCTATATGATTGTTTGGATCTTCGTCTTGCAAACCATCAAATTGAACAAACTGTTGAATCATTTGTATTGTGTTAAGCTTTAATTCAAAATTATTAGTGGCTATAGCAGGCCTAACAATACTCGATTCTGCTCCTGTTAAATGTGGTTTAGCATAATCAAACATTGTACGTGGAGCGTTGTGTTCCCCCACATCATGTGGTGGTGGATTAGTCTCGTCCATCCTTTCAGTAAGATTGGATCTGTCTTTTTCCTCTCTTTCTGTATAGTTAAGGGCTTGCCTGATTTCTCGGTGATTCCTTCGAGCGGTACCTTCAATATCACTGTCGTATACTAAAGGTCCTCTCGGGTTCCTTCTAGTCATAAACTAGAGGTACCTGGAAAGTAAAGAAAGAAAGAAAGAAAAATAAGCAAAATTAAAAATTAAACTAAAAACAAAATAAATTGCTAAAAATAAAAATAATGGCTAAAGTAATAAAAATAGAGTTTTCTTAATATTTTAGTTCCCCGGCAACGGCGCCAAAACTTGATCGCTGAAATTAGAGTTCTAAAATTTATAATGAATGTGATCGAACCTGGAAACTAACTCTGACAACGATTAAAGGCAAGTGTACTTATCGAATAGTAGTATAGCTTAGGCAAGACCAGATATCGAACCCAAAGGAACAAAAAGTATTAATACTAACTTTTTTTTTATTATTTAGTGTTAAAAATAAAGTGATGTTTGTTTTAATCTAAATTTGACAGCAACTAAGCTAAGGACAAAGACAAAAAGAAAGAATCGGGAAATAACTTGGAAAAAGACTCAGTTGATCACGATGATACCTTTAGGAAGAATCCACCTAGACTTCACTTGTTATCTAACCTTGAATTATATGATTTATTTACTTAGCTTGATCCATAGGACTCCCTAACCTATGCTAAACCCTCTCTCGAGGCGAATAACATCTAACCCTAGGTTAATTAGTGAAACTCTCGTTCTCTTATAATAACCCCCTAGAATAGCAGCAAATTGATCTATGGATTCCCATATTAGGTTTCACCCTAATCCGGCAAAATCTCGTAACCCTATCTCTATACGTTTGATCAACTCCGCTTAATTACGCTAGATCTACTCTTAAGTAGGGTCTATTCCTCCTCCACCTAAGCACATCAGATTTGGATTAAGCATGCATAATTAAGAACAAACTAAATATTTATCATAAAATTCATAAATCAAATAACAAGATTCATCTAGGTTTCATCCCCTTCAGGTATCTAAGGGGTTTAATTCATAACTAATAAAGAAAACATCTCAAGATAAAAGATAAAACAAAACATAAGAAATTCCTAAAACTCCCTAAAGGAATTGAAGGAGAATTCCGCCGTCTTGAGTATAATTCCGGCTTCTTGGGATGGATCAACTGGCTATCTTCAAGCGATTCCCACAATTCTGACCTTCCTCTCCAAAGGTGGTACTTAGGGGATATTTATAGGCTCTTTGGAATGCGATGCTTTCTCCCTAAGTATCCTTTTTCGACTAAAATTATCATTCTGACGACAGAGGCACGGCCATGTAGCACATCCGTGTGGATCAACTTCAGGCTGTGTTCGGATTCTTTAATGAGGCATAGCCGTGTAAATCGGGGGAGAGGCCGTACTCTAGGTGTTCGACGAGACACAGCTGTGTGGACTTTGGGCCAAGCCATGTCAATTTTGTGCCAAGGCCCATTTTACTCCATTTTGGGCCCGTTTTACGTTCTTTTCATCCTCGGGTGCTTTCCTGGGTATAAGACATGAAAAGAAATTATTAAAAGCACCTTTTTACATAAATCAAGGGATAAACCATCCAAAAGTAAGCTAAATGCTGGATTATAATATGTTATAATTACGGTTTATCAACTTACCATGTAACAGTTCGGTTTATACCCTAGTCGAAACAGTTGTTTTGGGACCACGAATCCGAGTCCGAATAAAATTTTAATATTATTTTCTTTGCCATTGATATGTGACTAAGCATGTGGTAAATTTCTGTGAACTTATTTGTCTGTCTGTGTGTTTAATTTAATAAAAAGGATTAAATTGCATTAAAGGTGAAATTTGCATGCTTTTATGAAAGGATGCCTAATTGTTATGTCTTACTGAGTATGAGGGCTTATGTGGCAAGTTAGCCAAAATCATAGATAGTGGACGGTAACATGCTTATACATTATGTTTGAATATGTTTATTTATATGTTTTGTTAAATAATCATGTATTTATATTTTATATTTTATATTAATATGTTATAATAAAAGAAACAAAAGTGGTAGTGGATATTCATTCATCCATTCACCATCGAAAAACACTAAAGAAAAAGGAAGAAACTTTGGCTAAGGCATTCGACACTTACAAGCCAAAATTAATGTATGATTTGGTTTTGGTTTTCGATAATTTCTACGTTTTTGAAATCGTTGCTTTGTCTACTATCAAGCCCATGTCTCAATTTTGTGTATTAATGATGTTTGTGAAAAATATCATTAATGATATGTTGAGTTTTGAGATGAGTTTAGTTGTTAAATGAAAGATTTGAGCTAGATGAACATACTTTGTTCTTGAAGTTTTGATGAATTTAGCTAAATAGGGCTAAATTGTGAAAATAGCAATTTGAAGGATTAAATTGCAAATTTGATGGAAAATATGGGCTTGAATGAGATGTATATGCATTCGGCTAAGTATGTGTTTGTGTTGATTTTTTGAATTTGATGTTTTGAGAATAATGGACTAAATTGATAAATTATACAAATATGAGGGTTAATTTGTAAATAGCCCTAAATGTGTGTCCTTGGATTGAATTGAACGAATTAGTGAATAAAAGGGTTAATTCTGAATATTTTAGATCAAGAACCGAGGAAAATGGACTTAGATCACGGGAAAGCAAAAGTAAACGAGTAGCCATTTTCGTTCCGATAGATCGAACCCGAGGTAAGTCACTATGCAAGTAAACGTATTTGTATGAAATTGTAATTGTTCATATGACTAATGTTGATAATGAATGCTTATGAGAGGTTGTGCATATGAATCACGAGATAGGGTCAATATAGCGACAATGTCTGAGAAGTCCCGTACGAACCTAGGAATAGATAAGATTGGCTAAGTCACGACATAGGTATCTGTTCTATTTTATCATGTAAGACCACACCTGGGACGTTGGCGTTGATTTGAGACTCGTGTAAGACCACGTCTAGGACGTTAGCATCGATTTAATCTTTACGTGTAAGACCTCGTCTGGGACGTAGGCATCGACATGAGCTTTACGTGTAAGACCATGTCTGGGACATCGGCATCGTATTGATTCGTGTAAGACCCTGTCTGAGACAGTGGCATTGGTATCTGAGTGCATACAAGACCTCGTCTGTGACGTTGGCATTGTATGATTATTCCGAGCTTTCTGAGTATCCTATTAGATTCCTAATGGTTCAACGGGCAAATCTGTGATACGAATTATAGTTCCGAGTTAAGAACAAATACGTGAATGTACATCCGTTTCTGGTACGTTGATATATATATGCTTTGTATAAGCATGGAAGGTAAGTATGTATGTGCATTAATGCAGATGAACATTTGAGATATATGTATGTTTGAGATATGAGAAAATGAGATATTTGAGATGTGTGGATTGGTACGAAATGGCAAACCAAGTGAGCCAAGAGTTCATTTATGTGCTTGAATTGAGGATATGTTAATGAATACAAATTGCCATACTTATAAATGAATTATTTTAAGTTTATTTGTATATGACTTACTAAGCTTTTGGAAAGCTTACTTTGTGTGTGTGTTTTCTCTGTTTTATAGGTCGTCAAATCTACTGAAGGCTCGGGACCGTCAAGGATCGCCATCACACTACTAAAATCATTTTGGTACACTTTGAAAATGTATAAATCTAGATATGGCATGTATAGGCTAGTATTATGGTATAAGTTGTTATATGAACTTGGCCATGAGAGTTGGCTAGAGATAAGTTGAGATTATGCTTTATGATAATGATATGTGAAACATGATTTGGCATGGTTAGTTGATTTATGAAATGATCATGCTTTTGAGTTAAGTAAAGGAATGTACTATGTTTTTGTTTTATGTTTTGATCTTGAAAGTTGGCATTATTGAAATGGATATTGAATGTATTGTTGTGTGATTACTTTAGTTGTCAAATATGCATGGTTTGGAGGGCTATTTGGTATATTTTGGTGGTTATATGTGTATGAAATGGGATGATATATGTTGTTTGTAGGTATGACCCAAGTGGGTGACATTTTGGCCTTGTAAATGGCCTATAATGTTACACGATCATGGTACACGACCGTGCCTAGAGACCGTGGGTGAATAACAGGATTTAGTCTAATAATACACGTCCTTGACACGGGCGTGTCAACTAACCGTGGGCTCAAGTCAGTAGCTAGCCTTAGAGCACACGGCCATGGCACACGGGCGTGCTTGGTGGCCGTGGTGGAGAAGTCAGTATGTGGCCTAAGAGTGCACGGCCTCAGCGCACGGGCGTGCTTAGTGACCCTAGAAGGTAAGTCAGTTTCAACCATAGGGAGGACACACGGGGGTGTCCAACTGCCGTGGAGGGCACACGGTTTCCTCCCACGGGCGTGTATCCCCTGTACTTTAGTAAAGTTTTAAATTTTCCATGAAATTTGAATGTGTTTTGGTTGAGTCCCGACCCGATTTATAAGCATGCTTATGGTCTTGATGACCTATTTAAGGGACATTGTGTGTATGATTGATGAATGAAATGTATAAAATGTTATGAAAGTTTCTAATCTATCCGGTAACGCCTTTAACCCTAGTCTGGCGACGGATACGGGTTAGGGGTGTTACATACCATTCATTCTATTTTGAGGTAACTATGTAAGGCATATTCAATCAATTTTCCCTCAAGCCCTACACATATCCTTATTGCCCTTGTTATTCATATATTCCATAATAGCATCACAACATATATAGGCTCAACAACAATCAAGTTTCCATGCACATATGCTTTCAGCAACATGTATTCATTTAACATGTATAAATCATCTCTTTATATTACAATTTATCTCGAGTTCAGATTATTTCATATCAGAACTTTAACCATATTTCTCGGGATATCAAGGTCATGATTAATACACTCAACGCGTACAAGTCTATAATCAAGGATGTACATACTCATCAAATAAATTCCATGTACGATATTATCATTTCGTATTTCCATATATCAGTTATCACATATTGTCAATTTCATGTATTTCGGGCCGATATGTGTAATAACTCATTTCTTATTCATATTTTCTCTTGTCAAGAACTTTTACCCGTTGAATTTATCTGAAATATTGATGGATACACAGGTAGTACACTCGAGGTGTACAAATTAGAATCCGTCAATTCATGTCCAATAGTACCCATAAGGTACAATTTCAGAGAGTACACTCTCGAGCCACACATGTATACAACATGATTACCAGTCCAGGCTAAATCCAATCCGTAACATATGCTCGAGAGGACTTATATCAGGATTACTCATACTGGCTAAATCCTTTTAGAAATGAGGTCAATAGGATTACTCGACCGGGCTAAATCCACCAGCAACAAATGCTGGGCTTCATTCATTTCCGGAAATCATATATCCATCGATTTTCATTTATTCCAGAAATCACATATCCATCGATTTTCATTTATCCCACCAGTAATTCTTTTAATCACATTCAATATTCTAACAAAGTACAAGAATAACCTTTTATCATTTAAATCAGGCATTATCATTTATCTAGTATTTCTCTGATATGTTTACAGGACTTAACTTTTGTTAAGTATTCTTGATCATGTAACAAAGTTCATAATTATTACATTCAAATAATTCACACATATACACATTCAATACAAACATATAAATATACATAATTTAGTTACACGAACTTATCTCGACAAATGTCCGTGTATGCACAATCTACTAATCTGACATTTTCCTCATTCTAGCTCCGAATTTGGTCTATCCGGATCTATACGAGTAAATTTAACATCAATTTATCATATTTCACATTCAAGTGGACTCAATTTTCATCCTAGTAATTTTGCCGCTAATTTTACCATAGATTCCCATTTCGCCCCTAGGCTCAAAAAATGAAATTTGTGCAATTTACTCCCTATTCCAAGCCTAATGAAAATTCCATCTCAAAATTTACAGCACATGTATTCATAAAAATTCAGAAGTTTTCATCAAATTTCACAACTTTTCATTTTAGTCCCTAAATCATGTTTTCATCAAAAATCACTTTGTAAAAGTTGCTTATCTATCATCAACCTTTCATTTTCTACCATAAATTTCTAATTTTCAGCATATACATCCATGACCCATTCTCCATACTTTGATAACTTCTCAAATTAACCCACCAAATAGATAGATTAAGCTATCCCAGTTTCAAAAATATCAAAATTACTGAAAACGGGACAGGGAATGTAACACGCCAAACCTGGACTAGATGTTATGGCCGTATCTGGCAATGTCACACGTTGAAACCTCGTTGTTACGATAAAAACATTCCATGTTATTATCTTTAGTAAACCTTTGTTAGAACTTAGGAAGTCACCTTTATTAATTTAAAAAATTTGTTTTGAAACATCCCTCGTTGCGAAAGCTTTAATAAAATAGTCTAGGTGATCATGCGTTTAGAAATTACTTTAACTTTTTGAAAACCAAATTTTCTACGACCAACAAGTATAAATCCATAAAGTAAAATAAATAAATAAAAGCCCAAATTTAAAAGAAAATGTAACACCCCAAACCCGGTCAAAATGCTATGATCGAATCTGGCATGTTACAGGAAAGAAAATTCAAAGTCGAGACCATAAGCTGAGAAAAATTTTGCATATTAATTCGCCTTTGGTGAAGGTTTAAAAAACAATTGCTTAACTTAAGTCGTAATACAGATCAGGTTTCATAATCCAAAGTCCAATTTTAAGAAAAAATTCTGTTGAGCGGTCAATTGAAAACAATATTGTGTCTTAGTTTGAAAATGTGAGTTAATTTGTTACTAAATCCCGATTCTTAATTAACGAATTATAAAGTCTTAAATTCAAAGTTTTTAACTTTAGAAAACATCTACTTAGATAATTTATTAGGCATGCCCCGACGGTTAAAAAGAAAACCAAATTAATGTTTACATGGCCTTATTACAATACCAAAATCCAAATAAAAATAGTAATAATCCAAAATAAATACTAGAATAAAATTACTTTAAGCATTTCGCATGGCCACCTCGAGTCCTCCTCGGCTCCATATCTGCGGTCTGAGGATTACCTGCAAAATTTAACGGAAGGGGTGAGTCACCAAGACTCGGTGTGTAAATCCCCATCCAAAAGAGTTTTGGGCTCTCACACAAATCCATATATTAAGTATGTATGACATGCAACCCAACCAACCTATTATATCCATCCTCCAAATCTCCGGAAACTACTCCATATTTGTGGCACCTAGCCACTGGTGGTACCTAACCACTGGTGGTTCCAAACCACTGGTGACAAAAGTCACAATTAATATTATGTGGGGCCAACCCACTTGTGGTACCAAACCACTGGTGACAATCCCTAATATTAATACTTGGGGTCAACCCACTGTGGTACCCAACCACTGGGACGAGTCACAGAAATAATATATATATGTGGTACCAAACCACTGGTGATTCCAAACCACTGAGACTTAGTCACAAATTATAATATGTGGGGCCAACCCACTTGTGGTACCAAACCACTTGACAGTCTAAAAGAGATCATGTTTCCTCCCTCTTCACCTCATACCCCCAATTCCATGTTCATGTTTGACAATTACTTAATATGGTATGATCATGCTTTCAATGTTTAACAAACAGTCACTTCACTCATACATACATTCGTTAATAACAGAACATAGTGGAACTTACCTGGAGCCTTCGATCTTACCCCCACAAGGGTATCTCAGTGATCCATACCATCACTCTGGCTTTCGGCCAACAGAGTTAATATCATAATTAAAATACGAAGTGTGTGAGAGTTACACACCTGATAATACGTAATAAAATGCTTTCTATGTCAACACTATCGCTAACAGGAACTACTGCTATCTGTCTACTATTCTGCTCAGAAGCTGGCCCACAACCCGGTGGCCAATCTCGAACAGCAGACATGGGTACCCTCTTCTTCTCAACTTGACCGGTACTTGTGTCCATGGAGAGAACCCTAATCAGTTACTCAAAAGAAACACTAATTGCCTAATCGAAAGATTGCTTTAGGCAAACTATACGAATATAACTTAGCCAAAATGAATAGAACAAGAACCCCTTACCTTTACTTCCAACGAATCACACCAGAGGATTTGGCTTGCACTCTCGACAAAAAGGGTGATTTGATTCGACTTCTACTCACAAAAAGAATAAAAAGAGTTTAGACACCCACAGGTGCAAATAGCTAAACCAAAAGATTAGAGTACTACAAAGAAACACCCCCTCTATTCGGCCAAAGGAAAAGATTTAGCATGGCCAAAAGAGGAACGAAGGTTCAACAAAGATGAAGCTTACCCAAATCGATAGTTGTCCCAAACAGTGAATGGCAAAACCAAGGAGTATTCGGCACTTGATAAAATAGGAATAAAAAGAGTAAGAGTTTGAAGAAAAAGAAGAAAGGTAATGGTAGTTTCGGCTATGAAGAAAATGGATATCTAATGGCCTTGGTAGATTTGGCTAATACAAGGTATGAATAAAGAAGAGAAAAGAGGAAGAAGAGAATAGAGTTTTGGTTGTGAGGTTTAAGAGATTGAGTAAAGAAGAAGAAGTCGGCAAGGGGGTGGTTCAATAAGTTTCGGCTAAAGAAGAAGGAATAGAAAAGAAAATAAATGAGGAGAAATAAAAATGAAAAGAAAACAAAGAGTGGATGAAGGTTCGGCTATGGCTTGATGAAATAGGAAAGGATATGTAACAGAGAAACAAAAAGGGAATTAAGAGAATGGGGGTTTCGGCACAGGTATAGGGAAGAAGAGAGAACTATTTGCTTAAACACAAGGTGATTGCCAAAATGAAAAGAAAGAACAAGATGCACCTCCAACACTCGGTTTTCTACTCACTCCCAAAAATGAAATAGCAAAACGACACTATGCTAACCCCATATGATCGAATATACACAACAAAGAGAAGAACAATGCCTCAAACCTCAAGAATTTCGGCACACCCCTAAGCTAACACTCAACCGAATTCTTTCCCCTCCCTACAAGTTACCCACATTCGGCCATCAATCCCACCAACCTCAAATCCCATGTTTCTCTCCTACTTTCACTCTTCCACACCCATTTAAACTTGTGACAGATTCCTCCTCCTTGAATTCCTCTCTTCCCTTCATTCAAAATAATTTGACTCATTCAACACTCATCCAACAGAGTCCAAGCTGAAACCACCTCTCCCTTACCTTGGCGTCAAAAAGAAATCCCTAAAAGGGAAACCACGCAACTCGAACCTGCTCCCTGGCAGCTCTTCTGAGGCGTCACTCACTTGCCCCCCTAAGTGGCACCTCATTACCACTTTACTAATAGACTCTTTGTGTCAAATACCTACAACCAACAACCTTTAAGTCCTATCCCATCCAGCTCACCCCTAAGGTGCCCAAAAAGAGAAATTTGGCCAAGACTTCGGCTTAACCCTGAGCCTTTCCTGGACCCCCAAGACACCCTAAACCAGCATATTAAGCATAGCATACACACAAAACATACCACATGCACAGCCCTTAATTCAGGATGTTACACCAAAGTCCCAGAGGGTTCTTAAATTACAACCCAAATAATCAATAATAATCAAATCATAAATCGTAAATTGAAAACCATGAAGTCCAAAAATTACGGTGGTCAGTCCTCCATCACACCGATCTGTCTAAGTTTGGGGATTACCTGTGCACATTTGAAACACCCCAAACCCGGCCCACGAGCCTTGACCGGATCTGGTATGTTCTTTGAGTAAACGGTTCAAAACTTTTTTGTTACTTAGGAAAAATTCGAGTGGTTTTGACGAAAATTTGTGTTGAGTTCAATTGAAAACATTGTTATTTTTGAAATCAGGGATTTATTAAAATCTTGTTTTTAAATTAGAAGACATGCCGAATTTGTTAAAGATTTATCTTTAAATTGGAAATCATTTGTATTTAGATGTCAAAACATTTGAAGCTTTATTTTAAGAAAGATTACTTAAGCGTTAATTTAATAAGATTTGTATCGTACCAAAATAGTTAAGATGCAAGCGTAAATAGTTCATACTATGGCCTTATTACATCAAAAACAAAACCCGAATAAATCTAAATACGAAAAAGAAAAAAGAAAGTCCAAATTAAAAATAAACTCTGAGCTGAGCATGGCCACCACTAAGCTCCTGCCGACCCGGTCCATTACTGAGCGTCACCTGAAAACATATCCCACAACGGGGTGAGTCAAACAAAATCAGTGTATAACAACCACACTAAGTCCTAATGATTCAGGCATATCAGATCATACATATACATATCACAATTTACAAATAATGATGCATTCCCAAACCCAAACCTAGATACCATCCGCTACACATCACCCGTACCAACCATCACACCGTGAAGACTACTAAGTCAACCCTCCATCCGCTACACATCATCGAAGGCAGTCGCTAGAGACGACGTGCTCATCGCCCTTATATATATTGTGGCATTGCCACCAGATAAAATTTTGTGGCATGAGTCACCACATTCAGATTATGTGACCGAAGTCACCACATTCAGATATCGTGGTATAAACCACCAGATCACTTCCCCTTTCCAAATCACCCTTATGTCCCATGTCATGCAAACCATAGGGGAAAACTATGTTGGGGAAAACTAACATATGTAAGTACTTATGTCTTATGTATTTAGTTAGGCATTAAGTCTTATGTAATTCTTATGTTGGGGAAAACTAATCCAAGGGTTCAAGTACTTAATATACTAATCTACGTTCCCGATATACCCACATACAGATCATATAAGAGTTCACACAATAGTTAGGAGTACTTACCTGGTGGACTTCGGGTCGGAGACTTAGGTGCCATGCCAGATAAACCTGCTCATTTCACAAAATTTTTCACAAAATTCATTTGGGCTTAACTTTGAAAATGTTATGGGCTTTAAACCCAAGGCTGAGAGTTTAAAACTGGGCTCTGATACCAAGCTGAAACACCCCAAACTGGGCTTTGATACCAAAATTTTTCATAAAATTTTGTGACATGAGTCACCACATTCAGATTTTGTGACCGAAGTCACCACATTCAGATATTGTGGTATAAACCACCAGATCACTTCCCCATTCCAAATCACCTTTATGCCCCATGTCATGCAAACCATGCAAATATCATGCCATATTCTTTATTCACATTCTTATAGTTTCACATATGTGCCATAACAGATATTTATCATATTATACTTATAGTAGGAGTAGGTTTACGTACCTGGGTACTTTGTACCACTGCATGGTACCTTAGCCATATCTTTCAAATTCTTAATAACACATGCATTGAAACAATACCATAAATCTATTAAGACTTAGGGTAGGGCTACACACCTGGTATACTTAACGAGTTCACTGAAATCCCGAAGAATCCCGATTTAATGCTCTCGATCTTAGTCCCTACATTCGGCCAACACTTAATATTTTAACAAAAGCCTATTCGGCTATAAAACCAAATCCCGAAGGATTATCTCAACCAAATCTTTACCTTGCTGCCGATTGGGTTACCAAACAAATCCTGAAAACTTTGTGATGCCTCTTCTTGCAATCGGCAAGACACTAAATCACTGAACTAGTTAGTTTTCAGCTTTTGAACAGAATGAGAAATAGATCTGAAACATCAACTATGGCCTTGGCCGAATACCATAAGCACTTACCTAGATCCTTAAAATCCCGAAGATCTCCTCCTTCAAGTTTTCAGCCAAAAAACATGAATAGAATTAGTCCCTAAGTTTCGGCTAAAAAGAAAAGAAAGGAAATTGAATAGCATTTAATTTTACCCTTAGTATTGTAGTCGACGGCACCCTTGCTTAAATCTACAGAGATGTTCGGCTATGAAGATTAGGTAGTGATCAACAAGTTTTGGCTTTTGATGCTATTAAGAAATCGGCTAGGGGTTACCTTTAGTGTTCGGCTCTTGGAGAATCAAAAAGGAAAAGAGAAGAGAGTTTATGAGACTTAGAGAGAATCGGCAATGGTGGATTCTGAGAAAGGAATATTCGGCTTTGGTCAAATGAAGAGGAAGGGAAGAAGAAAGCAGAGAAAACTACTTGATCTCCTAAGGATTTTCGGCACAAATGAGATAAGTGAAGAGAGAGTTAAGTTTCGGCACCACTAAGCTATTTTTAGCCGAAAATGTTATCAAGAAAGTCCCTAGGCCGGCCAACTCTACTTCCCTTATCAGCTTCTTCCTTTTTCTCCTATTTTCTCTCTTTTTACCCATTCAAAAATAATTCAAAATAAATCATCATTTATCCTCCACCTTAGCCGAAATTTAAAAGGATTTGACCACATCTAAAGCTCATCTAAATGAAGTCCCTATGCCGTCCACCTCTCTCCCTTTTTCTTGAAAATAAAAGTCCCAAAATGTTGCTTCCCTTGCTGCTCAAACTTAAGACCTGCATCATGCTTGTGGCGTCACTTACTAGGGCTTTAAGTGGCGCCTCCTTGCCACTTTAACAGGCCCATCTTTGTGTCTAATTTCACCTACATTTTCTCTTAAGGCCTATCAGGCCTAGCTCCCTCTTTGAACTTAAAATCTGATAATTTCTAAAACACTCTCCTATTTTCTAAAGTTCACAAAATTCATACAACACATTCATAACACACAAAGGCATGCTTTCACATATATTTAAGCACAAATGCATAAGCCCAAAATCCAGGATATTACAACATTAAACAAAAAGGGTGAGTTTACATAAACTTAGTGTGTAATCCCGCAGAAATAAACAAACAATTAGTATCCACAGTGCACAGTTGAACAGTCTTGGGCCTAAGCCCTTTTCAGTATCAGTGACAGTTTGGGCCTTAGCCCATCTCAGTACAGTGTCAAAATGCAGTAGGGCCTTAGCCCACCATAGTATCAATAGCAGTAACAGTTATGCAGTAGCAAAATGCTACCCAATCGAGCTCTACACACCATCTTCGTCCAACCCTACACTCGATGTGGGGATATAATCAACCCACCCATCCCTACACTCTAAGTAGTATCGAATGCGGCACAATACAGTAGTTTGCAGCTGAGCTTCTAGTAAATTAAGTTTAAAGCCTTTCAGTACATTTCCTCCAAATAACAACCCCCAACCCAATGCAATGCAACACACAAAGGATGACATGCTATTATGCAATTTCAGTACATATATTCAGTTCAGATATTAACATGCCTAGTACAGATATCATTCAGTTAATTTCACACATTTAGGGGTCTAAGTAGCACTTACCGACCCTACAGTAGGTTCACAGTCGACCTGGGCGACCCGTGCAACCTTAAAAACATGCCCATGTGATCTGCCCATGTGGGCCCACACGCTCGTGTCACCCATTCAACCTAAATTGGCCTTGGCCGCGTGATCTATTTTTAAAGTAACCCATGCTAGCTCAATACTCATATATGTTTTCACTTTTTACTAATATGTTCATTCAAAGCTGTCTACTTGAGTCATTATCACTAAATGATTTATATCTTAAGGTACAGAATTCCAAATTAAGATCTGCTTGATGTTTTTGAAACTAGACTCAAATACCTTTCTACCATAAAATTTTTAGAATTTATAGTTTATCAAATAAGTAAAGTAAAATCTTTAAAGTTATCCCTATTCTGCTGTTTGATAGCTTCATCCTTTCCTTACTAAAAATTATTTATCTCTTAGTACAGAATTTAGATGATGTTTCCATTTGTTTCTATTGAAAATAGACTCATTAAGGATTTAAAAAAATAAATTTAAGCCCATAATTATTTTTTTTACAATTTTTGATGATTTTCCTAAGTCAGATAAGGGAACCCGTAATCATTCTGACCTTGTCTCACAAAATTTATTATATCTCATGAGTTACAATTCCATTGCTTACATTATTTCTTCCATGAAAAACTAGACTTAATAAAATTTAATTTCATATTTTATTCCACTATTTCTTCCACTAGTTCTTCCACTAGTTTTGATGATTTTTCAAAGTTAGACTACTGTTGTTGTCCAAAACTATTTTAGTGCAAAATGTTGATTTCCAAGTTTATAACACCCTTATTTCCTTTCTCTACAATTTTTCAAATAATTTTCTCTTATTTCTCTTATTCCTCGATGGAAAGCAATTTCAAATTTTTGCTGAATCCCGTTTTCTTCATTTTGGATACACACTTGGTATCATTTCTGATGCGTAAGCACTCTCTTAAGCCTCGAAAACCTAAAAATCGACCAACATATCTCCAGATTAATCACTTAATCCTTTTTTAATCAACCAATTTTGGTAGGAACTCGACTAAAAACCTAAAAAAACCCTTACCTTTCTTGAGTAACCACCACTTCGCACAATCACAGCGTCGATTCAAAACCACCAGCCCCTTGATTAACTCCTAAACACTAAAAAAGAATCCCTCTTTTAGAGATTAAACAAGAATGATTAACAATAGACAAAATTGTTACTTACCGAACACGCTTAACCAATGATGAACAACCGAATCAATTGGAAAAAAAAAAAGAAACGGAAGGGGAAAAAATAATGGAAATTTCGGCAGCAACTAGGAGAAAGAATCGACAGAGAAGGAAAAGAAGAAGAAGAAGAAAACATCAGAAAAAGTTTGGGGAATTGGAGAGAAAACCGAAAATCTATTTTTGTTCTTTTTACAACAAAAAGATAATCAAATTATTTTCTGATAACCTCTCACCAATTATCTCCTAAAATCACTCCATATTAACCTACTAAAACACAACTACTTAGAATTTTGCCCCAACACAACTCTTAGCCGAAATTGGAGCAAAAATACTATCTCCACGCCATCACAAAGAATTGAACACAGGACCTCTAACACTCCAACACTCCACTTAACCACCAAACCAGCAGGCCCATTCTGTTATATACTTATCAACGATTAAATAAAAGCCTATTGACCAAAGATTGGGTTTATTGATAAAAATACCAAGATTTTCCCAAATCATGGCTTAAACTTGGGACCTCTCACACACTTCCAGAACACTTAACCAATGAAGTAGATACATATTTGTGTCATACATCCGCAAAAACAAAAATTTAAATTTTGGGGTGTTACAGGGAAACTTACCCAATTAAGCCTTGAAAGTTTCTTCTATCTCTCCTAGGGTTTCTATGTATTTTGGGGATGAAGATGACATAAAATAAGATGATATTTCTTTTTATCATCTTTTAATTAATTAAAACATTTCACTTTCCAATTTAGTCCTTGCCCTTTTCCTAAATTTCCATGGATGAGTCACCAAAAATATCTACATACTTTTCTTTAATGGTCTAATTACCATATAAGGACCTCTAGTTTTGATTCCATAGATATTTAATCCTTCTAGCTACTAGAATTGAACTTTTTCATTTTATGCAATTTGGTCCTTCTCGTAACTAAGCACATAATCGATAAAAATTTCTTTTCAAAATTTTCACATGACATTTCTAACATAATACGGTCCATATAATAGAATAAAAATATATTTTATTTTTGGCTCGGATTTGTGGTCCCGAAACCACTGTTCTGATTTCACCGAAATTGGGCTGTTACACCTAGGCAGTTGACTTTGTACTGGCACTTGTACCACATGTTTCTTAAGTTGAGACACATGGAACATGGGATGAATTCTGGACCCTTTTAGTAGCTGTAACCTATAAATGACTTGTCCGAACCGAGCCTCCACTTCAAATGGTCCATAATACCTAACCGATAGCTTTTGATTGAAATCTTTCCTCAGAGTGTTTTAACGGTAAGGTTTTAGCTTCAAATACATAAGTTCACTAGTTTAGAATACCCTATCACTATGCTTGTGATCAGCCAACTACTTTACTCAATTTTATGCCCCTTTTAAGTGTAACCAAAAGAGTTGTCTCACTATTGTTTGCTGTTGGAGGCTGCGATCCATAGTATTAATATGAGAAGTAGCAGCCAAATATGGTAGATGGTGAGGTGGCTCTTGCCCATACAATGCCTCATAAAGTGTGGTCTTGCTGTCTAAGTGGTAAAGGTTTCGTGCCACCTTTTAGTAAGGGGTAGCCATAGGGACCAGTCCTAAGGTGTTTCCCTGGTTATTCACCTTAAGTAGCAATTTAAAAAACGATTAAGAACTTCAGTTTGCCCACCTGTCTTAAGATGGTAAGAGGTGGACATGTGAAGGTTGGTCCTAAGTCTTTTGAAAAGCTTCTTCTAGAATTTACTAACAAAGATCTTATCTCGATCAGACACTAAAATAATAAGCAGACCATGCAACTTGTAAATGTTATCCAAATGCACTTGAGCTACTGAAGGTTGAAAATGGATGAGTTAAAGGAATAAAATGACCCTACTTGGTTAGTCAGTTCACCACAACTAGAATAGTATCCTTCCTTTTAAATTGGGCAAGCCCTCGCTGAAATCTAAATTGACTGGTACCCATGCTCGATCTGGAACTAGTAAATGTTGTAACAGTCCTGGATGTGGTGCATTATCATATTTACAGCTTTGGAAAATGTTGCATTCCTTAACCCACTGCCTGATATCTTTAGATAAACCCTTCCAATAGAGGAGTCCTGTCATTCGGTGTTTAATGACATGGACCATGGAATTGCCCCCAGCTACTCCCCTATGAAAATGTTGGAAAATGTCTTTTCTAAGGCTATCACAATTTCTAACCACAACCTTACCCTTCATCCTAAGTACTTGGCCATTCTAAGAATATTTAAGATGTAAGTGAGGGTGTTGCTAGACCCCTAAACAAAGCTGGTGGTGTGGAGTTAGTGAGACAGGAAGCTTTGACCTTGGACTACATGTCTGACCAAACCGTGCTGCCAATGCATTGCAACAATTAAGATTGCCCTTCTTATGGTCTTTGACATAAGGCATCAACAACCGCATCTTGAGTACCTCTTCGATATGTGATTGTATAGTCATAGCCAAGCATCTTGGCTACCCATTTTTTTGAGATGGGGTGATAGCTTGGCCATCAGCTAAAAGTTTTAAGCTTTAGTGGTCGGTTCGTATCTGAAATCTCCTTCCAACTAGGAAAGAATGGTATTTTTTAATAGCCAGCAAAACAACCAACATTTCTTCGTCATAGATAGACATGAATTGCTGCTTAATACTCAGGGCCTTACTAAAGAAAGCTAGTGGTCTTCCCTTCTTATGTAAGATTGCCTCAATACCTTGACCACTAGCATCCTTGTCAAGACAAAAGTCAGTAGTGAAATAGGGAAAAACCAATACTAGTACTTGGCATACGGTATCCTTAAGAAGCTGAAAAGCAGCTTGAGCCTCTGCAGACCACTCCTAACTGGTGTCTTTCTTCAACAAGGTAGTTAAAGGCTTGGCCATGGTGCCATAATGCCGGATGAACCGTCGATAGTCCAAGAAACACCCTAAGCTCCTTAACACATGTTTCTTGAGGCCAGATTAGCACGCCCTCGACCTTAGTGGCATCTATGACCATTAAACCCCTCAAAATAATATGGCCCAGGTATTCAACTTTAGTAGTACCAAATGTACATTTGGATTTCTTAGCATAGAATTGATGGCTCTTTAAAAGTTGTAAGACTGTCCTGATGTGTTCCAAGTGTGAGAACCAATCTTCTGAGATAACCCTTAAAAAACATTGATTAAAGCTTGGAAGCTAGAAGGGGCATTTGTTAACCCAAAGGGCATAACCAAGAACTTGTAATGCCTTTAATGAGTTCCAAAAGTAATTTTATGGATATCCTTGTTCCACATCCGTATCTGATGGTAACCAGACCATAGGGCGAGCTTGAAAAAGTATGAAGCTTGTCCTAACTCATCAAGCAGTTCCACTATGAATGAATAAGGAACTTGTCTTTTATTGTGTGTTGATTGAATTGCCTATAATCAACACATAGGCGCCTAACTCATTGCTTTTTCTTTTTACCGTAAGCAGCGGGGAGATGCAAAAGGGCTATAGGTATCCCTGATGATACCATCTTCCAACATGCCCCTTATCAATTTTTCTATTTCAAACTTTTGCACAGTAGGGTAACGGTAAGGTCTGATTTTGACTACCATATTTCCACCTTTAGAGGAATATATGATGGTCTTGCAGCCTATGAGAAGGAAGTTCTTGAGGGTCTAAAAAACATCATCGAATATATTCAACAAATGTTGAATGTCTACATTGTCAATCTAACCAAACATGGTTAAAAGTGTTTGTTGGTACAAAACAATCATCATGGGACATAGGCTCTATTTAGAAACATTTAAAAATTTGGTAAGCTAAGATCCTATCATAATCTGAATGAAACCAATGAGAATTCCTTGCAAAGTACAACATTGCCCCTAATGTAAGAATTGCATTTGAAGAGTACAAAAATTTCAAACTTTGGAGCCTAGGGTTAGTAGCTATTGTATCCCTAAAACAAGGTCACACCTTTTAAGAGGAAATACCATAAAATCTATCTCAAATTACTGCCCTTGTGCCTACTAATGAACTGACTAACAAGTACCCTAAGTGGATAGTTGTCCTTTATTTGCAATAGTGACATGCATCATGTAGGAAGGTTCCGTATGAAGAGCCAAACATTTCACTAGTTTAGCATCCAAAAAATATGGGTGCTACCGAAGTTAATCAAGATGATGACACCAGAGGTCCTAATCTGTGCCGCTACTCACATAGTGTGAGGACTCTTGGACCATTGCAAGGCATGCAACGAAAGAACAGGGTGTGTGGACCCCTCCTCATCATGATTAGTAGGCTCCATCTAGTCAGGACAGTCTTGAAATTCCTCAAATTGAGGAATCTTATCCTCTCCTTCCACTTCTAACTGCGGTTCCAAGATCATTTGGGATAACTAAGATTTGGTGCACCTATGGCCTGGAGTGAATTTAGTCGAGCAACAGAAACATAGTTCTTTTCTCTTACGTTCCTCCACTTCATCCTGAGAGAGATTTGTTGGGCCATTTGTGATTATTGGTAGCTGATGTTGATCCAGCTAACCCTCTAATGTTCCCCCTAGTATAAATTGGCACAGGAGTAGGAAGTAAGGTTGGCATCTGAGTTTGGCTTGAATTACTGAACTAGGAATACTTCTTTTGATTTTGATCAGTCAAGATAATGCTTTCCACTTGTCGACCTATCATAAAACCCTCTACAAGTGATTTGGTTTTGATCAATTGTAGATGTTGATTGATTTCCATTTTTAAATTGCTCACAAAGATACTAAGAGAATAGCTCTCTAGAACAATAGTCGAGTCACAACACAAGCTTCCATTGTTGCAACACGACCAAGCCAATTCAAGATTTTACATTCAAATTTGTGTGTAGCGACATGTGAGCGGATGTGTGAGTTATTAACGGAAGAATGAAGGGTTCCTATACGAATTAGTTAGTATAAATTATGTATGTTTAAACCCTAGGATTGATGACCCTGGAAGTAATTTAGGATAAACGAGGTCGAAAGATAAGTTTACCGAGAAAATCGTAATTTATCCTAGTCAAGAAAGTAAGGTTAGAAGATAAGTGAGTACTAGTTGATTAATTAATTAGTAGAGGCTAAAAGGTAATACCGGTTAGTTAATAACTAATTCTTTAAAACAAATTCGAGTTTTGATGTTAATTACAACCACAAAAGCGAGTTAATCTTCTGTTTGTTAATTGAGATATTCTTCGTTAATTTATTTCCCCTAGTTATTTTATTTTATTTCATAATATTAATTTTAATATTTTTATTTATTGTAATATGATTTTTGGTGATTACTTTTTAGACCTATCATTGTGGAAGTAAATTTATATTATCTTTAATTCATCCTCCCTTGAGTACGATCCTCAAAATACTTATCAGTGTTTCGTTGTAACACAAAACTATAGTACAGTTTGACTTGTTTGCTTGCATATGCTGAACAGTATTCTATATATTTTATTTGTATGATTTTTACTCTAAATGTTCACATGTTTGGAGGCGGTCAGTCACTGGCTATGGAGGATCAAAAGCTCTAGTACCCTTGATGCATATGGAAATTGAATGCACAATTGAAAGAGAGAAAATAAGAGAAATTAGAAAAAGTTTGAGAAATTGGAAGAGGAAACTAGGAGAAATGTGTGAATACCAAATTCCATAAATACTTCTGTTTTCACCCAACTGCTTAAGAAGGAAGGGTTGACAGTTTTCCCTTCTAATTCAGTTGGGTAGTCGTTATGACAACTAGTTGCAATATGCACCGTTTTATTTAAATGGAACGGGACCAGAACTCATCGTTCTGGTAACCTCCACACTTTTTAATACACATCGATTCTTTTTAGTACAAAACCATTAAAACGCAATGTTTCTAATTAAAATAAAATAAAAACATAACAACATAACAAAAATTCAAAGAAATTTACCCATTAATAAAAAACCCATATCAATGTGAAATATGATGAATATGTTCTTATTTTTATTTTAATCTAGTTTATTTTTAGCTGCGCCATATGTGGTGATCAATCTGGGTTTTAGATCTACAATTATAGTTATGCCTTTGATGTGTTGTGTATTTCTTACCGCGTAGAGAAGGATAAAGGACATCCAAGGCATGCCTCTTTCAATCGTCTTTCTAACTTCATCTTCCCATCATTTCTATATTCTAATGGCCACCACAAATGATATTTGCTCCTCTACACTACCTTATTTTCTTTTTTGATTTTGTTGTTTCAATCGCTTCTTATTCATATAAAAATAAAATAGATTGAAAATTTTAGCTATTGAAATTATATTCAATTTATTGGTCTTCATCGTCACTGTTTACCAGACTATTCACCAACCGTTCACCAAACTTGTCAACATAACTGGATCATAATCTCTTTTGCCTCGAAACTTTTCAGCTCCACATTTTTTACACTTGTCTATTAGAGGTTTGTGAACAATTACATAATTTAAACTTTGAGGACCAGGGGGTGTCGGAGTAGTCACAATAGGGGGCAGAGGTTGCAAAGCTGCATGATTAGCCTGCATAAACTGGGTAAATCATTCATTCGTAATTTGGAAGAAGACACTATGGTCCTTACTTCCAGGTATCTGCGAAAATGGTATTCTATGACTTGCTCCTTGTTTGGAAGTCAGAATTTTATTGTCTATCTTATCAGGACAACACAATTAGACTCGATTAAAATTGAATATCTATATGAAAAATAGAGTTAAATTACATAAGAAAGCATCACACTATTACAAGTTATTGTGGCATGTATTTCTAGACTTGATACATGCTATGTTCAATTCTAGAATCGACTAAATCATAGCTCTGATACCACTAAATGTAACACCCTTTACCCGTCCCGATTGCCAAGACTGAATTACAAAATGCTATAGTACAAAATAGAACAGTTACAAACCTTTAATAGATAACTCGAATAAAAAATATTTAAATATTATAATATTAATCACTCAGAACAAATTTAAACCTTTACTAAGCTTAATACGAGTTTATGTGAGCTTTAAAGTTGACCTAAAATTGAACAAGGACCAATCTGCAAAGATTTTAAAAGTTCAGAATGACGTTGTGATATGAGGGAGTTCCTCGTCATGACATTGCCAAAATTGTTTGTCACGTCACGATGTCAGTCCGCTCGACATTGCAGCATCACTCATTGTTTGGACTCATTAAGACAATAGGGTTCCACATCTCAACATGACATTATAGGCATTTTCTCATAGAGACGATCACCATACAACGTTGCGATGTGAATCTTGTTTTTGGTATATTAAGGCCATTTGATACTTGCTTCAATCCAATCATCCAAAACGGTCAAAAGAGTTCTTATAGCATCATTGAATCCTGTTCAAAACATTCCCACAACCATGCCAAAACATATGATTCATCATTTTCCTAACATCTAACCAATATGCCACATTTGGAACCAAATCACAACAGGGGTGCATAAATCATTCCAAACCATTCCATCTACCTAAACCATTTCATATAACTTAACCTTTCAAAATAATAAGTTGACTTAAGCATACCAAACTCATTATATTTTCCAATTTATATGAGCATGTCAATATGCCAAAACTGTAAACATGAACAGATCACATTACCATTGGTTACCATTAATGTTCAAAGTCATCTAAGTCATACAACATAATTAACATTTCATACAATTTGGCACTCTTAAGTACATGCCACATATAATCCAGTTCAACAACTAAAAATATACCAAATCAGAAGGTGGATAGTGTGAGCTCCTTGATCTTTCGCAATTTGTTGTAGTAGATTAAACCATTTTCTGTACTTAATGAGCTCGTAGGAGAGCAATTTAGTTATGTTTTTGTTGAGTTTTCATTTTTAGTCCTTAGATAATAAATTGAGAAATTTTGATTATTTATAATGTAACGCCCCGAATTTGGGCCTAGAAGGAATGGGCCTTGAGTGTGGGAGCAGCTAGGAGACTGCACATAAAAGTTTATGTGTGTAAGGAAATGACACAAATTGCTTGTTTGCTTTAATGGCTAACTGATTTGGGTGTGTATAGGAGTGTTTGAGAAGCCTGGGTTCAAGTTTTGGCCCTTGCAAAATTTTTAGTTTTTCTTTTATATGAACCTAGACTCTAGCTTGTAGGCTTTAAAAAGTATTGTGGTTAAAACGTGACACAAAGGAGCCTTATGGTCCAGTGGTAAGTGGCGTGTTACTGCTTCTAAGGGGCTTGAGTTCGAGTCACGTTATACGTAAAGGAATATTTATTTTGTTTCTCTTACCATGTGAGAAGCAGAAGTTGATTGAAATACTGCTGAGTAGAGAAGAGTTTGAATTGGTCCTTGAGGAGATTTGTGGAGAGAATTTAGGAGAAAAAAAGGGGATTTAGATAAGGGATCGATTGGTTGTTTTTGTGGAGATATTATAGGAGGAAATCAAGGAAATTTGAGAGAAAAGGGAGAGTTGTGTCGTATAGGGACTTTAGGCACTCTTGAATTTGGTTTTTGGGGGAGTTTTCTTTCGGAATTGGGTTGGTTTGTACCTTTGAACTCATTTTTGGTCACTTTTTGTTACTTTTTCTGCTTTTTGGTTTTGGGAGGCCGAATAGGCTATAGACCCTTCCAGGTATTATTTTCCCTTTTGTTTGTTTTCTGCTTGGCTGAATATTTTTGTTTAATTCCCTTTTCCAATCGATTTTTCCCCTTTTGGCTGATTACTCCATTTTCTCTCCCTCTCAACACTTTCAGCTTTTGGCGTGTGTTTTCTCAACATTCGGTTACCTTTTCTCTTCTTTGTCGAATTCGTGTTTTTCCCTTTTTCTCAACTGGTTCCCCCTTGGCCAATTGTTTTTTACCTCTCTCAATCGAATCTTAGTAGTTCATCTCCCTTTGTTCTGTTACTGATTACTTTCTCTTTTCCCTCTCCTACTTTTGGTTGTTCTTTTAAAAAAAGGGGAAGTTGACTTTGGTTGCTTCTATTCATAAAAGACTGCTCTCAATTGGTAGGTCCCTGTTTTGACTTCTGCACTTTTGGCTTTCCTCTTATTTTTCTCTTATTGATTCTCATATTTTGTCCCTCTTATTTATGGTGTTTTCTCGGTATTAGAACCCCTCGAGAAGTGAAGGAGTTTACGAGTGTACGGTAAGCGTAGATTATACTTTACTCCAAATGGAGGTTTCTGATAATATTTTACATAAAGAGATATCAATGGTGGCGAGTAGTAGCCATTCTAAAGGAGGATCAGGAATGGTACCAGCTGAGAATGGGCACATAGCCCTTACCCCCAAATTTAAGCAGCGAAAAGTGTCAGCTGTTCGGGACTTCCGGTCGGGGAGCGGCAGGGTGGCTGCACCAATCTCTGGATCAAGTGGGCAAACCATAACCGACTGATATAGTCAAGGGAGAGGTAATCTGTTGGACAAGTATTTTCAGTAGAGGCTGTTTTTGATAAGTTGATTGGGATTCGATTAACTCGATTGACAAGTGATTAATGGATTGCCTTGATTGAATGTAGGTTGGAGTTCTCGTGGGTCATTCACACATTTCGTAATCAGGTGTGTATCCACACTGTCTTAATCGTAAATCGACAAAAGCCGGAGAATACGACACTTGATGCCACACGGGCGTGCGATCACACGTATGGTAATCTGAGCCTACGAAACATGGGCGTTTGACTGTAGAGGCCACCATGAGCGATCTCATTTCTTAGGCCATTTAGGGCCACGTTGGGCAGAAATAGGCCGTGTGGGCTCAATGGGCTCGTGGGCCCTACACGGGTAAATCTCTAGGACATGTGGAAATTATTGGACCCGGCTGTGTCGTTCACATGGCTAAGGTCGTTTCTGGACTTACTGGGCCACACGGGCATGTGGGCCCACATGGCCGCATATTGGGCCTTGGGCCCATTCACACTATTGGTTGTAGGGTAAAATTACCGTAATACCCCTGTAGGGTACAATGACCGTAATGCCCCCTAGGGTAAAATAACCGTAATACCCCTATAGGGTAAAATGGTTGTAATGCCCCCGTAGGGTAAAATGACCGTAATACCCCTATAGGGTAAAATGATCGTAATGCCCTTATAGGGTAAAATGATCAAATACCCCTGTAGGGTAAAATGACCATAATGCCCATTTAGGGTAAAATGACCATAATACCCCAGAGGGTAAAATGACTATTTTGCCCCTCGAGGGTAAATGACTGATTTTTCTGTGATTTAGATGATTGATTTGCCTGTGATTTAAATGACTGATTGTCTATGATTTTTATGATTGATTTGTCTGTGATTTGTATGATTGATTCTGAGCATGGCATTCTGCATACACGACATACTGCATGGGGGCGAGATACTGTTATGGAGGAAGTATACTTTACTGGTGGCTCTGCCACATATCTTTATTATCGCGATTTCTTTGCGTTATCGCATCGCGCTTTCTTTGCATTATCGCATCGCGGCTTTCTTTGCGATATTGTTACCGGCTACCGCTTTGTTATTATTATCGGTCGCTATCTTGCCGCACTATTGGTGTCTTTGGTTGGGTGTGTCGATTTTATCCCCACATGGTGTGTTGGTTGGTACAGGTGGTGTGTTGGCTGGATTAGGGTGGGTTGCATATTTGCACCGTACTGATACTGTATTGGGCCAAGGCCTAGACTGTTTTCATAAACTCACCCTTTCTTTTAAACTGTACAGGTAATCCCCAGCCTTAGTCTATTTGGAGCCACGAGGGATTCGGAGGTGGTCACACGTTCGTTAATATTTTGTCTTGGACTTAGTTATTTAAATTTTATATTGGGTTCTCGATTATGTAATAAGGCCTTTGGTGGATTTAATTCCTTTTTTATTGGGTTTTTAATTTCTTATTAGAACTGCCAAATTGATACAAACAAGTTTTCAAAAAAATAATAACTGTTTTAAAGACAAACACGTATTTTTCAAACTTCAAGTTGGTTTAGTTATAGTAGCTTCCGCGGATTTAAATCAATTAAGGAACCAATGGTAACCAACATGGCAATCATTTTAATAAGTGATTTTTTAAACTTAATAAGTTAACTTACCTAATGTGTTTTCCAAGCAATAAAAGCTAAATGGGTTTTAACTTAAAAATGGTTTTCTATCAACAAGCTTTGATTTTGAAAGGCACATCGACGTGACACGCCAGATTCGACCATAATGTCTAGGCCGGGTTTGGGATGTTACATATATCCAGTGAGTTTGCAGGATATTATTTAGAGGCATGAATTTAGTAGACTGCCCGCAATAATAAATAGAGAAATTTTGATTATTTATATCTAGCTGACTAATATTCAGAGGCACAAAGTATCAAAGGAGCAGACTGCCTTTAGTGTCGCGACACAAACATAAGGTATCCTAACATAACCATAGAGTGTCTCGACATAGCCATGAAGACACACCCAAACCAGTAGATTGCCAACCGTGTCGAGATACAGGCCAGAGGGTGTCGCAACATGGATGTGACGAGGCTAATTAATAAGTCAATGGTGTTTTCGTCTACACAAAAAACTTTAACGAGGATTAGTCAGCTGAATTAGGTCAAGGACCGACGACCAACCCTAGGTTTATAAATAGGATTGCTCTTCATAATTTATGGACAGGTTTTACCAAGTTTTTAATTCACTGTCTTTTACTTAGTTTTATTTTAGGTTTCTTTTGAGTTGTAATCATTGTTAGTTTTTATTTCGTTCTTCGCAAAAATTAGATTGTAGATCCATCAAACTATTCGACGGATTACCGTTCACGCCGTTATCATTATATCAAGATTTTTCTTATCTCTTTTCTTGATTTATTCTTTATGTTCATATTTTCAATAAATTTAATGATGTGTGTTAAATCCATGGGAAACTAATATGGTAACGAGAGATTAATGAGCGGATATGGGGTTAATTAGCTTCTATGTATGGTGTTTTAGTGGATCATCTAGTTGGGATAGGAAGACCTTAAAACTCTAGGCTTGACGATCTGTAACACCCCAAACCTGGTCTATGCGTTAAGACCAGATTTGGTATGCCACACAAATCGAATATACATCTAGACATCTAATGATTTAAAGAAAATAGATCTTCAAAACTATTTTGGAGATGGAGTTTGTCAAAAACCGAGGTAAATTTGTAATCTATGATTTTAAAACATAAGAGTTTAAAAAATTGATCTCTGATAAATAATTGGTTAACTTTTTAAAGTAATTTAAAAGAGTTCAAAAGGAATTTGAAAACGAAATTTATAAAAGAGTTTTCACAGAATTTTTTACGAGATAGTGATATTTAAGAAAACCCTTTTTTTTATACGTAAATTAAAGAAAACATTTATAAACTTAAAATAGTCCACTTTAAGTATCTAAAACATATTAAAATCTACCCACAAAATAAAATCCATAAATACAATACTAGAGGCCTTATTACAACGCCAAAATAGTAATTAAGTAAAAATACTAAAGAGTAGTTTAAAGTTCATAAAAAACCATCATTTGAAGTATGGCCTCCACGAAGTCATTTTCGGCCCAAGCCTCCATTACTGATCGTTACCTGAGAAGGGTAAAGGAAACGGGGTGAGTTACTTAGAACTCAGTGTGTAACCCACTTACCGTGTCCACTGGGCCAAAACCATATAAGCATCTAATTGGGCTTGAGCCCATATACAAGTATAACAATATAGCAATCATAAAATGCACGTGATATGCAATTCCCAACCAAGCCTAAATTTCTATCCACTACACACCACCCGTACCAACCAGTACACCTGTGGGGATCAAGTCAACCCACCCCGCCAAACACACCAATCGCAGGCATTAAGCCATTTAATACGCAGGCACGAAGCCATTTAATAACATGGCACGAAGCCTTTTAATAACATGGCACAAAGCCTTTAAATAACATGGCACGAAGCCTTCTTCTCTTCATCAAATATCCCAACCCATGCAATCATGTATATACAATGCATAACAAATTTATTCATATGTTAATTTCAACATAAGGCCCATAATATAGTTTGGCCCATTAAGCAATCTAGCAAATCGGCCCATATAGCAATCTAGAAATTCGGCTCGTTAAGCAATCTAGCAATTCGGCCCAAATATCAGCTTTATCATATTAGCCCATTAAGGGCGATTCCGAATTTCCACGATTTTAATACCAATTTCATGCACTTACACAAAAAGTGTTAATAAACCATATTTTTTTGATTTTAACAACTTTACTATTTTTATTCAAATACTTAATAACGGTATAACCATCTAACCCATGAGATAAGTGTGAAATTACACACCTGATTACGGTGAGAACTATACTTTCCCGCTCGTTGATACCTAAATACGTGTCACGTTTGATTAGAACACTAATACTTATTATAAATCTATACTAAAGATAAGCGATCTAGATCTTTACCCTCAGAATCTTGAACCACAACTATTTGTCAGTTCTCCCCGGTTGACGGTTCACAACCCGATGGGAAATCCTGAACAGCTAATCGCTCCGAACTATGAACAACTTCGAATAATCGATTGTCTTCGATGAGGGTCCACAACCCGGTGGAAAATCTCGTATTGCCGAAACAGCCCTTCGCTTGAATCTAGAGGGAATAGCGAAACCGCCCCTCTTCTGTACACTATTCACCACTCTTTTCGACCCTATC
Organism: Gossypium bickii; assembly: GCA_025503065.1. Taxonomy (NCBI): domain Eukaryota; kingdom Viridiplantae; phylum Streptophyta; class Magnoliopsida; order Malvales; family Malvaceae; genus Gossypium; species Gossypium bickii. The sequence goes on from CP106717.1 coordinate 21,191,864, forward strand.
TTGTTTGCCTTAAAATTCTAAGTGATTCCAAAAGAATCCCTTGAAAGTTATTATCCAAATTCGAATGACTTCAAGATGACTTCGAAGAGATGATGATTCGGCTCTCCACTGTTTCACGATGGTCCAAAGTTTGAATAAAAGAAATGATTGAGAATAAAATCTATGAGGAAGGGAAGATTTGGCTATGATATATATATAAAAGAAGGGAAAAAGATTCGGCAATCAGGAAGAAGGAAGAAAAAGAAGTGGCTTTTGTGTTTGATATTTTCGGCACTAGGAGAGAAGTACAAAATGAAGCACTTGAGAGGTTGGCAAAATATGACCAAATGGTCAAAAGGAGAAGACAAAAAGAAGAAAAACAAAGATGTTTACCCAAAGCATCAAGCACATTCGGCTATGAGAGAAAAAGATGAAAAGAAAAGGTGTTTTGGGAGAACAAAAATGACCAAATGGGATTACACACTAACTACACATCCTTACCAGACTCTACCACAAAAATTCGGCCACCCCTTAGTCCACAAAACCGTCCAAGTTCATGGACAAGCTTGGCCATTCCAACTTTCCAAAAACATCCCTTAAGAAGTGCCTTGTGTTCCCCCTACATTCCATAAGTTTAGGATTTCTTTCCCTAAGTTCCATGCTTACCTTAACCATTAGCCACCTTGCCATAAAAAAATTGTCCAACCTTACCAAAAATAAGGCTTGAACGACACATGCTAGAAGGGTGTAAAAATAAAAGTCACAAAATTGCATTCCATGGGATTCGAACCTCTTCCCTCAAGCAACACCTATGGCGCCAACTCCACTTTACTACTAGCTCATCTTATGCTAGCCTTTGACACTTAATTTCCTTAAACATCATGATCATTTGTTCCTCTTCAGTAAAGTACTCATTACAAAAATAAAATTTATTCTAATTCTGAATAATCCTGAGCCTTCTCAAAACTATAAATTAAACACATGAATTAAAAACACTCACTAGCTAAGCACCAAAATTATGCAACATTTCGATACTAATTTTTTTAGGATGTTACAATTCTACCCCCGTAAAGAAAATTTCGTCCTCGAAATTTACCTGGTTAAAAGAGGTGAGGATACTGTTACCGAATTGCGTCCTCAGGCTTCCACGTAGCTTCCTCCGCTCCGTGATTACGCCATAGAACCTTAACCAACGGCACAGTCTTCTTCCTTAGCACCTTGACATATTTTCACTGGTTCTTCCTCGAAGGACAAGTCTGGCCTTAACTCTATTTCTTCTACCGGTACAATGTGAGACGGATCCGATCTATAACGCCTCAGCATAGAAACATGGAAGACACTATGAATCTAACTCAACTCCAGAGGTAATTCAAGCTGATAGGCCACTGGTCCTACACGCTTCAACACATGGTACGATCCAATGAACCTAGGGCTCAACTTGCCCTTCCTTCCAAACCTGAAAATTTTCTTCCAAGGTGAGACTTTCAGAAAAACCTGATCTCCCACCGCAAACTCAATATCCTTGCGTTTCAGATCTGCATACGACTTTTGTCTATCCGAAGCTTCCTTTAACAGTGCTCGAATCACCTTTAACTTTTCTTCTGTCTCAGATATCAATTCAGGACCCAACAACTGTCGTTCCCCCAATTCAGTACAACAAGTAGGGGTACGACACCTACGACCATATAACGCTTCATAGGGTGCCATCTGGATACTGGATCGGTAACTGTTATTATATGCAAACTTTGCCAACGGTAGAAAATCCTTCCAACTACCTCTGAAGTCGATCACACAACCCCGTAACATGTCTTCCAAAATCTGAATTACTCTTTCTGACTGACCATCTGACTAAGGATGAAAAACCGTACTGAAGTTTAACTTTGTTCCCAAAGCCTCATGCAAAGCTTTCCAAAACCGTGATGTAAACCTAGGGTCCCTGTCCGATATGATAGACACTGGTACCCAATTCAACGTCACGATCTCAGATACATCTGACTTAGCCAACCTGCGTGAGTAATCCGCATCTGGCCCGGTAGAAAATGAGCAGTCTTCGTCAATCGATCCACTACCACCCAAACAGAATCTTTCTTAGTAGGTGTTAAGGGTAACCCACTAATAAAGTCCATCGTTATCTACTCCCATTTTCATAGAGGGATCTTTACTGGTTGTAATAAACCTGACGGTAATTGATGTTCTGCCTTTACTTGTTGACAAGTCAAGCACTTACCCACAAAATCTGTAACCTCTCGCTTTAACCTTGGCCACCAATACTGTTCACGGGGGTCTCGACACATCTTATTTCCTTCAAGGTGCATAGAATAAGGGCTACTATGCGCCTCCTGCAGAATCATTTGTCTGAAATCCGAATCCATGAGCATACAAACTCTTCCACGAAAAAACAGCACTCTATCCTTGTTCAATCCAAAATCCCTTATTACACCAGCATCGCGACTTGTTGCATTAATCGGACCCAACTTTTCATCGATACTCGCTTCTCCTTGATGCTGTTTCTAACCACGGAGGCTTCACCTAAAGATCCGCTAGTGCATCGCCATCCTCATACCTGGCGAGATGAGCAAACATTGCTCTTAACTCCGATACCACCTTACGACTCAACGCATCTACCACCACGTTAGCCTTTCCAGGATGATACTCGATTGAGAAGTCGTAATCTTTTAACAGCTCCACCCACCTTCATTGTCTCAAGTTCAACTCCTTCTGGGTTAGGAGGTACTTAAGACTCTTATGGTCCGTATAAATGATAGACTTCTCACCGTAGAGATAGTGCCTCCAAATCTTTAAAGCAAACACTACCGCAGCCAACTCCAAGTCATGAGTAGGGTAGTTGACTTCATGCGGCCTTAACTGACAAGAAACATAAGCCACCACTTTTCCACCTTGCATCAGCACACATCCTAAACCCGTGTGTGATGCATCACAGTAAACGATAAACTCTTTTCCAGCCTCAGGTTGAATTAGTACTGGCGCTTCCGTCAAAATCTTCTTTAGTTTCTAGAAACTTTCTTGTTGTTTATCAGTCCACACATACGGTACTCCCTTTCGCAACAGCTTAGTTAGGGGTGCAGTAATCAACGAAAACCCTTCAACAAAGCGTCTATAATAACCAGCCAAACCTAAGAAACTCTGAATCTCAGCCACTGACTTTGGTGGTTTCCAATCCAACACAGCCTCTACCTTCCGAGGATCAACTCTTATTCCTTTGGTGACACCACATGACCCAAGAAAGTCACTTCCTTCACCAAAATTCACACTTATCGAATTTGGCATCTGATTTGCTTTTTCTCAAGTATTTGCAATACTGTGCGCAAATGTGAGTCATGCTCTTCTTCATTCCTCGAATATACCAAAATATCATCTATGAACACCACCACGAACCGGTCCAGATAGGGTTGAAAGACTCGGCTCATCATGTCTATAAATGCAGCTGGTGCATTGGTCAAACCAAATGACATCACCAAAAACTCATAATGCCCATAACGAGTTTGGAATGCCGTCTTATGAATATCCGCCTCTTTAACCTTGAGTTGGTGATAACCCGATCTCAGATCAATCTTGGAGAAAACTGAAACTCCCCTTAATTGATCAAACAAGTCATCGATTCTCGGCATTGGATACCTATTCTTGATCGTCAATTTATTCAACTGCCTATAATCAATGCACATACGCATCGACCCATCCTTCTTCTTGACGAACAAAACCGGTACTCCCCACGGAGACACACTCGGTCGAATAAATCCCCGATCCAACAATTGAATTTGAGCTTTAAGCTCCGCTAACTCCTTCGGTGCCATTCTATAAGGAGCAATAGACACCGGAGCAGTTCCGGGCAAAAGCTCAATGCCAAATTCTACTTCCCAATCTAGAGGTAGACCCGGAAGTTCTTCGAGAAAGACATCTGGAAATTCCTTCATCGTTCTCACACTTTCCACCGATAGTTCCTAGGCATCCAAAGCACTAATGAAAGCTAGGAATGCTCCATACCCTTTCCGCACCAACTTTTCTGCCTTTAAAATAGATACCACCTTTGCCAAAAAGTTCCTTCGCTCGCCTATCATTACTACCTCCTTATCAACCGAAGTCCTTATTAACATCCTCTTTTCAACACAATCCAATTGCGCCTGATGCTTTACTAACCAATCCATGCCCAAAATAAGATCAAACTCACCGAAAGGCAATTCCATCAAATCCGCCAGAAATATTTCTCTTTGAATCTCTAAAGGCACGTCTCTAAACAATTTATTTACTATTAACATCCTTATCAACCGAAGTCCTTATTAACATCCTCTTTTCAACACAATCCAATTGCGCCCGATGCTTTACTAACCAATCCATGCCCAAAATAAGATCAAACTCACCGAAAGGTAATTCCATCAAATCCGCCAGAAATATTTCTCTTTGAATCTCTAAACAATTTATTTACTATTACCAACTGTCCTAAAGGACTAATTACCGTCATCTCTCTATCGATAATCTCAAATTTAATGTTTAGGTTTCCAGCTATGGCACTAGCAACATACGACTGGGTAGACCTGATATCTATCAAAGTAGTAACAGGCACATCAAAGATAAAGAACGTACCCATTATCACATCAGGTGTATCGCCATCTTCACGACGCCTAACTGCATAGACCAACCCTGACTGTCTTGCCTCCGCGTTACCTCTGAAACCATTACCTCGACCCGATGCACCTTGACCACGTCCAGCCTCATTACCATCACGACCTGGTCCACGGCCTCTCGGCGGCTGCTGAACGCCCCTGGCTGGCTGTGCATCAAGGTTATGAGCTTCCTGAGTCGGAGCAGTCCGTCGAGGGCAATTCCTATACTGATGATCCTTGGAACCACATTTATAACAACCACCAGTTCTCTTCCAGCATTCCCTGGGGTGTCGTTTCCCACAGTCAGCACATTCTCGACTCTGATTGGTAGCCACAGGTGCTCTAGCTTGAGCTGGCTCATCACTCCGAAGCCTCTTTTGAAACCTTTTAGCTGGACCCGAGTTCTTGAAGTCCCTCTTGCCTCTGACTCTTTCTCCACAAGTGTGGCAAAAATCCTTTCTTGTTGCGGGGCTATTAGTACCCGCAACTCATCATTCAGCCCATCCTCAAAACGTATACAGCACTCATGATCAGTCGGCACTATTGTGCGAGTATAATGGCTCAAGCGAAGAAACTCTGCCTCGTAAGCTGCCACCGTCTTATTCCCTTGAACCAGATTTAGGAATTCCTTCCTCCGAGTATCTACATAGCTTGCCCCGACATCCTTCCCTTGGAAAGTAGCCTTGAAGAAATCCCAAGTAACACGTTCAGCCTGGGTGCCTTCTTGAACAGTAAGCCACTATTGGTACGCCTCGTCCCTTAATAAGGACGCAGCTCCTCTTAGTTTCTGCTCAGCAGTACACTCCAGGTCATCCATAATCCACCCTACAGCCTCGAGCCAATATTTCGCAACATTTGGGGCTACTCCAGAAATACCCCTAAAAGTCTCAGCACTATTGGATCTGAGCCGCTCCGATATTGATCCTCGAGCTACTGGCCCCTATCTAGCCCCAGCGACCCTTTCTAAAACTCGTAACATTGCTTGAGACAGAGCAATGTCTTCCCTCATACGGTTGTGGGATCCATTATCCGACACAGGTGATGCAGGTGCATCCATTTCCAGCATATGTCTCGATGCCTCAGACACAGCTCTAGCACCTCGGCCTCTACCGTGGCCACGTCTACCACGTCCACGTCCTCTAGCGCTCATAATGACTAATTCAATTTAATCTGATTACAAGTTTTCTGGATCAGAATACTATTTTAGTGTTTATTAACGATATTTTATGAGATATGAGAGATAAAGTTGTTTTCGCAATCACATCCTATAGTCTCTATAGTTTCAACACCTAAAACTAGAATTTTTAGAGTGTTCCTATAATCATATCGCAATAATCAATCATTCAGTATTCGAATACTTACTTGACTTGGTGCCGGATGCTCGTGGTGCCATACTACCTTTAAAACATAAATTCTAAAATTTCAAAACAGTTTTGAATGAAAATTGTTGTTGAACCCAAACCACAGCTGAGTTTTGAAACTGGCTCTGATACCATAAAATGTAACACACCAAGCCTGGTCTATGCGTTAAGACCAGATTTGGTATGCCACACAAATCGAATATACATCTAGACATCTAATGATTTAAAGAAAACAGATCTTCAAAACTATTTTGGAGATGGAGTTTGTCAAAAACCGAGGTAAATTTGTAATCTATGATTTTAAAACATAAGAGTTTATAAAATTGATCTCTGATAAATAATTGGTTAACTTTTTAAAGAAATTTAAAAGAGTTCAAAAGGAATTTGAAAACAAAATTTATAAAAGAGTTTTCACAGAATTTTTTACTAGATAGTGATATTTAAGAAAACCCCTTTTTTATACTTAAATTAAAGAAAACATTTATAAACTTAAAATAGTCCATTTTAAGTATCTAAAACATATTAAAATCTATCCACGAAATAAAATCCATAAATACAATACTAGATACCTTATTACATCACCAAAATAGTAATTAAGTAAAAATACTAAAGAGTAGTTTAAAGTTCATAAAAAACCATCATTTGAAGTATGGCCTCCACGAAGTCATCTTCGGCCCAAGCCTCCATTACTGACGTTACCTGAGAAGGGTAAAGGAAACGGGGTGAGTTACTTAGAACTCAGTGTGTAACCCACTTACCGTGTCCACTGGGCCAAAACCATATAAGCATTTAATTGGGCTTGAGCCCATATACAAGTATAACAATATAGCAATCATAAAATGCACGTGATATGCAATTCCCAACCAAGCCTAAATTTCCATCCGCTACACACCACCCGTACCAACCAGCACACATGTGGGGATCAAGTCAACCCACCCCGCCAAACACACCAATCGCAGGTATTAAGCCATTTAATACGCAGGCACGAAGCCATTTAATAACATGGCACGAAGCCTTTTAATAACATGGCACGAAGCCTTTAAATAACATGGCATGAAGCCTTTTAATAACATGGTACGAAGCCTTTAAATAACATGGCACGAAGCCTTCTTCTCTTCATCAAATATCCCAACCCATGCAATCATGTATATACAATGCATAACAAATTTATTCATATGATAATTTCAACATAAGGCCCATAATATAATTTGGCCCATTAAGCAATCTAGCGAATCGGCCCATATAGCAATCTAGCAATTCAGCTCGTTAAGCAATCTAGCAATTCGGCCCAAATATCAGCTTTATCATATCAGCCCATTAAGGGCGATTCCGAATTTCCACGATTTTAATACCAATTTCATGCACTTACACAAAAAGTATTAATAAACCATATTTTTCCGATTTTAACAACTTTACGATTTTTATTCAAATACTTAATAACGGTATAACCATCTAACCCATGAGATAAGTGTGAAATTACATACCTGATTACGGTGAGAGCTATACTTTCCCGATCGTAGATACCTAAATAAGTGTCACGTTTGATTAGAACACTAATACTTATTATAAATCTATACTAAAGATAAGCGATCTAGATCTTTACCCTCGAAATCTTGAACCACAACTATTTGTCGATTTTCCCCGGTTGACGGTTCACAACCCGATGGGAAATCCCGAACAGCTAATGGCTCCGAACTACGAATAACTTCGAATAATCGATTCTCTTCGGATGAGGGTCCACAACCCGGTGGAAAATCTCGTATTGCTGAAACAGCCCTTCGCTTGAATCTAGAGGGAATAGCGAAATCGCCCTTCTTCCGTACACTATTCACCACTCTTTTCGACCCTATCTTGTTTGCCTTAAAATTCCGAGTGATTCCAAAAGAATCCCTTGAAAGTTATGATCCAAATTTGAATGACTTCAAGATGACTTCGAAGAGATGATGATTCGGCTCTCCACTATTTCACGATGGTCCAAAGTTTGAATAGAAGAAATGATTGAGAATAAAATCTATGAGGAAGGGAAGATTCGGCTATGATATATATATAAAAGAAAGGAAAAAGATTCGGCTATGGAGATGGTCTCTAACATTCGGCCATGGAAGAAATATGAAGGAAGAAATGTGTTTAAAGGATGAGAAAAATGGAGAAAGAAAGAGAATAATGATGAGAGGTTTATGATTCGGTTTTCAAAGATAAGAGAAGAGCAAGGAAAAGGGTTTGGGACAATGGTGCATTCGACAATGGGGAAGAAGGAAGAAAAAGAAATGGCTTTTGTGTTTGATATTTTCGGCACTAGGAGAGAAGCACAAAATGAAGCACTTGAGAGGTTGGAAAAATATGACAAATGGTCAAAAGGAGAAGACAAAAAGAAGAAAAACAAAGATGTTTACCCAAAGCATCAAGCACATTCGGCTATGAGAGAAAAAGATGAAAAGAAAAGGTGTTTTGAGAGAACAAAAATGACCAAATGGGATTACACACTAACTACACATCCTTGCCAAAGTCTACCACAAAAATTCGGCCACCCCCTAGTCCACAAAACCATCCAAGTTCATGGACAAGCTTGGCCATTCCAACTTTCCAAAACACATCCCTTAAGAAGTGCCTTGTGTTCCCCTTACATTCCATAAGTTTAGGATTTCTTTCCCCAAGTTCCATGCTTACCTTAACAATTAGCCACCTTGCCATCAAAAAAATAGTCCAACCTTACCAAAAATAAGGCTTGATCGACACATGCTAGAAGGGTGTAAAAATAAAAGTCACAAAATTGCATTACATGGGATTCGAACCTCTTCCCTCAAGCAACACCTATGGCGCCAACTCCATTTTACTACTAGCTCATCTTATGCTAGCTTTTGACACTTAATTTCCTTAAACATCAAGATCATTTGTTCCTCTTCAGTAAAGTACTCATTACAAAAATAAAATTTATTCTAATTCCGAATAATCTCGAGCCTTCTCAAAACTATAAATTAAACACACAAATTAAAAACATTCACTAGCTAAGCACCAAAATTATGCAACATTTCGATACTAATTTTTTTTGTTAGGATGTTACAAGATCTTAGGAAGTCATATAGGTGGGAATAAATCCAAAATTGATATTTCCTATTAGTGAAAACCTTACCCCAATGCTGTTTAAACTATGAGATCGAGAGATAAGTAGTTCTTTCCGACTCATTAGGTTAGTGGAAGGTTGAAAGGCCTTGCTAGGTTAATGACTAGTTGATTGGATAAAACCCAAAATAGGATTTAATTATGAAAAATAAAGTGAGTTAGTCTTTTGGCATTTAGATTTGATAAAATCTATAATTTTTTTCCCAATTGTTTTTTCTATTTTTCTATTAGTTTAATAAAATAGCTTCAATCACCACCTTAGAATTCATCGTAATATAGATTAATTAAAGTACCAACTAGACCCATTAATGTAGAAATTAGGATTTCTTAGTATCGCCTCCCTTGTGTGCGATCCTCGGAGTACTCCCATACTTCGTTGTATAATTATATTGCAACCTGACCCGTATACTTGCAGAAACCACCTAATGCTTATATTTGGTTGTAGTATTCACACTCTAGACGTTAGTACGTCCAGAGGCAATCACTCTTCAAGGATCCAATTGACACGTTTTGAAGTCAAAATCTTCTGAAAAAGGAAAAGCAATGGGTAAACATTACAGAATGCTTAGTAAGCTCATATGAATATAAACAGTTAGCTTACCTCATATAACAAGCACATAGGTTAAACTAATATATATAACCAAATTTTACCTAACATATCAAAACACAATCATGATACAGTGAGCTTGATTCATATTCGATTACATAAGTATACTCAAACTTGTTATAAACTCTTTCACTTTGCTATATTTGATCATTTAATTAATAACACATAATTTCCCTTCCGTATCATAAAAGTTATCTGATAAAACATCGTAAAAGAACTCAATACATTGATACCAATCACACCTGATGCCGTCCAAGTTGAACATATATATATATATATTCATCTGTGTTAGGTTACCCATCTAGGCTAAACCTTTTATTGATACGTTAAGTAGCTTGGCCAAAGTTCTAATGTATAGGTCAGGTTACCCGTCCATGCTAAACCTTTAAATGATCTCAGGTTGTCGTCCGAGCTGAATATATATTAGTGTCAGAATGCTCGTCTGAGCTAAACCTTTATATACATGTAAGGTTACCCGTCCGGACTAAACCTATAAAACATCAAGTTACTCGTCCTAGCTAAACCTATGTCACATGTATCTTCAAGTATGCAACAAATGTTGGATCTTGGAATTATCAAAATTAAACATGTAACCATGTGTATGATACATTTACAAAGTTTCATTGGGGTAATTCCATCGTGTAAGTTCATATTTAACCCTTGTACAATTTAGTCAAAATCTCACCATTTAGTACGAAGTTACAATTAATTCAAAGTTAAAAAAAACATACATACATTCACAAAATATCAATCAAAAGGAATTAAACATAGTTCTATACCATATGAACTTACCTGACAAAACATCAATCGATAAGGTGTCAGGGACTAATTGCAATTTTTCCTTTTTCACGAATATCCTCCGAATTATTTAAATTCCAACCTAAATCATAATTAGTTTCAATTATCAATTTCAAACATCATTCAACAACATAATACAATTATATGTCAATTCAGTTTCATTTTTTGAATATTCCCTCAAGTTTTGTATTTTATTCAATTTAGTCCCTAAAATCAAATTTGCCATAACTTTCAAATTTTAGCTTCGATTTTGAAATAAGTCTCAATTTCATCCTTCTAAAAGCATATAATATCTAAATTTACAAAAAAATTAACCTCAATTTTGAAATATTTACACTTTAGTCCCTATGTTCAAAACTTACAACTTTCTCTTTACAAATTAATCCTTTTTCATATCTAGGCTCAAAATCTATCAATTTAGTACCAAAAGCTTCAAGATGCAATAATGACAATTATGAAATTTAGCAATTTTGCAAAATAGTCCCTAGGCTAGCTAAATCAAGCTCTCTAGATCTCAAAAACATAAAAATTACAATAAATGGACTTGAAATCACTTACCAATTTGAAGAATAAAAAAATGAAATACCTTTCTATTCTCCCTGCGATGACAGTGGAGATGAAAATGGATGGAAGATGATGATTTTTTTTTTCTCATAAATTAACTTATAGCTTAGTAAAATTGTAAATATTAAGATCTTTTAGTTTAACCTTAATTAATCTATTATTAATCATGTTTAACTCTTTTAATAAGCATGATAACATCATCATCCACCAAACATAACTAAACATTGGTCTAATTGTTTAATTGATCCCTTGACAACTTTTACGATTTAGTCATTATACCTTAATTAACTATCTATTCAATAAAATTACCATTCCAAAATTCAATATAATACTAGAATAGACTCGTAAATATTAAATAATAATATTTACTAACTCTATCATCGAAAAATGAGATTTCAAAACCACCAAAAATAGGTTGTTACAGAACTTTGTTTAGTTTTGTAAAAAAAAATCGTAAATTGTTATCAATACTAGAATAAGTATCAGCACCATATCCTAGGTATGATACATATAATGCATGAATTATTTTTTTCTAAACATCGAAACTAAAAATGGTATCGATACCTTTTCATGTGTATCGGTCCCTGTATTGGAAACTTTGAAAACTCTACAATTTGTTCCTATTTATTATTTGATTTAGCAATTAAGCATTCTTAAGCTCAATTGAGTTCGAAGAAGGTTTAACTAGTGTATAAAGGCTATAATTATGACATGTTGTATGTTTAAATGGTTTAATTTCAATATTTTTTGTTGGTAGTTGCTCCGGCAATAATTGTAGCATCTCGTAACTTGAACCCTGAGATCAGGTCGGGTAAGGGGTGTTACACTTATTTTGAGCTTCAACTGAAACTAACAAAGAAGTAATGCATTAGCTTATAAATGATATAATTGAAAATGGGATGTAAAAAAAATGAAAAATCATTTTAAAGCTTTTTTTTTTTAGTTTCCACTATATCAATGTTTAAAATAACAACTCTTACAAACCCGAAACCCCCCAAATCAATCAAAAGCCATGTTTGCAAGCATAGGTTATTGGGAAATCAGCCTTTGATAATATTGTATTCCTACTTTAAAGGTTAAAGTTAAATCTATTTCCTCTATTTTCTGAGTATGATTCTATTTTATTTAACCTATTTTACTCTCTCTATTCAAGGGTGATTCATGCAAATCAAAATAGTTGAAAGGCTTGTGATGCTAAGGAGGAGCCGTAGTTGACTTTTTAAGTCAACCCAACATTGAACAACAAAGACAGACCAAGAAAAGGTTTAAATTTTGAGTTCCAAGTTTGATTATTTGGCTCCATTTTAGAATGATCCAGAAACATGTTGAGAAAATAGGGAAGAAAAGGGGTTTTTTTGGATGCTTGATTTAGTCAGAAAAGATTTCTAGGGATGATGGTGATGTTAATGACAACACATGATTGTTGAAGAGGAAAGTTGCATTATTTTTGTTCAAAGAAGGAAAAAAAAAGTTTAGTTCTAAAAAAAAAAATAAAAAACTAGAGAAATATTCTGTTTTTAAAAAAATCGACTTTTATCAATTATTTTTGTTGAAATGGGTAGTTGATAATTGCTAAGAAAAATAGAGTGCTTGAGTAGAAGTGATGGCTACACTACCACTGAAGGTTGCATTGTGACAACAACACTTGTTTAGCAATTTGGTTTCCCTATGTCTGAAAAGCCAAGCTCAGTGAGTAAATCCACCATCTTTTAACTTAATACAACAAATGATTCAAGTTCTCTAACACATTGGTATAGCAATGTCACTTTTGTACCTAAAGATCTAGATCACTCACCTCTAAGTTTTTCGCTTGAAAAATTAGGTTGTAAGACCAAGCAACAAATTCCATTTACTCTTTTAATGTACTCAAAAGAATATGCTCCTTTATGAACAATAAGTGTTATCAACTCTACACAAAACTTATACAAGTCTCACCAAATATATAAGAGTTCAATATCTGCTAACACACTGGTTCAATTACAATCTAATCCTTTATTAACAACAACTAAACTAGAAAAAAACAATATAATTGTCGAAACCATTTTTTTGAAGGTTTTAAAAAAAAGGAATCGACTTTAAAAAAATTCGAAAATGGAGTCGCCACTGATCTTTTATTTGAGGTATGATCAGATCACCTTGAGATGTATTATTTTAATAAAATATTTTTATTAAAACAATAATTTTGGTCCACGAAATCTAAGAAAACAGATTCGGGAGTCGGTTACGCACGAGGAAGGGTTAGCACCCCCGTAACGCCCAAAATTGATACCGAATTGATTATTTAATGTCTTAATGCCGAAAATTTGAAAAGATTCTAGATTACGATCCTTTTACTTAAAATATATACTTGGACAAAATCATATTGGATGCCAAAGCTTCTTATTTCGAAGAAATAAAACTCCGTACTCAGTAAGTTAGGGCACATATTATATTCTCGAAACTAAGTTTATCCTTCGACATTCAATACTCGTACCTTTAAAAATAAGAAGGATATTCCATAATTTGGGTCAAATGAAAAATTGAAACCCAGTAAGTTAGGGCACTATTTCTCAAAATTCCCGAATACGGATTATTGCCTTTGTTCTTTTGAAGTTCTTATCTCGAGATGGTAAAATATCACACCCAGTAAGTTAGGGCGCAATGTCTCAAATTCCTGAGAATAAGTTTTTTATTTGAAATATCGTGCATTTTGATTTAAGAGAGAAATGACACTCGGTTGCTAGGTTTTAAATGAGGAGAATCAGAACTCAGTAAGTTAGAGCACGATTTTCTCAAAACCTCTAAACACGAGCATTGCCTTATGATTTTAAAACCAAAATGTCATTAAAAAACTACATTTTCCGTGAAATACAATGTAATACTAATACACAAAGCAATATAATAATCCATATATCATACTTTACAACAATAAATCACAAATAATTAATAGTTGCAAATTAACAAATTACAATTCATATGCTAGCAATAATCATATAATGAAATTAACAATTGAAGAAAATGTTGCAAAATAATAAAAAAAATAAAAATATGATATTCATGAAGTGAAAAGTTTATTATAAAAAAATGTATATATGTAGATAGCAACATATAAAAGTATTTATAATGAAATAAAATATGGTTTTTTATTAATAAATTAAATATAATAGATTTGAAATGGAACAATATATATATACAATTTTAAATGAAACTGAATGTACATATAGGTAGATTTAAGAAGAAATAAAAACCAATAATATACATAACGAATACATATATATAAATCAATAATATATATACATAAGAATAATTCAATATAAATAATAAGTATATATAAATATATATATATATAGAATTAATAAAATATCATATAATAAAAATAAATAATAGCTAAAACAATAAAATATTTAGTATTAAATATTAATTAAAAGAATAATTAAAGAATTCAATAAACAAATAATTAACTAAATAATAATTTTTAAGGATTACACTGGAAATCAGGACGAAATTAGAGGGCTAAAAAGTGATAAATCAAAATGAAATCTAAAAGGATTGAAATATAAAGCGCGCAAATTAATAAGGACTAGATCAAAAAATAATCCAATTAGCCAGAACGCTGCGTTTGGATAGGACTATATCACGACAGAATTAGAGAGCCGAGGGACTAGGTGCGTAAATAGTCCTTTAACGTGGAAGGGCGCGGATCCGGGTCACGAAACGGGTCGACGCGCAGATCTACACCCTCTTAATCGGCGCCACTTTGTATTATTTCCTACTTAATATCCTTTAAACTAAATAGATTCTTTTTATTCCTTTTAAATCTAACCCTAATTCCCCCTCTTCCTATTCCTTTCTCAGCCGCCGCAAAAAAAACAAACCCTTTTCTACTCCGTCGCCACAGAAAAACTTTTAAACAGAAACCATGGCTTCTATACGCTTCAGGGATTAGCGATGGAGTCTGTATTCGATGGAATTGTCACTTTTGCCTCTGAATCCTCATTTCAACTTCGATATCGACGAAGCTAACAAGGATTTGATGGCCTTATTTAACAGGTAAATGCTCTCTCTTCTATTTCTTTTTGCATGCAACAAAATATGCAGATATAAAAATGAAAGAACACAGAAATGGGAATGATAATGAATCTCTTGATTATCACCTTTTTTCTATTTCTTTGTATTTCTTATGTGTGTTTCTGTAAAAAAAAAAAATAGGATCCGCCTTTACAGCGTTTACATCAGGCTTTTATAGCCAAAAAATGAAAATAAAAATACCAAAAATCTTTTTTTATTTTTCTGTTCATTCTTCCTTGCTGGCTTTTCTGTTTTGCTTTTGTTTGCAGGTAACCATCGTGGAGACCATTGCTCGCATACTTGGTTGGTGTGGACGCTACGAGGCGCGCGTAGATACTACGAGGCTGCTGGAGTATTCTGGAAGCTCTAGAGGCGCTCGTGGGTGCACGCGGGGGTGTGGGTTACTAAAATGATGCAAGGCGCAGCGCGCGTGCAGGGGACGTGGTAGCCTGAATGTCCTGCAACACTAGAGTATTCTAGAACCCTCTAGGATTCTGAAATGTTTGAAAAAGTTTAGACTTAGTGGGCCAGTGTTTATTGGGTTTTATTGTAATGGACTTTGGACTTTATTCTATTTTGGATTGAAGGTTTAATTTTTTATTTTGGCTTTAAAATGGGCCAGGCAAAAATTGGGTCTTACAGCTGCCCCTCTTTGCTCATTGTCGTGTAACGAGGGTAGAGCAAAGACTTCAAAAAGGGCCAATTTTGTCCGATCATGCCTCTTTCAGTGCTTTTCTTCTTTGAGTAGCTTCGTTCCATCCCGCTGCATCTTCAGGGGCCTGACAACTAACGTTTCGGTTCACTCAAGGAAACTAGACTTTCAATCTGCTCCTACAACTTTAGGATTGCCAGTCCTGCTGTCTTCAATTCGCTCCACTGCAAACTCAGGGAGACAAGATCTGATGTTTTCGATCTACTCCTGTAACTTCAGGATTGCCAGATCTGCTATCCTCAATCTACCCCTGCCACTTCAGGATTGCTAGATTTGCTATCTTCAATCTGCTCCTGCAACTTCTGGATTTCCAGATTTGCTATCTTCGATCCGCATCGCCCAGGAAGGCCAGATCTGATGTCTTCGATCTGCTCCTGCAACTTTAGGATTGCCAGATCTGATTTATTCAATCTGTTCCACTGCAAACTCAGGGATGCCAAACTAATATCTTCAATTTGCTCCTGAAACTTCAGGATTACCAGATTTGTTATCTTCGATCCGCTTCGCTCAGGAAGGCAAGATCTGATGCCTTTGATCTGTTTCCTTTTACTTCAGAAATGCCAAATATGTTATCTTCAAATTGCTCCACTGCAAACTCAGGGAGTCAAGATATTCGAATTCATCGATGTTGCGACAACGTCCTCTAGGGGACCTGTCCTGTAAAATCAATTTTACGTTTATACTTATGTAAAATGGTTAGGATGCAATGATCAGAATAAATCTAATGCTCCTAACTAAATGTATTATGGATGACGTTTATATAAATGCAGAATGTCATGAGAATTGTCTTTTTGCAAAGATTAGGATGCAATGATCGGAATGAATTAAATGCTCCTAAATGTGTTTTGCATGAATGTAGAATTTCATGAGAATGATCCCTGCTTAAGGTGTCATTATTCATTGTTCATCAAGGTAATATGCTGCCCTCTTGTTCAGCTGGTATTCTTAACAGAAAACCCAAGAAAACAAATATCTTGCTCAACAGACTTGCTGTAACACCCTGGTTTAGGGGCTATGCAGGTTGTGTGTAATTTAGGTGTTGGTAGGTTTTTGGGTGTGTTTGGAGGTGTTTTAGAGGTTTTAAGAATGCTCGGATGAAAGGGGAAGGCTTTGGAAAATTTTAGATTTTTAGTGTAAAAGGGGGGAACTGGGCAAGAAGGCCTTAAAATAAATTTTTTGGAGTTTAGGACGCAAGAAGCAGCTTGGTGGAGTGGCATGGAGGCTCTGCTTAGAGCTTTGGAAGGGGACGCCTAAGAGGTCAAAGGTTCGAGCTGTAAAGGCAGCACTTTTGTTTTTATTTTGCGCTAATTAGGGGACTGGGCCAGGTATGCCTTAAAAATAAATGGCCAGGTTGGTGGACATGGAAGTCCCGTTGGCAAAGTGGCTCTCATGCGCCACTTAGGCGCTGGAGGAGAGAAAGGGTGAGGGTTCGAGGGCCGGAGCTGCATTTTGGCGTTTTATTTTTGTTATTTGGTGATGGGTTGGAGTAGGAAGGATTTAAAAATAATTGTTGGGGCTATTTGACATGAAAGTCAATGTGGTCGAATGGCCTGGGGCATGGAAGAGGGGGTTGGTGCTAGGTTCGAACCAAGGCAGTGGCAATTGAAGTTTTATTTTATTTTTTTTTGGCAGCAGGTTGGTAAAGGTGTGGACGGCACATGGGAGAGCTAAGGTGGTTTAGTCCTTTTCAAATTCGGCTGGAAGGAGTGATAAGGGTTGGGTTTATTTTTTTTATTATTTTAGATAGTGGTAGGATAATTGTAGGATTATTATTTTTAGTTTAAAATTTGTAATTAGAAGATAAATTGTTGTTACTTTATTTATTTTAATAGATAAGGTTAGATGGGTGTTGCTTAGTTTTTGAATTCGGCTGGTGAGTAGGCTGGCTTTATTTATTTTATTTTTGTTAAATATAGGATTATTTTACTTAGTTTAAAATTAGTGGTTAGGAGATAATGGTTAGTTTTTTTTTTGAATTAATAAAGTGATAAAATATGGATAGATAGTGGGGGAGTTGGCTAATTCAAAATTGATTTGAATTAGTGGCCTGGAGCTTTTGAAGTGGCAGCCGAAATTGGGAGTCTTCAAGGGGGAAGCATGTGCCGAATTGGCTATTTAATGGGCAGCCTTCTTTCATAAATTTCTTTTGACCTTTGCTGAATCCTTCTAGTTATCTTTAGGTGCATTGCGATCAGCCAAACATTAACCCTTGCCGATTTCTCCTTTGGCTTTTTAGTCAAATATTTCTTTTGTCTTCTTTTAATCCCTTGATAGCCGAAACCTTTAGCCCTCCACCTCTCTTCTATTTTATCAAGTTTGAAGCCGAACCGGTGAAGTGTGGTGCTGTCGACATCTAAAGATTGTAGGTAAGTATTCTAGTTATTTGGTTAGTGGCCAAAACCGAATGGTTGGTCTTAGTTATTTGGAATGGCCGAATATTCTTTAGGGCCGTGATGATGTTGTGTTTCGTTTGTTGTAGCCAACACCAAGGAGCTTAAGAGGGATTCTCTCGAGATAAGACTCGTCAAGGTAAGGTGGTGGTAGGTATTCGGCCAAAAGGGCCTTTTTATGGATTGTTGTTATAGACCGATTCTAATAGTTGTGTAACAGGGATTTTTGGCAACTTCATAAGATTAGTGGTGTTTCGGGATCCGAGCAAAGGAAGGTAAGAGGGTAAGTGATTCTTTGGTATTCGGCCTTAGGCCAATATATGTGGTTATGTGTTGACCGAAGGTTGACTATGGTTAATAGGGCAAATCGGCAAGAGTAAAGAGAAGCCTTTGGGATCTTAGTTCTTTTGGTAAGGATGAATAGTTTTTGGTTATTCGTTTAAGATCTGTATTAATCGTGTGTTGATTAGATATCGTTATGGATGCGAGTGCCAGTCAAGAGGGCAAAGGGAAAGCTTCTATCTCAAAATTTAAGAAAAGAGCTGTCTCGGCGGTTCGGGATTGGCCACCGGGGTGTGGGCCAGCAACAGGAGAAAGCGATAGGCAGATAGCTGTAGTCTCGCTAAACGATAGCGTCGGGATCGAGGGTTTAGAGCTTCAGGTTATAAGGTGTGTAACTAGCCTACTGTTTCCGGGTTTTATGTGTTATATGTTTACTAACAAGTGCAGTAGTAAGTGTGCCATATATGCCCTTAAAGGGTATAGCGATGATCAGGTTAGTATCGAACCTGTTGCAATGTGATTACTTGCTTGTATATGAGTGTGGTTATGGATATTAATAAGCATGTGCATGCATTATCACGATTATATTTTATGTTGCATGTGCATGGGTGGGTTATGAAAGAAGGTACGGGTGTACTTCGAGTACGTGGTTGATGTCAGCTTTGTGCTACATCGTGGATTGGCACTGACTGAGGTCGCGTTGTGGATCTTTGCGATTTAGTTCACGCAGTTACCTTGATTGATATCGGCTCTATGCCATATCGTGGCTTGATGGGTTGCTGTGTGCCCCATCGTGGTTTGATGTTAGCTACGTGCTACATCGTGGATGGCATTGGTTGCCTTTTCGGAGGAAAAAGGAGAGGGTGACTCGATAGTCCCCTGGTGTGTGGTAGGCTGGATAAGGGGGTGTGTAGCGGATGGACCTTAGGCTTGGGTTGGGTTTCATGTTGCATTATTCCGTTATGAAATGATATGGAAATGGGCCAAGCCCAATATGGCATGTGGATAGGTATGTTTTGAAGACATACGTGGAAGTGGGCCAAGCCCAGTGATTAGTGGATTCTTGAGAAAAGGGCCTAGCCCAATGTTGGAATGTGATTGAATGTGGGCCAAGCCCAGAACGTGGTAACATCTGATATTATTTACATGTTGCATTTGATGTTTGGGTTGATTTGTGGGTAACATGTGGGTGGATATCAGTGGTTTAATTACACACTGAGTCTGTATGACTCACCCAATTATTTATCCAACATCGCAGGTGACAGGATGATCGGACCGGGTTGGAGTGGATACAAGGTGGCCCATGCAGAGGACGTTTTTAATCTTTTCTTTATGCATTTTATTATCAAGTACTTGGATTAATTATTTTTGTAATAAGGGCCTTATTATTATTATTTTTGTTATCACTATTTTTGATATTACTTGATATTATGGTTTACTTAAAAGAAATTATTATGTGAAGATGATTTTAATTTTAGCAACCTATTTAATCAAAGTATTTATATATTTTTATACTAAAGTTTTAGTATGGATTATTTTTAAGAACAAAGCTTTATTTATAATTTTAAAAGAAAAGACATGGTTTCCAAAAGTTAATAAAATTTTCAAGTTTTATTCTAAAGTCAAAGATTTTGCAAACAGGTTTGCCATGATGACATAACCAGATCCGGTCAGGACTTGTGGGCCGGGTTTGGGGGTGTTACAGTTTGGTATCAGAGCCCGATTCAAAACTCGGCTTTGAGGGTTTTGGGGCCCAAAAACATTTTCAAAATGGGCTTTTCAAGAATATGGGTTTTTATGAATTATTTTTCAGGTATTCTGGCATGGCACCTGTACCTCCGGCCCGAGTCCACCAGGTAAGTACTTCAGACTTGTGAAGTAATTTGTTATATGAACTGATATGGGCTTATTTGGGCTTGTAGATTAGTGAACTAGGATCTGTTAAACCCTAGGACTAGTCTATTCAAACACATGCATAAAACTTAAAGCCACTAAAACAAACCTACGACTAAGTCACCGAGTTAGGGTGTGGTAACCCCTGTGCGCATGTCAAGGATTGGATCCGAAAGAGCTTGGTACTTAAGCAGTCCTCGTGACTCACCTCCTCTTTGCGGATTCCTACCTGGTGCATAGCTTCGGTTCGCCCTAACCAAGAGGACTCAGTCATAGGCCAAACACTGAATAAAACCCGAAAGGGATGAGCCAAGTTTTATGGAAACCCTAGTTTTAAAATCATTAGAGCATCTCTTCTAATAGTAGCGAAAATTTATTTTTGAAAACTTTCAAAATATTTCCGACTTACCAAAATTACCAAAATGCCCCTAGTGGCAAAATTACGAAAATACCCTTGATTTCTAAAATTATCATATTACCCGGATTTCAATAAAATTCTCATACTTTGTAAAAGTATCCAAAATTTTGTATTTCAAAATAATACCCTGACTTTGAGAAATTTTCAAAAAACACCCTCCAGTTTAGTGAAATTTCAAAATACCCTGATTTATTAAAGTTTTAAAATTTTCTGGCATTACGAAAATACCTCTGTAGGATAAATTACGAAATTGCCCCTGGGTTGAGATAAGGGCTAAGAAGCCATAGAAATGCAGTAAAGGTTGTGGATGTTTGTGATTGTGTTGATGAATGAATAGGATTCTTGGAATTAGAGTAGTGAACTCGAACCGAACCTTTTGATTGATCGAAAGAACCACTTCTGAAACTTTCTTTCCATAAGATTTGTTCGCGGTTAAACAAGTGAAACAGAAATACTAATGCATAAAATTTCTTAAATCAGATTAAATCGCAACGATAGAGATGAGTTCTAGGGGACGCGGTAGAGGTAGAATGGCAGCATCGGAACCAGTAGGGTCTGGCCATGGGTCAGAAAGTGAAGTGCCGCCAGCAGTGGACGTAGAGGAGCAAGATCAAACAGGAGAATATGACGCAGTAACGCAGGCCATGTTACGAGTGCTAGAACAAGTAGCAGGAGTTAGTAGGGGAAATGGAACTCGGAAGTCAGTGTCCAAGAGACTCAGGTCGAACGGGGCTGAAGTTTTTAGGGGAGTGTCTGGGGTGGCTCCGAACGTGGCAAAATATTGGCTAGAAGGAGTCGAGAGAATTATGGACGATTTGGACTGTACCCCAGAGGAGAAGTTGAAAGGTGCTGTTTCGCTACTTCGGGACGAGGCCTATCGATGGTGGCTCACTGTCAGGCAAGGTGTCCCGACAGAACGAGGGGATTGGGAATATTTTAAGGAAAAGTTTGAAGGAAAGTACGTTGGAGCAAGCTACTTGGATTCGCAGAGGAAAGCATTTCTAAATCTGGTACAAGGGAATAAGTGGATAGCAGAGTATGAAGCGGAATTTGTACAATTAAGCCAGTATGCTAAGGGAATTGTGGCCACTGGTTATGAGAGGTGCGTCCGGTTTGAAGACGGATTGCGAGATGAACTTCGAGTGCTGATTGCTCCGCAGAGGGAGAAAGACTTCACGGTGCTAGTGGAGAAAGCTCGTATAGCTGAAGAAGTTAAGAGGACGGTGAGAGAAAACTGAGAAAAGAATAGGAACGAAAATAAGAGAAGGGTTGGACCGTCAGCATCGTTTGGTAATGCTCAGAAAAGACCAAGGATCGAGAATCCTGTGCGTGCACTTGTACAAGTGGATCGGAATCGTTCTTCTGCTCGATGTGGAAGACCTCACACAGGAGAGTGTTGGGGAAATAGTAAAGAATATTTTCGGTGTGGATCTAAGGCACATCTGGTTAAGAATTGTCTTCGAGCAACGAGGGGTCGTGGTTCAAGCCATGGAATGAATGGTTCTAGTCAGAGTCAACCAAGGGTGTGATATCGGGTAAGCTCCTTTGCTTTGGTACATGCTTTAATTGCTTTGCTTGCTTGTGAGTTAGCCCTCTTCTGTGTTGCTAAGGGAGGTGTTTGGAATTTTGAGTGAGAATTTAGAAACTATGTTTGGAAGGTAGGATAGCCTTAGTAAGATCAGAGTTGCGCAGCATAAGCGTAAGGGGGTAAGATAAATTTTGTCTGGATGTTCGTTAGCTAAGTAATTTCGAGGACGAAATTATTTTAAGGAGAGTAGAATTGTAACACCTGGTTTAGGGGCTATCACGAGGTTGTGTGTAATTTAGGTGTTGTTGGTAGGTTTTTAGGTGTGTTTGGAGGTGTTTTAGAGGTTTTAAAAATGCTCGGATGAAAGGGGAAGGCTTTGGAAAATTTTAGATTTTTAGTGTAAAAGGGGGGAACTGGGCAAGAAGGCCTTAAAATAAATTTTTTGGAGTTTAGGGACGCTTGAAGCGACTTGGTGGAGTGGCATGGGGGCGCCGCTGGAGCTTTGGAAGGGACGCCTAAGAGGTCAAAGGTTCGAGCTGTAAAGGCAGCACTTTTGTTTTTATTTTGCGCTAATTAGGGGACTGGGCCAGGTATGCCTTAAAAAATAAATGGCCAGGTTGGTGGACATGGAAGTCCAGTTGGCAAAGTGGCTCTCATGCGCCACTTAGGCGCTGGAGGAGAGAAAGGGCGAGGGTTCGAGGGCTGGAGCTGCATTTTGGCGTTTTATTTTTGTTATTTGGTGATGGGCTGGAGTAGGAAGGATTTAAAAATAATTGTTGGGGCTATTTGACATGAAAGTCAATGTGGCCGAATGGCCTGGGGCATGGAAGAGGGGGGTTGGTGCTAGGTTCGAACCAAGGCAGTGGCAATTGAAGTTTTATTTTATTTTTTTTTTTTTGGCAGCAGGTTGGTAAAGGTGTGGACGGCACATGGGAGAGCTAAGGTGGTTTAGTCCTTTTCAAATTCGGCTAGAAGGAGTGATAAGGGTTGGGTTTATTTTTTATTATTATTTTAGATAGTGGTAGGATAATTGTAGGATTATTATTTTTAGTTTAAAATTTGTAATTAGAAGATAAATTGTTGTTACTTTATTTATTTTAATAGATAAGGTTAGATGGGTGTTGCTTAGTTTTTGAATTCGGCTGGTGAGTAGGCTGGCTTTATTTATTTTATTTTTGTTAAATATAGGATTATTTTACTTAGTTTAAAATTAGTGGTTAGGAGATAATGGTTAGTTTTTTTTGAATTAATAAAGTGATAAAATATGGATAGATAGTGGGGGAGTTGGCTAATTCAAAATTGATTTGAATTAGTTGCCTGGAGCTTTTGAAGTGGCAGCCGAAATTGGGAGTCTTCAAGGGGGAAGCATGTGCCGAATTGGCTATTTAATGGGCAGCCTTCTTTCATAAATTTCTTTTGACCTTTGCCGAATCCTTCTAGTTATCTTTAGGTGCATTGTGATCAGCCAAACATTAACCCTTGCCGATTTCTCCTTTGGCTTTTCAAATATTTCTTTTGTCTTCTTTTAATCCCTTGATAGCCGAAACCTTTAGCCCTCTACCTCTCTTCTATTTTATCAAGTTTGAAGCCGAACCGGTGAAGTGTGGTGCTGTCGACATCTAAAGATTGTAGGTAAGTATTCTAGTTATTTGGTTAGTGGCCAAAACCGAATGGTTGGTCTTAGTTATTTGGAATGGCCGAATATTCTTTAGGGCCGTGATGATGTTGTGTTTCGTTTATTGTAGCCAACACCAAGGAGCTTAAGAGGGATTCTCTCGAGATAAGACTCGTCAAGGTAAGGTGGTGGTAGGTATTCGGCCAAAAGGGCCTTTTTATGGATTGTTGGTATAGACCAATTCTAATAGTTGTGTAACAGGGATTTTTGGCAACTTCATAAGATTAGTGGTGTTTCGGGATCCGAGCAAAGGAAGGTAAGAGGGTAAGTGATTCTTTGGTATTCGGCCTTAGGCCAATATATGTGGTTATGTGTTGACCGAAGGTTGACTATGGTTAATAGGGCAAATCGGCATGAGTAAAGAGAAGCCTTTGGGATCTCAGTTCTTTTGGTAAGGATGAATAGTTTTTGGTTATTCGTTTAAGATCTGTATTAATCGTGTGTTGATTAGATATCGTTATGGATGCGAGTGCCAGTCAAGAGGGCAAAGGAAAGCTTCTATCCCAAAATTTAAGAAAAGAGGCTGTCTCGGCGGTTGGGATTGGCCACGGGTGTGGGCAACAACGGAGAAAGCGATAGGCGGATAGGCGTGTAGTCTCGCTAAGCGATAGCGTCGGGATCGAGGGTTTAGAGCTTCAGGTTATAAGGTGTGTAACTAGCCTACTGTTTCCGGGTTTTATGTGTTATATGTTTACTAACAAGTGCAGTAGTAAGTGTGCCATATATGCCCTTAAAGGGTATAGCGATGATCGGGCTAGTATCGAACCTGTTGCAATGTGATTACTTGCTTGTATATGAGTGTGGTTATGGATATTAATAAGCATGTGCATGCATTATCACGATTATATTTTATGTTGCATGTGCATGGGTGGGTTATGAAAGAAGGTACGGGTGTACTTCGAGTACGTGGTTGATGTCGACTTTGTGCTACATCGTGGATTAGCGTTTGGCGAGAGGTCGCGTTGTGGATCTTTGCGATTTAGTTCGCGTGGTTACCTTGATTGATATCGGCTCTATGCCATATCGTGGCTTGATGGGTTGCTGTGTGCCCCATCGTGGTTTGATGTTAGCTACATGCTACATCGTGGATGGCATTGGTTGCCTTTTCGGAGGAAAAAGGAGAGGGTGACTCGATAGTCCCCTGGTGTGTGGTAGGCTGGATAAGGGGGTGTGTAGCGGATGGACCTTAGGCTTGGGTTGGGTTTCATGTTGCATTATTCCGTTATGAAATGATATGGAAATGGGCCAAGCCCAATATGGCATGTGGATAGGTATGTTTTGAAGACATACGTGGAAGTGGGCCAAGCCCAGTGATCAGTGGATTTTTGAGAAAAGGGCCTAGCCCAATGTTGGAATGTGATTGAATGTGGGCCAAGCCCAGAACGTGGTAACATCTGATATTATTTACATGTTGCATTTGATGTTTGGGTTGATTTGTGGGTAACATGTGGGTGGATATCAGTGGTTTAATTACACACCGAGTCCGTATGACTCACCCAATTATTTATCCAACATCGCGGTGTGAGGATGATCGGACCAGGGTTGGAGTGGATACAAGGTGGCCCATGGGGCGTTTTTAATCTTTTCTTTATGCATTTTATTATCAAAGTACTTGGATTAATTATTTTTGTAATAAGGGCCTTATTATTATTATTTTGTTATCACTATTTTTATATTACTTGATATTATGGTTTACTTAAAAGAAATTATTATGTGAAGATGATTTTAATTTTAGCAACCTATTTAATAAAAGTATTTATATATTTTTATACTAAAGTTTTAATATGGATTACTTTTAAGAACAAAGCTTTATTTATAATTTTAAAAGAAAAGACATGGTTTCCAAAAGTTAATAAAATTTTCAAGTTTTATTCTAAAGTCAAAGATTTTGCAAACGGTTTCCGCAGTGACATAACCAGATCCGGTCAGGACTTGTGGGCCGGGTTTGGGGGTGTTACACTTGCCCCACTTGTGACCTCGATGGTTCATCCCATTGTGACTTAGGGGTATAAGATCTGTAGCCTGTTCCATCAACTGATCACTCTTCGGGTGACCCAACCAGATGTATATGCATGATAGTCGCATGGATGCAAAATATCATTTTTCCTTGCGCATGATTCACCTTTTTTACCTAGGTTAATATTGCCCATTTTTCATCCAGACTGTATCACTGACGCGATATCTTGTCATTTGTTCCACTGACATTTTTGACAGAAAGTTTGAAGAAATGGTTACTGTTTAGAGTTTCCTCCTCAGATACTCTATCCCTTAAGCATGGTGAGTTCTAAATAAAAGTCCTGTTTCAGGTTCTTATATTATTTAGAAATTTCCAGAATAATATACAAAACTCCTTTTGTGAAAGTGTTATTTAGTCTATTAATCACTATTTCAATACAAAAAGCTTGAATATGATCATAATGATAGACAAAAATGGAAGTGATCAGAGACAAAATCAGAAAAGAATAGGTTAATTAAAGGAAGCAAATATTGCTAGAATACGAAATGATGAAGAAAAATATAGGTGCCCCAGATATCCCAGCCTGAGCTTCTCTATACGAACTTTCTGAAGACCAATTTAAGTTCAATATGTGTTTAGAAGATCAAGAGTACTCTATTGATGCTCCAAGACGTAACATCTCTCCCTCCTTTTAATTCATGTATAACAAGATCACTGCCTGCCCCATTATACTTTGATCATAATTTGACCCGCCCTTTTCGGGTTTTCTACTCAAAACCCCTTTGGTCTCAAGGCGCCCTTTGCGGGTTTTCACCTTGGCCTCTCCATTTTCATTTTCATTTTTCGTTTTTTATCCCTTTTTTTTAAAGAAAGTCTCAAAGTGCCCCTTGCGAGTTTTCACTTTGGCCTCTTTTCCTTTTCAAGAATAGTATTTCTTGACTGAATCCAAATTTATAGGATTGGGCAAGTTTTTCCCATCCATTTCGGTTAAGATCAGTGCTCTTCCGGAGAAAGTCTTTTTCACCACATAAGGTCCTTCCCAATTTGGCCTCCACTTCCTTCTGAAATCCTTTTGTATGGGGAGGATCGTTTTCAAAACCAAGTCTCCCTCATGAAATTCTCTTGGGCGAACCTTTTTTTCATAAGCCCGCATCATTCTCTTTTGGTACATCTGACCATGATGAATAGCCCTTAACCTCTTCTCCTCAATCAAGTTCAACTGATCATATCGAGACTGGGTCCATTCTGCTTCATCTAATTTTAGCTCTGACAATACTTGAAGGAAGGAATTTCAACTTCGATAGGTAATACGGCCTCCATTTCATAAACTAATGAGAAAAGAGTTGCCCAGTAGAGGTCCTGACTGATGTTCGATAAGCATAAAGAGCAAATGGTAACTTCTCATGCCAATCTTTATAGGTTTCAGCCATTTTCCCCATAATCTTCTTAATGTTTTTATTAGCTGCTTCCACTGCATCATTCATTTTTGGACAATACAGTGACGAATTGTGGTGTCTGATCCTGAACTGACTACAGACTTCCGCGATTGTGTTGTTGTTCAAGTTTAACGCATTATTGGATATGATCCTCTCAGGCATTCCATATCGACATATGATTTCCTTTTTTAAGAATCTGCTAACTGTCGTCTTGGTGACATTGGCATATGAAGCAGCTTCTACCCATTTAGTAAAATAGTCGATAACTACGAAGATAAACCGATGCCCATTTGAAGCTTTTGGAGAGATCGGCCCGATGACATCCATGCCCTACATGGAGAAAGGTCATGGGGAAGTCATAACATGCAACGGTGAAGGAGGCACATGAATTTTGTCCCCGTATATCTGACATTCGTGGCATGTTTTAGCATAATTGATGCAATCTCCTTTCATGGTAGACCAGTAGTAACCGAATCTCATGATTTGTCTAGCCATTGTGAAACCATTAGCATGTGTTTCGCAAACACCTTCGTGGACTTCCATCAAAATTTTCTTAGCTTCAACAGCGTCGACACATCTCAACAATACCTGATCCTTTCTTCTACTGTACAAGACCCCCCATCTAAGGCATAATCACACGCTAGCCTTCTCAATGTCCTCTTTTCATTCTCGGTCGCTTGTTCAAGATATTCGCGATTTCTTACATATCGCAATATATCTTGGTACCAGGGGTGATCATCCCTTTCTTCTTCCTCCATATTGCAACAATAAGCTGGGGCCTCGTAAATACTCATCTGAATGGGCTTTACATCCTCTTGTCTACTTACTTTAATCATGGAGGCCAAGGTGGCCAAAGCATCCGCCATCTGGTTTTTTTCTCGTGGGAGATAACTAAAAGTGATATCGTCAAACTCCTCAATTAACCCCATAACTATCCTTCGATAATTGATCAATTTGGGATCTCTTGTCTCCCATTCACCTTTCAATTGGTAGATCACTAGCGCAGAATCTCCATATACTTCCAACACTTTAATCCTGTGTTCTATGGCAGCATGGAGTCCCATAATACATGCTTCATATTCTGCTATATTATTTGTACAATCAAAATCCAACTTGCATGTGAACGAATAGTGATTTCCATTTGGGGATACCAAGACTGCCCCAATCCCATTTCCTACAGCATTTGATGCTCCGTCAAAGTTCAATTTCCAAAGGCGATCTTCTGCAGTGTTTTCTTCAATATCTGCCACATACATTAAATCCTCATTGGGGAAATCAAAATTTAATGGCTCATAATCTTCTAAAGCTCTGCTAGCTAGGAAGTCTGCTATTGCGCTCCCTTTCACAGCTTTCTGACTTACATAGACAATATCAAATTAAGAGAGTAGAATCTGCCATCTAGCCATCCTTCCATTCAAAGTGGTTGACTCTATCATGTACTTTAGAGGATCCAATTTTGAGATTAACCAGGTCGTGTGATACAACATATATTGCCTCAATCTCTGAGTCGTCCAAATCAATGCACAACATAATTTTTCAATTGGCGTATATCTCAATTCACACTCAGAGAATTTCTTGCTAAGGTAATATATCGCCTTTTCTTTTCTCCACGAGTTATCATGTTGACGCAATACACATCCCATAGAGTGGTCAAACACCGTCAGATATAGGATTAATGGCCTATCTGGGCATGAAGGTGACAATACCGGAGGATTTGACAAGTATTATTTGACCTTATCAAAAGCTTTCTGACATTCATCATCCCATACACTTGAATAGTGTTTTTTCAAAAGACGAAATATGGGATCACCTTTCTCGATTAACTGTGAAATAAACCGAGCAATGTAATTTAACCTTCTCAAGAAACCTTGGACTTCTTTTTGAGTGCGGGGTGGAGGCAATCCTTGTATAACTCAGGCCTTGTCTAAGTCAATCTCTATTCCCTTCTCACTGACTATGAATCCCAGTAGTTTGCCCGATCTAGCTCCAAAAGTACATTTCGTTGGATTGAGCTTCAATTAGAATTTTCTCAACCTCAGTAACAATTTCTTCAAAACCCGGATGTGTTCCTCTTCTGTTCTAGACTTTGCAATCATGTCATCTACATAAACCTCAATTTCTTTATGCATTATATCGTGGAACAAAGTCACCATTGCCCTTTGGTATGTAGCTCCCGCGTTTTTCAACCCAAATGGCATTACTTTATAACAGAACGTACCCCACAATGTTATGAAGGTAGTCTTTCCCATATCCTCAGGATGCATTTTTATCTGAATGTACCCGAAGAAACCATCTATGAAGGAAAATAATGAAAAGCCTTCTGTATTATCTATTAGAGTATCAATATGAGGCAAGGGGAAATTGTCCTTCGGGCTGGCCCTATTTAAATCTCTGTAATCCACACATATTCGCACCTTTCCATCTTTCTTAGGAACAAGCACTATGTTGGCTACCCATTCTGAGTATTTGACCTCTTGTAGAAATCTGGCATCGAACTGCTTTTTGACTTCCTCCTTTATTTTCAGCACAATGTCTGGCCTCATTCCCTGGAGTTTCTGTTGAACCGGCCTACAATCCTCTTTTATGGGGAGACGATGCACCACGATGTCAGTGCTTAACCCTGGCGTCTCTTGGTATGACCATGCGAAGATATCTTTGAATTCCTGAAGTAACTCCACGAGGTCTCGTTTCGTCTCTTCAGTTATGCACGTTCCAATTTTCACTACTTTCCCCTCTTCCAAGGCCACAATCTCTACTGCTTCTTCAAGAGCTAAAATTTGCTTTTCCTCTTGTTTTACCATTCTTAACAAGTCTAGAGCTAATCCACAGTCTATGTCATCTTCAAAGTCCTAGGATCCCTCTAAACTCATGTCTTGCTCAAAAAGAGATTCTAAATCCGCAGTAGCGTCACTCATGTCATTGATATCTGGGGGCCTGTTGTAGGCACAAAAGAATATACAAAGAATGAATGAATTTGGGAATAGCTATTTGCATGATATGCTTATGAATGAAATGAAAGTATGATTCAAAACAAAAGTCCAAGGAAAACAATGAAAGGATGAAAAAGAACAAGAGTATTTTATTCAAAATGATCTCAAGTATGTATTTCATAATGAAATTTAGACATAAGCCTATTTCACAAAGGAATGCTTATTGCTTCTAGGTTAAAAAGTAACAAGTATGTTCGGAGCATTACTCTGAATAAGTTCTAAAACCTACAGGAATCTCTTCCGCAGTCTAATTATTCAGAACACTCCTAGGTTCGTAAGGGTAGATATCTGACAAGGTTCCTCTTTTAGTGATTTCCTCATGTATGGCATTGATGTGTACATTGTTCAGCATTTCTTCAGTGTCATTTTCCTCTATCATATTCACTCCAACATCAGTGTGATTTGGTAGCGAATTATCAGCATTCACCGTGTCAGCTACTTTCACAACGCCTAACTTAATAAGTCTTTCCACGACTTTCTTAAAAGCAAGGCAATTTTCTATTGAATGCCCCGAAACTCCTGCATGATAGTCACATTCGGCATTTTCATCATACCATTTGGGGTACGGGGGCTGTAATGGTGCCAAGTAAAAGGGGACACTATGTGCTCGTCAAACAACTTCTGATATAAATCTTGGTATGTTATTGGAATAGGAGTGAACTGAAGCTTTTCTGTATTCGTCCTTTGCCTAGATTCATTCTTGGAAGGAGTCTGAAGGTTTGTAGTTTTCGTCCTTGGTGATCCCACAGTAACTTGCTTTGAATAACCCTTATTGTATGCTCCCACATTGTTTACCTCGTTTTCTTTCTTTCTCAGGGCTAACCTTTTGGCACTTTCTCCCGCATCTATTTTACCACTTCTCACAGCGTTTTCAATCATTTCACCGATCATTACTATGTCTGAGAAACTCTTCGTGGCACTTCCTAACATATGGTTGATAAATGGGGCTTTCAAGGTGTTGATGAAGAGCATGGTGGTTTCTTTCTCTAGAAGAGGTGGATGAACTTGTATGGAAACCTCTCTCCATCTTTGTGCATATTGCCAGAAACTCTTGTTTGGTTTCTTCTCCATATTTTGCAGGGTAATTCTGTCAGGGGTCATCTCTGTTACGTGACTATATTGCTTCATAAATGCATGTGCTAAATCCCTCCAAGAACCAATTTCGGCACGACTCAACTGATTGTACCATTTAGATGCTGCTCCCGCAAGACTGTCTTGGAAGCAATGAATTAGCAGTTGGTCATTGTTAACGTACCCAGTCATTCTCTGGCAAAACATAGTTATGTGAGCCTCTGGGCAAGTAGTCCCATTGTATTTTTCAAATTCTGGCACCTTGAATTTGTGAGGAAGTATTAGATCTGGCACCAAACTCAGATCTTCAGCGTCAATTCCATATTGCCTATCAACGCTTTCCATGGCCCTAAATTTGTCTTCCAACCATTTGCATCGCTCCTCTAATTGTTTTGGCAATTCCGCCCTTGCTCTTTCTCTCTCTGCTACCTCATCAAGGTTGGGAACAACAACATTAATCGGATGGTCTACTAGGTTAGAACCTAATCCATCTTAGAAGTTTGGCGGTATCGAGACACCTTCTTGAAATTGCTGAGGTTTAATTATAACGGATGCCTTTCGTGGATGCATTTCAGGATGTGTCAGGGTAAAACCCGGGGGATATAGTCGATCCTCACTATCTTCAACAGTGTTAACCATGAGGGTTTTCCCTTTGTCTTCCAGTAATTGAGTTAATTGGGACATCATGGTTTTTTGCGATTCCATCATCCGATCCATCATATCATGCTGGATCTTAGCAAGCTGCTCCTGCATTTGGAGCTGAAGTTTTTCCTGCATCTCCTTTTGGAGTTGTTCAAGCTTCTCTAGTCTCTGATCCATATCTTTTGTTTTCTTTCTTGTACCGTAGGGATGCTTGCCAGTGTCCAGGTTAATGCTGAAATAACTTCAACCAATCAAGGTCCTCTCATGAAATCTAATGCATATGATGTAATGCTATGTGAATGCATGCAATGCAAAAGGAGCTGACTCTGATTCAATTCCATTTAGGAAACTTTATTTGAAAACAAAGCTCTTTACATAAAGCGGATTACAAATATACGGACATCCGTATTGTCTTCCGTTTTCTCAAGAAAGTCATTTTCCATGTCGAGCTCCCTAATTTAGCAACCGAACCCGAATCAACACCCTTCTCTAATATAAAAATGCATGGAAAGCAACAAAAATAAAAACAAATAGTCAGTACGATAGAAACGAAATTCAAAACATGTAAAATATTCAAGCACCTATTGGGTAACCACTAGGGTTTATCACAACTCCATCTGGGGTAGGCTCTTAGGGCCTTTTACATGCAATTTGAGTTCTAAAGTAGAGGGTACCTGAACCAGCAGATTCCTCAATCCTCACCCATTATAGGCTCATATAGATCGAGTTCGGTTCAGGGGAATACGTTTCCCTATGGCTGCACGGAGATGAAAATCTCACGAAGACATAGGTACGGATGAATCCCGGAAGCGATTCACTATCCTGCACGGAGGTGAAAACCTTACGAAGGAGTAGCTTCTCACTCCCACTTAGGGGTGTGACCCAACGGTCATGCAATATGATGCAAAGTACTCTACAAGACTCGAACCATAACAATCAACTGAGATGATGCAAGCGAATGCAATAAAAGGATCGTAATTTTTCAAATTAAATTTTCAATTTTCGACCAAAGGACAGGAATTAACCAATTTATAAAGGACAGGAATTAACCAATTTATGGCCTGACTCCCAACCAGTCCCCAGTAGAGTCGCCAAGCTGTCGAAACCATTTTTTTGAAGGTTTAAAAAAAAGGAATCGACTTTAAAAAAATTCAAAAATGGAATCGCCGCTGATATTTTATTCGAGGTATGATCAGACCACCTTGAGATGTATTATTTTAATAAAATATTTTTATTAAAACAATAATTTTGGTCTACGAAATCTAAGAAAATAGATTCGGGAGTCGGTTACATACGAGGAAGGGTTAGCACCCTTGTAACGCCCAAAATTGGTACCGAATTGATCGTTTAATGTCTTAATGCCGAAAATTTGAAAAGATTCTAGATTACGATCCTTTTACTTAAAATATATACTTGGACAAAATCATATTGGATGCCAAAGCTTCTTATTTCGAAGAAATAAAATGTCGTACTCAGTAAGTTAAGGCACAACATCTTATATTCTCGAAACTAAGTTTATCCTTCGACATTCAATACTCGTACCTTTAAAAATAAGAAGGATATTCCATAATTTGGGTCAAATGAAAAATCGAAACCCAGTAAGTTAGGGCACTATTTCTCAAAATTCCCGAATACGGATTATTGCCTTTGTTCTTTTGAAATTTTTATCTCGAGATGGTAAAATATCACACCCATTAAGTTAGGGTGCAATGTCTCAAATTCTCAAGAATAAGTTTTTTATTTGAAATATCGTGCATTTTGATTTAAGAGAGAAAGGACACTCGGTTGCTAGGTTTTAAACGAGGAGAATCAGAACTCAGTAAGTTAGAGCACGATTTTCTCGAAACCTCTAAACACGAGCATTGCCTTATGATTTTAAAACCAAAATGTCATTAAAAAACTACATTTTCCGTGAGATACAATGTAATACTAATACACAAAGCAATATAATAATCCATATATCATACTTTACAAGAATAAATCACAAATAATTAATAGTTGCAAGTTAACAAATTACAATTCATATGCTAGCAATAATCATATAATGAAATTAACAATTGAAGAAAATGTTGCAAAATATTAAAAAAATAAAAATATATATTCATGAAGTGAAAAGTTTATTATAAAAAAATTGTATATATGTAGATAGCAACGTATAAAAGTATTTATAATGAAATAAAATATTGTTTTTTATTATTAATATATTAAATACAATAGATTTGAAATGGAACAATATATATATACAATTCTAAATGAAACTGAATGTACATATAGGTAGATTTAAGAAGAAATAAAAACCAACAATATACATAACGAATACATATACATAAATAAATAATATATATACATAAGAATAATTCAATATAAATAATAAGTATATATAAATATATATATAGAATTAATAAAATATCATATAATAAAAATAAATAATAGCTAAAACAATAAAATATTTAGTTTTAAATATTAATTAAAAGAATTGTTAAAGAATTCAATAAACAAATAATTAACTAAATAATAATTTTTAAGGATTACACTGGAAATCAGGACGAAATTAGAGGGCTAAAAAGCGATAAATCAAAATGAAATCTAAAAGGATTGAAATATAATGCGCGCAAATTAATAAGGACCAGATTAGAAAATAATCCAATTAGCCAGAACGCTGCGTTTGGATAGGACTATATCGCGACAGAATCAGAGAGCCGAGGGACTAGGTGCGTAAATAATCCTTTAACGCGGAAGGGCGCGGATCCGGGTCACGAAACGGGTCGACGCGCGGATCTACACCCTCTTAAACGGCGCCGCTTTGTATTATTTCCTACTTAATATCCTTTAAACTAGGGCAATTTACCAGAAAATACCAAAAATTTTCGAAATTTACCGAAAAGGGCCGGGTTGAAAAAAATTTACGGAAAAGGGCCATTTTCCTCAAAAACGCATCCACGTCAGCGCGTTTTTGGGGATACGGACCAAAAGCGCGCCCTATAGGACACGTTTTTGTCCACCTCAGCAAAAGCAGCGTCCCACGAGGGCGCTTTTTCTTTGAGGTGGACAAAGCGCGTCCTACGTGGCGCGCTTTAGCCCGTGTTTTAAAAAAATTATTCTCGAATATTTTAAAAATTTACGAGAATAAACCTTTATAAAGGCTCAAAGTGAGAACACCATTTTTTTTAAGGTGTCATCAATTAATAAGAAAATATAACTTACAAAGGAAATCTTTATATAGACCCAAAGTCTCATTTCCCTTGTTTTCTTGAGTAAAGTGGGATATGAGATATGTGTATTTATAGACTCATGAATAGTTTTGCAGCTTGTTCCTAAACAATGTGGGATTCCTTCCTCTTTTAACTAACAACATGAGGTGACATGCTACATTATATTTGATTTTTTTTTACAAAACAATTTCTCTTTTTTTTAAATTTATTTAACATTTTCTTATATTGTAAAAAACAAGAAACAAAACAACTCAAATATATTTTATAAATATATTTCATTTTTCTTATATTATAAAAGACGCTTTCTTTTATGTTTGTTGTTAATGATATATATTTTATTTTTCCTTGTAATGATCCCATTCTCCCACATTGCTAAGCATTCTACAAATATGATATGTTTTCCCGCTATTTCCTTAACATATAAAATTTTATGTTTAGTTTTGTACTATATATCTTTACTAATATTAATTTTTAATAAATTTGGTATTATCACAAACTAAATTAGATATTTTTATAGGGTTATCATTTTATATAGAATAATAGTAAAAATATATACATGTTAGGTTTTCAACCTACGTCTTTATAATTTGTAATATTTATATTTTACTATTCAACTAATTAAACCTCATTTAGTATTTATATCCATTTTTTTAAAATATATTTGTTAAATAATTTTAATTGTCACCCACATCATGAGTATGCTATAATTTAATATAAATAAAGTGTTTTATCGAATTGGTATCACGAGATAACCAACATTAACTCGATTAAAAAAAGAGTCAAAATAATATATTAGTAGTTATATAAATCACTTATTTTTTTAAATATAATAAAAATTCACAAATTATAAAATTCAAATATGGGTATTTTGAAAAGCATAAGGTCTCAACCATGCAAATAAACTTTATTAGTAGTAACAAACTCACTAAGAAACTTCATTAGTAGCATAGATATCAACTTCTTTTTTACAAAAAAAATACTAGTGAAAGTATCATAAATTAAAATTATTTTTATTTCTTTCCCCTAAATAATGGAGGTGATATATCACTAATAATATATTTTCATTTCATTTTATTTTTCATATTTCATCTATCTTGTATCGAACACGAAAAAGAAAAAAGTAATTTCTTTTATTTTCATTTTGTTTTTTTGTTAATTATAAAAAGTGACATGTCTCTTAAATTGGGTTGATGGAAAAACAAAAGCAGTGTCAATAAAGCTTCCTAAGCAAATAAATAAATAAAAATTGGAGAATTCTATAATAAAAAAATTGTATTGCAATTTCTTTTTAAAAGTAAAAATTAGGAGGAAAAAGGGTTACACAAAATTCTAACCCTTAAGTCTCATGCAGATCAATTTGTTGATGGAACAAATGGGTTTGAATCCATATATAACAAGAATTCATACAAATTTATATGTTAATAATTATTTTTTAAATTATATTAGATTATGTAACTAAATTAGTAATTTATTGAAAACTTTTTTAAAATTTATGCTTTTTTAGCCTTTAAATTTACCTCTTTTTGTCAAATCACGAATAAAAAATTAATATTTTTAAACTTTACTGATGTTACATACATGTAGATGACACATCAACATTTAATTAATTTTTTAAAATTTAAAAATTCAAAAAATATAAAAGTAATATTAAAAAATAATAAAAATATTTTAATTATACCATTTTTAATTATATTAGAATGTATGATATCTACTTATGGTGGGGAATATATCTAAAATCAACATCACCACCAAAGATTAAACTCTTATTTGAGTTGTTTTGTTTCTTGTTTTTTATAATATAAGAAAATGTTAAATAAATTTAAAAAAAATTGTTTTGTAAAAAAAAATCAAATATAGTGTAGCATGTCACATCATGTTGTTAGTTAAAAGAGGAAGGAATCCCACATTGTTTAGGAACAAGCTGCAAAACTATTCATGAGTCTATAAATACACATATCTCATATCCCACTTTACTCAAGAAAACAAGGGAAATGAGACTTTGGGTCTATATAAAGATTTCCTTTGTAATTATATTTTCTTATTAATTGATGACACCTTAAAAAAATGGTGTTCTCACTTTGAGCCTTTATAAAGGTTTATTCTCGTAAATTTTTAAAATATTCGAGAATAGTTTTTTTAAAACACGGGCTAAAGCGCCACGTAGGACGCGCGCTTTGTCCACACCTCAAAAAAAAGCGCCCACGTGGACGCGCGTTTCTTTGAGGTGACAAACAGCGTCCTACGTGGTGCGCTTTTGGTCAGTATCCCCAAAACGCTACCGACGTGGACGCGTTTTTGGGGGAAATGGCCCTTTTTCGTAAACTTTTTTCAATCCGGCCCTTTTCGGTAAATTTCGAAAATTTTTGGTATTTTCTGGTAAATTGCCCTTTAAACTAAAGAGATTCTTTTTATTCCTTTTAAATCTAACCCTAATTCCCCCTCTTCCTATTCCTTTCTCAGCTGCCGTAAAAAAAAAAAAAACCCTTTTGTACTCCGTCGCCACAGACAAACTTTTAAACAGAAACCATGGCTTCTATATGCTTCAGGGATTAGCGGTGGAGTCTGTATTCGATGGCGTTGTCACTTTTGCCTTCGAATCCTCATTTCAACTTCGATACCGACGAAGCTAACAAGGATTTGATGGCCTTATTTAACAGGTAAACGCTCTCTCTTCTATTTCTTTTTGCATGCAACAAAATATGTAGATATAAAAATGAAAGAACACAGAAATGGAAATAATAATGAATCTCTTGATTATCACCTTTTTTCTTTTTCTTTGTATTTCTTATGCGTGTTTCTGTAAAAAAATGGGATCTCTCTTTTCAGCGTTTACATCAGGCTTTTATAGCCAAAAAATGAAAATAAAAATACCAAAAATCTTTTTTTATTTTTCTGTTCATTCTTCCTTGCTGGCTTTTCCATTTTGCTTTTGTTTGCAGGTAACCATCGTGGAGACCATTGCTCGCATACTTGGTTGGTGTGGACGCTACGAGGCGCGCGTAGATACTACGAGGCTGCTGGAGTATTCTGGAAGCTCTAGAGGCGCTCGTGGGTGCACGCGGGGGTGTGGGTTACTAAAACGATGCAAGGCGCAGCTCGCGTGCAGGGGACGTGGTAGCCTAAACGTCCTGCGGCACTAAAGCATTCTAGAACCCTCTAGGATTCTGAAATGTTTGAAAAAGTTTAGACTTAGTGGGCCAGTGTTTATTGGGTTTTATTGTAATGGACTTTGGACTTTATTCTATTTTGGATTGAAGGTTTAATTTTTTATTTTGGTTTTATAATGGGCCGGGCAAAAGTGGGTCTTATAATAATAATAAAGACCAAGGTGAATTGGATTGTTGGAGATATGTCTTTAAATTTATCACAATCCAACTAGATTCGATTGCTTGATCTAATCCATTCCAATCTTCAAGATATGTTGATTCAAATGGATCGGTCTTCATAAATGGGTTATCATATTTCCACAATATTAGCATGATTTATAGCCCAATGATTTTCCTTAAAAAATTGTCAACTCCAAACATGACAAGTTATTAACACTATTGTAGTGCTAGCTGCAGTAGCCACTTCTATTGGCACTGTGCAAGTCACTTTGAGTATACTTGCCTCAACAATTTTATGTAGAGGAAATAAAAAAAATAAAAAAAAAAGCTTAAGGGTGTAAAAAATCCTCAACTTCAAAAAAAAAAAAAAAGCAATTAAGCCCTTGTGTTTTTTTCACTCAATTGGATACTTGAACTTTCAAAATTTATCAAAAATGCCCTTAAACTTTGTAACATCCTAGATTAGGGGTTATGCGTTCGTGCATAATTCGAGTGATAGTAGGTTTGGAGTATGTTTGGATATGTTTTAAGGGTTTCAGGAACTTTAAAATATAAGGGAATGCTTTGGAAAAAAAATTTTGGATTTAAGTGTAAAAAGGGAAATTGGGCTAAGGAGGCCTTAAGGAAATTCTTAGGTGTGTTTGGACATAAGAAAGGCCTTGGTAAAGTGGCTAAGGGTGCCACTTAAGGGCCTGGAAATGACGCCAACAGGGGCCTTGGTTTGAATCACGGCGGCAGTAAGTAATGTTTTATTTTTGCTTTTGGCGTTAAGACAAGGGGGAGCTAGGGAAGGAGGCTTTAAAATAAATTGTGGCGAGTTTATGTTATAAAAAAAGGCCATGGCAGAGTGGCTTTGGGCCCTATATGTGGCTTGTGGCAATGAGGGCCCAGGTTCGAGTTGCGAAAGAAGCAAGAAAGGGCATTTTATTTTTGTGCAGCAAGAAGGCGCTTGGGCTAAGAAGGTTTTAAAAGAAATTGGGGC
Organism: Gossypium bickii; assembly: GCA_025503065.1. Lineage (NCBI taxonomy): Eukaryota > Viridiplantae > Streptophyta > Magnoliopsida > Malvales > Malvaceae > Gossypium > Gossypium bickii. The sequence goes on from CP106717.1 coordinate 21,231,473, forward strand.
GAGTTTATGTCACAAGGAAATGCCTTGGCAGAGTGGCTTGGGGCGTTATTGCAGCTTGCAGCAGTGAGGGCTCAGGTTCGATCCTCGTGGACAGCAGTAGGTGGGATTTTATTTTGTTTTTGCGTCAAGGCAGGGAAGGGGAAGGTTATACGGCAATTGGACTTCTATTTGGATGCAGATTAAGCTTATTTTATCCTATTAATATTCGGCTAAGAGTAGGATAATTGTAGTTTTATTTATTTATTTTATTATAGGATAATTATGGTTTTATTTAGATTAAATGAGATTTTATTTTATTTGTTTTAGTTTAATAGATAGATAAGAGATAAGGTGTTGGATTAATTATTTTATTTATTAAGAGATAAAATAGGAGTTTAAGTTGGGATTTGATAAGTGGGGAAGTGGTGGCCGATTGTTTGACTCTAGAAGCTTGAATTTTCGGTATAAATATGGTGCTAGTGTGTGCTAAATTTCCCCTTTCAAAACCTTTCTTTTTCATCTTGGTTATTGCCGAAATTTAGTACCTCTTTTCCCATTGGTGCCGTTTTTCCTCTTGTGCAAAAGCCATTTATATTTCTTTCTTTCTTGAATTTTCTAAGTGCCGAAATTGTTTGTTCATCTTTTAATCTCCATTGCCGAAATTCTTCTACTTTTCCCTTATTCATCTTTTTATTTCTTCCAACTCCAAATTCCCTTGTAGCCGAATATTTCTTGTGATTTAAAGCCTTAGCCGAATCTTGTTGTGGAACCTCTCCTCTTTAGTCTCCTCAAGCAAACGATAGCGCTAGCGTAGAGGAGCAGTAGGGACTCTTTCGGGATTCTAATCATCAAGTTCAAGAGCAAGGAGTAGTTTTTCGGGATTTGGTAAGCAAGGAGCAAATCGACAGGAGTTAAGAGAAGTCTTCGGGATTCTGATCCATCTCTATCAAGAAGGAAAAGGGAAGGTTCCTATCCCGAAGTTTAAGAAAAGATCTATCTCGGCGGTTTGGGATTGGCCACCGGGGTGTGGACCAGCAGCAGGAGAAAGCTATAGACAGATAGCCGTAGTATCGTTTAGTGATAGCATCAGGATCGAGAGTTTAGAGCTTCAGGTTATCAGGTGTGTGATTAACCCACCGTTTTCCTGGTTTTTTTCTATATTTGCATGTGTGATTTATGTGCTAACTAGTGCAGTGGCAGTTATATGGTGATTACCCTAAAAAGGGGTATAACGATAATCAGGTTAGTATTATCTATTGATAAGACTGTGAAAGTGCTGATGTGAATGTGATAATGCCTATAAAAATGTGATTGTCTGCCTTAATAACATGTGCATGCATTTATTATTATTATGCCACTATTACATGCTGCATGTGCATGGGTGGGATGTGGACATGAAGGAAGGAAAGGGTGTACATTATGTACGTGGTCTGATGTTAGCCTTGTGCTACATTGGCGCTTGATGTTGGCTAGGTGCTTCATTAAGGTGGAGTGTTGGCTATGTGCTACCTCCTGGCGGATGATAGCTGTGTGCATCACCGTAGATAGAGGATGACCTCGAGTCACCTCGTGGATACAGAAATGTGGGGTCACTTAGGTGATAGGTGGATTAGCCACGGCCTTGAGCAGCAGGTCTGCTAAGGTAGGTGTGATGGATGGACATTAGGTGGGGTCACTTAGGTGATCGGTGGTTTAGCCACGGCCTTGAGCAGCAGGTCTGCTAAGGTAGGTGTAACGGATGGACATTAGGTGAGGCAGGGCTGCATAATTGCATAATCATGTGGTGAAATGTGAAACGGTAAATGGGCCAAGCCCAAGATGTGAATGTGAATTGGAATAAGAAAAGGGCCAAGCCCAGTATGTGGAAATTATGCGGTTAATTACCCTGTTACCTGATAAGTGATTTGAATATGGGCCAAGCCCAGAATGTGATAATATGTGAATATGGAAATTGTTATCTGATATATGGGCTAATATGTGGTTAACATGTGGTTGGAATTCAGTGGATTAATTACACACTGAGTCCGTGTGACTCACCCAAATTTTTATTAAACATCGCAGGTGATCGTGATTTTTGGACCGGGTTGGAGTGGATACAAAGGTGGCCATGCAGAAGCAGATTTTCATGCAGAAAGATGTTTCTAATTAATTAAGTATTTATATTCTCAGTATTTTGATTAAGTGGTTTTTGTAATAAGGCCCATTAAAGTATTTAGCTATTTCTATTTGAGTATATTTATTATGTTAAAGCAAAGTGACGATTGAATTATTATTTTGAAATTGGTTTATTATCGGCAAAACTATATCTTAAAATGTATAATAAAGTTTTAATCCGGATATTTTTATAACAACTTAATTTTTACTTAGAATGTTTTAAATTACGGAAATGTTTTATTAAAGGAAACAAATTTTTAACGGTATTTACTTTTAAGTAAGAATATTTTCAAACGTTTTTCCGCAGTGACATACCAGATCCGGTCAGGACTTGTGGGCCGGGTTTGGGGTGTTACAAAATTTTTCAAAAAAAAGCAATTAAGCCCTTGCTTTTTTCTTTTTGCACTCAATTAGGTACTTGAACTACCAAAATGTATCAAAAATGCCCTCAAACTTTTTCCAAAAAGCAATTAAGCCACTACTCTTATTTCTTTTCTTTTTACATTCAATTGCCAAAATGCATCAAAAAGGTCATTTGACTACTAACTTTAATGGTTGACCATTAAAGCTAACTGTCCCTAACTTTTTTTCAGTTAAAGTCATCACGTGTCACAACCACAGTGTGACATATGGCAAAAACCGATAAAAAATAAAAATCAATAAAAATTATGAAATTTTAATAAAAATATAAAAATTTTTAATTTTTATTAAAAATTAGAAAAATGTTATAAAAATTGTAAAAGTTATAAAATATATAGAAATATAGAAAAATATATAAAATTTTATAAAGTCGTTAGAAAATGAAAAAAAATGTATGTAAAATCATTATAAAAAATATCATAAAAAACGTTTTTTTAATTTTTCTATAACTATTATAATAGCCCATTATTTCCCGGGCTTAATAGAAAAATAATAAAACAAAGCCAGTGCCCATTAGTCTACAGCTAATTTTATCAGTGGCCCAACCTAAACTATCCCGAGCCCACTCCATTACAATGACCCAATACCCTGTTGGCCTAATGGCCCAAACCTAAACAGAAACTAAGGGTTTCTGGAACCCTAGGAAGCCCTCGCGCAGCAAGCCCCAGCAGCCCCTCGATCACGCTGCCAATCGCGCCGCAGTTAGCGCGCCCCATCGCCGCCACACGTCTCTCACCTGCAAACAAAAGAAGAAAGAACAGCAAAAAAGGAGAAACAATATATTTGAATTTCTTTTTTTCAGTATTTTAGGGGCTATAAAACCCCATGTAATCTGTAAAAAAAGGGGACGCGAATATACACAGATATATACAAGAAAATAAAAAAGCAAACCAGAAAAGAAAAAGTTTTCTTTTCATTCTTCTTTTTTTTTTTTTTTGAATTTGTTTCTCTTTCTTTCAAAGATTTCTTTTTTTTTTTACATAAAAATTTTAAAAGAAAAATATAAAAAAAAGGAAAAGAAAACTTACAATTTTCGGAATTCCAGCCACCGTGTACGGTGGCCAACGACAGCGGCCGATGGTGGCCGGCGCGGTGGTTCGGCACCAGTGTCTTTGCCGAATATCGCCGATTTGAGAGAGTTTTGAGAGCAAATTTCTTTTTTTGTGTGTGTGTGTGTGAAAGGGTTAAAATGAATATTTTTAAAATTTTGGGGCTTTTATAGGGGAGCAAAACGACGCCGTTTTGGTCCTATCCTTGAGCAACCAAAACGACACCGTATAGGGGCGTCTCGAGCAAGCCGACCCGCTCCATTCAGGATCCGCGCATTTTCTCAAATAATGGGTCATTTATGCATTTGATCTCCGCTTTCTTACCCTTTTCCAATTTAGTCCAATCCGGTTTTACTTATTTAAAATTTTTTTCCCTTCAAATTTATTTTGATTTCATTTTAGCCTCAGAAAAAACGGCACCGTTTGGGAGGACGAGATTATTCGCATTTAGCCCTTCCCTTTTTGTGCGTATTGCAACAGGGTCCTAATTCCTTTATTTCTTTTAAAATTTGGGTTTAAATTTTGTTTCTTTTTTTAATTTCGTCTTTTTTTTTTGTTTATTATTATTTTCACTATTAATTTTATTTTTTTACTATTACTTTTTATTTTTATTTTCATTACTATTATTATTATTATTATTATTATTATTTCTCTTTTTTTATTTTATTTATAATTAACTTTATTATTATTATTGTATTTGCTATTAATGTTACTTTTATTTTTCACTACTGATATCATTTATTATTATTATTATTAATTTTAATATCATTATTATTACTTTATTATTAACACTATTTTTATTTTTAATATTACTTTTGCTATCATTTTCATTACTATTTATATTATTATTACTATTATTATTAATTTAGTATTATTATTATTATTTTACTATTATAATTATTATTTTAATATTTCTACTACTATTATATTATTTATAACTAACTCTATTATTATTATTATTATTATTATCATATTACTATTATCATTACTTTTATAACTACTACTATTATTATTTTTTATATTATCACTTTTATCATTATTTATTATATTTACTCTTATTTTGTTAATACTATTTGTTTATTAACATATTTTTTTATTATTGTATTTTTTTTGTGTCATTATTATCATTTCATTTTTTTATTATCGTACATAGTATCTATTTGTTTATTTATTTATTATTAACATTTGTTTTTCGTTTTTATTTTGACATCTTTTTAATTATTATTTTTTTATAGATTATTCATTTTTAATTTTTATTTATTGTTGTAATTTATACTTGTTTCCCTCATTTCACTCTATTATGCATGTGTATTATGATTCATCCCCCATTTTATTATAAAATCACATCACATTTTTTTCTCAAAATAAGCAAACACTCCGCGTTCTAGGATTCGAAAGAAATCGTACTCTAACTTGCTGGGTTTCGATTTTCCTCTTCGAGTCCAAATAACCTATTACTTTCCTTTTAAAAGTTAAATAATAATTTGTAACACCCCAAACCCGGTCAATACACCACGACCGAATCTGGTATGTTACGGGGAAAAACGTGTTTGAGGGGTTTGGTTTTCGGTTAAAAATTTGATAGAAACTCTTTGTTATAGTTGGTACTTGTCAAAATCTTTGGCACGCTGGTTTAGAAAATTGATAATGTAATTTGAAAACCCGGGAATTTTGAAAACTTAATTGAACCCACAAGTAAAACAAATTTACAACATTTAGAAATCTGAGAAAAATTCCTTGTGTTTGCTTAGAAACATTTTAAACTTAGTGTGAATAAAATCTCAAGTTTGGAAAACATTTGGGTGTATTCGTTTTAATGTTTTAGAGTGATACCCGATGGTAAAGTTTAAAACATATCGCTTTGTAGTTTTAAAAAAAACCCTTTTTGTTTCCAAGTTTTATCCAATATTAATTCAATACTTTGTTAAGGCATATTCAAAATAACATCCAAGCGTATAAATATCCAAAGCATAATTTTAAAAGGCTTTTACAACCCAAAATAAACCAAATGAGAAATAAACAAAATAAAATACCAAGTTTAAAACAGTGCAACTCCAAATTTATTCATGGCATGCCTCGAGTCCACCCGGCTCCTCATCCGCTAGCTATGTGTCACATGAAATGATAAGGGAGAAGGTGAGCCACAGGACTCGGTGCATAAATCCTTCCCGGTTAATGCAACATGCTAACACACACCATAACAGAGCAATACAAATAATGCACCCCAATCCTAACCATCCATATCGCCTTTTCTACCCCTGTGGTACCAAACCACTGGTGGTGCCAAACCACTTTGGTGACCCAAAGTCACGATATCCATAAGTGTGGTGCCAAACCCTTTGGTGTGACCCAAAGTCACGAATAATCCAATGATGGGGCCAACCCATCGCGTGATACCAAATCACTTTGGCGTCAATCCCGTATAATCATCTGTGGGGCCAACCCCCGTGAGTGCAAAGCCAGCCGGGGACGAGGCGCTATGAGGTGCCAAACCTCGGTGTCCCAAAGACACGAGTGTGATACCAAATCACGGTGACAAAAGTCACGAATCCAATGATGGGGCCAACCCATCGCGTGATACCAAATCGCGGCGTCGATCCGTAATATCAATCGTGGGGCCAACCCTTTGTGGTGCTAAGCCTGGGGACGAGGATTTGAGGTGCCAAACCTCGGTGACCCAAAGTCACAATAAATCAATCTGTGGTACCAAACCCTTTGGAGGTGCCAAACCTCACGGTGTCCCAAAGACACGGATATCATATTCCCCCTCCTCTCATATCACCCAATAACATCTCATACTGATGCAAAATCATGCAACTCATGCAATCATACTAACATGTTTAATGCTGCATCTCATAGCACATAAATCATAATCATGATATCAATATATATCAACAACATAGCTCGTAATGAAACGGACTTACCAGTATCCGTGCTCATACCCCCACAGGTATCATATCAATCACCCATCTTGTAGACGCTTATTAACAATCGGGTTATTAACATATTACTAAGCAAGAGTGTGTTAGTTTACACACCTGTTAAACGAAAGCCTTAAACCCAACGAACTGATCTAAGCCCCTTGATTACCTTGCTCCTATAATCGGCCAAACATGGGGTTAGTCACCTAGACCATTCGGCCATAGCTATTAAACCGAATAGGTTAATGTTTGAACCCTCACCTTACACTTGATTTGGTTTCCTACCAAATCCCGAACCAACCGATGGTTCTCCTTCAATAATCAGCACACCCTATTAAGAGGAAAGATTAGTCCTTCGAAACTTTGACTTAACGAAACCACAAGAGTAGACCAACAAAACCAACACTTACCACCACTTACCAATCGATCACCCACAGTTGAAGGCTTCAATTGCTCGCCTCAAAATCCGGTTGCCCTATCATGAAATCGGTTCCAACATAAGAGATTAACTCCTTTCAACCAATACCCAAAATCGGCTCTTAACCAAACCAAAATCGACAAAGCATAAGGGAGAGGGAAATGGCCATTCGGCCAAGCACTTACCTATTCCACGATTGGAAATAAGGACACAAGATCAACACCCCACCAATATTCGGCCAAGATGAACACCACTAGAGAGGGAGAGATTCGGCCAACTCTCTAAACAAGAAGAAAAAATAGGATTCGGCCAAAGGGTTTATCACACTTATGTTCTGGCTTTGAGTGAAAAAAAAGGAAAAGAAATGTGAGATGAGAATGGAGTTTGGCAAAGGGATATTGAGAAGAAGAGAAGTGAATGGGATGAGGATACTTTCGGTTTTACAAGAAAAAGAAATGGAGAAGGTGTTTTGGAGGATGATTTTCGGCTATCAAGGTTTCAAGAGAAGAAAATATGAGAAGAATAGGGTATTAGTTTCGGTTTACACAAATGAAAAAGAAAAAGAAAGAAAGATGGAAGAGAACATTCGGCTATCAAAGAATGTTAAGAGGAACAAGCAATTTTCGGCAGGTATGTGCTTGGACTTTCGGTTTCAAAAGAAAACACAAGAGAGACTCACTTGGAAATTTGGCTTTCAACTTGACAAAAGGGAGAATGTTGGCTTGACACAAAGTGACCGAAAAATGCACAAAAGCAAAAAGAAATTCGGCACTCCCATTTCCCACTTACCAAAACCGGCCACTCTCCCCACAAACACCCCAACATTCGGCCACTACCTCCATTTACTCACAACTACCCTTTCAAACTAGTTTGAACTAGTCAACCCCCACAATTTACTCTCCACCCACCATTTGAACAATTTGACTTGGTCTAAGGCAGAGTTTGAGTTGCCCACAACTTCTCCCCTCCATGCCGTCAAAATGGAAGCAAAATGTGAGCATTCCGCAGCTTGAACACAGGATCTCCTCTCCTGCAAGTGACGCCAAACTCAAGCTCCAAGTGGCGCATACTTTGCCACTCTACTAGCTCACTTGTTGTGCTAACATGTACCAATAATTAATTATAAACCCCAGCTCCATCAGCTCCTCTCACCTAAGCCTTAAAAACTAAAATTTTTCCTACCACACAGGCTTACACTAGGCTTACAACTAAGCCCCAAAACAATCAAAAACATCATAATACAACCCAAACACATGCAAACGAATGCAATAACAAAATAACCCCTAACCCGGGATATTACAGTTCTACCCCCTTAAAAATAATTTTGGCCTCGAAATTACCTGGTCAAAAGAGTTGAGGGTATTGCTGTCTCATCACATCCTTTGGTTCCCACGTAGCTTCCTCCACGCCATGGTTCCGCCAAAGTACCTTTACCAAAGGCACTGACTTCCTACGCAGAACCTTCACATCCCGATCTAGAATCTGCACAGGTTCTTCCTCCATGGTCAAATCTGGATTTACCTCGATCTCTTCCACTACTACGACATACGATGGATCTGACTGATAACGCCTAAGCATCGAAACGTGAAATACGTCGTGAATCTGACTCAACTCTGCTGGCAACTCAAGCTGATACGCTACTGGCCCCACTCGTCTCAGTACCCTATACGGCCCGATAAACCTCGGACTCAACTTGCCTTTCCTCCCGAACCTCAACACTTTCTTCCATGGCGAGACCTTCAGAAAAACCTGATCTCCCACAGCGAACTCTATATCTCTCCGCTTGAGATTGGCATACGACTTCTGCCTATCTGAAGCTTCTTTCAATCGAGCCTGAATGTCTTCGGTCTCTGCAACCAACTCTGGTCCTAACAACTGACGTTCTCCCAACTCCGTCCAACACGTAGGTGAGCGACACTTCCTACCATACAACGCCTCGTATGGAGCCATCTTAATGCTTGCTTGGTAACTATTGTTGTAGGCGAACTCAGCTAATGGCAGAAACTCCTCCCAACTACCTCTGAAATCCAGAACAAAACCTCTCAGCATATCTTCTAAGATCTGAATAACCCCTTTCCGATCGCCGTCGATTGCGGGTGAAAAGCCGTCTTTGAAGTCCAAACGCAGCACCCCAGAGCTCGATGCAACGCTCTCCAGAACCATGACGTAAATCTGGGATCCCTATCCGAGATAATCGAAACTGGCACTCCATGCAGCCTCACTATCTCAGACACATACGCGACCGCCAACCTCGGAGTGAGTAATCAACCCTTACAGGAATGAAGTGAGCTGACTTAGTCAAACGATCCACCACTACCCAAACTGAGTCTTTCTTGCTCGGCGTAAGAGGTAAACCACTGACGAAATCCATAGTTATCCTTTTCTATTTCCACTGAGGAATCTTTCATCGGTGAAGCGTACGACGGCGAATCGATGTTCCGCCTTGACCTGCTAACATGTCAGACACTTTCCAACAAACTCTGTCACCTCTCGCTTCAGACCTGGCCACCAAAACTGCTCTCTTAGATCCCGGTACATCTTACTACCTCCAGGATGCATAGCGTATGGACTGCTATGTACGTCCTGAAGAATCTTCTCCCTTAGCTCAATATCCTTCGGCATACAAGGTCTCCCTTGAAAACACAGCACTCCATCACTGGACAAACTGAACCCTCCAAACCACTGTCCTGCACCTGAGACCTACGCGTACTCAAAACCTCATCTTCCAACTGCTTCTCCTTGATCTGCTCAACCCAAGTAGGCTTAACCTGCAACTCTGCCAGAATACTTCTGTCGTCATACAAACTCAAATGGGCAAACATCGCTCTTAAGTCCGAAACAACTTTATGGCTCAACGCGTCTGCCACCACGTTAGCCTTGCCCGGATGATACTCAATCGAACAGTCGTAATCCTTGAGCAACTCAATCCATTTGCGCTGTGTCAAATTCAGATCCTTCTGAGTCAAAAGGTACTTCAGACTCTTGTGATCTGTGTAGACTATTGATCTCTCTCCGTACAAGTAGTGCCTCCAAATCTTCAAAGCGAAGACTACTACTGCTAACTCCAGGTCGTGCGTCGGATAATTGACCTCATGTGGCCTCAGCTGCCGAGATGCGTAAGCCACAACCTTCCCTTCCTGCATCAGCACACAACCCAATCCCGTATGTGATGCATCGCAATACACTGTGAATTCTTTACCTGCCTCAGGCTGAATTAACACAGGAGCTTCAGTCAAAATCTTCTTTAACTTGTCGAAACTCTCCTGCTGCTTCTCAGTCCAGACGAACGGGACTCCTTTCCTTAACAACTTAGTCATCGGTGCTGCGATCAACGAAAAACCCTCTACAAACCTCGGTAATATCCGCCAAGCCAGAAAACTCACGAATCTCGAAGAATCGACTTAGGAGGCTTCCAATCCAAAAGCGCCTCAACCTTCCGAGGATCTACCCTAATCCCCTCAGCTGACACTACATGACCCAAGAAAGTCACTTCTCTGAGCCAGAACTCGCACTTACTAAACTTAGCATAAAGCTGTTTCTCCCTCAGGATTTGCAGTACCACTCGTAAGTGTGCATCATGCTCCTCTTCTGACCTTGAGTACACCAAGATGTCGTCAATAAAAACCACTACGAACTGATCCAAAAACTGCTGGAACACCCTATTCATCATATCCATGAATGCTGTCGGTGCGTTAGTCAACCCAAACGGCATTACCAGAAATTTGTAGTGCCCATACCGAGTACGAAACGCCGTCTTGTGGATATCTGCCTCTTTCACCTTTAACTGATGATACCCAGACCTCAAATCGATCTTCGAGAACACAGATGCACCCTTCAGCTGATCAAACAAGTCATCTATCCATGGTAACGGATACTTGTTTTTAATCATCAGCTTATTCAATCTGCGATGTAGTCTATACACATCCGCATCGTACCATCTTTCTTCTTGACAAAGAGTACTGGCGCTCCCCAAGGTGAAACACTTGGCCTGATAAAGCCTCGATCCAACAACTCCTGGATCTGAGCCTTTAATTCCACCAATTCCTTTGGTGCCATTCTATACGGAGCAATTGACACTGGTGCAGTTCCTGGTAACAAATCTATCCCGAACTCCACCTCACGATCCGGTGGCAAACCCGGAAGCTCCTCTGGAAACACATCAACAAACTCTTTAACTGTTCGGACCTTCTCAACAGCAGACTCCTTAGCCTCCAAGGTATACACATGAACCACATATGCTTCACAGCCTTTCCTGACCATCTTTTCAGCTTTCAGAGCAGACACCACGTTGGACAGGTAATCTCTTCTATTACCTATCATAACCACCTCATCACCCTCATCCGTCTTAAGAACCATGCGCTTAGCCGTGCAATCCACCCTTGCCTGGTACTTAACCAACCAGTCTATCCCGAGAATCAGATCGAACTCCCCAAACGGCAGTTCCATCAGATCAGCCACAAACACTACCCCTTGGAGTTCTAGGGGTACCTCTTTATACAGCTTATCTACAATTACTTAGTGACCTAGAGGACTAAGTACTATCATCTGCCTAGAAGTAGTTTCAGAGTCTAAGTCCATGGTCTTAACTATGCTACTAGCAACGTAAGAATGCGTTGAACCCAAATCAATCAAGGAAGTATATGGAGAACCAAAGATCAAAAACGTACCGGTTATAACGTCCGGTGCGTTGCCCTCCTCTTGATACCTCGTTGCATACACCAAACCCGGCTATCGTGCCTCAGAACTCCCCGCACCTCTGCCCGGTGCTCCGCGGCCTCTACCAGAACCATTACCTCCTCTGCCATTACCATGACCTCTCTGCGGTGGCGGTCCATTATTCCTGAACTGGGTACGGCCCTGATTCTCAGACTGAATCCTAGCCAACTTACGCGGGCAGTCCCTCACACGGTGATCCAAAGAGCCACACTCGAAACATCCTTTTCCATCGGTCCAGCAACCTCCCCAATGAAATTTCCCACAACGGTTACACTGCGGCGATCCCTGATTAACAGCAACAGGCCTACCAGACTGATTCGGCCCACTCGATCTAGCCCTTTTCTGAGGATTACCTGATGACCCAGAAGATCCAAAACTCCTCTTATGCTTGTTCCTATCCATGTTTTGCCTCACAGATTCCTTAACACCCTCGGCTACCTTAGCCTTCTCAACCAGGACGGCAAACTCATGTTCCTGCTATGGAGCAATCAGCAGTCTTAATTCATCTCTCAGACCATCCTCGAATCGAACACACCTCCCGTGTTCAGTGGCCACAATGCCCCTAGCATACCGACTCAGCTTCAAGAACTCTGCCTCGTACTCGGACACAGACTTACTCCCCTGAACTAGCCTCAGAAATGCCTTTCGCTGCGCGTCAATGTAGCTAGCTCCAATGTACTTCTTCTGATATGCAGCCCTGAAATAATCCCAAGTAAGATCCTCTGCTGCAACACTGTCCCGAACCGTGAGCCACCACTGGTATGACTCATCCCGAAGAAGCGATACAATCCCCTTCAGCTTCTCCTCAGTAGACAAGTCCAGATCATCCATGATCCGCTCCGTCGCCTCCAGCCAATACTCAGCCGTGCTGGGAGCAACACCAGAAACACCCCGAAAAACCTTAGCCCCGATTGCTCGGAGTCGCTCCGGTATAGATTTTCGAGTTCCTCCGCCTACTCCAGCTACCCTTTCCAGAACTCGCAGCATCGCCTGTGACACTGCGTCATCCCCAGTCTGATCCTGAAATTCACCACCTCCAGCTGGTGGTGGTACCGGAATCTCATTTTCTGACGCTTGACCAGATCCTACGAGTTCAGAAACTGTCATCCTACCACGACCACCTCGAGTGCTCATGACTAAAGTCTCAACTTATCTGTTTTAGGAGTTTTATGCATCAGTATTTATTCCACTGTCTTTTAAAGCAAAGTCTTATGAATATTGCTTATTAAAGAAATTTTGTTTTCGCAAGTCTCTAGAGTCTTATCAGTTTCAGTCTCTAAAGTAATCCACTATTGCTAGTCATTCAATCATATCATACTCATATCAAAATCACAAGCAATAGTAAGGGGTACTTACCTGGGCGGATTGGTGCCGGTGTCTCGGGCCATGCCTTTCAAACCATGTGTTTTCAAACAAAAACTTTTAAAACAATTTTTAAAAAACATTTTGGGCCTCGGGCCCACAGCCGAGCCTTTGAACTTAGCTCTGATACCACAATTGTAACACCCCAAACCCGGTCAATACACCACGACCGAATCTGGTATGTTACGGGGAAAAACGTGTTTGAGGGGTTTGGTTTTCAGTTAAAGATTTTATAGAAACTCTTTGTTATAGTTGGTACTTGTCAAAATCTTGGGCACGCTGGTTTAGAAAATTGATAATGTAATTTGAAAACCCGGGAATTTTGAAAACTTAATTGAACCCACAAGTAAAACAAATTTACAACATTTAGAAATCTGAGAAAAATTCCTTGTGTTTGCTTAGAAACATTTTAAACTTAGTGTGAATAAAATCTCAAGTTTGGAAAACATTTGGGTGTATTCGTTTTAATGTTTTTGGTAAAGTTTAAAACATATCGCTTTGTAGTTTTAAAAAAAAACCCTTTTTCTTTCCAAGTTTTATCCAATATTAATTCAATACTTTGTTAAAGCATATTCAAAATAACATCCAAGCGTATAAATATCCAAAGCATAATTTTAAAAGGCTTTTACAACCCAGAATAAACCAAATGAGAAATAAACGAAATAAAATACCAAGTTTAAAACAGTGCAACTCCAAATTTATTCATGGCATGCCTCGAGTCCACCTGGCTCCTCATCCGCTAGCTATGTGTCACCTGAAATGATAAGTGAGAAGGTGAGCCACAGGACTCAGTGCATAAATCCTTCCCCCGGTTAATGCAACATGCTAACACACACCATAATAGAGCAATACAAATATTGCACCCCAATCCTAACCATCCATATCGCCTTTTCTACCCCGTGTGGTACCAAACCACTGGTGGTGCCAAACCATTGGTGACCCAAAGTCACGATATCCATAAGTGTGGTGCCAAACCACTGGTGACCCAAAGTCACGAATAATCCAATGATGGGGCCAACCCATCGCGTGATACCAAATCACTGGCGTCAATCCCGTATAATCATCTGTGGGGCCAACCCACCGTGGGTACGGCCCCGGGATGAGACGCTATGAGGTGCCAAACCTCTGGTGTCCCAAAGACACGAGTGTGATACCAAATCACTGGTGACAAAAGTCACGAATCCAATGATGGGGCCAACCCATCGCATGATACCAAATCACTGGCGTCGATCCCGTAATATCAACTGTGGGGCCAACCCACTGTGGTGCTAAGTCACTGGGACAAGACGCTGAGGTGCCAAACCTCTGGTGACCCAAAGTCACAATAAATCAATCTGTGGTACCAAACCACTGGAGGTGCCAAACCTCTGGTGTCCCAATGACACGGATATCATATTCTCCCTCCTCTCATATCACCCAATAACATCTCATACTGATGCAAAATCATGCAACTCATGCAATCATACTAACATGTTTAATGCTGCATCTCATAGCACATAAATCATAATCATGATATCAATATATATCAACAACATAGCTCGTAATGAAACGGACTTACCCGTATCCGTGCTCATACCCCACAGGGTATCATATCAATCACCCATACTGTATCGGCTTATTAACAATCAGGTTATTAACATATTACTAAGCAAGAGTGTGTTAGTTTACACACCTGTTAAACGAAAGCCTTAAACCCAACGAACTGATCTAAGCCCCTTGATTACCTTGCTCCTATAATCGGCCAAATATGGGGTTAGTCACCTAGACCATTCGGCCATAGCTATTAAACCGAATAGGTTAATGTTTGAACCCTCACCTTACACTTGATTTGGTTTCCTACCAAATCCCGAACCAACCGATGGTTCTCCTTCAATAATCAGCACACCCTATTAAGAGGAAAGATTAGTCCTTCGAAACTTTGACTTAACGAAACCACAAGAGTAGACCAACAAAACCAACACTTACCACCACTTACCAATCGATCATCCACAGTTGAAGGCTTCAATTGCCTGCCTCGAAATCCCGGTTGCCCTATCATGAAATCGGTTCCAACATAAGAGATTAACTCCTTTCAACCAATACCCAAAATCGGCTCTTAACCAAACCAAAATCGACAAAGCATAAGGGAGAAGGGAAATGGCCATTCGGCCAAGCACTTACCTATTCCACGATTGGAAATAAGGACACAAGATCAACACCCCACCAATATTCAGCCAAGATGAACACCACTAAAAGAGGGGAGAGATTCGGCCAACTCTCTAAACAAGAAGAAAAAATAGGATTCGGCCAAGGGGTTTATCACACTTATGTTCGGCTTTGAGTGAAAAAAAAAAAGGAAAAGAAATGTGAGATGAGAATGGAGTTTCGGCAAAGGGATATTGAGAAGAAGAGAAGTGAATGGGATGAGGATACTTTCGGTTTTGCAAGAAAAAGAAATGGAGAAGGTGTTTTGGAGGATGATTTTCGGCTATCAAGGTTTCAAGAGAAGAAAATATGAGAAGAATAGGGTATTAGTTTCGGTTTACACAAATGAAAAAGAAAAAGAAAGAAAGATGGAAGAGAACATTCAGCTATCAAAGAATGTTAAGAGGAACAAGCAATTTTCGGCAGGTATGTGCTTGGACTTTCGGTTTCAAAAGAAAACACAAGAGAGACTCACTTGGAAATTCGGCTTTCAACTTGACAAAAGGGAGAATGTTGGCTTGACACAAAGTGACTGAAAAATGCACAAAAGCAAAAAGAAATTCGGCACTCCCATTTCCCGCTTACCAAAACCGGCCACTCTCCCCACAAACACCCCAACATTCGGCCACTACCTCCATTCACTCACAACCACCCATTCAAACTAGTTTGAACTAGTCAACCCCCACAATTTACTCTCCACCCACCATTTGAACAATTTGACTTGGTCTAAGGCAGAGTTTGAACTGCCCACAACTTCTCCCCTCCATGCCGTCAAAACGGAAGCAAAATGTGAGCATTCCGCAGCTTGAACACAGGATCTCCTCTCCTGCAAGTGACGCCAAACTCAAGCTCCAAGTGGCGCATACTTTGCCACTCTACTAGCTCACTTGTTGTGCTAACATTTACCAACAATTAATTATAAACCCCAGCTCTATCAGCTCCTCTCACCTAAGCCTTAAAAACTAAAATTTTTCCTACCACACAGGCTTACACTAGGCTTACAACTAAGCCCCAAAACAATCAAAAACATCACAATGCAACCCAAACACATGCAAACGAATGCAATAACAAAATAACCCCTAACCCGGGATATTACATAATTTATTCTCGAGAATTCAAAATTGTCGTGTCCTAACTTACTGGAATGACATTTTATTATCTCGGGATAAGGATTTCAGAAAACAAGGCAATGTTTCGTGTTTGGAAGTTCGAGAAATTGTGCCCTAACATGCTGGGTTTCAGTTTTTTCATATGTTCAAATAACTAAATATCCTTTTAATTTCATGTTTTGGGAAATTAAGGGACGATCTTAGTTCCGGGGTTAAAATGTCGCACTCTAACGTACTGGATGTGATATTTTATCCTTTTGGAACAAAAGAGTCTTAATATTCCCAAAACGGGTTATGTAAACATTCTTTAAAAGAAATTGAATTTTAAATTCATCTTGATATAAAGACATTAATCAATTAGATAACAACTTTTGGGTATTACGAGGGTGCTAAACCTTTTTCTAAGGTGATCCAATCACACCTAAGTAAAAAGGGATTGGTGGCGACTCCATTTTTGTTTTAAATTCGATCCCCCGTTTTTTTAAAAACATTAAAAAAATGGTTTTGGCAGCTTGGCGACTCCGCTGGGGACCAATAAGAGAGTCAAGCCGTAAAATTGATTATTTCTTGTCCTTTTGTCTAAATTTTAAAATTCGATTTGAAAAAACTAGGATCCTTTTATTGCATGCGGTTCTAATTTTATAGAATATCTCTGCATTGCATTACATGACCATTGTGGTCGCACCTTTTAAGTTTGAGTGAGCAACTATGCCTTCGTGAGGTTTTCACCTCCGCATGGGCTAGTGGACTGCTTCCAGGATACGTCCGTACCTACGTCTTCGTGAGGTTTTCACCTCCACATAGCCATAGGGAAATATATTCCCCTGAACTAAACTCGATCTATATGAGCCTATAATGGGTGAGGATCGAGGAATCTGCTGGTTCGGGTACCTCAACTTTAGAGCTACACCACATATATAAAACTTAAGTTCTTACCCTAGGTAGAATTATGCTAAACCCTAGTGGTCACCCAGATAAGTGCCCTATTCTGTTATTTATTTCTTTGTGCTAACGTGTTCTCTTTTGTTTTGGTTGCATTGCATTCACATCATAGAAAAGAGGTGTTGATTCAAATTCGATTGCTAAATAGAAGAGTTTGTCATAAGAAAATGGATTTCTTGATAAAGTGAATTATAATACGGTCGTCCGAATATGGTCCAAGTAAACACAACGAGAAAAGATTGATAGTCCGTGAAGGAATACAAGACTTTATTGCCCGAGGATTCAAGCTGACAAAAACTATTCGAGAATCACCACGTCTCGACTTTCTTGAAGAGGCTAACGAGCATTATGGAAATAAGTGAGCAGTGAGTTGCGGCCCAGATCAAGCAAAAAGGAGCTAATGGATGCATCTATTAGGAGTTTGCAAGATTTGACCTTTGTGAAGAAGGAGATTGATTTTTTTTTGGAATATGAAGGCGAAGCCGTATATGTAATCCATTTTATGTAAAGAAATTTGCTTTCTAGAAAAGTTTTTCTAATGGAATTGAATTCAGAATCAACGCCTCTCTTTCTTTGCATTTATGCATTTGCATTACATCACATCATATGCATTTAAGTCCATAGAGAGAGTTTAATTAATTGAAATTATAACAGAGAGAAAAGAGAAAGAGGGAAAGAAAAATCTGGAAACTGAACATCGTTACGGTACACGTGCCAAGGCAAAGAAAATGGATCAAAGACTTGAAAAAATTCAAAGAGACATGCAAGACCAGATGCAAGAGCAATTAGCAAAGCTCCAACAGGAGATGAGAAACCAGATGCTTGAAGCTCAAAGGAACATGATAGTTCAAATGGCCCAAATGCTGAACAGAGCATTGGACAAAGGAAAAGGTCCCATGGCTATTACTGGACAGGAGAGCGAAGGCATTCCCCTGGGTTTTACCCCACCACATGCACAGCTTGAAGAATATCCCCAAAGGCCATCTGACACGATTATGCCTCAACAAGGGCAAGTTGATACTAGACTGCCCATGAACTTCCATGTTGGCTCAGGATCCAACCCAGAAGATAACCCAGCCAATCCTGTTATACCTGATTTGGATATAGTAGAGAGGGAAGGGATAAGAACTGAATCTTCTAGGAAGTTAGAAGATCGTTGCAAATGGTTGGAAGAAAAGTTCAAGGCTTTAGAAAATGTTGATAATCATCATGGAATTGATGCTAAAGACTTGAGCTTGGTTTCAGATTTGGTACTTCCTCACAAGTTCAAAATGCCAAAATTTGAGAAGTACAATGGGATCAGCTGCCCTGAAGCCCATATTACTACGTTCTGTAGATGAATGACCGACTACATTAACAATGATCAACTCTTGATTAATTGTTTTTAAGACAGTTTGGTGGGGGCAACGTCTAGGTGGTACAATCAACTCAGCCATGCTAGGATTAGCTCTTGGAGAGATCTGACCCAAGCCTTCATGAAGTAATACAATCATGTCACATATATGACGCCTAACAGAATCACCTTGCAAAACATGGAGAAAAAGTCAAATGAAAGCTTCAGGCAGTATGCGCAAAGATGGAGGGAGGTTGCCATGCAAGTTCAGCCGTCGCTTTTAGAAAAGGAGACCACAATGCTTTTCATCAATACTCTAAAAGCCCCATTCATTAACCATATGTTGGGAAGCGTCACCATAAGCTTTTCAGATATGGTAATGTCTGGCGAGATGATTGAAAATGTGGTAAAGAGTGCGAGGATAGACACAGGAGAAAGTGCCAAAAGATCAGCCCCGAGAAACAAGGAAAATGAAGTGAGTACCTTGAGTAGGCATCCCAAATCAATCACCGTAAGTCAGCTGAAGGCTATAACTACTAGCTATCAAGGCTCTTCAAGGCAGGAACCCAATACGAGTCCAAATAAGCTCCAGGTCACTCCCATCTCGATGATATATATAATGAGTTGTATCAAAATCTTTTTGATGTGCATGTGGTGTCTCCGTCCTACTCGGAACTTGTGCAACCTCCATTCCCAAAGTGGTACAATGAGAATACCCAATGCGAATACCAAGCAGGAATAACGGGTCATTCAATTGAAAACTGTACTACGTTTAAAAAGTATGTCGAAAGGTTTATCAAAACAGGAATTGTGAAGTTCGACGATTCATCTGATGAGGCAGTAAATGCGATAATTGAAGGAGGATACAAGAAAGTTGCGAATCCTTGAAGAAATCAAAAGCAAAGAGGGAACCTAGGAACGAGGTTTCCAAGCTCTTGTGTACTTGGGAGTGTTTTGAATAATGGGACTGAGGAACAGATCTCTGTATTTTTAGAGCTAATCTAGAGTAATATTCAAAACATTCTTGTTGCCTTAAGCCTAGAGGCAATAGGAATCCTTTTGTGAAATAGGCTTATGTCCAGAATTTTTATTTCAATAAAATGCATCTTTTTGAACAAATATTCTTTTATTCTTTCCATCAATAGATTCTTTTATTTTTGGACTTTCTTTCAAATATTCTTTATTCATTCATGATCATACAAATAATCATTCTTTGAATCATTTATTCTTTGGAATCTTCCTTCGAACTTACAATAGGTCTCCAGATATCAATGATGTGAGCTACGCTGTTACTGACTCAAAGTCTCCTTTCGAGTAAGATATGTGTTTAGAGAGATCTCAAGACTTTGAAGATGACAGGGATTGTAACCTACCTTCTGATTTGTTAATAATGGTAGAACAAGATGAAAAATAGACCTTACTCTACAAAAGGTCAGTAGACATTATGAGGTGAATATTGTAGCCTAGCTCACCGCAGAGATAAGGCAAGACATCATTGAGTTATTTTCAAAAAATTCAAAGATGTTTTTGCACGATCATATCAAGACACGCTTGGGAAAATATTAAAAGAGGTCCATAAGGGTGTTTAGAGAACATGCTAATGGTTTTACAATAGTCAAACTAATCATAAGGTTTGGGTACTATTAATCTACATAGAAGAGGATGGTATCAGCTATCCCGTATTTAAGGAGATAAGTTTCATGTGCCTTCTCCAGTTCTTCACAAATTTTCCATATGTGGGGCATGGATGTGATGGGGCCAATATCGTAAGAAGCTTCTAGTCAACATCGATTCATCATCGTGGTCATCGTCTATTTCACTAGGAGAATGGAAGTAGCTTCATATGCCAATGTTTCAAAGTTGATAGTCATCAAATTTAAAAAAAAAATCAGGCACTGACAAAGAATGCCAAAAAGGACACTGTCAAGAGTTTGTAATCTGTTCAAAGATCAGACGACATATTATAGAGCAACAAAGGTAGCCAAAAAAAAGGATCATGGGAAAGATGACTGAGACTTGTGAATATTGACATAAAGAAGTTACCGTTTACCTTCTGTCTTATTGAACGGCAGTTAGAACCTTCACTGGGGCAACACATTTCTCATTGGAATAGAAAAAATTTTGCCAATTGAACCTAATTGAAGGAAAAAAAGGTTAAAAGCTATCTAACATGGCCAGATGATGCAAGCTTACGACAAAGAGGTTTGCCCTAGAGAATTCCACGAGGAGAATCTGATCATTCTTTTACAAAAAGATTTCATAGAAAAGCAGATACCAAACTAGGAAGGACCTTATGTTGTAGAGAAGGCCTATTCTGGAGAAGTGTTTATATTGACCGAGACGGATGACAGAGACTTGCCCAATCCGGTGAATTCAGGTTTAGTTAAGAGGCATTTTACCTAAAAGGGGAAAGGCCAAGGTGAAAACTTGCAAAGGGCACCTTGGGTTCAAATTTAAATTCTAAAGAAAAAAAAAAGAGAGGCCAAGGCGAATACCTGCAAAGGGCGCTTTGAGATCAAAGGGGTTTTGAGCGGCTCAAATTTTTATCAAAGATAGGGCATGTGGAAATCTTGCTATGCCTAAATGAACAATGAGGAAGTATGCTACGTCTTGGGGCATTGACAAAGTACTCCAGATCCTCTAAACACATATTGATCTCAAAATGGTCCTTAATAAGTTTGACAGAGAAGCTCAAGCTGCGATATCTGGGGCACCTAGCTTCTATCTTACCCATCTTGAATTTGCTATCTTTGATTACTTTTCAATGATACACCAACCATTTTTCTTTTATTGCCTTGGTTATCTTTGATTAACTTATTTGCTTCGAGCTATGCTCCTGATTAATTTCTTTCTCGTCCATTGTTGTGATCTTTTTCAAGCATTTTCTATTGAAATAACGATTAATGGACTAATAATACTTTCATAAAAAGAGTTTTGCATATTACCCTGGAAGCTTTTAAATAATATGAGAATCTGAAACAGGACTATTGTTTAAAACTCACCAAACTTAAGGGTTGGAAACATTATCTCTTCAAATTTTTATTGGATAAGACACTTCGTTAATGATACCCTCTAGACAAATGACGAACAATGTCAACCCAAGGGTAAAAGGGGATCATTCTCGAGAAAAAATGATACCCTGCATTTATCTGGTTATTACACCCAGGAAATGGTGTAACAGATCAAATTGATAACAGATTGGATGAAAGAAACCAAATGTTATTCCTCTGAAGTTGCAGGGGGAGGTACAAACTTTATGTCCCAAAGTTCAAGTGGAAGGGACTATGAAATTACAGCGGTGGGAGCTTGTTGAGCAGAATATGATTGTTTCTTTGGGTTTTCTATCAAAGAGACCAGCTGAACGAGAAAGCATGGCAACGCATCAGTGAAAGAACCTTGATGAACTATGAGCAATGACAACCCAAACATTAAAAAGGGATCATTCTCACAATTCCAATTAGGAGCATTTGATTCATTTCGATCATTGTATCCTAATAGTTGTACAAAAAAAAAAAAAGAGGAGAAGAAGAAGGAGATCATTCTCATGACATTCTATATTCAGACAAATGTCATCACTAATATCATTTAGTTAGGAGTATTAGATTCATTCCGATCATTGCATCCTAATCATTATACATTTAAAAATGGGATTATTCTTATGACATTCTGCATCCATGCAAATGTCGTCCATAATACATCTAGTTAGGAGCATTAGATTCATTTCAATCATAGCATCCTAATCATTTGGCATAAACATAAGTCTACAGGATATATCCTCTAGAGGACGATGTAGCAACATCGGTGAATTCACCAGTCCTATATCCCTGATCAGCAGTGGGATGGGTCAAAGATTGTAAATCTTGTCACCCTTAGCAGTAGTGGGACGAGATCGAATGACAAATCTTATCTTCCTGAAGTTGCAGTGAAGCAGATTGAAGCCACTAACCTTATCTCCCTGAAGTTGCAGTGGAGCAGGTTGAAGTGACAAGTCTTATCTCCCTGAAGTTATAGCTGAGTAGACTGAAGATAGAATATCTCATCTTCTTGAAGTTGCAAGAAGCAGATCGAAAACACTTTTAGCCTTATCTCCCTGAAGTTGCAGCGGAGTAGACTGAAGACAGAAGATCTCATCTTCCTGAAGTTGCAGGAAGCAGATCATAGGCACTTTCAGCCTTATCTCCCTGAAGTTGCAGCGGAGTAGACTGAAGACAGAAGATCTCATCTTCCTGAAGTTTAAGGATGCAGATCGAAGGCACTTTCAATCTTATCTCCCTGAAGTTGCGGCGGAGTAGACTGAAGATAGAAGATCTCATCTTTTTAAAGTTACAGGAAGCAGATCAAAGACACTTTCAGCCTTATCTCCCTAAAGTTGCAGCGAAGTAGACTGAAGACAGAAGATCTCATCTTCCTGAAGTTACAGGAAGCAGATCAAAGGCACTTTCAGCCTTATCTCCCTGAAGTTGCAGTGGAGTAGACTGAAGATAGAAGATCTCATATTCCTGAAGTTACAGGAAGCAGATCGAAGACACTTTCAGCCTTATCTCCTTGAAGTTGCAACGGAGTAGACTGAAGACAGAAGATCTCATCTTTTTGAAATTGCAGTGAAGCAGATCAAAAACATCAGATCCTATCTCCACTGAGTAGGAGTGGAGCAGATCGAATTTGAGCAAGTCTTATCTCCATGCATTGGCAACGGAGTAGAGTGAAGAAACCAGATCTTATCTCCACTGAGCAGGAGTGGAGCAGATCGAATTTGAGCAAGTCTTATCTCTATGTATTGGCAATGGAGCAGACTGAAGAAATCAGATCTTATCTCCGCTAAGCAGGAGTGGGGTAGATCGAAGACAACAAGTCTTATCTCCATGTATTGGCAATGGAGTAGACTGAAGATATCAGATCTTAACTCCACTGAGCAGGAGTAGAGCAAATTGAAGATAGTAGATCTGGCATTCTTGAAGTTGCAGGAAGCAGATCGAAGACATTGATCTTGTCTCCCTGAGTTTACAGTGGAGCAGACTAAAGATAGTAAATCTTGTCTTCCTGAAGTTGCAGTGAAGCAGGTTGCAGAAACTAGCCTATCTCCCTGAAGATACAGCTATTTGACAAGACCAGGCAAAATGGGCCCTTTTATCGTCTTTGCTCTATTCTCGTTACACGACAATGAGCAAAGAGGGGTAGCTGTAATAGCCCATTATTGCCCGGGCTTAATAGAAAAATAATAAAACAAGGCCAAGGTCCATTAGTTTACAGCCAATTTTATCAGTGGCCTAACCTAAA
Source organism: Gossypium bickii (assembly GCA_025503065.1). Lineage (NCBI taxonomy): Eukaryota > Viridiplantae > Streptophyta > Magnoliopsida > Malvales > Malvaceae > Gossypium > Gossypium bickii. The sequence goes on from CP106717.1 coordinate 21,255,337, forward strand.
CTACCCCGAGCCCACTCCATTACAATGACCCAATACCCTGTTGGCCCAATGGCCCAAACCTAAACAGAAACTAAGGGTTTCTGGAACCCTAGGAAGCCTTCGCGCCGCAAGCCCCAGCAGCCCCTCGATCACGCCGCCAGTCGCGCCGCAGTTAGCGCACCCCATCGCCGCCGCACGTCTCTCACCTGCAAACAAAAAAAGAAAGAACAGCAAAAAAAGAGAAACAGTATATTTGTATTTCTTTTTTTCAGTATTTTAGGGGCTATAAAACCTCATGTAATCTGTAAAAAAAGGGGAGGCGAATATACACAGATATATACAAGAAAATAAAAAAGCAAATCAGAAAAGAAAAGGTTTTCTTTTCATTCTTTTTTTTTCGAATCTGTTTCTCTTTCTTTCAAAGATTTCTTTTTTTTTTTTTTACATAAAAATTTTAAAAGGAAAAATATAAAAAAAGGAAAAGAAAACTTCTAATTTTTGGAATTCCAGTCGCCGTGTACCACCGTGTACGATGGCCGGTGACGGAGGTCAATGGTGGCCGGCGCGGTTGTCCAGCGCCGGTGTCTGGACCGAATATCACCCATTTGAGAGAGTTTTGAGAGCAAATTTTTTTTTTTTTTGTGAAAGGGTTAAAATGAAGATTTTAAAAATATTTGGGGCTTTTTATAGGGGAGCAAAACGGCGTCGTTTTGGTCCTATATCTGAGCGTCTAAAATGACGCCGTATAGGGGCGACCCGACCCGCTCCATTCAGGATCCGCGCATTTTCTCAAATAATGGGTCATTTATGCGTTTGATCCCTCCGCTTTCTTACCCTTTTCCAATTTTGTCCAATCCAGTTTTACTTATTAAAAAAAAAATTTCCCTTCAAATTTATTTTGATTTCATTTTAGCCTCACAGGAAGCGACACCATTTGGGAGGACGGGATTATTCCCATTTAGTCCGTCCCTTTTTGTGCGTATTGCAGCAGGGTCCTAATTCCTTTATTTCTTTTAAAATTTGGGCTTAAATTTTGTTTCTTTTTTTAATTTCGTCTTTTTTTCTTTTGTTTATTATTATTTTCACTGTTAATTTTATTTTTTTACTATACTTATTATTATTTTCATTACTATTAATATTATTATGACTATTATTATCAATGTTACTACTATTATTATTTTTTTCTCTTTATTTTATTTTATTTATAATTAACTTTATTATTATTCTATTTACTATTAATGTTACTTTTATTTTTCACTACTGCTATCATTTATTATTATTATTATTATTTTAATATCATTATTATTACTTTATTATTAATACTGTTTTTATTTTTAATATTACTTTTGTTATCATTTTCATTACTATTTATATTATTGTTATTACTATTATTATTAATTTAGTATTATTATTATTTTACTATTATAATTATTATTTTAATATTTTTACTACTATTATTTTATTTATAACTAACTCTATTATTATTATTATTATTATTATTATTTTATTACTATTATTATTACTTTTATAACTACTACTATTTTTTTATATTATCACTTTTATCATTATTTATTATATTTATTATTATTATTATTATTATTATTATTATTATTATTATTATTATTATTATTACTACTACTACTACTACTACTACTCCTCTTATTTTGTTAATACTATTTGTTTATTAACATATTTTTTTATTATTATTGTACTTTTTTTGTGTCATTATTATCATTTCATTTTTTTATTATCGTACATAGTATCTATTTGTTTATTTATTTATTATTAACATTTGTTTTTCGTTTTTATTTTGACATCTTTTTAATTATTACTTTTTATAGATTATTCGTTTTTAATTTTTATTTATTATTGTAATTTATACTTGTTTCCCTCATTTCACTCTATTATGAATGTGTACTATGATTCATCCCCCATTTTATTATAAAATCACATCACATTTTTTTTTCAAAATAAGTAAACATTCCGCGTTCTAGGGTTCGAAAGAAATCCTACCCTAACTTACTGGGTTTCGATTTTCCTCTTCGAGCCCAAAGAACCTATTACTTTCCTTTTAAAAGTTAAATAAAAACTTATTCTCGAGAATTCAAAATTGTCGTGTCCTAACTCACTGGATATAACATTTTGTTATCTTGGGATAAGGATTTCTGAAAACAAGGCAATGTTTCGTGTTTGGAAGTTCGAGAAATTGTGCCCTAACGTGCTGGGTTTCAGTTTTTTCATACGTCCAAATAACTAAATATCCTTTTAATTTCGTGTTTTGGGAAATTAAGGGACGATCTTAGTTCCGGGGTTAAAATGTCGCATCCTAACGTACTGGATGTGATATTTTATCCTTTTGGAACAAAAGAGTCTTAATATTCCCAAAACGGGTTATATAAACATTCTTTAAAAGAAATTGAATTTTAAAATCATCTCGACATAAGGACATTAATTAATCAATTAGGTACCACCTTTTGGGCATTATGAGGGTGCTAACCCTTCCTCGTATGTAACCGACTCCCGAATCAGTTTTCTTGTATTTCGTGGACCAAAATCAACATTTTGAGATAAAATATTTTTATAAGGTGATTCAATCACACCTAAGTAAAAAAAGATTGGTGGCGACTCCATTTTTGTTTTAAAGTCGATCCCTCATTTTTTTAAAACATTAAAAAAATGGTTTCGACAGCTATTATTGATTTTTATTTTTATTATTTTTTGCCATATGTCATACTGTGTTACGACACATGATGGCTTTAACTGAAAAAAAAAAACTAGGGACCATTAACTTTAACAGTTAATGGTTAAAGTTAATGGTTAAAGGGTCTTTTTTATTCATTTTGTAATTTTTTATTCTTTTTATAAATTTTTTACAATTTCTATATTTTTTACGATCTATATTTTTTTTCTAATTTTTGTAAAATTTAAACATTTTTTATTAAATTTTAATAATTTTTATAACTTTTATTGATTTTTTGTTTTTTATAATTTTTTTGTCACATGTGACACAGTGGTTATGACACGAGATGGCTTTAATTGAAAAAAATTAGGGGTAGTTTACTTTAACGATCAATTGTTAAAGTTTATGGTCAAAGGGTCTTTTTGATGCATTTTGGAATTGAGTGGACAAAAAAGTAGGGGATTAATTGCTTTTTTTTGAAAAATTTGAAGGGTCTTTTTGATACATTTTGATGGTTCAAGTACCCAATTGAGTTCAAAAAGAAATAAAGGCTTAATTTTTTTTTTAAAAAAAATGTTTAAAGGCAATTTTGATGCATTTTTAAAGTTCAAGTACCCAATTGAGTGCAAATAAAAGTAGGGGCTTAATTGTTTTTTTTTTTTTAAGTTTGATGGCTTTTTACACCCCTTAAGCCAAAATTAAACCTTACTTTATTACTTCTATTAATTAATGAAAATTTTATAATTTTTTTGAACTTTTAAAATTATTTTTAAAATCTTTAATTATTTTTGAAGCTTGTTAGAATCAATGTCAAATTACATAATATGTAAAAGTTGAGGACTAACTTTTTTAGAGTCAAGACCAAATTGCGCAAAGTGTAAATGTTAAGAGCTAAACCTATTATTATACTATTTTTAGAACTATCACTTCATATTTCTAATACCCGTTTAATGAAAATAGACAAAAAAAAAGTCATATAATTAAGTGACTATTGTGTAGCTTTTCATAGTTGGTTGAAAAAAATATTAATAATTGGGTGGCTTGTCGATGTAGTTTACCTTTTTTATTTTGGGTTAATTCATTTTTTGCGTGCTTGAACCTGATGATAGTTCTTACATTGGGGCTCGACCTTTCTCTAGTCCAAGTTAGTCCTTAAACTTGACAATTGAAACACCCCAAACCCGGCCCACGAGCTTTGACCAGATTTGGTATGTCCCTCAAGTAAACCGGTTCAAATCCTTTTGTTACTTTGCGAAAAACTTGTGCGATTTTTAATAATTTTGTTTTGGGTTGGCTTCTGTTGAAACGGATTCGATTTTATTTTGAAAACCCCTTTTTAATATTAAGTGATAAAACATTTAAGGTTTAGTTTAAAGAAATTTTTACTTAAACTTTAATAAATAAGGTTCATAAACATAATAAATAAAAAAAATAAATGTAAAATGATTCAACTATGGCCTTATGGCCTTATTACATCAAATAATTTCCAAATAATTCAAGTACTTAAAAACTCATAGTCCATAAAAATAAAGACTTCATGTTGAGCATGGCCACCACAAGTTCTGCCGTCCGGTCCATCCATCACTGTTCATCACCTGAAACATGGTCCCACAACGGGGTGAGTCAAACAGACTCAATGTGTACACGACACTAAGTCATAATAGAATCAGGCATACAAGAGTTACACATTCAAAATAATGAATACAAGTTATGATGCATTCCCAAACCCAAACCTAATTGTCCATCCGCTACACACCCCCGTACCTGCCAATCACACCGTGGGGACTACTAAGTCGACCCTCCTTCCGCTACACACCAAATTACGGTCTTAAGTCACCGCATTCGTGGTCTTAGGTCACCACGTTCAGATTACTGTGGTCTTAGGTCACCACTTTCAGATTACTGTGGTCTTAGGTCACCACTTTTCAAATATCACGGTCTTAGGTCACCGTGTTCGTAGTCTTAAGTCACCACATTCACTTTCCCTTTCAAAATAAAACCCATA